>JAWUZG010000001.1:31680000-32930000 GCA_036785705.1 Acanthornis magna
TGTAGTCTTAAAGCTGACAGTAGACAGACATGTATTTGATTGAGGGAACATTAAAATGATTCCCAATCAGGAAAGTTAGGAGGTTTTTTCAAAGCTTGGCCTAGTGCTTTGCTGTTCATTTTCTTTCCTAGTTGCTCAACAGATAGTAAAATGCTTACAATGAGGTAGTAATAATACTTCCAATTTGTAGTTTTAATTGTGGCGGGTGAGATCTAGCCTGAAGGTTAGATTTGTCTCAGTGCAACTGTTTATGTAGCTCTGTAGCACTAGAAAGTCCTCAGATTTGGATATTGAGTATGGCAAAATGGGTTGTTGATTCTGGGAGTCTGCTCTTCACAGGTTTCTTGCATCCTGAGCTGAAGCATGTCTGTGATGGATGAAATTCAAGGGTTCTTCTGTCATGAGACAGTTGCATGAAGGCAGATGTTAGTGGTGGTGGTACAATGAAGGGTGGTCAAAGGCCTTTTACTGTGGTTCTATTAAACTGATTTATAGAACTTCTACTGTGTTTTGAAATACTTGGCCTTACAAAGAGATAGTACCTTTACATGAGAGAAAACCCTAAAGGCTCAGCTTGCCATGGTGATTGAGATCCAGAGTCTTGCTACGTTTTGGACACAGAATGTGTAAGAGTTTAGTCTTCTGGAGACAGCTTTGGCTTTAAGGCTGCTGAACCTCATTGTTCCAGATAATTGTAGACCTTTTAATGCTACTATTTTAGGATTCTGAGGAAACCTATGATACCTTGTTTCCTAAGGTATCTATCTTGCCTTAGTCATAATTTTACTTCAGATGCTTTATGTGGAGTTGTATGCATTTAAGAATTCCCACTAAAACTTTTTGTGTCAGGGCCATTTGTAGCATTCACACTTGTGCTGGTTGGCAGAATGGAGGTATAGTGCATTAACCTAACTTGCAATTGTCTGAATAATTTTGATCCATTTGTGGAGGGAGAAAAAAACCTAAAGTTTATTTTGAGAAATAAATAGTGTAATGTCTTTAATTATAAATGGCAAATGAATATTTACACGCGCATTACTTTGCATGTAAACATTCTTGTAGATTTGACTGACTAGTGAGCAGGTTTGCCCTGCTTGCTTTGTGAAATGCATAGCTTAGTCTTCGCTCTTTGAAGTGTGAGTTACAAAGCAAGAGAGTTGCTTTTTACCTTCTAGAAGAGTGAGTAAACATTCCTTGCATGTATTACTGGGTACATAATAAGGTTTAAAAAAAAAAACCCGAACAACCAACAAAATAATAAAAACCAACCCAAAACAAAAAACCACATGGAAACAAACAAACTGTAAATGTATGAAAATTGCAATGCCATTGATGAAAATAGTTGGAAGGACTTGCAGGTAATGAGATTATTAACAATTCAAGGAACCTTCTGTGTTTTAATGCAGTTCTCTTTCAGAGCCTATCGTCATTCTGCCTATAGCATGCGTTTTCATAAGAAAGTTATACAGTATGCTGAAAGAGCAAAAAGTTTCAAATACAAAATACATCCTTTGCTGTGTCACCTATAAATTTGCACCTTAAGGGATTTATCAATTAAAACAATATATCATGCACTAATTTTGCTTAGAGACAAAAGTGTGTTTTTATACTGTTTCACACAATGTGCAAGTACATATCTGACAAATACATATCTGAATGTAAGTTAGTTCACATCGCTTTACAATTTGGAATTATGTCACAAGGAAATTAATTTTATTATTGATGACTTGTATAATTTTCACTATGAATGAGTTTGTATTTAGGCTTTTTATAGAATAATTAAATGACTATGGTGGTAGGTGTTCTATACTTTTCTGTGTTTCATCTTCACTTCATCTGGAAGCTTTATTTTACTGCATCTCCACTTCACAATGTGTAATAATTTTTATATGTCAGCTTTAGTTTTTGAAGTGGTGCCTTGAACTAGATTAATCCCATGCATAAAATCATCTCCATTTTCTAAAAGGGGAATATTATGGTTTCATACCCAATAACTCAGTTCATTGAACATGCTGTTTTGTAATATTGATGGTTTACGAGCTCAGTGGTGGGCATTTTGTTTGGTTTCTGGTTTTTTGTATGCAGCTAGTTACTTAGTTGAAATAAAATATTTGCTTTGTTGTCCTAGTTCTTTCATTACTCTTGGTCAGCAAACTGATCAAGAGTAGTGAAAGCAGGTACAGTAAAATCTGTGGCATTTTTTATAGCATCTTTCAACGTGCTTTCAGTAGTCATTTGGTTCATTGTTAAACCATGCTATCAAACGGTGTCTCTATGTAGGGAGAGCTCGTTTTTAGAATTTCACTTGGGTAGCCATGTTAACCTCATGGTAATAATGTCATTTTCATTCAAAAGCAACATCTTGCCTCTAAGATCTCGAGATATTGCTGCCATCAACAGTGTGGTCCTACCTCCTTGTGCTTCCCAAGTGCTGCTGGAGGCAGAAGATCACCACCAACCAGAAATTATGAAATATGAAAGACTGAATAAAATGTCATGTATTTTTCATTTATATTTCACAAATTATTTACATCAGTAATAATTTTCACTGGCAGATAATAACCTTTATTTATATATGTATAAAGGTTTTAATTTATTTATGGTACTGAGATTCAGAAATACTTTCTTGTGACATGGGAATTTTGTGAGTGTTGTATTAAAAGGTGGTTTAAAGAGGAGGACTAATAACACTACTAAAAAACTGTCAGAGTCTAGAAAAATATGTGTTTTTATCTCTTATTTGTTGACTTGTTTTATTACTGTTTTTTATGTCAGTGTAACACTTTCTTCTTTTGAGGCTGTGGGTCAGCTGTTGTTATTAAATAGTGCAGCACAGATGGCAGATACCAGAAATAAAGTAGTGTAAATACAGAATGATGCTGATGTTTGCATCTGTGAGAAACCCATCATTTATCAGGCCAGATATTACTCACAAACTTGCTTATTCTAACACATTTTGCTTCTAGAAGTTGACTTTGTAGTGCTAGATCAATATATTTTAGCTACAGCTTGCCTCATGTGTGAGAAAGTAGCTTTGGGCTATAACTACGTAATGTAGCAGCCTTCACAGAATTGCTTTACTGAGTTTTCTTGGTGCCACTCGGCCGAGGTGTGTATCATGGCGGTGATGGTGACAGGTGCTGTCCCCATGCCAAGCTGGGGCTTTGCTTGGAAGAGGCAGGATGCTGCAGTGCATGGGGAGGCAGAACCTGTTCAGCCAGCTCTGCCGCTGGACCTCCCTCCCACCTCCTCCCTCTGCTTTCAGGAAGGCTGCAGCCTATGTTCTCCACTCTCCCAAGAGGGTTGTAAAGTGCAGCACTTCTTTCCACAGTTCTGGCAAATTCAAGCATTTCGTGGTCCTGTTTCTTTCAGGATTTGTTGACACTCTCAAATGAACTTACTACATTAAACTGATCAAGAGCAATGAAAGCAGGTACAGTAAAACCTCATTCAGCACTAGGGATAGGAAATTGTGTGATAGCCCCTTATAGTTTATTGATTCTTGGTGTGGACCAGTCCAGAAAAATTGTACCATCTGCTTGGATCATCAGTTGGTTTGAGTTTAGATGCATAACCTTCCATGATCAAAATTGCCATCATTGTTTGAGACTCATGAGTAAAATGATCTCCATGTCTTGAGTGTCATCAACTCAGTCTTTCAGCCTGCCTGTACTTAGTGTTGGTCTTTCCTGTATGCTGGCAGAGCAAAGTGCACCCTTCATGTTACACAAAGTCGTTTTTGCTCAGATGTCTGTCTTGTGGGAGAGGCAAGTCTTAGGCCTCCGCTGTCTCCTAATACCAACATAGGGAAAGCTAATTGAAAAAAATCTGCCTAAATCAGTGATACAGTGTTGGAATAGAAGCAGAAATCTTGTGCTGGGTTTTGTGGCTGTTAACCACTAGCAAATTGATTTGGTTGTTACTACTATAATTCTGAGCATTTTTCCTGTTAGATTCTGACATAATTGGGTAACGTTTAATAGGTCTTAACAACTGGAAGAGGCTTTCATCACCTTAAGGCTTAGTCTGCTTTGGTTTTTATTAAGGTTATGACCTTTGGCTGTTGTAGACTAAAAGAAATTCAAGTGACTACCAGTCACAGTTGCAAGTTGTTACATTTTCTGTGTGGTGTAGCAAGTAGCCCAGTCAGATGAAAAAATGATTGCAAAATGCCAGAAGGAATGTTTTTAGTAGTAATAATACCATTCATCTTGAATCTTCATTATCTTTGGTAGACCAAGTTTGAGTAGACTATAATAGTGACTCAGAGGCTTTGAATGCAAATCAAGGTTCTGGTAGTGTAGGTTAAGGTTTTGCTAAATTTCATTTTTGTTGTTGATCTAAATTATATGAAAATAACAGAAAAACAAGACAATTTAAAATTGTTCCTTACTTAGTTATGACAGAAAAAGGTGTTTAATAAAGTAGAGATGGAATAAGTGAGATACCCATACTGCATATTCCTTCTCCGCGAGGTTTAAGAAATGCTGCATTTAATCTTCCTGGAACAGATCCACAGGATTTTCTATTGATTTCTTCTTGAGGCTTGTTATCTTTGATGTTCTAAGTATGTTATGACATTATCAGACTTACTGAATTTAATGCTTGGCCTTTATTACAGTTTTCTATAAAGGTTTCTCTACAAGTGGTTTTGCAATTAACTTTTTATGTAAAACTAAGTGGCACAATAGATGTAACCTACTCTGCAATGTTTCAAAAGAAAATCCTCTTTCTAATAAGCAGTGTTCAATAAATATTACTTGCTACTGCTTTTAACTGAATTTTAAAAAATCAAGTAGTACTCATTGTACAAGAGGTGGGATTCTTTTTTTCTCTCTTTAAAGTAGTCTAGTGTCTTGTAGGGGTTTTCTAATTATGGGGTTTTTTACTCCATATTAACATTATAAATAAAAGATTTTTAATCTGAGGTCTGTACCATCTTCTGCTTATTACATCTCATGCCATCACAGCAATTTCTGAATTCCCTAAGCAGCTGTGCTTATGGGATATTCTTTTTTGGCTTAACTGTTTTGCTTATCTGTCCCAAAGCTGGTAGTACTTTTTGACTGATGTTTCTCTTTCAGTGTCTGGTTTGTTGATTTTTATTTTTGAGCTTGTGGGCCTTTATTTCAGGGGTCTTATAACTTTCTGCCTCTCATTTTTTCCCATAGAATTTGTCACACCTTGCAACATGTTCTAGGATTTTCCAGCTTGTCAAACTTGAATGTTGTTTTTTTAACCTCACCATTTTACCTTGTCTTTCCTTTCTTAAAAACTACTGTGTGAGCTTGTTTTATCAGTGTTTAATGAACAGCAGTTTGTTGGTTTGTGGGGGAAAGTGTTCTTTTGAAATCTTGTCTCCCAAGTGTCCCCACTTCAGCATGCTTTGGTTCACGTTGCAGAGCAATGTTAGGATGAGTGAATTTTATTCCTTCTGAGTGAAAACAGGTTGGAAGAGATACTTCAGCAGTGCACCAGATATGTACCACTTACTAATGGGCATTTAGTCCACAGTATCAAGTGTTTTAGTTAGGAATGCATACAGTAGCTGTTAGGCCCCCGGAACCAACCTTTTTTTACAAATATACTTCCCTCTGGCTGTATCACTTGCTGATGCAGATACAGCATGTGAACCTGATTATATGAATGTTGAACTGAAGCCACTGGTCATTATTTAAAGTGGGTTTTTGTTCACAGTGAGTTCTTCACTAAGAAAAATCTTGTCTTGCTATTTCAAACCTCTTTTGTATGCAAGTGTGGATGTTTGTTCCTGTAGTTGCTTACTATCAAATATGTGGCTGTTGTTCTTAATATGCATGCATATAAAGTATGTTGAGGTAATATTTCTGCTATATTTTCTGATAGCCTGTAGTAATTGCCTGCTCTAATTTCTTTCCTCATGCCCTCTATATATATATATATATTAAAAAAGATAATAAATACTTTGTGACTTACAGATTTGAATGCTGCTTTTGATACATAGTGACTTACTGTGCATGTCTTCTTTCATATTTCTACCATCTGGATTTGGCCCCAGTATAGACAACTAGCAGATTTAGTTTATAAGGTTTGTTTGAATTTGACATCTGTCTAAATGATATCAACAAAGCAATTTGCAGTTTATCCCAGTAAAAGTTATTTTGATTTGAATTCTTTACTCTCAGGTTGAAAAAGCTTAAAATTACCTTATGTCTAGGAATCCAGACATTCCTTTACTTGAAATCATCCTAAACTTCTGTCTTAAGTCCAAACTAATTCACTTAACAAGCAGCTATTTGCCCATGTGTTACTAAGTACAAGGTAACATGTTCTCTTGTGGAGTGATGGATGGATTATATCAACTATTAACTCTTCTTGCTCCAAGGGGACAATTAGCTATACCCTAATGTTGGTGAACAGCTAATCAACAAAAAGCATCCAGGGATGGTTGTACCAGTTTTTAACTTCCCTTAAGATTGTAAAGGGATTTTTTCCCAGGTGTTAGACTATACGTCCTGTTTCTCAAATTTATTAATACTTTACATTTCTTCAGAGATATGGAGAACAGTTTATTTTTTTCTTCTTAGAACAATGACTGAAAACCTGGGGTCATGTGCCTACATTGGTTGCCTTCTTTCTAGGGTATGCAAACCCAAATCTCCATCTTTCTTCATAAAGAGTGATTTTTTTTTTTCCTATATCTTATTCTTCCCAAGCGTTTCTGTAGTTTGTCACATTTCTGATGTGGTGTCTGAAAGTTGATAAAGGAAGATTTAATGGAAATATTTGGTAAAATGTGATTTCTCTTAAAGTGAGCATGATAGCACGGACATATTGCTTCTGACATTTTTAAGTCCTGTTCATATCTGTGTATAACCATGAAGCTAGCTCTTAGGGCAGTATATGACAATTTTAACATTGGACTCTTACCTGAAATTCATATCTGTTTGTATATACTTACTGCTACATATCCATTCATATAGTAAATGATAATAAGAAACTTTCACTTGTTGAGCAGGAATTGATCTGGTTGTATGAGGCATGCTTTGCAGAGGAAAAGGACCTCTGATTTAAGTAATGGAGTATTTCTTCTTGTGTAATGATGGGTCTTGTAGCTGCAAGGGTAGAAAACCTGAAAGCTTTTAGATCTGTGCTCTTCGTTGCAAGTAAAAGTCTGTGTTTATACAAGTAAAGTCATAAATTCTTACTGATGTGTAATACACTGCTACAGGTATTACTGTGCAGATATTTTGGTGAGTTTCTAAAATTTTTCATTACTTTGAACAAGTTTTCAGTTGTTTTGGTTTTCGTGGCATAACATAGTGTTGTAAACTATCAGAGCAAGATAGCACAATATCTTTGTGTCTTTAATAACCTTTCATTCTTCTTACATTTTAGATGCTGGCATCACCATCAACATCAGGTCAGCTGTCTCAGTTTGGGGCAAGTTTATACGGGCAACAAAGTAAGAATTATTTTTATTAATTATATGTTTATTTTTTGCTAAATATTTTACAGTTTGACACTCTGGAACATGCAGATGGCTTTGTTTTCTGGTGTTTGTAAAAAAGACAGTACCTCTCCTTATGGGCAATTATTTTAAGATACATTTTTGCTTCACTTAGTATGCATTTTTGCGGTGTTTAGTATGCAAAATGTCATATATTGACACCGTATAACTGCTAAATATCCAAATATAACCATACTATTAAAAATGTCTATGACGTAACAGGCTTTCTGAAGGAAAACCTAATTAAAGAAAGCTGGTCCAAAATGAGCCTAGTTCAGAAAAATATATAAAGAATAGGAGGAAATTGTACCTTAAATATAACTGGTATTTCGTGCTCTACAGGAGCACATTAAATCTTGTGTACAAGCTTGGCAACTTGCATTTGGCAAAGAGCTGTGGCATTCCGATTATTGCGCTCTGCATCACTGTTTTTTTCTTTCTGGTAGGTTGAAGATTTTAGGTATCTGCCAGTCATATAGACACTATTGCAACAGAAGAGCTATGAAGCAATAGTCACAGTGTAGTGCTAACTTAAGGACCGCCTGAGTTAGATTCAGTTCCATAAGTAAAACTTGTTGTGAAAATCACCTCTCCTTTGTCACTCGAGGCTTTTGAATGTTTTCCACTGTCTCGCTAAGTGCATCTGACTCAGATTGCAAGAAAAAGTGTCTTCAGAGTACTTTAGAGAGTCTGGACTTTTTTACCTAGACAAACTAAAAGCTTTGTTTGCTAGATGCATGGCATTCCCAACTTCTTTCAGCTTCCTTCAAATACTTTAAAAATCCAGCGAGGGGTTTTGTTTGTTTTTTTTTTTTTGTTTGTTTGGTTTTTTTGGTTGTTTTTTGTTTTTTTTTTTGTTTTTTTTTTGTGTTTTTTTTTTTTGTTGTTGTTGTTGTTGTTTGTGTGTTTTTTGTTTTTTTGTTTGGGTTTTTTTTGTGTGTGTTTGGTTTTTTGTTGGTTTTTTTTGTGGTGGTGGTTTTTTAAAGTTTTTTTTCCTATCTGAGTGGCTGTTGATGAGTGACCCTGTAATATAAACTGCCTTTGATTATGCTACTGAGATTTATATGAGCAACTTCTAGCCACTCTGAGAGTCGTGTTTGGCTCTTGTCTTTTAGGTGCTGATTCTGGCACTATTGAACCTTTCAGACTTAACTGTATACAGTTACCGAAATTGTTTATTAATTCTGTTTATCACAGTTATTTGTTGTTTATTTTTTAAGATCAACTTTTTTCATCAGCTTGGTTGTTCATTCAGTTGATTGCTGTGCCTAGGATTTAATCTCTCTAACATGGAGACATACATGCCTAAAACCTTGACAGTAAATATTATGAGGTGGCAGTTTCTGCCAGATCTTGGGGAAAAAGGGGCAAAAAACTTTTGTGTTGAAGTCATGGTTATGATTAAAATACTCTTTAGGAAAACCAAAGCTGATAATGCCTATGCACTTTTAATGATTGGTAGCTGTCAGTCATCAAGCAAGATGTCATGTTACAGCATTAATGTAAACTTGACCAGTAGGAAGGAAATTGGCCATTTCATTGGTCAGCCTCCAACATAGCCCATGTAGATCTTGTCTCAATTAGCAAAGTGGAAAAAGAAAGTGTAAGAGAAAACAGTTTGGTTTTTTTTTCTTTTCTTCTTACAGTAAATATTTAACTGCCCCTCCTTGCCAGGAATATGGTTCTACTTCACTGTAACAACCCTAACCATTAAAAATTCTAGTTTAAAGAAAGCCAACAAGAAGAAATAACCGTCAGTGTAAAACTGGTTTTGCTAAAACAAATGCTTGCACAAAACTAATGTGAGTTTTGTGTTTTTTGGTGTGCTGTGTCAAGTTTGGAAGTGTATGTATTTTTTCTGTACCATTTTATTTTTAAAGTCCCATATAATTGTTAATCAACATGAAACACTATTTATAATATATATTTATGCTCATTGCAATTATTCTGATGCAGCAAATTGCCAAAATATTTACGGTGAACACTTTGGTATAATCAACTTTAAATGAATGTTAGGATGCTTGTTATAGCAAGTCACACTCCCTCTTAATCTGAACATATAGAGATAAATCTGAGTGTTTTAAACACTGAGTTTTATTGCAAACTCCCTGGATTGCAAATTATAGGGTAGGACATAGATCTCAGTTCTTAAAGTGTGAAAGATGAATGACTGGGAGATTTCTGCAGACCTTGTCCATGATAATATTTGAACATATGCTGTGTCTGTTCTCTGCGTTCTTAGTATTTAACCATGTTATACACTGGCATATTCAGCTCTTCTGCAGGGGCATTCTGCCATGGGAGAGTGCTGATCCATCATAATTTTCTTCTGTTTGGTCTGCAAGATAAGGTTTTGAGTTCTGTCAGTCTACCTCAGCAGCCTTATGCCAAAACAGTAGGAACTGTCACAGCTATGGTATTTTATATGCTAAGTTTTTTATTATTGCCATGTTGCACTAAATTACTTTTTCTTGTCTTGGAACATAATTCTGAAGCTTCATAAACACAGAGAAGTGATGGGAGAATGTTTAAAAACTTCACAAAGTTTTTGGACATTTTGAAACAAGACAGTAACTAGTTATTTTATGCTGTTCTCAATTGAATTTTTTTTGCCTCGCTGAAGTGCGTGCTTTATTCTGTCACACACAATTGTTTGTGTATTAAATACTTTTGATCACATTGTTAAAACAATTTTGTATGTTTTTAAATGCTAATTTAATGCTACTAGAGGGCAGTTAAAATTCTACTTGCTTTCTTTTCTCATAAGGTCAAACTTGATCACAGACACTGAAGTACTGTTGCCGTAAAGAAGCGACTTAAACTGTAAAGAGAAAACTGACTTCAAATGTTACTTTTCTTGTCCTAAAACCAGTGTTATTGTTAATTAAATGTCCATCACTTCCTTTTTTATCAAAGATTTGCTTATTTTTTAGCAAGACAAATTAGTGTCCTAAATACTGGCCAAATACATACTTATTTATTCAAAAGTCATTAGCATATTTCGTGAGTGCAGTTACTGATTTCCCCAAAATGCTGCCTCCTTCTGAGAGAATTTGTAGATTTTCATGTCCTGATAAAAAACCTCAGAATTCAACCCTTTATCTACAGTATATGTCTCAAAAGAAATAAAATTTTGTTAGTGACTTCAAATACAGAAATTCCTTAAAGAGCCTTTCGTAAGTTAAACAGAAATGGGCTAAATTTGATAATTGAGTTTCTACTGTCCAAACAAGGACTTAGTTTTTACCCTGCACTCTCCTTCAGTCTTTACACTTTTTTGTATGTTGTCAGCATAAATTGTTTCCATCTACACTTGATGGAGAAGACCTTGTTCCTGATTGCTCTGTATCTCCACCCCTCTGAATTTTTTTTCAATAGGTGCACTAGGCCTTCCAATGAGGGGAATGAGCAACAATACCCCTCAGTTAAATCGCAGCTTATCACAAGGCACTCAGTTACCGAGCCACGTAACGCCAACAACAGGGGTACCAACAATGTCACTTCACACGCCTCCATCTCCGAGCAGGTATTTATCGACAGCCGATACTTCTGCAAATGTGTCTTTCTGCAGAGCTCTCATTAAATGTTCTGCATATTTTGCCTCATACTTAACAGTCTGATTAATTAAGAAAAGTCATTTCTGTGGACCGCTGCCGTGTTAGGGTAATAATACCATAAAAAGTAAGGATTTACTGTAAGACAGTATTTTGTTTTTGTATGTAAAGGACAAATTGCTGGCAAATTCTGCCTCGGAATGTAAGAGGTTGTTATTTGTACAGTTAAAATTTTGATATGATGTCATACACCATATAAGAATATAAATGTAGTAGGTCTGAAGTGCTCATTAGAAAAGATCTGTAACTCCTTTTCATATATATAATACGTAAGTATTTATCGAAACCTGACAAAGGAGTTGATTAGTATGTAATGGGTCAGCTGGTATTTCTGAGGAAATCCAGAACTGCGTTAATTATAGAGAGTAATCCAAACACGCTGTTTTGGTTGTTAAGCACAAATTAAGTTGCAGCAATTCAAGAGTCCATCCTGCGTTAGTAACCTAAATGCATAGCCAAATACAGTTGTACAGATTCATCTCTGTGGATGATTTTTCTCTTTCAGGGGGATATTGCCTATGAATCCTAGGAATATGATGAACCACTCCCAGGTTGGTCAGGGCATTGGAATTCCCAGCAGGACAAACAGCATGAGCAGTTCAGGGTTAGGCAGCCCCAACAGAAGCTCTCCAAGCATAATATGTATGCCAAAGCAGCAACCCTCTCGACAACCTTTTACTGTGAACAGGTAAGGCTCTCTAATTGGACCATCCCTGTACAGCCATAGACATGCTGCTCTGGAAATGTAATTTTTATCCATTAGAATAAATCTTGAAAGCTGCTTCATGTACTCTTGTCTGGGCAATAAACCTTGAAGCTCCTTGTAATATTCTCATAAGCTCTTTGAGGCCTTTAAGCTAAATTCCGTTTCTGACTATTGAATTTCTACTGCATCTGCTTTAAAGTATGTTATGTTTCTCCTGTATTCCCAAGTTTATTTTTGATAAATGTCTTGAATTTTCAGCATATACATCTGTTTTAAAACCATTCATCTATGACTTTGGGAAGAAGTAAGGAAAAATTTAAAAACACAATAGTTATTTTGGAAGAATAGTAAACTGAGTCAGGCACAGTAAGGACCTAGTATTTTGCTTCTTTAAATTCTAGAATGACACAGGGAACAGTGGTTTGCCATTTGTTTAAGGATTTAGTGCTCATTTGGATGACAAAAGTTTCTCAATTGCTGCTTCTCCTAACTCTGGGCAGGATACTAACAACATAAATCATTAGGCTTTAACTGTGTTACAGTGCTGTGTTTATGCTTCATTCATACTGATAAACTTGTAGTAAGTACTGTCTTAGTTCTAATTATTTAATGTGTGTAGTCACAGCTTAGCATGGCTGACTGCTTTTGAGGCTTGGTGCCATTACGTCATTATCTCTGCGCTCCCAGTTTAGTCCTTTTTCTCCCTTCAGGCTCTTCCTCAGAAAGTGACTCTTAGACGAACACAAACAAGCTCATGGCCGTCAGGTGCCACCTCTAACCCAATCTAGTATTTTACAAAATAGATAAAAGAAGGTGAAAACTAATGTCACAGTTACCTGAATCTTAATCAGGTTGTTTAGTTTTGTAGTTTCACACTGATGTAGGCATACAGATACTTTTCTCAATCACAGCAAACAGTGATCTGGTAATAGCGGTTTGTCTCTTGGAGTGTGAAAAGACTTTGTATCTTGCCTCTGATTATGCAGAATTTGCCTTTCTATCTTTTATAGTAGCAAGTAGAGATTATAATTTTAAACTATAATATCATCTTTTAAAGTATTTTTGAAATTTGAGATCACAAATTTCAAATTTTCACAAATCTCAATTCACAAAAGGATGAAATAGTAATATACTTAAAAACTCTGTATGTAGAGGCCAGTGATATTGGATGTTGATACATACATACAAAGTACTTCCTTAAATATCATTCAGCTCTAGGGTAGATAATGAAATCCCTGTGTGTAGAGCATTTGAATGAAAATGCTCGTCTTTTACTGTTCGCATTTCTCACTTCCAAGAAGGTACAAGTTTTACAAATTGGAAAGGAGGTATCTCTGAACCAATGACAGTCTCTTATTTCACAGTTTATTAGCCTATGGAAGTATAGCAGTAGTATATATCCTATGGCTAATTGATACATTTTTTAAAAAATTGGAATTATTCTTGGGAAAAAAGATTTATGGCATTTGTTTGTCAGGTGCATGAATTTTGTGACTTTCAAGAAGCATTTTCTGAATAGTTGCTTAATTGGAGCAATGAAAGTTTTTAGGTTAGGTTTTTGAACATGAAGCATTTACAGGTATTTCAAATTAGAGTTAAATGCTTCAGACTTGTAACTGTGTAAAAAGTTTGCATAGGTAAAATTTCCACTAGGGAAGCATTTAATATATTATTTATGGAAACTTCCAAAATATCAGCTTCCGTCCTGTTACAGGGGAAAAGTGGATATTGTGATTTCCCACAGGGCAGGCATTCAGAATTTTACTCAGCTGGGGGCCTGCCTTTGTGCTTCTTGACGTCTCTGGCTCTCCCAGGATGAAGCAGATTATTTGTGAAGGTGTTTGTGCAACCACAATAGTCCTATATGATATTTAGATTTTTTCAAACATTTTTGTCTGACTGTATGAAAGTTCAGCTTGTGTCCTTGTATGACAGAGACGATCCCTCTGCTCACAGCAATGCCATATGTGTACACGGTGGTGATGGCACTCCGTAACTGTTCAGCTTATAAATGAGTCATGACAAACTTGGTTGTTTTCATGGTCCAGCTTCCCACCTGCCAATGAATGGATTAGAGTCTGACTTTTAACTACTGCGTTTACTGCTGTTTCATTTTTGTATATGAGATTATTGAGTAATTATCTTTTTTGTTGTAACTTGTTTGTTGACAGATGTCTTAAGACCCAATGGCTATTAAAAAACTAAGCTATTTTGAAATCATTCCAGTTGACCTCATTGAGCTGTGCCTGTTGCATCTGCTCAGTGTCTTCAGAAAACAATTAAAAACTGAGTTTAGGCTAATATGGGTTGCTTTGGCTTGAAATAATTTAATTTTTTTCCCCCCTTAATACCTTCCACTGGAAATTACAAAATATGTATATATCCTTTTGTCTGACTTCCTGGATTTTTTTCACAGTATGTCTGGATTTGGGATGAACAGAAATCAGGCATTTGGAATGAATAACTCCTTATCAAGTAACATTTTTAATGGAACGGGTGAGTTTACTGTGTTTAATGTTGATCTTAAACTACAGTAGAGAGGTTTTTGGTTTTTTTACGAAGTCTAATTAAAAATACTTTGTTCTGTTGGAGTGCAACTTTTTAATAATTTTCAGTTGTTCCATAGAAACGTTGCTCCAAGAGTGGTGCTAGGAAACTGGTACTATTTGATAGCAGTGGATTTTAATACATTTGAAGACAAAGTGAAAGTAATTCTGTAGTATACTTGCTGTATATCACGTGGCTATAGATTATACCTAGTTGCTTAGAAATGCAAAATAGCTCATGAAAAGGGTATCAGATATCAGAGAAGAAAAGATTTATCCATTTTCTGTGAAAACATTAGATATGTAAAACCAGTGGGAAAGCTTTTTTTCTTTTTTAAATCTCAAACTCCTTTTGAACAGCTGATTTATCATGTGATCCTTTCAGTCAGTCGTTCAAGTTGTGATTTTTCTCTGGGAATTACTTTCTTGCCTGAATTTAATGAGCTAGAGGGAGGAAAATGTCCTTGGGCATAAGTGATTTAGGTTTGTGTGTGCTGATGTTTCTGTATGTGGCTGCATATATGAAGCAACCTGAGGTGCTGGTGACGTCACAAGAGTGGAAGGCGTTGGGCATTCCCTAGGACATTGTGACATTTTTATAGAGCTGCAGCTCTGGCTGCACCTATGTAGCATTTTCTGCTGCAAATCAAAAAGTGTTCCCATGTAACTTGCACTGCATTGGCTTTCAGCTGCTTCAGCTTTATCTTACCTTGTCTAAGGACAATAGAGCTCTTTGATGCTGCTGCTAATATGGGTTATTTTCTCAAATTTCTTCTTGATAGCTCTTCAAATTTAAAACAGACTTAAAGGAAATTTAAATACGTATTCTAGAACTGTAATTTAGATAGTTTGCCTGTACAGTCTTTAATTCAAAGGGAGTAGAACTTACTAAATGCTGTTGACTAGCTATTGTTTAAAAGCAAACTTCAAATAACTTGATGCTCTTTAGGCTAGTCTTATAACACAATGGCTGTAGTTATTTTTAATAATTATAAAATGAGAAAAAAAGATAAACTTGAAAGAAAATATGTCCTACATTTACCTTGCACATAATGAAGTCTTTGAGTACAATACATAAGGGATTTAAAAATACCTGTTTTTATTGTAGATGGAAGTGAAAATGTGACAGGACTGGACCTCTCAGATTTTCCAGCACTAGCAGACAGAAACAGAAGGGAAGGAAGTGGCAATCCAACTCCATTGATAAACCCTTTAGCTGGAAGGGCACCCTATGGTAAGACCATACTTTTGAAAGCTCTTTGAATGAAATGAAATTTGCTTGATTCATCTTTTGCTGTTTGTAAGACAACAGACAGTCTTTTCAAAAATGCCAGACGTGAGCTGCTAAGACTAATTTTTAAAAATGAATAATCAGTATCTGTGATTGGAAACCCTTTCATAGGTATTAGAACTCATCCACTTTAGTTTCACTGTTAACAGAGATTGTTGGGGTTTTTGGTCTGTATGGTATGACTGCTCTGAGGCTGCTCACTCTAGAAATTTCTTAGGTTTTATTCAAATTGCATGTGTACAAGAGCTGTTGATGTCTGAGTATGAAATTACAGGAATAGTGTTTGATTAGTAGAGGTGTTACTGGGTAAAAAGTCGTAAGCTCTACACGTACTGTATATTTTTGCTGTTTATTGATGGTGTTTGCTGTCGTACTGTTCATTGTTACCCTTATGATGAACATCAGATTTCAAAAGATCACCTGTAAGCATCAATTATTACCAGTCAGATTCCAAGTATGTGTCATATAATTCTTGCTGAACAGGTTAAAAAATAATAAAAGGAAAAGCCTTTAGGTGGATACAAATCTTATTATTTGGGTCTTGAAAAAATTCAGGTAAGCTTAGTGTGAGGCACAAAACTTTCTTTTTGTTACTGCTTTAAGAGATTTTGTCATGCATGTTGCATCAGCTACTGTGAAAAGTTGCTTTTATAACCTTAAGTTATTTTTGTGACACTTGTCAAATTTTGAACCAAAAATAACCTAGTGTCTTCTAACTATAAAAAGCTAGTGTTTTTCAGAGATAGCTCCAACTTTAATTGGACATAATAGATACCGCATTATCAAGAGAAAGTAGCCTCATGGATTTGGCATACTCAGGGCCCTCTGCATAAGATAGCTGGGAGAAGGAACTAAACAAGTTAAACTGAAGTAATAAACACAGGAAAAAAGGGACTTCCCCAAATAAATACACTCAAAACTCACACCAAGAGTGAGTGGAGACTTACTGCAGCTAGAGGCTTATGTAAGATTTTGTCCATCGTAGAATGGCTTGGGTTGGAAGGAACCTTAAAGACCATCTAGTTCCAACTCTGAAAGAGAAAACAGTATGTGAAAAATTGATGTAAGATAGGCAGGAGATTCACACAGATGTACTTCAAGAATGGAGCTTGAGTTCAATATTAAACAGCACTGCAGCATAAAAAAATGTGTAATTGCTCTTGTGCTTGCACCATTTCCCCCTTTTGGTGCTAGCACAGCTGTTTGCATGACTGCATGGTGAGCCACAAAATAAAGTTCTCTGAAGAGCTACCTTGAGCATCTGCTTAATGGAGGAGATGGGTATGGTGGTTGAAACAATCAAAAACTGAAAATTTGAGATACACTGGATATTGTCTTCCAGCACTAAAAGTGGAGAGCACTTTTGGTTGTGGACAAGGAGAAGATTTGAAACAGAGCAGAGACCTACTTTCCTCATGCTTAGTTATACAAGAAAATTATACTTCAAATAACTTTCAGATGGACTAAGAATATGCATTAAAGTTAATTCATTATCAATTTTATTCATCAAGTGGAAGAAATTGTAATAACTCTGGATGAAAAGGCTGAACAGCAGAAACAAGATTAACTCAGTGCTGGTTTTTTTCTTAAATAAAGGAACTTTGATCTCTAATTTCAGAATACTAAAGAAAGTCATACGTTGTCATCTACTAAACCATTTTAGTCCTATCCATCTACTAAGAACCTTTGAAAAATGGGACCTAGACTTCCTTCTGTCTTCTGTTCCTCTAGTGCAGTGTTCTTTGCAACCAAATCACTATATTACTTCTCTGTGTCTCAGCAAAGTCTAGTTGCTCATGGGTGTGTGGTGTGGTGGCTTTTTTGGTTTGGTTTGGTTTGAACTGGCATTAAAAAAAAGTTCCGGTTCAGTAGTCAAAAACCATGTTCCAATGTGACTGGCCTCCTTTTTATAAAATTAGGGTCAGAGCACTGAGAGTTGCAGGCTAAATGCTTTCAGTTTTCATACTGAAGGTAGGAGTCATTTTTATGTCACAGGCAAGTATTTCATTGTTGACATGTTCTGCTGCAAGTTAGCTGGCTGTCCTGTGAGAATACATGTTTCTGAAGAGATTATGCAAAAAAGTTCTTCATGCAGTTAGGGGACAGAAAAAAACGTATTATACTCTTAAAAGTAGTACATCCTTCCTCAGTGGATTTACCTAAATACAGCTATAATAATGCCTGTAAAGATTATTTATTTAGATGTGCAAAACAGGTGCACTGGATGTGTCTGTGAATTTAACCCAGAGTGTTTCTCAGCTCACACTTAAGTAAGAGGCTTTCGTCTAATATGTGTGGATGTTTTGAATGAATATGCTGTGTTTTGCTTTACCTGTTTAAGTCATCACTATACAGCTTGTGCGTATAAGTAAGCGAGATAGCAGAAGAAAAATTTTTTACTTAGCAGCCATTTAATGTTATTCCTGTTTTCATTTTTGTGATAGTTGGAATGGTAACAAAACCAGCAAGTGAGCAGTCCCAGGACTTTTCAATACACAATGAAGATTTTCCAGCATTACCAGGCTCCAGCTACAAAGATCCAACATCAAGTAATGATGACAATAAATCTGTAAGTAAACCTTAAATCTTCTTTTATTTTCTTTTTTCATACTTCTTTTGATGATTATATTTTTAAATGGTACGTGAATATATTTGTAATAAGAGATTTTCAAGTTTGTCCCTCTAAATTAATGGTTTTATATAAGAAACATTTGAAATGTGACTATGTAAATGGAATTTCTGAGGAAGTTTTTTGGGCCAAAGTCACCTTGCTTGGACATGTCAACACTTATTTTTGAGAATTGATAATATTTTTCTAAGTTTGTGATTTGTATTTTTTTCTAATAACTGCAGTTCATTTTTTGCTACTGATGCCTCACAGTAGTAGCAGTTTACACATTATAACATTTTTCTATAAAGTTGTCAAATCCGTTAAAAGTTAGATGATGCAGTATCACTTCAAGGTAAAATACTTAATGGAGATGTGGAATCAGAGGGAAGAAGCTTTTTTAATAGAGAGGATTGGTGGCTATATTGCAGATTAGTGAGGTACATTATATTTTAAGTATTGGTATAATTATTGTGCGTTAGATATATAGCTTAGATCACAAGATTATGAGCCTTTCTTCATTATTTACTCGGAATGATTTGTGATAAAAATGCTATTTCATTGCAAATGAAAGGTGAATAAAATGTGGATGGCAAAGGACAGTTTCCTGCGGTATTAGACAAAATGTTCTAGTTTGATTGCTCTATTACTTCTAACTGCAAAAAAGATGTTAATGACAGTGGCATAAATACTGGTGAATAAGTAGTAGACATGACTACAAACTCACGTAAGAACTGAAAAATGCAGCTGTTCAAAAAAAGGGACATGAGGAAGTCTGGCCCCAAATGTTATAGGGAGTTTTATCATGAGGAAAATGTTCTGATACAGTTAGTATTGAGTACAGTAAGGAGACAGAGAGTAAATGTGATTAATTGTATTACTGTAGATTTGTTGTAAAGAATAATAGAGAGTAAGAAATTATACATATGGCAAATAGATTTTGTCAGTATTAGGTTCCTGGAGCATAGTCTACTTTTCTTGCCAGACGTAGTCTGACACAGTGTTTATATCAGATATAGTGTATACATCTCTTTACTGGTAGTTGCAAATGGGCCAGTTGTATGTTGCTTGCACCTGAAATTGGCTTGAGTGTTGTCTGTCACTATGTCATGGAGTGTTATGCAGGAGCAAGACTATGGGGAAAATCCATGATGTGGTGAGTCCGAAAGAACCTCTTGTCGCAGGCACTTGGGATATCCACTGTGTATTCCAACTTGGGTGTAATTTATTCTAGTACTTGGTGTATGACAGGTATACTTTGGGAGATGGTAAATACTACATATAGTCTGTCAATAGAACTCAGGAGCTTCCCTTTGTTGCCATTTGTTGGAGTGACTTGATATACTGGTTTAGAATGCTTGACTGAAAGATATTGTCAATAAGTATTTCCATTTTGGTTTGTTTTCATCATACCAACTCTGCAAATTATTTTTAATAGAATTTGAGTACATCAGGCAAAACATCATCCAGCACAGATGGGCCCAAGTTTCCTGGAGATAAAAGTTCAACTACGCAAAACAACAACCAGCAGAAAAAAGGGATCCAGGTGTTACCTGATGGTATGTGTCATTCCACTTTTTCTGCTTTAAAAGTTTTGATGGCCATTTAGATCACCTTGTTGATTCTTCCATTTCTTAAAAGGAGAAAACTAATCTGTTCTTCTTGCCTAGGTCGGGTTACCAACATTCCTCAAGGGATGGTGACGGACCAGTTTGGAATGATTGGCTTGTTAACATTCATCAGGGCAGCAGAGACAGATCCAGGAATGGTACATCTTGCATTAGGAAGTGATTTAACAACACTAGGTCTCAATCTCAACTCTCCTGAGTAAGTTTCTGGGTTTTAATCCTGTCTTCAGTTTTGGTTTTATTATGCTGTCATTCATAGTACGTTCACTTAGCTCACTTGATTGTCAAACCCACAAGCTATTTTGCCAAATAAAATTTGAAAATGTAATGACAGTAAAATAAAATTTTCATATTGAATTGTGCTTCAGGGCAAGCTTTCAATAAACCTAGTGGCTTTGCTTATTCTCCTGACTTCTTTAGCACTTTCTTCAAGGAATTGACAGTATATTGTTTATAAATGTATGCATTACTTTTCAAATAATGATATTCCTTGCGGTTACCAACACTTAACTCTCAGCAGTTTGGGGATAAATTTGATTTATATTAGTGTAATGATGAGCAGAGCACCTGCAGTGTTACGCTGCAGTGAAGATTAGTTTAAATGAAAGTGTAGTTTTCTAGTTAACTTTTCAGTCACTCAGTTCACCTAAGTGAACTAGTTTAGCCATCTAGGTTTGCTATAGAGGCAGAAAAGTAGTTAGTGATTGCACTATGGTAAGAAAAGCGCTTAAGATAGGTGCAATGAATAACCAACCAGCCCAGGGTGCCTCTCTTTTTCCACTAGTTACAGAAGGAGCTCAGATCATTTGGGACAGAACTGGTCTTCGAGGTGACTGTAATTGTGGAAAAAAAATTAATTTCTGGTGCTCTGACTTTCAGCTGAGAATCTCACACATTTTGTTTCAGCACAGATTTATATAGTGTTAGCCTTATTCACAGAGTATTATGCATATTTTAAGGTTTGCACATACTGTATTAAAAAAACAAAGACCAGACAGCGTACAGATGTACAGTTTCCATTTTTCATAAATTTATATGGAGGGGCATGTAATCAGGGAAGCTTGATGAATGTGGATATCATGCATAGGAAAAATGGCTCCTTAATAGTCTGCTTTTTCTTAGCAGCTATGCTGTAAATGACTGTATTTTTAGTATTTAATTACTATATATGGTGTATTTAGATTCTTGGATGGAGAGGATAGGATTAACATTCAATGCAGACAGTTTCTATATTATAAAGCTGGTTTAACTTTATGCTGCAGAAAAGCTTTGCAAACAGTCCATGCAGTCCTCAGTGTCTGGCTTACCATCTTTCCTTATGTTAAACGTTCTTTGCTTACTCTGTGAATTGTTGTTTGAAAAACTAAAAGTGTGTCATGTATGAAAAGGCAAAAGTTTCTGACCTGTGTGGTAGTTTGGTTGGTAAAAATACCTGTCTGACATAAAAACTTAGCACAATAAATGTTCTTTTAGAAACAAAATTTTAGAATTCTGTATATATCGCTATTGGTTTAAATTAACCCTTCTAACTCCTGTTTTGAAGAAGAGTAAAATTTTTACTGGTTAGTTTTAAAAAGCAATCTGCCGGTATAAATTTTTCCTCCCCTTTTAAATCATAGGCAAATTAATCAGAACCCACCAGGCTTATGACAACTGTTCCTAGTTAAATTGAAACCCTGCCATAACATTGGATACCTGAAAAAGGTTAGGACCTGTGGCACCTAAGTTGAAGGAAAGATAGATTTAAAAGGAAATCTTGACCCTGTAGTTTCCCATGGTAGTTTAAATGGAACCTTGCTCTGCATATTGAAAATGAATAAATGTAACTGCTTTAGGAAAGTTTCCGTCTTTCTTCTCACCCCAGCTACGGATTTGGTTGTGTGATACAGCTTTTAGGTTTGCAGAGTTGGTGATGGAGGTTTTTTTGTTGGTTGGTTGGTCTGGGGATTAAATTTTTAAATTTATGCTTTACTTTTTTCTTCAGAAATCTTTATCCCAAATTTGCATCCCCCTGGGCATCATCACCTTGTCGACCTCAAGACATAGGTAAGAGAAAAATAACTATTAAATTCAGTACTAATATTTGCAAATTATATTCATTTACATGTCTTAATAGTTGCATCAATTCCGATTCTTTTTTAGACTTCCATGTTCCATCTGAATACTTAACTAACATTCACATTAGGGATAAGGTGAGTACGTGTGTGTGTGTGTGTGTATGAGCATTTCTTGTTAATTTATTACCAGTAAGTTTCTAAATTTTCTTTCAGATAGGTAATGTTCAAAATCAATGCATTTTGTGCATGTCCTCAGTCTTTCTAGAAACAGTGGTGTGTTAGCAGGCTGATTGGACACATCAAGCACCACAAAAAGAGAATGAGCATGCCAAAGAATAGCTAAAAAGTACAGTATGTTTTTAAGAGTTTGCCCTTCATGTGAAGGTGAAGTTTTTTATAATATAATTCAAATGCCTAATTAAATGGAGGTATTTCTTCTTGAGATAAGCTCAATACTGTGTTCTCATTTATCTGTTGCATTCCATATCTACATGAAAAGGGATTTTTTGAGATATATTTTCTTTCAGCTGTTGTATGGATCATTGAAAAATAGTGTAAGAAATTTGAGTAATGTTACTTAATAGGGCGTGAAGGGAGCAAATACATGCAGAAGTTGTTTTGTTGGTTTTTTTCAAATAAAGTAAGTATATGAGGATATACAGATAGATACAGGGAGAAATCTGTCTTGCTGATTTGTTACATCTGTATTTTTCTATTGTATCCTTTAACTTGGAAAGGTTAACTAAAAGTGAAGAAAATTTGCTTTAATAATTGTTACTCTTGTTGTATTAGAATATAATTTTCACACACTTAGAATGGAAGAATGGAAGTTCTGAATGTGTCCTTGTGTTATTTAAGTGGGGTAGTGTGTTTTAAAACATTTATCTATTGTGATTTTTCATCCTCCTTTTCTTCAATCTTTTGCAGCTGGCTGCAATAAAACTTGGCCGATATGGAGAAGATCTCCTGTTTTATCTCTATTACATGAATGGAGGAGATGTATTACAGCTATTAGCAGCAGTAGAGCTGTACGTTCAAACTATTTTGTCAGTCTTATATGAGTTAATTTATTGCAATAATGAAATAGCAAGTATTAAAAAAAACAACAGAACACTCCAACAAGTTAGACATTGAAAGCAAGAAGTTTAGTCGCTCTTGAAACTGTAAATATTTTTTTAAAATATCTTCTCCAACCTTGGTGTCATTTTGTATGGGGTTTTTCTGCATTCATATAGTGGAAATCAAAAGCCTGTCTCACGTATTTTGCATTATGAAGCACTGTGAAAAAATGTCAGGTGCCAGTCATTATCAAATGTGTAACTTACCTATCTTCAACAAAACAAAAACCAGAAAATACTCATAAAAAGAGTTTGTTGTTTGAACCTGCCAGACTTGAGGTTTCTTACATGTTTTAGTTTGAGGTGTAATAACAGTATGGAAGAGGTATGAAATCACAGGTTTAACAATGTTGTAGAGATTTTGTTTTGGATTTGAATGCATGGTACAGTTCTGATTGAAACCTTTAAAATCAGTTTATTAAGTAAATTTCAGATAACTAACACTAAGAATTATTTTTCCTTTCTATTACAAATGAAAGATTTAACCGGGATTGGAGATACCACAAAGAAGAACGAGTATGGATCACCAGGGCACCCGGCATGGAACCAACAATGAAAACCAATACGTACGAGAGGGGAACATATTACTTCTTTGACTGTCTTAACTGGAGGAAAGTAGCTAAGGTATCTCTTTTCCTTTGTGTAGATATTTCAAGTCTGTCAGCTATGTGTTTATACACAGACAAAAGTAAAACATAACTTTCTTCACAAAAATCTCAAAATTTTTAACCTTCTATTATTCAGGTTCATTACCTTAATTTCTGATGTCTGAGAGAATAAACGTTGTCTGGAACAGAGGCTTGCTTGTGGAAAATAAGAAGCTGTTTCTCTCATTTCCAGTTTTCTTTGGGAGGTAGAAGGACATAAAACTTCTGTTAGGAGTTTTGTTAGAATTGAAAGCTCTTTCCACAGTGTAGAGTTATAGAATGGAAAGCATTGTTTGGCATTTCTGAGGTTGTACTTGCAAGCATTTTATAACTTTGCTTTAGAAAATTAAATAGGAGGCTACGACACGTCATTGTGGAATTAAAAATGGATGTGGGACGGGTGCAGAGAATGCTTCTTTGGATTTTTGGGTACAGTCTCTCCTTAATCATACTTAGGAATTCCATGCTCTGTTGTTTGAAAATTAGAGTTCTTTGAAATAAGTAACTTCTAAGGAGGAGGCGTATTTCCATTATGCGTGTTTTCTGTATTGTAGACCAACAGGCATTAAAAAATTAGAAAGCTGTAGCTTTTTCCCTTCCCTGCTGTCATAATCTATTTGTCCCATTCTGTCCATTAATACTGTCAATAATGTTCTCTGTCAGACCATCTGTAGATACAATATCACACTGTTGCATTTCTCTAAAAAACACTTAACAGATCAAACCAGATTAACCTTGAAGCCTTGAACTCAACAGATGTGATTCCAGCATGTTGGAACTGTATTTTGTGATTTCACGTGCCTAGGTATTTCATAGAATCAGAAATCTTTTCAGCCGCAGCCGAACTTAGGAATTATTAGCTGAAAAGGCATTTAATTTCTGTGGGCAAATTGCATCTATACACTTGGAGATTATGAAACATTGCATTAAATAGTTACATATCTGCACATGTGTTTTTAAACATCCGTATTAAAGAGAATAAAGTTCAATGTCCTCCTCTGTCTATATTGAAGTTTGCCATCTAGACATTAACTAGATACATGCTATTTTTATTTCCTTCCCTGCTCCCTATGCCCAGTGATTTTGCGTAGTTTGTGCAAGCTTCGCTCAGAAATTACCATTTCAGTTGCCCTGAAGGATATGGGGGATTCTTTAGTCCAATTGCACGTGTGACTCCTTGCCTCTGCTGCCTTCCTGCTGCCACAGGAAAACGCAAGAATCTGTAACTGACAGTTTTAATGGCGAGCCCTACTAGTATGGTTTTTCATAAGTGCAAGGTAGTTCCGAAACTCCTAAGCAAAAGTACCACTCTTTCCTCTAAAAGAAAACCCAAACAAAAGGAAAGTTTTTGTTTCTACTTGAATTATTCATTTGCTGCGTGGTACACTTCCTTAGGTTCCCCAAGATGCTGTTTAAAGTTATTTTATTATTGCCTAAGATCATCAGAAGGGAAGTAATTACCTTTTGAAAGGATAGGATTCTTTTCTGGAGTCAACTGAATGTGTTCCATTTATTTATGAGCAATAAGAGCCCCATGTAGTTTCATATGTCGGTGGAATTGTGGTTTTAGCTTGTGTGGACACACACAGCATTTCCTTTTACTAGGAGAAAGTTGTCCCCATTGTACAAGGATAGTAACCTCTTCAGGGTCTCCGTTTTCTACCTATGGTAAATGTATGCAGCGGCTATTTGATGTTTTAGAATTACCTTTTAAGACAGTATTGTCTCTATTTGGACTCCTGAGTGCTATTTTGAAACTCAGCATCCAGTGCTTGAGTGATGCACGCTACATCCTCCTGTTAAGCTTTCCTGGGATAGTGGAGAGATGGGAATCACTACTGTTCCCTGAATGTTTTTTCCCAAGATCTACATAGATTCTCTTCTTTTTATTTGCACGCTGAAAATAATTCCCCCAACATTAAGAAGCAATTGATAGCTAGTAGGAAGAGGGATAGTATTTTCTAAAGTTTTGTACTTGCAGTGGTATTTTAACAAGGAATGTGATTATTTTATTTATTCCCCACCAAAGTCCATACAAAGCAAAAAATAATTTTATTTATTCCCCACCAAAGTCCATACAGAAGCCTAGCCTTTTATTCTAGGCTTGCGTATTTCTTGATGTAAAAAATGGAACTGGAATATTATTTTGAAATTTTTATTTAACTTTGAGCAGGCAAATAGAGCATTGATCACAGAAAGGTAAGGAATTATTTTGGGGAAAATTGAGATTTTTGTTGCATGGAAAAGGAATTGCACACTAGAAATAATTCTGTGACATTTCCACCTTTGCTAAAAAAATAAGAACTTAGGTGTATGTCATGTGTGATCTTAGCATTCCATGGTAATGTTGTTACCTCTGGTATTAATTTCTGGAGTTGACATTTCCTTTGAGGAAGACTAATATAGAGTCACCCTAACAAGAACAGCAATTTTTGATAACTCTGTGTTGCTTGGAATGCAAAGAAAAGTATGGCCAAGTAATTTTTTTCTAACAAATGCAGAAGTAATTAATAAATATTTCAGGAAATTAGATCTGTAAGGAGCTGGGAAAAAAAAAGAATTCTGATAAATTGCAGTCTCTTACTAAAACTGAATGCTGGGAATGTCAGTTCCTTAGAAGGCCACAATAATAATTACTGCTTAGCAGTTTCACTAGTCCTTTTTTGATGCAGTCAGGAATACTTGCTCATAAATTCCTGTCTCTTGTATGTGAATATTCAGTTATTTTTCAAGGTGCATTATAAATTTGGTTGTTGTTCTAGTGTAGGTGCTCAAATATAGGGCAGCAGATACTCTGATGTGTTGTGCTTTGCAGACATCGGGTATTTTGCATTATGAGCTTACGTATTTGTTGTCCCTATTTTAAATTACACTGCAGTATGATATACTGCTGCAGTGAAATACAGCAGTTTACTTTAGATAACACAACTAAATCTTAAGTCTTACATTTGTAAAAACATAAACCAGTTGTGATTTAGTAGATTTAGTGTTCTAGATCAGTTTTAATAAAAGTAAAGAAGGCTGAATAACTTCTTTCAAGAAAAATCAAATAACAAATTTATTATAATACAGTTTTTTATTAAACCGTAGGCTCTATTTTTATATTCCTAATAGATAATAAACTGAATAAAGAAATGCAGCAAAGTAGCTGAGTAATGAGACTTCCTAAACTGTTAGGAAATAAAATCAAATTGATTCTATTTTGACACGTGGTAGTAAATAGTGAAAAAATATGAATGACAAACTTCAAATTCATCTTAAATACAGGCTAAAATGCAGAAAAATTCTGATTACAGATATGTTTGTTATATGGTTTTTCATCCTGGAGATGTGGAAAGTATGCTGAGGTTAAAGACATTTTGATTTTTTTTCACTGAGGTTTTGGCTATAGTTTGCTGCTGTTGAGGAGACATGAGAGAGGAAGGGAAGTAGATCTGACACCAGTAGTGCTTTCTACACTTGCACATTTTCTGAAATCCTGATTTGAGTTGTCTGATGTAAGCTGTCAAGAATTTCTCCTTTTTACTTTTCAGTAAGGAGAATTACTTCATTTAAGTACAAGATTATAAAACCTTTTTACATTGATGTCATAATTATAAAACATGAAATTCTTTATGAGAGTTAAATTTCTAAGTGTTCATTTGCTTGTTAGGATTGCTGTCTAGATGAAATTATTCCCTATCCTTTCAAGATCGATAGTAATTGAAATAGTCTCATAATTACTAGAAAGTTAAATTTATTATTCTAGTAGAGATGTGCCATAGTACTTCAGCTCAGCCCCTGATTTAAAGTTGGGTCTTTGCATCCTACTTTAAGTGAGCATAAATGCTACTTTTAAGTTCCATTTGGAATTTTTAAGCTAGTCGTGGGATTTTTACCCTCTGCTCTGATGGATTTACACGATCCAGAATATTTTGTCCTCAGGATACTACCTATTCTACTAACTTTTTAAAAATTTTTTCTCTACAAATGCTATCAATCATCCTAAGCAATTCTCTTCTACCTTAAGTATTCCTGCCTGTTGCTATTTGTACATGTACAGTCTGATCTAACTTTACTATCAAAGCAAGTTTTCAGGATGACATGAGAAGTGATTGTTTTCTTTGCATAGAACAATTTATTTAGTGTCAAACATGCTGTAAGTTTGCACACACATTCAGTATTCATTATTCCTGTTTAATAAAAGGTAATCAAGTTTTAATAATTGCCTCCATGTGGAAAAGAAGGCAGTTTAACACATTTATCAATGGATAAATGGAAATTTTTAACATTTTATTTATATCTGTTTATATTAAATACCACTGCTACTACTGACATCCTAAACCACAGTGGCAAAAGCAAAAACATAAAGTATACCTGTAATGTAAGTATTTTCCTGTATGTAATAAATAATTGTCTTTTAGCTTCCAGAAATAATTGAATTCTTTTTTTGTTATTGTCAGATAAAACTTTAGGTGTTCTTATACACTACTGAATATTGAATTTGAGGTTTGCTGACACTAGGATGCAAATCAAGAAGATTGTTTTAAGCCTGTTTGTTTTAGCAGTCAATGACAGTTTGAAGTATGAACTCGCATACTTCCAGAGAAAATTTAATAGGAAAACATACTCCTGAATGTGAGAGTTCCAATTTGTAGGACACAAAGGATTGCTCAGCCTCCTGAGCATTTATCATTTATTCCAGACTCCTTGTTTGCAGCTACCACTGCCAGTAAAAGCTCGCAACAACCTTAAGTTTGGAAACTCCTGTTTTTAAGATACTGATACTTTCTGGTTTCTGTTATTTACTGTATCTTACCAGTTGAGCTAGCAACATTCAGTGGGTAATTTTGAAGGTGTTTCCGAGCTTGTGGAAGTTCAGTTAACTGATTGAAGCTGACCGTAGACTGATAGTAATCTGCAGGCCCTTCGATGATTATGTGCAAGATAGAAACTTTGACAGCCATGAAAGGCAGAGAAAGCTTGAATAGTATCTTTTCTATTACAAAATGACTGCAGAATTGCTGGATATCATGCAGTCATAGAATGGTTTGGGTTGGAAGAGACCTTAAAGATCATCTAGTTCAACCCCCCTGCCATGGGCAAGAACACTTTCCACTAGACCAGGTTGCTCAAAGGCCCATCCAGGCTGGTCTTAAACACTTCCAGGGATGGGGCAGCAGCCACAGCTTCTCTGGGCAGCCTGTTCCAGTGCCTCACCACCCTCATAGTAAAGTATTTATTTCTAAAACCCAATCTAAATCCTATCGTACTTCAGCTTAAAGCCACCCCCTTTGTCCTATTACTACATGCCCTTGCAAAAAGTCCCTATCCACCCTTCCTGTAGGCCCCCTAAGACCCACCCAACCTAGTCCAGCCTTTGATGCCAAAGTATATGCATGGACATGTACCCCTTGATATTGCTTCTTACCCAAGGAGGGAGCAACATCTCTTCAGTCTCAGCACGTGTATGTATCTGCACAAAAAGAGAACATACACCAACTGGCAGGCAGTTCTTATTAGGGATGCCAAAAGCAATTCACTTGCATATATATGACCTAAAAAAGCGCAAACAAACACACCACCTAAATACATAAACAAACAACCTCCAAAAACCAACCAACCAAAAAAAACCTTAAAAAATCTTTTGTTGGAGTAGAGAGCAGGGAACTAGAAATGAAGCAGATGTGCAACATTTCAGTGCAGATGGCTGTAACCTCACACAGGTTTTGCTGGGGTTTTCCAGTTTTAGGGACGGTATTCTCTGGGGAATACAGAATGCTTCACATTTTCCACTACTTCGTTTCCTTACTATGCTGAATGTTCTTTCTGTGCCAAATGGACCTTGTTTTGCCTTGAAAGATGAGAGGTCTGAGAGTTGGATTTTCTAGATTTTATTTCTGTTCTTGTATTGATTTAGTCTTTAATTTAGTACAGATTTATGTGTACTGAAATATTATACTATTTAATTACTTGAGAGAATGTTGTAAAATAATCTATTCATTACTCTGTGTTTTCATCTCTGTGTGAAAATAGTGGGCTAAGTTTGCTTTGCAGATACAGATGATGTTCTTCTGAGGTTCTCCACTGAGTTAGGCAAAATAAATTAACTGTGCATGTCCAAGGTAGCTGTTGTTGAATTTCCAAGAAGTACCCTTAAGGAACAGTTCTGAAACTTCTGCTTACCCTGTTTCTTGAATCAAGATAAAATAGGGATGAGACACAGTTAAACTGGTGAAAGGGTCTGAAAAATACAAGCTTTCAGGTTTGTTAGGTCTGGGGCTTAAATATGAGTATGAAATACAGTGGAATATTTTGATAAATTTTGCTTTAAGTGGGTCTCACTACTTTGTCTCTAGCGTTTTAGGTGATGTTCCCAAAGGTGAAGTCTGGCTAGTTTAACTTATATTTTCACAGAATCATTTAGGTTAGTAAAGACTTCTAAGATCAGATCCAGCCTTTGACTGATCACCACTGTGTCAAATAGACCTTGACAACACTAAGTCCAGTTGTTTCTTGAACACCTCTCTAATGTTCAACCTGAACCTCCCCTGGTGCATCTGGAAGCTATTTGGTCTGGTAGTATGACACAAAAATATTCCCAAACTTCAGTTCATCCATAATAAGCCTCTGTACTCCTGACATGTTGAAAGACAGCTTTTGTTTATAATTCAGCTCATGCTGTGATTGTGTATTTGTGTTTTGTGTATGTGCATATATAAAATTGTTTGAGACTATAACAAGGGTTCTGAGGGTCCTGTAGCATTCAAAAAATGGGAGAGGCTACATGTCGCAGGTGTCATGGCTTAGGATTGTTGTAATTTACTATTTTTTTCTCCTTAAAATATGGAATCCAAGATAGCAAAGTCATTTGGTTTTTGTCTTAGGATAACTTAGTGCTTGATCTCCTCTGTATTTGTGCTTTTCAAGTATGGCTGGTAGACCAGGTCTTGACACGTAAATGATACATTGTTTTATTTGGTTTTTTCTTTTTTTTTTTTTTTTTTTAACTGTAGGAGTTCCACCTGGAATATGACAAATTAGAAGAAAGGCCTCATCTGCCATCAACCTTCAACTACAACCCTGCTCAGCAAGCCTTCTAAAGACTTCCCTTTTCTTGGGGTATGGCTGTCTCAGCACAATACTCAACATAACTGCAGAACTGATGTGGCTCAGGCATCCTGGTTTTAATTCCTTGAGGATCTGGCAATTGGCTCATGCGAAGGGTCACCATTTGAGGTCCTGCCTTACTAATTATGTGCTGCCCAACAACTAAATTTGTAATTGTTTTTCTTTAGTTTGAGCAGGGTCTGAATTTTTGTTTTTGTTTTCTTTTTTGCCAGCAGACAAGCTTGGGTCTGTAAAGACAAGCGAGTACACTGACAAAAGTTTACCACTTAGTTTTCCAAAATGTAAAAACAAAAAAAAAGAAAAAAGACAAAAAATTAGACAACAAAATTTGCATTGTTCATTGTAGCACTATTGGTAATAAAAAATGTTTGTGCATTTTTATGTGAAGATCCTTCTCGTATTTCATTTGGAAAGATGAGCAAGGTTTGCTTCCTTCATTTTACTTCCCCTTCTGTTTTTGAAAGGCAGTTTTCGCCAAGCTTAATGCAAGAATATCTTGACTGTTTAGAAGAAAGATATTGCCACAGTCTCTGGTTAGTTTCCAGAGTTGTGTATTACTGAGCTTCATCTTTCCAGAATGAGCAAAACACTGTCCAGTCTTTGTTACAATTTTGTAATAAATGTGTACATTTTTTTTAAATTTTTGGACATCACATGAATAAAGGTATGTATGTACGAATGTGTATATATTATATATATGACATCTATTTTGGAAAATGTTTGCCCTGCTGTACCTCATTTTTAGGAGGTGTGCATGGATGCAATATATGAAAACGGGACATTCTGGAACTGCTGGTCAGGGGACTACTTTGTCGCCCTGTGCACTAAAGGGCCAGATTTTCAGCAGCCAAGGACATCCATACCCAAGTGAATGTGATGGGACTTAAAGAAGTGAACTGAGACAATTCACTCTGGCTGTTTGAACAGCAGCGTTTCATAGGAAGAGAAAAAAAAAAAGATCAATCTTGTATTTTCTGACCACATAAAGGCTTCTTCTCTTTGTAATAAAGTAGAAAAGCTCTCCTCACTGCAGTGTTGACTTTGATTTGAGATTGTGAAATTATTTCTTCAACAATGAAAAATGGAAAAAAAAATTGAAGTATTAAAACTATCGAGATGTACAGTGGTTAAGACACTTGAAGAGTCTTTTTGCTGCTGACAAGTAAATTTATGAGAGTTTCATATTCTTTTCCACGGTAAAGTTTCCACAGCCAAAAAGTTTGGTTAACCTTGGTTTCAGATCCCCTCTATATTATAGCAAATAACTTTTAGACAGATGGGTGGGTAACACGTCAAATGATACAAAAAGGCTTCAAGAATTCATCACTTGGGAGAAGCTTGGGTTGGAACCGATCACAGCTTAGTTACATGTTGATGTTTTCCCACTTAAAACAGAAATACTTTTCATTTGGTGATCTACTTGAACTTCCAGATGCAAATAAACGTGAATATACACTGGTTCTGAAAACTGTACCTGTTCTGCGCAGAGGAAGAAAATCCTGAACTGTTGGGGTGGTTTCTTTTTCTAGATGTGGTTGCCACTTCTTATTGAGTTGCCTCTGGTGATGCAGATCATTGAAAAATACCTGAAATTACCAAAGCAAGAAAAGACATGTCAGTGAATCCTGGGATTTTGTTTTTACATTTTGACCCATTTTTCTATGTAGTGCAAAAGCAGCTTGTTTGCATGTATTGAATTATGCTTGGAAATTGGACCATTAGTGGCCTTGCTGTGGTTCTGTATCAGGTGTATGATGAATTTTAAATTCTGAACTTTTTTTAATATCTATTTTAAGACGGTAGACATAAAAATATAAGCCTGTTGATTATATTTTTTTTCTGTTATTAAAGAAACGTTTTCCCAGCTTGAAAGAAGAGGATGGTTATAATCCATATGATGGCTAACACAGCTGAAAAAGATGGTGGCTTTTTCTTTTTCTCAAACCAAAGCAGATTCAAACATATCCAAACATAAATTTGTAAATTTTCAAAAGGGTGATTTTCCCAAAGCATCTTTTTCCCTCCACAATTTATGTTACTTTTTTTACTGTCAGAGTTTTGCTATGACTTCTTTTACACACACCCCTCCCCCCTTGGTAAGGATTCCTGAAGTGATACATACATCTTCAAATCAAATGTAATTATTTATTATGTTCATGAAAATTAACAACATGTAGTAAAGGGAGCAAGATAAGTTACATTAAAATACTAAATACCTATGGCACTTTAAAAACAATTAACTGAAATTGGGAACCAAAGTTTTCAAAAAAAATACTTAATGATGCAGTTGCATTGTATTATTCAACTGCAGAGTCTTTCAAAAATGTGAGATGCCTGATTTTGGGAAACTTCTCACCTGTGAGCAAGGAACTGGTCCTTTGTTCCTTCCAGGTGGAAGAGCAGTCTACCTTTCATTTATCAATTAAATAATTATATATGGAAATTTTAAAATTTAAATTTGACTTAATTTCATATTACATTCTCGGTTGAAGCAAGAGAAGCAGATTTGAACAGAAAACAAGGTGTAAGATTGGAACCACTTCTTAACTGATCCTGTATTAATTTAAAAAAATGAAAAAAACACTGCTTTTTTTACTGAAAGGGAGAAAACCTCAGCCCTCATTTGCATGCTCACGTGGCTAATGGGTGACTGAATTGACCTGGAGATTTTCAGACTGGCAGTTACGGTCTGAAGCTTATTTAATATGTTTTTACGTTCTACTAACATTATGAATAGGGAGGTACTAGAATGCTGTTTTAAAAATACCTTTATTTGAGGTGGGTGTTTTCTCCTGTAACTGTAGTTTTCTACAACAATGTGCAAGGTAAGTTCTGAGTAGAAAACCTGGTGTTCTTGGAAACAAGTAGAAGTATTCCTATATTTGGCCTGTCCAACATGCTCATAGTCATTGCTCCTTGTCACATATTTTTTATAAACCTTTATTGAGTAGTTAGCTCCACTTTCTCTGTGAATCTGCTGCCTTCAACTTCCAGGGTTAACCTGAGTTTCACTGATTTGATTACTCCTAATATTGCAGAAAACACTTCTTATTTTAACAATTGTACTCCAACCACCCTGCTTGTGGAGAAATCAAGGGTACCAGAGAGTCATGGAGGAAGGGGTTAAGGATGCTCCACTGGGGTGTTTAAAAATGAATGAACCAAATAACCACCCAGGCCTCAAACCTCCTCCACCCTAGTGCCTGTTGGCACAAATACGTAAGCACATGAGAACCTTCATGGGCTTGATTAATCTAATTGAAGACCCAAGTAATCCAGGGAAGCCTGCAAATACTCACACGGGTAGAAATACTTTTCATGTGACTGTGACCTTCAGTGAAGTGTTGACTGCACCTGTGTTGGGATTCACGACTGGCCACACCACTCCCTCACATTTAGACACAACAAAGATGTATAATCATATTACTTGGCTGCACATCATGTCTGAAATCCTCTCTGTCCCCAAGCCAGTACTTGTACTTTCCATTTTACAGTTTCCATGAAAAGAAAAGAGAATGTACCCAAGTAAGAACTTGGGTATTGTAGTCAGATGCAAGATTTTTTGCAGAGTCTTGAGGGACACTTTTTGTTGATCATGTGGAGACCAGAAACAGTCTCTGGCATGACCTAGGCAGTGCTGGGAAATAGATGTCTCTGGGGCCATCAGCTTGGTGCTGAGTGGCTCATAGGTGGCCATGGCTGTGGAAGAAGGCTGTCCATCTTCTAAATAGTACTGTTTAAAGTCACTAGTCACCTAGAAGAAGCTTCCCCCCCCCAAATTCCTTGTAACTTCCGTTTGAAAGTACTTCCATGGCTGGCTATTGAATGAAACAAAAAAGAAAATTTGATTGCTTTCTGTCACACTCAAATACACAGCTGCCATCCTAAGGATGAGGTAGATAGACAGTGCTTTTGGTTTAAGATCCTAAATATAACAATTGCTTCTATTAAAGCAAAATTTCTGAATGTGCTCAGTTTTCAAGTACCTTATAATTGTGTTCCTCAAAATTTGCCAGTGCCCAAAATCTATGCTAGTAGAAGTTGAATTCTGGTGATACAGATTGGACTAAGCAATTAGTCTGGATTGACAGCTGATGCTTTTATTATTATATATAGTATGTGAATTAAAAAGTTCTTGTTTCTCTGTCATAGGCATGCATTCTCTCATTTCCATAAATCTGAAAGCTGCCAGTACATTAAAAACATGAGGAAATGCAGCTGGATGACATTTAGAAATTTCAGCGTTAATTGTGTTAGTAGCTTCACCACTTAAAACCACTTTACTGTTAGAAGTAAACTTTATTTTTTTGAAAGTAATGTTAAAGCACGTTGAACAATAGTTTTGATTATTACTGGTTCATCCCACTTCTGGATTAGCAGTGCTAACCAAGTTTCTTTTTTCTTTTCCTAGGCTTCAATTTATCATTTGCATTTCATATTCTTGGTATTAATGAGCCAGTATATGTGGGTATATGTCAGGTTTTTCCTTACCAAAATAATTTTCTGTAAAATCTCTTCTTTGAACTCCCTCTGGTTCAGCAAACGATCCAGTGAAGTAGCCATTCATGACTGGACCATCCTGGGTCGGCTGTGAACAGTCCTGATGAGGAGTGAAAGGAAGGCAGGTCCCAAAGCTGCTCTGGTGCAGACATTGATGAACCTCTGTGGAAACCCTTTGGCAATCTCTAAACTCTTATTCTGGACTAGAGGGCTGGTTTGGTTGTTTCCCAGTGATCTCTCTTCCTTTGGAAGGCCAGTTTACTTCTGGTGGGCATCACAGTATTGGTTTCAGAAAAGCGTTCTGTTGTTATATAGACATTTGCTTTTGGAAAAGGCTGTTCGTTACTGGCCCTTTCCTGCAAGAGGTGCAGTCAACATCTCAAGGACCAGCACTAGGCTTGTGCAAGGAAACAGAGAGGTGTGAGCCCAGTCCCGGTGGCTGGCCCGGGCAGGGGTGGTGGCAGAGCTGCACCGTGGGCTGCCCAGCCTCCAGGTGCCTGGCCAAGGCAGGGGCATGCTCAGCACGGGCCATACCAGGTGGGTTATCTGCTGATGGCCGCAGGTAAGGCCATTCCTTGGTTGTGGGGCAAGGAAGGGGTCAAAAAAGGCAGGAACCTGTTTTCCTGCTGTTGAGATTTTCATACATTGAACTTTGTATGCAGGCTTTCTCAGCCCTGGCAGCTCCTTGTGCAGCCCGTGTTCCCAGAGCCAGCATTGCAACTCCTGTCCTCAGCAGGTGACAGCAGAGCTAAAAGCTTTGCAAGAAGTCCACAGTACCCAGCTATACTCTGCTACTTGATCAGGCTTTGATGATCATTTTTCACTTCCAATTGATGCAAACAGACTTTGAGCCTTGACTGAGTCATTTGTGCAGAAATTCAGAATCTATGAGATCACCTGGTGAATGCTAAGGACCCTTCCCAGTTGAAATACAGCTTCATCGCCTTCAGCTGTGGATGATGTAGGGGTTGGATGCACACAGGAGGGCTAACTCAAGGTTGCTCTGTCACCCAGTGAGTTACTGCCTTAATTTTTGTCTGACAGCACTTTATGTACAAGGGATTGCAGGGAGTTGAACCAAGTATGGGAAGGCCATCTGTTAAGGAGGTAAGACAGAAGTCACAGCCCATCTACACTGAGAAAGCAGAACTGGAGCTTCCCTTCAGGTGGTAAGTGAAAAATCAACCTGATTATAATTTTATTTTTTATGTAATGAAAGCTCTACTCAACAAGTCCCCACTATTAGAGACTGTTGTCACCACAAGTACTGGCAGCAAAGCCTGATGATGGGAATGGATGAACAGAACCAAGGGCTAACCAAGATGAGTTCAGTTTCTAGTATGGACATCTGTGGCATGTTTAAGTAAGAAAAACATAATCCCAGGCTCAGAGCTGGTATGCTTTTTCAGAAACCTTTTGATATCAGGGCAGACTACTGCAAAGCAGCTGGCCTGAGAGCAGTGTGGTAGTGCAGTGCTGCAAGCAAGGACAGTATTTACATCTATCTATATTCATGGCACAGCGTAGATTCTTAATAGCCTTCCTGCCAAACCTTGCTTAATAGTCCATTTGGAGAACCTATGGATCAACTTCATTTATAAAAGTTTGACGTTGCACTCTGCAGTGGGAAAGTGGTTGAAAAAGGAAAGTGCTATTTCCCAAACTTTTTCTGTATTTCTGTACCTTCTTGTTTGCTGTGTCATCGAGCTCATCTATCAGCTCTGAAGCTCACGTTTTGTTCTACCTAATTACCTGTGATAAAGACTACAGAATACAAATATAAGTATTGCTTATGGTACTTTGGCACCAAAGATTTTATTGTGTTGCCACAATAGGAAATGCTGGGTAATAACCAAATTCTATTTTCAAAATAAATATATTTTCTTGAATCAGCTGCTTTTCTTGAAAACCTGCTTGGAAGAAAGCACTTCCTAGGGTGAAACTTCAAAGGTCAATACCTTCCTGTTCAAAGCAATTCCTGGGTATGATAGTTATCATCTTGCTTATCTGTTATCTCTGTCCCTGCTGTTCAGATGCTGGATTTGGGGCTGGCCAGAACACTTAACTCTGCACCCCTATAAGTCAGGTTAACATTTGGCCAACTCCCATTATGTCCCTTCTCAATTAATAAGGTGAAAATAGAAGCTGCTTCCTCATTTTTAGGTATTTAATTTCTTTAATTTCAGATCAGTTTCCTCATCTGTAAGTAGAGACCTTGCAGACTTTGGTGCCTGGGAGTGCTAAGCAGGATTTTACGCAGGCTCTCCAGGACTTGACCAAGCCGGTGGTGAGATGTTGCCTTAGAGGGGGGCCACAATGCACCCAGAGGACCCCACCCACCCACCCTCTTCTAGATATTGTACATTGCATGATGGTACCCAGGATTAATCCGGACTAGCCCTCCCCACAGCAAATCTCCAGGGTCAGATAATCCCGTTGCAAGCTGTCCCTTTCCACCCCCGGAGGGGTCTGAATTAGGTCAGACGGGATTAAATTTGCATTTTATTTATTTATCTATTTTTTTTCGTGCCGGTTACACGCACACTCAGCCTCGGAGGAGGCGGGGAGGGAGGCGGGGAGCGGCGGGAGCTTTAGCCGATGGCAGTGGCCGATGCCCGGCGGCGGATGCCAGCGGCGGCCGGGCGATGGCGAGGAGCCGGGCGGCTTACGAGTACACGGAGGCGGAGGACAAGAGCATGCGGCTGGGCTTCCTCCTCATCGCCGCCGGCTTGCTTTCCCTCTTGGGTCTGGGCTGCTGCTGGCTTCGCCCGGCGCTGCAGGAGCGGGGCGGCGGCGGCTCGGCCAACTGCACGGTGCTGGCGGTGCGGCAGCTGGGGGAGCGCTTCGCCTGCACCTTCTCGTGCGGGGCGGCCTGCCGCGGCACCGCCCGCTACCCCTGCCTGCAGGTGCTGGTGCGCACCTCCCGCTCCTCCGCGCCCGCGCTGCTCCACGAGGACGAGCGGCAGCTGCGCACCAACCCCAAGGTGAGACCCGCGAGCCTCCGCTCCCGAAACGCGGGGCGCTGCTCCCGCCGCGGCGCTGGCTGCCCTTTCACAGCCCCTGGCGCCCACCCTCTGCTCGGTGCGGGGCTTTCTCTTTTGGGAGGTGGGGGGGGGGAGGTAAGTGAAGTCGGGGAGCATCCCTCCAAAATGCCTCTCTGCTTGTTGCTCAGCAAAAAGTAGTGTATCTCTATAGTGTGTATCTATAAACATACTATCCACTGTACATTTATATTTTTATGTTGTGTTCATATATATATAGAGCATGTCGGGGAAGGTTTAGGCTCGGTACTAGGAAGAGGTTCTTCGCCCAGAGAGCGGCTGAGCACTGGAACAGGCTCCCCAGGGAAGTGGTCTCAGCACCAAAGCTGACAGAGTTCCAGGAGCGCTAGCTCTCAAACACATGGTGCTGTCCCGGCCAGGAGTTGGACTTGATGATCTGTGGTGTGCCTTCCAATTCGGGATATTAAGTGATTCTATATAGCGAAGTATAACATAGTCTATATGTATAATGTCTAGTACGCTATATAGTGTATTACACTACACTATGTACTATACGTCGTATGATACCACACACATGCACACACCCACCCCACACACACCCTCACACACACGCGCATCTTCGCCACCATCGCCACTCGCAGTCCGTCCCGCCCGCCTCGGGAGCGCAGCCCGCGGGCGGCAGCGCCCGGAGAGCAGCGGGGGCTCCACTGCCCGGCCCGGCCCGGCCCGCCCCTCCGGGGCCCGGGACGCCGCTGGGGAGACGGGCAGAACCTCCTGCTGCCGGCGGGGAGCTCTGTGTGCTCGGGCGGCGCCGCTGCGGTGCGTGTCCCGGCGGGTGGGGGATTCCTAGTGCCGCTCCCCGGAGCGCACGGAGAAATGGCAGCGGAGCCGCTGCTGGCCCGGCGCTGGAGAAGGGACTGCACCCAAACAGAAGTTTCCTCCGTGCTGTTTTATGTCTTAAACTTCTCCATCACCCACATGAAAAGGACCGAATGAAGAAGTTGTGAAAGTTACATCTTCCAGGGAACGGAGGTAGTCTGAAGGCAGTGTGTGACTTGTGCTTTCTCTTTCTTTAAAGACAGTTTTTTCTTTTTCTTTTTATGCTGGGTAACTATGGCCTTGACAGCATATACCCGAGTGGAGGAAATTTTATTAAGTAGCTTGCAGAATAAAAAGAATGTGTCAGAAACCTCCTACCCCTGAAAGTACTTGAAATTGGGAGTGTATTGGAGAAGGAAATGTCAGCTGTTTGACCAAGACGTGGATGTAGCACAGTGCCAAGGGTCATGCCAAGCACCATGCAGGGGTCTGCTTGCAGGGGCCAGGAAGCAAGCTTGAGTGCCCAGTTGAGATGTGCAGCCTCACATCTCCTCAGCCATACTTGCACTGGTGTGCTCTGTCCCTTGGAAGGCAGATTAAGTTTCAAACTCAGGGTGTGAGGGTTGCTTTTTTCCCCTTGGCAGCTTGGAAGGGTGGTTGGGGCAAAAATCAGCAGGATGGTAAATCTGACAGGATTTGGATTAAACTGTTGGCACTGCTCAGAAGTGGTGAGCAATGAAGCTGCAGTGCTGGATGGTGCCTGATCGCAAAGCAGATGAAATGTTGGCCTGTGAGGGAGGATTGCAAACCTTTCCCTGGGAGTGCTGCTGCCAGGCTCCCGGTGGAGAGGGCTGTGGTGACAGAGGTGTGCCAGGAGTGCCCTAGCTGTCCGAGCTCCAGGACTTCTCTAAACATCTCTCAATTTTCAGGTGGGCAGGGGGTAGTTGGTAAAACACAGGAGAAAAGCCACCCTTTTGATATGGGGTGAAGGTGACGTGGTTCTGCAGAGGTGCAGCATGGCTCTCCCCAAGCGCAGCCCTATGGCTCTGTTGGGGCCGTCTCCAGCAAGGATGGGAGGTGGGAGACGGAAGGTGGGAGGTAGGTGCTGAGCCTTGCCACCAGGATGCCTGGGCTCAGCAACTCTGGCAGCATCCGCAGTTTCAGCAGCGGCTTTCAAATTGGACTGCGACCGCAATACCTTTCTGAGTAGTCCAAGTGTTCCGTTTTTACTTCTTGATCCTATTTTCTTCTGCCTTTCTGGAAATGTGGTGGGAAGAGATGGATTGCACCTGCCCAGGGGCTGAACTGCAATTGCAGGGAGGCACCCCGAGCTTCAGAAGTAATGCCTGTAAATGGTACTCAGAAAACTATTTTTATTTAACATTTAGTTTTATGTTAACTATTAATATGAAAACAGGACTGTTTTCTTATTAATAAACTGTGAAACTGTGTGTTGGCAGTGTGTGGTACTTTCCTGCTTTTACAAATGTAATCTGTTTTCTTTACCTTCCACGCTGCATCTCTGGGTGTGGGCTGTTTACCCTGGGATATTGACTGCTGAGCATTAAATCTGATTTACCAGATGATATCAAGCAGAAAGGATGCAATTGTTTGATGTAGCTGCATTCTCTGGTAGTAATTGAACTTATCTAAGTGGAAACCTACAGAGAAAAAAAGTGCTCCAATTTTTCCCTACCTTAAGAAGCTTATGTAAAACAAATACAAAATAATAAGAAAAGTTGGTTAGGTCTCATCAGGAAAACATACCTTTGTAAGGGACTGAAGTTTGTATCTGTTGCTTTGGTTTTCCCCTTTTTTCCCCTAGTTCAGTGTCTGCAGAGCCTAACAGTTATACTCTCCTTTAATTTTTGTTTTAAAGTCTCACTGTCTTTAAAAGCTTTCAGGATTTTATGCTGAAATACTTTAGTTGCAGCAACCGAGTAGGAATCTGCTGGATTTAATGCTCGGGATCCAGTATGTGTTTACGAACAAACACTTAGGGAGCTGTTTAACTCTTCCTGTTCCCATCACCTTTTTGCACTATGCTTCCTTGTGTTCATGCACTTAGACAACATGCAACATGCTAATTGGTTCCAACTAGATGGGGGAAAAAAGACCATTTGTTTTAACAGTCTTAAATTTGGCATTCTGTTTAGCTGCTCCTCTGTGCAGAGCAGCAATTTTTCCCTGTAAATCAATAGTGTGGAAAAGGCATAGTTCAGGCTCCTTACAACACACAACAACACTAAATCAGTTGGCAGCTTCACTCCCCTCAAAAATCCCCAGTGTATTTGACTAAAAATCTACTTTCTACAGTAGAGTGGGCTGACATATAAACATATCACAGCTATGAATCTGTCTGTTCTAGTGAGGGGAAACCTTTTTCTATATGCAGGAAAAAGGGGTTTTTTTCTTTCTTTTCTTGCTTTCTAATATAATCACATCATTGTACAGCCCAGGATTCATTTTAGCTCTTAAGAGATTATATAGCTGGGTCAGAGTTAATCCAGGAATGTATATATAAAGCACCGGACACGATCATGATTACATTTGTGTTCAGTCTGAGTGATTTGTGGATTTCTTTCCTTTTTTTTTTTTTTTTTTTTTTGGATTGCTGTCTCAGAGGAAGAAATTTCATTGGAGTGACAGGAGCCTTTCTTCAGCTGCCTTGATAGCAATAATAATCTCTGAGATAAGGCTTAAGCAGGATTAATTCCAAAGTCAATTTGTCGCTATCACTCTCCGGCCATCGAGAATGTCGATGGTGCATACAGCCAGAACAGGGACCAGGCCATAAGTTTGGCTGGGGAAAATGACAGGGGAATATGTCAGCTGCTAAAAAAGTCTGCTTTCTGGGTTTTTAGACTTTCCCTTTCTACACATGAAGTTAAACGTAGGGTTGGAAGAAGTTGCCCACTGTTTTGCCAGAGAAAGTTTTGGGGGAGTGGCTGGTAAGACAGATGTTAGCAGCTGTGCAGCAGGGCCTGCTTCTCCCCATCCTTGTCCCTGGGCAGGGGAGCAAAACAGCTGCTGCTCCTTGTGTGCACTGCACATGTGCCTCTGCCACACTTCTCTCTGCAACGGCTCCACCTGACAGGGTGATGTGCAATCATCTCTTCTGTGCACCTGTAAATAGAATTGGGCTTAATTTTTGGACTCTCTTAAATATGACCCATGACAGAGGAGGTTTCATAAGAAAATATAACTTCACACTGATTTTGTGAGAGTCAGGTGCATCTGGTGAAGCATTCATATCTCTGTTTGGGCTGGCACCTGTGACAGGAAAACTATGCAGATGCTGTCTAGCACTTCCTCTGGAAGCAGCCCCAGGGGCCATGGATAAACCCTACTGCCCATTGTTTCACCTGGGGCACCACTGCCTGCCTCGAGCCTCTGTGAGGGGCTGTGGATTTGATCGCTCTCAGTGGGTTTTGCTGGTGATGTTCATCTGCACTGACAGATGCAGGTGAAAACTAGACATGGTGCTCAGCTCCAGTTCCCTCAGTGCAGTCAGCTGGGAGGGGGCAATATTTTGTACTGATGGAGCGAGTCTGCCTGCTCATGTCCTGCCCCGGTGGGATGGTTGTGGCAGTGCTTCTTCCCTTCCATGCCATGAAGGTAACCCAGTAATCCAGCAGTGCGTGGAGACGCTCACTCACAAGGTTAGGAGACGCTCATGTGTTGCTTGGTGTGGTGGGTTGACCCTGCCTAGACTTCAGGTCCCCACCCAAGCTGCTGCATCACTGCCCCACTCCGGGGAGAGAAAATATAATGAAAGGCTTGAGGGGTGAGGTAAGGACAGGGAGAGATCACTCACCCTTTACCGTCACAGGAAAAATGGACTTGACTCAGGGAAATTAATTTGCTTTATTGCCAATTCAATCAGAGAAGGGTACTGCATAAATAAAATCAAATCTGAAAATGCCTTTACCCTACCCATCCCTTCTTCCTGAGATTAACTTCACTCCCAACTTCCTTTACCTCCTCCTTCCCACTGGAACAGAGGGACAGGGAATGTGGAAAGTGATGGGCTGTGGCCAGTTCATCACACATTGTCACTCCTTCCTCTTCACACTTTCTCCCTGCTCCAGTGTGGGGTCCCTCCCGCAGGAGACAGTCCTTCACAAACTTCTCCAAAGTGAGTCCTTCCCACAGGCTTACAAAATACTCCAGTGTAGGTCCCACACAGGGTCACAAGTCCTGCCAGAAAACCATGCTCCAGCATGGGCTCCTCTGTCCACAGGGTCACAGGTCCTGCCAGGACCCTGCTCCAGTGAGGGCTTCCCTCAGAGTCACAGCCTCCTTTGGGCATCCCTTTGCTCTGGTGTGGGGTCCTCCATGCGCTGCAGGTGGATCTCCACTCCTCTGTGGCCCTCCAGGGGCTGCAGGGCACATCCTGCCTCACCATGGGCTGCCCCACAGGCTGCAGGGGAATCTCTGCTGTGCCTGGAGCACCTCCTTCCCCTCCTGTTCTGACCTTGGTGCTTGCAGAGTTACTTCTCTCAGATATTCTCACTCCTCTCCCCTGGCTACTGTTGTGCAGCAGTATTTCTCCTTCTTAAATGTGCCAACAGCAATCCCAAAGGCTCTATCAGTGTGTTCGATTGGGGTCCAGTAATGAGTCCCCTTTGGAGCCATCTGGCATTGGCTCTGTCAGACACGGGGGAAGCTTCTGGCACCTTCTCACAGAAGCCACCCAGCTACCCAAACCTTGTCCTGCAAACCCAATGCACTTGGAGATCAGGAGCTGGAAATTGTTGTCTTTAGTGGTTGTACCTTTGCAATGATATTTACCTGCAGCTTCCTTTCCACTCCTTCATTTCACCACAAAGCTTCTCAAACTGGGCAGCACATGCTGCAGGGCTTTGCCACACCAAACCAATGGTATGTGCTCTGCCCCATAGTTCACCAGAAGCAGGAGGATGGTCACCAGAACATGTCACCTGGAGCCTGAGCTTGAACTCTTCCTCCTGAGCGACTTTGGTTTGTCTTCTGTTGGGCTGACTTGCTTCTGCTTTGGGCCCTGACGTCTGTCTGCATTTGAGACTTTCCTGGACTTGTCTTGTAGTCTACGAAGTCTGTCTTTTTCTCTATTAAAAAAGTGACTGAATTAGGCAAGAATTAATCTTTGAAGAGCATGAAATGCAGCCTGGAACTTAAACCAGGGTCAAGAGTTCATGTGTCTGTTCTTTCTCTTTGATATGGAAGAATATCTGAGCTCATGAGGTGTTCAGAAGGACCAGGAAACTTCCCAGGCACCTGCAGAGACACTGAAGTGGGAGCATCCAGCAGCAAATACAGATACAAATCCTACAAAATCTTGGTGTAAAGAGGTATTATCTGCTCACTGACATTTTTACCGGTGTCCTAGCTTTATTTTAGTTGGCATTTGTTTATGTTTTGATGCCCGTATTTCATGTTGCGCCCTGTAAGGGAGGACTGCAGAATTAACATTTCAGAAAATGCCTGTTGCCAAAGTGGAAGTTATTTCACATTCATCCATCAACTCACAGCAGCAAAATTTTTGAGGTTATGATTCCCTTTTATCTTCCTGCTGACTCTGCTTTGGAGGGTGATACACCTGGTCAAGCACAGCGCCCTAGAAGTGTGCTTGGGAGGCTGAGCAAAGAGAGGGCCACCCCCTGTGTGGATGGGAAAGGGACGAAATGTACCTTGGGGTGGTGGAGACTGTGCTGGCATCCTGGAGAGGCAAACAAACTCCTGTGTTTGTGCCACAGCTGATATGTTCACATTGGAATTGGACCTTGGGCATTCTCTGGGGCTCAAGGCCTTTGTCATACTGAGTTGATGTTTCAAGGTGGCCCCTGGGATTCATATTTGGACAGGAACCACTCCTCTCTTCAAGGTTGTTAATCCTCAACAGGCTGAAGCTGTGAGGTCACATCAATTTATGGCAAGATGCTGGGTGTTTCCTTTGTGTTTTCCACATGAAGATAGAGGAAGAGGTAGAAATGTATTCACTCTGCCTTCTGTCAGCTGGGATTACTTGTGCAGAGAATGGTGTGAAGTTTGAGTTATGGAAAGCGTTCACTGTTGTACCCAACTTCCAGGTGTCCCTCCTGTAGGTATTGGCAATACTCCCATACACTGCCTTGTTTTGGTATGGGAAAATACAGAAGTGTTGCCTGGAGAAACTGTCCGTGGGCCCTTTTACAGCTTCAAAACCAAGGAAAATCCCTGCCCTGAAAAACTCAATTTTTAATGCCTTCATATTGCGCTAACAGCATGGGGACACGTGGAAAAAATGTGAAGTACTCTGTGATGAAAGGTCCTGGAAGACTATTAAAGCTTGATATTTGCCTGTTCAGATGGACATCTCTTGGGAAAACAGACCTCTCTGGTTGTTTATAAGCCTGAAACTCTGGATGGGGCTAAACAACCATCGACCAGGTTGTGAACTTCGTGATGGATTCAAGTAATATTTTGTGGGGGTGGAAGGTCTCTGAAGAATCCAGGGAAAGTTTAGCCATGAGTGGTGGGGTGGTTGCACTTTCATAGCAGAGGACAGCAGTAGGCTCAGCCAGGAGGAAGAAACATTTCAGAGGATGGAGGAAATATGTATACTGGAGCCAGTAACACAGGAATAGGAGTTTTGAGACAGCTGAGTGAATTTAGGCAAAATAATGTATATTGGTACTTAGCTGTTTTGTCTAGCTCTCCATTTTGTGTGCTGGCTAAATCGTGGCTGGTTTGGGGGCTCTTTTTAGAGCTCCCAAAAGCTGGTGGCTACCTCCATGCTGGGGTCTTGGCGAGAGCAGGATGATGATTACAATCAGATGTAGGCACCACTGGTGGGATGTGGTGCCATTTACAAAGCAGGAAATGCTTCATGAAGAAAAACAACTGAGTGGAGAACGTTGGAAGTGCTGGACTCTGGGCCAAGCAGGGAAGAGGGGAGCAGCTGGGCTGGTGCAGCATTTTGGGGCTGTCAGGGGGCAGAGCAGAGCCAGCAGTGCTCTCAGGTGTACCTGTGCCAAATTTGCTGACTCTGCCCAGCTGCGGCACAGATGTGTTTATGCACTGGGAGTGGGGAGAAAAAGAGGGGTGTTTGATGCTTCTGAAGTAGACAACAAAACTGGAAACACTGCTGAGCAAGGAATATTATCTAAGATGGCAATAACTGTATGTGATAAATCCTGCATTCTGGTTTCTGAACTAGAGTGGTGCTGCCATTTGTCATCAGCAGTGGGACAGTCCTTGTTTAAGGTCATGTGAGCAGGGAACTGAAGGGAGCTCTGTGCCATGGCAACACCAGACAGGAGTCCAGGTGAAAATGGAGACTCTTGCATGTGGAAAAGGCAGGTTTCAGTTTGGAAGCAACAAGGAAGACCTTGCAGATTCTTTTGGTTGGATGCATGCAAGACACTGGCAGGAATTGCAGGTCCTGAAAAAAGTGGTCAGATTTTACATGATCAGGGAAATAAAACCCTGAGATTTCTCCTTCCCCTTGGAATGGCAAACCTTCAAGCTGTTGTACGGTGGACATGGACCTGTAGGTCTGTACCTCTTGGGTGTAGTGTGCAGCTGGGGGCAAGGTGAAAGTCACCCTGTGAAACCTCAGCAGAAGGAGAGGGAGCGCTCAGTGGGCACAGCGAGTCACAGTGACCTTTATTCTCCTGTTAGAAAGGGTAATGCTCTCCTTGTTGTTGCTGCCTTCAGGACACTGTGGAGAAATTGGTGTTGTGATCATATGTGGGCAACCCTTTAGGGGCCTCCCTCACCCATCACCTCCTGCTTCCTCATCCTGCCTAAGTAGGAGCCTTTTTAGCTGCCATCCCAGTCACACCTTTTTCTGTTTGCAGCTCCCAATTTTAAAGGAATTAAAATGCTGTGCATGCACCTGGAGCCTTGGCATCCATACGTCCTGCAGGGTGAAAAGCCTTTGTGTTAGGGGAGGATCAGCTAAGCTGTGTTAGTCAGTGGGGTTCAACATCTCCTATCATGACCTACTGTATGGATGTCTGGCAAAAATAGGAGGGATTGTGCTTGGACACTGAACTCTGATAGTGCTGACACTTGATTCAGAGGATTTGTTTTCTGTTGTTTAACTGCTGGTGGCTAGGAGGGAAGGATGGTGTGTCAGACACTTGGAAACAAGGTATGTGTGTGTGTGTGTGTGTGTCCCCAAGAGGAGCCTCTGGAAGCCCAGGCCCAAGGGCACCAAGCTGGGGGAGGCACCTCCCTTGATCTCTGAGCCTTGAAGCAGATGTCTGAGGGTGAGATCTGCAGATAGCTCAGCTGTGTGCTCAACTCTCATTGACTTCTGAACAGCAAAAGCAGATGCTCAAGCTTTCTGCTGAAGCAGGGCTGTGAAGCTTTTTGCTTGTTTCCCTATGTTGTAACAGTGGGAAAATACCTTCTTTTGTTAGTGGGCATCAGCCAGATATCCCATCACCCGGGAAAGCTTGCTGCACTCTTTGGGTTATTTATTAGCATAGTGCTTAACAAAACTTGTGATTATGTGCCTCACTGAAAATAGGAAGTTATTCACATCCAATCCATGTGGCTGGCTAGGAATGCATCAAAATGAAACGATCAGTTTCACAGTCATCATGACAAACCCTAAGATATTATGAGGAAGTTTGGTTTAAGAGTGGAACAAAACATGACAAAGCCTTTATTTTCTTTCTGAATGCCGGTATATTCTTTTCCAGCACCTGCACAGAATAATTAGCAATTGAAGTGAAGTTCAGCTACTATTTCTTTTTTTGTTTTTTGGAGCTTTTGTTTATTATTCTCTGTCCATTTCAGTCATGCTGGTATCATGAGAAAAATGCAGAGAAGTGAAGCCCTGCGTTCTTGAGCACAGAAGTAACTCTGTTTATCAATGTGTCTTGGCAGTGTTCATACATCCCTCCCTGTGCAAGAGACGATCAGGAGAACTCTGAGAACGTCACGTACAAGCAGAAATACTGGAAAGAGAAAGTGGGCTCTCAACCATTTACATGCTATTTTAACCAGCACTTGAGGTAAGTAATCTTCATTTGGTTAGGCAGGAGTGCTTATGCATCTGCTTGACAGATGTTCATTGGTTCTGTTTGAAAATAACCATAAATGCATGCATATGTATATACACACTCCGACCCCCTCCAGAGTGATGTGGTTTATCACACAGAGCTCACTGCACAGCTTTGCAAGACAGATCTGTTGATGAAAAGATATACGGAAGGAAAAGGAGAATTTTTACCACTTGAAGTAAAAATATAAAACTCGGAGGAAAGTTTTCCTTAAAACATGCAATTTTTATAGCAAAAAGCATCTTGGATTTTAACACTCAGATGGCAAATTTCTGGCTTGGATATTAACATTCCTTTCCTCCACAGAAAAGAAACCCTACTCTATCCATGGAAGAAAAGGGAAAATTAGTAAATACTACAAACTCAGGAATTGTGTTCATAGAGGATCAATGGTTCAGATATGTGTAACAAACATCCACAGCACTGCCAGATTTCATACATACTTGCAGAGGAGAAGTTGTAACCTAAAGCATCTCCCCTTCTGTTTCAGTTCTAACTTTTACTGCTGTTGATGTGACTTCCACGTGTATGAGAGTGACGTGTGGTTTCCTTCCTTCAGTAAACACAAAGGGGAGGGAGTCCTTGTTCCTGTCTCTCTCTTCTGGTGATATGCCAGGAAATAAAAGGTCATGTGGTGGCAGGAGGAGGTTAGTCCTATCCCACAAATGCTTGGAAATTAAATAGATGAGGGAATAGCTCGGCACTTGCAGGTGCAATTCAGGGCTCAGTGTGGGAGTGTTGGCACCAGATATTTAAGTTCAGAAAGACAGAGGAGGAAAATGGATGCCAGTGTGTGTGCTAGGGCCTCGAATGAACCAGGGAGCTGGAGCAGGGTGGCAGGTGGAGAAAAGCCTGACTCTCCTGTGGGTGGCCTGTGAGTCCCTTGGGGCTCCAGGTTTGTCCTAGGCTGGCTCAATCGCTGTCTCCCTGGAGAGACCGCAGACCTGGTCAGCATGCCCAGGATGAGTTTGTTGTCCCTGGTCACCTTCTTTGCAGAGGGACACCATGAAAACTTTGTAGCAAAAATGGTTCCTTTAGAGGGGACAGAAGCATTGCTTACAGCATGCAGAGGTTAAAAGTTAGGGCACCCTGTGTGATGCCATCAGACCTGTCAGGGACCTTCCTGGGAGTCCTCTGGTCCACAAGGTGCCAATGCTTGGATCTGCTAAGCAAGAGCTGAGTTATGAATTTGTTTTTTTTCTGGCCAGGCAGGTGTTGCCAGTTCCTTGTGCTCCTGAGAAGTGGGACCTGCAGCAGCCACCACCTGAGTGAGCAGGGGAGTCAGAAATTCGGGATCATCTGCAGGAGATGTCATGGCTAGGATACATCTAAACTGGTGTGGAAAGGATGATGGTGAAAGATAACTTTTTTAGTCAGTGGAGAGAAACAGGAGGCTTGTACCTTACCCCAAAGTAAATGCCTGATACAGGTCAGATGCCCAGAGAAGTTTATTTCTCTCCTGTAAAGGAGCATAGGGTGGTGGGTGTCCAGAGCTATCTGAGCTGACTCTCACATCACGTTTAGGTGAAACAAAGTTTTTCTGAGGCTGCCTAGCATCTGCCCTTTATGTAAGTTGGCACTGAGGAATTGTGCAGCCCTCAGGCAGGGTTTTTTTCCTTAAAGATGCTGAATCCTATACTGCTAAAACTTCTTGCCAGCACAAAGTCTGCCTTGAAACAGTGCCTTTTGCTGATCATACAACAATTCATACACAGCATTAGAGAGGCTCACTGCCAGTGATACTAGAAGATAGTCTAAGCCAAAATGTGTATACCTTCTATTTTCTTCTGGAGATAGCAATGAGCTTTGGGAGATAAGTTCTGCTGACTAGGAATGTGCTTGCTTGGGTACACTTTTAGAGCAATGATGACTAAGCAGCCTGTGAAGCAGTAAAAAGAAACCATAACAAACTGAGGGAAAAGTCTGTTCCCTTCAAACTAGGAGTGTGCATATTTTCTGACAGTATTTTTTTCACTGAGTGAATGAGCTAACTGTTCTTTGTCATTCTGTATAAAACAGATAGTAAATAGTTCCTTAGAGGATGTAGTATTTGCGATAATAATACTCTCTCTTTGGAAACAGCAGAATAAAATTCTAACTAAATATACAGGCAATGAATGAATATAATCTCTTCTTCGTTGAATTCACTCCAATTTCATGGTCAGAATTGTTGCTGCATGCTGATTGTACTGTTGGCTAACACCTGCCTTCAGTTTGCTGGTACAGGTTTCAACAGGTCCCTTTGAAAAGACCAAAAAAAAAAGGGATGCCATTCTTACAGTTCAAAGTTATACAAAAGGGATGAGAAGCAGACTTGGCAATTTCAACCATTCTTATTTACTGTAAATCAAACTGCCCAGCAAAACTAGCAGCCTGACATTTATCTTTGGGAACCAAAGTGCAGCTTAGCTTGGATCTCAGTGCTTTACTGGAGAGTGAGGTTTTGCTTTGCCATGGTAGGCACTTATCTTTAGTGTCCCACTCTTCTCTGACAAGCCTTGGGACAAGGGGCTCAAGATGCATGGGAAAGTTGCCCATCTGGATCTCTGGTGAAGGTTCCTGTCTGTTTAGCATGATGATAGCCCAGTCTGAAGGAAGCCCTGCACAGCAAAAACCAACCCCCAGAGTCTCAGACCCCAAAATAAAGGACAAATTCAGATAAAGTACCCAGGCTGTTGCCAAAGGTTTGAGAAGGCACTGAGCTCTAGGGCTTCGGTGTTCTGGATGTCACATGGAGTATCCCAGGGGTCTGTAGTCATGACCTCATGGAAACAAGGGCCACAGCTGCATGCCCTAAAGTGGGAACAGGCAGGATGGGGCAGATCTTGTCACTCTATTTCTTCACATTTCAGGTCTCTTTGACATCCACAACAAGAACAAAAAGGGAGAAACTAAGATTGCCATCATCTCAGACCTCACCATCTCATGCCATGCAAAGACAGGCAGAACAATATGTGTCAAGTCATTTCTTATTAGTGGCTGATTTATTGCTCTTTAGCTCTGGGTTTGTCCTGCACGCAAGAACGCTCTGTGAGTCCTTTGCTGTGGCACAGCAGATGAGCCAGCCATGCTTTAACCTTCCCTGTGTTTGCTGCAGGGTGCTGTACACAAATTCATCAGAGATTTGAAGAGCAAACCCTGTCAAGTTATTAGTGACAACCTGTATGTTGTAGGGGTACCCTGCGGGGTTCCCAGTTATCTCAGAATAATTACGTGTATAAGCCAAGGGTGCTGAGGTAGTAGGGCTGCTCATCCATAGATGTTGGAACTTAAATCTTGGTTTGCTCTGTTACTTCACAGTTTTCTAAATTTTAATTCTCCCCACCTGTGGAGAAGTGCTTGGGCCCGAGGGGGTAAGGACTTTACTGTCAGTCAGACACTGTTCTGCCTCTGCAGGCAGCCATCCACTGAGGATCTCTGCATCTTCCAACAATAAGGAAAGAAATGACTGCTTGTCAGAGCAAAGGGATTGGAACACCTGTGGGCAAAATAAGTGTATTGCAAGGATCTTTAAATCCAGATTGTTTGAACACAAAAAATATTTGTAAGGCTTCCGTATCCCCCGCCCCACCTCTGTCAGCTTTTGCTGTGCAATGTAAGGTACACAGTGTGGTTCATAAGTGATGACTGAAATGTTTATGGACCTGTAACCTTTTGGTCCTACATGACTTTTTGGTGATCCCTGCACTGCAGGTCTTCCCATGACGTTCAGTAATTGCCCTGAAGGCTCTGATGAAGGCCTGTTTTATCTGGTGTCTGTTTGAACGACAGGGCAGAACCTAACAGGGATGTGTTGTGTAATGCAACAACTAATCCAGTTAGCTCTGCTCAGAGCTCCACAGGGGTCCAGCCCTGAGCTCAAAGTCCTGCTGAAAGTAGGTCCTGGTCTCACCTTTTAGCAATGGAAACAAAATCCCTTCCTCCTTGTCTGCTCAGTGAAAGGGAAAGCTGTGTTTTTAGGGTTAAGGTAGAGACTTCTTCAGGGGTGTTTTTTCAGTTTGTTTGTTCTTTCACCCTGGGACTGAGCTGGGCAGTGGTGCTGCTGCACAGTGGCTGTCACTGCTCACAGCAAGCACCAGGTCTGAATGCCTGAGCATGACTTGCAATTATTGGGGGTTTTGCCCCTTTGCTCTGCTAGGTCTCTTCCTTGCCTCTGCAGGAAGAGACCTAGTAGGACAAAACGGGGAAACCTTCCTTGCCCTCCTTGCACTGTTTTGTGCACAGATAACTAACTGGTGCTAGGAGTTCGGGTCCTAGGCAAAGACAGGTTTATTAAACACACTGAACTTACAGGAACAAGGCAACAAATTTAATTACATCTGCTGGTTTTTACAGGGAAAATAAACATGTTTCTAGGCATGATGTACCTCCTTTGGGTTCAACATCACTTCCTCAGCACCAGAGGAGTGATGCTGTTAGGCTTTCCAGCAAATTCAGGTCTTCACCATGAGATGGCTTACCCTGGGGACAGAGGACCTTTCCTTTTCTGTTTCCAAGTGAAACAACAAGCCTCCAGACTCTGGGAACAGGCAGAGCAACTCTTAAAAAGTAGCATGAAAAGTCAAAACTGCTAGCCTTGCCAAGCAAACCCAAAGCAGTTATGTTACTGTGTTCCAAGTGCCATAGAATCACAGAATATTCTGAATTGGAAGGCACCCACAAGGATCATTGAATTCAGCTCTTGACCCTGCACAGGACCATTCCCAAAAGTCACACCATGTGCCCAAGAGCATTGTCTTGAACTCTGACAGGCTTGGTGCTGTGATCAGTTCCCTGGGGAGCTTTCCAGTGCCCAGCCACCCTCTGGGTGAGGAATCTTTTCCTGACACCCAACCTAAACCTCCCCTGACACAGCTTCAGGCCATTTCCTCAGGGTCTGTCACTGGGCACCACAGAGACAAGATCATTGTCTGCCCTTCCTCTTCTCCTTGTGTGGAAGTTGTAACTGCAGTGAGGTCTCCCCTCAGTCTTCTCTTCTCCAGACTGAACAGACCAAGTGACCTCAGACACTTCCCCTCAAGGCCCTCACCATCCTCATGTGCCTCCTTTGGATGCTCTCCAAAGGAGAGCATCATAAATAAATAAAATAAATCTACAATAAAATAACAATAACAATAATAAAAAAATAACAATAAAATCTTTATTATATTGTGGCACCTAAAACTGCACACAGGAATCAAGGTGAGGCCACACCAGTGCACAGGGACTCTTGCTGTACCTAAGTGCAGCAATAATACCCATCTAACCCCAAACTTCACCTCAAGGCTTTGTTAAAGGCTCTGCCTTTGACTCTTTTCCAAAAGGGAAATTCTCTTACATTACTAAGTCACCATACACCTATAGTGAGTGTTTAACATCCATTGCTGCTCCCTTTGATACCTATGTTTTTCAAAATATTTCAGATTCAGTCAAAAGGATATCTTGCTTTCCCCAGTCACATTTTCTTTCCTTTAACTGAATCAAATTTTCTAGTTTTTTTGCTTGCCCCTTATTTTTGAACTGTTAATATCTGCATTTAAAAATATTTAAAATTCAATGTCATTCATAAATTGTGAGCTGTGAAGATTGAGTGCTGCCCACTTATGGCCTCCTTGCCAATTAGCACTCTGTTATTCACAGGTGATGATACAGTAACTATGAGGGAGCAGTATTATACCTCTTGTGAAAGGATTTTTCTGTTCAGGTGCTGCTGTTCATACAGCTCAGGTTGGTGAGTTTACACGCATCAAGTTAACAGTACTTTATTCAATTTATAGTCTCCACCTGTGCCTGCTTATATATCTGGAGGATTTTAGTTGTGCAGACTTCATGCATTCTGCTACTGAATACACCTGGGATCCTTTTCATATTTTTTTATGTTGCTGAATTTCAACTTTTACATAGCTGAGCTGCTCACAATCAGAGTTTTATTCTGCTCCTTACTACAGAAAGAAAGAGACATGAATGGTGCTGGCCTTGGGAACTTTCAGGCTCACACAGTGCAGAGGATTCTCCACACAGCAATTTTGGGTGAGAGACACCCAAATGCAAATGCAGGTGCAATTAAATCTGGCATCAGATGTAGCTTGACAGTCTGGATCCAGCAGCTCCTTAAGGATGGATAAAGCTCTGTAGATTTGCAAGCATCACCATAATTTAATTTCTCAGTGAAGGAAAAGGAGTTCCTTCTATTTTCCCCTTTCTTAGTGCTGCTTTCTGATCAGGACAAAGCTCTCATGGGAGAGACAGCACAGTCACTGAACAGGTATCTGCTCCCATGTGCCACTGTGGTAGGAGACCGTAATTCCCGAGCCCTCCCTGGATGAGCCTGGGTTGCCAGGATTTTAGGCTGTGAGGTTTGTTCCTCCAAGAAGTGTCAGGTGGCGTTGGTGAAGCAACATGTATTGGGAGTGTTCAATGTGAGCACCAACATGAGTCAAGACCATAAGTAATTTTTTAATTGGAGAAAGCTCTGTTTCTTTCCTTTGCAGATAGCTTTCCAGCAGACTGCACGTCTCTGGCTGTAGATGAGAAGGCAACAGCAAAGTGTAAATGCCATGAGACTGATTTAATAACTGTTAAACTGCAAGGGAGAGTAGAAAGAGCCAGAGCTGAGGAAAACCTGCCATTACATTTCCCAAACAGCACCCCAGACTTGGAAGAGGCGGGTGGACAACAGATCTTTCAGACACGTGGCATAGCTAAATTTCCAAATGTCTCAAGATGCTTCCTCCTGCTATTCCCCTTCTCCCTCTGATTCCCTTTGGAATGCACAAACCTGTCCCAGAGCCAGCTGTGACAGTGTATTAGATGCTGCTGGTGGGTCAGGGAGGCTCAGACCTGCGTGGGAACCTCCCCACAGTGTCCCTGTAGGAGCTTACTCAAGTCTGCTGAAGCACTTCTGTTTGCAGCACCAAACCACAGCTGATTGCTGAAACAGCCACTGCTGGGAAGGAGCTGAGTGGGGAGCCTTGGCCACCCCAGGGACAGGCTGTGCTCCTCCTGGGGACACATTTCCAGTGCAGATAGCCCAGTGCAGCTGGGCTGGCCTGGCCCAGCAGTTCAGTGCTCCCCGCCCAGACCCAAACCACAGCCAGGGCTTGTTCTTCAGGAGCCTCCATGTAGCTGCATGGACACATCAGTGCTCAAAGCTAAAAGGGAAGTTTTAATTGCTGTTTAAGTCCATTTCACAGAGTCTGATGACTTTTGAGGTAGATATGTATAAATGCTGCCTGGTATCATGTTTTTGCCAGGGTGGTTTTGCAATTGACAGACAGTGTGGTTCTGTATATCTGTTTGTGATGAGCACATTTCTGGGAAGACATAAAGCACCAACACTTTTCGTCTTTCTTTTTCTTCTTTTTTGATCCAAATGAACTTGTTAGCCTGTAAACACTGCAAGTGGAAAGCTCTCACAGCCTGTCACGAGTGCTGGTGATGAACAGGCAAATGAAAGCAGTGAATGAAATGGTCCACATAATAATTTTTTAACACTTTGGCAAATAAAGCACCTTTACTCTTACCATGTCAGATGACTTCCACTTATGATGAACTGATGATGTTATGCTGACTTATATTTTCTCCATCTTCTCTTCCTCCTCTTCACAGGCCAGATGATGTGATGCTGAAGCGCACCCATGATGAGACTGTCCTCTTGCACTGCTTCCTCTGGCCCGTGGTGACATTCCTGGTCGGAGTCCTCATTGTGGTCCTGACCATCTGTGCCAAGAGCTTGGCTGTCAGGGCAGAGGCAATAAAAAAGAAGAAGCATTTGTGAGCGGCAAGGCTGTTCATGGGAAAATAAAACCTGCAAGAAGGTCTCAAGTGGAGCAAGCTGACACACCTGCAGGCCTGTGGGGCACCCAGCTGCATCTCCTTCCAGTGTCTGATCTGTGGGGGAGTTCTTCTTGTCTCAGGATTGTTCTTCAGAGATTGCCCCACGAAATGCCAGCTAATTGCTTCTTCTGCTATGGCACTAAATAAGTATATTCTACCAAAAAAAAAAGAGAAAATCTACACTGCACCAAATACGCTGTGTGCTGTTAGTGCTGAAGAGCAGCTGCCCAGAAATTGAGACAATTTATAAAACTCCCTGATGTTGTTAATTTCATCTCTGCAAAGTGATTTTTGCTAATGTTTAATATTAAATATTTAAAATATTTACTTTAGATAGACCATATTTCCAAAATAATAAAATTTTATTGTTTTGGGGGTTTTAACCTTTGGGTTTTTTATTTTACTTCTTTTTTCTCTTAAAGCTTTAAGACAAACATAACATTGTGTTGATTTTTTTTCCACTGTGTAGAACTTAATTTTAAAATTCAGACCTCACCTTCTGTCTAGATGAAGTCTTTCATCATCACCCATTCACTGTGATGAAATGTAGAAATCTCTCGGAAATACTTTTCAAAAAAATGAAATAGTTATTGGAAAAGATGATTAAATACTGGATCTAACTTTACGGCCTCGGTGGTATTCAGTCCCTAGAGTTTTTCTTGTCCTCTTTCAGATATCTTCATGAATGCTCTCAGGCTTTAAAGAGCAGGGATTTTACAGTAATGGTTTCACATGAACATGTTTTAGCAGCATCTTCCCCACCCAGTGGAGAGCCTGAGTGCTTGCTGAGGAGAGCCTGTGTGTCATGGTGCGACTCCCATCACCAGAGAAGGACAGCAGCTCCTCACAGGGCTGGGGGTGTTTGCTGCTGAAATGCCTATCCCAGTCACACCAGCTCCATGCAGGGCCCCTCCGAAGGGATGCTCTGGAAAACACAAGGCACTCTGGGATTGGAATCTTGCTGGGGCTGCTTTCCCTGCTTGCCCCAGCTCCTATCTGTGTGTGATGGGAGCACCAGCTCTAGCCCACTTGCTCAGCACAGAGAGTTCTGTGTTTCAGGCCATTTCCCGGAGCACAGTTTTGATGCCTCAGTCAGGGGCTGAGGCCAGAGCACTTTCATGGCCCTGCCATTGCCCCCGCAGGGCTGACCCCCCCGGACCAGCTGTGCAGCTTGGCAGCACTGGAGTGCAGCAAAGAAGAAAAGCCACATGGCTCGCTCAGGAAAGGGAGTGATTACTGGCAAAGCATTTTAATCTACATTAACATTTCTGCAATTCTAAACATACTGTGCGTTGTACTAATCTCTGCTATTCTTAGTATTATGTGTAAATACCTTGGGTTTCCTTGTGATTTTAACACATAGCAGAAGTATTTCCTGAGGATGAGAAAAGTGCTGGATTTGAAAGCTTGAAAGCTTAGCTGGCACAAGGCACAATGACAAACCTGCTTGTATTGCCCAGTGTCCTTTTCAGATTAATTGTATTTTGTGTTTTAGAATTGATTTCCATGAGACTTCTTGTACACATTGTGGTGCCCAGTGATGAGGGTGATGCACGGCAAGGGCGGCAGAGCGACTGGAGGTCATTCCCTGCTCCCCTCCTTGCTTGCTATATGACTTTTGGAGAGTCCTCTGGTCCCAGTCCACACTGGGGTAGCTGCTCCTTCAAAGGAAGTTAAGAAAATACATTTGTAGAGGCAGGATGTTGGTGCTTCTTGGCACTTTGTATGAAAGATCCATCAGTGTTGGTTGCATATGTTCCAGCACCCCCAGCCCGGTAGACAAAAGTACCTCTTGCAAGGAAAATTTCAAATTCTCTGTGTTAAGCATCACCCCTCTGAAGGTGCCTGCTGTCCAGCTCACACGGGTACCTTCTGTCTCAGCCTACTGAAAAGAATGATGCTGGATACACTGGGTGCAGAGAGGCTGTGAGCTCTCAGCCTGTCAGAGGAAAGCCTGCCAGCTTCTGGAGGAGCTGTCCTGCAAAGGGCACTGTGGTTTTTTCACTCATGTCTCACTGCTGTGGCCTTCCTTGCATCCACTGAGATTCTCTTGCCACAGCAACGCACAGAAACATTGCATTGTGTTTCTGATTTGGAGACTTGGTTGTTATTTTTACACACACACACACACACACACACACACACACACACACATATATGTTAAAAATGTCTATTTTTATATATACAATAAATATATAAAGATACTATGTATATTATATATTACATACACATATATATTTATATATAATAAATATATAAATATTATAAATATGTATAAGAAATATATAAAATATTATACATAATATATATACACACACGCATATATATATATTACTTTTTCACGCCCTGCAAATCATATAAAGCTGCCACTATGGTGTGGTTTGGGTACCTGGGTAAGGTGATGCCAAATTCTCCTCATTTATTCATCTTTGGTAGCTTCTTACAGTTAAGAGGAATAAGCCTGGTTTTCTACATACATCCATTCTTTGTTTTCCCAAGGGAGAAAGAAATACACAGTGACACAGATTCATCATGAAATTTTAAGCCAGTAGCTTGGGGCTCACAAATCCAGATTAACAAAATCCTCTCTTGCTTTGCTTCAGAAGCTTTTGTGAGTGAATCGTACAGCTGGTTCTCTGAGCAAAAGGCAAGAAGCAAATTGAGTGGATGCAGCTCATTTGATTGGCAATCATATATTTAAATCTGTCGGGAAAGCCATTTGCAAAGGCCTCTAGGAGAAAGTAATGGTGACAGAGATTTTATTAAATTATTTTTTCTGGGAGGTTAACAGCCCAAGTTAAACATCTAAATTATTATGCAAAGACCAGCAGTAGGTATGTGCCTGGCATGGCAGTGTGTGATACCAAGGGGAAAAACTAAAACCCTAAAATTCACTCTTCTGTCCTAGCCTGCCCCTCACTGATTTAGAAATGTCTTGGTAATCCCTGTACTTGATTGTGGAAGCTGAGGATTTCCTTCTAGAGGATTATTCACTGATTTCCTCCTTGGCTTTGCAGATTTCCAGGTTTTGTGGTATGTTCTCTGAAACATATTTGCAGCCAGAGTGGCTGCTTTTCCCAGAGCCATCTGCAGAGTTGGCTTTTGCATTTTATTCAATATTTACATGCCATTGCTGTGAGGAAATTTGTTCTGTCATGCTGTCCACTGCTCTGCTTCAGTAAGACCTTCCTTCTCTTTCATGTAGTGCAATTAAATCAATTTGTTTATACAGTATTTTTCTCTGTTACTTTCTTAGGCTCATTTTAAAAGCTGCAGCAATACGAGCATTTTTATTGCGTTTTTTTTGCCTGCGTGTTTCTGTGTTGCCAGTAACAGACAAGATTTCACCAAGTCAGAAAATTTAACTGCTGAATGAGCAGCATTCAAACTCAGAGTAGATGAGGGAGGTCATTGGAGAATCCAGGGGCATTTTAACGCTGCCATCTGTCCGTGGGGTTCCCTTGTGTGCAGTTTGCCTCTGGAGCCCTCGCTGCAGAGCCAGGCTGTGCTGTCGTTCCCACAGGAGCAGGTATGTCCACAGAGGGCTGGCACACAGCTCAGCTCATTCCACACACGGCGTGAAAGGGTTCTTCAAGCGTGTGCTATCCCATCAGAGTCCAGCTGGGAAATGGGAAAAGGGAAACACTGGCCAATGTTTAAAACCTTTTCACAGATAAAGTTGTAGGGCTTAAGTATTGTTGAGGAAGTGTCTAATGCAGTTTGCTAAGGCTTACTCAAAAAATGAAAACTATTTAAAGTTGGCAGTGGGTCTGGTCTGACAGCAGGACAGTGTGGATTGCCTGTGAACAGAAGGGAAGTGCTGTGCAAGCATCTTTGCTCAGCACTGCAAATATGGGAGCTGCCTGCCAAATCAGGGTTTCTGCAAACTTTAGCCTAAATGGCCAAAGTGACTTAAAGCCAAGAACAAACACGTGGAAGAGGAGACACCTAGAGCAAGGTTTAATCGGAAAAGAGAAACACTCAAGCCATGGCTTATATTTCAATAATCAGATGAAAGGAAGCACAGCTAAATTTCTAATTATGACGCCTATTATATCATGCAAATATGGTCTTTCAGATGCTGACAAAAATCCCATAGCCAGTTATCGAAAAATCAGCTTATTCCTGTGTGTGGTTTCTCTGAGAATCAAAGCCCGTTTGTTTTGGTTTTTTTCCCCTCAGCATGGAACAGCTGCTATTCCTGCATTAACTTTCAATCAGAAACCAACCCCTTCCATCTCTGGCATCTTAAGAAGCTGCTGTGCTGATCTGTCAAGCTCACAATCTTTGCTGCAGAAAGCATGAGCAGGAAATCCTCTGAGGGAATATGTGTGCAATTAATCATACTGCCTTGTCAGGTCACAGACCCACTGAATGAATCAGCCCCAAAGTTTGATATTTGAGAGGCTGTGCAGCTCTCCTTCTGGTTTGATACGCGAGCGCGGATGCTGCCATTGCTTGCACTGCCTTTAGTTCACAGCTCTTTGGTGGTCTAATGGTTTGAAGTCTCGTAAGCCAGAAAATCACTTTGTGTGCACTGGATGCGTGGCTGGAGATGCTATAAAAGAAAAAAGAATAGCCCATTACACTATATAGCTGTAATTTGCATGTAAAATTTTATTATAAAATATGTTGGCATAGCTGTAAAATTGCATACACACCTACAGCACACAATCTCCAAACAGCACATACAGCAATCAGTAGAAAAGAGCTCTCCCAGAAATGCAGTACTACTTTTGACACTGCATTAAAAAAAAACAAACAACAAACTCTCTGTAGTTTAATTTAATAAGATAATGGAGTGTCAAACTTTACTTTTAGTAATATAACTTTTTCATAACATTTCAGCTAGCGTAAGTTCTATCTTTATTTTTATTTGCATGCCAATTGCCATTCACTAAAAGCAGTTGGAAAAAAATCAGCCAGTAAGCTCTTTCACATAATTGCTTGTTCAGCAACTGAGGGTTTCTGGAGAAAGTTCTTCAACTATTTGGACCCCATACAGCAGGATGAATTCCCTTCCCCTCTCGCAGCAGGCTGTTTGTCTCGTGGTACCTATGGGAGAGGGAACAGAGCAGCCACCTGCTCTCCACTGCTGTGAGCATCAAGGTTGGAGGCAACAGCATCTCCAGGATGTAATATTTGGCATTTGCCAGAAGCCTGGATATCAGGAGCACTGCCAGGGCGTGGGGCTGTGGGGAGGGAGTGTGACCCAGGGGCATCAGGGAGAGAGCTCCCACCTAAGGGCAAATGCGAAATGTTGGAAGGGGCAGGGGTTTGGCAAAGAATGAAATCTTCCATGGAATTCAAAGGGCTGAGCTATCTTTCCTGCACTATTCCTCTGGAGAATAATGTTTGAGATGATTAAAAAATTACTGTGAAATTTTCAGGAAATCCGTTCTTTGGCAGGGGGAAAGTAATTTGGAAGGACTGGATATACAACCTAAATAGCAGGCAGCCGAGGTCCTTACTATTTTTTTTCTGGAAAATCACAAGAAATGGGTCTGAAACAAAAGGAAAAGAAGACATTGAAATTATGGAGTTAGCTAGTGTCTCTTCCTTTTGATGGATTAATTTTCAATCCTTATCGAAAATATGGAGCATATGTTATGAATCTGCAAGTATCTGGACAAGTGAATCACAGGCAGTAAATGATTCTGCTGTATTAAACATAAATAAGTGTCCTGTGAACTTTCCTGCTTTTTTACAGCCAAGCTGGAGACTAATGGAGACATATACGGAAAGCAATACATCATAAGGAGCATTTTAAATAATGTCTCAAGATCTTACTGTAAAAATTAATTTATATCAGGCTGGCAATGAGAGGAGGTAGAAAATGGGCTGCAGAATTGTCAGGACAAAGCAATAATGAAGAGTGAGCTACCAAGCACAGGTGCGGGATGAGGTGTCTCAGTAACTGTATTCATGATATTAAATGACAAGATAAAGGGCGAATTAATAGCATTTTTTAAAATATGCCAGATGAGGAGATTTATGAACTCCAGTTTGATGGGCAGGTGATTCAATAACAAATATAAGGAGCTAAGAATACTAGCAGAAGAATAATATGTCTTGTCTATTCTTGGAAAATATAAGGTAAGAAATAAAGATTAAAGGTACAGACCAAATGTTTTGGTGGGAGGAAACATCTCAGCAAGCAAAACTGTGACTGTAAAGCCTACAGATAGCTGCTAACAAACAGACTGGTTCTAGCTATCCCTGGGTTTTGATGGCACTTAGCTGATGTTTTTGGGCTGAAACGGTAGCCTTTTCTCCAGTAGCTGTCACTAGGTGACATTTTGGGGACATGTGGGGGTACCATGTTTTTTTAACCTGTTTCAACCTATTTTTTTACCTGTTTTGCTCAGAGCAATGTATTTCCCATTCTTTTTTTGCGTTGAAATTTCTGTGAAGTTGAGAGCAGTGTTGCATGGGATTGTTTACAGCAATTTGGAAAGTTTTTGGTGCCTGAGGAACGATCTGAAGCAGGCAGAACCCAGTGGAAATAGCCCCATCCTATCCAGATCCAGGGAATTCAGTGTAGCAATTTTACTGCCAGCTTCAGGCTCTGCCATTGCAGCATCAGAACCACCACACTGATTTTTGTTTCTAAAAAGCAACACAGTTCTGCTGCAAACCCATGCACGACCACAGAACCCCTGCCTAAACTCTTCCCAGACGAAGGAAATTTGCACAACTGGATGCAGCAAGCAGGACATGGCCGTGGGGGGAACACCTCAATGTTCCCTGGTGTCAGTGTCAACAGCTTTGGGGCTAGGTGGGGTTTTCCTCTAGAGTTATTTTGGGCACAAGCCATACATTCGTGCACACAAGTTACTTGACAGTAACGTGCCTTCCTTACGGACAGGACATGTGTGAGTGCCCACAGAATTCTTGCTGTGCCAAGCAAAGCAAAACTAAAAAAGGTTTAGGCAAAGCTCCGTATTTCAAGTCAGTTTTTAATGACCTACTGCTTAAATTATGCCTTGACCTATCTTGAAACTTGGTGGGAATTATTTGTTTTTGTTTCTAACGCCCTTACAGATTTACAGCCCATTTTGTAGTAATAAAACATTGTATGGCTGCGCAGCGGACGCTCATTGCAGTGTTAACTGTGCCTCAAAGTAAGATGGATTGAAGTTCTTCCTTGCCTGCATCCTGCTACTGGAGTGACGCACGGAGGCTTTGATTTCCCTCTGTTGCTTCCTTGTTAAGCGCCCTCTCTCCAGGCACACAAATACATATGTATTGTGCAGTAAGTGTTTACCAAACTCATCATTATTCTGTATTCATGCACACTGAGCTGTCTTTCTCAATAATTAGCTTTGTAATGATCAAAGACATTCTGTACTGACTTGCATTCCTCCTCATTTTATTGTTCCTCCATCACTCCTCTCTAACTCTTCTTATGTTACATTTTCAAGGTTGCTTTTATTGATAGCCAAAATAAAAAGGCAAAATAAAAAATGAAAAGCCAAATTGATTACTTTTATATTTATTTTGCAAAGACATATTAAAACGAACTTTTTATTTTGTTTGATGTACATTCTGTGCTTTGCTAAATAACCTTGAAGACTGTGCTGCCAAGCCCAGCATTGCTATTAGCAATACTCATTATGTAGCTCCAAAGTGTTCTGATAATTTGTCCCTCTCCATTTAAACACTACCTTTTATACCCTATGACATTTGAGAAAAAAAACCCCAAACATGTAAGAAGTGCTGCAGTCTTGTTGACAATGAAGGGTTTGCTTCGCCTTTCAAAAGAGAAAATTTCTGGCAAATGCCTCATATTAAAATGTACTCTGTCCTTGGATGAGGAAGAAGAAGGCTGGTAGTAGAGTCATTAATCGGAGTGAGGTCTCCCACATCCCCAGGAAGCAAGAATTTCTTTTACAGGAAGCTGAACTGCTGCCTGCAGAGGTTAGATGTTATATGAAGGGCTGAACAGTGAAACAGAGACAGATAAGATCCTGGTTCCTCAGCAACTAGCCCAGCTCCTGTCCCTTGCTGGAAACATCTGTGGGAAGATGCAGGTTTTGTGGAGAGGCTCAGTGTTTCTGCACATCAGCAGCCCTGTTAAATGCTAAAAATGCTCTGGATAACCTGCTGTGCAAGCCTGGGTGTGAGGCTGCCAGTGGTGGTGGTGGCTGCTGGCTTGGCAATGAAGATGTGGCTCTCCATGCTAGCTGGGGGTGGTGCTCACACATCTGAGGGAAGGCAGACAGCTTTTCCTTCCTTTTACTCCCTGCCCCAGTTGCTTCATCCCTTCCTGTTCCTCTGAACAATGCCTTCACAGATTGTACTCATTTTCTTTGAACTGCAGGCACTCCATAACTCGTACTCTTGCCTGTTACTCCATCCCTAAACATCTGCCATTATTTATCTGGGTGGTTTAAACTCTTTATGTTCGATTTATTAGTCTCTCTGAGAATTACCTCCAGCTTTGTGTGGAAATATGTTCAGTGGTGGAAACAGCTGCAGGGCTCCCCAGCTCCTCTCGTGACAGAGTCCATTACAGGGCGACCTCCACCCTTCAGGGGTGGGATTTGATGGCTTTGTCATTCTCCTGCGAAGAGGCCACAGCCCCATCCAACACAAGCTAGCGCAACCTCTTTTACCTCCCAGGTTTTGAGTGAAGAGGTTTTTAATGCACATCTGGAGGCAAATGTCATTGGCAAACACCTTTCCTCAGCTGTGTTGGCAGAAGAGCTCCTGCTCTCCTGTCCTGCTGCCTGTGCAGCACAGAGTTCCCACCACACGGCGCTCCTCCGGCACACGCGGGGACACGGCTGGGGACACGGCTGGGGACACGGCTGGCAGCAGCTGTGGCACCTTGTCCTCACCCAGCCTTGCCCGCCGGGGTCTTAAATGTAAGAAAGACAGAGGGAGAAGTGGCTTAGAGCCTCACATAGATTAATGATCTCGTTGGTGTCTTTTTGGTGCTCTTTTTGGTGTCTTTTCCCCTCGCATTTCAGACTCGTGCTAGGCTAAAATGCTTGCTTCGGGGCCCCATCTTGCCCAGATTCCCGTATTTCCTACCATTGTCACTTACCAAGGACTTGGTTAGGTCGCACCAACTTCTGCAGCAAATTAGACCAGCCACAATGTTCGTGGAGAAGCTTGATTTTAATACTTAATTGTGAGTATCAAGTTGAAGGCTGGAGGGCCATTCATTCCTTCTGCTTAAAGGTCATTGCACAAGCAGCCTTTGAAGTTCAATTACTTCAAGGCCCATATACCACCCAAATCTGTCTGTGTCTCTGCTGCAAGGTTTAAAGTGCACCACTGTTTTCTATAGTATCTTGCATGCCATCTGTTTTCCAAATCACTTTCCTCAGCTGCATAATTTAATTACTGACATAAGAACTAGAGGGGGGAGGATATGGAGAAAAATACGACATTTGTTTGTGAAGCTTCTGCATTAAATTGTCCCTTTCAGTGTGTGGGTACCAGAAAACATAAAGTGGCACTTGAGGAGCAAAGGGGACCAGGTCACACTAACAAGGCTCTCAGCTTCCCCATCTCCCTGCAGGAGGTTGATGCAGGGAACAAAGCCTCACCACACTGGGCTTTTGTGTGCTTGGCATAACACAGGGCATGAACCAATATCCATTCTCCTCCTGCTCTCCAGAGCTTTTCTTTCACTTTCTCTGGTCCCTTCATTGGGGCTGGCACCCAGCCATTGGTCACACTTGCACCTATGGGAATGTCAGTGTTAGACTTGTCTATTTTCAAACCCATCATTTCTATCCTTCCATATCCTCACAGGGATGGGCAACAGACTGGGGACTGAGCTGGGCTGGAGTCCCATTTTCTGGGGGCAGCCTGGAGGGACTTGTGAGTGGCAGGTCATGTTTGGCCAGAGCAGCTGGACTAAGGGAGTGGGAAAAGGTCTGAGAAGCAAAGAGAGTGATGTCTGACAACCCACGCCCTGTGAGCCCATGGCTGCACAAAATCCTCAGACTCTCTCTCCTGGAACAAACTGGGGAGATTAAAAATAGCTATTTGTTTTTGTTGGTGACGAGGTAATTTTAACACAGGTCACTTCCCCAGTCTGCTGCACTGAATGGCAACAAGTGGGCCGCACAAGGGGCGGAAAGGTGGAGGTGGGAGAGAGCCCTTTCTAGGGGACAGCAGCATGTCCCCCAGACAATTCCAGTGTGCCTTTCCCTGGTGAAGCTGAGTGAGGAATGAAGAGTGGGCCTCCCCTTGGTGCAAGTAGCTCATGGGGGAGGTGAGTGTGCTCCTGCACTGTGTGATCTTGTCAGCTCAGCCCCCTGCTCAGAGCACAACAGAGACTGTCCCCTGTGATCGCACCATATGGTCCTTCACAGGCTTTTTTTTCTTCTGGTCTCTGACAGTGTGCTGGATAGAGATGGGGAATTAAAAAGAAGATGTCACCACAATGCTGTTGGAGGTCTTTGGTGGCTTTATCCTTCCTCACTGCCTTCCCATCCCAGCATGGATGTATGTGTGTTTTTCCCCACTGAAATGGATGCATCTTCCCTAGACAGGAATAGAAAAAATTCACTCACCATATTTTCTGTCTTTTCTCCTTTTTCTCTTATGGACTCATTGCACTAAGGTGTTTAGATCTAAATCCACCAATGCAAACAAAAATCCCTGGTTAAGAATATTGCCTGGTCAAGGATCTGACATTTTCTTACCTGCCTAGGTTCAACAACCACAGCATACTTGACGCTAGCACTTCTTTTTGTTTTTTCCCTTCTCCACTTTTGTAATTGAAAGCTCTGGCATTTTAGAGGCAAGATCTCAGCCACCCTGGGAGCTGCTGGAGGGTGCTGGGGGAGTTGCTCATTCACCAGAATGTTTACAGAAAATTTGTCACAGCCTGACCAGATCTAATTGGCATGATGTGTAAAGAAACAGGCTCCTTGGATATTTTTAGTACTCTCCAACCTTTCTAGCATGGAACTGTTGGGCATTAATTAATTCCAGTTGTCTGCCAGTTCATTCTCTCAAAGTTGGACTCTCACAAATAATTTGGCCCTAGGTGTCTTTTAGATCCAGTGATAAGACAACAGGATGCTGGCATTTATCTATGTGGTGCCTTGAGCTTATCTTTTCTGATGTGTTTGATACTTTGAACATTATATATCTCTTTATTGCCTTTGTAAATATCCAACTTTTTCTCCTAGTGGTTTCATTACTGCAACTTTCGTCATTGACAGGCAGGAGAAATGACCCCAATTAACACATGGACCTTTCTGTAGCTGTCTTTTATTTGCATAACATTTTTTTCCCTAGCTAAGCTGCATGGAGCATTCTGAACATCTTTACTTTGCTTTCTGCATCCAATTATTTTTACTCTGTGTTTTTTCAGCATAACTCCATTCATACCAAACCTATTTGGGTAGCTTTACTACAGGCCATATGGTCTGTATTTGATTTTCCAGGAAGTTTGGGTGTTCTTATCCAGAATGCCCCTAGTCTCTTTTTTAATTTCAAGATTCTTAACTCTCTGTGGTATGGAAAACAGAATTGGAGGGCCTTCTTCTTGTGCTGGCCACATTACAGCCTCAAGCTCAATCTGGGCAAAAATCAGATGCATTTATCCCAGGCATCCCACAGCACTGGGAGAGATATGTTGATAGTGATTATAGTGAGATTATACGTGATTATAGTGAGAAGAGTTAATTTTTCAAACTTCTATTATTAAGTTTCCAAAGTAAAAATTATTTACATAACTTTGCAACATGTGGCAGTGAAAACAAATGGATTCGAAATATGTGCCCGTTCCTATTGACGTATGTGTGCGACTATGCCAAGGACAGGGAGAACTTGCAAATGAGTGTTTAGTCAGTGCTGTTTCCTTCATGTGTGCAGACTGATGCAGGGATCTAGCGCTACTATCCTGCAGAGCCACCCAGCCTCTCTGAAGAGGCCTCCACCACTAATTTTCCCCTAATACTTCGCTACTTTGATGATCAGTGGAGATGCTTCAGTTGCAAATCTCTCATGCTCATCAGTTGCAGTCCTGGGGGAGAAGTGGAACTAGCGTGAGAACTGGGCTTGGGTTTTCGTTCAGCAACAGACCTCTGAGCGTGACTCCAAAAGGCATTGCTTCAATTCAGAGTCTTATCCTGAAAACACAGAGCAGCTCCCACAGAGATGCAAGGATCTGAAGCCTTTGAGGAGAGGACCATGTCCATTGAGCAGGGTGAAGTGGCCCAACTCCTAGTCTGTCCCCAAATGTAACTGGGGTACAGGAATAGTAACCAGCTCTTTTGAGCCCATGGATATCTACATCAGGCACTGTAGAATTCTCCTAAGGATGACTGCTTTGTCAATATATCCACTTTCTGTGTCTTTGATGAGGGACATGCCTCTGGGATATGATTTCTGCTTGGGCATAAGGGCAGTCTGGGGTGCTGGCAGTCTGGATAGACAGACATCTCTCTGCTGGAAATATTTCTGTGAGACTCTCGGTGTTTGCTCTTCCTCCTCACTCATGGAGCTTCTCCAGAAGATAGTTTAGACCTGAGACACCAGAGGCCACTCCATGTTTGAGGAGCTGGAGGGAGCCAGGGTGAGGCAGCAGCTCGGTCAGTATCTGTTGAGTGCAGCCTGGATATGGTGTGTATAACTCAATACCACCCTGGTGCCCAGCTTCCATATCCCATGGGCAAGCAATCATTTTGGAGCTAGAAGTGGAGACATGGACTTAGAGACAAGAAAGAAGTACCAGATCAAAGCCAAGTTTATGCTCCTGAAACCACCAATGGGTTTTTATGAAGGTGTTATATCAGCCCCATAAATGGCTTTCTTCTGCCTAGGTTTTGGACCTATGCATGAAGATGCACTTGGGCATTGCTTAGTAAAACATTTATAGTTTAAAGGCTTTGTGCAAACCAGCCCAGCCTAGACAGACACACAGAAAAACATCCATGAGATCTGATCTTTGAAAAAGGGCTGCTGGAAGACACAGACCCCCCAGAGTGGCTCACTCAGCTCACCCCTTTTTATCTGCCCTGTCCTTCAGAAAGAACATTTCCTCTTCTTGAACAATGGGTTAAGATTTGCAGGGGCAGAAATACCTGGGTTTGGGCCCTTTCTTGTCCTGAGAGGACTAAAATTGCAGCTCTCAGGTGTCCCCTGCCAACCAGGCTGTGTGGCCTCACTGATGTGGGGAGGGCAGGAATCCTATGCCTTTATCCTTGGTAAGAAGAAGCTGCTCCAGCTGCGACTGGTTTGGTTTGGCACATCAGTAAGAGACCACCAAAGGCAAGCAAGGACACGGACTGTGATTTGGCAGGGATTTTGGCAGGAGTGTGCAAAAAGCTCTGTACAATGATGTCTGGCCAAGCTGCTGCAGCAGTTGCCGGTGGCGCTTGGTGCCTGGCATTTGGCTGCTGCACAAGGCCATGGCTGCTGCCCTCTTGGCCCAGCTCTTGGCACTGATCTCATGCCCTGGGCCTCTGGAGTGTACAGCTCTGCGTGAGCCTTAGGATGGGGGCACTGGCAGAGCTGGTGTGTCCCCATCATGTGCCTCGGCAGTCCCCACTGCGTGCCTTGGCCCCACAGCACGGAGGGAGGAACACGCCAGTGCTGAATCCCAGCTGGGCTACCGCACAGCTTCCTCTCTGCTTGAACCCTGGAGCTGTGTGCACCCACCTGGAGCACTCTGCTGGCTAGGACATGCTTCTGCCACCCTTTCCAACAGGGAATTTGAATTAGGAGGGGTGAGGAGGGCAGTCCGCAACTGGGCTCAGTGTGTGCCCTCCCTGTGCTGACAGTGGGGACCTGCCTGGTTAGTGAGAGCCCGCAGGGGAATTTTAGCCTCTTCTGGGGGCCCCACAACCTCTGCAACAGCAAAGCTGTGGGTGCTGAGGCAATGTTTTCCCTGGACACTTAAAGGCTGTGAAGTGCACACAAAGCTTTGCCCTCTGGGACCATGGTGTCTTTGTACCTTCTCCATGCTGCTGACTATAACTCCAGATCTCTGGGAGCTGGGACCACCTCTCACCCCAAGGAAAGCTGCTCGTTGTGAGGTTCTGCACGATGCAAATGGCATTAAGCACGTAGCTGGGGTATAGAGGATGCCAGGCACCTGCAGGAGCCAGACCCCAAGGAGCTGCAGCCTTGGCATGAGGAGAACCAAGAGCAGAGCAGCTCCCGGGGTGCCCATGGGCAGCTCAGTGACCAACCCAGCCCAGCTGAGCCTGCCGCCATGGGCATCCCCGGCCCCACAGACCCTGAGAACAGAAGGGCTTCTCACTTTTGCATTTTCACAAGTTAATTGAAATGCTGTTTTTCCATTTTTTTTTTTTTTTTTTTTTTTTTTTTTTTTTTTTTTTTTGCAGAGTTTGAGAGTGCTATTGTACCAGGGCGATGTGCAAAGCCTTGGCCAGTAACATCTGAAATTTTCACTTGTGGTATTTGCTGACATACCGGCATTGCCACATCCTGCCTGACAGAAGACATCTGACACCAGCAGCTATTTCTAGGGCATAATAAAGCAACTGATAGTGAAGACAAGCACTAGCAGGAAACTGAAATTATGGTACAGGAGATGACTTACCAGAAAAAACTGCCAGCTCATAGGTATGAAGCCCAGGTACAAATCAAGTCCATAAAATAAAATCAAAGTTAAAAACTAGACTCTGGGGATATTTTAATAGGAATTGACCACTGTGCTCCTGTTGAACTAAAAGAAACCGTTTAGTTTCTTTGCTGTACCATGTAAAAATATTTGTATCTATCCTTGTCTGCAATGTTGGCCTTGTTTCTCTTGTGTGGACATACATTAACTGTACATTATTTCACCATTATCACTTCTCTTTTGTGTCTGTATTGGTTTCAGGACAGAGTAGAGCTCAGAGATAAACTTTTATATCACAAAGAAAAAATCTCACTACTCTCTCAGCCTTCAATTCACATCAGCAAATAGTTCACAGTACAAGTCAATACATCATTCTCTCTTTTAAATAAATGTGTCTTAAATACTTCTGATGACCAATAAGGAGTAACTGAGATAGAGCATTGGCAGTAAGCACACTACTACCAAACACCCTGACTCCACAAGAATGGTTATGCTACTGGTTTTTAAGAACTGTGGAGAGCAGGAGGAGAAGAAATACATTTGTTAAAAAGCATGGTTCAGATTCTCGAGGGGCAGGCAGCGATGGAGCTGCAGTGCAGTGCTAATTGGTACAACTGCCTGGCAAAATGTCTCTAAAATAACAGGCACTCAAGTTCAAGACCCACTGTGGTTTCAAATATCCATTGCATAACCCAGACAAGTATCTGGCTTATTAAAGGAGGGCACAGAAGCAGGGAGGAGAAGGGAACAAGGGTATCCTTCCACATGGGCACTAATCTGGCCAGCGGGCAACAGCAGAGCCCCCTTTCCCCCAATAGGCTGAAGCCTCTGACGAATTTAATGTTCTCTGAAGACTGTCTCAATTGAAATCAAACTCACTTATGACCTTTCCTCTGAGCAGCAGGACAACAAAATCCATAATGCAAGGGCAGTCAAACAGAAGACAAGAATGTGATTTTTTAAAATGAATGTTTTATTCATGAACTATTTATAAAAATGTGTAAAATACACTCAAATATATTTGATTTGTTGACTGTAGCTAAAAATATAAAAATATACTTAAATGCATAAATTAAAATGACAATAGTAGCACAGTTCTGTGTCCACCCAGTCTTTGTTAGGAACACAATTATAAGTAATTATATTGCATATGAGCATGGAACATGTACTGAAGATGTTTTTCAGATACTTTACTCCAGGCACTGGCAAAGAATTTATGGCTAGCCACATTTCAAAATTGTGGGGTTTTCACTATAACATACTGCCCTGCTGAAGAGCAATATATATTTAGCTTCTTGATGTTGCTTACAGTATTTCTGTAGCTTTCAAATAAACCAAGAAACAACTAAACTGTCATGGATATTAGTCTACCAGCATCATTGACACTCTGTGTCCCAATTTCAGAGTTTTTTCTCAGTTAGCTAGTCCCCAGTCTCCAGTATTTCCTGCCAGCCTTAAAAAACTACTCCCAGTTTGAACCTGCTGTTGATCTGCGGGGCCACTGACAACAGACCAGTTTGCTTTGGCCATAGTGGCACTACCAACAGGTCAGGAGTTTGATTTTGTCAGCCTCAGGGGGGTAGTTGAGGGCATGGACTCTGCAGTGAGTAGCCCAAATGCTGGGGCAAGCGCTCATTTAAATTCAAATTACAGCATCCTGGGATTACAGCTCCCAGAGCTCACAGCTCCAGAGCCCAGACATCTGTGACAGGGCCATGAGGAGAGTGGTGGTCATTCTGTAATTGCATTTTATTCACACAAACTGTATGTCTGAAGTATTGAAAGAAACGTGAATAAATGTTAAGCACCTGCCCAGGCACTCCTAGGACATGAAGCTGTGGCTGTGGTTGGCTGTATCTCTGAGTGGAAGAAGAATTCCTCTGATCTGTGGCCTTGCAAAGAGCTGCTGACAGAGTGATTAGATGGTTATTGTTCTTGTCCCTCTAGCCCATGCATTAAATCCCAGGCTGAGGAGCATGGCTAAAATGCTCATGTACTCCTATCTGTCTAGTATTTAACTTTCTGCTTTCAAAGTGTAAATAACCATATACAATACATAATATAAACTTAAAGCTCACACATTTTCTTTTCTCTGTTCTACAGTTCAAAGGAAATTCATAGTATATTATGGCACAAAATAATATTTCTGGCAATTTTAGGCATCATTTATTGCTAAATAACTATAGCAGCAGAGAAAAATGTATAAAGTTGCACTTTTTGACATCTTCACAGTATGCCTATTTCTCTCACCCACTTTTGTGTTCCATTAGTAACAAAAATATCATTTATCAACTCTAGCTATGTAAAATCTTTTTTTTTCCTACAATTGCTAGTGGATCTTGTAATTGTATTGCACAGATTAAAAAATATATTTATCACAATTTTTTAATTATTAAATAACTTTCAATATAAAAATTTGAATTAACCTAAAAGCCCAACCTTGCAAGTGCTTCAGAAGTGGACTGGTATTTTCTTCAGGCAGGCATTCCAGTTGAGTTTGATGAAAGTACTCAGATAGCTTTGTGGACAATGCAGAGATTGAAAGGATGGGCTCCAAGTGTGCAAATCTTAGCTTATGGATCAGCAACAACACTAGCCTTGCTTTCTAACATTATTCTTGGGAAACATCAAGAAGGGAATCCTGAACATCCTCATGGACATTCAAAAGATGTCTTTTTCTTTAAGAGCTGCCTTTGTTCAGCACACAAACTCCTTCAAATCCATTCTTGTTACATTAAAAATTTCCCATCAGTCCTGTTATTCAGCTTAGAGGCACAGTAAATGCAATTACTTATACTGAGAAGTAGGTGTTGTATATTAACAAAATGCTACATAGATACTTTTAAACTTTTTGTCAGTGGATTTACCCTGGTTTCATATGAGCAGAATTGGCCAGAGAGCAGATCCAGAGCAATAGTATGTGTATACAGTCTCATGTGTGACCTAGTTGGGCAGAGATGTAAAGCTGCTCACGAGCACTGTGCCAGAAAGTTTAAGGTCATCTGTCATGTTATGAAGTGATGAGGAGGAAGAGGCTTATGAACTGTGTCCATTATTAGCTGAGTGAAAAGATGAAGCTAGCTGTCTGCTATGACATCATCATTTTGGGTACACATTTGTGAACTCTGTAGGTGCAGACAAGGGAGCTGAGAACGATAAAGAGCAGAATGATGCATGTCTTTCTGAAAATGATGAACACACATACACAGCACACAATCAGACTTCTGCCCTCAGATCATATAGAGCTGAGTGAGCTCCATTTCCCTCAGCATTAAAAAATGACACGGTGATATAGAGTGTGAGGTAATTTATAGGGTACACTTGGTATGTCTTAACGGTGCAATTGTACTGCTGGTAACTAACACAGTGACCTTTGCTCCTGGGCTCCCCTGCAAAAAAAGAAAGGCCCAAATGCAGTGTATGTAGTGCAACAGCAGTTTTCATGATGCCTTAAGTCCAGCAGTTATTAGCAGGATCAAGAACTGATCTAAAGTTGCCGTGCTTGTTTATCCGTGCTTACTAACCTAGTCATCTAGCAAAGGAAACAGAGAAAAGAAGGCGTCTGCAGAAAATGTGCACATTTCTTTGTGGTTCTGCTTAGACTTTCCTCTGTGAAAATGTCTTCCCCTCTAATGCTAGTTCCCTTCTTCTTCATTTTCCATTAAGGGTGGTGAATTTTGAGGTTTGTGTGGTGCCAAAGAGGATGTGGAGGAGTGATGAACAGTATTTTCATACAGAAACACCTAAAAAGACTAACGAAGTTTACATGTTTTGAGCAGCTGTGACAGCTGATTTGAAGGGGGGCTTCTGAGGCATGTGAGGATACTTGGTCAAGGATGAGATTCCAGATGGAGTAGGAAGAGTGACCATCAGTCTGTCACCTTCTCTCCAGGAAAACTAGAGTGATATGGATGTGCACAGTTATGCTGGGCCACAGCAGTTCCTCAGTTAGGCACTTAGTTAGCTATTTACCGATTCTCAGAAGGCCTTAAAAATATTTATTTCTCTCCAAAACAGAAGCGGAATTTAGGCACTTGTCTTCAGAAACAAGCTAACTTTTCTCTAGGAAAAGTATGGGTAGATATATGAAGGAAGAACTATGAAGCCCGTTCTTCTTTTCACGATAGGGAGGAACTGTGTACTACCCCTTCTCTATTTGTTTGAGGAACATTTTGTGAAGACAAGTAATAACTGAACAGAGTGTTTAGACCCTTGAATGAGATGCCTCTTTGCAGAAGAGAGAGACTGGGCACAATCCACTTGGCTGGGAAGGACACCTGTTGAGTGCTCTTCCATTGTACTTCTTGCTAATCACCATACTTTTTCAGTAATGAGTCCCTGCATGGGGGTTGGAACTTTGGATCTTTAATGTCTCGTCCAACACAAAAATTTAATGATTCTATGATCAACGCAGCCCTGCCAGCCTACATTCTCTGATGAGCCTTCTTCCATTCCAACTACCCTCGTAGGGGTGACATCAGGTAACATTCCAATGGAGAATTCTTTCTATGCAGACATGCTGGGGCCAAAACGTCCTTTTGTGAAAGCACGTGGCATTTGAAAGATACCACCACTTGGGGCAAGGCAGCTCTGCTGCAAGCAGCTTAAGGCCAGTTGTGTAATATACCTTTATATGCCTTTCTTTCAATACATTTGCAATCTCTCTATTTTTTTGGCTGTCATGGTGCAGCATTGTTTTGAATGAGCTGTGGAAGTTGCCAGGCTTCACATCCTCACAGGTCTGTTAACACAAATGTCTGAGGTGTTTCTTTGAATATCTTTCTTAATTAAAATTACATACACGTGGAAATGCACAGACGCAAGTTGTGGTCTGATTCTGCTCTCTTAAACCAGTGTAAAGAAATCAGAATGTGACCTATCTCCCCTCAAAGTATGTGGTGGGAGAAAGGTCTGCTAGACTTCACTGCAGCATATGTTGTTTGATATTTTCCTACTATGTCACACTAGACTGAAACAGTTGCTTCTAGTGAGGTGAACCCTGTTTTGCTCGGTTGTTAATGAGTTCTGTAAAAGGTATACCGCTGTGTTATGGGTTATACCCATTTTTGTCAGATGAAAAGCACTAAGATTGAAGTGTAGAGTAGCATTGTAATTCCTATACAGGACTACTGCTCCCTTGTTTAATAGTAGCTTATTTAATCTCACAAAACTGAAATTTTTTTTAAAATGAGGTTCTCCTTATAGCATTTTTCCCGTGTCATGCCAATAGCGCCTCAAATGCAGCAGTCCTGTCAGCCATACAATTTAAAATAGTTCATGTAGAACAGTTTATAAAAACTGTGATAAGAAAAAATAGTATTATCTGAAGCATATTAATATAAACAATATAGAAAAAATACATATTTACATAACACCAAAATACAATTATATACATTAATATCTATTACATTTAAATTATATATCTTTAAAAAAATCACCAGACCAATAAATTATACACAGTCTCAACTGAAAGGTCTGGCACCTTTCTGGTGCATGAAATACATACATAAAAAAACCAAACCAAAACCCCTAGTTGGCAAATGTGTTCACAAAAGCAGGTATCTCTAACATTCTTAGTGCCTTGAATAAACAGCATCTGAAAGCAAGGAAAATGGAGATTAGAAAAAGTAAAACAACACAGATTCATCAGTGCTCTGAGAGGTGGCTGTGTGGCGGCAGCAGCACTGGCTGGTGATTAACGTGACAGCTAAAGATCAGATCCCACCTCTGCTTGGACTCTCAACTTGTGGAACCTGGCTATTTCAGCTCTTGGCCTCCTCCAAGCCTGTTCCACCTTGTTGATGACAACTCTGGTTTCTACAGGTTAGATCAAGAAAATTATTTTGATCTCTTATCATATAATACTAATTCCTAATGTCCAAATTTCTGGAGCTGCTGAGATCCTTCTGTCTTGACTCTAAAAACTTCTATATCCCTTAAGAATCAGCTCTACCAAGGCACACAGGTCACCTCTGCTTACAGCTTCTCCATAATGGTCCTCTGGCCATGGGAGCAGGAGGTGAAGGCCAGTGCTAGTGCCACGTTTGCTACTCCTACAACTCTTATCAGCAAGGGAATGCACAGAGGCTAGGAAAAGGAGCCTACAAGGATGGTGAGTCTGGGGAGAAAGAAAGAGCACAGCCTAGGACACCTGTATTTTCCAGTCAAGGCAGATGGGAAGTCTCCCCAGGCTGCCTATATAGTCAGGAGCAGATGAGGGTGATGCAGACAGAAACTGAATGAAGTGAATGACAGAAGAGCCCGGTGAGTGCTGGCAGTGGCCTCAGTTGCTTAAAGGTGGATGGGGCAAAGACTTGTGAGGTAAAACCAGTATCATGATAAGGAAGGGGGTCAGCTTCCCTGACAGCATAGGAACCATGAAGTGTGACAGGGAGAGCATGAAGGTAAGGTAGGAGCAGGAACTGATGTTATAATGACTACTAGTGGAGGAAATAAAGACACAGCTGCAAGAATGAAAAGAGCAGAAGAAACACATGAAGGTCCAGGAAGAAATATCAATGGCTAAGGATAGCACAATTCCCCCTCAAATATGGTGTCAGTGAGCTACTACATTTGAAACATTTTACAAATTGATAAACGTGCAGTTACCTCTGTGATACTCTGGATTCACATTTTCATATATTGGAAATAAGGGATTTTCTTGTTCACTGCGAAGTTTTCTGGCTCTTAACACATCTCTCACACACTGATGGAGATACACATATTGACACTGCAAAAGATTTAAGACACTGAGAAATTCTGTAATTTTCTGTATCACAAAAACTCATTACAAGCTAACTCCCTCACACAAAATCAAGAGTGGTGTTAAGAATTAAAATATGCTTCTAAATTTAATCTCCTTTTCACACTAGCAATATAGTAAACTTTTGTGATCACCTGTCTTTAGAAATAATACCAGAAAAACATAAATGAACACAGTATGTTTTGACAGATCATGCCATAAACTGTAAAGTGCAATTCCACATGGTGCTGGGTTAGATGGCTACTACTTCTGAATGCTTTGGTATAAAGTACGTGTAGGAGAATTAATAACGTACAGGGAAGCACGCAGAAAAGACAAATAATTTCCTGATTATTTTTTTTGTTCTGAAAATAAATATTTTCTACAGAATTTTATAATAACATATAAATATATCAGAAAACCTTGAGAAACCTAAATCTCTGAAAAAATCTGTATTTTTTTGATCCAGTGTAAGTTCTAAGATTGTTTCTGACTATGCAGCAAATGACAGTCTTTTCTGAAGAGTGCCTTTCATAGAATGGAGCTAAGATGACATTCACAACCAAAGTAAGGAGGGTCAGCATATTATTGACTATTGACCAAACATTCTTGACAGAATATATTATTAAACTTTCATGCTTTGCTACTTTTTGTGGTTTATGACATGGGTCATAATAATCTTTTGTTTAGCGTAACGTGGTACCCAAAAATTGGGCTGAGCATGTTTATATATCAAGATGCACCTTTTTAATATTACTTTCTCTCAAAAACATAATTTCTCCAAGAAGTATATGTATTTCCTCCCCTCACATCTTTTTTTCTTGTTTTCCACGAGAAATTCGGCCATTGCTCTGTGCCTTTTTCTCAGTGTTCTGGCTCTGGGAAAGTGAGGCTATCTGCCTTTATGCATATACAGCTGCTGTCTGTGGAGCATAACCCTGCACCCCACCTACCAACACGACGGAAAGTTGGCCAAGCACGGAGACTTTCTTTGGCAGAGACCATTTGTGACTGAAATGGTTACAGCTGCTGTGCTGAGCACACTGCCTTTTGAGCTGTTGTACAGAATTTCCTGTTACTCCCTTGCACGTCTCCACCTGCAGTCTCTTGTCTTAAACAGTGTTGAGCCAAGTCTGAAGCAGGGGCATTGTTTTGTTGCAGCTGTTTTTCTGCGACTGAATATTGTCAGGTATGTGGGTACTGTGGCCTTTGAATTTTGTGTGGATCTGGCTGCCTTTTGACTTAGACATCATGTGAAGCTCATGCCAAAGGTAGGCTTTGTATCACACAACTTTAGTTGTCTGTAAGTCAAATTTAGGCTCTTGAGGCAGTTGCCTCTTTTTTCAAGCTAGGGAAGAAGAGCCACCCTCCTGAGACATCTGTCTGCCTTTGCAGGCCGTGGATGATGGGAATGTAGGAGGAGGATCAGTCTCTGAAGACGCCCAGACCAGGCAGGGAATCTGTCTCCTCTCCAACAGAAGGTCCTCTGTGATTAAGATATTTCCAGGAACACCTTTGCTTTGTGTTCCCAGCTGGCCCTCTCTTTATACCCATATGAGACTTCTACATCTATCTGAAAACACTGTCACTGACACATTTGTTTCCAAATTGCAGCAAAGAGCTCCATTAATATCAAGCTACAGGCCCATCAAACTTCTCATTCTTCTATTAACAGTTCACAGGGAAAATACAAAGACTGCCTCCACAACTCACCTTTATTAAATCAGCTCTTAAATGTTTAGCTCCTATCAGTATAACATGACTTTCTTGCAGTTTTAAAAGCACAGAAAGAAATACAAACATTAACTTTTTCTGCACTGTGAGAATAAATTTACTTGCTTTTGCATAATACGTTAGGAGAATGCCAATCAACTTTCCAAAATCATTTTAATGAAAATGACAGAGCAGCTCAATAAAACATAAACTGCAAAGGCACAAGGTCACAATGGCTAGAGTTTTAAAATTGCACACATCTAATTTTCTCTGTCCTGCATTCCTCTTTCCTATTATGTCAACCTATTTGTCTGGTTTAGGCTTGTCTTCCAAACCTATCCCTGAAGGACCTATGTCCACTTAAAGCTCATTTACTGGACTCTGCAGAAAAGCAACAGTGTGCTGTTGTGTGTCTGCTGCATAATGCTGCTGGGGTGATTGTGGGCCAGGGCAAAAAAAGGACAAATGTACAGGAAGCACAGCTGCCACTTGTTACGGTTTAGACCCTCTGTAAGAGAGCCAGTGGAAAAAAAAAAACAAACTAGAAATTTTTACAGAGCTAAAATACTGCTAACTAGTATTTCACAGTGGAGTAAGTGCAAAGTGCTTTGAGAGCCTTTAAGATGAGAGACTGATTATTATACAGTGTAGCTGTTGTTGCTGCACAGGAGGCTATCCAAACCTTACCTCTGTCTGAACCATGTGAACACGGTGAAGCCTTAGGTCATGGACTGCTGCGTAAATGTCGACAGTGTCCTTCGAATCCAGCTGTTGCAGAATTCGGTCCAGTGCAATGAATGTGCCAGTCCTGCCAACACCAGCACTGGAAAACAACCCAAAAGATTTAAATGCAGATGGATCAAAGCATTCACTGTCTTGATGTGACACTTTCGTAAAGCTCAGATCTCCAGGGTGAGAAACAAATTCTTCAAATGGCACCTCTGGGACTTCATAACACTTTATAATGGAATTTATTTAGGAAGAAGGAAAGGATAGCAATGTTAAAGAGATATCTCTGCTACTGCCCACACTGCCTTCTGCTTTGGAATAACTCAAGTCATTGAGAGTCATTGAGTCATCTGAGAGACTGCACCTGACTCTTAACTTTGAAACCTCTTCACTCCAGGCATGCAGCTGTGGGACACAGCAGACATCTGACATGCTGCAGCACTTGCTGCACAGGCAGACGAAGGCGGGGTCGTGTAAGATACAAGCCTCAGCCCACATAATGGTGGAGGGGTCAGATACTACAATTAGGTAGTACCAATGAATACATGGCTTTATCAGAAGATACAGCACCAACTGCACTCTCTCTTTCTCTCTCTCTGTAGCCCTATACTCTGCTGCAACTGGTTAGTGGATTACAGATCAGGCAGTCCAGTTTTGTCTTTCTTGTATGCACATGTAGGGGTGGATCACAGAATTCAGGGAAAACTGCAGTCCTGTGACTGCCAGAGATGGAAAAAGCAGAAGAGCACGAAAAGGCAGTAAGAAAAGGGAGTCTCTGTCAGAATGGAGGAAAGGATAGATCCGTCAGCTAGTCTCAACATCCATACATGATCAGATTCACCCTGGGTATATCTTAGCTTTTTAGAACCCCCCCTTTGTGATTCAAATGTTGGACCACAACAGCAGCACATGGGCAATTTAAGAATGCAAAAGCTTATGAGCAGCGGCAGCTGCTGACACTTTAGTGCTCTCCAGTGGTCCCACAGAGACACAGTGGTTCCTGAAGAATAATTCTCAATGCATTTCCAGGGTGAGGTTGTGGGTGAGTGCATGTGCCTTGGAAATACTGCTCTGATGTATCTGGAAACCTAAGCCCATCAGCTATCTCTCAGATTCTGTGGCTGCCCATAGTCTAATAGGGACAAACATTTGGGATCTTCCCAAGGGCTGGCACAAGGGCTCTGTGACCCTGACCTTTTGCTGCTGCACATACCTGCAGTGTACAATACTTGGTCCTGTGTCTGGGGTCCTGTTGATATAATCTCTTACAGTTCTGACAAACTGAATCAGGGACTGGGTGGTCTCTGGCACACCATGATCTGGCCATACAGTGTAGTGGAAGTGACGAATGAGCCTCGTTGAGTCAAGCTGCTCTTCCTGTTGGGATTCAAAGCGTGGGTCATCAGGACAAGAGAGGAAGGAACACATACAACATGTACCTTCAGAGACAATGCTATAGCTTCCACCAAAGGGGAGCCAGGCATGAGGCAACCAGGCTACAGCAGAAGAAACCTTCCTAATTCAGCCTTCCAAGTGTTTTAAACCAATTAGTCAGGGAAAAAAGGAAAAAGGATGCAAACATACACTGCAGATTTTAAACTCTCGTATTGTCCATTCTGGGAGAACTGATTCAGACAGCATCTCAACAATCAGGTCTCCATAGTACAAGGAATCCTGGTCGTGGGGCCAGTATTGATCACACTTTACCTGCAGGGACACAAAGAAAAACAGATTTTGTGTTAGAAACAGCTATAAACAATGCCTCCATCCAGCACTGGCAGAAGCAGACTTCAGACCTCTTGTGCCTGAGGATGAAGGAAGAAAGGCAGCAGCTGAATTCAGAGATGCTACTCCCTGCCATGTCAACAAACAGGGACTGGCATGGGAACGGGTTAACAGGGGGATGGGAAGTGGAAGTTCTCACAATTCATTTGTGATGGGGAGAATGAGAAGCACTTCACTGATGCTCTTCCAGGGCACATTTTCTGTGCTAACTCTTCTCAAATCTCTGCTTGGATAAGAGCTAAGCCCCCAGTGCCCCTTCCTCACCTCTTGCTGAGACATGGCAGTAGGGTCCACTTGGAACCAGTGAGGTGCAGAAGGACACAGAACCTATTCTGCATTGGCTTTCACCCTTTCCTCAGGAGAAAATCGTAAACTGAAAGGAACTGACCCCATATGTGCCGCTAGAGGATCACTACTTCAAGTTTGTTTAATCTTCTTACAGATCTAGTCCCTGTCTTACAAAAGGCATAGGACATGGTCATAGCTGGTCATACACCTGCACTCAGGTAAGGGTGTTAGGTGCATGAATGGTGTCTTTGCTGACTAAATCTCTATATATCAGAGATAATTTGATGTATTTGCTGATCAGCATTTGCTCTCCAGAGGTTATATTTAAAGCAGAAGTTGATCAGAATTGATGTGATAAACAGGCACTTTTTGTCAGTGGTTGTCCTTCTGCATGCTTAAGAGAACTGCATTAGTACTAGTGAACAGAGTCCTGGATTAGAGACCAGAAGTACTGAACTCTGTTCCTAATTCTAGCCTTGACATACTGCATGATCTTGGGACAGTCTGTGTCTCCTCACTTCGCAGCCTTAATCTGTCTCCAGTCTTTATATTACATCTTTTCTCTCACGCTGTGTATCCCTTTTTGGCATTAGTGTGATTCAAGTAAGAAGCAAAAACTTTTAACAGTGTTAAAATAGACATTAATAAAGTAATCACTGCTCACCCGGCCCTTCTCAACACACTGGGTTACCATGACAATATTGTGAACATTTTGCTCCCATGCCATCTTCCAGAACTCATCTTTAGTTCCAGGCAAAGGGCCCTGAGTTGCTATGTATTCCCTGCGGAAATTATTGCCCTGCAAATAAAGAGAATCCCATTAATTTCCAAAAAGGTAGGGAAAAAAAATCTTCCAACAATTGAACAAGTCTCGGGGTTGCAGCCAGGGCTTTGCAGCAAAGATACCCTCGCTGGGACAATGGTTTTGAAAGCTAAATTGTAGCCTTGGACCTGGAAGCAAATGACTGATTGGAACAAGGAGAAGGAAGAGACTGTGGCATTACATCTAAATACCGCTCCTTTTGTGACAGTTAAAGCTTTCCACTGTTCTTTTGTGTTCAGCACAGTCTCAAGCAATTTTAAAACTGCTACGTTTTTTTTTTTTTTTAATTTACCGTTTTTAATAAATTAGCTGAGTTCTGGCTTGAAATCTGGATTGCTAAAGCCACTGCTATTATCAATCATAAGTCTTTGGTAAAGGGCATTATTTTAATTTCAGCCAGTTTTATCACCCTGCAAGGTGCCAGCACTGTCAGGATGAGCTACAGCTCCACAATGAGGATGCCACCTGCAGTGATAGCTGCAGTTGTTGTGGACACTGTACAAAATCAGCGACCTTTAAAAATATGTCCTCAGCCAATTAGACTTGCTATCTTACATAACTATAGCAATGCACGAAAGTGTCCTTAAATGCTGGGTAAGTAAGTAACAGTTAACTTAATGGCAGTCAGACACAGTCTTTCAGCACACGCACAAAATGAGTTCTCAGATATTTAGCTCAAGTGAATGAAAGAAGGGGGAGGGGAGCCTTCACCATCCAGCTTTATATTCAGTTTTAGATGAAGGAAAAATTATCACTGAAAGGAGCACTGTAAAATACCACCCTAGAGTCACTTACTGGTATGTAGCTTGCATTAATGTAGTCTGAGCAAGGGTCATCATCCACATTGGAAAGCTTCACTCTTGATGTATCATCTAGCAAGAAATTGATTACAAGAGGCTTAGGGCTAGGTCTTGATTTTCAGTCCCTCTTGCACTTGCAGAAATGCATTTGTGAAAGGACTGCCAGCACCATTACAAGATTTTATATGAAGAGCTAATTTATAAGGAATAACTGCTGGTTTTACTGCCTCTTTCATCCATGAGTGCTGTGGAGTGTTCCAGAGACTAGGAGATAGATGGGTAAGAAGGAAGCAGTAAATATACCAAATTTCCTCTGCTGAGCCGCCCAGGATTTGTTATGGCAACAAAAGGGCCAAAATAGCATCCTCCTTTGATCCTAACAGTAGTGTGCTGTACTGGAAAGAAGCACCCAGCTCTGTCCTTGAAAGAACAGTTGCACTTCAGTGATAATGTGAGCTAACGCTGAGCAGGCCAAACATCTTCTGTAGGTAAAGGGCCCTCTGTACAGAGATACAGAGTGCCTCAGCTGCCAGGACACAGATTCGTGAGATAATGCCATGCTGGATCTCAGCCAGGTGTCATTGCTGGCATGGGCAGGCAGGACACAGGAGGGGCTGTGCTGTAAGCACATGCAACGTCCATTAGTGGGGATGTGCAGCAGTGAGTTATGTGGTGATCCTCCTCAATGTTCTACCTCCAAAATGACAGGTGGGAGATCAAAGGGGGAACCTCTCAACAACAGACAGGTCTTGCCTGAGAACAGGGTTAACTTCACACACAGGTCTTACCATACAGGATCACACTAGCTCTACATTGTACAGTAGGTTTGCTGTGTACTCTGAAGAACAAAGACCTGGCAAGGCTGTTAAAGAGTGCAGAATGGATGATTCCCCATATGTAAACAACCCTACTGTTATTTCTACTATCCTCATTACCAGCAGTGACTGAATGCCACTAATAGCTGGAGCTTTTTCTCCCTGGCCTGAATGCTAGTCATTACACCTCTAGTGTGAAATTAAATTACTGGTCTGTGTGAAGCCATTCAGGGCCATGCATCATCTGCCTCCAAGCACAAGAACCTGAGCTGGCAGAGATATTTCATCTTGGACAGGAAGGAGGGAAGGGATTGGCTGTACTCTCTTTTCCACTAGGCTTGCTGAAAAAAAGTGAAAAATACCTGGTGTGATGCAATATTACACAATCAAAGCTAAAACTCACAGGGCAATATATTATTGTATCGATTTTTCCCTCTGTTCTCTGGCAGAAGTGCTATGTCACATGTCTGGTTTCGACCCACATCTTTCAAGTCCTGCAAAAAAGGAACAGGAATAAAATGTGAGGTGAAAATAATTATAGGACAAGACAACACAAAGGGAAATTGCTCATCAGCTCTCAAAGGCCATGGACAGAGAACAGGTGATCTTTTTTAAAACCAAACTGAAATTACATAACAAATCATACTGCTTTGAAGCAAGCACATGGCTGGCAGGTACATTCCATACTTTATCACATAGATGTGCCATACAAACAAACACTCCTGATCTCAGCCAGATATGTATCTGGCAGAGACTGCCAACCAGAAGATGCTAAATGAAGAGTTTGCTTCTGCACATGGATAAGTGGAGCTCAATTGAAATGTTCCACCTTATTTGAATTTGTGTGAATAAGACATACAAATGCAGACCTTTCTAATACATTAGCCTGTTGATTCAGCCAGCCCGCCCCTTCATAAAGCAAGTCCTTTGCCTAGGTTAGGATCCCACCTCATACTCCTTGGACAGAAGGTAGTTGGAGTCTGCTTGAAGTTTGGTGAAGTGTGCTTCAAAGTGACTGACTTTGATCGGACTAAAATATTCAACAGGAGGAAGAAAATCACAGGATGAATCACAGTCATAATTTATCCAGTTGGTTACCAAGAAGTTTTTTAGGTATTAATTTTTTCTTTTTACCTGGAAGTTTTCCGGTACCTGGACATTATTTCAAAAGAAAAAGAAACACTTCATCAGTAAGTTACCAGATGGGTCTGTTCAACTGTAATGGCATGCTAGAAAACCAAACTTCTGACATTACCCTTTTTGTCCCAAGTTCAGATGGACTGACAGTGGTCTGTCTCTGCGAATGCTCAGCCTTGCTGTTGGTCTCTCGTGGCCACTGCTGGAACAAAAAGGAAGGTATTCTGTTATATCATTAAGTTCTGAGACTGGTAAGAGTTGGCAATGACATAACTTACACTGGTAAGTTAATGGTAAATTAGAGAAAAGGAATTTAAGAAAGTATGTTTCCATTTTTTGCTCTGATCCTGTGACATTGCTCTTAGCTAGGGCACAGAATTTTCTCGTATTTTAGCTTGGCAACAGTGATGTGGAGTGTATGCATGGCACAGGTAGTAAAACTTTCTTTTTGTTCTGAAACACTCAGCCCAGTCCATCATTAAGGAGGGTGTTCTGTGCTAAGACGGACCCTAAATCGGTTGATTCTCTACATGCAGAGAAGAAGATGCAGGTAGATTTTCAGAGCTGTAAATGGTCTACAGCTTCCAGCACATGCACTCTGCAGACCAGGCCTGTAGCAGATGCCCAGGTTCACGGCAGGAGTAAGTGGCAGAACCACAGCAGGCCTTGGGAAAGCCATGGAAGTGGTACTTATTCCACACAGCTAGTGCTGCCTTTCATCTTTTTGCTGCCATCTCCTCCTTCAAGACACCTCCCTTAGGGAACACTTTCTCTTTACATCTGATGTGGAAAAACCATACCAGTATTACTGTTATCCTGCCGGGTTTATAAATTACAACAAGAAACCACATTCTATAATGAAGTTATCTGTTTTGGCTAAAAGCTATGACTAGTCAGAAAACAGGTTCTTTTCAATCTGAAATTCCGGCATATGAAAAGGAAATTAAAAAAATAACGACGTAATTTTGTATCAGTAAAATAACTGAATTTTAGATTTGGAGTGTTTCCCATGTAAGGGAAATACTGAGGTTTTTTTCTAATTTCAGAAACTACAAAGAATTTCACATCTCTCAGTCATGCAAAATGGTTTAAATGGGTAAAGATTTTTCAAATTTGAGGTAGAGTATTTCACTTTATAAAAACATGTAAGTTCACTATTTAAGATTCATCTGTAATGTGAAATACACAACTATAATTGACAAGAAAACAAGAAGTAAAGTTTGAACTAACTTTTTGGACACTGAGGTAATGCCACATATTGGTATTTTTGAATTGAAATGATAAAGTCTAAATGAACAGTTTTGAAAGCTTTCCATCTACAATGCACATGCAATTAGTTAATAATGCACTTCATTTTTTGACAAAAGACATTTTTCCACAAAAGACATAAGTTTGAATGATAAACCATTTTTTCAGAAATATTCAGACTCTGATTGCAAACTAAAGGTTACGAGGATCCTCTATGACATAATTTTGACACCATTTGAATTAATTATACATGGATTTCTTAATATGTCAGTCATTAGTTGTATACTTAGCATGCACAGATGTTGGAGGACATAGATTTTATCTGTGGAATAGTTCAGTGCATGCCTCCAATTTTTAGTTATGCTTTATCAATTGTATTACTTAAATGAATATAATTTGACTTGACTTCAATAACACAGACTGATAAGGGAGTCAGCTTACCCAACTTTTTGTCTGCAGACAAATAAAGCAGTAACAGCCACCAACATCACAATCAGAAACAAGCCAGCACTCACACCTTCAATAACTCCAAACAGAGGTTCTAGAAACAAAACAGTGTATTTATAAATTTTGAGGAAAGGATCAGAAGAATCAGGGAATCAATAATTTTCAGGGGATCTGTTATTATCTTCTGAAGAAAATGGCTAAATACAAGGAAATGTAAGACATTAAAACACTTAGCTAAAACCTGGCCTCATTTTTTCAAAACATTAAACAAAATTTTTCACTCCCAACCACAGTAAAAGAAAGCACAGCTCCATTATATGGGAGTAGTTCTCTTGCAGTTAGAAGCTTTCCTAGTGACAGCCTCAGTGAGCATATTTCCTTTTCTCTACTTTCAGCTGCTCTGTCAAGCAGTCCTCTGAATTTTCTACTAAGGGTAGATAAGCCATGGCTCCAGCATCATCTCAGAGCAGCCCTCAGGACATGCACAGCAAGCTTTATTCCACTCCTTAAAAATAGTTCTAGATACCAGAGTATTCTTAGGCACTATATATTATCACATGGCACAGTCACTGATAAAAGCCTGAAACTAACCTGCCTCTGTAGTGATCGGTAAAGAGAAGAAGGTGTCTGCAAAGAGTGGTTTAGGAAGTTCCTTTGGGTCTTCACTGAAAAGCTGGGTAAAAGCTCGTATGCTGATCCTAAAAAAACCAGTTAAAATAATGGATTATCTGATGTTCCAAACCAACAGCAGAAAAGTAAAAACTCATTTGCCCCTTTGGGACAACTAAAACCTTTCCACTGACCACAGATAATTCTTAATACAGACATCTGAGTTAATCATTATTCTACTTAATTAATAATACTGATCCCTGAGTTAAATACTGGGGAGAGCTGTTAGAAAAGGTGGAGGGCTCTGATGTACCCTGGCAGAGGTGACAGATGGGGCTCTGGCTGCTGGCCCACACAGCAGCCATGTCTGCATGTCTGAAGGCAGGACTAGCACAAGCTGCAGAGGAGACAGGACTCAGAAATGCTTCTCAGTGGGGACATATTTTCCCTTCACTTGGCTGGGGAACAACTGTGCTAATGGATAAATGTTTTAGTACTCTTGGTTCTCCTGGTAATGTGGGTATTTCCCAGAGGGAAATTTTGGGAAATGTGCCCTAATGAGAGCAGACTATAGTAGGTTTGATGATGATGATGAAGCTGAGAGGCACAATGGGCACTCCTTGGCATGTACCTTCTGTTCATGTGCCTTTTCAGTGAGCAGCTTGCAGATCTCTCAGGACACTATTTGCCTGTGGGAGGGGTGTGACTGAGCCACACTGGAGCTCATGTTTGGTCTCGCAGCTGGTGTAACTGCTGAGCCTGGTCTTGGCAGTCACCCTCTTCTACACCCTAAAGCTAACCTGGACCAAACTCTGGAGCCTGAGGAGGGTACCACAGGATAGAATAACCTCCAGGTTTTTCTAGCTTGTTCCAACGGAACAATTTGGGTAGTTCTTCCAGACTGAGTGACGCATCCTTCCCTTCTGTTAAGCACTCTTCTGACTTAGCCAATGGTCTTAAGTCTTTCCAAAGAAATGCTAGCAGCAACAGAAGAGCTTCGCATCAAGTTGAGGTAAATAAACTAATCTATTCACTGCAGAGAGTTTTGTGCATAGTTAATCATATCATTTCCACGCTAGTGAAGGACTGGTTCTTACCTATGGAACAGGGGCATAGACAAAGCTTTTATAAATATGCGGTGAAACACAAAGAACATTGTACAACCCAATTACTAATCTACAGAAGCTCAAGTAGATCAGAGACCCAGATGACACCAAGCCTAATAATGCAACAGAGCACAACCACCAATGTAAGTCTAACCTATAGGCAGTTCGAGGCTTTAGAGGTCCATCGCAGAATTTCTGGTGATCTGGATCACACTTTCCTCCCAGATTTTCCATTTCTCCTCCAAGCTTAATGTCAAAGCTTTTATAGTCACTGTCAGGGTTTTCAGCACAGCTACTGGCAAAATAATTTGTCTGGTAGATGCGTATAGAGTCATTGTGTCTGTACTCCAGGTAGGAAGGTAATGGGTGCTGCTCATCAGGCTTTGGTCCTTCGCTACCTACATCATGTGCAGAGAAAGACAGAAGGTTTAGATGCCACAGCCATTAATGTGATGAAGTTTCTAGGCTCAAGCTCTTGGCAGACATATTCTTATCCAATTTTCTATTTCTTGGAGGCTACCTCATGAATACTAAGCTACAGTGGTTAGGGTACCTCGTTTCTAGTACCAACCTGTCTATTATTTTTTAGGCAGATTTCCTCACAAGTCCTCAGTGCAACTTTTGCTGCAATAGGCATGCACAGGTTGAATTCAAGAATATGACATTTTTACCTGTGCTGCTGGTGGGTGTTTTTGTGATCCAGATTCCTGGATTCTACTACCAGCTATTTTAAAAAGCAAGTAAAAAACCCCACACACTGACAACTCCACTGTATATAGAGAAAAACTACAGTAGGAAATTACAGGGGTCCCCTGAGTGTAAATTCACAATACTAGATAAAAGACTCAGATAGGCAAAGCCAGGGCAAGGAGCAGACCCTTTCTCAAAGAGCTTTATAGTCTGCACAAACATGACAAAGGAGACAGTGGAAATATTATCTGGTTTTTTTCCTAAGGGCTGACTGACAGATTAAGAAACTTCCCTATGGGTCACAAAATATGTCCTGGCATGCCAGTAAATGAAGCCACTTCTAAAAAAAAGGTATTAATTGTTGAGACGTGTATCTGATTTGTCAGATACATGTCTCAACAATAGGTCAGCTGTAGAAAGGGATATTTACATGTATGCCAAAAGGACAATTTCTGTCCTTACAGTGCTGCATGCAAAGCTATTTTCTTCAGTCACCAAACATCACCTGACAGATCTTTGCCTTCTCAGCACAGCTTTCTGAAACTCTCCAGAAGAGTTGCCTTGTAGCGTTTCCACCTAACATTTAAACTACCTTTTGAGATCTGTGCCCAGCAAGGCAGTTTCTTCTGTGTTCACTGCCAGTGGCAACCAACGTAAGTCTCCTACTACGGAAATTGTCTGAACATACTTAACAGTGTAACTTAAGAGTACAAAAATTAACTACTGCTTTTGTCTGAGCTCTGTATCTGCTACAGACTCTCTGAGGATAGGACTAAGTTCCTACATCCTCTGGCTAGGGAGGAAGTATAGATCCAAAACCTGTATGACACTCAGCCACTAGACAAGGAGAAACCCCTTTGCTGTGCAGTGATAGGGATGTACTTTCCCATGTAAATGTTACTGGCTAAAGAGAGAATAGCATTACATCATGACACTTACCATCAGCCTCTCTCACAACCACAGTAAAGTACTTCACAGCTCCATTAGTATCACTAAACCAGCTGCAGTTAAAAGTAAAGTTGATGGAGGATTTGGTAATCAGCACCTCCTTTTTGTTCACTCGTATTTCTGGAGGTGGCTGAGGAGGACCTGAGTAATTAAATAAATAGAAAATAAATACAAAATAGAGAGAAAGCGTTACCTATGTACTTGCTGTGAGCTAGACCTAATAACAAAAATGCAATTTGTAGTAAGTCTTGGTTTCCTGGACCCAACTCTCTGATTTTATTCTCTTTGCAATCAAGAAAAGTGTCTTCACCTCCCACAGAGAAACTGCCAAAAGATGAAACAAGCCAGCAGTGAGTTCACCATAGTAAGAGTGACACCTCCTCAGTAGCAATTCCTGCAGAAGCCTACATGGAAATGCATTAAAGTCATATCAAGTCTATGAAAACAGAAACTGTAGCTAAAAATGACACAGGTTTAAGCCAAGTATTTGGAGGCCACTTAGCACACTCACTACCAAAGTTACCTATTTTAAGCATCTGTATTTCTGCTTCCTTTTCCAGCCAGGGTCAGCCAGACACAGCATTCAACTACAGAGTGCCATTTTCTAGACTGACTGCAGAATTTCCATAAGAAATGTTCTTCGTATGATACAAAACTATACCTTGAACAGTGACACAGCAGAAGTAAACTGGAAAGCAAAGTACGCAGGGAAGAAAGTGCAGCAAAAGTGAGGATTTTAAGGATCTACATTGCTGAATCTTTAAAAAATCTGTAGTACTGAAACTGTATTGCACATATGGGAAACATATCAAAAATTTAAGCAGGTGGCTAAATTTCAAAAGCTGTTAGAATGCCAAAAGAACCAAAAATTCACATATTTATATGCTGTTTAGCTAAACCTCTTACATTTTCAAAGTCTACCTGCAATTTTTTGTGTTCCCTTGAGGTAGGGCTTCCAGTGTTAACCAGGGTCTGGGAAAGCAGCCGTGTTCAAAACAAATAAGTGACAAGTAACAAACATGAACATAAACCAAATAATCAAAAACATGAATCAGCAAACCTTCAAATAGGACTCAGCCTACTCTTGTGACATGAATAACTAGTTCTTACACCTGGATTTGTAGTATCCTTTGTGATAGAGGAAAGAAATTAAAAGGCAGTTGAAGGGCAAAGGAGAGGGTGGGTTGGTGACTGAACTCTAGTTTAGCTCAATAGCTGCATTATCTGTCACGACAGGGACCAAAGCACAGGTTCAGTCTACTTTGGCCACCACTCCACACATTGGCAATTGTGGAGTTCAGAACTCCCTTTATTGTCTAACCAACACAAGCAATTGCTTATTGCTGCTCAATGCCTCTCTTCAGGGCAACTCTGAATTCCACTTACGATCAATCATTGTGATGGTGCTGTCTTCAACTACTTCACTCGTCATGTCTGCAGAATGCACCTTGATGGACACCAAGTATCGCTTGTGGGGAACAAGGGTCATGATATTAAGTAGAGATTTGTCTTTTTCTATCCTTTTAGAAAATTCCACTTCACGAGTGTCCATCTTCTTGCACTCGACGCTATACCCATCAAAGTCAGAATCAGGAGGAGTCCAGGAACATGCGATGGCAGTAGAGGTTTGAGGCCGACAGTGAAGACTTTGTACCTTGTCTGGTTCTAGAGAAATGTTGAGAAGTTGAAGCTTGGTGAGAAGAGGGACAGACATCATATACTCTGCTCACACTATAGCTCCTAGATCCTGCATCAACTATCGGATCAGAGAAGGAGGCTGGGAGTCAGAATTTCCAGCTATCCTGCAAATGTGTGCTGCCTGATTATTATGCAAGGCTGCCTAACCCATTTTAGCTATCTGAAATCAGATGCAGTCACATCCACCCCATCAGGTTTGTGAAGCTCCAGTAATTAATTGCGAAAACAAGCAAGGAACTCCTACTTCATGAAGTCTTAACATGAACAGCAACACCGCAAAGCAATGGATTTCTAGAAAGCTGTTGCAACTTATTTGGAGGCTCCATGTGGTCACCAGTATCAGCCAATACTGATGCTGTCATCTCATGAGTGATCTGGTGTTTCTTGGGTAGCATGTGATGTGTCCATATTACTAAAACATGCCACAGAAATATGCTTCATCCATGTAATATGGGAGCACCATTTATGTCAATTAACATGCAACAAAGAAAGGATTTCACCTTCAGATGGCAGGCACTTACATTTAAGTAGAAAGGTGGAATTTTAATTCTTATGCTGAATTAAGTCTAAAGAACTATATAGCTTACTAAACATAGATGTCAGTTTAGAGCTGAACCCCAAACGGCATGAGGATTTGCCATGATTCAGTTATTTTTACAATTTCATGTCATTTTTTCACGTCAGCCTGTTACTGAGGTTGCTAGAGACAGCTAAAGATGAAACAGATTCACAGACACGGACAGAAAAGCAGAGCAGTGAAACACTGATTCCAGTTTCAAATCTAGTAAAGTACAGTTTCATTTATCCTTCCTCTCTTGTCATTCAGAAACATTATGATTATTTCAATATACTACCATCAGAGAAGTTTGGATATTCAGCCTTATTTTACCCCTGAAACTGATTGATTCAGGCTCTGCAGCCAAAGAGCTTGACTCCGGATGTGATGATTGTAAACGTATGTCCATTTTCAGTCTTTAAACAGCTGACCCTGCACTCAGCAAGGGCTTAGAATCTAGCTGAATTGATCACTGTCATTCATGAATTTATTAATGGAAATTACTGATTGCATAAGGAATGGGTAATATTTTACAGTTCTACGTCTTCAGGTGAGTGTTAGTGAGCAACGGAAATTTCTACTTACTTGTTCTCACACTTGCAGACTGTGACTGACTGTAGGTCTTCCAGCTGTCGCCACTGACAGTTCTGACACTGAACTCATACAGTCTTCCTGGTCGCAGGCCATAGATGATGCGTACTTTAGATTTGCTGCTGCTGTAGGGATTGAACACCGTGAGGGGATCCTTTGGAAGCCACTGCAACTCAAAATCATCATAGTCTGTCCAGTCTGGAGGACCCAGCCAAGTGATTGATAAAGAAGTGTTTGCAACATCAGTAAACGACACAGCGTTAGGAGGGCTGGGTGCTATGCAGAAAGGGTGGCAAAAAAGAAGAGAAGAAAAAGAGATTCTTAAAAAATTTTTACACAAGACAAATAAGATGAAACATGCATTATTTTCTTCATGCATCACCAAGTAGTTTGTATTATCTCATATACACAGCCAGTTACTGCACCTGTGCTCATGATGGTGACTCATAGGCGTAACATATTCCTGAGCCTTTGAAAGAAAAACAGTGCTGTTTTTCTTTCACATTCCATTGGTTTAATGCATTTAAAGTTATCCTTAATCTTTACACCTTCAATGACACATATTAAATCCTCCCTCAGAATAAGTCTGTTGCATAGTTGTAAACTAGTAAATTCAAACAGATGGGACTAAAAAAGAAATCCCATACCTGTTCTTCCTTCAGCGTTTGCTGTGTTGGTCAGGTCACCACTGTGAGTCACCACAACCAAAGTGTACTTTCTGCCAGGAATGAGTCCCTGGAAATGCCACTCTTCCAGGTCTTTCTTTTGCTCTTTTTCTTTCTGTGTCCCATTTGGGTTGTAAAGATTCAGCTCATAGAAGTCAACATCTCCTGCTGCTGGACCCCAAGTGAACCACAAACTGTCCGTCATGTTTCGGTTGGATGCCTTCAGACCAACAACTGGGGCTGGTACTGAAAAAAGGAGGAATATTACCTTATGTAGAACATCTTTTGGATGAGAAGAAGCAAAAAGGTCAAGCAGACCTTACACTTGTCCTGTAATAATAGTCATGTTATAAACTAGACAGCCACCACAGCTGGCTAAAAAGCAGGAAGCATATCTCAGTAACTTCGTTTCTTATTTTGTACTGCCACTGTTACCAAAAGAGATTGAAATGTTTATAATGGATAGCTGTGCAAGTGTTAAGCAGCTTTTCCCTGTCAGTGTTTGGAAACAGCCATTTCTGAGGTAGCTGAAGAAAACGCACCACTGTGCAGATGTAGTCTTACAGATGGGTTACTATATGGTGCCTCAGAGGAAAAAAGAAAGGCTTCACAAAATGTCAGAGCTGCTAGAGCTGCTTAGAAAACTCTGCTTCCCATGAAAACTCTGCGGCTGAACAAACACAGAGCTGCAGCCAGAGCTTCCCATGGGAAACAAGTTTTATTTCATTGGTAGATTATCTACCCCATTAACCCTACTTGCTTTGTCTCTTTGCCTTTTCCACTCATAGGTCAATATTGCTTCTAGGAGGGGAGACAGCTGTTTTCCTGCTAAAGGAGCATACAATGGGATGTCCTTCTTCTGACATGAGTTCTTGGGAACTAATGTAGCATTCTTCATTTTTCCCGTTGTAAGTACATACTTTAGAATTTAACTTTTTATATATCTAATGCTTTTTTAGACATTAAAGCCAATTTTGATACTTCTAATAGTTGCTCTCATCTAGTATGACCATCAGACTCAGAGCAGGTCACTGGTGTCCCCCATGAGCACCACACTGGAGACAGATGTTCTTGCCTGTTCTTCCAAAGACAGATGACTCGTTGGTGAGGTCTCCACTGTGCGTAACAATCACCATTCGATACATCCTGCCTTGGCGCAGGTTGTGGAATGAACACTGCTGGAGATGCTGCTCTCCTGAAATCCTGTCATGAAGGGACTTGTCTGGATTGTACAGGAAGATGTCATATGAATCAAGCTCCCCTTGTGAGGTGGTCCAGCTGAAGGACAGTCGGTCAGTGGTGTTCTCTGTGACTTTCAGATTTGTAACAGCTGCTGGAACTGAAAAGAAAGATAAAGGTAAGAGTAAATATCAGTCTAGGCACTAAGCTGAACCTTTAATAAACCTATGGCTGTAACTCATTTCAATTAAGGCACAAGTAGCTAAGCAATGTCAACAGCAACTGTCAGAAACTAGGGGAAAGCATTTATGAGATGCCAGTGAGTCTCTCCAATACAATATTTTTATCTTCCAGAAGGCCTGATTCTCTAGACTGTAGTCATACAGAACTGTCCATCAGTTTCTACAAGAAGCTTTTAATCAGTAGAGACTGCAAGCAAGACTTGCCCTTGAGTTTGGAAGTGTGTATTCCCATCAAATCCTGTATTAAGAGCCTTGAGATTATGAATTAAAAACTTGATGACAATAAAATGTTCAGTTATTCACAAAAGACAGACTGAGGGAAGGATTCAGCATTTTGGTTTAACATCCTTATTATGAACCATGGTCACATTATTATGATAATAAATTTCAGATTCACATACCAAGCATGTATCAGGAAAAATGATGCATAAACATCGAGAGTCAGTACTCTCGATTAGTACAAAAATTAGCAGAATCTTTGCAGAATCAAGATATACAGATAGTTCATGTATTTAATGATATCTGACTGAGGGAACTATAAATAAACCAAGATGTTCTAGTTACCTGTTCGGCCAACAGTTTCTGCACGCTTACTGAAGAGCCCACCACTGACTGTCAAAACTTGTATTTTATACTTCTTGCCAGCTAGTAAATCTTCGAATTTGTGCTGTTTGGCAGTAGCTGGCTCTGATTTGTTACTCAGGAGGAGTCCTTGCTCGTTCAAGAGCAGAATGTCATATCTTTCAGCTACACCAGGAGCTTTCTGCCAGGTTACTAACAAGGAGTGACTGCTGTAAGCGTGATGGGCTAATAACTCCTGGACAGTGGCTGGAACTGGAAGCAACAATTAAAGGCAGGACATTACCAGGTGAAATATAGACCACTCAATACACAAATGTGAATGAAGTAATTAACAGAACATAACTTTATACATTTTCAGATTCACTTGTGGGAGAAAAATGTCTGTACATATGTTTATGTAAACAAATAATTCCTAGACATAAATACAAACAGATGAAGTTACAGAGCATCACGAATGGTTAAACCGGGAACGGAGAAGCAGCAGATATATATAGACTATCACGAAAAGATGGAGAAGAGTGAAATGAACTGATTGAAACAGTTAAGACAGCAATATGAAAAATAAGAGTGGTAAATTGGTGCAAAATAGTGGCCCTGAATAAAAAATTTTAGCCAGCAGCTGCTGCACAGAAGTCAAGGCCACAGATAACCAATGCAGGTGTTAGAGAGGACAGATGAAAACCAAGGTATTGCATTGTTTTGTATGCTCTGACATCCAGGATAGTGGGGCAATATGCTGTCTAACAAGCCTTGACCATGCAGTGGGCTCTCCTAGAACATAATACTTGACTACATGGAGTAGATGTATGTGTCAGATGGGTAGAGGCACAGGAAATGAGTGGGATGGAACTGCATTCATCCTATGAAGGGGCACACTGAGCTGGACTAGAATTTCATGCACATTCACCCAGGTAAAGCTACTGACATGACACATATCACAGGTATTAACAGACCCATGCCTACATCATGACTCATGCTCTTTGAGATAAAAACTTCCCATAAGCCGGAATGTCCCCACGCCCTATGGTACATTCATAAACATTATTAAACAAGGGTCAGTCTCTGGGAAGACACAATGCAACTTTGTTGTTGTCTCAAGAGAAACATACTTGTTCTCCCAAAAGCTGCTAAGCTGTTGTGCAAGGTGCCACTGTTAGATTGCACCACCACGAGGTACTGCTCCCCAGCTTCCAACTTGTGAAACACGTGCTCCAAGATGTGTTTGGAGACACTCTGGGAATCAAGCTGATGGTTTTGCTGAAATATAGTCACTGTGTAGGAATCGACATCTCCACCTCCAGGGGTCCAGCTCACTTTCAGGCTGTTTGTCATGCCATTAGGTGACACATGTATGTTTCTGACCTTGCTTGGAACTGGAAAAAAACAGAGGGAAAAAAGGCACCTGCTCACAAATTTCCTGTCTGACTCAGGCTTCCTAATTTCTACCTTTTTTATGGCCACAGCAAATGATTCAAAGGACAAAGAGCATTTACTGGTACAAGGAATTTCATGCATGGGTAAACACAAGTAAAGTTGTAAACATTTGTGTGGGATTATGCCATTTTAGAAAAACAATTCTATGTGTAACCTCCCTCTTGTCCAAATGATGCTTTATAAACACCTCAAAAAATCCAAGCTCTTTAGGTACCTTCAGTTAGTTAGCCATTTTGCAGTTATTATCTCAATCATTCACTTCAGATAGGTAAACAGAGGTGTAAAACAGGTAAGTGATTTAGCTAGAGACACTAAGCAAACAACTGGCATGCATGGGAATAACAGAAACCCAAACACTGACATCTCAATACGATTCCCACGCAACAAATCAGATTCTCTGCCAACAATCAAATACTGGTAACTGCGACATTTTTTTATCAAGCACAGGTCAAGCTGGCTGTAGTACTAGTGTGATTTTCAGTGAGATCTGCTGTCTCTGAGCCAGTGTTACAGGAGCTTGAATAAAATCATGCCTTGATTTTCAGTGCTTCATTCTAGAGAAGCCTCAACACATTTTAAATACCACATTATTTCTTACTTGTCAGGCCTTCTATGAAAGTAGCACGTTGTGCATCTCCACTGATGGTCAAGACAAGAATTTTGTATAGGCGTCCTGGAGTCAGAGCTGTGAACCAATACTCCTCAATGGTGTTCCCAAGGAAAATGGGTGGGAAGATCTTCATATCATTGAAGAGGAGTTGAATCTCATATTTATCAACATCCCCCTCAGCCTTTGACCAAGTTACCTGCAGATCTTCTGTGCTCCTGTTACTAAGAGTCAGTTCCTTCACTGACTCTGGCACTGAAGAGGTGAGAAGAAAGAGGAAACTTCTCAGTACTTACTAAAAGATCACAGCAAGAAGTTAACAGCCCTGAAGCCATGCTTCCGAGATACAATTTTTCATTCAGTTCCCTAGGAAAAGCAGTAGATCACACTTATTTGCGTGGTTTGCACCCCATCTAACACTGGAAGGTGCCATTTCAGAACAGAGGTCCACAATCTATCAGCATAAAAATAATAAATAAATACTAATGGAGCCTGCAGGGAGTTTACCTAGCCAACAAAAACTAAGATCTGCACGTACAACAAATATGGTGCAAAGAGGCCTGTGCTAGTGCAGAGCCAAGGCAATCCATCTGTGTGATGCAGCACCACAATGCAGTTTCCAACTTGAGCCAGACACGGGTGAGTTATTTTTGCCCAGTGCCAGATCTGTGTTATTAAATTCAGTTTCTCAGCATGTCTCCTTAACTCACATTCAGTGCTAGGTGAAGACAGGCAGATTGCATCCAGATCTCTGCTGGCTCCCAACAAGCCACCTTAACACTCCTGACCCATGCTTTCCAATTCCAGTTCTTGGAGTAGAGTTTGAATAGAGTGAGGGAGTGAGGTCTAGTCTATCTTCTTCCTTGTACATTTCCATGACCAGAAAAAAACTGGTTTGTACATTCTGGCATAACTGAATTATAAATACTAAACTTTGGTGGGAAACTGTACAACCATTTTTTGGTTTTCAACGTTTCAAAATTTGCTTTCCAATTTAACAACACAGGTCTCTTCTTTCACTTTTTGTTTGTTTGCAATTTAAACACTGGTCATAAAACTAAATTCTGCTTTCTGTATTTGGAATCATACACATTCAAAGAGGGACAGTCAACATTCTATGTTAAAAATCATATGATATTTTTGTTCCTGGGTATGGTAAATAAAAAAAAAACCCCTGGGGTGTCTCAGAATGTTTCCAGGGTGTTTACTTACTTGTTCTGCCATAGACCCTTTCACTAGTCTCATATTTCCCACTCCTTGTGCTGACCGTGACACTGTACTGCCTCCCTGGGACCAGATTAGTGAACACACATTCATTTTCATTCTTTGGGACACTTTTTGTTTGGATGAAATCATTGTTGTTCCTGATGATCACTTCATAATTATCAATATATCCAGATGCATGTAACCAGGACACCTTCAAGTAGTCACTTCTGGCTGAATTGCTGACAGTAAGTCCCTGAACGCTTGAAGGGACTGAAAGAAAAAGAAAACACAGTTAAAGATTCAGAAAGCAATAACTTTGTGAAGTAACAGCAGTTGCGGTAGAGAACTGTATTTGTGGTAGTTACCAGAGTTTTGTGAGGAAGTTGCAAAAAGACAACAATGTGGATTTAAGCAATAAAAATAGTAAGTGCAGCTTCCAGGCTGCTTTACATCTTACGACAATACAATGGTTTGCCTTTCCAATTTTTGGTCCTGTGGAACTTGCTCAGTTTTTGTTAGAGTAGTGAGTTCCACAGGCAAACACTGCTCCAGAATTTGGTTCTCCTCCTTTACATGGATGTTCCTTGGATTTTCATTTACATCATGAGAAGACAAAAACTGCACTAACTTGATATTCTTTGTTATTTTAACACCCCTTACCATCTTCCTTTTATTCTACTGGTTTATCAAGTGTAAAGTCTCAGCCTTCAATTTCTGAGAAATTCTTAAAAAGGTCTCAATCATTATTGCCATCGTTTTCTGAGATCTCCTTGAACACTGCATGAGCAAAACCATAGACATGTGTTACTTTACCAAAACCAATTGATATGGGTATTACTCATTACTGTGATACCTTACTATAACATTTTACTGATTAGCTCATCCTATCCTGTTCTTTCAGTTGCTTGAGTAACTTTCTGAAAAGTTGCTCTGCAGGATATCCTTGAAGAGCCAAGTAGAGACATTAAGGGCAGGAAAACAAACTTGAGCCAAAACTGATACATGACTTCTGCTCACTAGTAAGGACTGACATGACTTTCATTCATGCCAAAGTATTTTTATATGATATAAAGCAACAACAGGGGCATAAGAATAAAACTAAGTCTATAAAGCTGTAATTTTATGGTTTGACTCTCCAACCCCTACTCGTCCATCCCAGTTTGCTCAGATACTGATAAATCATTTGTAATGACTACACAAAATGGTTACAATGACTGTATTGCTCAGAGCCTCTCTTTACCTGTTCGTTCCTGGCTGAGGGAATAATTTTCATACTTTCCGCTCTTTGTGGTTATCATCACATTGTAAAGTGTCCCAGGAGTAAGGCTGCTGAAGGAGCATTCACTGAGAGATTTGGAAATGGTGAGAGTCTGAACAATCTTGTCATCATGAGAGAGTGTTACCAAATAACTGTCTACATCTCCAGAAGCTGGCAGCCAAGAAACACTGAGGTAGTCACTGCGACCAGAGTTATTTACTGTTACTCCAGTCACGCTGGAAGGAACTGCACAACAAAGAGGAAAATACAAAAAAAGCTTTAATTAGCCTATTCTTATTGATGTGAGAAACCCTGCAACACCATCCCCTGCAAAATAAGCAGTCTGGGAAGCAGAACTACTGAGAAGTTCTGCACTGACTCCCTCTCAGAAATGTCAATTTGCTTTTTAAAATACAGAGAAGGAAATTGTCTTTGGTGGTCTGACCCCCGCACTTCTAAAATCCCAGAAGCTGAATAATCCTCTCAAATTGCCATTCCTCAGTAGCAGCAATAACTGGTGAGGCTGGTAAGGCGCTGAGTCCCACAGCTGAATGTTTCATTTCCAGAGGGTTCTCTGACGCCTAGTGGACAAAACACGAATGCCACTTGTTTATCAAGCCAGCAAGGCGAGCTCAAAGGCACCACACTGCCAGAACTATCATCACTCAGGTACAAAACTCTCAGAGTTATTACTGGGGCAGAGCTCAGACATAATGAACTTCCACATTTTCATCGAACTCTGCTGCACTGAACTGACTTAACCTCAGCAGAAGGGCTGGCCATCAGCTGTCAGAGTCAAACCACCCCATATTTTAAAAAATATGCTTATCTACTTTAAGTCTTTTACTATTATTCTTCCCCAAGTTTTTTTTCAGACTTTTGTCTTTTCACCTGAAAATAGCCGTTTTCAAGGAGAGCACTGGAGAAAACTGCAGAATGCCTGCTCTTTGCTTAATTTGCATAAAAGGTGAAATTGCACAGTGTTGTCAATTTTTCCTCTACCTAAATATCCCAAGAACTGGTATCACATTTCATGACTCCTTAAACTTAAAGAATTTGATGCAACAGTAAGTCCTGTTCTAAGCAGTACAGAAAGACCTCATTATAAGTAATTAGCCCTGGTGGACATTCTCTGATGTTGGATTAGAGAAAAAGAATGGGTTGTGAGAAACAGACATGAATTCATCCTACCACCTTTAGGCAGGTACTTGGCACATGTAAGTAAGAAGCAATCATCCTACACCATGTAGTCAATGAAACAAGAAAGTCCCTTTCAAGGAGTGATTCACCCAGCACAGTTGTTCATTACTCTCAGGGCATATTTTTGTCTTTGTTATAGAGTGATCGTGCTGTAGAGTTCCCACTGTAGTTAGAGCAGTTAGCTCTCTAAAGCTATATTTACACAAATCTGGACAGAAAGTGTGCACATATGGAATTATATGGATGAAAATCTTGTATTTCTGAATCCTCAGTGCAGTGGCTTACATTCTCTTTAATAAATTCAGCTTTTAAGAACTAACAAAAGGCATGCTGGAGTGTTTTCCTTTTTACCTGTCCTTTCCTCTGTAATTGTTTGCCTTGAAGATATCCCTCCACTGACAGTGGTGACAACAACTGAATAGAGTCCTCCAGGTTTCAGAGGATAGAAGTGGTATCTGTTGGTTTCACTGGGAACAGTTTCATTTTTAATGACAACATTCTCGTGAATCAGTAGCACTTGGTATGAGTCTACATCTCCCAATGCTCTTGTCCAGTTGGTGAACAAGCTGTTGGTTGATCCTTGACTTGCCACGGTCAGACCAGTCACTTGGGCTGGCACTGGAAAGAAAATTGTCATGATGTTACTGAGGAGAAACAAGATAAAACAGAATCCCCCAAAGAACCCAAGTTTAGTCACACTGAGGAAGTGTATCAAAAGAACATTCCAATTTGCAGCCAGACTCAACAGGACTAAAAATACTCTAACTGTGGACTGCTTCCTGTCTGTTGGGATGTGGTCTATGGGAAAGTAACTAAGGCACAGAAAGGTCTTTCAGCCTTTAGCACAGCTTTTCTCAGTCAGACAAAAATGATTCAAGGTCAGGGAACCGGAAGAGATGGCATTTTATAAATACCATTAAATAAAAGCCATCAATTTAGGAAATCACTCAGGGTTTTTTGATGACTACTTCAAATACAGTCTGTGTCTTTCATTTTCCCTTTCCTCTCCCATTCCCAGTCTTTCATTCCTAATAAGCAGCAAACTTGTTTGAAGAATACCTCAGGCACAGTCATCTATACTGTGTCAGACCTTTTAATTCTGGGGATAACTGAGATGGATGGTTATGGTTTAACTTTTTACGTCAGAAGATCTGCAAGATACCAACTTTTATAGCATCAAAAGATGAATTGTTAAACAAACATAACATTTATCTAAGCATAAGCTCATGAACTTAGCCAGACCAGAAAGGATAAAGAAATAACAAAGGAATGTAATATGTAGCACAAATTTTACCCCAAATCCTCTTTCTTTATTTAATTTGACAATATTTGGTAAAGCAAGGAAATACAATTACTTCTAAGGATTTCTATTTACATGACCAAGCATAACTGAAATAAAGAAGACTCTGACTTTGTAAAATTTGATTGCACTCTTTGGCTCCTGTTTCATATCAGCCTTTCTGCACACATAGTACTGGTTTAGCAATCATTAACAAAAGCCAGAAATTTAGGCACATAGCTGAAAAAAATGTAAAGTTGACAAAAAACTGAATCGAAATCTCATAACATAGTTAGCTACAACAGGACACTAAAGATCCACATTTCTGTGCTAAATGCATTTTTAGTGATACCTCAGGTTTCACTGGAAGCTGACCAATCTGGGATGCAAATAAGACAAATTTCTGTCATACTTACAGCAATATTTTTCAAGCCTAATAAGCTGTCCTGCTGCAAGGAAAATCCAGAGGTTTGGAATGCTTATTAAAACTTGTGTTCAAGTTAATTGATGTTCGTTCTTTATAACTCACTCTGAATGTAATGTTGACACACTATCAGTGTCTGATGTGTTTTCAAGCATTGACTCATACTAATGTCATGTCCCTCACGAAGTGGGACCTTTATGCGTGAATAGGTCCCCTAAAGGGGCATAAGTCAGATGGAATGAAATTCCAGCTACCTAACAACATAGCAGAGAAATGCAAGTGTAGGCTAAAATTCTCAGGCCTTGGAAGGAATTATAAAATTTAAGTAAGAACCACCATCAATCCAAGGCATGCTTAGATTCAGACACTAGCAGCTTGTTTTTCCCTGTGCTGTGCAAGGCCATAGCTACATTTTAAAACTTTACTTGCACTGGATAATGCTTAAGCCAAACCCAGTGAAGCAACCCACATGGTTTAAAAGTTGCATATGTACACAAAATTAGCGTCCTGCAGGAGGTGAGAATGGGACCTTCCTTGTGACACAGTCATCATCCTCAGTAACAAATACATATTCTGGAATCAGAAAAGCAAAAGATTCAAAATTCATCTTCAAGGTCACGTATGTTTTGTGTCTGTCAACCTTGGAATGTTCCTCCTAAAGTAACATTTTCCTGTGTGGTGATGTTTCTCTTTTTCCCAGATGATGAATGCTTTGTATCAAGGAAGTGACTCTCCTGAACATACACAGTGAAAACTGTTCTTCTTATACAGAATTTTGTGCTAATGTAGATTGATTAGATGTGACATAATATTTCAGAAAACTGTTTTGCCAGGAATTACACATCTATTTTCCCAAAATCTTAAATAAATTCAGCAAGATAACTGACAGTCAGAGAGACTCAGAAATGTAACTTTTTTACTGAAGAAACAAACGTAAGATCAAGACTTTTGAAATTTAGACACTGAGTTCATTCAGTTCACTACAAAGCAAAAAAAATTGTTAATGATTAACAGAAGATTAAAATAGTTTGACAAGATGATACCTGTTCGTCCTTCCACTGAAGTCCAGTTGCTTAAAGTCCCACTAATGGTAGTGACGGTAGCTGTGTATTTCCTTCCAGGTATCAAGTCAGTGAAAGTGAATTCCTTAGCTTCTTTTGCAAGTCCTTTTTTTACAATCGTAAGATCACTGTCTCCCAGGGAAACCACATAGCTGTCCCATTCTGCAGCAGGGGTCATCCACATGACACTAAGCGAAGATTCATTAGCATGCTTCACACGGAGCTGGAGAACAGGCTCTGGAGCTGGAAAAGTACACAAATATAACAACAAGAACAGGACTGAGTAGTGAGCACACACGCCATATCTCAAGCTGCTGTAAGAAATCTGTTGCATAATACAAAAATGTGACAGCAACAGAGTATCTGCAACCAAGAGGAGATTCTTTACCTTTCTCTACTAAGCCATTCTTATAAATCAAGTATTTGTGGCCCTCTTCCAGTAAAAGGACTGTTAGCAGCAGACTTTAGCAATGCACTATGGCAGCAATGCTTAGGTTTAAACTTACATCAGGATATATATTTTAGTGCAAATGGAAATGCAGGGAAGACAGCGAACTTCCTCTTGAACTCTGGGTGCTGAACAGGGATATAAGACATTTGTACCATAAAACAGACCTACACCAATTCAGTTCTAACAAACAAGGATGCAAATTACAGGATCAGAGTGACATTGATTTTGCATTGGTTTATACCTCAGTCAAGTTGGGAGATACTTCAAACTTACAGTGGCATAAAAGAAACAATTTGATCAGTGAATTATTGTGTGCGTTCATGTGTGTGTGCCTGCATACACAGCAGGCATCTCTTGCTTAATGTAGTCCCTGCTCTGATTTTGTCCCTGTCACATTGAAATGCAACTCACTTTCCAAGACTGTGGGTTAATGTAAGAGAAAATTGAGTCACAACAGGGCCTAACACCTATGCTTCATAACAGACACATTATGCACCTGACTGTGGGTCAAGCACAGTCATGATACACCCACTGCTGGATATTATTTAATGGACCACGTTCTTATCATAGAATCATAGAATCACTTAAGTTGGAAAAGACCTCTAAAATAATTGGGTCCAACTATTAATCACTTAGCTGAGTCAATTAAAAGTAACACCATAACCTTAAATGACTTGCAACATATGTCAGAGTAAGGAAGATGAGAATGTATCTTGCTCTCATCAAGTTTGGTAGAAGTCAGAGAAAGCTTCAGTTCTGTAGCTTCCAATAGTCTTGCTGTTGTGCACAATTAACAAAATTAAGTCCTCGGCGAATGACAGGTAAGGGTATAGTAGAAAAGGTGGGCCCCAGGAAGCGTGAGGATAAAATAGAATGGCTCTGTCCTATCTCACACTCTTCAGTGAGATAAGGTTTTGACTTGAGCCTCACCTGTTATACCTACTCCAGGTCTTCCTTTCCTCTGAAGTGCACTTATTCTGTATTCACTGAGCAGAAATTCTAACAATTATATAACAATTTTTTTTTAATTTGAAGCAAATCAGATGTAGCTTTGACTAACATACTGCAAAAGAATTCCACTCACATCCCTGCAGTGTATAGGGACTGCCTTTGGAAACGCGGACTTGAACAGACTAACCCACTTTCTTTATGGAGCACAAGAACAAGAACTGGGATGTTACAGAACAGCCATACTAACATACACCTTAGCCAGCTTTGGTTAACCTGGTTAATATTCTTTACACAGACTGGCAAGGAAACACACTGATGAACAATACAGGAAGGCCTATATTGCTTTCTTTAAGAACTTTACAGGGTGCCCTACAATCAGCTACAAAATACAGCAGTGAAATGAACATGTAATATAACATCCCAGTCATAACAGAATCGTGATATAGCTTCCAAAACCTTCACTAACAAAACATTTACCACAAAAGTAATCATGAAAGTTTTCACAGAACTGCTAAAATTATTTCTGTGGTTTACAAGAGAGCTCCTTTTTACTGTAGTAATAGTGAAATCCATGTGCGGATTCCCAAGTACTCTTTCATTGTTCATAGAACACTGCACTCCCACAGTGCCTGGACAAGCATGCTGACCTGTTCTCCCCATGCAACTCGTCTTGCTCTGCAAATTGCCACTCTCCACAATGACTTCCACGCCGTACTCCCTCCCTGGGATGAGGCCCACATCACGGATGAGGTACTCAGTGCTGTCCTTCTCGAGGGTGGTGTTGAGCACCAGGGCCGAGCGGTTCCACAGGAGCAGGTGGTACCTCTCCCAGTCTCCCGCAGGGGGCACCCAGGTCACTCGCAGAGACCGCAGCCAGCCGCCAGCACCCGCCTGCAGCTCCAAAACCTTCTGGGGAACTGGAGAGACAGAGAGCAGAAAAGCAATTCTGAAGTATTTCTGGTGAGATGTAACTGTACTGGCAAAACCTGTCTGGCAGCATAGCTATTGTAGAAGTACTTAGGCCAGCTAGAGCAATTTGAGTTATCTTGTTGCAAAGGTTGGCTTTCATTTTAAAGATGACTTTTTCTTTTCCCCACACAAACCACTCACTTTTTGCTCCTGCCAGTTTCTGACATCAGATATGGGGAACCCCTCTTAGGGCAGGCAAAATCTCCCCTGTACACTTCTCAGATGCATCTTGCAGTTTTCAGTCAGTTTCCCTGTTGTTTCCTGTACTTAAGTCCACTTAGAAACCATCAATCAATTTTTCGCAGCTGATGTTAAAACTTTAATCTCTATCAGCCAAGTTCTGGTATCAGCATAAGAAATGCAGTTTGATGGCTTCTTGCACAAAGATGGCATCTTGAAGCTCCTGACACAAAGATGGCTTCTTCCACCTTGTATGCCCTAATTCCTCCCAGCTGTGTAAGGCACCGAGGTTAAGACGGAGGTCCGTTAAAGCATCCACTCCGTCCTGTCCTGCACATCAAGGGTCCTGAATTTACATGCTCAGCCTTCTCACCCTACTCCTGCAGGTCACTTTGGACCACAGAAGCTTTTCTAATTTTCATGGAATAATTAAATATTGGCCAGACTAAGCAGAGACTAGAAGACACACTAGAAGACTAGATGCAGACTCTTGGGACAGGATACCTGTAGCTTAGTATTAAGATACTCGGAGATCAACACTGGAGCCCTTAGACCACTTGCAAGTATTAACTGTAAACTACAAGGCTAGAATCATGTTCTCACGCTTTATCTAGCTTAGTTAACATTTAATTGCTCAGTACCTACTACAGGATTGAAACCTCTCTACCACATCACAAAATACTGACCAATTTCACTTCCCATGGGCATAGCTGGGTATCAAACCTAGAACTCCCATATTCATGCCAGTAAATATGGCAAATGTACTTCAATTTCTAAGTGAGTGGATAAAAGTACACAGTGCATTGTTACAAAGCACAGATGAACTTACATCATAACAGATAAAGTTCAGCCTTGTCAGGCTGGCTGGACATCATTACACCTGTATGGCACAAAGTTTCAATCTCTCAGATGTCCGTATTACTTACCACAACATTCCCTGGCAGGTTCTGCTGCTGTAGGCACCCTCTGAATACACAGCAATGTGTATTATATTCTCGGGCACCTGGCTCTCTCTCTGAGTTACAGAGGGACCCTAAGAGTCTAATCCCTTCAGCATCTGTAGACCTGACAGTCTGGATTTGCAAATTTATCTTTACACCACAAAGCTTCTGCTGAAGTGACTGTTTTCAAAGCTCGTGGTGTCTATGGTAGAGGAAGGAATTGCATATGATCAGCATCCTTGGAATAGGACTTCTAAATCTCCAATTCTGAAAGCACTGGGTCTAGGTCACAAACCTGGGTATTGAGTGAGGGTCTGAAGTTATCCCTCTAGACTGAAATGGTAATCTTAAAGGACTTTATTGGTAGGCTAAACAAACAAAACAGGCATGCATATAAACCAGTCCAGCTATGTACTCACTGGACATGAAAGACTTTTCCAGGGCTCTTCCAGCTTGCACTGAAAATGGGGTATCAACCATGTATGTCAAGGATGTGCCTTTCACATGAGATGTTTAGTTGTAGACAATAATATTTTTCTAAAATAAATACTCTGCTCTCCTACACACACATTTTCTACCTTTTGACTCTGAGTCTACTAACAACTTATGTATGCATTCTTCACTGAGTTAGACATTTTTTACCACCTAACTTCAGCTTGGGCTAGGCTGGTACGAAGAAGATGACACATCTCTAGGGCCAGTAATGCTGTGGGAGAATTATGCAGGATTTTTTAGGTTCAGAACTCATACAAGAGACACCTCAAAGAAAATTATTACCTCTGAAAGAAGATAAAAAACTCATAACTCAGCTCTATGCAGGCTGCTACATGCCTTTGTTAATCCATGCTGTTTATAGTAAAGAAAGCTGAGACCTAATCTTTTCCAGTTTGTAGATTTGTGTCTGGAATGACGAATAAGACTAGACCTTGCAAAATTACTTTAAAAACTTTTAATAATTTGACTACATGCATACTTCCCCATAATGTCACTCATTTTATATAGTACGTTGAGCTGAATTCAAGATAAAAAAGTTATAGAGAAGTTCAGTAGTACGCAACAGTTTTGTAACAGATTCACTCAACTACAAGGTCCAACCACTATAAGATCCAGGCACTACTGCTACCTGCTCACAATAAATGCTGGAACTGCTTCTGGCTGACAGATTAACTGCTGCCAGAGAGTCAGCAAGGGGTATTCCTGAAACAGCATTGTGCTCTTAATCTCATCTCGCCTGGAATCCAAATAATTTTGTCTCTTACAATGATTTGCTACAAGGCCAGTGTAGGCAAAACCAGCATTAGTTACAATGTTCTTACTGAAGCAGAAGACTTACACGTCCTGCCAGTTGCCATCCGATCAGTGAAGAGCTCACCACTGACTGTGCGGGCAGTAACCTGATAAAGACGTCCTGGAGTCAGCTTGTCAAACTGAGTCTCTGTGACTGGTGGCTGCACGGTTTTGACTTCTTTAACTGATCCAAGATGAGACAGAGTGATATTATAGAAATTGAGGTTTCCCAAAGGTTTTCTCCACTTAACTTTTAAAGCATCTAAGCTGCCATCGTTAGTCACCATCAAATCTAAGACTTCAGGTGGGGCTAAAAAAAAAAAAAATTAAAAAAAAAATTAAGAGAATAAAATACATTCGCCACAAAACATACTGCTGCCTCTAAACTCCCACAGTTAAGTTTTGTGCTTGAACAGTTATATAAGATGGAGTATGAATAATTTTGTCTGAACAATGAAAGGGCAAAGTCTGGTCACAGAGAAACTGAACCCTGCCCTCCGTAAGACATTGCACTTCTAAGAGTGACACGTCTTATGATGCCCACTCTTTTTTCATGCAACGGAAAATCTTTTATTCATGTCTGCACTCACACCTGTCATTTTGACCATAAACGAGATCATGCCTGCATACATTTTGGTAAACATTAGTGTTACTGCAGCTATGCCTGATTTACACCAGTATAGAGGGGATTGGAATAAGACTCCTTTATTCAAATGCTCCACCAAAAGAAAAGCATAGCCACCTCCAGTATCTTAATTTCTAAGGTGTGGGGCACACTAGATACTGAAATGGACGACCATGCTGTAAGCTATATGAAATGCTTTAATTCTCTTAAGAATACCTGCGACATTTAAAATTTTTGCACCCCACAACAGGAAGAAATAAAAATTTCTGAAGAAATAAAATGAAATTAGCATAATCCCCGGAACATCCCAGTTGACAACAGCACTCATCTGTGTATCCTAGACATGACAATATTTTCACTTAATTCTAAATTACGTCTACATGCAAAGATTTCTGTAGAAGAAATTGCATCTTATGCTTCCCAGAAATTGTGGACAGTGAAGGCATGACCCTTTTTTCCCTACACAAGTGTTTTAACCATTGGACTCTAGTAGGATGTCATCTTATCTTTATCTCTATGACCACAGAACTCTATCCTGAAAAACATTCCTGAAAAAAAAATTAATTTCTAAAACTCTAGTTCTATGAATCAATATTTCTTTGTGAAAAGAAAAAAATCCCAACAATCCACAAAAACCCAGATCAAAGCAACCAACCAGGCAAACAAAAACCTCAGACAATCTGAACCATCAATGTTTAAAGTTCTTAACCATTTTTTCCCACTTCCCTTTCGGACTTTTTCCACTTTTCTTTTAGCCTCTAACTTTGTTGCATTAGTAACTTAGGGAATTAGATAACTTATGGTGTCTCTAAGTTGGAACATGAATCACTTATTATTCTGAAAGATATCCTATAATACTATTAGATTATGCCCTTAGCTTCTTGTTTTGTTGTGACGAATTCTGAAATCGTACCTGTCCTGACCATTTGAAAACTGCTGCTCTCCAATCCTGCAGCCTGGGTTATGATAGAAAGGTTATATAGGTGGCCTGCTGTAAGTCCTGAAAAAGTGTAGGAGGTCAGAGAATCTTCCTGGTGAATCTCATGAACTGGGACATGATTATCCAGTAACAACAGCTTGTAACGATCCACATGCCCAGAGCCAGGAGACCACGAAGCATGGATAGTGTCTGTTGTGGCACGGACCTGAATATTTTTCACAGGAGATGGCACTGTTGGTATAAAAAAACAACATGCTTAAGGCCTAATGGTTATCTTCATGATTTCAGAAATTTTGAATAGATTTACTTTTGGAATATGTTGGGTTTCTTCAGGCTTACTAAAAACACAACCCCAAATACGCAATAACAAGGAGACTCCATTATTGGCAAACAATTCTTGATGTCAGTCAGAGATTCATGTTTAATTTCTACTTGTAATCAATAGATACTTACTTATATATATATATATACACACATACATATATACACACACATATATACACACACACACACACATATATATAGAAAGAGAGAGAGAGAAAGAGAGAGAGAGAGAGAGAGAGAGAGAGCCATGTAGAAGATATATTATATAAGGGGTTTTACTTAGATGAACTACAGGAAAAGAAGTCTTACCAGTAGATCCACTTATGCGAAGTTCTGGGGTAGTCTTATTTCCAGCAACTGCACTGAGGACAATGTTGTATTTATTCCCAGGAATAAGACTGGAAAACGTATTTTCTGGTTTTGAAATTCTTCCTGGTATGGAGACTTCTTGTATTTTTTTATTATCATGATCAAATAATACTAGGTTATACATGTCCACCTTTCCTGAGGAAGGGTCCCATTGAACTTGCAAGCTTGTGGGTGTAGTTTTTTCCTTATTAATTTCCAAATGGGATGGTGGCAAGGGATCTGCAGTTAGGAAAAAAAAGTCCAGAAAACATAAACCATTTCTTGCTTCAGGATTGTCTCAAATTTTACACAGCAGCACAAAAATTCTTCCAAAACTCTCCCTTTATCATCATCATGTTTTTTCTTTCTATTTATAAACACTGTACACTGAAGCCAGTCTACAAGAGTCCTGCAGAATTCAGAAATATTACTTTTGTATGTTTGTTCACACTCACTCATACAGACATAGACATAGCAAAACACTTCCATTGTGGTTGTATATTGCAAGCTTGGAAATCTGCTGATAGTAGAACTGTAAAACTTTAATAAGAAACAGCAAACATGTCAACCCAGCAAATTATACTCAGTGCCTCAGTGTAATGTAGCTATGTAGATGGCAGCAACAGCTTTTATTTCCTAGCACTCACCCTAAACACTTTACCTGTAATGGGAATGAGCATTTATACAATTTTAAGGGCAACAATCCCTTGTTTTTAGTATTAGCTTCAACAACTTCAGAAAGATTCTGGTAGAATATGCTTCTGCTCTCTTTTAGTACTGTTCATATGAATTTTAAAAACCCCAAACAGTACATTGGATAAACTTTCAGGAATTAACACTGGGACTACTTCTCTGAGAAACTCTCAACATTCATTATGCTGTTTATTAAGAAGTAAAATCGCCTGTGAAATAAGATACACTCTAAAGGGAAGGCAAACTGACCAAACCAAAAGAATCTGGCTGCTTTTACTCTCCAGGTGTATTTCATCACTCACAAGACTTCATGCAAACCACACAGAATGTAATACATGTTGACGTACTAAGGCATTGGCATGTATGTCTCCCAGTAAGGTTAAGCAAATGCTCATTAAGAAGGTATAATAGAACAACTGAAAGCAGCAAAATCAAGCCTTCACAAGTTGGGACGTTAAAGCTTCCCAACAATTTAGGAACTCAGTTTGCCTACCACAAGAGTACACTCTGTGCTACTCTTTCCTAGCATCAGACCAGGAGTGTAAGGTGCATCCAGGCTGAGAACTGCAGTCTCTGTATGAACAGCACCTCCAACAGAAGAACAAGACATTTTTCTAGGGCAGTCATTGCTGCTTGGTTCCCCGAACAAAGCAGACCAAAAAGTATGAGACCACATAATTAAAAAATGCAATGTAAAGGCTGAAAGGATGAACTTGAACCTATTCCTCCCCTACAAATACAGAAGTAGGAGGGACTAGGAGCCTTTAAGCTGCTTTTTCTTCAAAGTCTGGGCAGTGCAAAATGTTTAATCACTTCCTTCAAAGCTCTGCTGAGAACAGAGTAGTGCCAAGTTTTGGGGGTATGCTTTGTCAGTCAAGTATATTAGTAATGTCAAGGAAGCATCTTTCCTTGGAAACATTCAAAAACTGACCGGGCATGGTCATGGGCAACCAGATCCAGGCGGCCCTGCTTCAGCAGGGGGCTTGTGAAATGACTTTGAGAGGTCCCCTACAACCTCAGCCTTTCTGTGACTCTGAAAAATACTGTGTCCCTTTGAACCCAGGTCTCTGCTTAAATTCGAATTCTTGCTTTGGACCACAGAGATGTTAGTGCTCTTCAGAAAAAGAGATGAAAATTAAACAAATTGATTAACAAAATCAATCAATAAAATTAACTATCTTTTCTTGACTCCTTTCGTAAAGGCAAAACTAAGTCTCCTTAAATCTGAAAAAGAAAAAAAAATATTAAAAATCAAGTCAAAGATGAAGCACATCAAACTTCAGGCCAAAATAGTTAAAACTTCACCCAGTTACAGCAATTGAAACAGGAGGTTTTAATGAAAAGTGTCAGGAAATCTTAACAATAGGCTTGACTACCAGCTCCACCTATAATATATACTAAGCCACTAAAGACTATTATGTTGGCAAAAATGAATAGTGGGGGTATAATCTTGCTCCTTGAAGGCAATTGTTCTAACCCAAAAGGTCAGACTTTGGAAGTCAGAAATAAATTCCAGCACTATATATGGTCAGATGCACAGCCAGCTGAAGAAGTTTTAATTTGACTGGCATTGAAAGAACAGTCATGATAACTGTCAAGAAGTTTAATACTCTTTCTGACAAAGTTAGGATAAGGTTGACTGTTCTTTAATCGTGCAAAAGTAATCAACATTGTCATCTGTATTATTTGCCAAATTTGGCAAAAGAAGATATCTGCATTTTTAGAAGCACTTATACTGTCCTGGGTAATCTGTCTTCTACAGTGCATGAGCAAAAAAGAAAGTTGCGTGCCTAGAAGGTGAAGTTCAGAAATTCAGACTTTATCTAATCTATCTGGTCCAGAAAACAAAACACTCAGTGCTTTGTACATCCGCTAGAACAAAGGAACAATGAGACTGGGAAGTGCCTGGGCTGAAAGAGCCCTGGATGGAAACAAACACTTAAAAAACCATTTACATTGTTATACAAGTCTCTGTTGGCAACGATACAACACCGATATATCACAGAAATAAAATATTTTAATCAAGATATTTTTATACCATTTGATACTATACGAATTAATGTCCCCTGGTCTACAAAAGGCATCTTCCAGAAGACTTAATGGTCTTTGAATTATATTGCAACTCCATTTTCACTTTTTGGGAAGAGGATATGCTTTGTGTGCACAGCTGCTGCAGATCCAATTTATAGATATGGCTATGTCAAACTCCAGTGACATGACTGCCAGATACAGCCTGTGAGCACAGAAACACACCTGCCTTATGCAGGAGAAAAAAAAAATAACTGGGAGATACGAGTCCAGGATTAGGTAGTGGGGAATTCCTGCCAGTCTCAGTCATCTTCCCACCAAATTATCCATTTTTTCCTAGTTTTCCCTCTTTGTAAAACAGTAACCTACTTCATAAGGACTTTTCTGAAGATTAAGTAAAAAGGGTTGATTTTCTTGTCTTTATTAAGTACAAATATCCATTTCTTTAGGATGATACACAACTTGGAAAATCTTTAAAACATGGTTATTTATTTTCTTCTTGTACTCTCCTCTTGCAATGATCAAGTCATTACATGATTACGGATGATAAGATTATACAGCCTATAGTTAGAGTCATGTTACATGCTGTTCCTACAGATGGTTAATAAATCAAATTTGCCCCAAATAATTTGAAATTTACAGGAGTGAAGACATGGCCAAGGCATGCTTCTGGCATTTAGATAGTTACATATTAAAATGAAAAAACACTCTAACAGTCTGTGTCTTAGAAGACAGAATTTTAACTTCTTTTCATCCAAATATTGAATGGATTTTCTAATAAAAATTTATTTCCCTGCTAGTTCTCTCAGTATTTTTGTAGAAAACAATTTTGAAAATGGCATTTATAAGTCTATTTTAGAAGACATAGCTGAAAGTGGGGGGATTGCCCAATTGGTTTTGATGGCTCCCAAGACCAGTATTTCAAATCTCAATTTCAATTCAGAATTGAAATTCATAAATTCAACCGTAATTTAGGATCTATTCATATGCTACTGTTTTTAACTTGACCTAGTCATTCACTGAAATGAATGCACAGACATTTGGGGATTTGAGAACTTAAAATGTATTTTACTTGAAATCAGGAAAGACAAAACCGTACCATCTTTTGCCATACATCAGTTCTCAGTCACAGAAATAGTTTTATTGAGAACAACAAAGAATATAACATGAATGGACTGACAGGTGCGTATCCCAACTTTACAACGTCAGCAGCATGCTGACTCGTAAGTTTTTTTGTGCTGTTCCATGTGTATATATAGATACACACATTTAAAAAAACCCAACAAATTGTAAATATTAATATGAAACAAATATGCATACCTGTGCCTACTATCATCTGTAATCTCAGTTTTGCAGTGGAAAATTTATCTGTAGCTCAGGGCTGATAAATGGTATTATCAGCTTTTTCTTTCTTTCCTATACTACCAAAATAGCACCAATGTCCCCCACTGTGTGTTTGCGTGTCTATGTATACCTGGCTTGTAAAGTGCATATGTGACTGTATTTTCCATCATTTTGGATGAACTATTTTAGTTCAGCTCTACAGGATTAAATACTTGCTGTTTTAAATTGACAGTCCGCAGACAAAAATTTCTTGAATAAAGAGAATCACTTTAGAGGATTAGTGTAGGTGTCTGTACCACTATTTCACACATCATTAGACTTCAGATCTATCTATCCACAAGTGAAACAGAAGCTGCTTCTCTACACAAAGATTCACAAGGGTGAATCTGGTGTTACTTGAGAGTTTATAGAATCTTGGCAAGCTGCACAATTATTCTATCGGAGTATCAAACTTGCAAACAACATAGACTATGATTTTAATGTCACATACACTCAAAAGGTGAATTTGCTCCTCTTCAAGCTTTTATATTACCGCTGCAACTATGGCATGCATTACTCACCACTTTCACCATGAGTCCCTAGTCAGAAAATACTACATTCAAAATTTAACCAAATATTTTGGATTTTATGTGCTTAGCTACTCAAATACTTTGTATAAGAAACTTGATGAAAACTAAACTCAGAACTGGCACATGAAAATTTTAACAGGATTGAATATGAGCAAAAAGCTAGTTTCTGAACTAGGTATATAAAAAACCTGCAACTTTCACTGTGTGTATTTATTGCATCAAGATGACACAGATGTTCAAATCTCATTTTGCAAAAATAAAACAAATAAATTAGATGGGATTCCTCTCACTTCAACCAACTACACTTCAGCTTTCTGGTCTAACCTAGCCTTCTTTGATAGCCAGTGGAGAAAGCTGAGCATATTCAAAGGACAGCTTAGCTCATCTTCCTTACAAAAAGAGCTCAGGAAGGGAACCTCACTAAGTACCAAGGTCAGACATCGTGGTTTTAGATGGCCCATGATAGCTCAGTTATGCTACCACTGAAATCAGTGGAAATTTTGTTTACAATATGGCTGAAAAGACTGCTTATACTTCCATATTCACATGACAATTTCCAGGAACACATGCTTATGGACACTCAGGCTCACTAGATAGTAAACTGAAACTACTGTCATCAAGTTATAAAGGAACAGGTGAAAAAGAGCTTCCATGAAACTGGTTTAAAATGCTGCCCCTGGTGGAAACATAAGAGGATTAATCCTGTGTCATTCTGCATTGAAAAGCTTAGTATGGACAATACAACACAGGTTGTTCACAGGCATAACAAATCCTACACACTCTTCAGAAAAAAAGACAAATTTTGGAGCTAATTGTGTTATTCTGAACACCATCAAGGAAAGCAAGGAACCACAGAGCAATCTGAGTAGCTCTATGCAGGAAACCTTCATGGTTCCTCTATTTTTATTTCATGCTTTTGACTGATCTCTGCTATCCAAAATCCAAACATAAACCTCACTTCAACTATGGTATACCAATTTCCAGTATTTCAACTTAAACCTTAATCAGACTTTTCACTTTAATGTCAGCTACATAACATGATTCTAATGATCAGCTGCTTCCAATCATTTTCATCCTACAGCCTTGCAAGATCTGTTTAGTGATAAAAAAGTCATAAATGGCACGTACAAGCTTCTGTGTTAATGGCTATGCATTAATCAAAATTTGTTCTAAAGTGGTATCTTCTCTACTTCTATGCAAGTGATCAATAATAGAACTTTACTATACAGAAATGACGGTGATTTATACCTGTCTGATAATGGTTGATCTATTCTTTCAACTGTCACAAGTCATCAATATCAATATTAAAAACAATTAACATGATGCATGACATATTTAAATCACTGTCTGCATAGAAACTATTATTAATTTTTACCAACTTGACATGACTTCTGCTTAATGTATAGCTATCACACCAGCACACTTGTCAATGGACTTTTTTTTTAACTTGAGTTACCACCGCAAATTAATGGAGACTACTAAGTGCATTTGTACAATTAATGTGAGGAAAAGGCTCTGACAGAAGGTGACACCTCTGAACAGGTAATTGTGAAGTATATGGCTGCTGTAATCTTCAATACCAATATTAAGTACCTCTCTAAAACTAACACCTTAGGAGCAAATCAGAGAGGCATTTAATGATGGACATTATTTAAGACATTTCTTTTCTGAGTCTTGAAATACTGCTTTTAAGAGGCTGAACAATATCAGATTTCATCATCTTTTAAAAAGCACAAATACAGGTAGAAAGAGGCCAGTTCTGTCACTGCAGCCGTTGTCATTCAATGAACAGCTATGTTGTCCATTGCTTCCCAGCTGAATTGTTCACATGCCCACACAAACACGAATGCAGAAAGGGGACTTTCCTTGGACCACTTCTACAGCCAGTCATGGATGTGACACTGTAAATGCTCAGCACACAATGGTAATCATGACACCTCATTGGTGATATCCAAGGAAAACACATAAGAAGGAAGTTTCAGCTTTCCTTTCTGATTTTTAGACTCCGGTTAGACAGAATAAAAGTATGGAAATGGGCTGAAACAGTAAGCTATCCTTGAAGAGGATTTACCTGCTATGAAATAGATTGTATTTTAAACATAGTAAATAAACTGTCAGTTGAGGAACTATGAGGACAACGTGTTTATATGAGCCCACAGGATGTTATGAGCTACTACTACATAAAATACTTTTCTGACCTTATCTGCTCACAGCACCGTCTTCTTTCAAACCTGCTTGGGTTAACTGTCGGCAGTGTCTACTTCTGGGAGCAGGCTAAAGAGAACTCAAGCGCAGGGCTGCTATGTTCAACACACACTCTCCGCTTGTAGGAGCTGTAAATGCATCGCCCTCCTCCTCCCGGAGCCGGCCGAAGCAATGAGAGGGAAAGGAAAAGCCCGGGATCCCCCCCGCGCACCTGCCGCGCCCGCGGCCGTACCTGTGCGCACGGAGATGTTGAGAGGCTCCCCGGCGGCGAGCGGCTCGATGCGCAGCTGGTACGAGGTGCCGGCGCGGAGGCCCCGCAGGGTGCAGCCGTAGGTGCCGTTGCCCGCGGGGGCGGGCTGGCAGCCGGCCGCCTCCCCGTCCTCGGAGCGCCCGCTCAGGCTGAAGTTGCAGGCGCGGCCCGCGGCGCCCCAGCGCAGCCGAACGCTCTGCCCGGCGACGCTCCGCTCCGTCAGGTTGGCGCTGCATCCCGCCTCCTGCCCCGGCGCGGCCTGCGGAGAGCGGGGAGAGCTCTGAGAGACCCGCCGGTACCGCCGGGCTCAGCCCCCAGCCCCGTCCGGCGCTGTGCCGGTGCGGGGCGAACCTGCCCGTGTCCCCCGGGCTCGCCTGCGACCTGCGAGGGGCGACCCTGCACCGCCCCCTCCTCCGGGCCGCTCACCTTGGTCAGGGCCAGCGCCGTCCACAGGGCGAATCCCGCTCCATAGCTCAGCATCGCCGACAGCTTTTAACCCCAAAAACCCTCGCGGGGAGGGGAAAAGGGGAAGGGACGGCAGGGTTGGGGTGGGGGAACCCGAAGAAGCGAAGTGGCGGCGGCGGGCCCCGGGGGCCCCCGCTCCCCGCCGGGCTCCGAGCCCTGTGCCGGGCCGCCCGCCTGCTGCATGCGCTCGGGGCTGCCCCGGCCGCCGAGCCGCCTCCCTGACACCGGCCTGGGGTGGGGGGGCTGCCCGCCCGCGGCTGAGGAGGAGCGGAGGAGGCGGGGGAGGCGGCCGCCGCTTCCCACGCTGCCATTCTGACCCGGGCTGACTCTGCCGGAGCCCTTCCCGCCGACTTCCGCAATCAAGAGGCGATTTCCTCGCGTCTCGCTGCGGGGGGCGAAGCGCGGCGGCTCGGGACCTGCCGCCCACCGGGCAGGCCACCGGCCCCGGGGTGCCGCCCCTCGCTCCTTGAGGATCCCACCTTCGTCCCGGCTCCTCTCCCACCCCACCTCCCTTCCTTCCTCGCTGCTTCCTCCTCATGCCGGTTTTCCCCTGGGTCTTGTCTTCCCAAGCGTTCCTCCCGGCGCACGGAGCCCCTCGGTCCCGCAGGCGGTGCCGCTCTCGGGGGGCGGCACTCCTGCCTCACGTTGGCTGCGCCTCACTTGGCGCTGCCTTGCCTTGTCTCATGGGTACATCGGCTCACAATGTCTTCTTGCGTCTGCCCCACCTCGCAGCTGCCTTGTCTCATGCTGGTCTTGCCTCATGCCTGGTGTGCCTCCTTCTCCTCCTGTCTGCCACTCCTCTTGGCGACCTCACCTCGCACTTGCTTCGCTGCATGGTCACCTCACCTCCTGTGCCTGCTCTTCTCACACCTGCCACCTTTCACAGCTGTCCTACCTCCTGGCCCACCCTCCTCTTGAACTCAGCTATCACTAACCCACATTCAGCTCCTGTGTCCCAAACTCTGATGTTTTTAAGGGTCAACCACAGACCACCAACGCCTCCATTCTCTCCCTGGCTGTGTGGCACTGCAACCAGAGGCCTTGCATCCATGAAAGTCCAGCAGAGCCCAACACTGAGCTCCTGCCTGCAGAACCAGAGTCTATCTGAGTGGCCAAGTCATCTCCTCTTTCTGCTTTGACTTGTGTCCTTGAAACAATTCCTTCCCACATCCCCTGAGTAACTCTAAAGCTGAAATTAAACACACTATGGAAAGCAAGAAAGCCTCCCTGTTTTCAGACTGCGCCAAAAAAGCTGTGTGCAACTCCGAGTTGGCTACTGCCAAAATGAAAACTTTCCATTTCTGTCACAAATGCCCATTTCCTTCTTGTTTAGGTTTCAGTCTCTGAAAACTTGCATGTGAGCGTGTACATGGAGTGATGGAGAAGAAGTGTAGCCAGAAACATTTTGCACCTTCAGATATTCAAATACACAATAGCAGCCGTGGAGTGAATTTGGGGGTGCACAAAAGAGAAGGAAATTGACATTTGCTTTCTTCAATGGCATTTTTCTACATCTTTCTGTATTATGCATATGGGATTTCAACTTTTAAAAGCTGTACCTCAAGCAAATTCAACACCATCTCTGTACCTCTTTTGCTTCCTTTGAGGGAGAAAAAGGTTCTAGGTTTAAAAACATGTCTGCCTATTAGGGGAGCTGCTGCTCTAGGGGTTTTCTGGGCACCAGCCTGTCAAACAAGATACAAATATCTCAAAAACCTTCTCTCTCCTTGTATTCTGAAATCAAAGATCTGAGCACTCAAGAGTGTTACCTGCACCTACTGAAAACTACATCTGTCCCAGTGGAGCTCCATGTCTGATCCTAGGGACATGGCACTGAAAGTGTTGTGCTCTACTTTGCAAAGCTGACAATAATTAATTACTTTATGATCATCACCTCAAGTGACAATATAAATCTGTGTTGGTTATTATGCCATTCTCATTGCAGAAGATCTCCCTTGGAAGAGATATCTACATACTTCAGAGAGAAGAAGGAACCAAGCCTCAAAGAGCTAGCACAGGGATAGACATACTGTTGATGGGAAACACAAGATGTGTTTCTTAACTAAAATGACACAAATGTCTTGTAATAATTTAAGGTGAGAGTTTTACAGTGTGATTTCTTCTTTAGGTGGCTGTGCTTTTTGAACTTCACAGCATAAACCACACCAATATTTTTCAGCACTGGAGAAGTGCAAATCTGAAGGCTTATGGGGATGTTTGGATCACTTCAAACCCCTCTCTGAAAATTCAGGGCAATCTGTCTTTTCTTGAAAAGTGGAACTCACATTTTTGTAAGGATTTTCGAAAACATTCATGACCTGAACTTGCAGGGAAGATATAATTTGGATATTTAGATATAAGTTATTTAAGTAGATATAATAAGTAAAAGGAAAATAACCATAATCAACGGTGCAAACATAAAATGCAGGGAAAAAAGTGGAACCTACCACGAGTAAAACTTAAAGACTTTTGGAAAGAAATTCCTGTTTGTCTCTTCCAGCTAGCATAAGGTAATGTGTGGAGGAAAATTATGTTACTGCTTCTCAGAAGTGGCCATAATTTAGAAATTCCTACTTTATTACTCTTATTCTTGCAATCGTAAAATCTTTACTTTTTTGTGTTAGTAGGAAAGTACTGGTTTATCACAGGTTTTGAGAATTCCTTCTTTATATTATCCAGCAAAAGCTGCTGCAAGGGTAAGGTCTGACAGAGATACCTATGCCAGCACTGGAATAAAACAAGAGGGGTCCATCATTCACTGGTGGCAATATATTTATATAGAATGGCCAACATAGTGCAAGTAATTATTTCCAGACTGGTATTGAATAAATGGGCTTTTAGTAAATCAGCAATCGTGTAGCCTTTAACACTTGTGGATCTGTGTGGCAAGCCAAGAAACTAATTAAACTGAAATAAGAACTGGAAGTGAGTTTTGGGAGTTGCCGGACGTGTCTCTAATAGCAGGCTCCAAAGTCCCTTTCAGACACTTTCCCAAGGTTTCCTGACTTTTTTTTTTTTTTTTAACACCAACCTCTCTGTCTCTCTAATCAAGAGGAAATGGGCTTTGCATAGCTTTTGTCATGGATTCAAAATGCAAGCTGCAGTTTTACTTGAAATCCAAGGCTGCTCTAAACCAAACATTTTGTTCAATTGAAATGTCACTATTGTCCTCCCCCAAAATGGGTATGTGCACAGCCAAATAACAACATGGCTTTACTTCTGCAAACAAGAGGTCCCAGCCTGGGCAAGTGCTGTTCATAGAAGGTGTTGTCTTCCTCACAACCATACTCAGCACTTAGTGTATGTGTTTTCAAAATATTGTGTTAAATCCAGTTAATCCTTTAAACATCCCTGAAGTTTGACAGAAAATGGACAGACTCCATTCTAAAGACTAGGAAACAGAGATGGAGGACAAAGATTTTAAGTTTGTGTCTAAATTGGTATATCTAGATTCAAATGTCCAGAGCCAGTTGGAGAGTACAAGAGAAAGCTATTACCATTTTTTTTTTCCATAACTATGCTTAGACAGCTTATCATCAGCATTCTGGTTTGAAAGTTTTGACCTAAGCAGCTTGCTCAGTGCAAATGATGTGATTCAGGAGATGAAGTGGGGTAGAGACACAGGAGGCAGTAGTTTCTGTTCAAATGGTGCCATTTCTCTAGCTCTGGTAGGATTATGTAGTGGGAATGCTGGAGGGAGTTTGGGTAATACCTGATTTTATATGACATTTCCACTTGGAAGGAACCAGTATTCTGTGCAGGAAGTATGCAAATTAACAGAGGGCATGAGGAAATAAGCTCAGCGTGCATTCACCAGGTCAGAAAAATCATACTTTGAAAGATCAGCTATGGAATGGGGTGCACTTCATCCATCCTTGGTTCAGTCCCTTCCCCTTGTCAGCATGGGAGCAGCGGTGTCAGGGTCCATAAAAGATCGAGTTTATGGACCCTGATGCTCTGTCCACAGCCTTCCCAAACATAACACACATTCTTTAGTCTTACCCACTGTAACACACAGTAGTAGCTAAAACATGTTTACCTGCCCCACTACATTGAGTGTAGTGTGGTCTCCTGGAAGATAAGCCACAGGGAATTTAGGGATTTTCAGTTCTGAACCACTATGTGATAATAGTGATGCAGGGACCAATAAATGTCTGGCATGCTTTAGCTCTAACTGCCTGTACACATTTTGCCAATGGTGATTGCAGATTTGCTCTCAGATTACTGAACTGAGTCTAGCAGAAAAGGAAGACTGGAAATTGATTTGGAGGTACTGAATGCCTGCCATTTGCTCCTTCTATGGCTGGGGCTGGCAGCCCTGTTCCCCTGCTCTGCCAGGGTGGTTTACGTTTGGACAGAGCAGAGAACAAGAAGTGTCTATGTGTCTCCACTCTGCCCATCAGCCAGTAGATAAGCTGGCCATGGCCAAGGCCAGGGTTCCTTTCAAGGCAAGTTAAAACATTTGGTTTTCTCTTGCTTTGATCTGTAAACAATGTACATAATTGTCTGTAAATAAGGTCATTGCACACTGTAATTCTTAGCGTGTAATTAGAGCTAGACCCTCACATCATGCAACAAACCAATAACAGAGCCTGAGTCACTGAGAGCAGATACCCAGGCTCCTGTGGGTCCTGCCACATCCATGAGCTTTCCATTGCTTCCCACATATCCTGATAATTTCCCTTGAACATTTCCCAATGCAATGTGCACACCAGGACTGGGCTGTACAGAAGAGGCAGAATTTTTCTGCAGCTATGTTTCTAGTAAAGGACACTGTCAGCATGAACATCAAAACAAAGCATCCCTCCACAAAAGGAAAAAAGCTTAGTCCTGTAGCTAGTTTTTTTCAGGTTTTGGTTTGCTGTTGTTTTGTTTTTTTTTTTTTTTTAAGCCCACAAAACATCCACTTGTAATAGCTATCAGGCTCCACAGAGTGGAGCAGGCTTAATAAAAATCAGTAATTCTTCTGTCTTACCTCTTCTGTAGTGCTAAAGTATTGAAGAGTGGTTGTTGGAATCCAGGCTTTCTCTGTTACTGCAGATTTCAAGTCAAAGTAGAGTTTTTCAATGGGATTTTTACTGAAGTGTTCAGTTACATTTCTGATGAACATCTCTGTGCTACTCTTCAACACATTTTCAGGCCTAGAAGTAACAGCATTTGAAGAGGGGGGTGTAGTTCTGGTACTCCACACAGAAGTGTCTGCATCTTGGAGATCTAAGACAAACAAAGGAAAGTGATCAAAATCAGCTCTACATTTTTATAAACAATTCATTAGATTCAATAAACATGGCTCATACAACTCCTAAGTTGTTTAAGTGCACCTCTCAGTTCTATAGTTTTTTTTGTTTGTTTTCAGTGCAGACGTGTTTTTGCATCAATATCAAAGCCTCCAAAACACAACCAGAAAAAAATTAATTTCCCTGAACCATTCATATAATTCATTTAAAATATAGTCCATCAGTGAGTCTGAAGTGAAGAGAAAGGTTGTACTTTGTCATTAACAGTACAATGTTTTTCATTGGCAGTTTTCCACTTGCTTGTACCTATCAAATACCACACAGTATCAACTTTATATTGTCAACCATCTCCCCTCCTTCATCAGTGCATGGGCCAGATTCTCACCTGCCTTTTGCTGTGGTGTAAGTTTAAAATGTGGCTTTGTTCAGTATAATTTTTCAAGATAATTTTCATTTTTGTTCAAGATATTTGTTCAAGGTAAGTTCCTTATGCCCACATGAACATTCCTCTAACTTTCTAAAATCAGTCCTATGCAGATCCCATGCTAGTCCCTGGCTACTGCCTTCCCAAGGCTCAGCTAATGATCTATCACTTAACTGGAGTATCTGTAAATACGACGGTGGGTTCGCTTTTTTAGTCACGTATCCTTCAGAGAAAGCCAAAGTTGCAATTAGAGCTCAGGAAAGATTTTACTACACATTTTTCCTCCACATTTTCATGGCTCTTCCTCCCCACTGGTATGTATTTAATATCCTTTCTTTGTGGCTGTGAGGGCAGGGTTCAAGCTGTGGTGGCCTCTACATCTGGTAGCATCACATTTCAGCTAAACGATTGGAATTACTCACTGGTCCCTTCTCACAAAAAGCTGCCCTGCCATTGCTGTAGCACAGCTAGTGTGTATTGGCTCAATGCCTAAGACACTTTGTCTGTCCTTGAACTGGGGTCTCCAGCATGACAGAACCTTGTTTTGCTCCTGAGCCACTGGGCTGGTTGCCATTTATAACAATTTCAGCTCACAAATCCTTTAAAAACAAAGTAGTGACTGGGTTAAATTGCAGCAGAAGCTTTCAAATGCAATTACTTGGTGTGCAATTATGATGTCTTAGCTGGCCAATGTGTGATTACTTCTCACCCAAAGGAACAGTGGGTGAGCTTCCACGAAATCAACATGATGGGGTTTTATGTATATGTGTGTATATATATGTTAACATGTTTGTATAAAGACATTTGCAGCACTCTCATTTGCACCCAGACAGAAAAATGAGATTGTAATCCCTAAGAGGAGACACTTCCATGCAAGTATTTCCTGTGTTTGCAGCACAGTGTATTCACCTGGTACATGGTTCTGGAACTTTTTGAAAACTATTAGTTTGCTGGAATGGGTTGGTATCCAGAGTAGATGTTTTCCTTCCTTTAATTGTGCTTCTCTGGAAATAAAAAAATTCTAAGTCTCGATTAAATTACAAAAAATGTTGATCAGATATTTTTTCAGATCAAGGCAGTGAAAACAATACTACAGATCTAATTCTTCTCTCTTACAGTTGTGCAAAGGGTTTCATTGAAACCTCAGGTCTGGTCCAACTCTGCACGGTCGTCTTCATGCTGCTGCCTTTGCAGAACCCCCTGTAGAGAGCCTAAGGTGCAGAGTCTGCTGTGGTCCCGTGTCACATCCCTTCACGGTTCCCACAAGAAGGAAAGGAATCTTGTGCTCAAGCTGCCATCAGCCGCTGCAACAAACCCACTAGTCTGACACTAGTCCAGACTTAGCCTAGATTCCATGTCAGTCATTGTTCCTGGAGATCTGCTATGAGTTGTGGGTCTGGAAGTCTGTGGTAGGCAACTAGAAATCCTAGCCCTGAGGACTTGGAAAGAGTTCTATGCCTCTCAGATATCTCTGAGTTCAGCAGGAAGTAGAACTTACTGATAGACAGAGAAGAAAAGGTATATCTGAGCAGTCAGCAATCGCTTAGGAAAAAAGGCCACTCAGATTCCTAAATATAGATTTACACACCCAATGTGAAAACACGTTAAAAAAACCCAACAACTTGGCTTAATTTACAGAAAAATTGCAGTGATTCCAGCAGGAAGGGATTTGCATTCCAGTGCAATTGTTCTTTAGGAAAGCTGCTTCTCCATAAAAGGGAAGCTGGTGCTGCCAGTGACATTTAGGGACTCAGCAGCCAGGGGATAACTGGCATTCTTGGTGCAGGGGCTGAGGGGAGAGCTTGACTGTCCTGGAAGCGAAACACTTTGTCCTCAGAAAAGTTCCACCAGCCCAAGGAGGTCCTATGGACAAGCATTTGGTCACTGCATGACCCAACCCTTCTTGTTAAGCTTTGGGCTGTTCTGGGTTTCCAGCTAAAGAATCTTTCCCAGAAAATGCTGGTTACAGACTGTTACCTGTAACCTATAGATAGAAATGACTTGTGTATAGCACTGTGCCATACTAGAACTTCAGCTATATGTACCAGTACTTCCCATATATCCCACTGTGGACAGACTAATGGGGTTCATATCTGCCCCCACTTTAAGAAAGTCAGAATTCACGTTTATATTCTAAGTAAAATCACTATCGTGATCCACATAAGGACCCTCGTAGCCCTTCTTCAGTAGCAGGCAATTAAAAAAGAAAACTGCATATTATCAGGTCCACATAGCAGATTCATACACAACCTGAGTTCCATAATTTTAACCAGAAAAGATTCACCTCCTGTCTGGACATTAGTAAAGTACACAGAAATCTCAACAGTGGGATTTTTCAGAAGTGTTTTGCATTGTTCTAGCAGTCTCTTTGGAAATCAGTCATAAAACTATTATTGGGAACAGAACAGCAGCACTGACACTGACATTGATCACTAGTGGCTGGATGATATACAGTGTGTGAACATAATATTGTAATCATCAGTAGCACACCCAGGAGAAATTATGATGTTCTAAGTGCATATTTCATCCACGGGGTATACTGCAAACCACATCCATCCACACAGCAGCAGACTGCTTACAAGGAAGGGAATTCCATACGTTTGCATGTGTGATTAGCAAAAGTGCTGATTTGTTGTCAAGTACTGAGAACCCTACAGTGCTGCCTTCAGCCTTAGCTGAGCTGGCACAGTGCAGCTTTCTGAAATAGCTCATATTGTACTGATCTGCCTACTCTATTAGAACACAGTTTCAGAAAACTAAGGCTGAACTGCTAGCCAAACATAATTAAATCAGATATCTAGTGTATAAGATACAAAATTCTCTGTAAGACTGCATCTAACTCACTGTAAGACTTGAAACAAGAAGGGGCTGCTCTAAGATCTCTTTATGCGCAGGACAAAACAAATTACGTTTTTAGCTGTCTTACTATTTGCAAATAAAAAAACCCATAATTCAGATTTCTGTTGTATGTAGGAGTATGACAGAAGAACAAAATCCACTAAATGTCCTTTCTTTCCCATTCAATGTAGAACTTCTAAAACCTGCAAAATCTTTGCTGCTTGAAAATTTTTTGCTTTCTTTATCTGAATGTTGTAGAAGTTAGCATCTCGTTTGAATCTCATGCCAGGGAGGTCAAATGTCTCCAGTCTAATCCTGAGCTGCTCTTGCTTGTTTTTGAAATGCTGAAGTAGCCACTTAAAGGTTCTTTCAGCATCAGTGGTAGCAGAGCATCCATGTAACCATGATGACAACACCATTGCTGTGCCAGCCCTATTTCTGACACTATGGGTAGTTCCAGCTCACCCTGAAGTAGATTTTTAGTCACTGGAAGGGTATCTAGACTCCATTAACTCCATGGACTACACCTCTACTGAAGAGCACTCAGAAACTTAGTACCTATGTAGACACTTAGGCCTTGATTCAGTTGCCTAAACCTGGTGGAAGCTGAACTGCCCTCAGGCATCAGAGGCATCTGCCCAGGGCTCTTACAACACCTACGGGAGACCTATGTTTCTCTGGGCTGGCAGTCAGAGATCAGGTGGGATATCCTGGAGCATCTCAAGTGACAAAAAGCACCTATGTTGAGATAAGTGAGATAAGCCCTTCCTTCAGACACCTACATTTAGACACCTAGAAGCTCAAACCCACTCCCCCTTCTACATGGAGGTTCACACAAAATAAAGGGAGAGAATGTAATAATGAAAAATACCAGTGCAGTTGTCTGGAATTGGCACCTTTGTTAGCACTTGCAGGAGAAGATGAAATCATAAAGCAGGGATTGGCATCCTCCTGATTGCTCTGGGAAGCTGTGCCTATTGTTCCATTTTTTCCCTATGAAAGTAGCTGAGCTGGTTTTGTTCTGTATTCTTTGTGCTGTGGCTCATTGAGACTTTGAAAATTTACAAAACCCAAAGACCTAGGTTACACGACAGATTTCTCCATTTCTTTTTAGAAAATCTAAACCCACATTTATCTTTGAGCTTCTGTCAATATGCTGTTGGATTTTGTACAAGGTCTTGTAATAATGCCCAAGGATCTGACATGGATGCCTCTCTTTGTCCAGGTGGAGCTCAGCAAAACTGGTCAACCTTGTACTGCTTTGATCAAAGAAAGAAGATTCAAGTAATTTTTGATATTTCATGGGTTCACATAGATATTAGCAAGCTCTTTTACTTACAAAATCCTATAAAATAATAACTCAGTGAGATAAAAATGAATTTCAGTGAATGTTTCTTAGGAAAAATGTTTTGGGTCAACTCAAAGGTGGAATGAAAATATTGTTTATCATTGTTCTAATTTATCCTGAAGAAATTTGTAAAAGTTACACACTAAAAAAAATCCAATCTGTAGTGAATTTATGGATGGATTATTGCAATGTCTACAAACACTAAAGGTGTGGAAAGCTTAAGGACTAAAGATATTTACATTATTTCAAAAATGGGTAAGAATTGCTGTCTTTTCTGTGCTTCTGCCACCTTTCTTTGGTGTTTTTCCACCTTCCCAAGAGTCCCAAGAAGAAGTATGTGTCTTTGCTGTCCATGTTCTGCAGTTGCTGCAGCTGCTCCAGTGGTTTAGAGTGTGCCTGAAGTGTGCACTGCTCAGGTCTTTTCTGCGCACCATCTCAGTGGCTGAAGCATCAGCAGTGGGATGTGAATTTTATTAGCTGAAGTTCTGATTATGAAGGAGCTAAACTTAAAAAGGAATAAGGGGAAGAGAGAAGCTCATGTGAAAGAAACGATCCTGCACAAGAATCAAGGACAGAAAAGGTGGAAGGAACAGTGTGAACGTCAGATGTCACATTAGACTTTGGCTCATACATAGTATCTGTTATTTTGTCTATTTCAGACTGCAAAGAAACAGGAGATGGAAAGATGTTCTAATTGTTATTTGAATTCCTTGTCCAACATGTTTTAAATCTTTGTAGATCCCACTATGGTTCTTCAGTGGTTGGCACACAACTGTAAGCAAATCCTCCACAAAATCAGCTACTATTTTTTTATGTCTCGCCATCCACAGCTCTAGGGTTGTTCCTACCCTGTATAATATCATAGAAGAGAAATCCAAATGAAGACCATCATATTACAAAACAATTCACATCATCTTCTGCATCCAGACTGCTCTGCAGGCTATGTGACTGCCTCTAGAGCTCAGTGCATAACTGCAGCACACAGTTTGGCCTTGTGTCTCCTTATTTGAAGAAATTCTCTACTTAGTGGATAGTTTTTGGCCAGCAGCGGTTTTGAGGTTTGTTGGTAATATTCCAGGTGCCACATAGCATTGCATCCATTCATAATTGGATATTTTATTGAAATTAACCTACCCAGAACAAAAGAAGCTTGTAAGAATTGCTGATGCAGCTCAGGAGTGACATCAGTGTTTGTGTGTCAGTGTTAGTGCTATGGGTGCTTTCCAGACATACAAGGGAAGACATTTGTTCCACAAGTGTTATTTACATGCAACAGTCTTTCTTCCTTTCAGTCATCCTGCCTTCTACCTCTTCACCTGCCCCATCTTTTCCTCCTGCCTGTTTCCATTCCTGTCCCTTCTCCTGGTTTTTCGGGGCTTAGAAAAGCTCTGCATCCAACAGTGGGCTGGTGAAAAGAAGGCTTTAGCACTACTGAGATTTTTTCTCTCTCTGCCCAGAATGTCTTCATGAATTGGCTGGGAAAAAAAGTCACACTTTCTCAAGGGAGGTTGATACCTTATGACTGTTCTTCATGTTAGCTATTTCAGCTGGAGGCCAGATTCAAACATGAGTTTGTGTGAGAAGGACAGTTTGCTGCTAGATTTAGAATCATCTCTGAATGAGCAGAGATGGGATACATACCCAGATTGATCCTGATTTCCACAGTCATTTAGGTCAGGACTGTTGCAAAACATGGAAATCCAAACATATCTCAGATGGCTGATTTGAAATCCAAATCCAAGCTCAGACAAATGTTTGATATTTAAAGAAGGTCCGGAACAAAAGGTAGTTTTAGTTATTTGGTTTAGAGTTTGTACTCTATCTGGGCTGATAAGATGTTTGGGATGCAATTCAGTGAGCTACTCCTATGCCAAAATATAACTATTTTTATGAGTGCAATGAAAACAGAGGGTAAATTATAGCAAAATATGATGTTAGTCAGGAATAGAAAAACTTACAGCCATTTCAGCTCCAAAGATTTTGCTCAGTTTTTACTACCTTAGCTAAATATAGACCAAATAAGTTATTTTAGGCTGATACTTCTGCTTGTACTGAAAGCAGATAGATGTTCTTGGAAGACTAATATTATACATTCAGCTTTGAAAATTCTGACATGCATATGGATGCCAAGACCAGAATTAAGGACATTAGATTTTGATCTCATAGTACTTATTATTATTTGAAAAGTTAATCTCTTTGCACTACTTTCACTCTTTATGAGCTTCTTATAGTCCTAAAATTCTTAGTTAGATATTGAGGATTATAATGTTTTGTTGATTTTTCAGCAGAGCTCCCCAGAGCTGTCAAAAATACGATAAGTAACACTCTTAAAAAGGATTTACAGGCCTGTCTATGGAAAGAATTTCAGGAAAATTAAGGTAAATTCATTTAAGAACTGAGCACAGCAAATAGATGAGAAGGTACTTTAATATCCCATGACAATTGTCTTAGTTCTTAGTTCTTATTAGTCTTAAATTGCTTCTCATCTGAGGACGATTAAGAAAAGTATGTGAGGTTACTTTAACTTTGTTAGGCCACACTCCATCCAGCTATCTAAAGGAAATAACAATACCTCTGTAGCTCATCTGAACTGCTCGTGGTGTCTTTGAATATGCGACCATTCTCACCCCACAGGACTTCAAATGATTTTGCCTCTTTAATTGCTAACATATATGGGAGGGCTGGGATGGCATCATGACCACTTTTCCATTCCCTAATTCTTCAAACTGTCCTTTTATACCTCCACTCAGGTAAGTAGTCCTGGTCCTATGAGTAGAGTTCTGCAAGTGCAAATTTTCTGGAAAAAATGGTACCCTGCCTTACAATAACTAGGAGGTTACAAAGAATGAGGATTTGGTTTAAACATTCTGAAAACATGGCCATTTGCAAAAGTATTGGGATATAAAACATTTTTTAACCTTGTAAAGACAAGAATTAACAGTTCCCCAGTAAAAAGCTGCCTGTAGGTTGTTCTTATTTACTATGAAGAACTGCTTAATAGTGCACAAGAACAATATTAACAGAATTGCCAGGAAGGATTGACAACAGGACGTTGAAGAAGGCATTATTAAGCAGTATTCAAACCATTCTACCTTCCATTTTACCATGGATACGGAAACCCATAACTACACAGGTATACTGATCAGTGTCTGTAAGTATGTGCACAGACCTTTGCATCTCAAGGTGCTATTGCAAGAATTTCTGAGACTTTTGATTTAGTTCGTTATTCTCAGGATTTGGAGTGTTCTCATTTATATGGCATCTAAGGGCAAAATTACACTGAGTAAACTCGTGATGTGTAAGCCATGACTGTTCTAATCATGCATTTGGGTTAAACAGAAAAATAATTGTGCATGTGTTTGATTTTCATGTCTTCTTGCTCTTGATAGATTGAATCTGGATTTGTATGATAAAATGAATGGGGAGGAGAACTTCTTTGCATCCACATTTTTTTAAAGCGCTAGGAATTAGTACCCATAGTTTTGTCTAGAAATGGAAAAAGGAAATGACACAGTAATAGTGAGCTGAGCTTACATATAAGCATATTGATCCAAAGATTGGGAGTAGACAAAAGGAGAGACATCCTGAAAATAAAAAGTGGCATAAAAACTCCACCAGCCATGAGAAAGACAGCACTCATCTCAGTTGTTCCATAATAGTTTTCAAAATGCTTTTCAGCTGTGAGAAACCTTCTTCTGTATGAATAAAATATAACTTTTTGCATTTGAGTCAGCAAAACAGAGACATTTTTGTTACCAAAACTCCCAGGATATTTTCTTGAAGGAATAACTCACCTTGCTTTGAGCACAGATTTACATAAACAGGTTTTCCTGTCTCACTGGTTTTTAGCTGCATCCATGTGTGAAGGTATTTTTTACTCCGCTTGGCCATTACCTTCTGACCTTGTTTTGTGAGAAAAAGAGAGCTGTTGGCCACCTTCAGGAGCCCATCCTCGTGGCAGTGCCACCTGACTGCCTGGGAGCAATCGACGACGATGCTGCGAGACGACAGAGCAGAGCGCGTAGAGATGCTCAGGCACTGGGCAGACTTCACATGGAGGAGTCTGTCATCTGCCATCCACTGCCACTTCTGGTTCAGGCTGGTCATATTGCACTTTTCCATAATGACTCCTCTCTTTTCTGAAAGACACTGCTGTTTCTGGACATGGATAATGAGAAACCCTTCTGGAAAAGGAAAATTCCAGAAAAATATAATAGATCACACATTTACTTGACAAAAAACAAATTCTCAATAATTTAAAATGCATCAGCAAATAAATCTCTCTTTCCGCTTTCTGCGTGTTGAACTTTGGGGAAACTTCCCATAAGTTTAACTTATTTTAAAAAACCCCTCCAAAGACAACACTCAGATGAAGCATGTGCTGGTAATGTAAATAATGAAAATGCAAAACCCCAAACATTGTGGCAAGGTCATATTGACCTTCATTGTATATAAAAATAAGAAAACATTAAATTGGATATAAAAGAAATCTAAGAACTATTAACTTCAAACACCAGTTCCTCATTTCCCCTGCTTGAAAGCATACAGAGATCTACATGAGTTCTCAGTCTCTATTTCAGCTTTACAACAGACTTTTAAAAATATAATTTACTGCCTGCAAGTTGTTCCGGTAAAATTCATAATGTTTCTGAGGGAAACATATAGGAGTATATTCACAAATCTATGTGTGTCTCAGTGCCTGCATTACAGGAATGGAGTTTCTTTACTGATAGGAAGTACATCTGTTTTACTGGATTTACTCCAATGTCTCTAGCTGTTAGCTTTGTGACCATTCCAATTCACATAAGATTAGCTCTCTGTGTCACCTCACTTAAAGATCAACACCAACTATTCACATGAAGAGAATTACAATGCATTCATCAAAACCTCACAAAGTTACCAATGCAAAATACATACTTGTTACAGAACACGGGACTGGTTATTTCAAAAGCAGCCTCCCTGCCATATCATGTTTATGTTGTTCTTTGTTTTTAATCTCAGTTACTCAAACATTTCCAGCCCCATTAGTTACAAAGTGCTAAACCAAATGTGTATTTATTTCCCTCAGTTGATGTTGTCATTCCCCTGTTTTTACAGACCTGGGTATTTTATAACTAAGCATTACAGAAATCTCCTGTCTCTGAAGTTTCACAAAGTATGAATAAAAGATAGGAATCTCCCCTTTGAAGCGTTTGTCCCAAAAACTGCTCCTGGATTGTCTATCAAGAGATCTTCTTAAAAAAAAGAAGATATATCTCCAGCATAGAAGAAGACAGTTTATTTTCCTTTGGAAAGGAATCTAAACAGAGCAGGCTATGTTGGCCCTGCCCCTCATTCCTCTGGTACGAAGGCCAGGGAAGAGGTGGCTCGATTTTTGTAAGTCACCGGCTGTGCCGGAAGGCTCTGCTCAGTGGCAGAAAGAGCAATACGGCAGAGGGAAGTGGGGAGAGACACTTACCTGAGAATGTCAAGGCAAGACAGGTAGAAACCAGGACGTGAAATAAAGAATCCATTTTCCCTCTAGCAACTCCCCATGCTTCTCTTAAAAAAACCCACCTCAGATAAGTGAAGCGAAGGCTAGGAAGGAAATGTGCCTTCACAGGGGGAAAAAGTCAGTGACGAGCACTTCCTTCTATTCAATTGTTTTGGGGGTTTTTACAGCACTTTGTCCTTTATACGATTCTTCAGTTTACTAGTTGGCTTATTTTGGAAAAAAACTTGCAAAAGAAAAGTTTTCAAACACCTGGGAAACTAAAATAGATTATATTGAATCTCTTTAGACTAAAAGAAAGGGGATCATACTTTTGTGTAATTTGTTGCCTGTGCACTATTACTAATCTGCAGGTCATCTGGATGGTGCTGAATATATTCTATATTACCCAGGGAACAAATGTGTATTTTTTGTAACTATACATAATCAAGCAAAATCTTGGTATTTCTAACTCCACAAGTTCTAAAAGCCAAGTGGAGGGTGGGGAAGAAGGGTAAGAGGAGGAGACAAAGCTCTGGCATCTGTACCAGGTCTTAGAGAAACTCCTCCTGAGGAATCAAGTGATGCTGGGTTTGCCTTCCCATCAGGCGGTGCACCTTGCTCCATGTCAGTGGGAGGTTGCCTGTGTCCTCCGGGTTGGTTCCCAAGTGGTCTGAAGCCATGGTGGAGGCTAACCAAATTGTGCTGGCTGAGCCTGGTATTGGGGGTACAAGACTGATTGTGCATTAACTACTCTAGGCAAGAAAAGAGACTTCAGTTAATATTTTATATTAAGTGTAATTTATTAGCAGTATGAAGCAAAGTCAACATCACTGCATTAAAAACTCATTATACCCTGTAAACAGACCTCCCAGTGCTGTAAGTCATAATGCCAACTTCGCATATCTCTTAAAAACAAACTTTTACTGAACAATAAAGGAAACAGTCATAGCAGCATTTTCTTTCTTGTATAACCAGTCATGGAACAGTCCATATCATTAAAGGCATCTATCTCTTACTGAAAGAGATAGAGCAGATAAACAACATATGCAAAAATTTCTGTATTAATAAAAGACAGACAAATATTTAAAATCCTTACCATTTAATATATGCTACAAAGTTTCTTTTAAAAGTAGAATGACTTACACAATTTACAAATACACTGGATTCAGGTCTGTAGCAGAAGCATGTTCTAAGACAATCAACAGTATAGGGTAAATACATACACACTGAATAACAGACATTGTGCTCTGCAACTGCTCTGTAAGACCTACAGTAAATACACATTTAATAGTTAATAGTATGAAGAACATATATTTCCATATAAAATATTAACTGCTTTTGAATATTTTCAAAAACAAGATTTTTATTTTTTTATCATCTCCTTTTTTTAAAATCCATAGTTGAACACTTGCAATTTAGCAGCAAGAATGTTATGTGGCCAAGAAACAAGCTCACCACATAATCAGTAATAGCACTTTACAGTACAGTTGACAGTCCATTCACAAGACAGTTTGCAAACGTCAAAGCTTTTATACACTTGTTAAACATTTCTTCTGTAGAAGTCCCAGTGTCCATCTGACTGCAGCAGTAGCACATACATACATTCCATATGGCAAATATCAGCATTACAGAATTAAACCCACCTTTAGATACATACACAAAATCCATGTGTAGTTTCAGTACAGTACCTTCTTTATAAATCATTTTTGGGAAGCTCACAATACATTCATATATAGTAAGGGTCCAGCAATCTCTGTACTTTTGCCAAACTGTCCACAATCCTTTCAGAAGTTGGCCTCAAAGCCGTCTTTCCCACTGCAGTAAACTCCTTGAAGAAGCTGCTGGTAGGTAATGAAACAAATTACCTCAAGAGACTGACATTCGGTTTTACCCTCCTTGGCTTCACTGGACAGCTTCTGCAGAAAGTCTGCTTTCATACAGACTCAGTGCATGGTGCACAAATTCATACTGCTCGCTGGTCTGAACCATTCCACCCCTGGAAAGGAAACACACTGGACTGAAATCTTATTTCTTAAGACTGCAACATCCTTCAGCTCCTGCCAGCCCCATAACCACAAGATAACTCAAGCCCTTTTTTCAATTTTTGACTTAGAGTTTGCTTGAGTAAGCGGGAGATTTATCTGAGCAGAATTACTTTCTTCACAACTTACACCATCCAGCACATGGCCAACATGAAGAATTCCCAGTTTCGTCATGGTAAGAATTAGAGGAAAACATCTGGCATCTACAGTGTTAAAACCTACATTTCAAATTTAGTATATTCAAAGAGAACTTTGCTCAATCACTTGGACAAGGAAGGCCAGATACATGGATGCAGCACTACCCCTGATGGAGCAAAGAAGTAGACAGAATCTGGTCTTTCATTTTTGTCCTTTACTAAAAATGTAACCTTCTGTGACCTGCAGATGGCCTGTGCAGAGAGCAGCTCTTCCTGTCCTCTTTCTAACGCCTACAGTGCATCCTGTCCGAACAGCCACCACCTACGAAATTTTACAGTGGTGAATCATTTCACCACCAACAATACAGAGAGTTTAACCTGACCATAAAAAGAATTAGTTGCAGCCAGCTTGGATTAAATGCCTACATTTTATATGTTCACCTGATAACAATCCATTTTTCAGGTCTAAGTGCTAGATCAAATCCCACATCTCCAGTGCCAGTTGCAGTGTGGTAGGAAGGGGATGATCTGCGAGAGGTAGGTGTGATAGGAGTGGTACCATTTAGCTCTGAAATTAAACTGAGCCTCTTTCTGTCAATACTGAGGTGTTTGAGGTCTCCCTTCTCACAGAGTGAGGCCTCAAGTGTACTTAATTCCACTATAATGATCTCATCTGCCAGGGTATTCAAAGCCATCTACCCTGCTTCTAGAAACAAGCCCCTGGTTCATCCTCAGTGTACCCTGCAGCAGCTAGTTACCTTTGGGATAATGAAAGACTAAACCGCCTTAGTGAGAAGGAAGACATTAAGATATGTATCCCATTTGGCTTCAGTTAGATTTTCATTGAAACCTTCAAATTTGTGAGGTATTTGGGTCCAGAGCACTGTTGGAGCCAGATATCTTACAGGACAAGGTCTGAGATCCCTAGCAAGAAATCTGATCACTTAGTATAACACTGATATACTAAGCTATTTGAAAAATGGTAAAACTGCCTCAACAAGTATTGTCCTTCAGTATTAGAGAACGTTACCTACAAACACAAGGTCCTTTTATTTTTCTCAGTGTTACTGAATGGCTAAATGGCTATGGCACGAAAATCATAATTAAAAAAAAATCTACTTCTTTAAGCAAGTGACCAGCTGTCTGTGTTCCTCCAATGAGCTCAGGCAAACGCAGGACACCTTTTAGTGAGCTGCATGACTGTTATGTTCTTCCTAGGAACAAAATCACAGGCCCTTAAATGCTCCCATCCAGCCCAAAATGCAGCACTCTTAGCTTTGCCAACAAAGACATCCACAAATTCATAACTCTTGGCTGCCTTTTGCCTTCAGCTGCTTTCCTCTGCTTGTCCTCTGCCTGGAGATCCAGTGAGGGACGAAAGGTGATGGGAGGGCTTTGCTCTGGTCCTCTGTGCTGCCTAGTCTCCTTCCTTCCTCCTCACTGCTGCGTCCTGCTCTGCCCCCGCAACCCCATCCCAACCAGCTTCCCTCCCTGCCTTCCTCATCAATGTTCCCCCAAGATGTTCTCTAAGGGAGTGCACTTCCCAGGTTAGATCCGCTGTGTGGAAGGGGTGGAGGAAGGGAACATATCCAGGGAGAAGGACTTGGCAGGAAGGGCAGTTTAAAACATGTTTGGCTGCACTAGGCTGTTTGTGGTGATGATCCTCGCTCCTTCCTCTTCAGTGCTGAAGCCACATACAAAATGCCCAAGAAATTTTGTATTGTAAGGAAGCACTTGTAAGACTGGTGGGGGCTGAGCCCAGCACCACCACGAATGCCCTGTGTTAGCAAGCACAGCTGAGAGCTTATGACGCTTCTGAACCCTGTATGGGCAAACAATGCATATCTCTGTCAGCTTAAGGGCACCTGAGGCTTATTCAGAGGTTCAGATAACTTAGCCTTGTCAGTGCCATTATACAAGGGATTCATTGAACCATAGCACCACAGAACAGTTTGGGTTTGTAGGGACCCTAAAGACCATGTAGTTCCAAATCCCCTGCCATGGGCAGGGACAGCTTCGCCTAAGAACAGGTTGCTCAGAGCCCCATCCAACCTGTTGGCTCATGTCCAATTTTTCATGCACCAATATCCCAAGTCCTTCTGACCTTTGTTCTTATGCAAGGCTCGTGTTTAAGAGCAGGGAATTATCTGTGATCCCAAGACATTGTTTTGTGCAAATGTCTGTGTGGAAGAGCATTTCAGGAGGAAATTTGCTCAAGGAGGGAGGTTTCCTTTCCCGTGTCCCTAGTGCCCAGAAGGGATGTACCCACAGCTACAGCACCTCAGGACGTGCAGCCTTCGTCCATTTGTCAGCCTGCACTGCCAGCTCCTCTGGAAGCTGCTGGGCTCTCTGCTTCTTTGGGACTCTGGGCTGGTGCTTAGAAGGATCAGACCCTGGTATCCTGAGGGCTCAGGGACTGTGACCATCATTGCTTGGGTAGCAATGGGTGCGTAAAGGGTCCTTTACCCTGCCCTCTGGCTTGCTGCTAGTGCAGCTGGATGCAGTCTGCTCCAGAATGAATGCAATGCAGGGTTTGGGATTATTTTTTTTTAACCTGAGGCCATTAGTCAAAACACTTAAACAATGAATTGACGCACACTGGAAACTCTTTTCATCCTGTCTGTGGAGCCAAGAGCAAAGTTATCGGATGTCATTCCAAGAATGTGCCTTTAAGGTTAAGAATGTGCAAAGTTTCTCGATGTCACAGTAAGTCTTGAAGATGCCTCACATCAAACATTTCCTGTTTCTGTTGCAAAATATAAAAAATGAACTGGGAAAAAAAGTAAGCTGAGCAGACCTGTGGGTCTGTCTTTTTACTAATTCACACAGACCATGGCTGTATTTCCATCCATGGGTCAATATTTTCAGTGGATGGTCCATTTTCTCATATTAGCTCTGCACTGATGATTATTGTCAGATCCGTTCTTAACTTACACTGAACAGCTAAGAAGGAAGTGGTACTTGGACATACCCTACCTAGGAACGGCTCTATCCCATCTCATTCCCTGTTGGAGCCCTATTTAAAACTCCCTTTCCAGGGAGAGCTACATGGGCCATTAATTAAACTGTTTTCCAGCATAACATTTTGCCATCATCTGCAATTTGTCTGGATGCTTGTTTGGTTTTCATTGAATATGCTGGGCAATAGGAGTGTTTTGGTAAGTCACTACAACACCACTTGTGAGTCCCTCAAGTCAGCTCTTTTCTTTTTCCTATTGCTCGATTCACTTTGGTAGAAATCTGGTCATGGACCCGTGTGATAAAATGTTCACAGGAAAGGGAACAAAAAATGTCTTTAAAAATTAAAACAGAGACATAGTCTTTGTCTCAGGCAATGCCTGAGAATATGAAGCAGCTTAAGCAAGATCTCTGGAGTCTATTTATATAATGTGAAACTTGAAAAAATACAGAAATGTGCAAATCACAATATTTAACAATTCTTAGAACAAGCTTTGTGTCATGGAAATTGCTGTTATGAATGCTATATTTGGGTCAGATTTCCATTCTCTTTCCAAGTTTATCTAGAATACTAATATGTAAATGAAAGTTCATTAGTCAGATCCACTCAATAAAATTGCGTTCAGTTATAATGCTGAAAATTTGGGTTGTTTTTTTTATGTCTGAAACAACAACATTAAAAGATGCAGCTGAGACCAGAGTTTACTTCCACTTCTCTATAATGTATTGTAAAAGCAGTAAGAAAAAGGTTCTGTCATAGTAGAAACACTAAAATGGGGGAGAACACTTCAAATATTTTTCAATAATATGAATAGATAATCAGAAAAGAGGGTTGGAAATTTCCAGTTGATAATTTAAAACAGAGTAAGCATTTTTCCCTCAGCTATTCCATCTTATTTTGTTGCTGAGATTTTTAGGTCAATAACTCCCCTTGGAGAATTTTACACTCCAAGTGGCTCATCTTGCCCTGTACAGATCATATTACAATGTCTAGTGTGATGAAGCCATGTGGGAGGGGAAGGCAGAAGAGATGATCCATAAACAGGGTCAACTATACGGATTCTGGTCCTTCTGCAATTCATGGTTCCATTACCTTTCAGAGCTCTTCACAGCGCAAAAAATTCTGAATTAAACATTTGACCTAAGCTCTTTTTCAGCATTTGGACCCTAATGGATTTTTTTCATTTACAGAAGACATGCATGTCAGGAGCAGTTAAGACACTTGCAAGGAGATTATATGACCTGGTACCTACAGCAGAAGAGGAGACTTCTCTACTCTTGGTGCAATCTTGTTTATTTACTTTATATAAAGTCCTGTTTCTCCAAGCAGAATAAGAAAGAAAAGTACAACCAAACCAACAGTTTCCATTGTGCACAATACCCACATCCTCCTTTAAAACACAAATCCCTCTTCAGCCATGGTTTCACAAAAAAAAGCACTCTGCAACAATGCTGGCTTACACTGTTCCAGCTCCCAAACTGTGAATTCAATTAGGGAATTGATCTGACTTCAGAAAACTCTGGAACAAATGCCTTGGTATTTTCTTAGGCTGGGTAAATTTGCCAACTCAATTCAAAAGGACCCCCAGCACAGCCAAGGGAATAGCAACAGCACCAGATTTGTCTTTCTCCGATGCTCAAAGAAACTACACACTGAGTGAGCCTGGCTGGCTCTCTCAATCCAGGCTCAAAGACAATCCCTTGTCTCCAGATTGCCTCACATCTCTTGTGTCCTAGTGGGATGATGCAGGCAGCAGGAAGTTCTACGAGGGGAAAAGAGAAGGGACAAGTGCCCAGCAACCACAGGGTTGTCATTTCAGAGGAATTTAATTCAATGGAAGTTTCACCCAGAAAACAATATTATTCCTTATTTGGGACCTAAATACAAATGCTACCTTGAATATTCAGTTAATGTGGTCATGAAAGTCAGCAAAGGCAATGGGAGCCATTTCATGTAAAGTAACATTCAACCATGAAAATATTTTCAGAATCATTACTGAATCATTACTGATCATCATTAAATCATTTTGGTAATGATTTCAGAATCATTGACTGATTTTCAGAATCATTGACCAATTTATGGTTCTTCTGGAACTCACCGATCCACTCGTAGCTGGCAGACAATGCTCAATGCATCTACAACTCCCTCTTCCTTTAACTGCTGACAACCAATGGCTGTGGCAATAAAACATCCAGTTCTTCCTATACCAGCACTGAAAAGAAGTCAAAATTTATTAGGGGAATGGAGTTCACAGATCAAGGAGTTAAGTGGAAAACACTAAATAGATATGAAAACACCAAAAGTATGAAATATGGAATTGCTAGAACCCACAGCTCCTGGGTGCATGACCAGCAAGGCTGACTTCTCAGCTCACTTTCTTAAAGAGAAATGAAAGCGTGCACTGTTCCAGCAGTCCAGTTGTGGGTAATTGTGAGGCTTACATTTTTTCAGTTTGCACACAAGTGTATGGTAAGAAAACCAACCTTCATTAGCACTACAAAGTCTGAGTATTCTCTGGCCCAGTCCAAGCAAATGATGGAGATATTCACTGAGAAGGGGAAAAAGCCAACCTAAAGACAAAAGTCAGTAGGGCTTTACGTTTACAGCCCTCAAAGCATTCAGGGGTTCTGCTAACCATACCTCTAACCATGAAGGCAAAAGGATCTAGACTCACACTGATACATTTAATGCTCTCTGCTGTGATTCTGCAGGATGGAGAAGGACTTGGTGCTATAGCTCTCCAGGTTTTCTTGGCGCCTGCTGGGAAAGAGCCATTTTGGCATAATTTTTATCCCTGAGGCCTCAACACTTTTGACAATCTCTGCCCCACTCTGTTTTTTGCTTAAGTAATGTGGAATGCAGTGCAGCTCCCAGCTGTCATGCTGAATGGCAGGAAAACTGGAGGAAAATAGTTAAAACATGGAGCTGGGGTCCAGATCTTCATAGCCCTCTCACTCAGACAAAAAGGGAAGAATCTGTCTGTAAAATGGAGTGTGAGATTTGTAGATCATAATGTAGCAAATGCATAAATAGCTGAGCTGTGACTGAAGAACTATAAATTTTAACCATAACTGGGATGATACCTTAATCACAACTGAGATGATATCTCTCTTTAAGCATTAATAAATTCCTGCCCATGCTTAGAGACCTTACTGTCATATCACTCATCTCAGAAAGACATCCGATTCTTCTGAAGACCTTCATTACTGAAGATCCTTACTAGAAAAAGAAGGCTCTCAATAGCCATCCTCAGATTTGTGCATTGTTCAGGGAAACTACAATTCCTGATAAATACAGCTGCATAAAATTTGTGAAGTTGCTTATTCACAGCATTCTAGTTTTCAAATATTATGGGTGGTTCAAATTTGGGTTCCATTTCTCTAAATCTTCTAAATATGGAGCTGGAAAAAGGTTTTTCAAGATGAAAAGTTCTGATTTAATGTACTTCTAGAAAAAAAAATTGAAGTATTATCCCAACTGTAAGAGATGTATCATCACAGTTACGAGACAAACCAAGTAAGAAAACCTGGATTTTATTTTTACTTTCTGTTTTGCTTCATCTACTTCTTTCCATCAATATAACAAATACGGTGCTACTTCCTACTATTTAAATTGCAACATGGGGCAACGAATCAATAGAAAGCAATAAAATGGAATTAAATTAGAATTATTAGAAGGACATTCTCTGGTGCATTACAATTTATGCGAGTAACACTCTGCTCTTGAGTACTGAATAACACTTGAATATCCAACCAACTACTTTTGGTTGGAAAATGTTCACAAATTGTAGTACTGATGTGTTCTGGTCTCCAAATTTGTACCTGACACTTGTTCTTCAAAACTGACTTGCTTTGCAATATGCCATATGGTCACAGGGTATTGCATCTGAATCAGGTATGTAATCATGCAATAAGACAAAAAAGTAGGCAAATCATAAATAAGAAAGAAAAATAAAATATTTTTTCCAGCTGCTGTTTCAAAAGCAGAGTTCATTAGCAGAAATAGAGAACAGTTCAGAAGCGATTTGCTCGCAACAAGGGAATTCTCTCCAAAACCCATATCCTCAAATATGAACTAAAAAAGTCAATTAGCATGAAGAAGAACTGGGGAATTTTGCTCTTCCCCAAACACATTCTTTGTTTAGGAGGGCTATTTGATGCAATTTGCTGTAGCCTTGCTTTGGGCAGCCATTAAGAGAAGGACTGGCTGATTACCTGCAGTGCACAACGACAGGCCCTCTGCCTGGTGATTCCACCCTGTCCTCCTCCACATCCAGCATGAGCTGCAGCAGAGGCTGAGCGCTGTCAGGCGTTTTGTGGTCCGGCCAGGATGTGTACCAGTAGTGCTTCACACTGCGGGACTGACTCCCTTGCTGAAAATAACATGAAGATTTTATATGAACACTTGCATTGTTTTTATTTCTTACAGTGTTACTGTAAAAAGACAGTAAAAATGTTAAGAGAGATTGAACATTTTCTTATATTAAACTTGGAGGATATAACTGTGGATGGAACAGATGTACTTCTAGACATTGAGTTGTAAGAAGGGTTCATGCACCTGAAAACTTGGCTGCTTTTCCAGCTATGTAACTTCTGTTTTGTCCATCTGACTACTGACTTAATGACTGTATTGTCAGCTGGGAATTGTCAGAGGTCTGTGATGTATCAGCAATAATATCTAGAGAGAATAGCTTGATTTGGGCTTCTGAATTTTTAAATCATTATGTATTTCTACCTTTTAAGGTCATTACCATAAGGGGCTGATAGTAAAATTACAACAGTATTAAAGTGAAAGATGCAGAAGAGCTGCCCTTCTAGGTGAATCAGATATCCCAGTTTGTCCAGTTATTCTCTCCAACAGTCTGCTACCACTTACTTCAACAAGAAAAGGGGCTAAATACGGGCTAGGGTAATTTGTGTTGGATGATATGACTTCTGCTCACTTCTCAGTGCTGAGGCTGAAACACTAAACAAATATACTCTTCCCAATGTATTATTTATTGTAATGCTTTGTCAGGAGTAGCAGGTCAATCTGATAGCATGAGAGTGTAATACGGGAAGTAACTCACAAGAGGAACATCTGTCTTATTTTACACAATTAATGTTTAATGAGAACCATGAAAGCATGAAGATTTCCTCATATACTTCTTGTATTTTTAACTTCTCAGATAGGTTATAGCTGCACTCAGTGCACAACATATCTTTTTTACCACGTATCTTTTTTAGAACAATGCTATGTTAGTTCTGTCATTAAAATCCCTTTACTTTGCCTTGGCAATGCTAAAAGGGCCCCAAAACAAATGCAATTCAAGAGAGTGAAACTTGCACTCTTTTTCGAAGCCTTTTCTATTGCCAGAGTGATACAAAGCAGAAACACAATAAGTATTCCAGTACTTTGGTCACAACCCTACCTTGCAGCTTCATAGTTCCTCCTGAAAAATTTATGCCCTTTAAAAAAGCCAAGACTTTAACTTCATTTAACAATAAAGAAAATAGAGCATTACAAATGATGCTTCTCAGATGCAGATTATTACCTTTATTGTAAGCTGACGGACGGTGTAGTTCTTGCATTCTTGCACACTGTTAACAAGGACTTCAACCTTCCCATAGATTCCTCTTTTTTCTGGCCAATAAAGCACGCATTTCTGGAAAGCAAGCATCAGTGTCATCAACAGACTGGATCCTGGAGCCATATCCGTATCTAATCTTTACACAGAATGTATTTTTCTGTGAAGTTCAGATGAATTCAACTGAGGTGTTATTCAAGTCAGAAGTATTCCTAAATAAGATTTTGCAGAGTTCTTACTGAGTGACTTAGGCCTGGTTCTCAGGATCTGAGTTTTACAATATAGATCTCTTCCACTGAAAACTTTGCACAGCTGTTTTTATTCTTAAAAGCTCAGTGAACTTCAGTTATAGGAATTACTTTCCACATTCAAAATTAAAGGTTTTTTTCCCTAGGAAATTCTAAAATTAAACTGTTGAAGTTTTGTCTTTCCAAATGGGACTTCCTTCTGAGCAAGAGATTCAGATTTTGCCCTCTGCTCACAAGACTTTTTATGCTCTTTACTCTCCTGAGCCCTGATAAAAGAAAGCATAGAAATGTGCCTTTAGATCTTACTGAACTCAATTGGACTAAATGTGCATGCTGAAGTATTTTGAAGAATCTGAGTTGTTTACTATATAACTTTCTGGAAATGAATGTTTAAAAAATTCATCAGTCTTTCTAAAGCTACACAAAATTGTATGCAGAATTCTCAGTGAATCAGTAGTGTTACACTATTTCAGCAATTTATCTGACAAGCATCTACTGAAAAGGAGATGAAGAAATAGTATTTACTAGACAAACCATTTTATTTTTCCCCTGCACTAGTTTGCTTATCTTTAAGCCTTCAATATTCATTTCAATCAGAGTATCTCTATGGGCTATATGAAAGCAAATATCCCTGGTGTATAAATACTTCTCTAAAAATGGATGCTTATTCCCTTAAGAATACAAGGTCTCTGAAAGACACATTTTCTGAAATAATGCTGGCCAGTCCAACTCATTCATTAAATAAAAAGACACCCCAACATCTAAAGGAAACTTCTGTTTTAATATCCAATACACAGGTAGAAAAACCCAACCAAGAATCAAATAAACAAACAAAAACCCCTCAAAACCCAAGAGAACAATTCTACAGTAACAGGAATCCCAGAAACACCTCGTTTTTATTTCCTCACAAACTCTTGCTGAAGTAACTGGTATACATGGAGATAGACAGTAGCCTACATTATACAGCTAAATGAAACAATCCCTTTAATACAATTAATTGCCATAAAGCATAACTTCCAGTAAATACTGCTGAAAATGATCCAGAAAAACAGTCAGTGAAATGCAAGGCTTTCCCACCAGGTGTGATATTTAAGCTGTTACTCTACTTGATAACCCAATAGCAGATTGAACTGAATCACCTCAGTTGTATAAATACTTTTCTAAAAATAGATGCTCATTACCTTAATAGTGTAAGGTGTGTGAAAGCCACATTTTCTGAAATAATGCTGGCCATTCTGACTGGTTTCATTCAACTCCTGTCTTTTGCAGAATTACTCGAACATCCTAAATTTGCTGTCTCCCCGAAGAGATCAAGAAAGGCAACAAAATACTCAGAAATTTGTACGAAAAAGTGTTCACGAGTTCCACAGTCTACCCATGTGACACATAGAATTACTATCATCTGCCAGATCTGCAGTTCATGCTCCTCCCTGGGAGTGTAGTTTTCAGTGCTAATATGGGAAAAAGAAAAGTCTAAATACACAATTGTGCCCTGACAATCAACAATAGTTGAGTAAACTCCTGAGAATTCTTGATAAATGCGAGCATGCGACACTCACTACAAAGCCTTCAGGCACTCCAGAAGAGTGTTTTTCTTGACTCTTTCCCAGAACTTGAATTGGCAACTTGCACTGGGTGGACAATGAAATGTGGCTGTTCATTAAAATAACTTTCATTTAACCGTCTGTCTACATTTAGTGAGGTACAATGGATTATTTTTAACACTGTCGCTGTGCATCTTTTAAAAATACGGTTTGTTACTGCTTTAAAAATAGCTTGAAAATACAGGTGGGATAAGCTGATTCAAGCACTTCCACAGTGTGGGGAATTAACATGTTTTTGAAAGTTAACTGAAAAAAAGGGAAAAAGATGGAGATAGGAGGGATAAAGTTATCAGACATACAGAAAATAATATACAAAAATCTCAGGACCATAATAAAAAAAAAGCAAACTGCCTCAAGCTGTTACCTGTACATAAAAGAGGATTTTACTTGTCTCTAGTAGGTACATTTTAAACCTGTTCAAACGTCAGATACCATGGCTGAGGAGTCTGGTGTCCAGCCTCATGTGTGCAAGCAGTAAAAACCTCATTGCGCATAGTATTTATTAGAACTAACTAAAGACCTCCCCCCCACCCCAAACATTCCCTGACAAACAGGAAGTTTATACAAGAAAGTTTCTCACATGACTTTTAACTGATTTCAGCCTTTGTCCTTCCCCCTGTGACAGGGCTGCAGGGGCTTAGGCTGCCTCCATTCCCTCTCCTGCCCCCTGGCATGCCCTAACTCATGCCCACTTTGTGCCAAACTTCATGGGGACCCTCCTGAGGTGGATCTCTGTGATGGAGTGGGATCTGGCCCTGCCCTGGGCTGGGGCTGGCACCTGCGATTTACCACAGCCAATGTTTTTAACTTGCCAGAACTGCTCCTATTGCAGCCTGGTCCCCTGTGCTACTGAATGGAGGAAGGCTCTCCCAGGTGATAATTTATTTATTATTACTGGCTTTAGTCCCTGGATTTGGACCCTGTACAAAACTAGTTTAACAGCTCTCAAATATTTGTGCAGTTACTTTACTTCAACTCTGCTTCTGGTGTATTTCTTCATAAAGCTATGTCTACAAATTTACATATTAAAGGTCCCAATAACTAGGCCAACACACAACAGTAAAGAACAATAACAACAAATCTTCAGTTCCAGAATCCCTTTTTACTCCTGCCCTCTATTCACTGTCACTACTAACTCAAGCATGAGAAATATACTTTAAGATGGCCTGCAGAATTTGCCTTCACAGAATGAAATCCTCAAAGTTAGCACCAAATCTTCTTAAGTTCTTCCAAACCCTATCTACGGTACCAATACTCAACTAATTAAGTAATCTTCAAAGAGGCTTATGTGAAGTCTGTAAAAGGTAGGATTTCCAAATTCCAAAATCTACTTGGCTGTGCATATATAAGGGTGACTATAGACCAACCGAGGAAAAAAGTGTTACATGAAATATGACATGAGCTTTCAACAGTGAGTTAACAAGATTGTCTTAGATAATTACTGACAACAAGATTTGCATTATCTGAGTAATCTGATGCATCTGGCAGTATTAGTTCTCTCTTGCAGAATGCTGCACATGATTCTTTACTCATGCTTCCCAAAATATGTTTCCTGTTTAACAGGTAACATTACTATTACGTTTTGAAGGCAGAATAAATGCACATTATTGATGTAGTACATAGCACAATGACAAAAAATTAGTTGATACAACAGACATCTATAACCTCTAAGAAATTATATGTCTATAACATTCTTACACCCCACATATTTATCTAAATTCCATTGCTCAGTTGTTCTGACTAAACTCAGTAATATATGAAGATTTTATGTGAGTTGTATGTAAAGCTTTGAAAGATTGTGTCCTAAAATATTAGTACAGAATTAGAGACGGTCACCTTCAGTTAGTGATTTATCTCATTCTCTCAAAGTGGGATGGATCACCCTCCAGAGGTGACGACCACTCTTCAGTGACTACAGAGAGTACCTAGATCATTAGATGAGATGTGTTTTTCCTCATATTAACCCTAAAATCATAGCCTAGATTTCCAAGTTATTCAGGCAGAAGCTCCTTTACTGTGGACTCTCCTTGCACAGGCAGATTTTCAATTTGTTTAGACATTGTGTAGTTTTGAGGACAGGTTTTACAAATTTTGCATGTTTTCTTTGTACAGCTGACATAAATATTTTGCTCAGCACTGTACACTCATATCAGGACTCATATCATATCATCTTGCAAAAAACCACACCACAGCATGTCTTAACCATTTTTTCATCTCATATATAGAAGTAAGTCTATAGAAACCTTTACTTATCTTCATTTCACACAATTCCCATCACTACTGCAAATTCGTTCCATCAATATCTTGAACTAGGACACTAATGTCCCAAATAATTTTTCTTATGCAAAATAAATTAATTTATTGTGGAGATTAAGGTTTGCCATGTGTCTCTCATTTGAAAGCTCCATTATACATTACTTCATACATTACAGCACATTATAGTTCAAATGGAGGATGACTGTTGTTATACCAACTGAGGAATATGGCCTATAAACAAGAGTCAGGTATGGAGGTTTATTTGTTCAGGCGTGAATGTGGATGAGCAAATAAATATGCTTTCAGATATGAAGGTATTTGAATGAGTATATACTGCAGATGTACCTCCCTGAAAATGATGGAAAAATACCAAGTCCTATTATGCTAAATAAGATCTGCTTTGGCCTTCTCTATAGAGAGCAAATATTTTAACAGTGAAGATAATATGCTGAGCATGGCCAACAAGAGTTTGCTTTCTTTTCAGTAGCAAGCAAGGTTTCAGGAGGAACCTGCTGACAGTGGGAGAGCTCCTATGGTTTCTAGACAGGACAGCTTGCACAAACACAGCCTCTCTATATAGCCTGGGAACGACTTGAGAATCCTCACCCTTTCTGTTTGGAGGAAATTACCACTGCCAGGCACAACAATGCCGATAAACACCAGTGCCTAGAGCCTGCGTAACTCAGGTAAACACAGAGCTTCCTGACACAATGAAAACCACTGGGCACTTCTTTCAAGTCATTCTTCTTACACAGTGTCAGATGTGAGTGTTTAAACAGTCAGCATTTCCTCAGTGAAATACTTACTCTTTTGGTCAATTAGCCTGGTCGATTGCTATGCTTTCATGATTAATCCTGCATGTGGGCTTCTGAACACCTCTTTGAACACTCTAGTGCAAAATGGCAACTGATTTGGAAATCTGTCTTGGGACATTTCACAGGACCAACCTACTTTTCATATGCAGTTTCTTAAAATCCCCTGGATTTTAAGTTCCTGTTAGAAGTCCAAAGACATGCTGAGAAAGAGTGAAGCAGCAGCCAAGGGCAGAGGAAAGAAGAGTGTGTCTACTGAGTGCACATTTAAATGGAGCAGTGAGTTTGAGCTCTGGGAATGCACTCAGACTCTTGGCCCCTTGATCACTCAGACTAGAAACTTTGCCTAAATAAACTCTGCCGCTCTATCATCATGCATCTGAGTTTGAATAGCATGGGTGTGAGTGTAGCAGGGGAAATACAGCCCTGGTGCTTATGTGGCAATGTGCTAAGACTTGAATGAGGCACCTACCTGGAGCTGAGAATGGCTACTAAGTTCGGATTCAAGAAAAAAGCCCACCTCCTTTATTTCTGACTCTCTCTTGTCCACAAGCCCTGTAAACCACTTTAACATTCAGTCTTCCAGAACAGGTTTTGTGTTGGCCTCCTGCATGGGAGAGTGATCTTTGTTCCTAATGTTTGGTAGTCAGAAATATGGACTCTGGCACTACCAAGGAAAGCCTGACAAAAATTCACATGATTACTAAATAAAGATATTGAAGACGTAGTTTGGAATTGCTGCGAAAGTCACAGAATGCCTAATAGGCAGTTAGTTGGCTATTAGCCATTAAAATGCAATTGTCGGTCTAATTGATAATAAGGTAAAGAGGATTATTTCCATTCTGTCCAAGTTCCTCTGTGGTGTTGACACCTGGGAGCCCAAACTGTATTTCTGGGATGGTCCAAAAGATTTATAACATTGGGAATGAATTAAACCCATGAATTTATAGCAAAGAGCAAACTTCAACCATGTCAGGAAACCACTAATCACAACATTAAGCATCTAGTTGTTATAAAACAGAAAGTAAAAAGAAGTACAGATGTGACCAACAGATAAATGAGGTGTTTCTTAAAAAGTTATGAACCCAACAGATCTAGAAAATGGAGTTCCTTTTTTTTTTTTTAATCCATTATGACTTACGATGGCTATGCAATTGCACTTGGTGTATATTGCTACCACCTCATTATTTTTCACATATCCTATTAACAGATTATTTAAGAACCAGTTATCTGCTAGCTTCCTTCCATATCTGCTAAGGTCCCTTCTACAATATGCAGCCATAGGAATAATTTCTCAGTTGGGCTAGTTGTCATACCTCATTTTTTTCTTTCAGCTTTGTAATCATAACAATAACAGGGCTGTCTTCTTGCCAAACCATCTGCCAGAAATCATTCACGGTATTAATCATGGGTCCCTGAGTTGCAATGAAAGCCTTCTCTTTACCTCCATATCCCTGGTTTAGAAACAGACACAAAAGCATTTAATTAAAATTCATGTGATCAATCAATATTGCAGGTGAATGTTCTAAAAGAGCAGAAAAATTACACTGAAATTTAAAAAAAAATTTGAACTGAAAGAAGTTATGACTGATAGTAGAGCAGATCAGAAATTTTTCAGTAGAACAGTTTTTTCTCTGGAAATTACTGATTTGATGAATTTAATGGTCCTGAGAATACAACAATTTCCCTGCTTACTTGGATTCTTTTAGCTAACTCCATTCTTCAAGTTATTGGAACTTTCCTCATCCAGTGGTAGTTTAATCTATAGTTTAAATTGCACCAGTGTTTACAAGATAGTTGATAGTCAACAAGCCACAGAAGAGAAAATAAGAACTGTAGAACTGGTTTCTACAAAGATTCATGACAGAAAATAAATTTTAAAAAACATGATTGCCTGTGGAGTCAAAGACGCTGCCATACATGTTTTCTAAGGGAGAAGTGCCTTTATGGGAGTTTATAGGAGTGACAACATATATAGGCAGTATAGGGAGTCCTGAGACACACATGAGTGTGTAGGAGGTCCAAGAACGGTCAGGCACACACCGGGGAAGCAAAGAGAGGGAAAGACATGAAGAAATGAGAAAAACAAGACACTGCATTCTTATTTGTTGGGTCAAAAGGAGAAGTTATGAGTTTGTGCAGTGGCAGGGTCCCCAACAGTAATGCAGGAGAGAACCTGGCAATGTCTGAAGGGAATGAGTGAATGGAGAACAGCTGGAGGTGGTGTGGGAGCCTCTAGCCTTGGGTCTTCGTTTTGGGTGCCTTTCTCCCTGACAGCTGTAACTCATTACATGAACCAGTGGGATAATCCTCAGCTGGCACCAACTGTCCTCCTTCCACTCACCAATCTGCCTGAACGTACTTTGTCCAAGGCAGGTCTGTCAGGATCCCAGCAAACCCAGTGATTTTGTACACATGGATATGAAATTCCATTTCATAGCTAGGTTGCATTTTTTCTACAGTTGCTGATAGTTCAGCTGGCATTAGTAGTAGGAGGAATCACCATATGGGGGCCTGAAGGATGGTGGCATAGGGAAAAGGGAGACCTCAGAGGACTCAAAATATGGCCTGGCTCATGGAAGGGTTGCTCTCCCAACAGAACTGCTCTGCTTAGTTACATGATGATGTCTTCGTAAGAAATGCTGAAAGTGCAGGATACAAAGTGAGGCAGGGGAAGGGGCACGGTGCGGCGTACATACATATTAATGTACTGTTGATTAAAGAAGCAACATCATTGTAGAGATTTGGGGGCAAATTTCCATTGCACTATTACCTTTATTCCAGTTGAAGATCTGGATAATAACTAAAGAAAACAATTAATTTTGCAGGTAGAGGACTACACTCCTAAAATATTGAAGTAGTTTCTTTGTAGTCTATTTAGCAAGTACTCTGTCAGGAGTTCAAGAAAGCTCTGTGTGTGTGGGTGTTTCTGTGTGATCAAGGACTGTAACATACCTGACACTTAGAAACAACGCTTTCCAATGGGGTTCGTGCTGGTTAAGTCATTGTGTCGTGCGACCAGTATGGGGAGTAAAATGTGAACGACGGTGTTGTGGACAAGTGTATATTTAACATATCTGTTTATGTTCCTTTTCACAAGCTGGTTGATTTCAGGACTATCAATTGGTATATTGAAAATACTGGTATCTGTCACTGTTAAAAGGTAATGCTCTTTTCTTTACTGTAAGGCAGTAGGTCAATATGAAACAGTAAATACCAAAGTAAACAAATAGTAATGCATGTCTTTCATCATGTTTTTTACAAACTATTTGTTAATTTTTTTTTAATCACAATCATTTTTGTACATTCATGGCTATGTGATCTTTGTTACGAACGACTCATAAACTATTTCTATCACACATGTAGACAAAAAGATTTGGAATTATCAATGAGGATAGGTAAGAAAAAAACAAGTGTCACTTTGGCAAAGTCAGCTATTTACATAGCAAATAAAATATTTTCTCAAAAGTACATGAAGAGTTTACATTTACTTACCCTAATGTAGTTAGCATTTATGTAGGTACTCAAGGAGTCAGATGGATTTTTTGGTTTCAAATACACTCTGCTTAGAGGATCTAAGAGCATAAGGAACATGGAAATTAATAAGAAAACCCATAGTTAGAAGATTTCTAAAGATAATAAAAGACTTTCTGAAGAAAAAAACCAACTGTTATTCGGGGTTGTCAAGCAGTAAAGAATTATGCACCAAATTGTTCCCTCTGCAAAGGATCATCACATGTAACAAAGGCACCCCTGTACTGCACATTGCTGGGCTCTGTAGGACTATCTCAGTGAGCTGTGGGCACTGAAGCAACACTGTCAGCCCCAGGCAAGGCTCAGCAAGGTCAAGTCTGCACAGACTGTCTCTGAAACCTGTGTCAGATCACTGTACAATTGTTCGTAATTACACCAAGCCCTTTGGACTTGTCTTTGGTCCTCTTGCCTGAAATTGTACTGTTCAGAGGCTACATGGACAGTTGGATTTAAACTAAGAAAAGATTCCTCTGCCTGGGATGAAATCAAATATGTGTGTTTTATACAAGTTAGGTTCACTGTAAGGGGCTGGACTAGGTAATCCATATTCTGCCTTCAGTACTGTGTCCTCATCTGACACAACTTGTGACCATTCATGTGTACTGGACTGGAGACTCAATGCCAAAAATACAAGAACATTTTCTTTCACACTCTTCTTTCCTTCAGTCTTGGATGCTCTAGAATGGAGTGGGGGCCAGTTCTGTTGTGTAAAGAGCTGGGGGTTATTAAATCCCTCCTGGAAGGGAAGGTTTTGCTTGTTCACTTGTGATGATGCGAACCCCCATGAAATACCATTTTGGAATTAAAGCCAGTATATTCTCAAGTATACAATGTAACAGAAAGGGGGAAGCAGATAGGGAGTGAGATGCTTATGTTGTGGCTGTCTAGTGACACACTTTGACTTTCTTCACACTTTCTGAAAAAATACTATATTATTAACAAAATGATACGGAAATACTTCTGTGCTGAAAAGATTTTTTTCTTCTGGCAATTTGCTTAAATACTTAGTTATAGTCAGTGGAATTTTTTGATAGTATACACACACCGATTGGTTTGGAAATAGTCTCTGGATGGCTCCTTTGCTGAGTGCAATCTACACAATGTGTTTAAAGATACATACATGGGCACTGAGCTGGAAAGAGGTAAGAAAACACTAGTGTGTGGCCCTGCTGTTCAAACAAGAAATATATAATTGATATATGTACAAATGCTGTAGTAAAAACTAGTATTTTCAGAGTTGCTTTTGGATTTCTTTTGTGACTTTTCATCCTGTTCCTAAGAACATGATAAAAACTATGCAAATCAAAGGAGAAGGGATGACCCCAAGCATACTTATGTCCTTTGCACACTGGAGGTCACAGGAGCACCTTGGACAGAAGTGGAGCCTTTGTAGAACCCAGGATGATGTTTTGAAAGTATGTTTCTTAAAATATGCAAATGTCTGTGTGACTTCAAAGTCTGCACATGGAAGTCATGTCTTCTGTGGTTAATAACATTATGTGAACCCTAATTAACTTGTGTTAAAATCTCTCTGTAATAGCTTTCCTAACTTTTTTTCACTTAGGGCTTTTTTTTCCTTAACAATATGAGGACAGGAAACCTCTCATTCCTTTTCAGCAGAGTGGTTATTAGCCATTTCCACAAATGCCTCAGGCTACGTGGCCTTGAAAAAACACCCGCTTCCTCTAGCTCACACAATACCTCTGATTCTGGTGTCGCTTGACCCCTACCTTAAAAAACCTCTTCCAAGAAGACTCAACATCCAGTTTAATTACTATGTCTTGAGATAAAGCCCTCTGTTACTAGGGAGCAACTAAATCAGTTTCACAATTTCTGAGACCTCCTTCCAACTCCAATCAATGAAACAAACACTGCTTCCGAACAGGAATCTTTTATAAATTAGCAGTCATAATCAGTTATGAAATAGGCGAGTGCTGTAAACTGAGCTCTGAGATGAGGAAAACCTGCACAATGCTAAAGATCCAGAGCCACTAGGCAATCATCAGACACAAATGGAAGTCATTAGCTTCCTCCTGAATGACAAATACCTTGGAGGTAATAATCTTATCCTCAAGGATGGCAAAGTCTTAGAGTCTGAAGCTACAGCACGAAGACAGATGCTGGCTGCAAGGTTGAATTCATCAATGTCTGTAAAGCATCTTAAAATGCACCAGAGCTTCTAAGCACTAATAATTACTAAAAAAGTATGTCATCTACAGTTTTAACTGAGGAAAAATTACTGCTGTTTTTTTCCACATATCTTGGTAGTGTGGAATAGTTCTCTCAGTAGAGTAGAAGATTCATCTTCTAAATACCTCTTTAACAAATTAATGCTGTCCTGAATTTATCATGTTGGAGGAATAGGAGGATGTTAAAGGGACTGTAACTTGCCTCCATGAGGGTGCCCAGTGCAGGGAATAAGCAGGGTTATATGGTAGCAGTGCTGGACAACCTCCTGCAATGCCATGGATACTGGAGGATCATTCACTCCATGAACTCCATTGGTGCCTTCATTAGGCAGCACAACTGGAGCAAATACGATGGTTTGTAGTCAGGACTGGGGAGTGCAAAGGAGCTTGAAAATTTTGGCATCAAAAGAATAGTTTTCCAGCATCTGTTTATATGCTTTCATAATAAAGTGCTTTGTTCATATGATTTAACTTTCCCCTTGTCCATAGTGGAATGGCAGAGCCAGTTTCAGCACAAGCACTTCAAGCAACAGATTGTGGACTTCTGGGTCTGACCCCCCAAGTGCTTTCTATCTTCATGTTAGTGTGAATCTGCTCTTCTGCCTAGAGTGTTTTAATGAAGACTTTTGACTTGAGGTTAGTCTTCAGAGAGGCATAGGGAATGGTAAACTAACGGATGTGTTGCACATACAAGGATACCCACAGAATAGTTTTAAACCACTTGCTCCTTTGTAAGCAAAAGTCCATACATACTCTGAAATACCACAGGAATTCTGCTTCTGGTTTGAGATGGAAAAGTGAGACAGGAAGTAGGAAAGACAGAGGCTGAAGAAGTAGTAGGAGATACAGGAGAACATAGTAGGAAGTTGAAGTCCTGCTGCAGGGACATGCAGTGGGGGCTTCAGGAGTCAAGCACGCAGAGGTGAGGATGTGGAGTAAGAGGATGAGGAATGAGCAGCAGGGCGGCTGTTCTGCCACTGGGGTGTGATTGCAGTGAGGGATGGGGAAACTTGTGTGCAGGGCTGGGAACCTGCTCAGAGGGCGTGAGAAATACTGTAGATTGGTGGCAGAGGGAACACAGCTAAAGATACAGAGCAGGGTTTAACTGGAGCTATGGGTGGGGTCAGTCGGGAGGAAGAATGGAGAAAACATTGATCTTAAGGAACTGCTTAGCTTCTTGCCTCTGATCCCACATTGGCTCCTCAGTAATTGAATTAGAATATTATTGTAATGTAAATAACACTCAGACAACTGGAAGCAGCAGCCTGGTGTTTGCATAAGAGTGTTGACTATGTTATACTGCAAATTGAAACATCTTTCATAGAAATGTAACATCTCCTATACTTCGTATTTTTCCATATAGAATAATTTTCAATAGGCATTAGTTGTATTTCACATGAGTATGTCTGGCTGGGTAGTATCTGCTAACATAAACCTGCCCTCGTGCACCCTGTCACATAATTATCTCTTAGAAAATGAGAACATCCACCATAGCATAGAGGGTGGAGCTGGCAGGATTGGGCATTTTTAGGACATAATCCATCAACTCAAGCGTCACTTGTCATCACAGGTGCCCCGATTCAGGAGACGCACCCAGTGCTGGGAATGGAAAAGCTGATGCGGGTGTACAAAGCAGTAGGCTGATATCATCGGAGCAGGAAACCAGGAAAGCTGTTCTATTTAATCACTCAAATAATTTCCAAACCCTCTTAGACTGGGTGTGGGGTGTGCGAGTATTTATTATGAGCCTCAATCCTCAAAATATCTTCTTTGAAAAAGCCTGGTGCTAACACACAGCAGACCTTCTGATTTTTGTCAAGGATGGTTACAAAGCGCCTGTCAGTGGGTAGCTGTGGTGCACACCAGCAGTGTGCTTGGGTTGAAAATGTGCCGTGGAGCTAGCGGCATGTCCCAGCTAACTGGAGGTGAAGACACACTGGCATGCGGGTTCTCAAAGCTCATCAGCATCAAGCACGGCCCAGCTGCTGTGTCCCAATTCAAAACACATGCTACAGTGAAATAGGACTCATTGCATTTGCAAGGCATTGCTGAAGGCGAACCTGATGGTGGCTGAAGCAGCCTGGACATGAGATGCTATGGGAAGGGAGAACTCCTTCCAAAAATCCGCCGGTCAGGCAGAGGGAGGCTGGGGATATCTTGTCTCCACTGCAGCAAAGTCCTGCTGTCGTCAAAGGGGTCAGGATTTCACCCTCTGTGTACATCCTGTTGACACTGGGCCAGACTCTAAGGGACGTTGACTTGACTGTTTGGTATATAACTTGCATTCAGTTACTTTCTGCCTTTAATTCCTTTCAGCATTTCTTGACTGTACTCAGATGCACACAGCTATTGGTTACAATAGACGAACTAACCTTGAACACAGAGAAAACTTTACCGGAGGCTGAACACAAGCAAGGACTCCACATAAGCTTGTTTTTCAGCTACATATCACATTTCTGAGATAAATCTAGAGGCTGAAGGCCATCAGTTTCCATAGTTTGACTGCAAGGCCTTGGTATGATGTGAACAAATTATAATGCTTTCAGGTTTGGTGAGAGAAACCTCATAATTTAAGATGTGTGAATTTGAATGACTAACATACAGGACTACCAGGATATTCTAGAGATGTTCAGAAAACAAATTTCTAGTTGATAGGATATGCTGTAATTTTAAAAATATTCTTCATTCCAAACCTAAGCAAAGGATTTATATTTTCCTGTGGGAGTGTTCTGTAATATTTTGAATCACTGAGATTTTTCAATTTGGTGATATCAAAAATTATAAAAACTCAACTGTTCACGTCTATATTTAGTGTAATGTTAAAACTTCTGCAACTTAGTTTGAAACAGAGCACAAAACAAAATGGTTAATAAAAGCGAAATGGAATATCTCATTATCCAACAACAAACATTATGAAAATAGCTGCATTTCTGAGAAACATGTATTTTGAAGGAAAACTATTCCACTGAAAAGTTTTCAATCACCTCTAATTATAACAAAGCAACTGTATAGGAAATTGGGCCAGTGAAAATACAGAAGCACTATAGCAAGGCAGTAACAAGTCTAGAATGATGAGGAGGCAGCACTGTGTCAGGAATGTAAACAGATATCCACAAAGACAATTAGTGCATAGAGAAGAAAAAAAAGCAATCACCTAAGGACTTATAAAGATGGAAGCCCACTACAAGACAAGATAGGTTGTACTTGCTTTTTGTAGTCTGGGCTTTTTTAGTCTCAAGTATGTTGACCCAACCAGAGGGAATTCAGTGACTGCAAGATGGTTTGGGCTGTGAGGAGGAGCTACTGGCATGGCAGACCTCACTCTCCCCATCTGCCTGAGCTGACTTTCTGAGAAAATCAGCACGAGCCCAGGCTGCCCTTCAGTATGTGGCTGGGATGCTGCCAACCTCTACCTACTAAGGCATCCAGTGAGAGTTCTGCATTTGCCATCCTACAGCACTGGGCTTCTGTAATCTTTCTACATGGATTATAAAAACAAGTATGAATGGGTACACATCAAGCAAATATAAAGACAGCTAGATTTTCACAGCAATACATTCTCAAAGCAGGACTAAAAGTCATAGTAGGAAACCATGGGCTAACTCACTTACTTGGCAAAATTGTTTTATAGCGGTTTTTAGTTCCGTGACTGGGGATGTCAATTTCTTTGGGATCCACAAAATTCATTGGTATTTCCTATAAAAAATAAATTAAATCAGATTGATGTTTCCAAAGGAGCCATGCAGGAAATTATCACCAGAAGGCCATCTGCTGTTACACAACTGTCTTTTAACATCAAAGTTATTAACAAAAAAAGTGGTTCCCACCTCAAGCCTGTCAACACCCTTCCTTTAATAAACACAGGGAGTTGCATATTGCAGGGGTAACATCCAAGGAACACTTCTGATGAATTATTAAAAGAAAAGTTTTTATGGGATTAGGACCAAGGTTAAAATGCACTATAGTGCTAGAAAAGTGGAGTTCAAAAGTACAGTACTGTGGCAAAACAGAGCAATATTTTACATAATTGGGGGAGGAACTTTAAAAATAATTGAATATTAATACACAGCAAACTTAAAAAAAAAAAGTCCTAAGTCCTTAACAATGAAATTCAAAGACCTCACTTGCTTTTTATTTAAACTACTAGAATGAAGTGCCTTAGCCTTTTGTATTCAGTGACTCAAAAGTAATAAAAATCTGAAGCTATTTCCTTTGCTTCTCATTTTCATCTTTTAGTGACTGGTTTACGTTTTCTTTAAATGTGCAGATGTGCAAGTAACTAATGTGACAGTTTCCTTGAAGTTTCAAAAACATACAAATGATAAACTCCTCATAAACTTAAAATGACAGTTTTTCAAATTGTCAGCAAAGTAAAAATCCCCGAATTTTGCATTGAACAAAATGTTCAATTTGGTTTAATGGAGGGTAAGAATAATTTTGATTTTGAGGTTCTGAAACAGTGTCTTTACAGTGAATTAAAAACAACCCTTTTAAAATGGCAAGATGAAACATGGAGGGATTGTTTTTTCATCATTGTGGGGGATGTTTACCAACTAAAACAATCTGGCAAAATCACATTAAAAATGCTTCAGCTTACTCAAATTGCCCTTTTTTTTGCTGATTTTTTTTGGCCACTATTATTTAAATTATCTTAGGTCATGGAAGCTACCCTCTCACTTTTCTGCTTGAAGAGATGGCAAAGTCAAGTAAAATTTAGATGGTTCATAATGAAATGCTGTGATCCATTTCCGCTTCCCAACTTGGCTTCTGAACATCTTTCTGTGTCAGTGTTGCACCTGCATCTGTGTTGATTTTTATTTTTCTACCTTCTCTGCCGTATGCCCATGCATTTCATGGACCTTCTTTACTTTTCCCCTCTCCCTCAGTCAGTTTCTTTCTTGATCTCTTCTTTGGTGTTCAGCTGGCTCCCCAAAAGAATTATTTGCTGTGTCAGGCCAGCCAAAGTGTTGCCACTAAGATACACCTTCCTTGCGGGTACTTCACCCAAGCCAGGGTGAAGCTGAGCTTCACTACCTCAGGTCAAACCATCTCACCTCTGTCCTGCTTCCAACGCTGCTTCCTCCTCCACAAAATGACAAAATGAGCTCCCACACCCTCCTCATATTCACCTCTGACTTTTACCGCTTCCCAGTGGTGACCCCTGTGAGACCCTTACCCTTGACTCTTGGGTACAATTCAGAAATTGTTCCAACTGGCTGACCTAGAGCTTCCTTAGCTCAGTTCTGGCTTAGGACAAACACCACCAGTGCATGGCCTCCAAAAGGTTGCTCTGCTGAACTATGCATCAAGTGAGAGAGAGCAAGACACTAAACCTGTGCTTAATGTGATCTAAGTCTGTCATCTACAGAGACTGGAAAAAGATGTGTGAGGAAGAGTCCACTGTCCAAGCGATGGTGGTCAGTGAGGGTCTTTCAGCTCTCCCTTATGATGCCTGCTGAAATTTTTAAATAGTTCATCATTTGGTGAGTTACCGAAAGATGCAAAAATGCCACCAAGTTGAAAACAGAAACACATTTCTCTGGGCCAACAGGGACCATTAATAACATTAATCACTTACATCCTGTAAACACTTTCTAATCAGTGGTCTCCTCCCAGTAGTAAGTACTTGTGAGTCCAAGGGCACAGACAGAAATCTGACAATACACCGTGGATCACAGCCATAGACAAGTCACTTATTCTGAAACTGGCTGTGAGAAAAAAGAGATTATTCCAGAAAAAAAAAGATCAGGATAATACGGGGATAACATTCCTGCTAACAGGGGAGCCAATAAGCCCAGCAGACTGCAAATAGCAGGAACGTGCAAATTAGCATACAAAATCTGTAGCTGTATAGGCAATACATATATAATTGTTTTCCTAAACATATATATTTAATTAAATAATTGCAAATAATGTATAAACTGCACACATTCATGTGCTCAGTCACTTGCATGCAATTACAAAAGATGCATATGCATATTGTTCACAGGCTACTTTCCCTCTGAGTGATACCTTCTAATAACAGCTATTGTGGCTCACATTAGGCTTTAAATGCTACAATTGTTCATACATATGAAGAAGTATGATTTGGATCTCTGAAAGCATTCAAGAGAATGTGGAAAAATTTAGGAAAATTTAGGCAGGTAGTCGTTATACCCATCCCTCCATTTTTATGAGGACCTAATGTTACAGGTTTAATGATCTGGCACTTTCCCATGCAGGACTGTACTTCTTGACATTCGAGTGCTTTGGGAATAATGAATTTTCTCTTCTGTCCCTGACTCCAGATATTCTGTCTTTTGAAGACTAGCAACTCAGGCTACTAAAGAAAAAAGTATATGCTGGAAAAATTATGTTTCTTCCTCCTTGTAAATCAGGTATATTCTCCCAACCAAAAATACCCAACCTTTTTGTAGCATTATTTAAAAAAAAAAAAAAAAAAGGAAAATAGCTTAATAAATATTATGGAAAAATATTTTGATGGTAATTTAAACTTTTTACAGTAACAATAAGTAATGTCCCCTTAGTTGTTAATGAAAAGAAATTGAAGAATTAAAAATAACCTGAAGCTGCTCATGTTTTAATTTTCCACTGAAAACTTAGAACATTTCTCCACTTTTTTCACACTTTAAAGTTTTTAATGAGAACTAATAATTCTAGTCTCCAGAAGACTGCCTTACTGTATGTCTTTAGCTAGTTAAAATGTGCTGCGTGTGCAGAATGGGTGAGGGTTACATACTGCGTTCTTTGCATGCCTCAAGTTTCTACTTGAGCTATTATCTGTAGCAAGGAACACAGTAAACAGACACTGTTCAACAGCTTAATCTTAAAGCACACTTTTAAAAATGGTTTAAAAAGAGAATAGACAAGTCATGATCTTTTCAATAAAATTCTGTGGAAACGCTGAATGGCCAAAGCCATGTTGTATCCCCCTAAGGGACAAATAAAATGTGACTCTGTCTCCCCAAAGCTGTGCACAACTGCTGTGTGAGACGATTTGGGTAAACAGGATTCTATGAGGTGCCAATTTGTCTGTACAAACTGTCTCCTAACATGGGGGCTTTAAGCACGAAGAAGTTATTTCTTCTGACTTTCCTGCCTAAGCAGCAGAATGGCAGAGAACCTACAGCATAACTGATGATAAAAGTATGTTGGATGATTGTAATTTTTTCTTTGTACACTGTCTGTCTGCTTTTTGGTAGATGAACTGTGGGATTTACTTTTCTTAAGGAAATGGCTTTTACTACAAACCTTGGATTTTAAAGGTAAATAAAAGGGCTGCTTCATAGGATGCAATTATTCATAATGAAAAGTTGTTTTTAGAGTAAGATGCCACTCATCATATATTGATTCACATGCACAAATTGGAAACAAAATGAAACCCAAGGGATCACGTGCTCTGGCATGTTTAACAAGAAGTGCGTTGTTTGTATGTCTTTGTTAGGCCTGTAGTATGCTCAGGAGGTTATTTAGGTCTTCCAGCTCTTACATGTCTTGATAGGTTACACTCATAAAATCTAAAAAAGTCAGGCCCAGCTTGGGGAGTTGGTTATGTAGGTTCCTCCTCTCTGGTATCCTCCAAAAGCAACTGGTAGCAAGGGAACTGAGGGAACTGGAACGAGACAAGCTTTTCTTTGTGTAGCACTGGTCACCTGATACTGTTCTTCTGGCATGAAAGCCTATGAATAATCACTCCAATTACGATTTTATAGACTTCTGCTAGAGCCGCTCACAGTCTCTTTTCTAAGCAAAGAGTCCTTGTCAATTTAGTATCTGCTGACACGGAAGCTGCACTACCCAACAATTATGTTAGCCATACTTCCGTAAGTGCTTGGGGAGATTTTAGCAATCTGCAGTTGCGAATGCATTAGAGATTTTTTTCAATCTTATGAAGTTGTTTTTCTATATTAGTCTCTAGTTATTTTCCCAAGATTCTTAGCTTTCTATTTTGGAACCCATCAAAGTATACAAAACTATTTTCTCCCAAATACATAAATTTATTTACCAATCTTGGATTTCCTCTGCCTCATCACCATTATAAAATCTTTCTGCAATTTCTCTGAAGTCTATTTTTAATTTTACTACCATTGGTAATCCAGTGTCATCATCAAATTTCACCAACTAGCTATTTATTCCATGTGCCAGATGACTTGCAAGCATTTTTCTCAGCATCAGCTCCAGAACAGATGCCTCTGTGACTCCACCGGTGACCTTTTACCCTGTGAAGCAACCAGTCCTTCTGGAGCTGCACTGTGATGATTAGTCACCACTCTATTTCATTTATTCATATACTTCTTGGCTTCTTTAATTCCTTGCAGTTTCTCTGATTTAGAGATCAGATTTCTAGACATGCAGTTCTCCAGGTCTGTTCTGGAGCCCTTCTGAAAAACAGCTACTTCTGTCCCTCTGATTCATCAGCTGCTAAAGCACAACTGCCACATTACACCTCTCCAGTTAATACATCAGTAAGGGCATATATGGATTCCTTTAAGATTCCTGGGTGACTACTCTCTTACTCTTATTAATTTCATTGATTTGTTATAGAATCCCTTCCACTAATGCTTCAATATCAGACAGAATCTCTAGTGATCTGCTTGAATCTATCCCCGCCACAGGTGTAGGAAGTTTCCTAAGTTCTTCTAGGGTCAACACAGATCCTAGAAGAGGAGTCACTTCTCACCTGTTGGTTCAACTGGTTCAACTGCCCCAAATCACTTTTCTACCATTTTGATCATCAGTTGATCCTTGTACTCTTTCATAAGCTTTGTGCTTTTGATCTGTTTAAAAATGAAGTTATGATATTTTTTAATTCAAAACTTTTTTTGGCCTGCATTACTCAGCTTTCACATTCAACTGGCATTAGTTTATGCTCTTTTCTATTTCCCTTGTAAAAAGTGTCTCCTTTTTTCTGATAGCTTCTTTCATCTGAGTGTTTTGCAGTACCAGACTTTTTCAGGTCTTCTTAAAGTAATGTATTGTAACATGTTTTCCCTGACTGTGTTTTTCTATTCTGACTTTTTTCCACCTGGACACTTTCTTCATTTTAGATTCTTACCCTTTTTACTAATAAATACACTTGTAAAACACTTCAGTGTTTTTTGTCTTCAGTATATTAGGCTGCTGTATGTCATACTTGTTAAAGATATTTTGGACCTTCGGATGGATAAAAGGCCCTTTTGGACAGGGACGGTGGGTGTCCCTATCTACTCCAAAAAATAATTTACAGTGACAAAAAATTTAGTGCTCAAAGTGCAAACATATGTGATATTTACATGGGAATAAACAAAATCTCCAATTAATACTGTGTTTTCTGTCATCATAGCCTTTATCATCTCTTTGGAACTGTCACAGTGTTACAGTTCTGACTGTTTGCCCTGTAGCTCTATTATAACACTTAGCCCATCTACAATGGGACTTCAAACCAAGAGGAATCTGTATTATCCATGGATATAACTGACTGACTTGTCTGTCTTTAGTGCACAAACATAAAACACCACCTTGAAACTATCCAGTCTGCTCTTTGGAAATTATTTGTACCTTGACATTAAAGTACTGCCCAATTATTTTTCCCCACAGTTTCTGTTGTGCCACTTATGTAAAAAATCCTCATTTCAAGCATGTTGTTGAACTCACCATGAATTCTGTTTGAAGTAAATGAGAACATGCAACTGCATCTCGAAGCTGCTGCCGTGTCAGGACGCGGCCAGCTGACTGCAGGTATTCCATCGCTACTTTTTCTCGTGGGGTTGGCACAGTGATGAAAGGTTCAACACTTCCCAAGCTGCTCATATCCAGAGTCAGTGAGACATTGGATCCTCGTCTGCATTAGAAAAGAATTCAAATGGTTATAGGAGATCTGTGTTACTGCAAATCCCATACTCATGAAGCTGATGCTGAGTTATTTATGCACTCTGACTTTCTCTACAGTCACTGATGGATTTGGGCATGCAAAGACAGCAAGACTGTTTCACTGGTAGCACTGTGTGGCCAGAAAACCAAGTACATCTTACTTCTTCAATCTAACAGCTGATGCTGCAAAAATGTGTGCTAGGGAGCAACTATTTGAATTATTCTTAGAAGCAGAAACAGCTCCCTATACGCTACTTCATTGTTACGAACGTCAAATACAAAAGTGGTATCTTGGTAAGGAAGAAATATTTCACAGAAGAAAACCCAGGGGATATATTTCTAGCTCTTACACATAACAACGTGAAATAAATTCACAGTTATGTCAGGTGCATGATTAAGAATTTACTGAAATTAAATATACAGAATGGAGCAGGAAAAATTGACAAAACCAGCAGAATGAAGTGAAATGCAATGTAAACATTGTGACTACCAAAACAGTAGACAATGTCGCATGTTAGATAGAAGGGAAGGGAGAAGCAATAAACCACAATAAATGACCTGTGTCCGAGGAGGAGGAATGGTCACAGACTTAAGGGCTATTTGGAAATGCCAAACATCTCTTTCAGGACAATCAAATTCATAACATTTCCATTTCCACAGGAAAATAAAGTTGGATTTAACAAAAACTTTGATCCATGAAAATACAAATAGACCACAGTTGTGTGTACTCGGTATGAGCCCTATTCTCTTTGTGGCTTTCCCCAAACAACACTTAAGAAAACTTGCTTTTTTCGTAGTTTCAACCCATCAATCAAATATTATCTACTTGACCCTTAACTTTAGGCATATTGATTGCAAAAAATCCGTGTTCTGCAAACTGTGATGACTAAACACAAATTTATAGGTATTTATCAATGTTTTTGTGTTTACTAAGCAGCAATCAGTACTATAAGACTGACAGATTCAGCTGGCTGAACTGGATTACTGATGCCCAGCTCAGTTAACATTTGCAAAGCAGCTATGCACATATAGGGATATGAGAACTCCAGTGTGATTTTTACCTCTGCACATTATTGTCTCTCCATTAAGGTGTGCTTACAGTGAAGTTCTTTGAACTCTTAGTTACTCTGTCATGCTTGGATATACACAAACATTACATAAGATTGTCTCAAGTCTCTCCTTATAGTCATGCTGCCAGATCAGTAGACAACCCTACACCTTGCCCATTTGTAAAATGGACATATGCCAATGATTAACCATTTACTGGATAATCTATTATCCAGTGATTCCCATTTTTCTACTAAAACTCTGCTTGGTTGGGTGCATTCCTCATCTGCAGGAGAACTTCTGCTGGGAGAGTGCAACTGCACACCTCTCTGAGCACTGGATGTTAAGATACAACTGTTCCTTTTACAATAATATCACGTATAATTATAAATGTAATACAGACATCATCAGATAGTATCTGTGAGGCAAGTGTTACTAATATTAGGGGAATGCTTCTCTCTACAGAATCACAGAATTATTAAGGTTGGAAAAGACTTCCAAGACTGCTGAGTCCAACCTTTGATTGAGCACCACCATGCCAACTAAACCATAGTACTGCCATGTCCAATTATTTCTTGAAGACTTTTAGGGATGGTGACTTCCCCACCTCCCTTCCATTCCAATTCTTGACAACCCTTTCAGTGAAGAAATTCTTCCTAACTTCCACACTGAATATCCCCTGGTGCAGCTTGAGGCCATTTCCTCTTGCCTTTTACTGATTGCTTGGGAGAAGAGGTTGACCCCCTTTCATGTAGTTGTAGGGAGCAATAAGGTCACCTCTGACCCACCTTTTCTCCAGGCTAAAGATCCCCAACTAGCCTCTCATAGGACTTGTTCTCCTTTCCCAGCTCCATTTACCTTTTCTGGACACACTCCAGCACCTCAATGTCCTTCCTGTAGTGAACAGCCCAAAACTGGACACAGGACTCGAGGACACCTGACCAGTGCTGAGTAAAGGGGTACAACTACAACCACTGTCCTGGTCCTGCTGGCCGCACTATTCCTGACACAGGCCAGGATGCCTGTGGCCTCCTTGGCCACCTGGGTACATGCTGGATCATGTTCAGCTGCTGTGAACCAGCACTCCCAGGTCCTTTTCTGCTAGGCAGCTTCCCAGCCACTCTGCCCCAGCCTGTAGCACTGCACAGGGTTGTTGTAACCCAAGTACAGGACCCGGCACTTCACCTCATTGAACCTCACACACATCAGCAAATGCTTCAGTAATTTTATTTTAAATTAAGCAATTTCTATCATGTCAGTCTGCATGAATAGAAATTACTGCAGTCACACACCTGTCACTGAGCAAAGCACAAAGCAACAATGGCCAAGAGAAAAGACCACCTGGTGGAGTAGGTGAATCTCACATTGTGCCATTGTGTTCACAAGCCTATTTCAGCTTAGGTGATGGGTGGGTGGCAGCTTTGCTGCCCAGGCCTGCAGATGGTAACAGTGAGTCAGCAGTGGGTGTCTGGCTGCCTCCAGGGGTACATGGGGACAATTTCTTTTGGCACAGGGAAGTGGGTGGGGTATGATTCTGCTAATTTTGCTAGAAGGTAGGCGGAAGTGAAGTAGCATCCTGAGCAAAAAATGACGGGTGGGTGGTACATGCACAGACCACCAGCAGTGCTCTGTGCCTTGCAGCACAGCCTGTGTGGTACCAGAGCCCCAGCCAGCAGTACCAGCACTCACACCCAAATCCAGAGCTGTGACAGCCTGGCAAGTGGGCACACCATGGTGGCTGCTCTCAGCTGGACCCTGCAGGAGGGTGCTGGCTCACATCCATTTCCCTGGGGATTGCCCCAGCCTGTGGGGGAAATCAGTTCCCAGCTCCACGCAACTTCTCAAGGAAAACATCCTGTTAGGGCTCTCTGTCACAAGATCCCTCCCATGCAAGCACCTCTTCTGACTATGACTAGCAATTTATTCCACGGAAAAGGGCAGTCCATCAAACAGGTGGCTCTGAGGGCACATATTGCAAAATTAATCTTTTGAAAACCATCCAAAAATCCACAGAAGAGCTGTGCAATGAATCCATCCAAATTTGTTTAGGCTACCTTTGGTTGAGAAAGGGGTAGCAATTTAGATCCAGACATACTTCTGGGAGAGCCTACTGGGATTTCCTAATATAGAGGAAAAGTATTCCCATTGTCCAGTAACAAAGTACAGTGAAAATGTTAATATTTTCTTTGGCTTTTACATTGTTATAACTGACAGTCTTGGCAACAGGGAGACTTCCTTTTTAACAACAACAAAAAATATACCTGATCTAATTATAACTGTGAGTTTACAGCTTTTACCATTTATGGGGATTATTGATGAATAGTGGTCTTGAGGATCTTACTTACTCTGGAAAGAAGAACCAGTTTTTACGTACATATTTATTGCAATAAAGGGATATATTGAATAAAATCTGAATATAGGGCAACCTTAGAAAGTTCATGAGAGGACATACAGTAGATAACAGCTCTAAAGGTAATTCTTCCACAAATATGGGCATCTCAAAGAACCCTTTTGAAGTAGTATGCTTCAATTAATAATTTTTTTAAAATAATGTTTACATACATTAGCAATGCTGTTACCAATATTAGCATTAATCACGCAGACTTCTTTATTGCATTCTTTATGCTGAGGAATAGGGCTGAAAACAGGACATAGTGCATTGTCTTGAAAGATGGGGGAGGACCTGAACCATCATGTGTTTGAATGTTCTAATAGAAGATGCTTATAATCTCAGGTCCTCCTCTAGACTCTTTGGATTCTCTATGTTCCTCTAATAGTTAAATTCTTCACTCTCTGTCGAAGAATAGAAAGCAAGAATTCTCTTATCTTTTACTACCTGGATGGAAAGAGGTTACCTATTGAGCTCACCTTTTCCCACCTTACTGGGAGGGACTGCCCATGGCTGGCCACAGAGCAACAAGGAGGTACCACCTAAAACAAAGCCTATTTTTAGTAACTATCCCTTGCCTACATTAGGTTTTGAATAAGGAAATCGCAATCAGACTAGTGACACTTCAAGTCAGACAGATCATTTTACTCAGAGATACACACATACATACACACATATATATATATAAATGTATCTCCTGACTGGTACTTATCCACTTCAAATTAGAGTAAGGGAGCCATACACATGGGTTTTCCCTTATTTGTGAATGTTTACAATCTTTTTTTACCTTTTAAATAACTTTATATTCTTTATGTTCCCCATGTGAATAGTCTGAGCCAAATAAGAGAAGATTTTGTTATGAAACACCTGTTCCAGCATCCTCTCGAGGTTGTGTCTTGATGAGGAAGAGCACCATGCAAGGAATCTGAGGAATTGTAAACATTCGTGACAACATTATATTAAAATTGTCAGGAGACTGACCCTTCCGAAGTTCCACCAGCTGGGACAGCAACCTCATCACTGGGTACGTGAAAAAGTACAATCAGGAAACCACTTGTGTCTGTGTATTGTCTGGAATCCCAGAGGGGGGTCTCACTACATACAGATCTCTTTTTGGTTGGATAATAGGAACAAGTCCACTGATGAGAATTCACTGGAGTATTTTAAATAATACATTTATAGAAGCAGATTTTACTACAGGGCGTGATTAAAAAAATTTTTTAAAAAAATGTTTGTTTGAAAATTCTCAAGAGGCAGCTCCACCTGTCCACCATGGAGGGCCACCAGGTTACTAAAGCCCTATTAATCATTAGTGAGGTCATTTCCAGGTCTTTCCTGACCCTAAAATTAAGCCATAGATGTTGATTATGAAAATCCAATTGCCTGACATGTTTTCCCAGTTGTTTATTTAAGCTGAATAATTTCTTTAAATACGCATTCCCATGTTTATTCAGCACTCCTGAAAACTGCAACACCCAGATTCCTGAGCTTCAGCCTCTCATTCTCTCTAGTGGTTTTGGAAGCAGTGGTGATGGCTGCTGCCCTCTAGGAGTCATTGCCCTCTGACCCCAGGACTACGGACACAGGAGGCACTTCCTCCCGTGCCATCAGTCCTTCGTCCCTTGGCCAAGCTGCTGTGCAGCTCAGGAGGGAGCTGGGTCAGGAGTGTGGGGGGAAGAAAGCCAATAATTAGCATGAAGAGTGAAGCTGGAGGCAGTTGCTGGGGAGGGAGTTTGCTTTGGATCCTCAGATCCTTCTTGTACCAGGGAACACTTGACAGGGCTACTCTCCCTGGGTTTTACTGAAGGGAAAAACAGCACAATTCCCCTGTGCCTTTTGTCTCTCTGGTGCTCACAGATTAGGCCTAGACATGGGTCCTGAGTCTCTCACCTTGTGGGTCCATCTCATCAGCAAATGCACTGAATGCAGGCTGGGTTTGATCTGCTGTAATTGCACTGGGAGAGCACAACTAGGCACATCCTTTCCAGCACTTACTCTCTTACTGCTGCCAGACTTCACCTGCATGTCTAGTTTTATGCGTCAGAAGAGCAATTCAAAGGAAAAAAGTATATTTGAAAAAAAGAACTATGGAATAAATACAGATCTCAGCTTTCTTTCTGCTTTTAGCAAAATAGGTAAGAGAAACATGGTCATGTAGATGAACTAATGTGATATGTAAAACGGCAGCGGAGTGTCAAAAGTACAGTAAAATGAGAAAAGGACTTAGTATCATTATTTATCCTTTATACCAATAGAAAATAAATAAAAACAGGAAACTGTGACTTCAAGAAAAATCAGCGTTGAAAAAAGGGAAAGTACAAAAGCAGAAGTACAAAGAGGTTAAAACAACCTTTGCAAAGGACTGTTTTCTTCCTGCCTTGGGCAAATAGTAATATGGATCATCTAATAAACAACTGAGACACTTCTTCACAAATGAAGATTTATAATATCCATTACAGACAGTCCTGAGAAAGTTAAGAGACGACTCTCATTTGAAGGAAAATATACTTTGATAAAGTTTAAAGTAACATTCACAGTACTGTTAAATAGTTGTTTCTAATGCATAAGAACAATTTCTATATTATTAAAAAATGCATATGATTCTTGTTCTATACTTGCTAGACTGAAATATATATCCACCATATCCTGCTGGTAGTACTGGGCATCTTGGGAAGGTAGGGCTGAATGAGAGTATAGTTACATTAATGGGTGTGATACTCTGAATTTTTTCTGAGCACCAGCATACTGCCTCAAACAAGTCTTCTAAGCATACAATAAAAATCCATTATTGACCATCCCAATTTGAAAAATGAAGGTTCATTTTTTCTTACATCTACATTCTTTTCTTGGAAATGTAGAGCTCATAAGTTTCAGTTTTCTGTTGTGCTGCAGCACATATTAAAGTATAGTTCTGATAATATACAATACCCATTAATGTAATTATCCTCCTATTTACTCTTACTTTCAACAAAGGATAATCAATATCATCAGTATTAGTTTGAGAAAATAATGAATTAAAAATCTTTAGGTAAGTATGTGAATGTCATCCTAACACATAGATATTTGCACAGTATTTATTGCACATACTGCACTTTTCATCTTTACAGTATGAAGCACTGATATACAGATGACATGCTTGGCAGACCCATAATAAAAACTGTTTCTGAAATGCTCTCTACTTTACCTCCTGACAGTTCTGGGTTTCACTTGAACAAGAGCTGTGGCTTTTAGGAACCACTCAGACCTGAGGTTGTTGACACTTTTCAACAAACCAAACCTGTATCACACCCCAGACTGAAGTACTCAAAAATCAGAAGTTGAAATCAACCAAGTAACAAGGCCGAAGGAGAATTTACTTCGCATTACGGCCAGTCTGATACACCTTAAAGGATCTGTTCTGCTCAGCTCATGTTTGGTTATTTTGCAGCAACTTTATTATGCATGAAAATAAAAAATTCAGGACCTTAGTTCCACCTTCAGCAGTTGGGTGTGCAGGAGGTCAAAATTTGATCTTCCCTCCTCTCCTGCTATCTCCCTGACATACCAGTGCTACTTAAAGCCCTGCAAATTACCTACTGATTTCTTATCATGCATGGGACCAGTAAACCTCTATTTTTCTATGGGTTCCTGGCCTAATTTCCAAAGCCCTATTCGTCTCACAGATTAACCTTCCTCTGACTCTGATTTTTTCTCTCCAGAGAGAAGATCCTGGACAGATAGGTAGATATTAGCCCGATTTTCCACAAACATGCTTTACAATTAAATGGTTAATATTACCGGTATTTATATTATTTCTACTCTGCCTTGCAGACATCTGCATCTGAGACAAACCCTGTAGCCATTGGTGTAAGTAGCTCCACCTCACCAAACCAAGGACCGCATTTATCCTCATTGGATATAACAGTGAAGCTAATACCTATCACCTGAAAGCCATAGATGGAATATCTTTAAGCTCAGGACTCCAAGAAAGGCAATAATATGAAGTATGCATCATCTTGGGAAAAACATCTGCTATTTCTGGTCATGTTTGCTCTGTCACACAGCTCTTCTCATCGTATTCCAGTGTTGCATTTTTATTTTTCTCTGTTTGTCACTCGAAACACTGGTGCTTTCTGACTCTGAGGAAGGGGTCTGGAAATGATGACAGTAAGCTGTGTACCTACTGAAAGGAGAAGAGGGATATATGGCTGCTGTGAGCCAAGACTTCCAATCCTCCATGGCTTCTCAGCTACAAGACGTCTCCTGACAGCACCTGGCAGCATATTTCATCTCTCTCTGAGTCCACAGAAACTGATCTGGAGCCTCAGCTATGAAGTATAATAGCTTTTTTGAAAACTGGAGGCACTTCATGTTCTCTCCAGAGGGTCTGATCTTGTTCCCACAGCCATGAGTGAGAGCAGGCCAATACATCTAGCACTAAATTGCAAACAATTCTCCGGATCTACTCACAGCTCAGCAGGTCAAAATGAGCTAAGGAAACGGTTTTGACAAGTACTTCTGGATTAAGTTTTAAGCAATCAGTATCTGGTTAGGACAGGAATGGCTCAATATCCTGTGGAGGAAAACAGCTGACATGAGTGTAGTTTCAACTTTCCCTCTTTTAATCAGGCTTTCTAATGTTCTGCCAATTCACTCCTGTTCTGCCCTCGATAAGGCAGCACTGCTCAGCTACGGGAACTGACTGTTCAAAAATGCAAAGCTTAAACAGTCTCCCATCTTTTCCTGCAGATTATTTCTACAATCAAATTGCGTTTTGTCACGCAAATTTATCTCTTCAATAAAATTTGAATGGCAACATAAAGCTCTGTTTCTGATTCATAGTCACATATATGAATCTGCAGCATGAGTGAAAATTGAGTTAAATGCTCAGAAGTAAAAATAAATGAAGATGCTAATTTGTTGTGCTTATTTGAGCTCTTTATTCTAAGAGTTGAACAAATGTTTACCAATTTGTGGTTAATTTTCTTTAGATGGTAGAGCTTTAATTGAATGCAGTCTTGTTTATTACTATTATTATCTGCTTGCATTGCAGCATTGCTCTATTTCATACTGAAGGCCTCATTGCACAAACTCACTGGATGACCTATTCTCTCTCTGATTAATGCACATGCTGATTTAAACCAAGCTACAATGAATATAAGCAAAAGGAGTTAAAAGAATAGGAAAAAGGAAAAGAGAATGGAGAGTAATAATAATTGACTGCTAGGGCTGCACATATTAAATAAATGCTCAACTTAGGGAGCTCAGATAATGCATTTATTTAAGGTAAGCCAACAAAAACTGTTGAAAACCCCCCACGTATTCTGTCTGCTGTATATTTTTCTTGAAAATTTAGAAAAAAATCAATTTGCAAAATATTTTTGTCATACTTGCACAAGTTTTCCCTCTATGTTTCCAGTTCGTAAGTACCTCTGTGACACTTTGGAGGAGCTGTAGCCATGTACCACCATTGCCAATTTAGGTCTCTTATCTAGGTGCAAAGCCAGATTACTTTTCCCAGAACAAGCAAGGCTCACTTCTTCACTGAGCACTACATCATGCCCAGAGGGTGCTTGCCTGCATTATATGGAGAACAGCCTATGAAGGAAAACTGATCTAATCAGTGAGGATGGAGAGGTGCAACACTAAGGCAATAACTTCGAGGAAGTGTTTTCTTAAGATCACTTAACTGACATCTTTCTATTTAGTTGGTCTATAATTAAATAAATGAATAATGGATCTTGGATTTTTCATCTTTTAAATGAAAAAAATGCTGGTTTGGTGGTTTTTTTTTGGTTCTTTTTTTGTGCAAGAGGAGCCTTAGGAAAGTCAATTTAGCTTCAGGTATTCCATAATAATTAATCTCTTAAGAACAAATTCTACTTCAATCCTGCAACTGCTGCCCATTTAAGGAATATAATCTACACCCTTTAAATCCAAACAAGCAAATATATAACCTATTTGTACATTAATGTCCTTCAATACTCCTTTGAGTCTTTAACCAAAACCAGCTGACCTGGAAAAAGACATGGGCAGGAATATTCTTAATGTAAATGGGCAGTATCTTCAGACAGTATCAGTAAGAGAAAATTATTTTTTATTGTGACTTGAAGACTAATCAGTACAATGAGTTCTTTCCTGGTGAGTTTGCCATTTGGGAAAGACAGGAAGGAACATCTGGGAAAAGAGGCGTTTACTACACCCTGTCAACTTTAAGATAATAAAAAAGCATATTCCTTGTTTATTTGACTTGGTCTTCATTATCTTTAAACTACTGCAAGTGTCACACGGAAGATTTCTAAGCAGTCAGATGAATTGTTAGTGCACATTGAAGAAATTACTGAACAGCAGCAGTTTCTGAAGAATGCAAATCCTCCAGACCCACGACGTCGCTCAACAGAGCTGCGCCACCTACGGACGCTGGCAAAGGGAGCCAGCAGAACAGCTCTGCTCGGTCACAGAGGACAAAGCCTCTCAGGATGCCTGTTCAGACCCCAAACCCCTGTAGCACGTACATTTTGGAACACAGTTCCATGTCCACGGTGACTACTGTGCCTAATTTGTACAACGAATTGATGGGATTTAGGCTCTTAGGGACAGGACCCATACATGTGCACTTAGATCTGCCATTTAGCTGCTTCTAAAGTCTCCAGACCTGACACCTAAGTCACATATATAATTTTCTCCCTTTCCAGCCTTTTTTTCTTGATCTACTTTTATAGTCTGGCTTTCCAGCCTTGCTTTCTGTGGAATGGCTTGCTCAAACAAGTGTATTAATGTGAAAAGTGCCGGCATTCCCTTTGAAAATAAAGTTTAGGAAATTCACTTAGGCTTGCAATTTGAAACAGAGCAATGTTTAAATGCTTTTAAGACAGCTGCAAATGTCTGCATGCCAAGGTATACTTTATGTTGCACTTCAGAGGTTAGGTAGATGTTTAAAAGAGATATTGCCAAGCTGTGCAGTCCCATTAAGGGCTGAACGGCTGATGAGGAACAGACAGGTAAGTGATGTGGAGCTCTCTTCTACAGAGCTCAGCAGATCCATTGAAGTCCATGGCCATGGACTACCTGCCTTCATCACAGACATTCCTATATGGGGTCGCATAGGCAGGGTTCTAGAAAAAGGAAATGCATTTGTGCCTGTGCTCAGAGATGAAGGCCAGAGCAAAGGCTTTCTGATCTATTCTTTCTCATACACACCATCAATGAATCAGTGCAAATTAAAAATTTCAGAGTGAAATAATGACAATTGCTTCAGATTCATAGTCCTCTATTAGCAAGGGATTCATGGCATTAAGTAACTCAAACAGCTTGATTTAAATTCACTCCTGTGAATTTGAATAAGGGAGGGAAAAGTGAGAATTCTGACAAAAATATTGTTCCTCTAAATGCACATTGTATTATGAAATAAAGAGAAAGGAGAGAAGTCATATTTGAAAGATAAACCAAACTCACTCTCAACCTGACCTCCACCCCATCTACCTCAGCCCAAATGCTTTCAACACACAGGGCTTCATATGGCTAATGATGTAATATGGGTCAGGTTAACATACACTGAAGGCAGTAATTTAGAAATACCAACATAAATTTGGTGTATTCTGTAATGCCAAATGTTGACCAGTACCCTGTTTTCAATAGCAAGAGGAGGTTTAGGGAAAGAATGCAGGAGCAAAGCAAGCAGGAATTATTGATTACTTAATTAGTACCGTTACTTAGTTTTAGTATGTTCTTCATCTTCTGGTAATCTGTAGTTTATGAAGGTCCTGAACCAAAGCGTGCTTCCCCATCTATGTGCCTGGTGTTTCTGTTCTGTGGTTTTCCCTTCAGACAGCTTTCTCAACCCAGCTTATGACTCCTGCACTGACCCAGGACGATGAGCTCTGTAGCTGGGAGCCAGGCAATAGTGAGCACTATACATGGGGACCAGTGGGGTATTTAAGTCATCTACATTTGTGAAAATCCTTCTGACGAAGCAGAAAACATTGATTTTATTATAATATTATCAGTAAATTGCAAATGTGCTCTCTGTAGCCAGAGGATTAATTTGAGGATTAATTACAATAACAGCTTTCTGCTTTTCACAATGCTGCCTTCTTTTACAAATCTATTCAGTACTGTGCTCTGTGGGCCAAACTCTCTTCCCAGATATGTCTATAAATCCACTGAGGCCAAACAAGTTAAATAGAGTCTGAAGTGAAACAAGCCCATGCAAATTGCATTTTTAAACTGTTGTGTACTTTTTTGCCATTCTGATTGTTTTCCTTCATTTCTTGTAAGACTGTGCTTTTAGATCCACTATCAAATCCAGGGAAAGGAACTGAAAGCCTCTGGACTATGCAGCAGTCTCCCAGTGGAATTTTTTATTATTCAGGAAGGATTTGAGACATCTCAAAAACAGGAGATGCAGCTGTCAGGGGATGGTGGGAAACAGAGGAGTCAGCCCTGGCAGAGGGGCAAACTCAGCTGCCTCCTGCCCAGCACCAGCTCCGTCTCTTGCTGGCAGCAGTTTTCCAGGGAGCTGCCATTGGTCATCCTGAAGCATCAGGACTGAGTTCCCTAGAGAAACATTGTACTCAATGACATTTTTCTGTGTGGGAATTATGTACACTACTTCCCCTTCTGATGCCTATCGCATATTTGAGCGGTCATTTGAAGTTGCTGTGTTGTGTTTTGCTCCTGTTATCAAATCACAGAATTAACATAACAAGGATAATTATAGATACCATAAAGTAATAATAATACACTCAGTTTGTAAAACATCAAAGTATATTTTTTGATAGAGAATATAAGGGAAGTCCCTGTCCCAGAAAGAAATATCACTTTTGTAGCTGCTTATAGACTCCCCTGGTTAGAGAAATGAATGAAGAGTTCAAAGCCAAGGTATTTCATGAAGATAGGCACTGACCTGCAATACCATATTGGATCCCTCAACCAACTAATGTCTTGTCTTAGGATGAAAAATCATAAAAATAGTTCCTAAAATGTCTTGGAAACTCAGCTAAGGTTCAAAGTCTAACCAAATAGGTACATCAGCTTGGATGTGATGGTATCAAAGCAGACAAATAGCTCTAGCAAGAGCCTGGCTGAAATGTCAATGTCACATGGAATCAGCTCTGCCTCTGGGCAGTATTTCTTTGGCTGAGCCATTCTCATGGTGTACTTTGGGCATGCTCATCTCTGCCATGATGCTACTGCTTCGCCATTTCCTGAGGCATGTCTGATTGTCTGCGTGCATTTACTACCTTGCCTGAAGTTTAGAATGAAAGTCTTTTGGATAGAGGAACATTTCATTCTTGTGCACATATGGAGTCTTGCACAGAGGGACCCTGATCTATGACCAAAGCTCTCAGGCACTGAGAGAATGCTAAAGAGAATTTCCAGCAAGAGGTGATAAATACTCTGGCCCACAGATTTACAGGCAGTATTCTTTGAGCAAAGGTGTATTTGTAAACAGGAGACATTTCTGCTAGCTAACAATGTTAAGCTTTCTGTACATGCTAGCTCGGACTATATAAGAGATCTCTCCTGAATATCCAGAACTACATTTTTCAAAAAAAGAAGCAGTATAATTAGTCAACTCTCATAATTTTTAAGAGTTCTCCTAGCACTGCACGGAAATAAAATTAATTATGATTGCACTCAAAGAAGAGATTCATGGCCTGGACTATTAACTGGTGACTACAATATAAGCTGTGGATGTAAGCACTGCCCAGCACATGGCTTCTTGCAACTCAAAGAAATACTTGGATATCTTACATTGCAGTTTTGGAGGCACTTTAATGTTTTTCTTTTCTTTCACTAACTGTTTTCTGTGTCTGTTCCTAACATTTTAAATTAAGGGGAACTGAGCTAAGTTCAGGTTTGGGCTGGCCTGTAAAAAAGAAATGTCATGAACAGATTTAAATGCATTCCAAAACAAGAGGAAAGGTGAATATTTTTGTTTTAACTTGAAGCATTGGCCTTTTTCAGACATTAATGGGGAAAACTCATGAAAACTCTTCTATAAAAACCCCAACTGTGAAAAAACCTTCCTTCTAAATATCAAAACTCTGTATATCTGATATGGATGCTTCCCTCTACCCCGTTTTGCTGAAACCAGTACTTGTGGGTACTAGTCAAGGGCTCATGAGATACTTTCTGCTTACAAACCAATCTCATAAAGAAGCTGGTGCCTTTGTCCCTTAGCACAGCATTTCCAACCTACCGTTGTGAAAAGTTGATATATTAGGTTGCAAAAGTCACAGATGTACACATCCTGCTAAGGCCTGAGACAAGATGCTCAGAGCATTCCAGTCCAGCTAATGTGCATCTCCTCACTTTCCCAGATGTCTCACTCTGCCTGCACATTAGGACAGCTGGTGAAGCAGTCACAGAAACCATGCCTGGATGGTCAAGCACAGAAACAAATTAGAGGCAGAGAAGAGCTGAGGAAATCAGTCACTGGAAAGCTGCATCAGAGTTTAACCCTCTGATCCCCAAACTGCACTTTAAGACCCAAACCTGCTACTGAAAAAGATAAGGGGATTACTCACACAACTCAAATTACTCATGTGCTCAGTGCATAAATGGTCCCTGTAAATCTCAGGTTCAAGAAACACTTAAATATTAACATGGATATTTTCCCTTGTGTGACTTTTCAAAAGATCAGTTGGACAAATCACTGCAAACCCACCAAAACTGTCTACCAGATGGCAACCACTGATTAATTTGTCTTAACTTAAGCCAAAAAGGAAGAAAATGTGATGGGTGGAGCCGTAAAGACAAGCACAATCAACATCCGACCAAATAGGGTTTCCTGTCACCTTGGGAACGACACTGATTGGCACTGTGGTTTCCTGTGTACAAGCTAAAACCAGTAGCAACTGGAGTAACAAGAATAAACGCCAGATAAGAGACCTGGGAATACAATAAAAATATTATAAAATTCCTGACTAAACCCCAGAGTAAAGGCAAAACCAAGGGCAGGCATAGACTGCATATGCTAAACAGAACATTCTCCTATACATGAGTGCAGAGGGCCATGAGGCTGCATAAGAAGAATTTCTCTGAAGAAGTGAAGGCTAATTTGCCTAAATTATCCACTCCCAAAAGTGAGAGGCTTTGGAGAGCTTTTAGCTCTTTGCAGGGGAAGAAAAAAGTGATGTGGGACAATTCAATGCAGAGATGGAAATACGAGTAGAAACCTACCGTCTAACCACACTAATCTGAAGTGATTTTAAGATGTGCCAGTGACACTGGGAAATGGACTGTGGGTGTAAGTTTGGGCAATGGCACACAGTTATATGAATCTATTTATTTAGATTGCAACTCCTACACAGTTTTGCTTCAAAGAGCTCTAACCACAACCAAAACAGCTTCTCAACCAGCCAGGAGTCAAATAGTTAAAATATGGGCTTTAGAGGGTCTTTGTTAGGCTGGTGCCTGAGTTCACTTCCTCTCCAGAGAAAGGGGACAATTTACAATCCTGCCCTCTTCCTACACTGCAGATAAGCAAAGACGTCTGTAATGGGTTGGACAGAATAGACATTCATGCAACTCAAAGATCTGGCACTTGCAGAAAGCTTTTAGAGTGACTGTGCACTCACAGAAATGTTTCACAAATGCAAGCTGGAGGCACACCATTATTCTCTCTCTAGTGATGAATCCACATACCATCACAGACCACTCAGACACTGAGTAGGAGATCCTCGAAGCTGAATCCCACCTCATGTTCCCCATTACCTAGAGTAGGTTCTCCCACCTCAGTAGCCCAGGTTTACAGCCCTTGACTTTTCTCTTCACCCAGAGCGCAGGCGTCAGCAGTAATAGTGTGGCTTTCCAGCTATTTGAGATGGCCTGAGGAGGAGGGAAGTCACCATGTAGGGCTTCAGGGAGACCCTGCACTGAAAAGAGAATTACTAAAAGGCCACAAGCAACTGCCTGCAATCAGGACTGCTCCCTTCATATCATCTGCTACACCTGCTGTGCACTTCTTCATGTGCAAGCTACATCTTGAAAAAAAATCACAGTGCCAGGAAAATAATCCTGGGCACTGAATGACAGTGCTACATATCAATCCTTGCAGCCCTGGTTCGGTTTTAGCCTTTGACAGCGAGAGCACTCCAAAGCAATTTGCATTTTGGGAATCAGGACATGCACAAACCATTCCCAGGAGGCAGTCTCCATCCAGTCCCTGCTTTTTTGGAGGCGAAGAGAGCTTAGCAGTACGGACACAAACCAATCTCTGCTATGTAGCCTTAGTGCTATAAGTGGTTCTGGGTGTATTGAATTTATAAGAGGATGTCCCATCCCTGGAAGTGTTCAAGGTCAGGTTGGATGGGGCTTTGAGCAATCTGACCAAGTGGAAGGTGTCCCTGCCCTTGGCAGTGGGGCTGGAACTTCTTCAAGGTCCCTTCCAACCCAAAGCATTTTATGATTCTATGATCTTACAGACCAGGATGGAAAATAGCTGCCAAATGAGAGAAATGAACTTTTAGGTCCTTCAGAAAGGGGGGGGTGGGGGGGTGGTGTGTGTTTGTAATTATATTCTCTCACTCTTCTTAAACAATGTGAATAAATTGTAGCAAGTAGGACTCTTACTGTACCTCAGGTTAAGGTTCTCATCTTCACTGCACCTCTTCAGATGGACACAACACCCAACCACCCTCAATCCAGTGGTTAGGAATATGGCTGGAGGAGGTTTATGAGCCATGCCCAAAGCGCTCTAATGAGTTGGTAGAAGAGACAGATCAGAGCACAAAAATTCCTGCCTCCCAACTCAAAATCGGCTTACTGGTCCCTGGTGCTTTGCAAATTCCTTCTGATAGGATATCACCATAAAACTGTTCCCCAGCTTGTGCTTTAGTGTTGGCACATAGCTTTGCTTCAAACAATTACACTGACATTTTCCTGAAAACAATCCCTAGGATTTAAATTGAGAATGCAGAAAGCATATTCAGCGCCACACAATAGGGAAAATTTATCCTCCAAATCTTCACAAAGCTAGTATATTTTAGTCAGGAAATTCAAGGTCCCTTCCTGTAAATATATTAAGTTCCCATGTTTGCGCAATAAACTACAAAACCTGGCATGTTTACAGTAGCCCAACTGCAAGGTGCTACCCTCTGAGCATTACTTGAAATTATTACTCATAATGGATGGTTTTGTATAATGATAATGGATCAGCAACACCATAATTGTATTTGCAGCAACTGTGCACTGCGATCTAAAAATCAGAACAGAGACAGAGAGAATTGTTGGAAATTTTTCTCATCTATTAGAGATGTGGTTGAACAGTGATATCCTGAGGTGCAGCTGAGGTTATATTAATGAAGAAAAGAGCACATCAGGTTTTTTACTCTGGCTCCAATGTTTCTTATGAGGTTTTATTCAGTATACAGTATTGCTAAGATAATGATTCATTTTAATGAATACCGCCTTTCTAAAATGAGGAAAACAGGTATTAGAATTGGTTTTTGTGGTTATTTGTCATCCACAGTATTTGTCATCCAGATGGCAATTGACAGCACACAGAAAGAAAGAAATTGCCTAAGAGGCTGAAACTATAGTTCAATAATTTGTTTGTCTATGCAGAATGACTAATAAAAGAGAATAGTTTTCAATATTAAGAGCAATTTTTTTCCACCTCCAAACTTGAAGCCCAAATTATACAAGATTTCCTTTGTAAAGGTGTAAAATACAAGATGTTTCTGAGGAAGCTTGCTGAAATGAGACAGAGAACAAAAATTGCTCTCATTATTTGTGTGTCCACCTTTTGCTAATACAGTCCTGTTTACAACTTTATCTTTTGACACTGAGTTCCACAGACTCCTATGGGCTTTCTGATTTTTTTTTTTAATTATGAAAAAATTTATGGCCTTTCTTTTCCACTAGAATATCTCTCCTTCTCATGTCATAAGGAAGCAGAGAGAGATGAGCATTTAGAATTATAATGCACGTTATTTTAATTTTTATTTCATTATACTTACAGGGAGCTGTACTCACTGCATGTCTACTGAATAATTCTCAGAACTGGAGAACAAATTCTGCTGCCAATTTACAGGCACCTTCAGGATGGTAAGAGAAATCTCACTGGGTACAGTCTATTAACTGTGGTATAGGATTTTTATAGCATTGCTCTGCTTTGTGGGGAAAAGTAACATCACATACAGTTTTTACAGTCAGAGTTCAAAGCAAATTTCACTCATGTTATGTTTGTAGGGAGCTACAATTGATTGATTTAGGTGATGGTCTCCATACTCTTCCCTATTCTGATGCCTACTGATTTTCTATAGAGGTTGCAGACTTGGTTGCACATTCTGTTCAATGACATCCATGAGCAGCCTCTCCCCTCCAGTTTTGCTCTTGCTGGCTCTTCTCTTTCACAGAGTATCTTCTACTTTCCTGTGTCACAGCTGTGCCTCTGTACCATTGCAGAATTATTTTATTTCACATTTTAAAATATTTTATTCTTTCAGTTACCTGCCAGCTTTTTGCTTTATTTGCCAAACTTTTTTTCCATTATTGTCTTTACTGTCTTGTGTTTATTTGCAAAGTAAAAAAATTAGCACAAGGCACATGTAAAATATTATCTGTTCTGAATAAGAGTCCTGTATACCCTGGCATCCTGATATGTGAACATGGGCAGCTCTTCCTTTTAGACAGAATAATTTTCTGATGAATATGTAACAGACTAAGAAAACACAGTGCTGTGATTTTCACCTCTGATTATTAAAACATAATAGCCACAGTTTTAGGTCTTTGTGGCTAGAATGGAATACAAACGCTTGAGAAAATTTTCCAAACCTCTGTTTGTGGTTTTCAACACACAGTAGAGGAGACATTTTCCACATTTTCTTTCCTTCCACGTATCTTTGCATAGCAACTAATTTGAACAAAACATCGTATTGTGTACTAGTTAGTTGAAATGTAGTTGTCTTAGTCACAAATAACACTGGAACAAAAACTCACAGCAGCAGTGGCCACAGGAAAAGTAAATCCAGTTGTAATACTGTGCTGGTGTAGTAACATTTATATTTATATCTACCATGCTTCTGATTTAACAGCTCTCTGCTTGCACTAAGAATTTTCAATGCTTGATATGTCAGAATGAAATCTAAAATACCACATTCCACTTCACCAGATTCTGCTTTTGGCAGGGACTATTCATATCAAGATGAATTTTGAGCCAGAATAAAAGGAAGCCTTACTCTGCTGAAGGTAAAAGTATCTATTATTCATATACACCTATAAAAGCCTAAGTAGAAAAGTAAACACTGATGCAATATTCATGGATGTGCTCACGGAAGAGAAAACAATTGTTTACATCCAAAATTCAGGTGTCGGCACTATGATATTGTGCCAGTTCATCACTGAAGACACTCACAGGAGAACAGCAGCTCTCCTGCTTCTTTCATCAGTTAGAGAACAGTATGGGCTGCCAATGGAGAAGGTCTTCGCTCTAAAGGAGCAGCAGTTGTGAAAACACCAAAAGAGAGCAACTTCAAAGCATTCTATACTGAATGATCGAGAGGATGCCAGGAGGCTGTGAAGAAACAGCCCTTCACTTGCCTGCCTCAGCAATTGTAATACAAAGGGGTCAGTGCCTCTTTGCTCTGACAGCCCTCCCACTTCCAACACCTTCAGTCCACCCTCTGCTCTTGGCCACCACTGTTCCATCCCTTTCCAAACCACATGCTGCAAGTGGGCACACATCCCTGATCAGCATCTAGGAGAATCATAGAATTAGAGAATAGTTTGGGTTGGAAAAGCCCCTTCAAAGTCATCTAGTCCCACTCACTTGCCATGGATAGGGACAGCTTCAATTAGAATAGGTGGATCAGAGCCCTGCCCAACCTGACCTCAAATGTTTCCAGATATGGGGCATCTGCCACCTCTCTGGGCAACCTATTCCAGTGTTTTACCACCCTCATTGTAAAAAACTTCTTCCTTGTATCTAATCTAAACCTAGCCTCCTTCAGTTTGAAGCCATTACCCCGTGTCCTACAGCAACACACCCTGCTGAAAAGTTTGTCCCCATCTTTCTTATAGACCCCCTAAAGTACTGAAAGGCTGCAATAAGGTCTCCCCAGAGCCTTCTCTTCTCCAGGCTGAACAGCCGAACTCTGTCAGCCCATCTCCACAGGAGAGGTGCTCCAGCCCTCTGATCATTTCCATAGCCTCCCTTTCTCTAACAGTTCCACATGCTCCTCATGCTGGGGGCGCTGGAGCTGAATGCAGCATTCCAGGAGGAGTCTAGTGAGAGCAGAGCACGGGCTCAGAATCGCCTCCTGCGGCCGCTGGGCCACTGAACATCCTGACTGCGTGAGCCCCCTCCCTGCTCCGAGAGCGACAGCCAAAGGACACCAGCGCTTCCCGCCGGCTCTAGGTGTCACCCTCGCCGCACTTTGGCACAGCCGCACCCAGCACGGCACCGGCCACTGCCGCGTGTGCGTGTGCCGCATAAAAACAATCTGCGGCATTCCACACGTTTGATAGCGCAAATAATCTGCCGGGAAGATGTGTCTTATAGCTGAGTAAGAGACTTCCAGATACACAGAAAAATAAGTTCATGGGCTTGGCTCTAATATTCAGAAGCACAATACGTTTTAAGAAGCTGGACTAACTCCCAGAAATATTTTTATCCATGCACAGTTGTCCATTAACAACTTGCTTGCCTCTGTACTGGCCAATGCTATTCCAATTAAAAATTGAAAGGTTCAGAGAGCCAGACACTGATGTGGTGCTTTGCAAAAACCCAGTTCCACTATATTTTTGCATTTAGATCATAGAATCATAGAATAGTTTGGGTTGGAAGGGATCTTTTAAGCTCATCTAGTCAAACCCCCCTGCAATGAGCAGGGACATCTTCAACTAGATCAGGTTTCGCTATCCAACTTTTCTGTCCCATCCTTCAGAGAGATTGTCTCAAACTTCCCACCTAAATGGCTATGCATAGCTCCCTATCTGCTCAAAGAGAAATCAATGAAGCACGATCCAACCCAGGGACAATTAGGTCTGGATCATACTAGGCATTTCATGACTATGGATCACCCTAAAGGAATAAACCAGCGAGTAGTTTGGATAGTTAGAAAATGCTGCTCAGGAACCACTGTCAAGCCATGTGACCAAAGGAATCTCCATGCTAAGTTTGTCAAGGAGCCCCCATATCCACTCCAGCCTGCCAAAAGCTTCTTCCCCTGGCAGAAATCAAAATCAGAGTAGCAAAAGATATTGAAAGAGTGCCCCCAAGCTGTGCTATGAGCAGGAGGGGACCTGAAGGCTTGATCCCACTCCATACTAACAGAAGAGCTGCCAGTAGACTGCGTTGAGCATGGTTTGCTGCTGCTTGCAATGTGCAGATCCCTGCTGTAAGGTCCACGGTTCCCACGCATAATGAGGATGGCCCAAGCCTGCCTAGTGCAAGGGGTTTTTTGGGGGCAGAAACGTGGAGAGGAATTTTAAACTGGCCACTTACCTAGTCTCTAGGTACCATCTGAGGCAGAATGTGTCAGTGTTTAATTACTTTTTGCACCCAATGCTGCTGAGTGTCGGAATGCATACAGATTTGTTCATAGTACAGGTTACAGGAAATAAATAAGAAATATGCATAATAATAACTGCTTATGTCAGAGGAAGGGAAGATAAACTATTCCCTAAAGTTCTCTCCCTCACATCCCCAGACCTTTGTATGCTGAACTTGAAATAAACTTAAACCACCATAAATTAGAAGTGGACTGATAGAGTCTAACTGCATTAAGCATAACAAAAAGAATTGCACAATGGGATGTTATCGCAATGGCTTTCACTTTTTCACAATGGCCTATTAGTGTTCTTTTACAGCAGAAACTGAAGTGCTCAATTCCTTCAACTTCTTTTTCCTTAATAATAACATGAGATGTCTGGTTTATTTGATCAAACATCAGGTTTAGTTTTCTCTTTCTATCTCAGCTCTCCATTTTGTCATACCTTACTCAAAACTTTGTCCTTCCAAAGGATGAAATTAGGTTTAAGAGAATTAAATGCAGAGTTCCCATCTGTGGTGGTGGAAATTAATATCCTAAGTCAATTGTTTTTACTTCCTTTGCTTGACAAATGGAGAAGTTTCTCCCCCGTATGTAAAAAAAAGTTTCTTTAAGTACAAATCCCTCTACAAATTCCTTTCTCTCAATCCCTCTTAACTATTGCATATGTTCTGTTAGGTACTAAGTATTACAAACTAGGTGTGTGATTCTCATGTTTGTGGGCTTTATTTTTAGGGTCTTGTGGAATGAGAGAAACTATCCAAATGTATTTACTTGTTTCCTCCATTCTTTTTTTTTTTCCGCAGTGATAGCGCTACGTATTTTATGACAGCTCTGCCTTTCAGCATCTTTTACTCACAGAAGAATCAATCCCCCTCCCCGAGCTCTGTCTGTCATAAATCCATTGATAAAATCTTGGTCATTGAAATCCCATGGTTCAAGCTGAATCAGGGTTACAGCTCAGCTGAGAGTCCTCACAGATGAGGCTCTACGCGGTCTCCACATGGCGTCTGTTCTTTCATTTATCATCTGTGCCGGGGCAGGAGAGTTCAGTTGCACAGCTGCATGCTATGTGAGCTATTCAGAGCACTGATGCTTTATGAAAGTGGCCTGAAGCCATCAGACAAGAAATTATACAGGTTTCTAACAGAGGAGAGACAGATGTCAGTGTGCATTCTTCTGTGGGAAGAATAGCTAGCTGTATGAAAAGAGCACTGGCCCAGTTTTTGAAAGGTACAATGAGTGGCAAGGTTTGGTGCCCAAGTATTTCTGAGCAACTGCACACAAGAGTTGTTTTCATTACTCATCACTTCTTCCTTTTTGTAAAGCCTGTCAGCTTTGGACTGTATCCTAAAGGACTGGACTGTATCATGGAAGGCTGCATTTAAGAAGATTTAAGGTGATAATGAAAACAGTGGATGAGATTGCTAAATGCACTCGGTGTAAATATTTCTTCTTTCTAAGTTTTCCAGGTGCTAGGGACTCCCTGAGAATGAGGATGTCCTTTGCTGACAACACATAACCAGCCCTTGAGCTCTCTGCCAGGATCTCCAGGATCAAAAGAGGCAAAAATCAATGAAAAATGAAAAATTATTTCTTTGGAGTAATTGTTGGAAAGGGGAAGAATATAATCAGTAAAAAGAATGCCACTAATGCAGTTGCTCTCAGCCCAAACCTGAACCTTTTGTCATATGACCTGAACCTTTGGTCATAAAGGAAAGAGAGAATACCCATGAGACAGATGTTAACACACCAAAATCCCACTTCTCAGACATCCATATGGCAAAGTCTCCCATTCATTGACAGAAGAGAAATATACGAAGTCATGAAGCATAAGTATAAAAAAGCAGAATAAATCCTGAGCACACCAGGCACCATCCTACCTTTCCTGGAGCCCCACAGGTTTCATTCTGAAAGGAGATGGACTGGCACACAGGGGAGGTTTGAGCTCAGGAACACACTGGCCTTGAGGGTCCACTACAACATTGACAACCTTTGGAGCCTGTTGAGGCTGGACCATGCTGTTGGTGGTCTTGTACTCAGTCTGAGATGTCTGCAGGGGAAGGGGTGAGAGGTGGATCTCCTGCTTCTTTTCCTTCTCTTGTCTTAGTGACAACTGGATCTTCTCCTTTAATCTGTACAGAACCTACAGAAATAAAGAGAACAGCCCAATCTCAATTGTCTGGTAAACAAGGAAAGGAAGGTGTCGCAAATGCTGGATAAGATTGCTATATGTGGCTTTCATTCCTGGAAGGTAAGCACAAGTTGTGCTACACAGCATTTCCCACAACAAGATAAACATTTCTATTACATAAACTCCAGCGTGTACACATGGGCAGTAGGAATTTTAACAGTTCTTACCGTGAATCGGTACTTATTTGTAATAGCCGCAGTAGTAATATTAAAAGGGCAAATAACACAGAATGGAAATCAGTTACAAAAGACATTGTGAAGAAGGAAATACTGATAAATAGAGTAATTGTAGAAGAAATAATAAGCGTTTTAACACAAAAGAGACCATGGCACAAAATAAAATAGATGTTCATGACCTAGCCAGGTACAAGTCTCTAATTATAGCAGACTCAGCTTTATAGCAGATGTTTTTAAATGCTGTTACTCATCTGGTATGGAGCTGATGATTGAACAGAGTAACTTTATTAGATCACTTTGGTAATAGTAGAGTGCTATTACCCTGAAATACTCCTCCAGGTAAGGATATGCCCCAATATCCTCAGAGAAACATTACCTATTCTGGAATAAAATTGAAGTGATGAGTGGCCTATGAAGTTATTTAACTACCTGTTCAGAAAAGTGTGCTTTACAATCATCAAGAAATTGACTTCTGAACACATTGTCATACCAGGATTATCTGCCCACCCATTGGTTATGAAAGTGAACATCAGATATGTGAAGTAAAGCAGAAGTTGTACTGATCTTCCATCAAACTCCACACTGATATTGATGAACCCCATCTTGGTGAGGGCTGGCAGGTAGCTTGTGCTCAGTAAGGGCACTCCAGATATACCTATGTTACAGCTATTGAACACATCTAATTTCTTTGGAGGGCAATGCAAAAACAATTTCTGAGCCACAGCTGTTCCATTCTCAAAACATGCCTTAAAACCTATGAAATTTACAAGAACTGTAAATATGGCATGTAGCGGTGGAAGGCACTTAGTTTTTGAAGGTGTCTGCAGATATCCTTGTGCTTTCCACTTTGCTTTATCTGTTCCTGTAAAGCATTTGATTTGGATCCTTGAATAAGACAAAACCTAGACCAGAGCATTTTTTTTCACTGCAAATCAGAAGCTCTTTGACAGCTGTTGCCCTGCTAGCACTCTGCTAGCACCTAAAGATCTATCACTCCATAGCTTTCCAGTGATGACTGGATATATCTGATGGGTTTGTTTGTTCAAGGATTAGCATTAGAGCTTTAGCTGGGAACTGACCTAATGTCATTAGCAATACACCCATTAAACAAGACTTAGCTACGTAAACCATCTGTTCATTCAGAAGGGTTTAGAACTGCATGGATAAGATCTCTTTGCCATAATTTTGCAGAAAAAAAACAGACCACCTGTGGAGCAAGGGCACTGGTACCAGTAAAGATAAAACGGGGACTTGAAATATTTTAAGTCTTTTTCCTCCAGCAGGAGCTTTCATCTAATTTGCTTTTGACAACCAGCAGATAAACAGCTCAGATATTCATAGCCATGACAATGCTCACCATACCTTCTTGTCACTAATATGTTTTGACATAGTTTCACTCCTTGAGGACCCAAGGAATTATGGTTTTGACTTCCAAAACATGGACAAGTATTATTTTATATCCAATTTAATAATCTATCATTAGACCCTAGGAAAAAAAAAGATAGCTTCACCCTAGTAGAAATTGAAAAAAATCTAACAAACCACATTTGATCTAAGTGCTAACACACTTTTCCTCAGAAAGTATTGCAGGGCTATAACATTTCTAATGAATTCTAGGTAAAGTCAAGAAACCAGAAATGGCCAAAAATACTGTGACCAACCCAATCACCAAGCCCTGCAAAGGAAACAACTTAATTGTACTTTTATTTCAAATCAGTTTAAACACATCTGTCATTATGGATGGAAACAGATATGAAGTACCTCAAAATGAAGAAAACTGACATTTTAGTGATACCCCATCAGATTCATTGTGAGGCAAATCAAGAAGCATGGAGTAACTGAACACACAAAGCACTATTCTCCAGCACTCACAAAGTGCGTCACCTGTAATTTTTTAATATATTAATCCTAGGGTACAAAGCCATACTCCAAAAGGAAAATAACTCTTCTTTCTGCCTCCTCCTTGACTTAGCTTATATGGAAGAATGACAGTGTCCTGACACCATGACATTCACTCTTTACATCTCTGTTTAGATTTCTGCCAAGGCAAGCTGATGTGTTATGTCCTGGCTTGGCCAATGCCTCCTATCTACCCATTCACAATACCAGTGCAAACTGCTTTTATTCATCTTCACAGATTGACAGGAAATCCCAACAAGATAACTATGTCTCCAGAACGAAGATCTTGGCAACATTTATGTGGAGCAATGATATGAAAGCTCATCTGACTAGAGGTATTTAGGGCACCCAGAAATGTATAGTAAAATCTCCCATAAATCATGTTAATTAAGAGATTTCACTGTAATTAAGAGTGTTCTCTCTAGCAAGTACTTATCAACATATGTGTGAGGCTGTGTGTATATTCCTGCATGAGCAGAGCTATTGTGCATATGAATGCATGAGAAAAAAATCAGCAAAAAAAATTTCCCTTAAACTCTGGGGAAGGGAAGAATGAACAAAAAATGTGACAGATGTTAGTTGTGTATTTAATGCATTACTGGGAGGCATCTGGATACCATGATTTGAACACACTATAGAGAGCTCTATAGAAGTAGAATAAAATAGTTCAGAAAACCTATGACCAGTTTATAGACAAACACCCTGATTTCAAGCTGGCTTAAACACTCGCAGTATGAAAAAACCACAAAGCGTTAATTTTGATTTAAATCTTTAACTCGCAAAAGCTGAATTTGATAGGCTGATATTGGTTAGTTGAATATGTTCTATAATCAAAAATGCTTTCAGAAATCCTGGACTTTATGAATCCTGAAACTTGTAAAGTTAAGAACAAGAGATAGATCATGTGAAAAATTTGGTGCTGGAATACATTTTTGTGTTATTAAATATTTTTCTTGTCAAAGAAATTCCAAAACTCTATCATGAAGCCGAAAACATATTTATCATTTAGGAAACCATCTCCCCAAAACATCAAATCACTGTCCGTAACTCACAAAACCCCAGACACAGTAGTAAAACCTTAGATCCTCACAATTTGTTGACAAGGCAAAGTTCATGGAATTATAGGTTCATAGAATAGTTTGGGTCAGAAGGACCTTTACAGATCACCAAATCCAACCTCACTGCCATAAGCAGAGACATCTTTCACAAGTCAGGTTGCTCAAAGTTCATGTCTTTCATTATTTTAAATGAAAAAAATCCTGTTTTTATTATTTTTAGTGAGCAAAAGAAAACAAGTTAGAAAACCCTCTTATCACCATTAGCTACAGATGTTTAATAACCTAAAGTGATATTTCCAAAGTAAAAAAAAAAAGGATATGCAAACATACTGGCTTATTAAAACAGGCAAAATTAGTACAAAGTATGATAGAAAATAATTTAACTCACTGTCAAATATTGTGTTATCTAGTAAATTTGATGATACCTCAGTTATTTCTTTATCTAGGTAAAATTAAAAGAAATAGAGAGACCTGTTTTACACATAAGAGTGGTAAAATTAGTTATTCTTACTTAGTACTTTGCTTGGGAAACTTTATAAATTATGTACAATGTTCCCAGTGAAAGTGAGGCCATGGTCAGCCCATGATGTGGATAGCAAAGAGCTGTGCGTTGGCACCCACAGATGATGAACCACTCCTGGGTTGCAAGGAGTTCCCATACCATGACAATGAGGACTAACTGAACAAATACATAAAATTACCTCAAAGGTACAATTTGCAAGTCTGAATTTAGCTCATGTGGTGATGTATTACACTGGTTAGAAACACTATTCACTATGTATTTTTATGTATACTTGTTCAATTCCAGTCAAGCATCAAGAAATCTAAAAGTTGCTAATGGCCAGTGCCCTGTCAGTGCAGGATAGCATCATGATTTGTAAAACCCAGTTAAGAGAGAAGATTGCATGCTTTACAATTTCTGTAGAAATTACACAGAACAAAGCAATAACACTGAGAATTCAGCTGCCTTACACTGAGCACTGTTCATCATCATAATCATCACTCGAAGTACTTCTTACTCCCCACTTTAAAGGACACTTCAGATGCTGCGCAGAGGCTTAGCAGAGGCTGAGCTTTCTGCTTTTGGAAATTTGAACTACAAATAACTGCCTATGGACAAATTGGTGCCTACCCTGTAACTTTAGAAAAGAAGCTTCATTTTGACATCCTCATATGGTTGCTACAGCCAAAGCTTATTAGAATGAGTCAAATGGCTTATGCTAAAACTGAATGGTCTGATGGAGTGCAATGGCTCAATCTGAAATACTGAATTACTACTTTTCTTAAATCTGCCACACTGACACATATGAAGCGGGATGAAAAACAATGTGAGCTGTTTGTTAGCTTTACAGATTGCACATACTCCTTGTGTTACCAGGTCCTGGCAAAATCTGAGACAATGCCCATTTGCACAGTCTAAGTAGTAACATACGTAGAGATACAGGCTGGACCTGGGGGGAACAGAAAGGGGAACACCTGCAGAAAAGACTGCGGTATCATAGCAATTCCATCTGGAAGAAATTCAAGGAGTTTACTAGTGTTTACCCCTGCCCTAACTTCAGATCAGCTACACCCAAACTATTTCTGGCAAATGTTTGCCTAAAACATTAAGGGGTGAAAACTCCCAAGCTTCCCCAAGCAATGCAATCCAGGGTCTAGTGACACATGCAATAACAAAGGTCTTTCTAATGAGTCAGCTAAATCACCCTGTGAAAAATTTGCTTCTTTTTCAATCCCCAATGGAGAAAGGATTATCATCATCCATACTACAGCCTTTGAAATCTTCCTGTGTTTGAGAACTATCATGTTTCTGCTTACTCCTTTTCCCTGTCATAAATAAACCAAATTATTTCAAGTCCTCTGGGTCTATGATCACTCTTGCATCTCTTTCTTCATATAATTGCCTGAAATTTTCACAAGTGGGGTATAGAAAGAGACAATAGAGAATGAGTAAGACATGATACTACAACCAAATAATTACCACAGCCGAGCTGAATTTAGATCTTCTTATCCTCATTTATACATCCCAGGGTAAGGAATGTATTTTTTGCATCACTGATGTTGCTCATTTACTTTTGTGTATGTTCTGTGATACTGCTGGAACTTTTCCTACAGAACTGCTGTTTTGCCACATATTTGCTACGTTATGTTGATGCACATGATTAGAGCTCTTGTCTCTGCCAAGCGGCATTCTTGTTCCTTCCCATCTTTTCTCTGGCACCCTAAGAATATTTGAAGTTCTGATACAATCTCACACAATGCTTATCATTTCCAATACTGCATTCCAGATCATTAGTGAAAATATTGCGTGTACCAGGGCAAGGATGGGCAGCATTTTCTATACCCTTCCAGTTAAATAGTTAGTAATGACTAAAATATCTCTTCTCCAAAGTAGAGAGAAGTAGAGACTTCTAGAGTTACCCTCCTCTTCTTCAGTGAAATGGAGAGATGGAGATGACAAGGAAGGTAGAAATTATATAAAGCAATGATTTCCCATGATAAATGCTTTTCAAATCTTAGGGAGAATTTAAAATATTAAATAACATAATGTTATAAATGTGAACATTTTTTAATAACTTCAGTTTAATCATTCTTTCCCTCTTAAGGCTGTAAGTGGGAAATCCATAGAGGTTAAAAAAAATTAAATGTATTTGAGAGCAAATATCTCAAAAGACTCCAAGATACTATGTGTTAACAAATGCTGACAATTGTCAGAGAATTCAGTAAACATTTATATTTGTGCACCACAGAAGTATCACAAAATTCAGAGAAGGAAAACATGTAAGATACAACATAGGACAAAAATGCAAAAACTACCCTATGAAAGTCAGTGGTGGTATAGTTGTTCATCTTCTGTGTGACCATTGCACATCTCATATTCAGCATAATAGAATTGTGCCTAATGCTCAGAGATGTGGCCACTGAACTCATACAGTGTGAATTGCAAAGTTGCTCAAAAATATGATTATTTCTTCATGTACTTACTAGTCATTTCAATTTAAAATGTTTATATTTGAAACATGAATACCAACACACACTAACAATTGTGCACTGACAACATTCTATCAATGTGGGGTTGCTTTTACTATCCAATAAAACTGAAATAAAGGTAGGTAAGAAGACTTCAGGGATCCTGGGACCTAAGAAGTTTGAGAAGTCATCACTCATGGCCCTACACAGTTACTCTGTAGATTTAAGAACCTGTTATTTATTTCTTCAGCTTCCTTCTAGTCACATTCTTCATTCAACTCAAAATACATCAAGAAACGTGATTCTTCAAACTTTGGTTTCCCAGCATTATGAGAGTGACCAATTCATACCTTGGAGTTGAATTTATAATAGCTTTGAGAAAGCACCTCTCATGTATAGAACGTGTGGCCATATCCATCAGACCAAGAAAAGCATGAAATAAAAAATAAAATAAAGGTAAAAAGGAAACTTACCATTAAACAAGTCACTAGAATGACAAAGATGCTGAGAAATATCACCACCGCATAAAATCCTTCTTTGCTCCAGATTTTGTCTGCTTCATGCTGGTCTTGCAAAACATTTTTCTTTTTTCATCAATGAAACAGAAAGAGAAAAAAAGTTATAGAGTGGCATGTGCAGATTAAATAGCTCTCGTTGGGCATTAATCACCCTCCTCAGCTTTGTCAGCGTTGACATTCCACAGCACACGGTATGGCTTTGGACGCTGCTGTTGGCAGCCCCTGCCCACGCCCAGCCCACGGAGCAGGGCCACGCTGTGCTCCCAGCGCTGCGCGGGGACCCACGGCCCTCCGTGGCTGCCCAGAGGATCCTCCACCAGCCGCCACAGCCTGCCTGAAGGTAAGGCAAACAAGACTCAGCGCCTTTTGTGGAAACTACCTGGCTCATCAGGTCAAAGGGCTGTGCTCCCACGTGGGCTTTGGGAAGCACTCAGCCTTCCTCTTTCTTCCCAGTGCTTATCTCCAGCCCTGGCACCCGTGTGCCAGCCTTGCCACTGTTTACACCTGACACAGAGCAAAGAGCAGGTGACTTGCTGGTTTGCCTTCATGAGCCAGGAAGCCCTCACACTGCCACCTCTAGATTACACATACACATATGTAAAAAATACTGATTTTGCTGAAAATAATCTCATTATCTGTCTATCTATAATTCTGATTATGCTTAATCTCATTATCTTTGGCTTCCTGCTGCTAGAACATTTCTGAAACAGCTGTGCACACTAAAATTTCCAGAGCTCCTGGGGAACTCCTGGGGGTTATGAAATAATAATGATTGTAAAAGCATTTATTTTTGTCTTTATTGCAGCATTGAGACTTGGCTGGACTATTAAATTACCAGAATTTCACTATGTTTTCAAATAGAGATTTGATAGTAGAAACAAAGTACATGTACCCTCAGTCTAACTGCAATATATTATTTAGAATAAAGCATGTTGTCTGATGTTTCCGGGACCGCAGTTCAGTAGACATTGCTCTTCCAATTTTCAGCTACTTGCTTTTATTTTCTTAATTGTGTATTTTCAGTAGACTCAGACTGAGTAAAACCAACTTTCTAAAATTCTGGTTTCCACTGGAAATGTTCAAGGTCCTCGTGTTTCCCTCTCGCTGAAATTCCCTAATGCCTTTAAACAAACCTCTTGTTTAACTACTGAGCTGTCTTCCTATCCCAATGTGGCCTTTTTTCCTCTCTGGGGATGTTGTGTAAGAGGACTGGTAGTTTATCACAGAGGAAAGAGCTCCCCCATTTAAAGTTGAGTGGCTGCTCAGTGGGCCTGTAACTGCAGGGACCCTCTAACACCCCACACAGGTACATCATGCCCCAGCACCTGCTCAGCCGCCGATTAGCCTGCTCTTTTGCACAGCTCATGCATCAAGCACACTTTGTCTTCCAAAAAGGTAAAGCCTCCCAAATCCAAACCTCTTCAGCTTCCCAAACACAGAAAGTCCTGATGGTGATGAATTAATGTGGAAAAGCTTCCCGAGGAGTGGGAGGTCATGGCTTAAGGAAGAAGACAAGCTGACGAAAAATCTGCTATGTGCTGGATCCCAGTATAGTTTTTGTGGTCCTCCTTTCAGCACAGGATTGTGCCTTGCTTATTTTCAAAAGGGTCAGAACAATGCAAGAAAATTCACAGATACAACTGCCAAAACTGCAAACATTTAGAGAGGAATTTGGTAGCATAACTAATTTACAGAGACTTGCTTGCTTAAAGAAATATGTGTATGTAACTGGGAGTTGACTGCTTTAGAACTGAAAGCATAATAAAGAAGAGTTTTCTTTGGAAGTAATAGTCCTGGGGACCAGAATGGAAATCCTTCAGCACAACTACAGAAACCAACCTTGTAAAATTAGTATATTTGTGATTGTGTGTAATCATGCAGTGTTTCATGGTCTCGGCTTTAAAATATTGCAGGTATTGACAGTTTAAAAAGGCTTATAAAGTGTCAGTTTGATGTTTAATGAGCAACTTAAAAGCCAGGGCTTTCAAAGGGAAGCGGGAAATCTTGCCAAATATTTCTTCAAAAATTGTTCCTAGACATATTTAAACACTTCTGCCACTGCAGTGAGGTGCAGCTCTCAGTACAATCTGCTATGTCAGCACGGCAAGGTCTTTCTGCTGTGCTCATGGCACAGGACTTGGGTCCCAGTGCTGGCTCAGAGCCCAAAGCTGCAGCTGCTCCACATCCAAGACTGCTCCTATTAGGCTCCATGGGAATCCCATGGTGACAGCAGCAGCTGCAGCTGTGGCCCATTAGCTATACACTCAGTGTTTGACCCTGAGTGGGTTACCTGATGGCTTTCCGGTGTTTCATATCTCTCAGGAGGAAATTTAGACAAAAAGCAGGAGCTAACGGAGAATTGGCCGTGCTGACCTTTTGTAAGTGAGTAAATGGGGTGGTTTAATACCTCTTCACTAAAAGGACAAATACACTAAAAGTAAATGAAGAGCTAATAGGATTTTTAGTCACAGTGAATAAGAGTCTTGAATAAACTTTAATTCATTAATGTCATAAAACTTTTATAAAATTTTATAACAGCCTTCATACACATAACTGAGAATGAAGGAGTAAGAGAAAAGAATGAATCTCTATGATGGTCGTCTAGTGCTATGTGTATTCAGGATACGTCTTCTCCTGCTTTGTCTTTCTAACAACGTTCAAAGAATATTAATGAATGCTGTAAAAAGGGTAAAAAACATATACCACAACTCCAACTTGCTTGACACACCGTTTTGAAACACTTTAGTAGTACCTTCACCTACTCAAGGGAATCTCTCTCCCAGATCTAGCTGCTGGAGAGCAAAATCGTTTCTTGAGCTGCTTCCTAATGACAGAAGCTGTGACCTCCATTTACCGAGTCATCTCACACCCACGATAAGGAATTGCTTTTCGAAACGTCAGTGCTGCTCATTCAGAACTTTGTTCCTCTGTCTGGGAAAACAGATAAGAGGGATAGCAACTGCCACGCTCACTACAAATTGCTGACGCCCAGGAAAAAAGCTAGTAGGATGGCCAAATGCTAGGCAAAAATGAGAGGATTCTTGTCCACAACCACAGGCAATGAGTCTCCTGCAGGGACATGCGCTGTGTTTCAACCAGCTGATGTTACTCCACATTTTTCTCCTTCAGTTGGAGACTTTTCCTGCCTCAGAATCCACCAAGACTTTCAGATAGTTTTTGAAGAGTAGGCTGGAGGACATACTCAGACTAATTTGCAAAAATCTGCAGCTAATGAAGGTGGGGGAGTATCAGAGCAGATGGAGGAGCAAGGGAATTCCAGTAGCTCAGGCAGCATCAGATCCTAGAGCAAACAGGGAGGAAGGCATCACTTCTAGTATTTCCATTCCCTAAGGAGTCTCCACAATCAGGTGAGTTTTTCAGGCAGAATGAGCCAGGTTAATTTAAACCATTTAAATTCAGCATAATTCAAGGTGCGGAAGAATCAAATGTATTCTTACAATGCCCTTCAATCACTAACCTTACTGAAGAGTGCCTGCACAAAAAGGTATTTGCTTTCCTCTAAACTGGAACAAATGTGATTTTTTAAATTTTTCTACACAATTTTTATAACCCTTTTTTTTTTTTTTTTTGTTCTAAGACACTAAAAATCTACTCTGGCTTTTCTGGTCTTTTTACGGAGAAATAGTGGAGTATTTCTACAAGCAAATAAAATGAGCAGCCAGCTCTTGATAATAACAACAAGAGAGACATTGACCTGAAGTAGTCAGTGTAAAAATCTGTGACTGAAAGATCCTGCTGCAGTATCAGGACCTGCCAGAAAACGTAACTTTTTAGTGGAAAAATAGGTGAATTTGCAAATTGGGTCAGTTAACCCCCAATTAGTCCCCTGGGCTGAAACACTAATGAGAGCACAGCAAACTGTAGTTCTGAGCTCAGAGGAAAGCTTACAGGGAGCTGAGGATAGAACTCAAGATCAAAAAGGGTTCATGGAAGTTCACACTGAATAGCTTTGTTTTTTCTGCTATTTTAACTATGTTAGCTAAGGCACATTAGGAAAGGCTGCCAAGAAATTACTTCCACCCCCAGTGAAAACATGTAGGAATGTGTGTGACCTCTCAGGCTCACAGGATGCTGGATAATAGCCACTTAGCCATGTCTTCCATGGCAAAGTCTCCCCAAAGGCTCTACCTTAGGCACTTGTGATGAAGTGCTGTGATGCCACATCCACGCTGGCAGCCTGCAGGGCTCCTGTTCCTGTTGGGTGCTCTGGGTGCAGCTGTGCAGGTGTTACACTGCACCTGCCTTGCCTGGTCACAGGAGCATGTCCCTGTGCTCTGCTTTGTTCCCAGGTGCCTCTGTTGGTCCAGGCTGCTGTCGTTTCTAAGATACTGGTTTTGATCACTTGTGCTTACAGTGACTTACAGTTTCTCTATACTTTAAGTGCATGATTGCTTCCTTTGATTTCTTCTCTAATATGTTAATATCACACACTTCAAAGGCAACCTCTTTGTGCAAGGAGGCTGTAATGGTACATTTTGGGATTGCATAATTTTGGTATGAACTCTGGAAATTTCTCCTTCATTGACACATCTCTAGCTGGCAGTTAGCTTAACTCTCAAAACATAGTTACCATTATTTTTCTTACTGTAACTTCAGTTACTTCTGTCATTCAAAACCACTTCAGGTCCTCTTCTAGTAAACTCTGAAATCCAGTAGTATTTTCTTTTTCACTCCAAGCACAATTTAAAGACATTAGGAAGCCAGCATTCCCACACCATAATACCACAGACTGCCTAAGTCCTTGAATTTAGTCCTGCCATCAAGTACCAATTCACTACTTTGTTCAGGAGAAGTCTGCTCCTGACTATGGTACATCCCAGGGAGCAGAACTCAATCTAAAATACCACTTCAGACACAAAATTTAGACTATAATAAAAGAGCAAATGCAACAACTCTAAGTCATTGGAAGAGCAAGGTCATATGAAAGGTATTGACACCTGGTCCTGGACCCCTGAAATGGCAACAACTCCTTTAAATTTACACATTCCCACCGGTATGTATCTTATTCTACACCAGGCAGTACCCTAGTGGTTCCTACAGGGAAGTCATATAGGGAAACTGCTCTTTCAGCTATTGCAGAATAAGAAACTGGGATATAACTTTGAGACAGGCAATTTACTTGAAAATAGGTCAACCAGTGATCAATGGATCAGCAGATGTGCAAGTAAATTATTTCTGTAATGAATGGAAATGTAATTCCTGATACCGACATCCACTGAGACTTTCGCTGTTTATGGTACAGCATGGGCTGAGACTTTGAGCAGAGCAGTTTTCCATGGGGGTTTTCCTACACAATCTTGGTAAAATTTCTTTGGACAGACTAATCTCCCTCACCATTAACCGTCTGGGGGTCTAGTTTACACTAAACCGTGTTAAAAAGAGTCAACCAAGCAATCTCAGGAGAGATGTCTTACAGATGGGACGAACTGCCTGTCAAACATATCTCTTTTTGTTTACTGTAGAGAGAGAGCCAGCAGACTTTCAAGACTTAGGCAGCTCTTACGGAAATGCAGCTGAAAAAGGAGACGAATTTCAGCCCTAACACCTCTGTGTCAGCCACCCACCTAGAAAGATGAGAATAATGCTTCCTTTGTGCACAGAGACACTGATAGTGCACATGTAATACTAGTTGTGAAGCATTCATACTTTTGGCAGAAGAGGGTACAATTTATTAGCTCATGATTTAATCAGGATTGATAGCTCAGGAGTACACACACGCAATGGGTAAAATAATGTGCCAAAGCTATGTATGCTTTGCATAACTATACCTTCCTTCAAAGGTTTGCCTGTTTTGGTTTGGTGTGCTTTTATTTTGTTTGGAACAATTTGTTCTTAGAGCAAGCTGAGAGAAAATAAGGTTGGTTAGTAGTTGACCAAATAAAGATTGTAGGTTGCTGTCTTTTAGATGTTGAGTTTTTTTGTAGTCTTACACATGTAAAGCATTTATTGAGATCCAAAAGGAATACCTATTCATGTAAAGTTGCATTATTTTTCAGGATCAGTGCCTCAGCTGTATAATCTGCTATCAATTGAAATATTAAAATAATCTCTTGTATCTCCAACAGTATTAGAAAAAGTTAGAGACTGCACAACTTCTTTTTAGTAATCATTTTCCAAATTATTATCTACATTTTTTGTCCAGAAAGAAAATACAAATATCTGAGCACTCCAGATTATTGAAATATATCTAACTCAAGATGAGCTCTTGAGTTCAGTGCTTGGTTTTCTCCCAGCATTTCTTCATAGCTTGATGACATTTCTCCATTCATCTATTATTCATGCAAGTTCTTTCCCCATGTCTACCTGAAGTGTTACTTGTAACTGAAGTACTTGGAATAGATAATTGCATCTATCCCAACCATCACACTCATGTGCTTCAGATACAAAGGAAATTCTGACCTAAAGGAAGTTTAGCTCAGGTTGATGATGGGTGATATAAAGACTTGATTTGACATTTGGACACCACTGCTTTGCTTTGTTTTGTATTAGAACAGCTAAAACTCAAGAATCTGAATTTTGATAGTGGCAGGTTGCTGTAGTAGAACATGATTGGGCCTTGTTTTTATATTTAATTTTTTTGTAGCAAAGACATATAGATTCTTAGAATACTTAAAATGAGAAAAACAATTTCTAATTAGTAGAAATACTAATAGGTATAACAGCCCAATTGCTCAAACAGCAATGTCTCAAACATAGCTTTGTATACAAAAAACCCCAGGGACTTTTTACCCATAGAGAGAAACACAGCTCATCTAAGTATTTAATTTTTTTCCCACTTTTTTGGACATGGACATCTCCTCTGCCAAATTGTGAGTTTCCACTGAAAATCCTGATTCTTGATAACATGATTGAAGGGGTTTAGGGGTTTGGCCCTGAACTGTATTCTGAGGATCTTTATATGTACATAAGGGCTTCAGGTAAGCCACTAAATAAAATGCAGCTGTGATGTGGCCATGTCTGTGAGCTCAGGGGCTTTTCTTCCTCAAGGCCTTTGCTTTTTTCCATATTCTGAGCACAGTTTAAATGGTCAATGCAGAATTAGATGCCTGTCTCACTGATAATGTCTCAGACAAGCTGTGGAGATGATAATGCAGTCTCTGCTTTGAAACGGATTCTTTTTCCCAAAAAATGGATGAAGTAATATAAATAATGGCTACAAGTTTTATTTTTGCCCTCTTTTTGGAGCATGTAAAGAAAATAAATCTCTCACCAATTCTGAAAATAGAAAGAAGCATGCAAAGATTCAGTTTTTAAAAATCATGTCAGACACAAGTTACATGGGTAGTAATGGTGACACCTAATATCTACATTCAATTTATCTCTCCACTGAAATTTTTATACCTTCCAACTCCCATTAATAGACCGGAATTCCTTATACCCACTTCCTTTAAGGTAATTGGTGCATGCTCAGGATCTAAACTCTGATTTCAATGGTAGCTCATCTGTGTGAGGAGAACCTGGATGTTAAAGAGTAAATAGCCTAATAAGGCACTACCAAAGTAATTTGACAGGGCTAGTTTCATGGGGCTCTGAGAAATGTGGTCTAGTGAAAGGTGCATCAGCCCATGGCAGAGGGGTTGGAACTGGATGATCTTTAAAGTCCTTCCCAAGCCAGGCTATTCTAGGGTTCTATGATTGCCTTACAGTAATGATGCTATCCTAGCCTATATATTTTCTGCCTGATGTGTGAGAACGTCAGCCTGAAAACTACCAAGGATGTAACAGGCTAAAGTGTATCAAAATAATATAGGTTAGAAAATTGATAACCAACCTCAGGGGAGACCTCTGTTATTCCAAACTGGGATAGACTCTGATGCAAAATGTTGATATTAAGGGAACGCAGCACTTCTTCAGATGGGAGCGCCTCGGAAATTCCTGGCTTTGTGTTCAGTGGGGACACAAACAGTTCTACACAGTTCTTCTTCCCCTAGGGAAAAAAAAGCAAAATCATAGGAGGGGTCTGACATTAGATAATCTCTGCTGACTGTAGATTGCAACTATAATTCCAAAAACAAAAGCATGGAATATAAAGGTTGCAACTTGCTCTGTGAGGAGAGCATACCTTTTCCCTGTGTCTGTAAACCCCAGCAGACTGTGGAAGAAAATGCAAATCCTATACGTGGGCATGTACACTTTTTCTCAATCACTGTTGACAAGGTAAACTTCTCCTGAGTCTAGTACCATTAAACAATCAATGTAACATAGTGACAGGAGGAGCCATGGGATGGCATCAACAGCAATGGGCCAGCAGGGATTTTAGCAGATACTTCATCTGAGCTGAGCCAAAATAAGAATGCTTAGCATAATGCTGTGATATTTGGACATTGCTTTCTAGCCCCTTGTCAACACATTGCAGACACGTAACACAATAAAGTATAAAGTCCTTTTAGTTGACTGCAGTGCAACTTAATACAAACAAACAACAACATTAAAGGTACAGCAACATAAAAGGTACAACAAAAATTAAAGGACCAGGAAAGTTTTATAACACTTAATGGGTAACCTGAGAATGTCCCCTCTCGTATCTATTAATTCTTGCCCTGGTGTCTTTGATGCAGTCCTGACAGCCTAAGAGGCTCTGCATTAGAAATGTTAGTGATGCTCACTGTTTCAAGGTAGCAAAAGGAAAGAGAGTTCTCTGTTGTGACAGACTGGAACAGCACCCGAGACCAGTGCTCCAGACAGCTCTGATGTCCAACCAGGTTGTGGGAACCTTGCCTCCCCAGGGCTATGGCCAGCATAGCTGGCACTGTGGGGTCCAGACCTGGGGTATTCCACACACATAAGGTAAGCATGGAGCTGCTCCCTGCATTGTTGTCTGTGCAGGCAAGAACCTCAGTCTTTTTATTTGCTATTCATCATTATGGAATGGGAGAGATCAGTTCAAACTGGGATAATCCTGATTTCCCCTGCTTCCTTCCTGTCACCTTGAATGTGCATCATTATCTCTGCTGAAGTGAGGAAAAAGACATCTTTTGCTGTTCTTAAAATACCTTTGCCTAAAATACTCTTTTCATAAAATACTCCTTGCATTCAAATTAGAGCTGCACAGAAAGGGCCTTTTTAAAACATGTTTGGCCGAAATCTGCCCTCTGTGCTCTCACATGTGCTGTTAGTCCATCTGCCCAATAAGAATGGTGAGGACACTGGCTACTGGTGGGACCTGAAGAAACAGATTTGAGGCAGTCTTTCTACTCTTACTACACTTACTATGGTGTCTATGACATGGGTAGGTGACTGGTGCCAGGTGCAGGTCTCAGGCATCAGGCAGGGCTTGGTAAGTACACAGCATTCCCAGTGTTCTGTGCCTCCTCTGTTTAGGCATTCATCTGCCCATTAAAGGACCCCTGTGGGAGGAGGATGTACTGGAAAGGTTAGGGAGGCACTGGAAATACCCAGTTAATATTTCCTGGCACATTATATGTTGTTACATGTAAGAGGTTAGCAGGCTCTCTGCTCTCCCTGTGCCCATCCACATCTGGCTTCCAGATTCCTGATCACTTCTGAGAGCTGCTTACTTTGGAGTGAGTCAGCTTACCTCACTGCAGTTGTCTAAACTACGTCCAAAAGTCAGCACAGAGAGACTGGCATGTATAGAGAATTATTTAATCCACCCTAATACAATCGGGATGGATCTCAATGTCTCTCCTCCTCCAGTTACCATCCTCTACATTGCTTTTTACAAGCCTAGATGAGTATTTAGACTACACGGAAACAAGGCAAGATGAATTTTGATGCGCTCCGCCTGCTTGCCAGTACTCTGCGTGAGAGGAATTGTCTCATGTTAGAAGGATGAAAAGTGGGAATACAGAAGCATTTGTCTTCTTTGTGAATTCTGACTGTGTGATTTTTAGAGCAAATAGGGCAAAAGTTTGCTTGTTCTCTTATATCACTGAAAAATGAACTCATAGAAGACCTTTACAGGTGTTGAGAAGACTAAATAAATAATAGTACTTACTGTATTCTGTGCTATATGCAAGTGCAAAATGACATTATCTCTCCCCTTAGATCACAAATGAGAGGAGAAAGCAAAAAGCAATGGAGCCAGTAGGAAAATAAACAGTATATTTCTTCTTTTTATTTACATAATTTCTACAGAGCATAATAAGAAAGCTACTAGGTGACACAGTATGTTGAAATATACATCTCAGACTCCAAAACATTTCTCATTTAATTGTGCTTTTCTCTGAAAAAGTTTTTAAACCTTTCATTCTGGTCAATGCAGGGGGCAAAGGAAATTTAGTATCGTTTGTCACGAATGAATGACATCCCTGAAGAACATGAAAAGGGCTGCAGTGAATTCCTATTGATCTTTCTTGCTGTATTTTTTGTGAGATCCTTTCTCACAGAGACATTGTTTGAAGGAGTTTTATAATCCTTTTTGTTGTATATAATCCTGTCAAGCTTTCAAGGCAGAAAATACTTTTATGTTGAACCTGTCAGTTTTCTTCCCTAATATTCAACCTGTGTGTAGAATAAAATAACTCTTCTTCCCTCTGCAAAGTGGATTGAAGGCTACAAATACACACATGAGATTGAGTTTTCTTGTTTCATGGTAAAACAGTCATAAAAAGACAACAGTGTTAAGTATGCATACACAGAAAACCATACAATGACAGTTGATTTTAAAAAGTCTTTTTGCTAGAAGCAAATTTATTGCCATCTTTCGCCAATAGGATACCACAGTCTACAAGATCATTTCTGAGGATAGATTATTTTAGCAGAATAACAAAGCATGAATATTAATATTGTGAGATGACATTTAATTTACTAATGGAAAGTCTGAGGATAAATTGTGCAGATACCTTTGAAAGGAAGACTCACCTGTATTTTTAAAGCAACAGTCAACCTTTGAGAAACAAAACATGGTTAAAGTGTGAATGTGAAGAAGAATTTCATTGGAATGAAAACTAAGGGATAAGCAATCTGCTTATGAATAGGATAAAAAAGAGATTTATCTGACTTAGCTGAGAAGGGTTTCTTTTCAAAAGGAAATTTAAATAATATTGTAATGGGGATCTATTTTTCTGTAGTGCAGCTGAAGAAAAGGAATAATAAGTATTCTACTGTCCTATTTAATTGCACTCTTCTGTAGTGACAGGAAAATAAATTTAAGAGAATTTAAATAAACAGGTACACTTTAATACACACAGTCTTTTAGTACTTACAATGAGTCTGTTGATATGAACCTGCTGAGGTAACAGTCCCAGTGCTGCTGCCACTCCTTGGCGAAATATCCGAAGCAATGTGATATTCAGCTTGTTTACATCCATTTGCAGTGTCTGAAAAACAAAATGAGTTCAAATGAACTCCTTGCTCAAGACATTTAGTTCTCGAGATGACTGATCTCTGGGGCTTTTCACTAACTGTTGTTGGGTCTTCTTCCTGTAATAATAATCTGTGTAATCTATGTGGATCACAATATATAAATCCAAAGTTAAATTTAAGTACCTTACATGCTACTCATTAGCAAAGTACCACCTTTACTCAAGTACACTCAGAATGGGTTCCAGACGGTTTTGGCTTAATTCCTTGGACAAGTCACAGTGTTTAAGATAACAGAATTACTACCTTAGAAATGTAAGTCAAGCATTAAACATCAATGGATCCTTAAAGAATGAGATGTTGAGTTTGCACAATGAAGATTCATTTGGAATATTGTCTTAGCATATCTCCCTGAAGGTGAAGAATGAGTCAGGCATAGTGAAATCATACAATTTTAATTTTAATTAGCAGTTTCTGAGATCAAAAATGAAATATTCTGGATACATACTTAATTTTCCTAAAGCTTCTTCATGCAAGTCACAGGATAAGACAAACTATAGCACTGAAGCATTTTCTTTCCCTGTGTTATATGTACAGTGAAATTTAGAAGTTTCCTCAAGTTCAGATCCTTCTTGTGAAGTCAGTGGAGTTTTACCCCAGAAATAATTTAGGTCCAAATCTTCTGTGTCCAAGAAGACCCAGATACTGGGTGTTCACATGATGCCTGGTAGACAATACTTCCATGTGGTACTTTCGAGTCTGCTTCTTTGCTTTCACATTCCTTTTGCAGACATATGCAGTGGAGAAGAGAGGAAAGATGACGACGTTGGATGGCCACAGGATTCCAATGCTTCTGGCAACTTCTGACTTAGGAAGTTAGTAAATTGTAGCTGAGACAGTTGACTTGAGATTAAAAGGATTTTTTTATTTTTTATTTTAAACTTCCTATCTATAGGCATAGGCCAGCTTACTGCTCTGAGGAACCAAGCAAGTATTCTTCCTACCTAAGCAGAGCTGCATAAAGAGAATTAAATATCCATGGGTCAGATATTACACTGGGAATATGGTTATGGTTCAGAAAGAAAGGAAACATTTTTCTCAAAGAAAAACAACATCACACATTTTGACTGTTGTTCCGTATCAGTATTCGTAAGCTATGATGTAAAACCATAAAATATTTGCTTTCCTGTTCCACTATCAATTTGATTTTTCTGTCAGTACTGAATGTTTTTCTTTCTTTTCCACCCCTTTTCACATTTTTTTACACTACTTGGATTGTCGGGTCTTGATGCATGAGATCTGCTCTACCACACAGCTGAACTTTAATTCAACCAGGAGTATTAAAGATTCTTCAATTTAAATTACCCTTTCTACCCTGGCATTTTCAAAATGTAAAATCTTCTCTTTGCTTCTTCTTGAATTAGACAGACATCCTTATTGGTTACAAAACTGGTCCAAATTTATTACTGAAAGATGTCTTGAGAGGGGATATATGCAGGTCTAACAGATGTGAGCACTTTTTCTTCTGTACCCCAGACTGACTCATGGAACGCCTGACAAGAACTGGTTTGGAGCTTTGAAGCTGTCATTATACTGAGACAGCCTGGTCTGAAGATCTTAGTAATGAGATCTAAGTAAATGAGAAAGGGAGTTGCTGCTGAAATAGAAAGATTGTCATGAGGCTCCCTAGAGATCCATTAGGATGACATAAAGATTGGCTAAGTTGGTGGCCCTGAATTATGGGGATAATAATAATTGTTGTTATTGAGCAAAATTAGCAGGCATAAAATCAAAATATATTCATTTAAACATACTTCATCCAGGTATCATAACACATTATGAGATATTGTTAAAACAGTGTGTTAAGACCTCACTGATAAAGACACAGAAATGAAATAACCAGAAAAATACCTCACTTCAGAGGAAATAGAAGATCTTAAAGAGCCTAAAAGGAGGTAATAAAGTCCCACAGATTTAGTATGCTGGGATTGTGGTTCATCATATCCAGGGACAGTAAAATGTGGTGAAACTCCATTATCTTCAGGAAAGTCATATTTCCACCTACCACGTCTGAGTTTGGGCCACTGCATCCTTTAAGAAAATATTCATCCAAGGCTGCAGTGTTTGTCTCTGTAACAGCTACATTGTCCTTCATGGTGGGGGAAGCCTGAAGACCCCAGCACTCCGTCAGTCTGGCATCAACCTGCTTAAAAATCTCACCTGGTCTTACAGCCAGAGATTACAGGACCCTTTCAGAAAACCTCCTAAGTGGATGGGAAGAAATTTGCCCTTAAGCCTTATCTCAGGATGCATCTTGTGCAGCTATAAAGATTTTTTTGGGCGTGACTATTCATATTCATGAAAAAAAAACCCAAAAAGTATCTGAGGAAGACGCATCTCACATTTATTATAAGAACCTTGCTTTGCTGTCCATTGAAGGCATCTACTTCTCATTTTCTGCAGTCAGTGTGAACCTTAGATCCTTGGCAATAATAGTAAAAATTAAGTAAGAGTATTATAGGTTGCCTTTTTCTACATCAGACAGCCCAGGGGAATGCATTTGACTCTTCCTGTCAAAAGAAAAGTAAGCAATCCAGAATCTGTCACTTTAGGAATGAAATTTCTAACTCAATCAATGAAAGGTAATTTACATAAACACTTGATGGGATTCCAAGAGCACCTGCTTTAGAGTGAGGAGAACATGACAAATGTGCTCTGTGCTCTCTATTATCCATTTTTTCTGTACTGTATTCATAAAAGCATAAAGCAGAGGTGGACTAGATTGGAGACACATCAAGTTCATTATATTGTGGCCAACTGGGTGCTTATGGTAAATTATAGGAACAGAGCACAATTACAGTTTTTCCCAAGTTCCTTCTGACAAGATCACAGCTAATTTATGTCTATTCAGCATAGGCAATGCGTGTGTTCAATTAGAACGTTATCAGACTGGGCTGGGATGAAGGCAACACTTGGGGGCATTATATTCTCAATTCTGGCACATGCCTCCTGAAAGTGACTGAAATTTAAGTATGATCTGAGGGTCTGGTGTAAAATTGCCTTTCTGCAAATTCTTAACTGTAATAATTTTTGTTGAAAAAAGTTAGAGGAAAAGAAAAAGAAAAAAAAAGAAAACAGAAAAGAGAAAGGAAAAAATACTTTTAAGTGTTTCTATCAGAAAATTTTCAAAACATTATTAAAAATTAATATTTTAATATTATTGTGCTTTTCTGATGGCATACCTAGATACTGTTTTGACTATAGTCCACAAAGGTAGGAGATTAGGATAGAAAACTGCTAATGCATGAAGTACAAATGCAACAATACCTGTATATTAGACAAACAATATAAAGTGTCATTTTTAAGAGAATCATTCCTACAATAGAAACCTGTCCAGCCATTTACAGCTTACAATGACAAAAATTAAATCCTTATGAGCTCTAATACCACCTGCAAAAAAAAAAAAAAAAAAAAAAAAAAAAAAAAAAAAAGAAATTAACCCCTGTAAAGTAATCCATCTAAATAAATAAAACAAAGCATAAACATAGATACACAAGTTATGTCTTACTGCGCTCGTCTAGCTGCTCCTTTTGCTTTGGAAAAAAGAGCTGAAGCATCCCAGTAAGACAGCACTAATCCTTTACCTTTGCTCATCGGCAGTGTTTATCATGGACTGCAACCACCTCCCCAAGGAGGTTACAATTTTGAATCTGCTGCCTCTGTTGGCAATAGCGACTTGTTGAGCCCAGAGGCGAACACCCTGGACGGCTCATTTTCCTGAGCAATTACACACCTGGATACTGCAACTGTAGCGACAGTCTCTAGGTTGCTCTGATCCAACTGAAAAAAGGTAGTCTGAAGTGAAGGAGTTTTCTGCTTGTAGTGGGAAACTTGGGAAGGCAGAGTTCCAGAAAGGGAAACTCAGCACAAAAACCCACCAAAGACCATTCACAACTGACAGCCTACAGGGGCTTTTTAATAAAGATCTTCATGTTAAAGGGACAAAAAAATCACTGATATGAAAGGGAATGTGTAACACAGAGTCTGAAATAATATTTTTAGGATATTACAATAAACCATAATTTGTCAGGTCAAGTTCTGCTTCTCAAGAAAAGTTCAGAGAAAAATCTCTTTCTTACGTTTTCCTTATCATCAATTATATCCTTTCTGCAAGGAGCTTCAAATATACGAATCTATTTCTATGCATTGTTGCTCCCCCAAATGTTCCTTCTGATCCTACCACCACAGGCATTTTCTCAAACCTCCAGCTAAAATGATTATACAGAACAAATACAATTAAGGATAAAGACGATTAAAGGGGAAAGTACAAGACTTAAAAATATTTTTATGAAAAAAGATGAAAATTAAATCAACAAATTATACACGATAGGAATTTTATATACTTACAGGTATACAGTATATTTTATATACTCACTAGGTAGTGAGTTTTATTTTGTGCTAAAACAAAAATAAACACTCTTATTTAGTTAAGCCAAGCAAAAGAGAAAGCTCAGAAAAGAGTTGTCTTATCTGCCTGTGCTTCAGTTATTTATAAATGTTTTTAAAAATTCAACAAAAATGCTATGAAATGGGAGCTGTGGGAGCACACATACTGTGCTATGGCCAAGCTGTGGGGCCCTCCATCTGAACACCCTGCTCTGCTGCCTGCACAGTGAGTGTCTACAGTTAATTAGTGTCACAGTGTTTCGTCCTGTCTCCCTCATCAGATAGCCTCAGCTGTACAACCAAAATAAGGATGTATTTATCCGGAGGGAAGTTGATAGTGTTGCAAATGTATTTGTACAGTTTACAGGACTACAACAAATATGGCAAACAATTGTGAAAATACCTCCCTTTTCTTTCTTTTTTCCCCCCAAAACACATTAGATTTTCCTTCCTTCGCTGTTCAATATTTGAGATTGCAGCTGCACTGGCATCAGGTTAGTGCCTTTTTGGCTCAGGTGCCTGATACACATCCACAGAAGATTTTGGCTTTTCTAAAATTATGTGAGTCATGCGTCACAGCAACTTTAGTGTCTCATGAAGTCCATGAACCACATGGAAGGCAGTATATCCCTAGCCAGAATTATGCAACTAGAACAATGCATTTTGCCAAGTGCCACTCCAATGGCACTTTGCCCTAAACCAAGCTGGTATCTGAGATGTATTCATTCCTCTCCCATTCACCTCTCCCACTACCATGTGATTTTCTCCAAGGGGAAAGACCTGCCCTTTTATGAGGTCCCCATTAAACTTTGAATTATGTCTGTAAACTAAGATAAAATTCTCCTGAGTATAAAATCAATTATTCTCTGTGATTAATTAAAGCAGCTTCATGTTTCTATGTATGAGCTGTTGCCTGCAGTGACCTACTCAAACTTTCATACATAATATGTTTGTGCTAAGACACAATATGACTAGAAATATCAGTCTTGGGACATTTAAACACTTCCAATGTCAGGGAGCAATTGCTGAATAAGTGTAGTGAAAATCATTTGAAATAGAAAAATTACAGACGTACATTTGAGTTTATAAGAACCAGTGAAAAGCACTGAGAAACACTCTGGACCTGGAACATGCTTCTGTTTAAATCATCCATTTTCTAATGAGGAGACACCGAGGCTGCAGAATATGCAAATCTGCCAAACAATCCCAAATTTCACTTGTAGGCTGCAAAAATATAAATGCTTGTCCAGATAGTATTTGGGTGATGACAAAAAAGAACTCTAAGTAGCTTCTGTATAAATACCAGGAAAAAGTGATACCTTACTTTGATTGCTTCAGTCCTGATTAGTCCAGGGAAGTTTGGTATATTTGTATGTTGCTTTTTAAGATGTGACAATGTGGAATTTCACTCATATTTTTGCTGGGAAAAAAAAAAGCCAACCTACATCTGTTATGAAAAATCTTTGTTTAAAGTAAGCATAATATTTCCTGGAATTATACATTTCTCATATAGAATTAAATAACAATTTTGGCTCTTGATCAATTTTTCATGAAAGCATATACATTTAAATAGTTATGCATGTTTTGAGCCCTCTGAAATAAATCAAAGACAGAAATAGCACTGATGAGAAATACAGGGTTAATCCAATTAGTCCAGAGAGCTATATGGTCTCCCCTCAAAGAGATTTTTCAAGTGAATGTTCATTAAAATATAAGAAAGTGAAAATTTATAAAACGAAGCAGTCTTTCCAACACTGCAATTAATCCACAGACCTTTATACCACAGGAAGTTGCAGAGGCCAAAAACTGAACAAGAGGTAGGAATAGGACTGGGTGCTTGGATGTTGAAAATAACTAACATCCCTGGAAACTGTACAGACGTACTACAAGCCTTGTCATACAGTTGACTATCATACCTCTAACTATCAGAAACTAAGATGACCCGTAGTGCAACAACAGCTGAAGGATATTCTCAGTCTGCTGCTGCAAGGTTTGAGTGCTGACCATCATCCTGGGCTAGATACTGGGTTTCATTCAAGCCCTGTTTGCATGAGTGGATACCAGCTGAGGATGATCCTAGAGACTGCTGCATCACAGAGGATGAAGATACCAAACCAAGGGTTGAGGTGATGCCAGGGCACTCCACTGGCATCCACTGCTGAGACTGGCAAAACTGCCCTGGAGGTGCGTGAGTGATATGACTAAACTGGTTTGCCTCAGCTGTATGACAGATTTACAATTCTTTTTTCAGGGAGAACTAATTTTCAAATGAGATCAGCTGATTTGGGGCTGATTTGATCAATTCTGTAGGAGGCATCAACACAAGAGTGAGAAACATTCCATCTGTGAGGTCTGGCTCTTGGCCATGATTCCCTCAATTCCCTCACTGAGCTCACATGCACTTGGGCAGTGAGTCAGTCAGCTATAGAAAGACTCTATGACCTTCACTGATGATTGAAGTGTATGAGAATGAAATTCAGCCTATTAAGGATAAGGTTTTTTAATGCCTGTCTTCAAGAGGTGCACTTTGATTTCCATCAGTCCTATGCTTTGCATTAACCTCTGGGCTTGCAGTCTCCAAGCGAAGATAAGAGCCAGGTCTTCCAGTGCCACAAGGTAACGCAGATTTACTGGTCACATCTAATGAGAAAACACAGAATAGTCTTATTTATTCCAAAGGAAATCTCAGAAGCTAGGTTATTTCATTCTCCTGGCTTCTGAGTTGTGTGGGTCATTCCTGTACCACAATACGAGGTAGTTAGTAGGGTGACAGTCTGAAACCATGTGCTACGCTGTCCTCATAATGCTCATTGTACTCAGTTCCCTTTACCTCTTTCCTATGGTATCATTAATGAATCAATCATTAATTATATATTTGGAAGTGAAAAAGTATGAACAGGTTCTAAACACCTAATGCACTGTAGATTTTAAGAGACTACCATCCCACTGCCCCTACACCTCAGTAGGGGAGTAACCTTATTCAGAGCCCAGTAAAGTTATAGGACCATTCCTGAGTGTTGCAGAATCCCATATCCTAAATGCCCATGGGATGCATGCTTATCATTGTTGAGGGGCTGTAGGAGAGGAGAAGAAAAAGCTATCTACTGTCCATGGGACACAAGTTTGATGCAGCCTCATCATTAAATAATCCAAATACCAGCAGGTCTCTGTACTGGGGGAGCCCTTTGGAAGGGGGAAGGAGAGGAGCAGGAGGCTGCAGTAGTTCTGTTCTTCTTCATGGCTTGTTTTCTGGAGCTTCTTTGGGACAGAAGGATCATTGTGCTTCACCACCTTGTGAAACTTAAGCACCTAATGATGCAAGGAAACAATTTTCTCCTGCGTGTAAGTATATTACTCCTTTTTATAAAAATAAATCACAATGATACAACTATTTTAAAAGTATTAAACTGGGAGCACTTGCAATTACTGCCAATTGATTACTAGTATGGATGAGAGGCTGAAAGGTTGCTGTGCCTCTGGCCTTAGCAAGTCTGCCTCAGTTATACTGCCTTAGTTCTAAGTCTATAAATGGGAAAAATAGTATTTGACTCTTCACAGGATTTTATATCTTTTAGTAAGATGGAGGTCAGATACACAGAATGGAACTTCTCAGCTTCTTTCACAGACAATTTTAGTATTGCCCCCAAAAATTACTTCCTGTCTTTTTTTTTTTTTTTTTTTTTTTTTTTTTTTTTTTTTTTAATTTGCAGCTGCATTTCTTCAAGGACTAGGATTTACTTAATCACAAAATATGTCAGTTTTCTTAAAATAACTGTTGAAGTTCATTTCAAAGCTCTGATAGTGTTCTAGGCTTTTTCCTGCATCCATTCACTGCTGTCTGCCCTCCTCTCTTATGATAGACAGTTGCAAAGGACAAGATAATAGAAAAGCACAAGACAACACAGAGATTTGGAAACACAAGGAGAGCTGGAAGAGCTCAGCTGAACACTATTTCAACCTTTTTGTTCTTTGAGAGGCATATATAATGAGCTCCATAAAATTGTCCTATCTGTCCTTATTCAAGATTGGCAAAAAATTTATTCCCTCCATTACAAAAGAAATGCATGGTGCTATTATGTCCAGTACAACTTTTATGCACAGCATGATTGTACCAGTCACATCCTATTTCATCATCCCAAAGCCAGCTGTAATCCTCAGAGCAAACAGATCCTTTTGAGCCTCTTCAGCACAGCACTTTAGAATACGTTTGTTTTTTTCTGTCCAATTATTAAACTTCTAGATAAAGCCAGTGTAAAGTTCTAAATGCCAGAAACACAGTATTGTTTCTTCTGCTCTTTCTGTAAAACTCTTATTTCAGCTATTAATTCTGTCTAATTATTAAATTTCTAGGTAGAGCCAGTGCAAAGTTCTAAATGGCAGAAAGCCAGTATTGTTTCTTCTTGCTCCTTTTGTAAAACCCTCATTTCAGCTATTTTTTTTAAACAATTTTTACTCACTGAAGTTTGAATTCCAATTACAACTTTGTAAAATGGTCCTTAATTCATCCAAATGCCTTCTAGAAAAAATGGCAGACACAAAAATCCACCCCAAAATCATCCTTTTCTTTTTATCTTCAGAATCTTAAATTTAGTTTGTAGCACAGCCTCTGGTCAATGCACAGGAGCAAACTCAACTGATCCAATCCATGTTGGATTAAACTTGCACTATATTCTCAAAGATGCAGATGTGAGTTTACTGGAGAGCTTTAAAGAGCTTTATTTCCTGCACTATCCTCACTTCCCACTTCCCTGCTGTGTTTTATCTTCTCTTCACACCATGCTGCCAAATCATCTATTTTGGATGGCTTTCATGTCCCATGTTTTACTCCTCCAAAAGACAGAGATATCACAGCGTTGTGCAGCAGTCTAAATGTCTATATTATATCCATTCATCCCCTCTCTTGTCAGCCCTGCGCAGCAGAGCCCCTATCACACAGCTCGATGTGAGGGTGTAGTCCCACTGCACCACCCAATGGGATGGCAAGACAGAGTACCAGAGGTGTACAGCAAAGGGCTCAGCCCCATCTCTACCATAATTTTGCTATCATGACTTTGCATACAGCAAATTGCCCTATATCCAGAAACCATTATTACACTATAAAGCAGCAGGGTTACCTCAATTATGTTACCTCAATGAAAAATGTGGTAGGTTACTGCAAATGGGGTACTTGATAGCCAAGGTCATTGGGGTTGGCAGGGCTCACCGTTAGTCTGCCAGCTAATCCCTCTTTTGCCTTTTCTTTGAGTTAGAACTAAAACCAGCAAACTGCCTTACCAACTTCATCATTTATATTGTGTCTGTACTTGTGGCGGAATGTTCATTTCACTACCCCAAACAATGTTGAACAAAAATAATGGACCATCAAAGGAATAACTCCATGTTGGGCTGAACAATGAAACAAAAGATTAACTAAATGGCTATTGCAGCTTCACATTTCTATGATCTTTTCTCCATTAAATATAAAATTCCCAGAAAAACTTCCAGAAATTGCCTGATTAAATAACTGGTTAAAAAACGAAAGTCCAATAATTAAAAAAAAAAAAAAAAAAAAAAAAAAAAAAAAAAAATTAAAATTACCATTTTATAAAGAAATGTCTGTGTTTGAAGCAAAGGAAACAGTAAGAGGAAGGTAAACTTTCTCAAATATTCTGTTGTTGTAGCAAAATGGTTTTCAAAATGTGATTTTTTTTTTCTCAGTTTTAATTTTTTCACAAATTGGTACTGCAAGAAACAAGAGTAATAAAATCAGTGAAGCTGTATGCCAAAGCTGAAACCCCTTTGCCCTCAATTTTTCATCTCTCTCTTGTCACAGGATACAGGAATATAGGAGGAAAAATATTTGTACAACTCCATAAACATATGCTTTATATTTGCCATGTTAGATAAATCCTACTCAGTAAAATTTGTCTCTTGGTCTACACACAACCCATTTTATCCTCTCATCAACACAACCCATCTTATTTAATAGACCTATGTCTGTCTCTTAATAGTTTTTTGGCATCTTTTACTTTTCTAAGAGCTAATCAGCCTCTGCTGTGAGGGTCACAGTCATGTGCACATCTTTAGGCATCTCATTTTCATCTGCCTTTATCGGGGTGTTTATAAGTCAGCAGAAAGAAAAGAAAGCCCCATTCAAGCACTACCAGCTATTCCTGCAGTATTCCTGCACCCACAATTTCTTCGGGCAACCTGTTCCTGTGCCTCACAGAAAACAATTTTTGTTTTTGGTATCTAATCTAAAGCTACTCTCTTTCAGCTTGAAGCCATTCCCCCTTATCCTGTCGCTACATGCCCTTGTAAAAAGTTTCTCTCTATCCGTTTTGTGGGCTCCCTTCAGGTACTGGAAGGCCATGATGAGGTCACACCAAAACCTTCTCTTTTCCAGGCTGGACAATCCCAGTTGTCTCAGCCTAACCTCATAGGGGAGGTGCTCCATCCCTCAAATCGGTTTGGTGGCTCTCTGCTGGACTCACTCCAATAGGTTGGTGTCCTTCCTCTCTGGGGACACCAGAGCTGTTATTTTATGTACTTAACCACGTGTGTTCTTTTCTGTTTGTAGCATGTATTAAATACTATTAAAGATTCTTCTGTTTTATCAAGAACGTTTACAGTTAATTGACATCATAATATATTATATAGCTAATATACAAAACAAGAGACAAGCATTTAAGTTCTTTGCAATTTAAGTTCTTTGCATAACCTGAATGAGATGGGAACGTCATCATGTCAGCTGGTGTCTTTTTTTACCTAATATAATTTGAAAACATGTTTATGATGTAGGAGTCTTAAAATTAGACTATAATTAGAGATTCTAAGGTCTTCTTTTGCACCTAACTGTGAAGTTCATAAATTTCATTTGAATCCTGTGTTCTGTGTGTTCTCTGACTTCTGCACTAGCAATTCATATAGAGATTATATAGGTCATAGAGCAGCTCACAAACTAGAAAAAATACATTTTCAAAATATTGTTCAAAATGCAATGAATAAATAATAATGTCTTTCCATTTTGTAGGAGTTACATATTTAACCTTACTTGAACAGCCATTCTTCCATTTATGTAAGTAAAATATCCAAATCTTTTCAAAATTCATTCAGTGACTCAAACCTTTGAATTTTAATATTTTTAAGATGGTTTACTAAAAGAAAGTAGAATTGACAGCTACATAAGAAAACTGACAATTTTTGTTATTTAAAGATGTTTTCCACAAATCTTTCATGCAAGAAAGAAGCTGCTAGTTGACACTTTATGTCCTTAAGGAAGATGAGTCTTTGGACATATGAGACTTTTTAAGGTCATATCCTTAAGGTATTTATGCACACCTATGTATTCCAACTTCAAGTACAATTGAACACATGTAGAGCTTTAATTGTTAGTAGAGGATGTAGTTATTTACTTTGGACTGAAGAAGTATTACATCTGGTTGTAAAGAGAGGCAGCAGTGCCATTCTTCCTTCAAAGATGAAATAATGGGAAAGTACATGATGAAAGCTGTTACCAAGAAGCAATAAGAGACCGCCTTAGAAACTTGGAAAAACAGAAAGAGTTGGGAATACAGATGTCATGTTATCAATCAGTTTCTGTCCCCCATGGGAATTTTACCCTCAAACATCCAAATTCCATTAAGTAAACTTGATGAAAGCGATAATTTCACACCCATAGTGATATTTGCACTTCTGTAGTGCCTTTAATTTGATTTTTTTTGGAGATGAATTTGCTCACTATAAAAAGGTTGTAAATCAGTGTTTCCTCAAGAACCTTATAAAGAATATGACCTCAAACTGGGGTTGCACATCTATCTGCAGTGCAAGCCCATTTGCAGGCTGCTTGGAATTCTGACAACAGTGACCATGGCAGTGGCAGTGCTACCCCAGCCTAAGGCTCTTGTCTTACATATTCTGCAGATCTGGAAAAGACAGTCTGCCCATGACAGCTCCACCTAGTAAAAGGTTCCAATAAGTAGGGCCACAAATGAAAAAAACAAAACCAAAAAACCTTTAGGAGAGACAGAGAAATGTTTTCTGAGCTACAAATACAGTCGGGCCCTCCAGGAAGTCTATTGCCCTCCTTTCAAATCCAGAGAGTGATGACATCTGGACATTCCCCATTCATGAAAACTCAGAGCGCTTCCTCATGCAGAAAACTGCAAAGCTTGTGAAAAGACTAGAAATCGAATAATAGAAATTATGCTGCTATGATGAAGGATAATTCTTCCTGCTTTAGATGACAATGTAAATACTGTAAAGTCTACATGACATCCTCTAAAGTCTACATTAAAAAAAAAAGAAGGCTGGCAATGGCTAAAGGAAGAAAAACTATCAATGGGTATCTAGGGCCAGCAGACTCAAGTATATGTAAGCTGGTTTTGTTTAAATATCAACAGGGATAGACATTGAGATGGTAAAATTTTCACAATTATACAGAAAACAAAGAAGGAGACTCTAAATGTCTTTTGAGGGATAAAAAAATCATCAGTGATAGTAATTTGATGTTTATATTCTATTCCGGAAGAAATCATATTGGATGTTGAAAGAGCAAATAGAAGGGTAAACCTGCAAATATGCAGGAACAGATATCTCTTTCAGAAAACTGCTCGTAGCAATTTTGTGCCAGTCAACATGCTTATCAGAGGTCTGTTGAGTCACACAAAGTCATACAGAAATGTGAAGATAATGCAGAAGCTTGGAGATAACTCAGAATCAGGGATCATGGGGTAATTAGGTAGGTCAGACACACCGGGTGATTCAGGTGAAGTTCACCTGAACATCATGTACTTGATATGACTAAACTCAAGACAATAACTGGACAACCAACAATTTTGGAACAGCATATGTAGTTCACCTGCAAAGAAACATATATTTTAAAGAAGTGATTCATAAAGTGAATCAGGGTTCATATCTGATAAACAAATGAACAGATACTTCCAGAAAACCATGGAGGGATTATGTGAATACAATCCCTACTTAACCTCTGAACTCACTGAAAGATGTACAGCCACGTCAGGGAGGTGGTAAAATCCAGTTATTATATCTTTTATCTTGGTAATAAACAGAATTACATGTATGCTGTCATTTTCTACCATTTTTCAATTCATTAATGTCTTGCTCATGCTGGTGATCAGGAGCAGGACCATGACCATGACCGCACATATTCAATTGCACACAGCTTCTATGGGATGTAATGATTTTGTAATTCTCCAGCTGCTTCCAGTTCTGTAAACATTTATTGACTTTGTTTCTACTAATGAGCTGAGACTTACCCAGTGACACAAAACACCTGAGGGGCAACCTGCACAGACTGCAATTAACTCTTGGTTCCTGTTTCTGTTATTTAATTAGTAACATCAATTTTGAACACTACACATACTGATCCCAGAATATACAGGCAATTATCAACAGCCATTAAACCCTATTTTCTAAATTACATGCCAAGGATAAATTATTTTAAAATACAAAAATAATGTAACCAAAACATTTTTTATGCTGTGTCTCTGCTGGATAAGCTTAACAGCTCCTCACATTACATGATAATTCCTACTTCTGTCTAGTATCAGTGGACCCAGGACACAATGATTTCATAAAAACTGTTCTCCTCTGCAGAAATCTCAGAACATGTTTTCCTACAGAGCAATAAAAAGAGGCAGAGTGTACATAGAAGTGAGTTTGGCCCTGAGAGCACCATGTACTTTTTGCTGCTCTACACAGATGTACACTGAAGTGGGTAGAGTGCTCAATTGTTATTTAGGGTTTCAACACCTGTTTTCCTTTGGATCCTGTTTCACCTACCTGCAACTAATGAGCACTTCACAGATCTTGGTCCAGAGCTGTTAGGCACAGTCCATAAGTGCACAACCCTGAATACTGAAGTGAATATCTATGCCAGAAAAATCTCTCTGTTCAATCCTATGGTCATATGACATAGGAAGCCTGGGAGCCAGGTCTATGCCTACAGGACTATATTGCCTTCTACGTCATCAAGATGAAGAAAACTAAGTTTCTCAGCTTAGCCTTCACCCTTACATCTTATAGAGACTAGACACAGTAAATCAGCAAGTGCTCCAGGTTTATGTTGAGCCTGAAGTAAGCCAGACCTGGGGAAGAAGTGCAGATGCCTTTGGCAGCGGCAGAGGTTTGATTCAGGCAAAAGCTCTAGGCTTCTGCTGAACTGGGAAGACTATGATGGTGAATGAAAGGGATTGGTATTCCTAATGAACTTCAAATAGATAGAGATGTGTGATGTGGGACCCACTGCTGCTCACACAAGCACCAAAGTAAACATTACTTCACCACCGTGAAGACAATGGCTCCAAAGCAGTTGCTGGAACTTGATGTGGAATTGCTTAGACTGGAGAAGGTACAGGTGCATAAACATCTGATGGGAGGGAGCAGAGAAGTCAGTTCCAGGCTCCTCTCAATGCTGCCTATGGACAGGACAGGGAGACAATATGCAAATATGCAAATAATGTGTGAGTTTGCAGTTACTGAACTCAGTAGCACTGCCCCCAGCAGCTTCTGTAGTACAGGATTCAACCCTAAACCTTGCTTCATTCATTAGGAACATAGCAGGAGAGCATATGGAAGCTGCAGGAAGCCTACCTCCTTAGGTATTGTTACTAAGAAATCTTGCTTTTTTCACCCTTAGAACTTGGTGGAGATCAAAGCACTCCTGCAGAAGCTGTCAGTTCAGATAAGTTTATGAGCCTAAATATGATTTAAAGTTTGCCCAGTGTTTCTGGGTGCCTTCTCACCTCCCCGATGTTTCTGATGCAGGGCCATAAAGGTGCCATGCAAGTACATGATTTCAGAGTTTTTCTGCTTGATCCTTTCTGACCAAATTCCTTTCCCTTTTATAGTTCATGAAATATGAAATTGAACCTAGACCCAGGATGCTAAAGACGATTGCCTATGTTGATGCCTGTTCTAATTCAATAATTACATTAGGATTAAGTCTACTTTGTTGCCACAGAGTTACTATCATTGCAAGGCAGAATACAAACAATTCTTTCCTTCTGGAAAGGATACATTTAGACATACAGAACTTTCAGACAAAAGATGGAGAATCATACAGGATGTGGCTTGAAGAGAAGAATTCTCCACATATGATAAAAGCTATCCCCTTATTTTGGTAGCTTCATCTTACTCTTCCTTGCCCCCTCACCAGCTGTTATTTTTTTGTATGTGAAATGCATTCAAATAATTTCACACATAGAAAAAAAAAAACGAAAAAAGCTCCAGCCTCAAACCAAGTTAAGAATAGAGTAATTCAAACATATGACAACGTGATATCCAAAAAAACAGTCACTTTAGTCATTCAGCTGGTAAGTCAAACACCACATTGTTAGAATTTAATTAGCAGCCATTGCAGAGATTGACAAATGGCACAATGGAGTGGAAAATCTTGGATGGGAGATAACAGAGCTGTAGTGTCTGATGCTGTCTATCCTTTCCCTCCACATCCTTCACATCTTCTAATAGCATAGGCATCTTTCAAAAGAACATTCCTCTATCTTTAGAACAATTTGAAAGTTAGCCATGCATTGACTTTGAAAGTTCAAAGTCCTTAGAAAAGGATACAATGATTTTATGTGCCATGTAGTTATCCATATTTTCACATAAATGCCAACTATTTCAGAGAGATAAAAATGACAACTACCCTATGCCCACCACACCACAGTGTCTTTGCAGCATCAGGGCCTGATAAAAGTTTTGTCAGCTATTCAGTACTGAATAAATAAAGTTTAAATGACATAAAGTGAAATATAAGACCATTAAATTACTTCACTCAGGCTGAGGGCTGCAGAGTACTTTGCTTAGCGTGATACACGGAGACATTGCAACAGGAATTTATTAGGGTAATGTTGCTTTGATTACTGTGGGAATCACTCTTGTGTTTTAAATCCATAGAAAATTATTTACAACTATATCAACATCTTTGCAAAAATCATAAAATGAGCTGGATAAAATTTATATTATCTTACTTCACCTAAGCAGAAGTAATGACAAAAATTTCTTCATTTTGATGGTGTTTGATAACAGCACTCCACCATTAGCATGCATTTTTGTTATGGACTTATCACTTAACTCCTATTGCTCAGCTGTCTCTCTGTATAAGGTACATGGAACATATACTAACAAATTAATATCCATAACAAATGTGTTTTTTCCCTCTGTCAATATCTCAATGGGGAAAAACAGGGTTTGAGAGAGACAAGCTTCGGAAATTGATGTCTGAAAACAGTAACTTACTTCCAAATTGAGGCAACAATTAATCAATATTCATTATTCAAAAGCCCTCATCCAAGCAATCAATTCTAAATGGCAGTTTAAGTTCTAAAAATGTAATCCACCTTCCAAACCTGGACAAACACCAGCTGAACATTACGCATGTTTCCACTGAAAGATTCTGGCCAATAACAGATACATCACAGCTCTGGGAAAAAAAAAGGTTTCAAAATATGGCATATGGCACTGAAGGGCTCTGGCAAATAGGGTCCAGAGAACCTGTGGGCTGGGGTAGGATGGTACAGTTGTTATGTTCCCACTCCACAATGTCGACTCAGCCCCTCTTCAGCAGAGATAACAGTGATGTCTACCTGGGCTAGTGGAACAGAACTTACAGCCAAGCACAACCTTGCACATGCTGCAAAGACAGATTTCCAGTTCATGAAAAAACACAAAGGCAGGTTTGTGGTAGGATGCTGGACAATGAATTCACTAGATGTAACACAGGGACTTGTACTATTTACTGTTTCTCATCAGTAAGGTTAAATATAGGCAGCCATGATTAACTTCAACATTCAGATACAGCAAAGCCTGAAAAAAACCCAGTGATTAATATCTCCTGTACCAAATCCATGATTCAAAACCCACTATTATTAGTGAATAAATCAAACCTAGGCATGTAACCAAGGTGTGTTCCAATAACACATCAGGAGAGTGTGTTCAAGATCTGACTACACTTGATGGACCTGGATGCCCCTAAGCACATCTGCAGTGGGATATGCAGCTTGTTGCAAAACCCCCATGTAATAGGGAGGCAGCTGGCAGTTATGCTTCCTGACCATTCCCGAGACTCACACATAAATGCAGTGCAAAACTACCACGTGGAAAAACACTATAAATTGCTCAAAATGTGATTAACCACTTTAATACAAATGTAGTCAATATGTTACAATGTTTCTTCCAACCAAAGGAGGCTTTAAAATATTCATATAATTTACTGTTGTATCTTTTGAGTGCTTTCTACATATAATGAATATCTCAACTACTAGCAAGCTTTTTAAAAGAAACAGATATGATGTTCATTGGTGCCATTACTTTCCTTTAACAATTTATACATTGAGGAGTTGATCGAATCATAAAATATTAATTGAACAGGGAGAAGAGTTGAGGCATTCTGTTTTTTAGCAGTGGCACAGACTTTCCGCCATTTAAATTAACATGACAGATGTGCAGGGTGGGGAAAAGAAAAACAAGAGAAATTATTAAAAGAGTGAGAGGCAAAGATTTGATTTAGTGATAAAAAAATTAAATAGAACTCCTGAGATGCCTTGTTTTTATAAAACTGCAATGCGTGGGAGAAAAGTTTTTGTGGCAAAAACTTTTTGCCTCACTGACAGCAGCCTGTGATTCACAGAGATAATGGTGAGCACCTTTCATCTAAAACGGTGTCTAATATGTTACAAACTGATTTAGAAACTATACACGGCATTAATTATACAAAATTCTGCCATTTATCACAGAAATTCAGCTATCAGTGGGAGAAACAGAACAAGTAATGAAGGCAGAAAATTCAAAGTACATGCTCTCTCACCCCTATCATCACAAACCCACCCTCTAGGTTTTCCAGTGAATCTTTCTCTTTTTCTAATGGTCATAGTGAATAATGACCTGCAATACAGGCAGGGTGTTTAAGTTCTGCAAAACAGAGCTCAGCAGGCCTGTGGGCTGCCCTCTTTTCTGACACATTACAAGTAACAAATGGTGAACTGTTTGCCATATCCCCCCAGTTTGCTTGTCTGCCACCAAATAATGGATGCCTGCTGTTGTTGATACCATGAGAGCAGTTATCCTTCCTGCTCAGGTGTTAGGGACATTCATTTTGAAGGTCGGTGTTTCTGTTCCAGCCGTTTCTGACTGCAGGGCTGCAGAAATACTCAATGCTTTAATCTCTCTGACAAACGGCATAAATGAAGCAAAACTATAAATTTTGACTACCCATTGAAACGAAGATCCAAAAAAAAAAAAAATCAATTGCTACTAACTGACATTTCCCACTTGACATTTCACATTTGGGCACATATAAAAAAAAATACAATGAAAAAGTAGATTTGGTCAATGTTTCCACCTCTACAGAAAAGGCACAGCAGTCAGAAGTCTCCATGAGAAGTGCAGGATGTAAAGTCTGCTACTCTGCCACACTTGTTGCTGAGGGAACTAACTGTCATCTCCGGGCCCACAGGAGGAAGGAACCCCCACGGGGTCAGTTGGCACCCTTGGCAAAGGAAATCCTGATTTCTTTCAGGAACACTTCCATTTTATATAAAGTACATTCAGTCAGTAAATGGTAGAGGAACGCAGTCTAGCCTAGTGGTTAGGACACTACCCATGCTTGAATGCTACAGATGCTATTCTAGTAAATTGCCAATTAGCTCAGATTGGGTAAAATATTGTCAAGGTAAGACAGGGAAAACATCCAATGCAGAAACCCAGAAAAACGGGCACTAACTTAAATATTCAATTCTAGAGCACAAATCAATTTTATATTAGAAGGTCTGAACTTGCACAAACCAAAAAAAAACAAAAGGGAAAGATCTGCTACAAAATTTCTACTTAATTTCAAGATAGTGCTGCTTATATTGACTTCTCTGTTGTTACTTAACTTTTACATTATTATATCAGCAAGAAATGTCCCTTTATATTTGCATGCTACTTTTATCTATCATCTTTAATTGCCTGGCTCATTTTAGTTATTAGCCTGGGGGTATTGAAGAAGTGTCTCTTAAAACAGTGACTGTGCTAAAAAACCCGAAGTTTCCTTAACCGTCTGTTCATTAAAACCACTTCCTGCAATTATTTCATCACTTTTGATTTTGTTTTTAAAAAGTCTCCTTTCTGGACGTACAAGGTCAAGAACAATCCCCCTCAAATATGAATGAACTTGAAATCTTTCAGAATTGTCTTCCTGAGGTTTGCGAACACTATTATTTCTTTGGGAAACATAAACTGCTACATTTATCTTTTCAGAATTGAATAGTCATAACCCATATCATTAAGCACTGCTCAAAGTTTTACTTTCTTACTAATACACTGAAATCAACAAGCCCATGTTTCTGCATCTATTTTAGATGCCAAAACTCATTGTGCTCCCTAGCTGATCCATAAATTCTGAGACAAGTGTACACAATATTCTTAAACTTCTCCATTTAAAACTGAGAATGATTTAAACAGAAAGAAATGTCAAATGGAAACAACAGAGATGATGTTGTTATGATCATTTTACCCTTACTGAAGAAAAACATATCTCAGAAAATCTGCAGGTGTAGTTCTGGAGTTGTCTGCTTGCTGTCCCAATGTGATGCAGAATCTGGCCTTGCCACTGGCTCGCCACACATTATCTGCCACTCTGGCTACACTGAAAGAGGAAATGAAAAAAAAAAAAAGACCCTTTCCTCTATGATTTATTAAGTCTGCTCAGACCATTTGGCATGATCTTTGGATAGATCATGAAAATGGACATCAAGCCATTGATTGGAGCTTGCTGATTTACACTGGGAAACTCTTGTTCTTTAGTCATGCTAAAGCACAGACCATCCCAGTGCCTCACACTGCTCCTTTGCCTCATCTAGACGCTAAAAGCTAGTTTTAGGTCAGTGTGCAAAGGCACTTTTTTCCTTTGTTCTAGACATCTTCATAATAAAATCTATTAGTGTCGATTTAATAAAGGTATTAAAAGGAAGATCGGACAGTGTTCTAAAGGAAAGGGTGAAAGATTTGCCAAGTATTGTAAGTTCAAACGTGGGTACCTGAGTAATTGGTTTAATTACTTCTGTCAAAGCTCTTCACTGTGCATCTCCTCTCTGGTCTTACCCCAATAACTTTAGACATTTTTTTCAGATGCAAACCCCTGTCTCAAGCTGCCACTTCAGTGGGCTACTTCCTGGGGAATGTCTGGGGTTGTTTATTCACTGTTCTAATGTTAGAATTTAAATCACTTTTGCATAGACCTGAAGTCTATTGGTTCATGAACTAATGAATAAGTAACAGGCTGCTGATGTATGATATTATGCTACATGTCCTCACATAGCCTAATGGGGCAGAATCTGTGTAGATTATTTACATATATAATGTAAAAATAATATCTAAATAGAGATTTTAGAGGAATAAAAGCTTTTCTTTAATACCCTTAGCAGTGACTTAATAAAAACAGTGTCCCTGAGAAAAAAAAGACACTTATAAGAGAGCAAGCAGAAACTTACAACATCTTGCTAGAATGCAGCTTCAATTAAAACCCCACAGAGGATGCTATTATGAAAGGGTTATATACCAGACGGGCTCAATTTCTCAATAAACTGAGAGGAAAAAACAGAGGAGTGATTTTTCAATTAGTTTCAGAATCAGTTTGGAAGCCCTCTAGGTACCGAATAGAACCCCTCAACTGCACTGATATAACACTGAACCATACTGAAATGATAAAGAGTTACAAATAGTTGTCTGAAAATAGATGTACCTGTTAGGCCATTGGGCTAGATTTGTTGCTAGTGTAATTCCTCTGAAGTCAATAGTGCTATACAGTGTAATTCATTCATCATATTTTACCATCTACACTTCATTTTTGGGAATAATCAGACATATTGTGCGTGGTGGGCATATGGTGAAGTTGCAAACCAGAAGATCTGCCCTGAAACTATTTTTGGTTATTTCCCTCTTTCCCAAAGTCAGAAATCTGTAACAACAAATACTGTCAATGAAAGGCTATGTCTTCTGATGTAGCAATTATGCTGAAGTAGCCAGGAATATTAATTCAACACACGACACTAGATGGTAGTGGCAGTTCATAAGAAAATGGTTCTATCTATCGTCCTGAATAGGAAAATACAAGACTGGAAAATGAGCACAGACAGTCCTCTAGCACTTATTTACCACTGGCAAATGATAGAATGGTAGATTTTTTAACCCCTTTCTAACATAAAGCAGTAAATTATCCCTACTAATTAATTATTTAAGTGTCAGAAAAAAGGGTTTCCACAAATTCTTCATGATTCTTTCAAAAAGTTTGTATTTAAGAAGGATAATATAAGAATTCTTCTAACATGACAATTAAATAACCATGTTATTGCTGACTACTTACTTGTAAAAACAGTTTCCAATAGACTAGAGTGCATCGTAGCACTAATTGTCTGCTTAAGTCAGGGTATTTTTAATTTTTGAGGTTGTCCCTCTCCTTATCTCCAGCTATGATAATCCCTACTCTTCCAGATTTACCTAATATTTTAACGACAGTAGGAAACATCTTTGCCCTGTGTATTCCTTCTCCCCTGTCTGCTGCTTAATTGTATTTTTCCTTGAGACAGGGAGACAAAAGCACCTCTGTGCCAATTATTTTTTCAGACCTTTTTGGTAAGGGAATCGAGGCTAATTGAAACACACTCTGACTGTTGGGTTGCAGCCAGTCATGTCAACACTAAGAAGGGTGTGAGGTAACAGATCAGTCCCTATTGAATAGGCAGAGAGGCACTCTAATAATCACTCTCATAGTATCTCTGTGCAGCATCTCATCATAGTTCTTCGTGGCTTGGTGAAGTACCTATTCTTTGCTAGCAATGGAAATGTGTGTTAGAACGTTTATCCATAATATTTATTTTAATAAAGAACCCTAGGAAATACAGTATTCACATAGAAATAATCTTGCCACTGCTAGGACAGGATCACTCTTGTCTTAAAAATGTTTCCTGACAGCTCTTGACTTAAGCAAATTTAGAAAGTCCTTGGAAAGGCTTAAATCCTTTATACTCTCAGAAGGAAGCAGGTTTAGAAACTGTTATAATATAAATCAAATAATTTGTTGAAGAAGAGCTAGTTTAAGGCCACTCTCTGAGAGCTGGAAGATGTTGTGAAGGGTAATCACAACCTCTGTTTCTCATCAACATGGCTTTTTTTGCTTGTCATCATCTCAAACATGATGTAATTACAGCGGAGTGCCTGATGTTTTCTTCTGCATGGGATCACCTTTCCCATTACTGACAGCAGCCTAACCGACAACTTCCAGATAAGTTCAGACAAGTTCATTTGTATTATCTTCTGATTTTTGAAGCTGGCAGTTCTGGAAGAGCCAGAAGGCCACAAGCAAGTCAGGAAATGGGCATCAGCCCCTAAAGAAAGGTTTATTTCTGTCTAACAACTCTCTCAGGCATCGCATGAACCATGTGCCAAAGTAAAAAAGCTGATGACTTTTCCACTTCCCATTTTATATAGTATCATCAGCAATGTTCCTATTATTCACTGAAGTATCAGGTCTGCAAGACTAGAATAACTGATAATTTGCTACCAAGTACAGCTCATTTCATTTACTTTAATCTCTGATAATACCTGTGCCTGTCTCATTACCCACCCACATTTTCTACAGGATGGTGGGAGGATTGCACTAGTCAGATGGGAGACATTGACCTATATCTCAACATGAATTCAGTTTCTCACCAGAGACTTGCTCTGCCACAAGAGAAAAGAGAATTAATTCACTAATGCGGGAAGCGTTTGCATGTGGCATTATATCATCTACAGAGAATGAACTTCATGAACACAACCAATACAGAACCGAAAAACCTTTAAAACCTTTTAAAAGCACTTGAGCTCTTTTTTTTTTTTTATAAGGAACCATTAATGTTGATTTACTTTCCTAGATGTACTCCTTGTCAGAGTCTTATGGCCAGCTTAAGAGTTTTATAATAAGAAAAACTCAGAAGGTTTTATTTCTTGGAGGACCACATTTAATTGGCACATTTATTCCCATGATTTTTTTCCCTTTTCTCCAATAATATCATAGCACATGTAATAAAGAGGAATATCTGTCCAATATAGTCTCATAAGTAAGACATTATCCGGTTAACAATTAACTACTATAGAAGTGAAGATCCAAGGTTTATTTGCTGTTTTCATTTCTGTTTCTGTGCAGTTATGCTAAATTTAGTAACAAGTGAGAACAGCTCAGCTTGTTCTGGGAGGCTAAGACAACTTTTTAAATGTATGCAATACATTTTTTCTTGCTAAAATAGGTAGGTTCAAATAATAGTGTTATGTGCCCACCTGGGCTTTCTTTTTGTAGCAGGTAATATTACTCTTGCACCTTTCCATAGCTTCATAAAAAATTAAACCATTTTTGGAGAAGTATTTTCCCCAGCTCACTGTAGACATGAGTGGGAAGGAGACTAGAGAAAAACCCAGCAACTGTTTGAAGGTGATTCTTCATGTGATCTTCTTGACTGCCTGCTTTCACATAGCTTTAGGATATATACATATGTGGCAGCACTGAAGTAATTCATCTGACAGGTGCTTACCAAATTGTTATGAAAAAGTTGAAAAGAAAACACAGTTGTGGGTGCAGGACAACACATTTCAATAGGATGATACACAACATTTGATGGAAACGACAGGCAGTCCAGTCATGACATAATCTGGAATGATAATGGAAGGTTTTTTCACAGGAGTAAATGGGGAAGGCTAAAGACTGGATTTCCCAAATATGAGAAGTCCTCCTGTGCTGTCAACAAAGGAAGCAGTAGGTTTCCTTAGAAAAGGTCTTCTGGAGAGAAGAAACAAGGGACCCAATGAATGACTTTTGGAAAAGGAGGATGTGGATGGACTGACTACCTCCACTCATTTACTTTCAGCTGTCAATCTGTGTGGTGAAGGGGAAGATCTAGAAATTTAGTATTAAATAGGGAAACAGTATCGATGAGTCACATGAATAAATCTAAAGTCAAGAAGAAATGCTACTAGAAATAGCCACTATTCCATTTCCTCTCCCCCACTTCCTATGAAATGAATAGGAAAGAGAAAGGAAATGAGGCAGCAAAAAAACCATAAGATGAAATGCAACATGGGAAGGAAATGATAGAAAATGACTAGAAAGAAGTAGTCTTTAATCACCAACACCTGGTCTTCAGTGAAGAAGTCAAACAAGAAATCTTGCATTCCTGAAGTGATAATTTTTGGGTGCTGTTCGTTTGTTGTTGTTTTCTCCTTCTTTTACTTCCTACCCAGCACTGGCACACAGCTTCTTTCCTGCAGTACCTGCCTCAACACCAATTCACACCTTACACAAAACCTCTAATGCCAGCCTTGGAACCCAGTGCTGAGACAACCCAATGAGAGTATGAACTCCTCAAACGTCAGTGGAGTGATGAATTGCTGAACAAAATCCCAAAGGCGCAAGCACACCTTGCAGGACAATAATCATACGCCACTAATGCCATCAGGACATTTCCCACTAAATTCAGAGAGTAATGAAACAAATCCTATAAAATTATATTTGTGAATGCACTTTTTACAGAACAGTTTGTCCAATATCAGGGAGAAGCTACATCTCTGGCAGACTAACAGTAATGAAATTTTTCCCTGACCTTTTACTCTGTCTCTTTACATTACAAATAAATGTTAACATCCTACTAATTTGGATCAGTCTGGCCTTCCTAGCCAATATTCTTGTAATATATTTAAAGTTTCTAAGATGACACAAGGTGGGTGGTTTTCTTTCTTCTGAAGCAGTCTATTTTCCAAATAATAATTCACTCTGATTCATCAGTCTACCAATGAGATAAGCATATATTGCCTGTAGCTGTTTATTTAGCTTTATTACAGGTAAGAAGGACAACAACCAGCAATAAGTGAACAAATATTTGCTGTGACTCTTATGGTTATTGCATAAGAGTTCATGATCATAACCATGAAGACATATGAACTTTAAACAGATAAAGGCATGGCAATGGAGATTATATATTAACAGAACTAAATTGCTCATGAGGCTGTTAATTTAATTCAGAACATGCTAGGAAAGTTCTAAGCATGTCTTTGATAAAGGTATTTGCAATACACATACAAATTTTTTTTAAAATGTTTTTTAACAATCCAAAGAAATTAATTCGCTTTTAAGAAAGATTTTCAGTAGAATTTTTAGTTTTCTCTAAATTTTCTGCAAAGAACTTGTAGAAGAATAGTTTGACACATCTTGGAGGATAGAAACTACATGTCAACCGTATCATATTTAGACCTAGTTTAGCTACTGGCCAAAGCTTTTGCTATGTTTTTGTCCTAGTTTTGCTCAAAAAGCAACCTAAAAAATTTGTCAAAACTGTCTGATGTAGTAAGTTATTATTATTAAAGGCTGTTTCTATAAAATACATTGCTTTAGTAAATCCCCTCCTTTTCCCCCCTGCAATTAGTTAAACTCTTAACATTTCAGAGACATAATGGTTTATTCAGAACGAAAAGTTCATGCTTCCACCAGCTTTAAGGCTGAAGAGCACTAATAATTTTACCTTTAATGACCTATTTCGAGACTTCAGTCACCAATACCTGGATCATACCTATGCACAGATAAAAGGTTGTGTTGAATGAGAAAACACTTTTTAAAAACTTGTTTTATAGAATTTCTTCATTACACCCAGTAGTTTGCATTTTTTTCTGTAACTTACCAACTATATCTACTAGAGCAGAGCAGTCTATTGTCCCTCATTGCCTTCCAGAAGGCTAGAAAAGTATCTGTGTGCTTTTGAGAGGGGGGCTTTGTCTAGATCAGCTCTGCCACTGCTGCCGTCTTCTGGAATTACTGCAGCATGGATAACACAGTTCAATAGCCCTAGTTCAAAAGCATTCATATTTTCAGATTATTTTGTTCCGCTCCACAGGGTTTAATGCATGAAGGATAACATAAAGGCCTTGGGGAACTCTTCTAGCTCCTTGGTGGTCGTGTGATACTTGCTGTAACGGTAATGGGAGTTACACGTGTGCATCCAGGGAAGAATACACCATGGGTTTTAATATGATAAACAAGGAACAACCTAGAAATAACTCAGTTTTTTACTTCAGTGCAATTCTGCAGTGTATATTTGAAGCGCATAAACAGCAACAGGTTTACTCGCTACCTATTGAACATTGTGGCTGTAAAATTCTCTACCCCAAAATAATTGGGCTGTTTGAAATCTGATTTGACAGACTTGTTTTATGAAAATTGAGTTTATTAATAATTTATAATTTATTATTTTAGAGATTTTTACCATAGCAACTGTACCTAGCTATGATATACATTACTGACTGTATAAAAGCATACACACATATACATATACACATATATATATATATATAAATGTGTATAGCTATACATACATACATGTGTATCTGGGGAGCTACATAGGACAGGGCAATTAGGTGCTATTTTCTGCATGGAGACTTTGTGCCACTTTGAAGAAAGCATGATGTCAAACCACACATATGGGAAATTGCCTTGGAGAATGGTTTCAAAATGGATACCACTCGATACCATGTGTATGTATGCATCGTACAAGAGACAGAACATATTAAATATTGAATTGCTTTGAATAATGAACTATTTTCCCCAGAACGCTAGAAATTGTACTTTTATTATTCCAGCATGCAAGTAGACATACGTTTTTCAGGGATACTGACCTTTTCTAATTTTGCTATTCCAAGTTGAAGTGACTGTGCTGTAAATCAGACACACACACATGCACAGGTAAAATTAGAAAGAATCTGCATGCTTTGAAAGTATTAAATACATCTGGTATAATTTGTAAGATAGAGAAACTCTGAAGTAGAGAATACACTGTGGGGAGACTTAACTGATTCAAATTCTTTCATCCAGTTACCAAGGCAAGGTTAGGGGTTAAACAAGATAAATGTGACTTTTGCTGTTTCTGAGAGAATTCTTTTCTCTGAAATATACAAGTATTTTTAATTTTATCCACTTTTAAGTTCTTGTCATTCTTATAGAGGATTAGAAATAGGATCATAAGGCTATTAACAACAACAACAAAATCAAAAATATTAATGAGACGGTCTGCTAATTAAAAATATAAATATGTGCATTTTTTAAAAAAATCACAGCTGCCTTTCCACTGCAAACCTTTTGCTCAAGAGATATTGACCTGAATCATTCATGTGAAGACACCCTGCAGAGCAATTCCCTCAGTACACAATCTGCCAGTGCACATTCCTCAGTGGCCACACACTAGTCTTTGTAACTCCACAATGTTGCCCTCTCACTTGTAAAACCTCACCCTTGCACCGCCCTTTTTCATCATCATATTGTTACTGCAAGGATGTAGACTTGACAACATGGTAGATATAATTAACAGTTCTTGGGAACTCCAGAGCTGCTGGGAGACCTAGAACTTCACTGGTCTCTCCACAGCAGACTCAGCAAGATAAGCTACACTTTAAAGCAGTTTTTCTCGTAGCGTGTTTCTTTCTTTCATATAAGAAAGTATACAAAGTCTAACATTTCAAAGTTTGATACAGATGAGAATATTTTTTTAGCAACAGAAATTTAATTTTTATTCTTGAACCATGCATCATCTACATACAATACCATTGTGTCAAATGAGGAGCAATGCACAACAATGTAAAAGAAACCCAGAAATTCCTTTTGCCCAGCTGATTCAGCTGATGATCAATAGACTGTTGGCATTGGTGTTTGTAACCTCTCAGAAGTGTAACTTGATACTTGGAAGTTTGGGAATGCTTCTGAGATCACTGCAAAGAGAACAGCTCCTAAACTTTTCCAAATCATGACTGTAATCCACAGGAGCAAAAATATTGTCAGGCCCAGAAGGACTGAATGACATATTCTGTCTGAAAGTTTACCCACTGGAAAATAACCTGGTCTTATTTTTTATCAATGAAAGCAACATTTAAATGTTATTAATATGAAATTCATAAGTAACACCCACCCAACAAATTGGCAAAACTCAACATTATTCCAGTTGGAATTCCTACACTGATTCTGTGTAGGAATACTTTTGGAAAACATAAAGATTGATGCATCTTTTTTCCCCTCTAACTCTTCATCCCCGATCCAAGTTCTTTGCCATCTGCTGGAATAGAAGAAATTATTTCCAGCTTTGCTATTTATTTTCATTTCCTTTCCAGTTTTCCTATTTTTTTCTGTGTACTATTTTTTGTGACTGCTTATTTAACTTATCCAAATCACGTCAAGTTTTTAAGAATTACAGAACGCAAAGTGAAAAAAAGATTAATAAAGAACAACCGTGAAGAAAAGCACAAGTGCATAAACTCAAATGAAATATAAAACAGCAAAAGAGAAAATAGGAAGGTATTGTAAAACTGGGAGGGGTGTTGAAAACAAAGAAAAGTGAATTGTGATCTAATGAATTTATATAATTTTCTATAGAATATGCACAGTGTTGGAGAAAAATATAGGAAACACATTTCCAATTTTTTTTTTTAAATATGAAAAAAAAATTGAAAAAGAAAAAAGGAAGATTGTACAGGAGTTTAAAAGCACACCCCATTTACCATTAGATCTAATATCCTTTGCAAGAGAATTGTTACAATTTACTACCACTATGTCTTACAGAGTTTCTCTGGTTTAGGATGATTAGCTGTAGTGTTAACCACCAACCTCTGCAAAATACTGCAACACATGCAATAACACAAAGAGAGTCTTACCAATCATCCCTTTCTCACAGCCTTCTCTTTCCCAAGAAAGCATGTTAGAGACAATGCAAGCTGTCTGAAATCAAGGTATTAATACCTTGAGGAGAAAGATTTCCCTGCCTGTTTAGGGCTGCAAAAAATCAACTTTGACCTACCTGATCTGCCTTGTTTGCTGTAGTAGAATTCAGTGCTGAAAAGTCTATCATTCAACAGCTTCACACTGAGCACTACACATTAATCCTGACCTTTAAGTTTTGATTGGCAGAACTAAAAAATTTGTTAAAATAGATGGAAACCTGTAATTTCTTGCACTGCTTTTGCCTTACCTGCAGCATCTGCATGCAGCACCTCATCTGCAAATCAAGCCTTTCACTCAAAAAACCCCAAAACATATTTATAGACTGATTCACAATTTTCCTGATAGTTTCACTAAAATGCTTTCTTTACATTGTCATAGAAGTAAATGCAGATTTTTTTCTAGTAAATACATATGTCCCTATCACATCATGTCAGATTCTTTATGATTATATGAGTGCCATGGGGCTTTGTGTAAGAGATGGATTAATAAGAAATTATCCATGTTCAGTAGAGAAAGCCAGATCCAAACTAGTGAATGTGTTATCTGTGACATAATACCAACAGGCCTGCATTTTGATTTTTTGTGTTTTCAGTGTTACAGCTTTAAGGAGATATCCTGCATATGATGAATGTATATTTGCAGCTATCTCAGTATATGTCAAAATCAATCAGTACCCTGCCTAAATGGAGGGGCAAGCAAGGCAGACAGTCTGAACTTGCACAAAACCCGTGCTGGAGCTGATGACCAAAACAAGATCATTGTGGACAGTGACATGGTCTAACTTCTATTCCAGAGGTCTGAGGCAGGACTCAGTTTGCTTACGTTTAGCCCTCTTTCACACCCAAGACAAAACAAGACTTCTTGTACCCTTATTCCCTCTCCCTAGTAATTTGGAGATTAAGGATGTAGTTCAAAGTAAAAAAGACATGGGTCAAATATTCTCCAGTTTACAAGGAGACTTCAAACGAGATTTCCCAAGAATGAGTGTTGTCTAACAAGCCTGAGGTCATTCTAGGACTTCCAGTGTTCTCCATCTACCCTATTGAAGCCAGTTCAGTGTCGAGATTAGAAGCCCAGATTTTTGAGGGAAGAGATAAAGAACAAATGTGACTGTGACTCTGCAATTTAGTGACTGCTTTAGGCACAGAAGGAGGCAAGTCCTGTCTTCTGTTCTTTGGTTTTTATCCAGTAAATATTTAATCATACCAGTATTTGGTATTTTTTACTTAGTTGCTAACAAATAGTAATTATTTTAGAAAATTATAACCAAACACATCAAAAAAGTACTCATTTTCATTTACAAGCAAAAAACCATCTCCGACTGCGTACCTCATTTTATGCTGAAGTTCCTCAACAAAATTTCATTCCATCTTTTAATGTTTAATATATTTCAGAGAATTAAGAATTAATTTTACTCTTGTTCATGATTATTAATAAACATATACCACTTTATATATATATATATGTATATATGTGTGTATATATAATGTACCAAATTTGAGATACTTTTTATGACAGAGGCCTTAGTTTGTGAACTGTGTTATGATCTTGCATTTCAGAGGACATTTGGTGGCACCATTCACATTTGGGCTAAGGAACAAGAAGAAAATACTTTTATGGCCACATAGTCCCTTTCTGTGCATCAAATGTCTGCAGATGCCACCTCCTAAGCCATGGCATTTTGAAGTGCAGTGTAGAGATACCCAAACAGCTTCCTGAAGCTTACAAGTTGACCATGGTTATGTCTCCTATATGATGGTGGCATACTGTTTGCAATACCTGATCTGGCTCATTAACAGCTAGTTCTTCATGATATGCACCGTGGGTATGTCCTTATTTGCTGCTTTGGTTCCCAAGAGGGCTATGTGATCAAGCCAGAAATCACAAGCTCATGAGAATGCTCTATATAGAGGCTGAAAATATGGAGGTGCTTGGGTAAAATGTCTAAGAGTGTGGTAGTTTCTAAAAGAGGAGTGCACCTTGGCATATTTGTGGTTGTGGTCAGAAAAAAAGGTGTGTTGGGAAGCTGCCCTGCTCCAAACACAGAAGATTCCAGGGCAGAGCTCCAATCCTCTCCAAAGATCACTCTTCTCCCAACCTACTCCCCAAGCTGAATCAAACAAGCAATTTGACAAGACCATGGTTATCCAAGTAAACAGCTGTTCCTCCTCTCTTATGTGCCACCCTCTTTGGTACTACTTTTGTCACAGGTATTTCAGTTCTATTTTTCTAGCAAGAGAAGCACAACCAAAAGGAAAAGGTTAAAATTGAAGTACGTGGGAGTTCAGCTTGAATGAGTGTTACAAGATTAGACAGATGCACTTTTGTTTTATTTAATGTTATTATGTGATATGGCAAGTCATAGAAAAGCAATTAAAGAACCAGGAACATTTTGTTCATTTATGCTACTCTGCTGAAGGAAAGTTTTTTCCTGGATCTTTGCCTTTGTGAATATATTACATCTATCCTGGACTGCAATCCAAATGCTTAGAGAAGTAACTAATCTGTTAAGTTAGGAGAATTGCCTTTTTCATTGTGTAAACAACCTCCAAGCACTGTTTTGTAGAACTTGTGCACAAATGCTCTAAAATACCAGGGTGCCATTTAATAGACTTAATATTATTTGTCATTGATGGAGCCAAGCCAAATGTAAACAGATTAGTTCTCTGAAAATCTCCCAGGAGTTAGGTTTGTCCTCAAAAAAAGGAATTCCTGAGTGCTATCAGCCCTCACGGGAAGAAAGAAAGGACAAGACAAGAAATAAAGTGTAGTTGCATTCTGGGCAGCTCTAGTGGTCTGAAATCTCAGTCTGGGAGGTCTCAGGCAGAGCTCAGTGTCACAGTGACTAACAGCAAGTACTGTAGCTATCAGAAAAGTATTCTGGAACCACAGATGTAAATCTGACAGCTATTCAAAACAAAAATGTAGCTGTCCATGCTCACTGAAATCTGAAAGCTTCAAGATGACATACTCATGGTCATATTGATAAGACTCAAGATGACAACACATAAGCAGTCAGGGTGCATTCAGTCTCTTCTACACTCCTCATGCATTTGCTGCACTGCAATAGTGCACTCACTGCTGGATGGTAGCTGTCATTTTCCTACATCCTGAGATCTCAATCCTCTCCAGGCAGAAACTAACACTAAACTTGACCCTTTTTTTTCTCATCAAAATGATGAAATGAACACAGTGCCGTGTCCTGTGCAGCTATTTATCTAAAGCATGTTCAGTTTGAGCAAGGGTCCATAGGTTCCTTTGTCCATAGGGACCTTTGTCTCCCTTTCTTCAGTGAGACAGGCAAAATATGCCCAAGCATTTGAACAGATCCTCACAGACACAGAGCAGACGTGGGTAGAACCTAGAACAGAAACACTATGAGCCCAAGGAACACACGGGTATTTTTCACACACCTACCAAGAAAACATCACCCCACACAAGCAAATAGAAAAACATCATCCACACCAAGGAAATAGAAAAACATACAGTCATGGAAGAGCACTAAGCATGAAAGAAAAGTATTGAATAAGTAATAGTTTAAATATTATCTCAGACCTTTTCTTCCATTTTACAGGTAATAATACTGAAGATAATACTTCAGAGCTGCTGAATTGTTTCACATTTCTTCTAGCCATGTTTTGACTTTAAAATAGCACATAAAATACTGTTGAGCAAATGCATATATATATATACATTTTTATATATATAGAGACAGATATTACTGTCAGTAAACACAATTCATAGAAGTCACAGTAAGAGGATTTTAACTTCTCTAAAAAGAGTGTTAAGGAAGAAATTTTATTTTTTAAAAGGCCGTCACTGACCAAAACTTATCCATATTTGTATGAAATACACCTTAGAGAAGTTTAGCACAAGTATTGTAATATTTCATGACCATCACTGTAGAACTAATCAGTGTTAGATTGTCTGTAAACTGAAATGTAGGTCATTAAAAGCACAAGATATAATAAGCATTTTCAAGTAACTACAGTCAAGAGTAATTTTATTGTAGCATTAACAACATATTGCTAAAATAGAGCTAAGTCACAATTTCGTTATTATACCTTTGCCTATTTTATACAATTCATTCTGGTTGCAAGCACAAAATCTTTTTAACAATTAGAAGTACTTACATAATCAGACATCATTATTGCCTTTACAGTAGGTGGTGTACATTCCTACATTCAAATTTTTAAAATTGTGCAAGAAGTCTTGTCTCTATTTCTTTTTCAGCCAATGCCTTGCCTGAACCCATTCAAGCAGTTTAATAAACATGGTCTTTCATGAGATTAAAGAGCTAGAGATAATCCAGGAAACTGCAAATAAAATAACAAGATTAAGTTATAGTTAGCCCAGTGGACTGAAGTAAATTTAGCTCACTCTGTTGAGCTAAAATGCATGTAAAAGCTTTTACTTTCACTAGACCTTTTTCCTGAAAGTTACTTTACATTAATATCATGGTATATCACAAACTGAAAATACTTTCATAAAAATTAATATATCTAGGATGGAAAAAAGAGATTTAAAAAATAAATTACATTTCTATTGGTCTATGGATTTGAGAATCAGAGTAGCATTTTCTAATACTCAGACTTGGAATAATCTTTCATGCCCTGTTTACTGGGCTATGGCTGTAAACATTTTTTATTGTTCTTTTGTTTGATACCTGTCCATCAGAGGCAATAATGCCTCATGGAAACAGAAAATTTTGCAACCATGAAATCAAACAAAAATGCTTAAATTTCCATGCAATACCCTGTCTTGACATACATATATGCAAATACGCGTAAATATAAGATACATTTTAATAATAAATACGAAGGGTTAGTTGATGTCTTAATTTAGGAAAGGCCAACTCCTGGCACATTCACCAAGACAACGATGTCTGCTTCTTTAAAAAGTGCCTTGTTTTCTCCAGATTAGTTAAGAATTTTGTTCTGTCCCACTCCCTTCCTGCCTCCTTGGCTGCTAGTGATTTTGCTTTACTTAGTAAAGCTTACAGTGCTTAGGCATCAGACAGCAGTCTTCTTCTTAAGACAGAATTCCTACTGATTAATCAATTGTCAGAGACTGAAATGGTTCTTGCTTTAAACATTGTTACAAAGGAGTTTTGCCCATTAGAGCAAAAACTGTGTAAAGAAGCTAAGACCACCGAAGCCCACCCCTCCCTGAAGATGCCTTTGGACTGTGAGCTCAGCTGCCTAAATAAGATAAAAGGGACACTATTGTTCAATCATCTCAGGTCTGGGGAGAAGTAAACAAGGCTGAGGGAAAAGAGTGCATCCACAAGAAAGCCAAACCCAGCAGAAAATCATCCCTGGCTGGGTTTGCGGTGGGAGTGGCCACAGCCTGCAGAGGCCAGGTTTGTACAGGCTCCCCAATATTTGATGCCTCTCTTTCCAAGGCTATCTCCCCATGTAGACTTGACAGTGAATGCCTGCAGTGGGATCTCTCAGTCATGCCAGGGCCTTTCTCCCAGCATGGATTCAGATGCCCTTCTGGCAGCTTAGCTATGCCAGGGAGAAAGAGGACAACATGTCCTTTCCATGCTGTGGCATCACTAAAAACTCAAGTTGTGCCTTCAAACTGGCCGCGATGCTTAAGCGCACACATGTTGGCAGACCTGCCCAGGTCCCTCTGTGGGTATGGTGAGGTATATGGCTATTTACAAATTTGAGGGCAGCAGCCTAAGTCCCCACTAGTGAAGGGATACCTCACAGTCCTGCTGTAGCCACTAAACATGCCTGGACAGCTGGTAGTCAAGCATTTGGCTGGAACACGCCGCGCAACAAGCCAAGGGAGCAGCTGACAGGAATGAAACACACCGCATGAATACAGGTGCCATGACCAAAGTCTGCTCCGATAGTTACCAAAGTTAAAAGAAATCTCTACAAAAGCCACCATCCTTCAACTCAGTAGTTCTGTCAGTTCTAGTTACTTAGACTGTTTTATAGGTAGGTAGATAGATGAAAACATATTGCTTGGTAATATTTATATGACTAATGCATTTAAACATATAAATTTATAGAAACTACAAATACAAGAGATCAATAGCTATTACTTTCACCATGCAATGGATGATAAAGATAGACTGTTTTCCAAGAGAAGAAGAAACACACAAAACTGATATGGCAAGTAGAAACTTCACAGTGAATTCCTGTAATTTGTTTTCATAACTACAGCTCTCAAATGCTGCTAATAAAATTGCCAGTTATTCATTATCTTATTACACAGTGGTTAACAGAAATTTGGGAAATGCATACACTGTGTGTAAATTGTCTTTAATAAAAGCAATTAGACAGTTGAATGAATATTGTCTATTACCACCTATGAGTACAGGGACATCTGGTGGACAATATTGTTACTTGATGTATTTTCACTAGACATTTTTCCTCCAAAACTCTATGGAGTACAAATTCAATCTGTTCAATGGTCTACACTTAAGAAATACTGCATACTTTTATGTTGCTAAGTGACTTTTTACATGACACCTTACAACAAATCAATCTTAAATTAATGATTAGTTTAGCTGAGATAACTTTTTGATAGTCTTTGAGCAAACATTAATTTGGCTTTGTTCAGTCACAATTCATGTCGAAAACATTACCCGTTCCAAAGTGAAAATATATTTTTTCTGTAACACTTTGTCAAGACCACCAAAATTTAATCTTGGACTTCAAAGTATATTTTGGTCATGAGTTTAAATAGGATTTTTCAGAAATCAGTTATATCATAATTTAATGCAAGGTCTGTAAGCACTTGGATGTAAGTGCTTCGCAATAATCCCTACAGCAACTGGAATCCCGAAGTCCATGGGACACTGCAAAAGCAAGGCAATCCTACACCAAAAGCAGGAATACTCTGTATTTGTTTCATCCCAGCTTAACACAAGCAAATAAGAAAATAGGTGCACTCACAGTGAACCAAAGCAGCTACTTGCCATGAATAACATAAATATAAGAACTCAAAGAAACTCAAATACAAAACCACAAACAAACAAGAAAACCAAAACACCACCAGACCAAAAAACTAACTAAAATCAGAGTTGAGAACACCTGCCATATTGTCTTAGTGTAGGGTGAGAAAATGCACATCACAGTTCAAGAAAGTTTTTGATATCCATAACATTGTCAGAGATCTGGTAAGAGAACAGCTCTGGCCAAAAAGAAGCGTTAACAGTAAAGGGGGAGACTATCAAGAGAATCAAAGAGGAGTGTAGGCTACAAAAGAAGTAAAAATGGAGAGGAAAAAGCAAAGAGTAAATTGGTTAGAGACTACAAGGCTAAAGGAAGGACAAGAAGACAAAGGTGAAAAGAAAGACAGAAGTAGAAGGTGATTAAAAAACAAAGGCAAACCAAGATCCTGGTAACAGCCTGAGGAAAGGGGCCACACTTATTGAGGAAAGAACAGCAGAGCATACAAGAACGAGAATGTGTGAGAAAAAGGGACGAGTTCACAGGCAGAAATGTAGAAAAGACCAATACAGCACTCCAAGGAGGAAAGAAGAACTTCACTTCCAATGGCTATATGAGGGCATGACCAAGGAAGACATGCTATTTAAAGCATTTTTCCAAGTTTGAATTTATTATGAAAGATTTTGGATAAGATTAGATATTTGCCCTATAATAGCATGTAATTCAAACCCATGTTAAAAACAAAGACAAGAACAAGAAAAGTGTTGGATGAGGAAAGGATATGACCTGCACACAACAGTCAGAGAGAGAGTAGATGAAAACAGAATCACTGGGGACTGGCTGAATGGATGGAAGACAAATGCTTTAAGTAGGCACTACAGACTAGGTAGTTTGAGGACAAGAACTCGAGCAAACTTATTACAGAAATGAAAGAGAAGGATAAAAAGGGCTAGAGAATACTGTGTGGGAAGCACCAAATGGTTGCCTAAAACAGAAAAGGATAAAAAAAAAAAAGATGTATGAAAAATGCAGCAATATTCTGAACCAATGCTTTTGAATACATTACATGCTTGATTAACTGGAGACAAATACAAGTTTTATGCTGGGCAACACAAAGCAGTATCAAGCAGTTAGGACTCTTATTCTCATAAGTTTCACATCAATTCACATCAGTAGTATTAGGCTGTAAGTCCCAGTAGAAAATATCATTCAGGAAAGAATGAACAATGCAGAAGTAATGTAATGCAAGTTTGGCTGAAATTATTGTCTAGTTGACAATGATTTTAACTAAATGACTCCTGAATACACATTCAGTTTTTAAAACACTTAAATGAATAATAAGGAAGCTTTTCAAACAGAGAATAACAGAGTGTACAAAATTCACAACACTAAAGTTTTATTAATTCCTTTCTGTTTATGCAACTTGTCTGGTATTGCCTCTGAAAAACAACTTCTGCCTTTCCACTTTACCAGAGAAAGCACATGGACAGCATGTGGTCTTGCCTCCCTGTACAAAAACACATCTGAATTTTTACTTTACAGTGTTTCCTTTTTTTTTTTTCCTAGCAAGGGTGCAGAAACTCCCTACTATCTATATCTTGTATGAGAAACTCAGTATAAACTTATCAGGATAATCTGTGTTGAGACTCGTGCTGATACACTCCTCCTGATTTTGTACAGACTGTTAGTAAAAGAACAGCTAAGAATAGCTTCCTTCTCCTGCTTCCATCCCCAGAATTTCTTGTCAGATTTTTAGTTTTATGCTGCTGAGAAATAATATATTGCTGGTAATCTCACTAAGGGACAACACACTGAAGACCTGAAGAAGATCGATTTACTTCTGGATAAGCAACAGATACGTGGTAGAGCTCTGCATTGCATGTCGGAGACCCCAGCTCAGGTCCCTGATCTGTACATGCTCCAGGATGAAGAGCTATTACTTTGTCCTCATACTCCATATGATAAAATTAATGACTAGACTTCCAGACAAATCTTTTTCCAACAACACTACAGAGTCTACTCATCTGAAGTAATTAAATAAAATCTAATCTGGAGAGCAAAACATTTCAGTGTCTAAAACAGATGGACTTGCAACTCCCATATATTGAAGGCAAGACCAATCTCAAATGCATTGAAAACACCCCCTCCATGAGCCTATCTGAGTTCTATCCTACAATGTAAATAAAATACACCAAATAACCTGACTTGGATGATTTAACCAATTTCCCCCCTGTGCCTCTCTGCTCCTACCAGGATGTGACAAGAGAGATGCTGGAACCTGAGCACCCATTAGCTCTATGCCTGGAGCTTTGGGATTTTTGTGATACATGACTCTCATTTCTTCCTAACCTTCCAGTGAAAGGGCTTAAATAGTTTCATTTTGTCCCAGTGATTTTTTTTTAACCTCAAAATTCTTTAAAAAGGGAATTTATTTTCAACCCCTGCCTTATGTTTCTTGACTCAGAACAGTTCATTCATTTCAGTGGCTCTTGATCAACAGCCCGTACAGCTCAATTGCTACAAGGAATGTGTGATCCACTCCATAACTAATGAGCTGTTAGAGAACTGTTTGGCAGCTGATGTGATATCAAAACGAAGGTATTTTTGTATTGCATCACCCTCAAAGTAATTTTGAAAGAAATCCACAATTAAAGAAAAGGGCAAGTAAAAGAAAGCCAGTGTTAGAGGCAGAGTCAGTCAGCCTCCAGGCAGGGTAAGATTTAGGAAAGCAAATATGTAGTGTCTATGTTAAAGCAGACAAGCCAAGAAAATAAATTGCAATGTACTGGAGCCAAAGATTATAGTAAATGTCTTTCTATTACAACTGAAGAAACTACAGTAGTAGTAGTAGATCAATAGCTGTAGACCACTGGATGGGGAGGATTATAACAACATTATGACAAAGAAAAGCTAGCAGCCTTTGCCAAACTTCACTTGCATCACTGGGACTGGAAACACATAAGACAGTAATGAGGCCACATTGATTGAACAGTACTTTCAAGCATCTGATATGTATTTCTGAAGTATTTAATTTCTTCAGTGATTGATCAGAAAATATGAATATGCAGCATGCCAAAAGCACTGGATTTTTTGTTCAAAGTCTCTTACCTTTAATGAAAAGAATTTATAGGGTTATGCTCGTAACAGATCAGGACTGGACAACTGGCAGCCCATGAGTCAAACAGGGCATGCAAGGAAATTCTGGCTAGCCCCTGGAACAACCCGCAGGTTTATGCCAAGCCTGTTTTACAACTCACTGAAAAATAATGGTAGAAAGCAAAAGTGAATTTGATGTGGGACAAGAGAAAGCATAGAAACCATGGAACACACTTGCCTGGCCAGCTAAATAAACTGGTAGCATTGCAGGAGAAGAAAGATCAATCCCATGAGAACAAGAGAAAGGGCTTGACCCTTGAGAAAGGGTAGGACAGTTGGGAACATCCAAATCTGGCCTAGAAATACACTCCCTGGCCTAGAAATACAGTCAGTGTTCAGTAGTCCTTGGATTTCAGTTTAATGGCATGTGAATAGGGAGACACCAAAGCTGTCCTTAGGCATTAGTACCTCAGAGTCAGAGGGATACCATAATTTAGCATTGATATTGATGCTCCTCAAGCTCTGCAACAAATTCCCCAGCACTGGAACTCTAAGGGCTTTTTTTTGTTAGAGACAGCCAGCTCTGTGCATTTATGCTACGCCTTGGATAGCAAGCCCTGAAAGATGTGAGCTAACTCCATGCCTGGTACATCTACTTCATGTACCTCACCCTCTACAGCTGCCTGACAGGAGGTTGTAGCCAGGTGAGGGTCAGTTTCTTCTCCCAGGCAGCCAGCAACAGGACAAGAGGACACAGTCTTAATCTGCACCAGGGGAAGTTTAGGCTGGATATTAAGCAGAAATTCTTCACAGAAAGGGTGACTGGGCATTGGAATGGGCTGTCCAGGGAGGTGATGGAGTCACTGTCCCTGAAGGTGTTTAAGAAGACTGGATGTGGCACTCAGTGCCATGGTCTGGTTGACAAGGTGGTGTTCAGTTGTAGGCTGGACTTGATCTCAGAGGTCTTTTCTAACCTAGTTAATTCTGTGGTTCTGTGATGGTCTTAAAATGGTATATCATATTTTTGCATTACATTATCAGATTTTTTTCATTATCTGCAACATTCTTTATCCATTACTTTGAATAATGAAGAAATGAATATAAAAACATCTTACTCGTAACACCTGAACAAAAATAAATGACACTTGAAAATAAACTACGTATCTCTACTTTTTCTTAGCATATTTATCACCACAACAAAGATGTGCTATTCAGACTGAATAATATTATTGTCCGACTGAATCTTGTATATTTTTAGAAGCAATAGTGTAAACACATTTTTTGTTAAAATTTTTCCTGAAGTATTTTATTGAAACAACTCTGATCATTTTGCCATAGCTGTACCTCTTTGACAGAGTAAGCTTATAGTTCAAGTCTTATATTAATTTCAACATTTATAAAATGCTCTCATTTTATAAGAGTGATGCAAAACATTTATTTTGGCCATCTTTGTAATGAAATTAGATAACTATTAACATTGATAAATTGAGAGCTTAAATTGTTATGTTTAAATAAAAGTGAAAAGAAAACCACAAAAAGGTATTTTCTGCAGTGTTCCCTTGTTTCTACTGACCTGAATGACTGGGCATAGAATGAACTGCCTAAAAAGGTCCTTGAAATCTCTGCCTTTGAAAGAGGAAAGAGGCTCACTGACAGTTACTGTAAGGAATAGACCACCTGACTTTTGTAACTGCAACATACCGCCATTTGAAGCATTTGGAATTGCTCAGGCAATTCAATACTTAATTCTATAAACGCAGTAGTATTCCATCATGCTTGCTGAGCAAGTTAAAATACAACACAAATAACATCCATCGACCAGAGGAAGAGAGCAATTAAAATAGAAAAAAAACCCCAAAACATGACTAAAGTAGCACTGTTCTGCAAGTATTTTTAATGTATCAGGCCCTTAGCCTTCTAAAATTAATTAATGCTTTAATGAAAGTTGCCTGTTATCTGACTAGCAAATCTAGTTTTTCTAATATCCAGCTACCCTGGCTTTCAATTAAGACTCAAAGAGCCAAGAACTGATGAAAAGGACATCATAAATGATTTATGGATGTCCTACTTTTGTGTTTGGTACATTTATTATTCTACTTAATGCATCCATATGGTTTTCTAATTCATTCATTACAAAAAACCTCACATTACAGTTATTTCATTAAAGTTTATATCCGTTTTCAGGCAGATTTTTATGAAGGATATTTAAAAACTAAAGCTACAATCAAATTTTTTATTTATTCTATGGATTTCAAATCATATATCTATCTATTCAATTATTGCCCTATTACCTGTTTCTAGAGGAGTCAGTTGCTGTTGTTTTGGTTTGGGTTTTTTTAATCAATATCTTGATGAACTTCCAAGAGTTTTCTTGCTATTTAATTATTTGTGTGGTCTTTTATATATTCAGTTTATGTTTCCCTCTTTCCCCAACTCCAGTCAGTAGTCACTTGTTCCAACCACAAATGTATAGAGCATGCCAGAGAGATGCTCCTACAGCTATTAGCCACCTTCCCTTCTCCCACCACAGCCCTTCTTTAATGGGGATTCTACCCGGATCAACCTAAAAACCCTTAAAAGTGTATGTCAGACTCGGCAATGGACAAAGGGGAGAGGTCTTTAACTAATGTAGCTACAGTTTAAACAAATAAGAGTGGAAGAAAGGGAGTATTTTTAATTTTCAAGTTAATTTCTATTGCCTGTATACACTTTTATTCTGGCTAATTAGGCAGAGCCAAAGCATTCTCTAACACCATTTCAGAGAAAGCATGTGAGAAAGGTTTTGGGGACAATGTCTGCTTCATGCTTATTTTTCATCATCAGCTTAAAAGAAGGAATATAATTTATACACTGCTTCAGCTTTACTTTGCCTAAAGAATACAAAGGCTCTAGGAGTACAGTATTCAAGGCCATTCTTCCACTAACCCAAAACATTTGTGTTTTAAAGACCTGTCAGCTCAGAAGACTGTACCACTATAAGACTACGTTACAGTACCTGAAAATAAAGTATTATAACAAGAAATTAGTTTTTTACATGACATTGAAATATCATATCCAGTCATAAAGATTAGCCTCCAGAGCTGTGTTCTTAATTAGACAACATACCATGTGTTGCATGGAGAAAGCCTATCAGCAACAATTTGGCTAAACAAAGCAGAAAGCTGTAAGTGTTGCCAGAACACCACAGGACCATAAAAGAAGTGATCCCTATTTCCCTGAGCATGTTTCCAAAAAGAAAACAAGATTACTGGTACAATCAGTACCAGTAAAAAGACACCCTCTTATTCTGAAAGTACCAACAGAAAAATGGGCAAAAAAATTAAATTCAACTTAATCAGTGACATTGTATAAATTTAGTTTATCATATTGGAAATGTAAAAATTTTGATTTATATTGTCATTGATTTCTCTGCTACAGTTTATTACACAATGACTATTACCAAGGAGAACATATGATCTCAGCCAAATTTGTACAAAGCAGTCATTCCACCATTATTCTCCAACAACTAATAAAGGTTGAAATGTAAATCTGTTACAATTAATGTTTAAATAAACATTGACATAACATATGCAGTCAACCATGTTTCTACACTATTAAACACTATTATTTTGGCAGTCTTGATACATACCCCTGATGCTTTTCATGATGCTTCTACCCTATATTCAATTTAAAATACTGTGTCCACTAAAAGTATTTTCCAGCAATTTATTGTGGTGCAGAGACAAGTAAGAATTAGCTCCATTACAGATTTTCAGTTATGGCTGACCTTCAAAGGAAGGACAGTAAAATACCACTTAAATGCTTTCAGCAATAAAAACAAAGACAAAGAATTTGTATCTCTCTGCTTACTTCCCTGGGGTATTCCCTGTCCCTGAACCATTTTGATACTGAGGTGACTGAAAAAACATGCACCTGAGAGCCGTGCGATCATATTTAAACCCCAGTATCATCTGGGCCTGTGCATTTAATTTCAGAATCCAATATTTATTTTTTGCAAAAGAGATGACAAAGTGCAGTAATATCAAAACTATGAAGCATTTTAAAAAGTGTCCTCATATGATCATCTTCTGCTCCCAAATATTGTTTGTCTAATTTAAATATTGTTTGGCTGATTCAAAAATTTAAAACTGTGCTTTAAAATATCATTTATTAACATCATGATGATAGAAAAATAATGTTTGTTTTTTTTCAAAAGCAGTTTTTATAAGGCTTAATATTTAAGGGGTTACACACAGGAACACATTATGAACCATCTATTAAGGAACTTTATAGAAGCTGTCACTTTTCCTAACAACAATGTCAGAAGTGAAGAACCAAAAGGATTATTCCAGAGGCTGAGCTGCCAGATCCAACAAAACATTGACTGATAAGGAAACACATGCTGTCTTGCTGTCTTTTATCTGAGCGCCCTTTATCTGCCTTTTAAATGTTACTGTAAGGGACTTGGGTTTTCACAAAGAGTTCTCTGAGGGTGCTAAAAGAATTTTTAAGAGGAAGTGCTTCTTCATTCTTTATTCCTGAACATTATCAACACAATGCATAGATTTAATGTGGGAAGTAGTCACTAATGTCCTATTGGTGGGTCTCATGATCCCAATAGCGCCATGTAGCTTATTTATGAATTTGAATATAAAGCATGTGTAATTCTAGTGACGGTACCTGTAACTCTGCATGCCAGGAAATTTTCCCTTTCCTTAGTCAAATTTAGGAAGTAATGGGTTTCCACTCCCTTGTAAAATGAAAAGAGAACATTGATAGAAGTAGAGCAACCTCCTGAACTTCTCCAATACAAGTCTGTCTGTACTGCTCTGGATAATGGAGTCAGTGCAGTTCCAACCAGTGAGGAGTCCTCTGAAGCCAAACGCTGAAACACCCAAAGTGCAGTTTGGACACTGTCATAAAAAAGCCAAAGAGCTTCTACTATTGTCTAAATCTCTGTGCCTTTTCTTCTGGAATTCAGTACAGCATGGCACAGAAAGGCTGTTTCAATCAAAGAAATAAATGGGGCCATGTAAGAAACAAGGACACAGCGGGTGCCAGGGGGCTTTGTTGTTTGGTTGGGGGAGGGGGGTCCCTCTTTTGGAGACCAAATCAAAACACATACAAGAAATTTTACTGAATCAGTCCAAGAACAACACTTCTCTGAATTTTCAGTTAGCCAAAAAAATTTGGTTTGTGTCAAACAAATAATCATCTGCGAGTATGAGGAAAGTGGTGTTCTCTACTCCTTAGCTCAGCTACTAGATCATGTGAAATGAGAAAAGCCTCAAATTCAGTTTTCACCTCTACCTCCTTTAGAGCAAGGCTTTGAGCCAGGTCTCCCACACTTGGGTATACAGCTTAAGCAACAGTGAAGATCTTTGATTTGGCTTCAACTGTATCTAAATTAAATTTAATGGAAATGTTTAAAAAAAATTAAAATTATCAATTAATGAAGATTTTTCCTGGAGGACAAAACTCCAGTATTTGAAGACTGGAAGAACATAAGCAGATTCTTTTCTGCCACAAACAAGTATTTAATTTATAGCTGGGATTGGCCAGTTACAGGAACACACAGTTGAAAGAAATATGAAACAGCTGACACTTTCTTTACAGATGAACTGTACAGTGCTAACTGTCAATGAAACTTTAGGCTTTAGCTTAAAAACATATAACATGCCTGCTCCTGAAATCCAGTTTTCATTTAAACCATACAGCTTATGAAGAAAATTAAATTACTTCAAGATACATCTTCCCTGTATGATGGGGAAATGTAGGAAAATGAAAGGAAAAGGAACGCTGTGAGTGAAGAGGATCTGGGCAATTTGTGAAAGGTATGACCAGCTTTTGTGCAAGTGTAACATCCCACTGAATGTTACAGAGAACATCCAAAGTCGCTAGCAGTAAGATAATCAATCAAAGCACTGGGTTGCGGAATATCCCACTAACGTTATTTTAACATTTTGCAAATCAGTTGACAAAAAAGTGCCTTAAGGAGGTTTTAGTGCATGTTACAACCTAATGCAATCATTCCTGTTTTCCACAACGACGGACAGCAAACACAATACCATGATAATGGTTCAACATGCAATTATCCCTGCTGAAGTGCACAGAAGGAAGCAGAAAGCAAATGAGGCCAACTAATGCAGACTCTCTAGATTTCTCTGTGCAAACAAAATCCAGAATGACAGAGCTGCAGGCTACTAGGTCTATTTGCAGGGCTTGCTGCAGATATGTTACGTCGAGTATAATAATTTAAGGAGTAATGGTGATCATCAATCTCTTACTATAAGGTGGACTTGAGTCTAGAAGCTAAGTGCTGTATAAACCTGATATTTCAGGGTCACAATGTAAATTATAAAGAGACACAACAGCGATTATAACAATCACACTAAGGGTATTCACTGATACGGCCCACTCTTGAAATGTGTGAGTAACATATAGAGCTTATTAATGATTCAGCACTGTAATTATAATAAGATCTCAAAATTTCACTAACAGCATGGCACTTGTCCTCTGCTATTCCAAGCATCAGACAAATACATGACCTGGAAATGGAGACGGATGCAGTTGATACCTCACTAGATTCTGAGATCTTACTCCTCAGAAGTACTCTTACTCTCCTTTGAGAAGTCACTGCAGAGACATGATTTTCTATTTATGGCACCTTGGCCTGGCCTAGTGACAATCCCTCTCTTAGGCCGGCAAAAACAGATGTTCAGTGACAAAACATGACATCTGATTCTTTTGTTATATTTCATAGATAGTTAGCTTGACTGTTTTCCCCAGCACTGTTTGACCTGTCATTTATGGGCTACTTCTTATTCTCACTCATATTTTTTGCCTTATTCTCAACCCATTATTTTAGCTTAATATACTTTCAAAAGTATTTTGACCATCTCTTCACAAGGCCTACAAAGGGAGTGAGCTTAGGTTACTTTTACCAGCCAGGAGGAGTAGGATGCAAAGAGCCCTCTGAGTTGCAGCACCAAACTGTGTATGATCTTCCCACACACCAGAAGGTAAATGGCTTTTTGGAGTCAAGGCTGAGACCCCAGGGTCAGGCACAACATTCAAAAAGCAGCTCCTTAGTCACTTCTACTATTGCAATATAGCAGAATTACATCTAGAAATAGATAGAATTACATAAGCATACATCTACATCTATCCCAGCAAAAATTAGGGTATTACTGTACAGGGTGTAATACGATGATGAACTTACCATTTTCAATAACTTCAAATTAACTGTAGTATAACATAGCATGCAATACATGATGCAAGGCAGAGAGTGCATGAGCATCAAATCACTTGCTACAGAAACTGCCTCTTCTGTGAGAACATCCCCAGTCTTATCCATTCCTCTTCCCTTCTCTAGGTCCCAAAGAATATTACTTTTAGTCCGTAGTATCCTAAAAGTAGTCCTAAATTTCTGTCTAATGGATCACGCTCAGCTATCAAAATTTCTCACAGACTTCTATGCATATTTATCAGACTGAGACTGTAACATTCCAAGATATCTTCACCAATTGTTCAGCATGTCCTTACTGGGCCACTTAACTGGGTGGATGCTGAGCCAGCAGAGGCTGACACAGTATTTGAGAGATAGAAGAGTTCCTAACAAAGAGACCTGAAGAAAGGAAGAGACTTCATCTTATATCAAGGTGCGGTATTCAGCATCAGGAAAAAGAGTAATGAGAGATTCTGGAAAAACAGTCAGTCAGTCAGTCAGTCAAGTGGACAGCTGGGGAAAGGTTGAACAGGTTATAAGTGAAAAAACATTATCTTCTCATTTTGGGACTCCCAGAAGGTCATTTACCTTCTGGCAACACATAAAGATCACACACAGCTTGGTGCTGTGACTCAGAGGGCTCTCTCTATCCTACTCCTCTCATTCAGTAAAACTCTGTGACTTAGCCTTGAAAAAGAAGGCATCTTGTATTACCAAATTGCCAGTGAGAAGAAACATGCATTTTTCATTTTAATAAAAGTAAAAAATAAATTCCACAAACATTGTTCTATTTTCATGGAAGGAAATCTATATTAAATATCTCCACAAAAGAGGCAGTGATAGGGAAAACATTTTTTGGACTGAAAATTATTGTACACATTGGATGCCCCCACCTTTTTAAAAGAACCTCTTCATAGAGTTCTTCTTATGGCCCTCCAACAAAACCAGTCAGTGGGGAGAATTGCAATGTTCAGAAGAAAGGGTATACTGTAGTCTGGTTCTCATTGTTTTACTGGTCTTTACAAGGAAGAAAGAAGTGGATGTCCTGTGTGTTCCTAGAGGTACTTAGATACAACATTCCCTGTGGATGCCATGGCTTCACAAAGAGCATAAAGAATTAGAAAAATAGACATGTCCAACAGAAAAGAAGTGTGGGAATGATAAAATAAAATTTAGGAACAAATAATATAGGACAAATTCTGGGCTTTGACACTGGTAATTAAACCTGATGCATCAGGGTATGGGAAATTAGAGGAGAAATAAACTTATACATCTAAGGCCATGTCAACAAGTGAGCAAAAGATGCATCTTTTCTGAGTATGTAGTATGAGGAAAGTTATATAAGAGAATATAGCAGTACTTGTGGGATGAATCTGACATAAGCGTAAAAGCTGTTCTGCTGTGGTTTCACAGCCACGCGGTTTTCCGCTACCCAAACCCACCCAGAGGCATCCCACTGGAACTGTGTCTAGACTGGGAAAGGATTTCCACATTATTTCAACATAAAATGTATTGTTTAAGCTGGGATCAGCTCCAGATTAAGATGTCACTAAATGTACATGTCTGCGTGTGTGTTTGACTATATATAAATAGGTAGTCAGTGTACAGTTGGTGCCTAAGCACCCATTATCATCAATATAAATCTTGTCACTACAGCCATTTGGAATTAGGGAACTCACCCTGAATCAGACATCAAAGCTGCATTATACCACTAGATTAAATGCATCTGGTACTGTTCTCTGGCTGTGAGAAAACTGATGTGGAAATGGTCCATGCCAGTACTAATCTCCAAATCAGGATGATCACATCTAGTCTGCCTATTGGATATGGTCTCTGACCTATATTACCTCCCTAGTAATCCAGAAAGTGTTTAGAAACATGCTAGATAGCTTAGTAGACTACCAATAGGGCAGATTTTCACTGCCTATACTGAAGCTTGAATACCTGATTCCCACATGAATATCTACTTATAGATACATATGTTAGTGTGCTATGGGTATAGCTATGGGTATTCCACTGAATCTTCTCTCAAAGTACTAGCACCTGAAGTTCTTCCTTGTGCTTTTCATCACGCTTGAAAGTAAATAGTTCAAATATTAAAGACAAAATAGATGTGATGGTATGGGAAAGCTCTGAGGCATTCAGCCTTACACAGCCCTACACAAAATGCCATGGAAAAGGCAAAGACATGTTCTATGTGACTGTCTGGGAATCTTATGTTGTACTGACATTAGCTGAAAGACACTAATTAAATCAATTCCGTTAAATAACACACTTGTAAATCGAACAAAAAAGGAGATGAGCTGAATTTTAGGCTATGGTACAGCGCTGTGTCCTTTCTAAGCAACAGAAAAAGAGACAGATTTTCATGTTTATATAAGAAAGTGTACAGTAAGAGTGAGGTGTGAAAGGGAAAATGTTGATATATTGAGCAAGTTTATTACCTTTACATTTCTGAAACACTTCACAGGATGCAAGTGAAAAAAGCATCTGAGTAGCTTGGTCCAACCTTGGTACAATGCACTGTGTGCCTGAGAGAGGCTTTGGACAGACCAAACTATAAGGGACATACACGGGACAATGCTTTAGCATATCCATGAGGTGATAATTTAGACCTAGGCTGAGCTGTAACCTTTACTACAAGTCTTTCCACTTTTCTCTCAAGTTCAGCCCTAACTATATATATGTTTGTACATGTTTTTGTTTTTTAATAAGTATGTTAGATGGTACTTTCTACCATAAGTGATTTTCCACGTTCTATTCCCACTTTCCATGTACTGTCTTGACCTTGGTGGTTCTCACATTCAGTATTGGAAAAACTTGGAATAAACACAAATAAACATTTTGAGAACTTGTTCACTGCACTACTAATTCTCCAATACATTCAATGGTATATGGATTCTGAGATCCAAACTAAAAGCTTACAAATAGAAAACTCTCAAGTATTACAAAAAAATTACATAACTCTGTATGCTATCCAAGCAATTTTCAGATGAGATGGTCTCACATCATGTAGAGAGACAGCTAAACAGAACATATGGGTAAGCACTAAGGCATTTATAGAACAGTCAAAAGAGCTAAGAGCTCTAAGAGCTCTGAATTGTCCTCACTTCCTTCAACAAACAAGGTGAACTGAATGCACACGCACATGCGCACACACACATACATGAAAACAAACAACAGGAACTTAATATCAGGTAATGTGATTGCCTTTAATCATATAAAACTCCCTTCCAGAAAATAAATACCTCCTCTCCCTTGCTTAGGCAAACAAGCACTACAATATCCCCAGTTTCAGTAAAATTACTTCTTAACATGTGTTCTTTATTGTTAGAGTCACAAAACATCACTTTTTGACACAATACCTGCAGAATTCTTGGCTTCACAGCACTCTGCTGTGCATTGGCAGCATTTTCCTTGTCAGATGGTCTAGTCCTTAGCACAAAATGTAACCTTGCAATAGTTCTGCATTAGGCATCCATTCACCCTACCTTTCCACCTTGATCATGAAGAAAATGCACCTTGAGTCACTGAAATTAGATTGAATTCCATTTCCTCTCCTCTGCAGAACCAACAGAGCATTGATTTATTAAAAAAAAAAAAAAAACTTGCTGGCTTTCATACTAAATCACAATGTGCACCAGTCATGTAACTGGATTACAGGAAGCACTAACACTAGCAACTGCCCTTTCAAGTTGAGCAAACAACAACATTGCTAAAGGCTGGAACAAAAAGGGACAGCCAGGGCAAAACAACAAACATTGACGCTTGACCTATATATTAAAAACCAGAAAGCAGCAACAGGCAGTAAGTGCTAATTCAAAACAAAGATGGAGTGATACATATGCAATTCGAAACAAACCAGATTCCCTCGGTAATTACACTAACACTACAATCTACTTCAGGTGACATTCTAGATGGAGAAACAGAATGATGAAATATGGAAACCTGGAAGGAGCAGAGCTGTGCTTGGATGATGGCAACCACCCTGTTGTGGGACAGCCGCCCTTTTAAAGAAGACACTTTCAAAATTTCTTATGGTGGGATTAGTCCAATGCACTGTCTGAATCCCAGCACTTATGGCTTCAAACATATGCGTCCCCAAAGGCATTTTCAAAAAGGATGACATTAAAAACAAACCAAAACCACTGTCCTTCAGCATATCCAAAGATAGCTGAAGATCCTAAGTAATAAACAGCTTTCATGTCATGATTAGCTCATGCTGTTATACCTCCCCTTAAAGCACATATGGTTCTCAGCCAGAACAGAAGGCTTCAGAGCAGCAGCTCCATCCTAGCAATGCAGTAGCAAAGCTTCAGACCAAAGTCACTTAATGAGAACTTAATACAGATTTAATGGACCTTTTTTTTATGTGACTTTATGTGCCAATTGAAAATCTGCCTCATTTAGCTTTTAATGCAGGCACAGAGCCAGTCAGCTAAAATCAGGATAGCCACAGAATATTTTGCAGGATTCTTCCATTACAAGTTGAGGACTGTGGGTGTCCACAAGTGTGCAAAACTCTACTAAAATAACAGATCATAGGTAAGAGTGCTACCCAATTTAAAAAAAAAAAAAAAAAAGGGCCATGCATATTCTGAGCTCCTTGCACGAACAGCAGGGCTTCACCTTGACAGGAAGTGAAATAATGCTTGCAGTGGAAAGAAGAGAGAAGGTACCTTCACTATGGAGTGGGCCCTGCTGGCTTAGGCTAGCTTTGAGGCATAGATACATCCAGCTTGCTTGGCATCTCCTCCCCTTGACCAATACCATTCAGAATGTATATGCAAACTCTGTTTGCAGTTGGCGTGTCCCCAGTAAAGCAGGACGGTCAGTATCTTATTTTGCTCTGTTATTCCACACAGATGAATCTAGTCCACTAACAATGTTAACCATCTAAACTCACATGAAGAGGTCTTGCTCATATGGGATGCAACAAGTCCAGAGCACACCTTTATGAGCCTACTTCCCTGATAGTACTTTTTAACCATTAAAACCTTAATATTTTACAAATAAAGTTACTACCTTCTTTTTTTTTTTTTTTTAACCCTGCTTATTCTTTTCATTTTCACTATTGTATTTGGTGCATGCATGAGGGAAGATCACTAGAGTACAGCACAGGGAGCTTGTATGGGATTCTGAAATTCTAGAGTTCTATGCTCTTGTTTTTTTCCTTGTTTGTAAAGGCCATTGTCTTTTAATCTCTTAGCATCTTCTGAAACAAGCAATTTACAGGTTTCACTTTAATCTTTGTTAGTTCACTCTAATGAGTGCATGAGGTATTATAAGTGGCTCTTTCCTCCATGAATCAAAGAGAGCTGCCTATGCTCAGGGGTGAGGAAAGCAGTGTCCGTGTGGAACACATACAGACTGTGCTGTGCACCCCACCAAGGACAGCTCTCCTGACATCAGGCTGCTCCACTGGCACGAAGGGTGAGAATGCAGCAGGGCAGCATCAGTATATGGTTAAACTGATACGCCCTTGACTGCAGGAGGGAGCACTGCCATCACCTTCTTGAGAATGGGAAAGGTCACACACAGAGTTAACTGACAGGGGATGGTTCCCAGTCCATACGTCCCAGAAGAAGTGCATATGGCTTACACCAACAAAAACATAGTTCTGATACTTTGCAAGAAACGGGGTTTTTTTTTCAAACAGCTATGTAAGCATAATTTGGTAGATTTACCAGAGAAACAGAAGTGAATGAAACCTTAATGTCACCCTTTTAAAATCTCACTGCTTCTGTAGAATAGTTCCCTGAGTACATTTTCTTGTGATCTATGTAGAATAAGTTTAAATCCCATCCAGTAAAAACTGTGCAAATATCAGTCAAGACAAGAGGATCAACAGCATTGGAGGCAAAGGAAAGGTCATTAGCTACAGAGAGGCTATATTCTGCACTGGTCCATCAGATTGTTTGTTAATCAGAGTGCAATTATATGAATGCAAATTCCACCAAAGTGAAGAAATTCAAGACAAGTGGTCATTATTTAGATTTAGGTGATCAGTCAGGATACCCAAAATTACACTCCATCTATATTTATCTATAGGCATATTTATTCACAAAAAAACCCCTCCAGAACCCAGAAAAATTCACTTACCACAATAATCACATTCGTTGTAGGAATGGGAAGATTCTCCACTTCCAAATCTTGACCAGTCATTGCTAAGAGATTGAGGGATGGGTCATAAACAGACCTGGGGAAGGCTGATTTAACAATTATTGCAGGGTGCAACTTGCTTATTTTAGTGTGGGAAGAAGAACGGAAATTTTGCTTGGAGTCCTTATAGCTGTCTGTATCCAGACTTTTCTCCACACTCTCCACATGGTGATAAATAAACACAGGTTTTCCGCTCTTTCGCTGATGAATTGCCAAAAAGTGGTCACTGTCTCCGGAAAAGCAGCCTGTAGAAAGAGAAGAGTAAGTTTAGAATGTCTCTCTTGGCTATTCTGTAGATGGCACTGGAAAGTCAATGAGATCTTTGGGGTCTGAGAAATTTGGAAAAGTATTTTTGGAATACAAGAATTCCCTTAAAATGCATTTTCTATAGCAGTATATTAACAGCACTATAGAGTCTACTAAGTATGTGAAGTGTACCACATTCTTAAGCACATTTTCACAGGGCTTTTAAAAATATTATTTATATTTCCAGCTGTGGCTACATGTCAAAAATGATGTGCAAAAGAAGAGCACATGCTGAGCCAAGTTCAACCTCTGTATTGATATCAACTTCAATCGGAAAACATATGCAGTCAATTTTCTGACGTATTTTATAACCCAGTAATATCAAAGATGAGATTAGGAGTGATCATCTTTTATAAATGGACACTTAAGGAGAAAAGGTCAAGAACCAGATCAAAAAATCAGACTTAAACCTGTGAGAAAATTCAGATGAGTCCATAATCCTAATTCTGCATTCCTTGTTCAGCTGCTTATATCAGGAGACCTTGTGCCCCTTGTGGCCCCTTGTGCCAACTCTTGTTATGACCCAACCTTCAGTCAAGCATCGCCTGGCCAGCCAATGGAGCATCAGGCTCTCTGCAAAGGAGATACAGGTGTGTGGGTTTGGCCTAACATTGTATACCTCAGCGTCGAGGACAAAGAACTCTCTTAGATTAGGGAACTCCAGACAGAGGACTTGAGCCTCTCTAGCAAGGACAGGCTGAGAGAGCTGGGCTTGTTCAGCCTTGAGAATAGATGACTGAGAGGGGACCTCATCAATGTTTATAAAGTGTCTGAAGGGAGGGTGTCAAGAGGATGGAGCCTGGCTCTTCTTGGTGGTACCAAGCAATAGGGCAAGAGGCAACAGGCAGAAACTGATGCACAGGAAGTTCCACCAGGATAAATGGAAGAATTTCTTTAATGTGTGGATGACTGAGCACTGGAACAGGTTGCCCAGAGAGGCTGTGGAGTCTCCTTGACTGGAGATACTCAAGAATGGTCTATATGAAATCCTGCACAAAGTGCTCTCAGATGACCCTGCTTGAGCAGGGAGGTTGGACTATATGATCCCTACCAACTGCACCCATTCTGTGATTCTGTGACTACGTGGGTTTAACTAACTCTGTATTAGTAAAAAATAAGTTCCCTTTTGAAAGACAAAATACTTTGTGATGATGTCTTTATAAGAGGAATCAAGACTAAATTTTTATTTGGTTTTAGGTTTTGTTTTTCTTTTTTTTTTTCCCCTCAATGAAACATAGTGAATCTTCAGTGCCTTTATGCTGAATACAATAACTACAAAAGCCCAGTTCAGCTCCCAGTCTGGAAGGCAGTCTATCAGGCCAGAAAGATAGGCAAGGATCAGCTCCCTCACAGATGAAAAGTAACTGAATCTGCATTAGTCACCTATGAGAGAACACTCTTAAGAAACCAAATGTGGTAGAAAAGGGACTTTGTGTTCTGAGAGAAGTGAACCCAGAGAGCTCACTCTGATCACCCGGGAATTTCCTCTTCACATGCTGCTGGAGTTAATGGCAATGTTAAATTTGGGAGCTGATTTTTAGTTGAAAAAATATAAAATCAATGTTATTTGAATTCTCATAATGAGCTATGAAGAGCAGCTTAGCACCAACAACATGTTCCAATTCAGGGCAAGCAAGAAATCATTTTGTTCTATTCAAACTGAATTTTTCCTCTGATTTTTTTTGTTTCTGTAAGCAAATCAAAATAATCAGTCATTTGCACAGCTCTACCCAGTGCCCTTAGGAGGTTTCAGTGTAGGTAATTACATTCTGTTGACCTAATTTCCTCACGAAATTTCAGTTAGGGAAATCAAGGACAATACCTTATCTGTGCTATAGCATTGCTTTGCATCATTGAGAAATGCATTCTCTGGAATAAGTGGGTTCCAGTCAGTAGGCAGTGAAGCAATTTATAACATACATTAACAGAAAATCAATTGTAAAAGGACAGAACACAGATCCTCTATTAAGAAGTAAAATGCTAAATCTAAGACTACTCTTCCAAATCGTTGGAAAAAAAACAATCTCCTAGATGACCACTGAGGTCACATATTTACAGCTCTTGTCAGGTTTTGATTGGGAAGATGTCTGAAAGCACGAGAAAAAAAAAAAAAGAAACTGCAGAGTATAGTCTTAAAGACAGCTGTATTTCCACACTTGTTAAGCTTGCTGGGTTCTCATTAATCTTTGTGGGTGTTGGCTTCATTGATAAAAACCTGAGGGCTGGTCTTAACCAGTAATTTAGAGAGTTGTGTCAGCAGCAAAATAAAAATAAGGAAGCATCAGCACTTCTCACGGCCACCTACTACTCACAGTCTTCTCTTTGCTGGATTTATTTTCATGTCTCTTTCACAGAGAACCAGTATTCTGAAACTGATCATAGATAATAAAAAGGAATGTAACCATCAGCACATTTGGTGTGTCTTCTTTGTTTCCTTCATTCCTGCTCCTTTGTTTCTGAGGGAATCAAACCAATTGTGATTCTCCTGGAATTCCTTGTATTGCATTTTCTACCCACTTCAATATTCCAATTTTCCCTCTTATTTCATTATTTTATTGAATGAAGCAGAAAAAAATACAATTAACTACCAGCCCAAATTCTTCCCTGAATATTTTTTATTTTAAAGAATTAGTTAAAGGAACTCCCCAAAAAGCTCACTTGCCCTTGAATCTCAATACCTTTTAACAACAGAATCACCATTTGCTTCTAAATCCCAGCAGACTCGCTGAGATTAGCATTTAGCATCAGATATTAGATATTTAGCATTAGAATGCTAAATATAACATCAGTAACACCAGTCCCTGCAGCCATACAAGGTCTATTGTAGCATATTTTCAAGATAGACCACAAAATTTATTGTTTAATCTGTAGTAATGAGAAATTAGAAGTCTAATTACACAACACTGCACTTTATACTCACACGAAACATTTTTCATCAGCTGAGTGCTCAGAAGTTCAAACATGTTCCAAGAAAATTACTACATCGAATGTGATTGTCTTAGAATTCCACATAGCTCCAGTATGATAAATAGGTTACATGCACGCGCAGTGTCCCACGTGAAAAACTTCACCAACCTAAGCAGACTATGTGTAAGGCCCTAACCACTACCAGACTTTGGCTCCCAGACTGCCATGGACGCCTCAGGTGACCCTCCCAAAAGAATGGGCCACCCTTGATACTACACAGGAACCTAAACTTCTGTTCAGCCTGATGAAGTGATAATATATTCCTTCTTGACCCTCCAGGCTTAAGCTCCACATACAAGTAATAGGCACCAACCAGACACTTGGAGAATTAAGTAGTTAGAAATACCAGCACTTCTGCTACATACCACCTTTAAATATTGCCACTCTCCAACCCTAAAGGGAGGGAAGACTGGAATTCCTATATCAAATTCTGTAGTTCTACAAAAAAAAAAAGAAAATGCTTCTCTGTGGCTGCCAGGAAACTGCTAGAAGCCATGAAGAACTGATTTTGGTGCCTTTTAAGCTTCAAATATCCCAACACAAACAAAAATTCAGTAAATATGGTTTAGGACAAGGCTCAAAAAATAGAATTCCTAGAGGTTTCTCTTTTCATAAGCTTAGCAAACCTTATCCTAAAGTATGTTCTGATATTCTGCTCACACTACCCTGTTTGAACTCTACTTCAGGTTGCAGAGTTATTTATGATTCAATTGAAATATTCACTCAGTGCTTACATTATCCTTTAACCATAATAATTTCATTCCTTCTCCTAAAATTCTCTCCCCTCAAGTATATTTACAAAGAAATATAGTTTATTCTGCCTCAGCATTGAGAACAGACTAGGTGTTAGATTGCGATTCCACAATACTTCCTCTATCCAAAAATTGCTGAGTCTTTGCCTATTTCTCAGCTAAGTGTAGCTATTGTTGCGTCAAGGTAAATTTTATTTGTTCCAAAATGAACAATAATCAATGGTTGCTTTCAAACCCACATCAGAACTCTGAGCAGCAGGTTTAGCTCCTAGAAAACAACTGGTCCTTTCTTCACATAGATCATCTCGTGTAAGACCCATTCCAACTCCCTTTAGTAACAGATGCTGCACTATGACGCCATGCCGACCTGATCTGACCTGTTGATTCTGCCTTCTAGTTCTTCTGTCTGTATGATGGAGTGATTGGTCACCAGTCTTTTCGTTGGATTTCAGCTCCTGATGAATATTGCTATTTCTTCCTCTGTTCTTTACCTGTAAGTTAACTATTCCTTCCTTGCAACTCCTGAACGCTGTTACTTTTCCTTAGGTTTTTTTTAACAATAAAGCCTGTCTTGATCTTACTTCTACGTTCATCCACTGTAAGCCCCTTCTTTAATTTAGCTGTTCCTGTACAACAATATTCTCCTTCCACAAATGCTCAGATTTAATTGCATTTTCTATCCCTGGAGCTGTGCTTCTAGAACCTCTGCCTACTATAACACTACATCTCTTAAAAGTGCAACCAGAAGTTCCAGGGTGACATAGAATGCCTAATTTCTAAGTCTGAACATCTTCACTACTTGTACCAGTTTCAGTATTTCTATCATTGCCACCATTTACCATCATTCTGAAAGGAAAATTGGACAAATCCCTATGAAACTCCCTGTTCTGCTGAATCCGACTGCTCTGCTTAATGGTTCAAAATATGTGTTTACTTGATCTTCTTAGCTGTCTGCAGTAACATGCAAGATAAAACTATTTCTGTCATAAATTAAAGAGAAGAAAAAATAATCTCATTTACAGAAGACTGATGGAGAATGGGACAGTAGAATTCCATGTGAAATATCAACATCATCACAGTATATGGGAAGCACAAGACTTCCTCATGAAAACAGATGGGTAAATCACAAGAATGCTAGATAGCACATGCTTCTGAGCCTGTCTTACACTACAAAGTTGCATGACATATGCAGAGAGAAAAGCCTATAATAAATAGTAAATCGGATGTGCTGGACATTGTGGGCACTTTTGACTCTTTCAGTTGGCCTCTGTTTCATAGAGGAAAAGCTAAGATTTCTTTAGACTATCTTGACTCTCTGAATAGTTTCAGACAGTTGACATTTTATCTCAAAGCAACCTGCCAGAAAACTGTTAGACTTCCAATTCCCAAATACCCTCACTTTCGCTAAAACAGACAGATAAAAAACTTTAAGATAGTCAAGATCCATTAATCAGTCAGTAATACAGCAGCATGGCTTTTCTCTTCTTAAAACATAAAAATATCACAGCTTTACAGATATTTTATCTCACATCCTTATTAAGGAAATGATGGGTGCCCCGCTTGACTCCTTACTCACCCCACTCTCAGCCAGACAAGTTTTCCTTGCCAGCTCAGCCCCAGGTTTCCCATAGCAGTGTCTCAGCCCTCTGGTTCCTTTAAGTATCTTTATCATACAAAAACACAAAAGCCACTCAAGCTGGTTGCCTCCTCCTTAACATCCTCTACAGTCAGAAACCAGAAATTTATTTGACTGGAAAAGCCCCAGTGGGACATAACATAAACCTGATAGGGCCAAGATAATGGTGTCTAAAGTCGTGATGTGTGTCTGGAAAAACAATTTGAGGTAATTTTCTTAAGTCTTGTTATTTATCTTAATCTGAACAAATTTGATAATACATTATGCTCCTGAACAGTTACATTTTCTTTAATGAGATATATACTGTATATTTGCTATTTTTAAGTAGTGCAGTCGCCCCAAATCCACTGACAAGTGTTGTGCTGTATCTGATTAATAAGTAAAATGCACAAATGAATATAGACACATAGTGCATATATTTTAAAACTCACACTTAATACTCTAGCACTATAATAACACTGAAGTCTTTTTAAAGTTAAAAATAACTCAGTGTATTACACAGCTTGAGATTTTTATGCTAAAAGCATAAAATTGAAGAGGAAAAAAAGCAGAAAATGTAGACTCATTTCATAAGAGAACAACATGCTGAAACTTGACTGATTGCTTTCAAAGATAAATTTAATTCAAAGGCAACTTGAGTTACAGTACTTAATGCTGTTGCCAAGTAATTTCTCATTTTCAGTAACAGAAATACTTACTAAATTTTGGTAATTAAATTTTTTACCCTGAGCTCCCCAAGCTTTTTTCCTTTCTGTTTGGCTCACTGCTCTGAAAGATGCTCTTCGTCCCATACAAACTTCCTCCAAACCTACAAATCAGCCCCAGACTTTGGACAGGCTTGGCTTTATCACCTCTTGCACCATGGTTTATTACCCCTTGAACTGCCACCCTAGTCACTGTGAGATGCAGGTCAATGTACTTGTGCGGACTAATGATCAATCCTCTCCAATAATGCCACAGTTCCCACAGCTGGGAGATTCATTCCCTATCTCTTTTTAGAACATTGAGATGGAAATGGATGCCCGTACAGAGCAGAGTTTGCAGTTCTCTCTTGTCTGTATAAGGGCCAGGGAGATGTTGGCCCACAGGAAGGAGAGGAAAAAAAAAGCTTAAATGCCAAAATGCTTATTATCATGCTGGCCATTTATGAGCATGGTTCTAACTCTCAGGAGTCACAATGGCAATGATACTAAGGGAAATGCTAAGTGTTGGTAATTCTAGACATAGCACAGACACTGCTGTAGGTTTAGAAGACTTCTCTCTGTTCTGGGCTGTGAAGCTTGTCTCTTCTGGAGCATTCAACAGGACCTTCCTTTGGCTTTGCCTTTAAAGACACAAAATCTATTGTTTTATCCCTATTTCATCTATATTACCAAGGGAAAAGAAAAAAAGAAAGAAAAAGAAACCAAACAAACCAACAAACATATTAAAAGGAGACAATATAGCTGGTGGAAAATATAGAAGTTTTAAATGATGTTGAAAGCAAAAATGAAAACAAAAGCTGTCTGGAGGCAATATGCTTTGCATCTGTACCGTCTAGCTAACAATATGTCTTACTGTCAGCGAAGTAGTACGTCAATCAAATCTAAATCTCATTTGGATAAGGTTATGCACTTTTAGCCAAACACAAACTGCTGCTGAACTTTAGCATGGTGCATCAAAAATCATTGCCAATAAAATGCAGTTAAAACAGTGGCTAAAATATAACTTGAACATTAGCTGGACAACAGAACATACTTTCAAGAGTGTTTTTGTGAAGCAGGGAAACCTGAAAAGGAAAAAAATACAAATCCATTTGCTGTTTTGGTAATACATGCTTGAAGTTTTGAACTGACAAAAGATTTCACCTAGGAAACTACTTTCCAATAAATAACAGAGGGACTCACAGGCTGTGACTGTTTCCATCACTCAGAGACTAATGCCAAAACACAAAGCCTTCACACCATAGCTTTGTCTTTAGCCAAAACCTGTTAGAGTAATATGAACGAAGCTGTTCTCTACCCAATGCAGGGCTGTGAGACTTAATGATCAGGCATGCTGCTGTATAGCGTCTCAGAACCTCCTTCAGGTAGATGAATTCCTCTGTTACTTTCAAAGTCTTGTTCACAAAGATGAAGCACACCTTACACATGTAAGTGACGCCAAGAGTTTCTTGTTAGCATAATGAAAATCTTAACAAACTAATTCAAGAAGCACTGTTACTCTAGATCTAACTTTTATAGAAAAACAAGGAATATAGAAGAAGTCACAGTTATAGGAATAGTACAATTAAAATTATCTCTCCCTTTTCCTGGTGTTACTCTAATTCCACACTTCTCCAGGTCCTCAAGTCAATTGTTTCACACTGGTGTTAGTGATGGGGCATTGTTATGAGGAGTTCTCAGCACTGGGAGTCGTTCATCAGGAGGAACACGGTGTTTATGATGACAGATTCTTCTTCTTCCTCTCTTCTTCTTTCCTCTTAGGGACAGCTATATATATATCTGTGTTTTCTAACATGCATTTATACCTACTCTTTCTTCAATTGGTCTGCAGCTCCAGGTTATATTTGAATGTGACTGTAAATGGTGTCACATATGTATGTTAGATACTATCTCTTCATTCTCTTCATTAACACCCAAAATCACTTTTCTCAAGCTCCAGCCCTATCCTGAGCTTTTTATAGCATGGAGTCTTCAGCGTCAAGGTTGCCCCACCTCTTATCATCCCACACCTGCACTCTTCTAATGAAACATCCTGTGCCTTCACTCTTCAAGCCTCTGCTGTTCTACCAAACCTGTGTTACTGCTCCTCTGTAGACTACAGTTGTACCACACAAAGGAAAACTAGATTAAAACAGATACAAATGCTTGGTTAAATAAAAAAACTGTTGTCAGAGCTAACCCAAGTAAAACAAGCAGGTCAAGGAAAGTTTGGACAGAGCAGGCCTGTCAAGTTCCAATCATGAGGCCTTGCAAAATCAGTACAAAATTTACAGCTTTGTTACTAGAAATGGCAACACTCCATTACAGGATGACAAAGTCACATTCCTTCATAGGAAGGGTTCTGTGCTTTCCTAGCTATGGCAATAACCTAAGGCCAGGCCTTTTCCAGCAGAGGAACAGTATCCATGACATGTTAGAATTCAGAGCAAAAAAACTACACTAGAGCTAAACAAGCACAGGATAGGACAATTGTAAAAATTCAGAAAAATATTTTTATTTGCCCCTAAATGAAATGTTCAGACCAAAAATTTCAGACAAAATCAAGTAGTACAAAATGTATGTATATATGTGTGCAGGTATATAAATGATTCTTTTTTATGTGTGTGTTTGCATCTGTGAGAGCAAGCAAGTGCACACACACATGCATGCGTGATGAGGGTGGGATAGCACCACTGAGGGAGGGTGGGAGTACACATAGGATAGGGAGGGAGGGAGATGATTGCAAGGATTTTTTTCCCTTTCTAATAAGCAATCTGCTGAAAATAGAAACAACTGCAAATTCATTTTTGCTAAATTTGTTCTTTTCAGTAGGAAAAAAAATGCCCTGGCCAAAAATATCCACAGCTACAGTGAATCTGGGTGAAGCATATGAGTGGTATCTTTTTCAAAAAGACACTTTGCATCTCATTTCATGGGCCTGTTGCCTGATATGTCAATACTGAAACTAGATACCACAGATCATTGATTTCACTAGGTCTACTCATGTGAATTAAGAGATGAGCTAGTGGTCCCAAAGGCACTTAAGTATTCTGCCATACTTATGCCTTGGCACTAATGTACCATATAGACTCATATCCAATGGTTTTTTTCCAGACGGTGTGCGAAAGTGATGCATCGATTTTCTAATTTTGTGATTACTGTCATTTTTCAAATGAAGGTTGTGGATAAATTCTGCTCTGCATAAGGTGGATGTAAATACATAGTATCTCAAGGAAATATATTGTATCTCCACAGAAATCTATAGCTACCATGAAGAAAAGTCAACTCCAGTCTTAAAATTTTGGCTTTTTTTAATGGCAGTAATATAGCTCTAAAAAATCCCACTGAGGATTTCTGAGCAGATCTTACTAACTTCTCCAAGTATTTATTCTGAAGCCATGCTGAAAATCCTATAGGAAAAAGTGCTTTATGGAGTAAGAGTCCTACCCTTCCATCTAATCCCCCACAGCAAGCCTTGTAACACCCCTGTGGAGGGGGGGCCACCACCAAACAGAGCCACACAGTTATGCCATTAGCCTCCTTCTAGAGAGATATAGTTCCCCAAGAGCCCAATTCAGGGACTTTCAGCGACTCTCCTACTTTGCTCTCCAGAGAAGCTGGAACCAGCCTTTGCTGTCTAAGATGTTTCAGTCTTATAATACAACAAATGTAATTAGTCAGAGATTCCAAGACCACAAATCAAGATAATTTCCTAATGGATGTACTGAACATAAATCTCTCATGGAAGATGATGTCTTTTAAAATACGAATAGCAAGAATTTCCACGTGTAAAAATATGGGAAGAGTCTCTTTTCCAAATAAATTACTTCCTCAAAAATATGAAGTCAGATACTGAACTATAAAACTATTTTTCTCCCAACAGAACCTTTATAGAGACAGATGACTACCCTCTGATTATCCATGAGTCCTGCTAATAAAAGGCAGAAAAGTCTCTTTTAGTAAAAACACCTACTCATGGCCAGCAATGTGTTTTCAAAGAAGGCAATTATAAGGACCAGCTTCATTTAGATTATGTTAGTGTAATGAAGCAGAATCCTTATTCATTTTTTAAATCAATAGCTCCTCACTTTCACTCTAAATGTATTTGGAACCTAGAATTATTCATTCATTAGTGTGAGGTTACTGAAATGGATCTGATGGCAAATGCATTTTGCGCAAATTTCACCTCAACCCTACAAGTACAGTCTCCAGATTGTCTTACTTCTGTGACAGAGCTTGTGCATTTTACAGAAAATAGGCCTGCCCAACATCTAAGTAGAAACTGCAGTGCACTCGAGTAATTTCCAAGCACGAGAATACCATGCAGTGCATATTTGACCAGAAAAGCTGAACTCAGCAGAACTTAGTAAGGACACCCTGTGGGCTGTGTGAGAACCAGTATAGCATATTTATAATATGCATTTCTAAATAGCAAATTCTACCCAAAGGTCAAACAAACTTCAGTTTTGGTATAAGCAACCCTCCTGTTATTAGAGCATTGCCCCAAGAAGATAAAATGCTACTTTTTCCTACCCCAAATTTTATGTGATTCTGCTGAAGGGCTAGAAGAATGGATCCACCAAGAGGTCAAGACAAGGATCTGTACACTTCCTCTCTGCAAAGACTAGCAGGAAAGTATTGGTTCATATTGACTTAAGGTTGGCAATGCATGTCTTCACTGATGAGGAGAATAATAAAATGAGGTAATAGAAGCACTTAGCAAGCTAGTGTAAGGCCTTTCTCAAGAAACCATGATTTAGATGACCTGTCCAAATATTCAGTTGTTAACTTTTTGCCTCTGCAGGACCAGGATTTGCTCATCATAAAAGCAAATTCTGCAAAAATGCTTTCTTAAAGAGAGATTTTTAATGCAAGGCAAGTGATACGTTGATATGGTAATTGTTAACTGCATACGTTTTTTCTAGTCTAGTTGGTTTTCCTAGCCTATTTCACAGAATCACAGATTTACTTTTTTCCCCCACAGATTTCCAGTAACTGGATATTTATTTCATCATATATTTTAATTTTATTAACAAAATTTGCTAAAAAAGAAAATTAGGTGAAAGAGGTAATTAATTGAGTAATGTGCATGACTCAAAAGGCTCTCTAATTACAAGTTAGTCTAACGCATCACTTCTTGTTTTTGCTACCTCCCGCCATTCTTTTACAAGGAGACAATGCTTCCTAGTCACCTCAGGAGACACTAGGTTTTTATTGCAAGAACATGTGTATTAGATCATACATACTAAAAGAGAGTATAACCTAGGCTGTTGTGTACTCTCTCATGCAATGCATAATATGAGTTGAAGGTTCGTGCTGACCTGTAATCATTCCCTACAAATGTAGGTCTTCCTGCAACAGCAAGCTCTATATAGGTTGATTACTTCACCTGCTACACTCAGCAGAAGTGCCCAATTCTGTTTTCAGAGACCCACACACAAGTGTCTGACTTTAGGTAGCAATATATGCATATACTAACAGCACAATCATATTTAATTTTCTGATAACTTGACTGTCATGCTATACTGGAATCGGCATCTAAGTCAACTCAGTAAAACAGTACATTATTGAGCACCTGAAAATCCCTTACCACATTTTTCACAAGAACACTTTCTATTTTTGTAGAAAATTTTACTACAACTGTAGAAGAATTGTTGTTCCTTAAGAAACCAGATTTGTTATATGACATGCATTATCTTTCCACTACAGAGCAGTGCTTAAACACATTAACTCTTTTTGCTGTAGCATTAGATGAACTAAGTGTAGACTTAGGTTTTCTCTAAAATATATTACCACCAACTGATATCAAGGGAGATTTTCTTAATGTCTACTGACAGTGTCTTCAGAATTCTTTGGAAACATGCCTCATATACATTCAGCCTCAAAACAAAAAAGCCAAGCAGTTTCCAACACATTACACAAAAATTGACATTTGGGATATAATTTGTGACCTAGCTAGTAGAATGCATTTTGTGATTTCACATGAAGCAAAGCTTCAAAATTACCGTCAATAATTCATAAGTCTAGGCTATACATAAAAGATGTCCACAGTGGTAGCCTGTGTAAGACCAAATTTTCTACTTGCTTCAGATGAAACAGAGAAATCTTAGCATGTTAAGCTTCTTTTGTTATTTCATTGTTGTGACATCTTCAATGACTTCCAACAAGAGCAAGTTGTATCCAGCCCTGCCTTATAGGAAGCACAGCTCTTGTGCTCAGTGGGAGCCGTGCCCAACCGTGCAAAGGTTGAATTCAGCTCCTGTACATCCTCTCCCTTGTCTTCTCTGAAATAATTATTTTCCAGGATTACTCAGGGAACAAAGTAGCATCATATAAACATCTATTTTCCTTTCTTTTTCTTATGATTAGAGACATTTGCATAATGAAGACCAAGATCTCTTTGCAAGTATTCTCAGTAACTTAATGAAACAAGTTAAACTCAGTAAGGAAAGTGAACAGCTTACTGGCAGAATACAGACCCAGTTTCCATTAGCAGGATAGAAAAATGAAGAACAACAAAACTAATGCAAATTCCACTGTTAATTGAGGATACACTGAGATTAGAAGGCATGTTATGTCTAATAGAGGCTGTACTGTAATTTTGTACAGATGGTCAATTTAATACATGTTGTAAAAGAACAATTTAAAAGCAGCTTAAGGCTTTTATTAAAACAGATCACAAAATGCTCCCTATCTTTCAATCAACAATCTCTTGCACATATGAATATAAGGCATAACAGCATAAGCATCCTAACTATAGATACACAGGAAAGACTCCATAAATTTTATGAAGTGCAGCCTAATTTTACAGGGCAATAAAATACCAATAGCTGAGACAAACCATTTCTCCTGACAACTGTGAGGATTAAAAAAAAAAATTAAAAAAAGCAAAAAAAAAGCGCTAGCATTTATTTCATAATATATGAAATAAATGTTCAGATGTTCATACAGTCCTTCTGTATTGAGAGACGTGAAGTTCAACTGTTACTGTTAATGATTCTACAGTAAGACGGTGCAAATTCGATTCATTGCATCTTAAAAATCTCTCCTAAAGACAACATTCCCAGGACCAAAAGAATCAGTACGTGTGCATTTAATTGTTATTTGTAATTAAACTTCATGGAACTTACAAGGTGTTTACTACTTCAGAAGTGGCTAAGCAAACAAAGGAACTCTTCAACTTTACTAACTGAGAACTTAATTCAATTATACAGTTACCCCAAATATTATTTCCTTCCTAAGATTATATATGCTGAAGTCTGCACAGGGTAGACGGAGGCTCTGAACGATGAGCAGTTTTTCATGGCTTAAAGGAAGCCTGAGATTTATGCCAGAAATATAAGCTCTGACTACTGGAACGAAACTGGCAATGGAACTTCATGTACGTACTAGGGCGCTCATCGCTCACTGCATTTCTGAATGAGGCACACGTTTTGCCAGCAAAGCAGAGAGAGGATTTATTAGCACCGCTAACAGATGAAATGCCTGCTGCTGTCGCAGCTGAAATTTCCCTTCCTAAAACCACTGCTGCCACGAGCACATACAAGCAGCAATGCCTCCCCACCAGTATTTAAAAACAAATAAATAAATAAAATAAGAAGAAGGCATGTAGGGAGCCCCGATTTTGTCTCGCTGTGGTAGCCCCCGGCCAGGTCCTCGCGATGCGGGGCCGAAGCGCGGCCGCTCCGCGGGGCGCGCAGCGCGGGGCTCGCCTGCCCGGGGCCGCCGCTGTCCGTGGTGCTGACGGGTGCTCCCGCCGCCTCCGGGGGTGGCGGGGTCCGGACCCCGGCAGCCGCCATCTCCCGTCTCACGCCACAACAGGTGCGCCCCGGGCGCACGTGGGTCCCCACCGCCGTCCCGCCCGCCCCACCGTCCGGCCGCGGCCGCCCCCGCTCACCTGCGGCGCGGAGGTGGAGCAGGAGGCAGAGCGCCCGGAGGCAGGCGGCCGCCCGCCGCCGCATGGTGCGAGCCGAGGGCAGCGGGCGCGGGGAGCCGCGGGGAGCAGCGGGGAGATGCGGGGAGCCGAGGGGAGCCGAGGGCAGCCGGGCAGCGCCGCCACACCGCGTCCCGCTCCCCCCGCCCCCGGCAGTGAGCATGCCTAGGAGCGCGCTGCGCATGCGCAACGCTGCGCGGGCGCGCGGGCGGGCGGCCGCCCTCACCTGCCTCCCCTCCCGGCGCGGGGTGAGGCGAGGGGCGAGCCCGGGCGGCGGCGTGGCGCGGGAGGCGAAGGGATGGGGCGGCGTGCCGCGGCGGCTGGCAGCGGGAGATGGGGCCGGGCGAGAGCCGCGGGGAGCCGCGAGGTCCAGTAGGAGAGGCAAAAAGGGAGATCTTCAGTTCCAGCGGCATGTTTGGGGAGGAGGCGACAGTGAGTGGCGGGGGGTGATTTCACTCAGCTCCCAGCTGAAGCAGCAGTCGGGGCTCCTGCTGGAGCGGAGCGGGGGGGATTGCGTCTCCCCGATCTTGCAGTGCCGGTGAGATGATCTCAGGAGTTTGGGCATCTCTGGGAGGACTTCGACGATGTGTGGGTTTATGCTTGAGGTTCAGGCAATCCTCCTCTTCAGTGTTTTGTGAAACACGTGTTGTAAAACAAGCAGTTTGCAAAAACTGTATTATGAAAATCACGGCTGATACCGAAATAAAGAAATAACCACTGAACTCCAGGCAGTGGTTCAGATCAGGCTGATGCAACACTTGCTCAGGAAACACTTCAGGAATTTGATTACATGGTATCAGAGACCAACGCAAAGGAGGCCAAACATGAAGCAGCCCTGTAACAAGGTCATTTTCTCAAGTTGAGTTTAATTGATCAAAAGATTCGCTGGAGGGTAACCACGAGAGCCAGTGGCAGATGCATCACCCAGCAAGTGATCCATCTACAGGAGCCTATTGCTGGATATGGCAAACAGTGTACGTGCATGGTCAGGTCTGCAGCTGAAGTGATGCGTCCTAAGTGAAAAATAACAAAGGAGATAACAGAGCTTGCTTGCTTCTATCTGACTTTAAATGAGCCTTTGTGCAGAAATTTTTCTTCATACAGAGATGGGAAGGACTGCACAGGCCCTGATATCTAGATGCGACTGCGTGTGTGACTGTACATATGCAAACGAGCTTCCTCTGCCAGCCCCCACACGGCTGTTCACACACGTATAGGCAGTCAGGTCGTTCGCTTGACAGCAGCATAAGTGAAAAAAGGCTTGGGTCGGAAGACAGCACTCAGTCTTGAGCTCTTCCGGAAATGGGGAATTAATATGATCAAGGGGATTTTTGAGCAAGGAGTGGTATTTTAGCCCTGTCATTTCAGTCATATCTTTTGTAAGTATTGTGCCTCAGATGCCTTGCTAAGCCATGAGATTTCTACTGCTTCTTCTACTGTGATGATCATTTGCTGTGGGTATATACAAATTACAGCACATCCTGTTCCAGTTTAATCCTATTAGTCGTGACTAGTAGAAGTGAAAGCTAAAAGAAGTGAAAGAAATAAGTCTTATCTGTGCTGTGCACCCCACTTGTGTTCCCTACAACTTCAGGTCCTACACACCTAGGCCTCAGAGGTACACATATAGGAAAAACAAGTAGAGGCCTACATTTACTTCCCTCAGTGAATTGTACAATACCAATTACAGTTTAGCCAACTCCTAGGCAAAAATTAAAGAAAAATTTACTTTCAGTCCTCTGATATTTTGTAAATTTTGTCCACAAGTCTTCACCCTTGTGTGTTCTAGGTAAGGATTTAGGGTCAAATATGTCAACAGATATCTTCACTGAAGCTAATGGTATTGATTTGTCCCCATGGGGTTACAGATGAGGCAGCTGTGGTTTCATATGATTGAGTGCTGTAGCAATATCTACTCACCTCACTTGCAGAGCCCTAAGGCACAAAGACCAGATGACTCACCACTACCCTGTTAAGGAAATTATTTTCCACTGGGGAAATGTCTTGAGATACTGTTTTGAGCTCACATACAAGAAAATATTTAAGCTTCCAACTCATGCATAAGCTGAATTCAATGGGAAGCTAAGACTAAATAATTTGCTGAATTTTATATCAATGTATCCTTTTTAAAATGCAGTCTCCTCAATGCAAAATGGAAACATTACTGTGGAGTGGGAAATTGTTGCACAGAAAGTAAGCTAAAACATGTTGAATCAGTTTGAATTCTCTAGCTTCACTGTTTTTTTTAAATTTATTTCCACATGTAGAGCACTATATTAACAGAGTGGAAATCATTAGTGTGTGACTTAGTTCAAGAGAGTGTATTAAGTCTAGAACTAAATAAAGTGTACGGCTGAATGTTGAATATTACCAATAATTCAAAGTAAGGTAAATGGTGTGAGATATTGCTAATTCTTTCCAATGTTTTTTCCATAGTACCTTCATCTCTTCTGATGTGACAGATTGATTGTGTTGCTGAGAAGTCACACTTGATGTTGGTTACAATTAAAAGAGACTACGTGTTAGAGATCTTGCTGTTTCCTTCCTATCACATCAACTAGACCATCGTCCTTTTCTGGGAATCATTTTGCACTAGACTTTCATTGACAAATTTCTTCAAGAGGAAGCTAAAACAATGAAAGCCAAATTCAAAACCAATCTTTAGTTTAAGAAGCAGCAATACGTAGATTATCAAGCAGGGAATATATCTGAAGGAGAAAGAATCACACATTTGTCTGACATGAATAATAAGGATCCTCATATCTCTTGTCCCTTGACAAGCTTCAGCAAAAAAACGGAAGCAGTGTTTTTTAATAAATGAAAACGGGTTGGAGGAGGAGGAGGAGGGGTGAAGAGGAGGTTATATGTGTAGATCAAAGGATTCTTTAGAGACATGAATGCAAATCAGAAAAATAACTACTTTTTGGTGAGTGCATGTGTGAATATACAGCAATCTCAGCAGAGGAAAGCTCATGGCATGTACAATTAGGTCTCAAATTTACGATGTTGCTAGAATGGGAAGATGGCTTCTTTTTACACAGTGCAGAAAGGTAACTGCTACAGGAAGCGTGTGTCCTGGGAGATCACCAGTGGGCAAAATCATTATTGCACCGATGCAAATGTATTGGATTCCCTAATGAGTGTTGTCAGTATGGAATTACAGCCTTCTAAAATGGCCTGAGACCCTCCAGTGTGTTTTTGGCATAATCTCTAATATAGACATGAAAAACTGACACTGACTCAGCTGAGAGAACAAAAACTTTGATGGGAAGGGGGAAGAGAGAGAGGATGAAAGAGTATTTTAGTCTCCGAGCTGCTAATTTGTGACTGTGTGTGTAGATCTGAAACTTCAAGACCATTATTCAGAATTTTGCAAGACCGCATTATAATTTATATGTATATATATACACATGACTAAAGAAGTTGACTGTAGCTCAAATGGAAATAATTCACTCCTGTTTGATGGGGCTGTTTGGAAAGAATCAAATGGATTCAGGGGTACCTGACCAAAAGCTGCCTGTTAAAGGCACAAGGCAACTGTTAATCTGCAGTGTGAGCAGCTCAGTACTAAATGAGAACTGTAAGGGGCTGGTGTAGTCCTAACCAGTACTGAGTACCTAACCAATACATGACTGCTTGCAAATGGATTTAGCCATGCTCTTTTGGTTCTCTGTCCAGGTCCATTCAAAGCAAGTGTGTGGAACAGCAAGTGGCAGCTCTTATTTCGTACAGGCCAGATACCATGTCATCATTTTCTCTGTTTTCAAGTTCTTCTCTCTTTTATGCTATTCATACCATAGGATAGTAAAGTTATCCTCCAATATTCTACAAGGGGCATCAAAATTTATAAAGTCAGGTACTTTAAATTGCAACACAGCCAGAAAAAGATACAAAAAGAAGTTTCATATTATCCTTAAAAGACCTTTAGTCAAGGCTAGGAATATCTCTCTTGAAATAGACTTATTTGTATAGTCAGTTTTTTTATGTCAAAGTAATTTGAGATGATATGCCTTTCTCATGAAATACTGGTAAAATACCCACAAATATGCCTAAGTGTTCATACACTAATATGCATTTAAATATGGAAGGCAAGTTACCCATGGTTACTAATAACTACATAGTACATCTCTAAATGATGCAGTAACTAGAGTCAATTGCGCACTACCATTTGTGTGCTAAATTTAAACTTCTCAACACAAAAGTAACTAAATTTGTGTAAAGATAAGTGAATCAAACCTCGCGCAACTCTGTTCTAACCCACAGATGTCAGCTTTAGGTTAAAGTCAGGTTCAGATAAGATGAGGGAATCTGGGCATTTGACTGTTTGCAATATTAGCCTCAGATGGTTTGTTTTGATGTTGTATTTCAAGAAGAGTATCATTCCTTGAAACTGGAAATAAAAGAGAAATCAGTCAAAATCTGATTAATTAAATATGCCATTTTGTGCAAAGCTCTCTTTCTTGTCCTAGCCCAAGACAAGACCAAATTGCTAGTCATCTCTCTAAGACTGATTTAACATTCAGTTAAATCAAAAAGGTTTTCCTGATTTTTTATTTCCCTGATTTGGCTGCCCATTGGCTTTTCAAACAATGTTTCTAGAAAATATTTGCAAAAGGAGAAGAGGTTTCAATGCATCAGAAACTACAGCACCTTCAACTGGATGATGAGAACATGAACAGGAGACTGCCATAGGTCAGTACCTAATTGACATTCACGGAACATTAAGGGATAGGAGTCATAGCAGTTGTCCTCAGCAAATAACAAGTAAACATCTTGTATAATTAATATTCTGCATATTGCTGTTCAGCGATTCAGTGGGTAGAAGAATTTTTTCATTAATTATTTTTCTTTAGGGTATCATTTGATTAATTTTTTATTAGACACATGACATACCGTAATTGTAAAGATCAACGTAATTGCTCTAGCTGGAAAGTTTAGATAATTGTTTGGACTCTGTTATCTCTTCATGTCCTTTGCTAGGGGAGAAGATACATGATAACCCTGAGACATCTCAGGTTGGACCTGATTAAATCTCTGGATAAATTCTATCTATCTCTAGGTATTTTTTTAAAAGGTTGATAGTTGTTTTAAAGGATCAGATCTTCACCCTTCTACTCACACAGTTAGTTACACAGAGATAACCCCCTGAAGTTCATGGGTGCCCTAAAAAAGGTCTTTTTTGGTGGCCAGTTAAAATCATGGAATAAAATTCCACAGGGATTAAGAGCTATGGCAAAAGCTAATTTACTTTCATTCCAAGTCTAAGGTGTATTTCTTTAACCTTCCCTTATCCAGGATAAGCCCACAGAACAATGCACATAATATTTATTCTAAAACCTCTTTCAAACAATTTCCCTGTGGGACAGAAGATGTGGAAATGAATAATATCAGGAAGATGCTAGCTATGTTGCTTAATATGATTCTGGAAGAAAGACCAGTCTCACATCAGTGAATTGGTATAAGCTGAACAGCATAGGTTTATGAACTTGCAGCACACTCCTAAATCTTTCATGAAGTCACGTATTTTCTTATTAAAAATACTGTTTCTTGGGAGGTGGTTTGTTGGTTTTGGGTTTTTGGGTTTTGTTGGGGGTTTTTTTGTTGTTTTGTTTTGTTGTGGGTCTTTTTGTTGCTCTTTTTGGTTTTTTGCTTGCTTGTTTTTTAAATAAGTATAACTGGAAAGCAGCAGCCTGTAACAAATTTTATCCCACTTCAATAATTCATATAAAATACGTATAATATAATGTTTAAATAATGTTTACAGTTAAATGTACTTTTAAAGAGAGTAATAAAGGCATCATCAAAGAGGTAAAAATCTAGTGTGGACATTTGAAAAAATAAATTATTTATAGCAGAGCATTATTCAAGTTCCAGTCTACAGGTTTTGAAGTATTGTTATGAATTATGAGGGCTGTGTGACAATTTCCTAGCAAGCCCAGATACTCAAGTGTACACAGTTTTGTTGAGAGTTGAAAGTGTTATGATTCAGAAATAAAACACGATTTCTTATTTAGGTAGGAGAACACAAATAAACATCTCAGAACATCTGCAATTTTCAAGTCTCTAAGACTTCCTGGCATCCTTCACTAGAGAGTGCTTTTCTTCTCCAGCTTCTCCTAAGGCCTACAATTAAAAAAAAAAAATTATTTTTTTCTGTGTTTCTTTTAAAGGTTTTGTCTAATTTAATTGCAACAAATTTGACTCTACCTAGTAATGCCAAGTGGTACCCATTGAAATGATACTATCTCTAATATATCCAAGTTTTTGATCAAATGTAAGAACCATTCTGATGTCACCAATGTATCTGTTGTTGTTACTGTAAAATGTTTTTCCAAATTTGACAAAATTGTAAGACCTAAGATTTTGTCTGTGTGTACTTGAGGGTTTCTGGAGGCAGTGACAGCTATTTGAGTTGGAAGCAAAATTCCCTCAAAATTTCATCTGTCCTGAATATTATTCTGTTCTAGTTGCTGGCTGGAATGCTCATGGGCCATTCTGTCAGAGCAAAAGTGTAAGATTTATTGCAAAGGTAGGAGGGCTTCCTTGTAACTTCTGTTCATAGCAGCAGGGAGTCATAATGTGTCAGGATGGAATACAGGGAACTTCTTCTACCTACTCCTGTTTAAAAGGGAAGCTCAAAAGGAAATATTGAAACAGCTGTGAGCGAAAAGGAAAATAGTAGTAACATGAGACAGCACAGGCATTAATACTCTGATTCAGTCTGACTACAAAAGGAAAAACTGAAGTACAGTAGTCAATGGAAGAATACATGAGACTAGGCAAAAAGTGGTTAGGGAAACAGGAGATGGCAATAGAAGAATGAGGGTCTGTGGACAGTAAAGTAAACATTCTAGTTTGGAAAAGAATGCCAGATACTTTGTGGGTTGAAAAAACATGTTCCAATTTGCTGAGCAGCAAGTAATTTTATTCAAACAAAGAAATAAACAAAACTCCACTCTGCAATTTATAATTTGGAGAAATAAAAATGAGAGGCCAACATTTCATAATTGTTTCTCTTAATGCTACTTCAGGGACTCCAGTCCTACTCTCACAGTCACATGCGCTCCCTCACCAACACCTAGGGGACACAGTGATTAAAGGCAAGGAAAATAATTGTTCTTATTAACCATGACTTTTTAATTGATAAAAAGAGGAAAAGACAAATTAAAAACAGAGCCCAAAGAAAAGGAATGGCTATTTCATTTTAATTCTTTTTATTTATAATTTTGTGGAAAGGCTTTAACAAAGACTGCATCACTGTGTGTGGTCTAACCATATGGAGAATATCTACTTCTTCCGAGTAGGAACAAGTCTTCTCTTAACATAAGTAACAAAGACAGCTTATAAGTGGATCAGCAATTCCAGCTAAGGATTGATCAAACTTATGTAGTGTATCACAGGAAACCTAACCTGTAGGATTACAGATGATCAATGGATAGAAACTTTAAATCTTACAAAATCGGAAAAGTGGTTCTATAAAAACAAGTTGTTTGGGTAGTTGTCTGTCTTGGTTTCAGCCAGAGTTAATTTTTTTGCAGCAGCTGTGAAGAGGCAAAGCCTGAAGCAGCGTGGGCATATCTAGGTAGTTATTCTATACTACCTCACATCATTGCTGGGGAGCAGAAATTAGGGACTCACTCTGAGAAGTGGGTATGGCTTGTGGTCGGGGGAAAGCGTGATGTACGGGGGGTCTGTCCACCATTTGTGTTTCATTGTACCGGGCTTGGTGAGCATGTGTTCATGGAAATCAACCTCTCTTTGTGCACTTTTATTATTAATATTGTTGATGTTACTCTTTGTTTTCATATCTCGTGGCTGTTTCTATTAAATTGTTCTTAACACATAGTCTTTGCCTCTCTCTCGCCTCTCCCCGCTGGAGGGAGGTGAGGGAAGTAGCTTGTAAATTTTTGTCTCAAGTCTTCAAAAAATATGTTTAACCGCTTACAGATCATGGATTTTGTTTTTTAACCCCTGAAACTCATCCTTAATTAACAAAGGATGAGGAATTTGTTTGCCTATCCAGAATATTTCGTAGTGGAAAGTAAGGCCCCCAAAATTTAACCCATAGATACGTATTTATATGTTCTCCAGTCACCACTGGCATAATCACAGATACTTTTTCAATTTGAGAAGAAAACTCTGGAAGAGATGGTAGGATTTAATAATTCAATTTGTCTAATAACCATACTTGAACCAATATTGATATCTTTTTCCTGCATTTTTTAGTCAGAAGATAGCTGCTAAGTCACAGGCAAAATGCATCACTTGTCCTTCAACAGTTGGTACCCTGAGAGCAAAAATAACCTATAATGCTTCAAGTGGCCCAGGTCATACAAGACATGGTCCATCAAATGATTTCAACTTGTTGATCATTGGGAATCTGTACAACTCCAAATTATTTATAAAATGCAGTTTGAAGAGAAAAATAATTTGATACAAAAGGTTTCGATTGAAACATTATGTTTACATTTACACAACCAAGCCAAACACCTCACTGTTTAGAGTCTCTTGCTAAATCTTTCATACTTTTAAAGCAGCTGAGAGTGGCTAAATACAGTCTGCCTTTTCTAGCTCTGTTTTTCTAGATATAGTCCTAAGTCAGACCTCTCATTTGACTTTCTGATCTGACAGGAAACTGCATTGAGTTCCCAATTAGTGCTGAAGAGCCTTCTCTTGAACATTTGACATTAACATTAAACATTTCCCATCCATTGCTTCATCTAAAATATGGTCTCTGAGAAATTTAGCTACATATCCTAGGAGCAGGGAAAGAAATATCAAAGCACGGGCTTATTAATGATATTTCTCTTAAAGCAGTCAGGTTTTCATAGACTTCACTGTAAGATAAATTTTCTCCACACCTTGTCACTGTCCTTCTGCAGCGCCTTTGTCAGATTGTGGTGGTTTAACAGGGAAAATCAATTTTTCTCCCTTTGTCCTCCAAACACTATCACATGACTATGGCTGGCCCCCATAACCTGGCTGCCACACAGTCTGACTCCTGTGTCATGTTCCCACTGCTGTGTAACAGCTCATTCCCTCATTATAGCAAACTCTCCACCAGATCTCTGCAGAAAAACCCTTGTTCCAAAATAGATCAGCCAAGACAAGAGAGACAGTGTCCGTGCTGGTGACAGTGTGGTTATGACAGTCAGCAGTGCTCTCTAAGAAGTCCTGTTGTGCCTATCCAAGAAGATGCAGATTCCTTGAGATGTTCACATACTGTGCCTTTCCCTGAGATAAAACAAGAAGAACTGTAACACAATGGGACTGTCTTCAGATTCCATTCTTGACATTTGAGTTATTTGCACAGGTTTTCCTCAAATGTGTGCATATTTCCAGCACTTGTAGTGAGGGGGAAAAAAAGAGAGAAAAGAACAAAATCCAACACTGTAAATGCCATGACACAGAAAATGATCAAAAATTCACTTTGCAGTGGGAATTTCATCCATTCAGGTAGCATATAATAAGACGTTTATGTAAAACAAGCTTCTCATCCTCCAGCTTTAGGAACTACATAGCACATAATGTAAAGATTTAATTACCTTTAGTTTTCCACCAGTCTAGGCTTTATCACCTTTTTTCAGTTTCTTCAAATGTTAGCAGATGAAAGTGGGTTATGATAACGTAGATGTAAAATGATTGGGCCTTTTTAAAGCTACATAGTCACAGAAAATCTGTTTCTTAAATGGCTTTAATAAACACTGCTGAATCTGACCCAGTATCCTTCATAATACTAAATTAAAATAGATGTAATTTATATAATCAAATAGATGGTACAGCCTGGACAGATGGGATTGGATATAATGGTCATTTATCACATGGGTGAAAAATCACTTCTCTCAATGCTAATGAAGTGTCCAGCTGATGAAGTGCTGAAAACTTGCAGTTTGATGTGTGTGTACCTCAAAAACATTTGTAAACCCCAAGATCCTAGTGTGATTCACTGAAATCTTTGAGATTTTTTCCTTCATAGTGACATTTCCAGCTCTTTTTGACTCCCTTTCCTCTGTCCACAGGTCCTTGAAATATCCTCTCTGTTGTCACTTATTCACAGTGCTGGAATGTAAAAAATGAATGCAATTTTTAGTTCCAAAAGCATTTTATTTCAAAGCTCTAACATCTTTCCTCCCACATGGATGTGTCCACACACTATCATAGTCCTGGGCTGAACCCCAGAGGAGGAGTGCAGACGAATTCATGGATTAATTCAGACCTGTGTTTGGGGAAGTCCATCTGGCTGCAAGTGGAAGTGAGTATGGCTACTTGCCTTGGGATCTCCAGGACGAGAAGGCAGCCATGAACTCTGCTGGCAGCTTCCAAGGAGTCCAGAAACAGAAAATCGACCAGGAGAGTGCTGAGCTAATGAACCACTTAGACTTTGTGGTTTCCTGGTTGATGCAGCTCCTGACTGTTGATTGACAGCTTGATGCTTGTTGCCTAGGCAACTCTGCTACCACTGTAATTCCTCTGCTGCAACAAATCTGTCCCAGGCCACATACCTACACATTCCTTGCCATGCTTAAATCCCCTCTTCGAAGTCACCCCACTCCCTCACCCCACTCCCTCACCGTTCTGTCTCACAGCTACTTTGCCATTTATGTTCATTAGACCTTGCCAGAGATGAGAGGCTCATGCAGTTCAGATTCAAAGAACTGCGCAGTTCAAATAGCTGAAAAACAAGCTAAGTCCAAATAGAAGGCTCAGTCTTAAAGACCCCAGGAAATGCTCTGTTTTGGTCAGGATGCTCACTAGATGTCACTGTTCTCCAGAAATAAATGTGTGAGCACTTTTTTCTGGCTGCAAATATACTGGGTCTTTAACCAAGTGCAGCAACTCATATTTTCAGAAACTGAGCTCATCTAAAAGACTTCCATAGTTCAGCAAAAGGTTCTCCAAATGCCTTACTTCACTTGCACCGTCTGATTTTCCACTCACTAATCTCAGTGTAAACCAAGAACAATTTCTCTGAAATCTGAATAGTGGTCCTGGTTCCTGGCAAGAGAGGAATCCTGACATTTTTCAGTCCTTTACCTAATCATACTTTATATTATATGACTTTAGAAGTGGAATGATCTCAAAATGAACAATGCAGCCTTTTACACTGTGTGGCTGCATGTGTTCTTATCACTTTTTCATTCTGCAGATAAAGAAAGTATTTTTTATTACACTTCTCTCCAGGTACTTATTTCTGGCCACTTAACTTCCTCTCTCTAAATTATAAGTTAGTGTTCTTAGGCTTATATGATGACTAGAGAACAACTCTTTCTCCTACAGTGGATCAGAAAGGAAGCACAATTCACATGCTTCTGGAGTTCAATGAGTTCTTTTTTTCCAATGAGTTCATCAGCAGCTCAGGGGGAGATGGTTTTCTTTACCTGAGCACATAAAGTTACATGATTAAATATTGCCAGTGCGAGCACTCCCAGACAGACTGGACTGTGTTGTATCCACATATTTTAAATTAGAAGTTATGCTACTAGCAAGAAAACAGGCAGGAACAAGAGACAGAGGTAAATCAGACTGTGTTAAACTAGGCTCTTTAGAAAATATTCCTGATCATTGTATGTTCGCAAGCAGGCTACAGCATGGATTCACTAATTATTACCAGATTTCGTACTCCTTTCTTCACATTTGCTAAATCAATAAACATTGCAGAAGAAAGCCCAACCCACGAGTCACCCAAGTGTGTCCAGAATATCATTACTGCATAACAGCATGTTTCAACGTGGAGGGTCAGGCTGCTGACTTGAAGCAGTTAGCTTAGGTGCTCCAACTTGCCTCATGCAGAGCCTACTGCTCTCTAGTGACTCCTTTATTTTTTATATAGAGAAACTAGGCTGTGAATTGTCCTCAAGAGTGTAGTTCAACAGCATTTTAAGCTGATCTAAATCAGTGGTGTGGCAAGTCCCACCTCCACCTCCAGCTGTACATTCCTGCTCTTTCTCCCTTGTGTCTGGTAGGTGGTGAATTGGCTTTGTTAAAAATCAAACCAGAAGAAAAAAATCAGAGTATTTTTCTATCTTGGATAAGCTCCCTGAAGAGATGTGCTGTTTGATCCCAGGGTTAGTGAAGGGGTAACTTGGTAATGTGCCACCAGGATGACAGAAGGCGAGACCCAAGTCACTGTGACTTGGGTTTGCTCATGCTGCTGGGGACCCTCTCCCTTAAGGAGATGCCTGAATTAGCCTGTGCCAAGCAATGGGAGCTCCACTTTCGCTCATAGGATCATAGAATGGTTTAGGTTGAAAGGGACCTTAAAGATCATCTAGTTCCAGCCCCCCTGCCCTGGGCAAGGACACCTTGCACTTGACCATTTTGCTGAAAGCCCCATCCAGCCTGGCCTTGCAGACTCCTCTCCCTGCGGTCATTGTTCCATCTCCCAAACACACCTCCTCAAAAGTAAAGCTTCTGGGGCAGATTCTGACTCCTAGCTCTAACGAGGTAACAAGTCTTTCTTCAGCACAGTGTGGAAAGGGTTTTTGTCAATGAAGAGGGGGTGGGAGGGGTTGGAGGGGACACTCACATTCCCTTGTGAGAAAAACATTAAAGCACAGCTAAGCTATATGACAGGGCAGACTAAAAGAGCAGTGATGCATGTTTCTGAGTTGCTACAGCTTTCTCAGGGGCATCTTGGCTCCCACTTTGGTTACAAATTGGGAAGATCACAAATGGCTTGGAGTTATCTTTTTTTTTAGCTCCAGTGCTAACCCAAGTACAGCTTGCACAGATCAAGGGAGCTCTCTCTACATATTTTAAATTATGCAAAGCAATTAGTCTTCATTAACAGCTTGTCTAATTTAATTTCAAAAGATCAAACTGTTTCCCTGTCAGAAGACTGAAGTAAACAGAAAAAACAAAAAGTCAAAAAAACTTCAAACTTGTATGTGACTGCCAAGTGCATATATCAACTAAACTCTGGAGTCACTGCTACTTACCTCAGCTTGTCATCTGCTCTCATTTCATCCTGAAGCTTCACATCACTCTTGACACCATATCAGAACATTTCATGAATGGTCTTTTTCACTACAAAGTGCCATGTACTACGGGAGATTGATTCTTTATTTTCCTAGGAGCAACTAGGAGAAAGACAGAAATCAAAGCCGTTCAACTAGCCCATAGCATCAAGAGTCTTACATGAATTGAAACTCCTGTCATGTGGAATTTCTCAAAGAAATTCAGAGATTTCATTGAAATTCCTTAGGATGAAGCTAATATGGCCATCTTTAAATAAACCAATAGTCATCAGATTTGGATTGATGGGTGCCTTCACGAACAACCTCTAGGTTTTGTCTGTGGGATGCTTGCTTCTAAGATCACATATTCACAGTAACATAAATTGATAGGCTACAAGCAAACAATTCTCTACTCTCATCCATGTCTGAGAGCCTGTGCTACCTAAAGATATTCAGTCTAGGACTGTGTGTCTCCTTGGTTACACTTCACTGCTGAGAAATAAATGCTAAATTCAGAGATTTTGAAGCCCTGCAAGTGTTTGCCAGAGACTCATAAAACTTTGTGGTCTGTGATGAAGGCATTTATCCTTGCCTGCATTTAAGAAGGCTAAAAATCAAATAAATGCTGGGGTTTTTTTTCCCCAAGTAAGCCATTTCTGGTTTCCCTGCTATGATACCACTGTATTTATATAAAACTATAGTTAATGAAATAGAAGGCACTCAATAAATAGACATAAGGAGGGGTGGAAGGCAATATATTTTCTGACCGTGGTTCACATTCAAAGGAAATGGACAGTCTTGCTTTGTTATCCTACTCTGATTTGTTCTTAGAGAGCTTGAAACTTTCTCATATTCAGGGGACTGGAGAGTGCAGGAAATTGATAGAAATGTAGATCTAGGTCAAGATTTGCCAGAGTTCATAGGACTGGAGCAGAGAATCAGAAGAAAAGGAAAGACGGAAAGCATGGTGGTCTTGGAATGCCAGTCAGGATGTGAGGGTCTTGATCTGAATGCCTTTGGTTTTCATCCGCACCAGGGATTTGATCCAAATTCTTCCATTTCTCCAGACAGTGCCCTGACCAAGGATATCTTTCATCTCTTTTGCTGAAATAGGTTCTTTCTGTAAAAATACAGGACTTTTCATGAGTGCACCTCCCCAGGCTCTCATTTGCAGACAGAATATTTGATGGGGCTTTTTTATATTCTTTTCAGTCCAACATTAAAAAATACATAAATGGTGTGAGCATTGCAATTATGTTCCTTGACACAGTTTCCTGTCTGTTCTTAGACTGCCTTTAGTCAGCCCTTCATACACCTTGCTGTTTCAAACCCTTATTTTTAAGAAAAGCTGAGGACTTCTTTGCTATGTGAATAAGTAGCTGTTTAGCAGCCAAAGAGTTCTTGCGCATTTTCAACTTGTCATCTGAGGTGCGGTTCAGAAAATCAAGAGGTTGTTACTGGCAGAACCTTGACCAAAATATTTCTTCAGAAATCTCATAAAAAACATTTTAGAAAAAAAACCCAGAGCACTGAATTTGTGAGAACTGTAGATGCAGGGCCTTCAAGGCTTAATTGTCTTCTTGTATTCAGATGACATCATGTATAAGAGGTGTTTTTCCTACATTAGTTCTTGGGAAACAGTCTAGCTATGGAGCTTGACCCATGAACTGCAAAGAAAGAAGTTACCAACTCTTCTGGAGGAAGTCATATCAGCATAAGGGGGAAAAATAATTTTTTTACCAACCAGCTAAGCCAAATGATAGACAAGGAGTTTGGTCACCCTAAGTTTCCTCTGCTATGGATACATGAAAACAGGTTCTGCTAAATGACTCTTCTAGCCATAGCTGGACTACATTAACAAAGGAGCTTCTTATTCTCCTGCTCTGACTATAGAGAGAGCTGGAAACCAGCATGTTCCTCACTTAAATTCTCTGTTAAATGAGAATCTACACCACACTAGCTGCCCCTCAATACTTGTAAAATGATGAGTTCAAAGGGAATATTTTCTTCTCTGTAAGTGCTGAAGCAAAGTGAGATTTAATAACTCATCCAGGGTCACCCAAGGAGTCTGTGACTGAGCCAGAAATTTAGGCAATGCTGTGCCTATTTCAGCACTTTAAATATAAAGCAATCTTACCTTTCCCTGTAAAGCTTTCATGATTTGTTCTGTTTTATTTTTATATCATGTAAATAGAAGATTTCGAACGTAGACTAGTTTATTAGAAATTATTTTGAAAGAGTGAGTTTGACAGACTAAATTTGTTTCTGAATATCACTTTTGGCTTTCCTTACGCATTTGCCATCTTATAATTGTGGTACTACTTCACGATAGAATAAAGATTTCTTCTTTTTCCAGTAAATCAATGCAGATGATTGCTGTGTATGTTCCATTGGCATTTCCATTTTATTATGAAAATATTCACCCTTTGGTCTTGTGGGAGGAGAAGGTTGTGACTGAAGGATGATTTGCTTGGCAAAGCAGCAGACTCTCCATACTGCAATTTTTCCTTCTTCAAGCCCAGATGCTTTTGGGACTATACAGTGCAGCTTCTCACAAATTTGAAAAGGCATATTCTCTCCCTACAGGCTCCTTGTGCTCCTCATCCATTGATCTAAATACCGCTGTTCCTGACTCTGGACTCAAGGCTTCCTTTGACAGTGATTGATGGCCACCCTCTCACAGGAAGAATGACTAACTCCAACCTGTGAGTATTGGAGGAGCTACGGAATATATCTGCTGTACTATTTATTTTGGGAGGCGGACATGTGCCCACATTTTTATTCTTGGAATAAACATTCTGACATTTTCTGGCAGGTGTGAATGCTGTAACATACCAGCAGGCAGAAAAAACCGTAAAATGACAGCTTCTAACCTCTCTGATGGAAACAAACTGACTATTACTAATGTGAAAATTGTAAACCCTCACAGATTTCATATGAATTGTATCACTTGGAAAGCCAAATCTTGATGTTTAGGGTCCCCTGGCAGCCCAAAAGAGATGAATATTTTTTCAGTGGTGCCTACTTGCTCTTCAGAACCAAATCCAAACCATAAGACAACTGTATAATGAATTATGTAAATTTCAAACCTCAACCTGATTGCGGCCAATTTGTTTTGCCAATAGTCTGAAAAGATTAGCCCTAATGTGTAAGTGACAGCATGCAGAACCCTTCACAAATCTCTTTCAGCTGTTGTTTCATCAAAAGTGCATTGGTGTAGCAGGTCTGATGAGAAGGAATAATTTCACTTTCTATTTGGTTTAAGATCAGCAAAAATTAGTCTTAATTTTACATTGCTTTATTCCAACACTTACCCAGAAATTTACATAAGAACTTTTGAAACAAATATTTAAGAAAACCTGTTACAATAATAGTTCCTTCCACATTATTTAATAAGACATGTCTTGACTGTACTGTCTTAGATGCTAACAGTGCATATATATATAACATTAAAAATCACAGATGGGACATATCCTTTTTATCCTGAATCCCACATATGCATAATTCTAGACTATAAATAGTGACTATTTTGATTTTCATTGGTCTATTGAGAGATAATCTCAAATTTTGAATTAAATGAAAGTTTGGTATAAACACGAATCTTCTGGTGTCAACCAGGACAACATAGAAAAAATAGGAAAGTGCAGCAGTCAAAATGGGAAAACTGTAATAAATTACAGTATATAGGGCAGAATAAGAAGAGTTCTGGACATATTGCAAGAAAGTCTTAGATAAATTAAAATTTTCCCATTATGATATGCACTGTATTAACAGCTATTTGTACTACTCTACTACTCAAAGAACATTTTGGTTGTAAAAAACTGCAGCTTAGAAATTAATCTATCCCATATGGGTCCAGCAGTATATAAGTCAATAGTTACCCATTTTGGAGAAGTACACACAGAACAATTTGTCCAAGAAAATGTCCATTAAATCATTTCAGTGCTTTAACACTACCACAAGAACAGAGTATCCTGAGAAGCCAAGGCTGAGGTGTCTAACTGAAGGGATAAAGGAGTCTGTCACTAACCTATTTCAGTACCTCAGAAGTCACTTCACTGCTCTGTGCCTCAGTTCCCCATTTCTGTAACCATCGTGCCCTTTCACTGGGATACTCTTCAAGACCCGAGTTACAGTTTTTGTCCCAACAAATACTTGAGATTTAGTTCGGGGACTGGTTAAGTCCTGTTTATATAGCATTTCTGAAACAATACCATTTCCAGAATGTGTTGCTATTCATATGTGACCAAATAATAAATAATCAAATGGGAATAACTATGGCTAAGAACAAATGGGCTCATCTCTGCACAGATGCCTTGTTCGTAAGAAAATTTTTCATATGCACAAATGTCTGAGAGCAAAACTGAGCTGAAAAATATTTAACATTTGAATGAATGTAGGACTGCCAAACCACAGTGTCAGACCACCAACATACATGGGATTGGTATAAAATCCAAATAATAAGAAATACTACATTTTTTGTTTCTTTTTATTGGTCTTCTGGTTTTTGAGCCTGACATGATCATTTTTTTCCATATTTCATCAACTACTAGAGCTATTCTTAAATGGAATTTCTATCCTCCACATAAAAACCCATTAAATTATTAAAAAGTATTTTGGAATGTAATATCTTTAAAAAAAAAAAGAAAAGTAGGTATGAAAACACAGGCATATTTCATTCTGATAATGTTGAAATACTTAAATAATTTGAAATCCAGATGAAAATTTTCAGCTTTATTAATATAGAGAAAGTGGAAATTATTTTCTCTAATAAATAATCATTAATCCTTGATGGTGATAACAGTCTGTGTAAATCAGAAAAATTTTCCATACCAGTGAGATCCATAGCATTGCTTCATACGCTCCATTACTGCACTTCAACTTTGCTCTGAGAGAGCAATTGCCATAGGATCAGGAGTAGATATGCAATGGAGAAGAGCAAGACATTGTCCTCTTTCCTTTCCTATCACCATAATTTACAGTAGTGATGTGGCACTGTCTCCCACATCATAGGATATGCCTAAATGCTATGCAGCATCTGTGCTGGTTCTTTTTGAGAGAACTGTGCAGCCAGATTTAGATCACAGCACAATTTTCAGTCAGGTCACTAGCTCAGCTGCATAATCCTGGGCATGTTTCTGCTGCCTCTACAACTGTCAGCCACCTTAATAAGTCATCCTTTAGTTCGCATGACTACTGGGATGACGTCTGTCATAACAGCAGCAAGTGTACAAAACTATCTTCTCATCAGTGCTGCCTATGGAGACATTGGGGAGAAATACCTACTTATAATTAGAAGGACTGAATAACAGGAATTATAGGGACCTAGATTGTTTTGCCTTGCTGTGTTACTTCTGTCATCTCCCACTCCACACTTGCACAGGGATCCAAATGTGATGCCCTGGAGAGTAGAAAGTTTGAGTTACTCTTTGCTCTCTTTAATGCAAAACCCATGTTACAGTAAGATAAGGTATGTGCTAAGTCAGATGTGTGGGCCATCTGCATAGACCCTGCTGAGCCTTCATTCTCTCAAAAAAAAAAATGGAAATAATACTCCTATCCTTTCTTAAGAGTGAACATGCATGAGCACACTTGCTCTGTCAATATTCTGCATGTGCTGGAATGGCACCCTGTTCTTAGAGATTATTGTCAAAGGAAGACACGCAGTCTGAAAAACAGAAAGCTGTGTGGCTAACACTGAAGACAGAGCTCAAGCAGTTTTCCCCAGGAACAAGTTATGCCTCTAGCAGTTCTTATTGAATACTGTAAAGCAAACATTTATACTGGCTTTTATTTTGCATCTACATGGGTTGTGTATTCTCCATGTGCACTACAGCCAGCTAATCTGGATGGAACAAAAACATTTGTTTTTCCTCACATTTCTCTATATACCAAGTCCTTCCAAATAAATATTCAGCTGAAACCTCTTTTGCTATTAGGGAAAACAAATAAATCAAATTAATGAATTCATTTGAATGCCAGAAAGATCTATCATTTCTGTGTTCTAAGAATACCCCACAAACAATTAAATGTTCGTGAAACAGAGGCAAGCCTGATAAAATGATGAGTCTCTCTGGCGCCAGCAACAGGCCTGGCTAAAAGCCAGCAACAGACTTAGCACTTAAAACCCTACAGAAAGCATAAGTGACCCCAGAATGGATAAACTGAGGAAGCGCTTTCCTGAGCAATTCACCATGCTGAATGTTCCTTTAGTCTTTGGCTTCATTGCCTGGCTCAAACTTGCAGATGAATTAGCAGACGAATTTTGTGGCTCTTTACAACCCAGTAAAAATTAACCAGACATTTCGATTTTGATTGAATGATTTTTTGCTTTGGAGTCAGGATTCCTTGCACTGATAAAAAGTGATAAGCTGATGGAGAGCTGAAAATTTCCCAGCATATAAGTGGACATTATACTGGGTACTGTAAAATTTACTTGTTACACTGTCTGTACCATTCGCTCCTTTGGGTCCCAAAAATGGGCCAGTCCACAATGAAGCAGGAGGCTTCATTGAAGAAGAATGAGCTTCTGTCTACACAGTCTGCTCCAAGTTATGCTGTGATTTGGCCTGTGGACGAGAGATCAAGAAACACAAGTGATTTTCAGGGCAGAATGGATAAAAAGGACTGAGTTTTTGAGATGTGCAACCCACACTAAACCAATTTGACGTACTTTAAACAGGTTTTACAGGCTTAAACTCTCTGGTAATGTAAATTATAGTAAGCAATGGGACTGAAGGAGTTGTGTTTTTTCTGTTAAGGAATTCTTAATTGCCCTCTGCTAGTAATGGTGCTATCATTAATGATAGCTGAAGTAAGCCAAGATTATTACACTGCTGCAAAGAGGAAAAGAAATGACCCAGAGAGGCCAAGGAAATTGCTTTGCAGACACTGATGGGCACTTTGCATCTGTTGAAAATCACCCCTAGTAAACAGGCATCACTTGTAAATATCCCCAGACTGGTATCAAGAAAATCTTGAATATAGGATGTAAGCAAAACTTAATATTTTTAATATGTAAAATGCATTAATTACACACTTGTCAATTTTAGTTTAAAAAGAACAATCTGTGCTCCAGTTACTTCACGGAAACTTAATCTCATTAGAAATGCTCTAGCTTTAGAGATTAAACTCTTTCTTCTACCTCTTGATTTCCTCCCTAATTTCCTTTATTTAAACCTGTGTAAGTTGGAAATAGAGATGAAACCCTAGCACAGGATGCTACTGCAGGTTCTGCCTGTAATTCCATGGGGAAAAGAGAACAGTAAAATGTCTAAGTTTGCTGAAAGGATTGCATATCTACTGCAGTAGAAAATTTCTGAAAAATGTCACCCTTTAATTGCACAGTGTGTGTGACTGGGGCAGCCATCACAAAAAGTGTTAGTTATGGACTGTTCAGTTCAAGCAGAAGGAGATGCAAGCATCCTGCCCCCCTACAGCTCATGCACACCCACTCTCCCTGTAAGTATAGCAGGTCCTGCAGATCACAAATGAGTGACTAACACTTCTACAGAGCCCTGTTCTTGCAATTAAATTCTCTTGTCTTAAGAATCCTGCCCCTTCTCCTTTCAAATATTGTATAAACTCAAGGATAACTCTGCTGCTTCACTGATAACCTGCACATAAGAGCAAGTGCACAAATGCATAGGTGTTTTCCCATGCTGCAGAAGATTGCTGTGTGTGATGGGACTACTTCATAATAACCTTGACAATAAAATACCTCTGCATCTGACAAACAGAAATTATATTTTTTAATGTCCAAGTTTCTTACAAATCACATCAAATGTATTTCAGGCACTTCACCTTCAGTCTATCAGGAACCCAAATGTTCAGACACAAATCAGGCTTCTTGTGAGGATCCTACAGCAGAGGTGACATGCCCTTTCCTTGAGGGACATAACCCTTCAATGTGAGCGAGGAAATCCATATATTCTGGCCATTCCAAATCAAATTATTCACACTTGTGCTTGTGTATATTCTAGCTGAAAACAATGGCTGGATCGCAATCAAAACTTTCTTGTTTGGTACACCCTGTTGTCTGACAAGGTAGAACAGAGGATGGACCTTTGAAGCTTTCTGATCATTGGAGTTAAGACCCAGTGCTTTTATCTCTGTGAAAGTGGAAGAAATTTTACAATTCCATCAACATGTCCTTTTTGCAGACTATCACTGTGATTTCTTAGGGATATTAATGAAAAACTGGTTTTGGACATTATGTGATTACAGGTGTTTGATTTGTGCAATTTTTTATCTTAGCACACAGAAAGATAGCTGAAATACATATAAAGTTCAGCAAACATAAATTGCTGTAAACCTGAGCATTAGATTCCTCAAAAGGAAAAAAGGAACAAAAAATCTCAATAGGTTTTTAGCTTCAGAGATGAAAGATACATCTTATTGCTGCAACTTGCAGGACTGCCATCCTATGGCTCAGGTAATACCTGCTTGTAAATACTAGTAATAATTCTTAGAGTCATATGCAGTTAGTGTAAATGATGAGTCATTATGGAGACTTTTAAAATAAGCTGTATTGTTTTGTAACATCTGTCTGAAATCTATGAACAATGTTTGCTTTAGTTTACACTAAATCAAAAAGGAAAGAATCAATTTAAACTGCTCACTGCAGGTAACATCTTGGTTAGTGTGACATACTGTAATAGCTGAAAGAAAACAGAATTTTGAAGATGATATGCTGTCCTCGGGAGTTCTAAAATAATGGATAAAACTTCCAGTATTGCACTGAGTGCATCTGTAAATAATGTGTCAAATTTTTTGTTAAATAATACTGTAAGATAGAATGCATAACACTTCCATTCATCTGCAGTTTGCTGCTGCATTTGCTGTACTTGTTTTTCCTTACTGCCCACAAAAGTGTAGATATTTTTCATGCAATATTTAACAAGAGGTAGTTTTCACAAGAGGATTGTACTTACTTACTATAAAAACAAAATATAGTACTGCTGCATACCCTCAAATTTTGAAAAACCTAAAACATAATGCAACTAACAGAATTGTTGCTGCTTTTTTTTTTTTTTTATCAAGAGGAAAATATTGTTTGCAGTTACAACATTTCTTCAAGGTTATTTAAGTATTTGAGTGTTCTGTTTATTGTACTGATTATGACTTGCTTTGCCAAACCCAACAAATTTTAAGTCACTGCTTTGATAGTCTACCATTCCTTCTGTTCGACATGTGGTTTTTCTAGCATATGGATGTAATATTTCATATTCCACTTCATACTTCTTGTTAAAACTCCAGTTTTTCTGCAAATCTTGGTTCTTTCACCCTCTATCTGTTCTGCTGTATCAAATCTGGCCCATTTATGACATGCCCAAGGCTGTCATAATAGTCTGTTCTAAATCCTCCTGTTAAACCCTTATTCAGATCTGGTGAGATTTTCTACATTTTTAAGAACTTAGCTATGTGTGTATTGACTTTTTTCAAACAGGGCTAGCATTTAAAAAAAAAAAAGATACAGTGGGGCTTTTCTGCTTACATCTAGTAGGTACCATCAGTTTGAAATGTGATGTCTTCCAGATGTTTTGAAATTTTTTGCAATTGTTGAGCCAATTCTATGACATCCCAAATGACAAAATCCAGAAAGTCATATTCTGAATACGTCCTTGTAGCATTACTTAAGGGCCCGATCCTGCAACATGTTGAGCATGTCATGAAAGGTCATAAATACCCTCAAATCCCACTGAACTCAGAACTTTAGAATTAAATTTTAAAACTGTGTAAGATCCTTGAGCTTTCAGAATGTAAACTCTGGAACATTGGTAATTGAGGATACTCTGGTTTTGGAGACATATGTTACACATAGTCACAACAGTTGAGGAAATCAGTATATTTAGAACAGGAAATCCCTTTATTACACATGCCAATTAGATCAAAATTCTCACTGAGAAAAAAACATAGCTAGTTTAAGAAACATATTGGTTTCAAATAGTCTTGATTCTTGAGCAAAAACATCTGCTAAGAATACTAACCATAGTAGAAAGAACATCCTAATTAAAAATGCCTTTGACATCCAAAGGGCAGAACAGAAAGTCAGGTTCTGAGCTTTTTTTTTAATCACTTGGAAGAAAAAGCATTTTATCCCTTACATGATGTCCTGATTCAGAACCAAAATCTCATATAATTCTTTACCTTGACATGACACACACATTGTTTTCCCAATAAATGCAGAAATGAGTTGTGTTTTAACCTAATAAATTAAATGAAAATCATTGTGCAGTGGCAGTTGCTCCCACTTTCCTTTTTGCCTGTGTAGCTTTCACATGCAAGGTGTAATTTTCTTACCAACTCTCCAAATTGCTGCTTCTATGTGTATCATTTAATGGGATATATTTTTGTGACCCCTCTTTCAGTAGAAATAGACACTTCTGCCATTCTCAGAAACTGATTTTTTCAAGTGATCCACCACAAATGTGCTTATCTGCTCCCCAAGATATCCTAAGGCAAATTCAGTCATTTTCTTACAGTTCATCCTGAAATATTTAGCAAGTGTTTATACAGAGCAGAAAGTGGCAGATTTTTACCCTTTAAACTCTTGTGTGTTTGATCCATCTTATCTTTTGCAGTTTCTCAGGTAATTGTAAAATCATCAGGGCAATCCCATCCATGCATTTTCACCCCTGTATATTCTTCTCTTAGATGTACACCATAAATATTTCAGCATTTATTTTAATTATGGCTGATGTTCAATATTCTGAGCTTGCTCTGCTGATAATTCCCTCGGTCTTCACCCATGTAAAATACAAATAAGAAGTATTATTTTCTGAAGTAATTTCTAGAAATTATTAGATCTCATTATTGACTACTTCATTATACAAGCCTGTCTAGGTTTTCTCTAATTGCTACCTTACATACTATGATTCAATACTATTCTGCACTATAAACCTTTCAATAAAGTAGGAGCAAAAAAGGAGATTTTATTAGACTATAAGATTCACAAAAACATAAGTATTATGGACTTATTCTGGCAATTTCCACCTCTAAAATATGGGAGACAAAATATACTTAATGCATCCAAAGCTTTCACTAGAAATGGCTAGCTCTTTGGATTTGAGAAAGATTTCACATTTTGGAAATGTTTCAGGTTGCATTTTCCATAGTTTAAAATAATTTGGGAAGCTACAGGTAAGCTGTGGTCCTTCAATTTTACCCCAGAATTTCTTTTTCTATGGCATTCAAACATGAAGGCCTGTCAACCTGTTTGTACACTCTCTTCTTGCTACATACTGGCAAGTTGGCAAATAGACAAAAATTTTAAGTGGTTTCCATCATTCAACATTTGTGTAGTTCATAAAAAGAGGAAAAAATACTTTCCCAGAAGTAAAGTATTTGACATTTTTTGATTCAGCTCTTTACATTACCTGAGGTTTTAAAATGTAATATATTACCATAACATGAGGTTAGTTTTGACATTAACGTTGGACTGACTGTCCACAGAAAAGCAGGAAGTAAAGATGCATCATTACATTTTAACAGAAGAAAATGAATCTACTCAAATGCCTGAAGCATGCAAGCTGGTGATGTATTATGTTACACTGGTAGAGCGACCTTGTACTATTGACAGAGAAGTAGGAGTGCCTTCGTAACATCAAACTGCTGTAAAATTAAAAAAGAATACAACAAGATGGGAAGTATATCTCTTAAAAAGGCAAAACCTCAAATCATTGATCCTGACCATCCCTCTGATAAGAACAGAGTAGATCAGCCATGCGGGTAACAGATGTGAGAAATATGATCCACTTCCTACTAGAGAATGGACTATGCAAGACTTCTTACTCTGCTTTAATTTCTGTTGAGTATATCGGAAGGCTTCACTGGCAACTCAATGAGAAGTAGCCCTATAGTTTTTCTGTGCTAAATTATTGCTGCCTCCCTTTGGGTTGCAATTTTTATATGTAAAATGCTACATTTGTTCAGGTACTTGCTAGTAGGTCAACAATAGTATAAAATAGGAAACAAATATGATTTTGTCTCAAATTAAAGACGTGCAGATTTTGTGTTTGCTGAGTGTCAGTTACGGATCCTTCTTTTTGATCCACAGAGTCTGTTTTAGCCTCTTATTATTCTCTTTCCCAGACTCTGTGTCCCACCTCAGAAACAGGATTGACTGACAGTGGTTATGTTTATGAAGCACTAGGAGAGGGATTACCTCCAGGAAGCTGGAGGATTGTACAGTAGGATTGATTAGTGTGTTTTTCCAGTTAAGAAGAAGAAAGGAAAACAAAGTTCAGAGACCTTTAGTTTTGATATTATTTGTTGTTTCTGTAAATAATGTGGGGTTTTTTTTCTTTACACTAAAATTTAAGAGGCAGTATTCAGTATTCATGGTCACATTTGTGCGTTTGTCTGTGTTGTTCACTGTTCGTGGTCTATTCATTGTTCTTCCAAAACACTTTGGCCTCTCCAAACACAGCTAATGTGACATGGCTGCCAGTCCTATGCAGGAGCCACTGGACTCTCTGGTGGGTTGCCTTCTTTGACCACTTCTTGCAGAAGCTGTAACCCAGCAAGTCAAACACAGATTCAGGGAGCAGCCTTGATTGACTAAAAAAAAAGACACAGTGCTGTCTAGGTTGCTGTAACACAGTCCCCTGGGGCTGTCAGTTCCTGTAGAAGATCCTTATTCACCTACAGGCTAAACAGGATATCCTTAAGGATATAAATGGGCACAAGACTTGCACGTTTAGGTAACCGATTCTTTAAATATCTGCTCTCTCCTTCAAAGCTTGCAGTGAGAAATTGAAAAGTATTTTCTCAAGGATGTTAAATATCTAGCTTCTACTTATGAAAGAAAAGATGGCATCAACTCAAATATCAGAGAAGAAGGTGAACATAAGTTTAGCCAAAGCCTTTGGATTGGATCTCTAGCCCTTACAGACCAACAGATGACTTTGCACTAAGGATGAATAGATTGCATAGATAGTCTGGACAGGTAAACAGGCTTTGACGTATGCAGTACTCTTATGAAAAGACACTTTTGAAGTTATTTCACTGAAGCAATGTAGTACCAGGCAGGTTTTTGGCAGCCAAGGATCACAGCTAAATTTTGAACCTCTATCACTGATCCAACCCTTCAAAATCCTTCCCACTTCTGGAAAGCAATCTTGCTCTGCTCACGCTTCCAGCTCATGTCCAGTATTGGCCTTGCTGGACTCTGCTGGGTTGCTTCTCCAATACCTCCACCATTTTTAGCACATCCATGCCTGGAAAGCTTTGAGAACTTGGGCAAAGCAGCAACTTGGGCTGATTCAACTCTCACAAGTCTCTATTATTCACATGGCTCAGTACAAGAAGTAATGCTGGTCTGCAGGTGAGTCCAGCACAGGGAGGCTCAAGCTGGTCCTGTGAGAACCAGTTTGGGGCTGGAAACTATTGCACTGCCTAGGCTTCTTTGTGCTAGGGTGCTGTAACACCCAGATTATCCTGGGAAACAGAGAGCTATTGTCAGTGATGTTATATTGACTTAAAACAGCTGAGAATCTAGTTCTTCAAGTGTGATTGCAAAAAGAAAATATGGAATAAAGTTTCAGAGGAGATTAAATGAATTTAGAGTCTAACCACACTTTAGCAATTTTGCCAGCCCCATTTATTTGACAGAGTACATTTTATCATAACCAGAACATCTCTCATTCTTTCCCTAAAGAACATCTCATGGCAAAGACAGTTTTATAGAACAGAAAAAGAAAAGCCAGAACATCCATGAGGTCTGTCACAGAGTTCACTGTTGCCCTCTAAGTTACATGGAAAGGGTTCCGGTGATACAGTGGCTGACAGCAATGTGTCTAAAGTAAGATTTATGCTATACTTCAGTGGAGGAAAGGAGTTTAGAATTACAGATAACAGAACTGCTAAACTCTCAAATTAAAAAAAAAAAAAAAAACCAGAACAGCACAACAACAACCCTCTTCCACAAATAATTACATGTTCTTGAACTGTTCATCAAATCTTTGAAGAGCAGATGCTGATATCTCTCTTATATAGCTAGTGTGCAGTGCTCCAAAAATAATAACAACACTACTGCAGTGATCTGCAGCAGTGTCTTCACTGTCATTGATGCTCTCTTCTACTGCAGACTAGGGTTCTACTGCCATAGTATTCCTTTAAAAATTTATTGGTCTCCATCTCCCCTTCTGGAACAAATTCCAAACCCTTATTCCTATCCAGTAAGATCACATTCAGTGTTTTACTTATTAAAAAAGTGTTGGGTGGAAAGAAAGATTTGTCTGAAATGTTCCCGTTTACAATGAGATCTTCATTTAATTTTTTGGGAAAAAATGAAATTAAAGGAAAGAGTATATAGTGAGAGACTTACACTATAATGAAAAGTAAAAAAGGGGAAATTCTAAATCCCCCTTTTTTTCAGAGAAGCAGCCCCAGACCAGTGTTTGCATTCATCTCACCTAATCATCAATGTCTGTGTCAAAGTTCAATATCTGGACTTATTTTGTTACCAGTGGGAAAAAAATCAACCCAACCCAATGCAGAAATATAGGCTGGAAGTTCTTAGCAGGGAATAACTATCTAGTCCAGGACTGGCAGCAACACTAGATCAGATCAATGCTGGTTTTCTCATGAAAAATCCCAGGAATGGAAGGCCAGGTTAAATGGGACTTTGAGAAACCTGGTGTAGAGGAAACTGTACCTGTCCGTATCAGGGGATTGGAACTTGATGATCTTTAAGGCTTCTTCCAATCCAAATTCTTCTGTGAATCTATGATTCTACAGAGATTTCACAACCTTTCTGGGAAGCTTGTGCAGTGGATCCCAGAAAAAGTCACCTGTATGGGTTTATGAAATTAGGCAACTCCCCCAACCTGTTTTAAGTGATCACTGCAGAACGAAGGAATGGCACCTAAGACTGGGAACCCTCCAGGGATTTTGTCAGATGTGGGTGGCCAACATCTGAGGTTTGGCAGGACAAAACCTATCCCAGTTAGGCACATGGTAGCATATTATCTGTAAGACTCAGCTCTCCTGATTTTTGATATTGAAAAGTTTGAGTGTTGAGTTTAAGACCTTCACACAGACTCCTTCCTTGATCAGTGGAGAAATATTTCCAAAAAGTAATTCATCCCATCCTAAAGCAGATGTCTCTGAGGAGGAATAAATTGCCTTCAAGAGATTTGCCCTTTTTATCAGCTATGGTGGGAGATTAGGTGAACAGTTTAGACTATTAGTATACACTCCAAATTGCAGATATTTAGGTATTTTTGAATCAGATAGTCCAAAATTTAGTAACAAAAACTTCTCTTCCATCTACAGATATATATACACACACATATGAATCTCCAACAAACATTACAAATTCTGGTTACCATATCATTAAAGATTATTGCACTTTGACAATGCTTTTCATCCACAGAAAGAAGTCTTGTGCTAAAATACTGCTCAGACCTCAATTTTCCAAAAATATATCTCTAAAGAGATCACAGGAGACAATAATAGCAATTAAATACTTTGAGGTTAAATGTATATTTTCTACTTTTCCCATTTGTGGGAAAAATACCAAAGGCATAAACAGTTTTTGTCTGTAATTTTATTTGGGATGAGGCACAAATTTTTGAAGGAATTTAATTTCACTGTGTGTAGACTGGGTAGCTAAAAGAATCCAGTATGCAATGAAACATAAACAATGCATGCTGAGATTCAAAGTTTTGTCTATATATAAACATATAATTTAGTTTTTTAACATTTAAAAATTCAATCAGAGAAATCAAATGCTTTTCTAGAAGCCTAAGTCACTCAACTGGGAGTAATCTAGTCAAAGAAGGTATTTTAATATGGCTAGTGAAGATTTTTTAAAAAGGATCACCAGGCAAAAAGGCAATTTACTACTTTTTTTAAAATGAAAATGTTACCGTCCTATTAATCTTAATTGCCCCATGACTGAATGGTGTTACTGCTATTTGCAGCCTCTGTCCCATTTAGTGAAGATAATGCAAAATAGTTTAGTTTAGTTTAAATGAAACAGGACCAGTTCTTACTTCCAGGTAGGAGAGGGGGAGAAAAAATTTCAATAATTTCAAAAAGGATGCTGGTAATACAAGCAACAGCAGCATGGCTGTGGCACCTCTGCTGTAGGCTAGAAATACTGTACAGTGTCTAAATGATAATTCCGTTTTAAGGAGGAAGATTCCAAGGTCATATATTTTATGACTGCAGTCCTTCTTACTGTTCCTTTCCCTTTTTGCCCAATGTTTGTTCATATAAAATGAAGACCACTAGGTCAAAATTCATTAAAAGGTTTAGAATTCTTCCAAAATAATTCTGCCAATAGAGTACTAATTTTTTTTCCAGCTCATATGGACAAATAGACTGTGTGCAACCCAGGTCTTGGCTGGCCTTTTGTAGCTTGGATTAATGACTCTTGATGGAAACAGGACATGCAGCAGCATCCCTATCACAAACCATAAAGTTCTGCTACTCACTGGAATGAGCAACAGCGTAAAACATTATTCCATGCAGTCATTTTAAATGGATGTAGAGTTTTGGATGCTTATTTGTGGTGAGCAGCTGCCTGTATCTGGTGTGACAAGCTCAGTCACTGACCACAGGACAGATCTGTGGTATATACAAAACTACTTTGTAGGCAGATGTCAGCTCCCTTGGGCCTCTCCTTAAGCACAGTGGTACTATCCAAGTCACTGGGGTTTGGCAGGTTGAACTCTTGGTTCAGACAGGTCTTCAGTGAACCCTTCACCTTTTTTGTAGGCCTCTTAATTTATTTGGCCTGTAAATTAGTACAAAAGATTTATCAGCCAACTTTACTGACCATAAACTGACAGAGGAAGACCTCAAAATGTAATATTATTATATCCCTTTATTTAATTTATTAGATAAATAGATATCTTCTGTTTTCCTGGTCTGCTTAAGTATATCTTTTTCTCCATTTTCTATGATCAGAATAAACATCATAACTGCTATCTCTATCTTCTAGCTCTGAGCACGATATTAAAACAAGGAGAGCATTACTGTCTCTGCAGCTGCTTTTATCTCCTCCCTGCTAGGCTTTCGTGGGGGTTTAGCAGAAACCTATCAAACAGTACCACAGTAACAATTCTTGGGCATTGTAAAAACCAATAGCCTGGCTGAAAAACAGTAATTCCAGCTCATGAAACACACTGACCTTTCAAAGCCTGTTCTAACAGGAACAAAACCCCTACCTTCTTTTAAATTAGGAGGAAGGAAAGAAACCTAACCCAGGAGACAAGCTGGGATATTGTCTATAACCTACAGATTGGTTACTTGCCCTAGGCCAAAAAAGAGCCGAGCTTGGCTCTCCACAAGGAACCAGGCAGTGAAGAAGTTGACTTTAAGCTTCCCTTCTTCCAGGTAGAAGCTTTTCTCTCCCCAATGAACTCCTGAACCTGAGAAGCTCATTCATCACATTTTCAGAGAACACCAACATGTTTTACAAAATGTTTTGTTTTTAATGAAATCACCACCATGGAAGAAAAGTGCTAATTACAGCTTTGAAGCAAATATAGCTGCAGAGAGCAGAATGAACTGCACCTCAGAAGTTTGGCCTCCCATTCTACATGTGGTTGTCCATGTCAAAAAGCAGTCCCACAAGGTTACTGGTTTCAGTCAGACAGGCGTCAACATTTCAGGGCACACAGAATATTTGGGGCTTTTACAAGCACAAGGACTTTGGGATATCAACTCAGCCCTCTGCCTTTCCTTGCTTCAGATTTGCAATATGCAAGCCCAGCCACAAATGAGGGCTCTTTCAGCCAGGCAAGTATTCACATCTGATGTCTCAGCACTAAAATACAACCGTACTTCCAGGTTTTAATTCACTTTTGACCTTAGCTGCACAGGAGTACTCAGCACTACAAATCATTGGCTCTTTTGACAAAGGCAGGCTTGGTATTTTCATGTTGTGTATCTCTGTCTTATCCTTTCAAAAGGGTTTTGTAAAATGGGATGACAACTGACTATTTTACAAGGTGAAAAAGAAAGTGAGAATGTGGGATTCAAATTATTCCACTACAAAAGTCTATCATACTAGTAGAAATATAAAATCTACCTATCCTAAGCTGATTTCTTAAGGAGGCATGGTTCCCGGGTTCATTCAGTCTTCTTAATTTCCTTTCCTATAGTGTTCAAACCAGTTTTAATCTAATCTGATATTAAGATGAAGATTTCAAAAGATACCAGAATATGTTGCCAGATATAGGAAAAAAGGTCATTGTATTGTGAGTGCTGATAGTCAATATGAGTTCCCCCATATGTAATAAAATATAAGCTTTTGTTTCATGTAGCTCACTAAAACATTAAGTCACCTGTAAGTGTACAGTGGTTGGAAACTGGGCTTTCACAACTCTGGCAATTAAAAAGCTGTGTAGATTTTTTGGGAAACAGATTAGATCAAGAAGCCATGCATGTAAGGTGCTGCTATACTGAGAGTGTATAGACTGTCTGCATAGGAATCTTTGATTGAATATGAATTCTTTAGCAGTAACACTTAATACACTCAAAGTTTGCATGAGGGATATGTCCAAGAAAGCAATGTCAGCACTGAACTGCTTAGAGCTTTGTATTGACCTAATTACCCAATGTACATTTCTTTAAAAAAACAACTCAAAAAACAACCAAAAAACCAACCGCCCCCTCCCCCAAACAACCTATGTCTGATTTCACCTTCTCTATATCTGAGACTACATCTCCCAGGGTGCAGGATAATCCACCATGTTACAAATCCTCCTGACTGCAGTAAAAGGCCAAAAGACAGCGCAGCTGGGGAACCAGCTGTAGTCAGAAGTGGTAAGTCACACTACTTTTGTCTTAATCCACTGTCTTATCTTATTTTAACTGATGTCCTCTGGTTTTGATCAACACTCCCCATACCATTCAATTTGGACATGTTTTATCAAGGAAAAGTTTACGTTTTTCTCTCTCACTTTTCATCAGTAATATAATTCAACACGAACTCCAGCTTTTCATCTTAAACAATTCCAGCAGCAAACTTAAAATTTGTCATGTAAATCAGATTCCTTAGTTTGCTCACTAAAATAAATTAAAAAAAAAAAATTCAGGATATTGAGGAACAATTTCTCAAATGCAAATGCAAACAATACGGAAATGGAGACAAAGAAATAGAAAATACAGTACACTGCCTTGTAAAAATCCTCTGTTATGTTTTTCTTTAGTTTTGAACAACCATATTTGTCAGCAGAAATCTGTGAATAGGTGCAGTGACTTGAAACTGTATTTTTAATTTGTCTGCTAAATACCTTGTGCTTTTACAATTAAGGAAGTTAAGGGTTTGAAATACTTTTCTATCTTTTAGTGGGCTCATAAGGCTTCGTTATTCACAAAGACTGATGAGAATTTATGGACATTTAATTTTTATTTAGTATTCAGCTTTTTTTCCCCATTCTTTAATGTCATCATGTTCTTTTAACAATTTTTAAAGTATATCATATTCTAACATGAAATTAAAGTAAATTCCTGACCATTGTAATTGTAAACACAGAATTTTCATTACCTGATGCATATTGTGACTTCGATTTTAATATGTAAACAAAACCACATTTGCTTCTTGGTCACCTTAGTAAACTCAGATAAAAAAGGAGACATTATGCAAGACTAGATGTATTATGCCTCAGCCTAAAGACAATTCAAATCTCTTTGTGTTCATAGTTTATCTATAAAGCACATTTTGTCACCTTTAGGAGATAATAAGTCCAAAATTTTGTTTGGTTTTGAAATATCCTCCCGCTCTCTATGTTATGCAATAGAGTAGTTGCTAATAAAAAGGAGTTTAACTCAGCCAAGGTGGTAGGGAAGTAGTGGCTGTTGGTCTGCCAGTGAAGGCTTTGGTTCCCAGGCCTCCAGCCAACTTAAACTAAGCCGATTAGAGAGGTAAGTTGCTCAGTGTTGATGAAAGATGGCAAAAGGTCATACTGAGATACCATCTCTTCTTTCCCCTTTCTAGTGTAGACACCTGATATACAATTGATAGGTCTTCAAATGCTGAGAAACACAGTGACAGGACATCACAAACTCTCAGCTCCCTCCTAAACAGCCTTCATTGTCTCTAACCAGGTTATGTGCAAGCTTCCACATTTAGAAGTAGCTTCCTTGTTTAGTGCACAGTATCAGTGCATCAGTCCTGTTTTGTAAGAGTGTACAGTGGTGAGGTGGAGTTTCCAAACTCCAGCTGAACCTTTCCAAGCAGAAGGAACTGTGTTTTTCTCGGTTGGCAGGCCTAACATGTCCTTGTTCGTACTTGGGGAACACCACCAGTACAGTTGTGTTGGCTGCCAGCCATCCACCGCCTCAATCACAGGAGAGGATTGATGAACTCTCTTGGATTCAACTTAAACATGAGCTTAATCCCAGTAAAGACAGTGGTGCTTAAACACACACAGAAAGCTAAGCACGGGTTGGCAAAACAAAGATGGTTACAGGAGAAGAACTTAATCTTTTCTGCTGCCTTCTGCTTTGGCTCCTCAACCCTCAACCAGGTGGGTCCAACAATAGCTTCAGGACTTTCTGGCCAACCTTCCATTCCTCTGTTGGAGAAAGTTCACATTTACTTTGTTTTCATTGCCAAATCAGAGTAGTCTAATTTGAAATGGCAAAGCACTACATGAAATAGAATTTCCTCCTTCTGCCCAGTTCTAATCATGACTTAGAGTTGAGTTTAAGTAAAAGATAATTGAATTTTTATTAAATTAAGAGAAACTTGTTAGCAGCACTAGAGTCAGACTAGAAATGGTGTTGCTTCATGCTGCCCAAATGGGTAATAAAATGCTCTTATTTCCCTTTCAAAGTGCTGTGATGACTTTTTTCCCACTCATTTATGTGGTAAACCATTACATATTCCCTGAATGTGCACAGCAGGTTCATTCTGCTGAAATATTCTTGCCATGATATTCCATGAAAATTCGCACTTATCTACAATATAAATATTTCTCTCACTCGTAGCAAAAATTCAGTATTTAGTGCTCTTCTCTGATGATAGTAAAGGGGCCTTGTGACATGAGGAAAATGTGTGGTTACTGTTAGAAATGTGTTGTCAGTTGAACTTTCCACCCTGATTAAGGAAAAATACTTATGAATGAAGGCAGTAGGATAATATGACCACATTGCATTTCTCATCTTAACTGATTAGGTAAGTGGTCTTCAAGACCGACTATAAAAAAATGAATATATATACATTGCTATCGGCCTGTTCTTGATTAGAATAATTTATTAAAAGGTTATAAATACCAACTTGCGATCCTCATCTTTCATACCACTCAGAATGAGGCAGAATAACTCGTGGACTGTAGCCTAATTCAACCCAACTTTTAGGTTGTGTAGGAGGAGTCTTTAAATTACGAAAAAGATTTTTCAGATGACAGTATTTTTTGTGGTGGATGTTTAATCCTCCTTTTGGAGGGAGGGGAGAGAAGACAGAGGGAAGATTACACAACACCACCTTCCTGCAAATCAGGCCTTTTCCCTTTCTTCTTCAGCCCCACTGCTGGGAGATACTTTCCACCCCCAGAGCTGAACTGTAGTTAACCCTTTGGGACAGCACATATCAGCTCCTACTGAAAGTATTGTCATCATCTGTCTTTGTCATCATCTTCAGAGAAAAACAAACAAACAATAAAAAACCAAACCAACAAAAAAAAACCACCCAAAAACCAACCAACCAAAAACAACAAGCCCTGGTCTTCTCAGATTTTATATAGTCTCATTTTTCCTCATTTTCACATGTATGAGGCAAGTTGTTCAACTGCATCATGTTTCTGATATTTCTTGGTGTGAATTTTTTCTTCTTTAATTTTCAGCTCTTTCCCCTTATTAGTCTCACTCACAACTTGCATAAGCAGTTACTCTCTCTGATAGCATTGCTTAATTATTCACAAGTTTAAATATTTCCCCCCTCTTCCTCTTCCTTCAATAAATGCCTTTCCTAAGCTGTCTACTTGAAAATCTATCAACAAAGTTCAGTTGGTTACTTGCAATTGTCCTTTTAATGGTTTTTTTTTGCATTCACTTCCGTTACCATTTGCATTGAGTTACACATATAAATACATACCAGGGGGCTTTTTGGTTTCTGGTTTGGTTTTTTTTTTCTTTAAATTAAAAAACCCCCAACCAAATGAAATAAAACCAGAACACCTATACTGGAGAACAACAGTGGCTATATGCTACAGATTGGTAAAACCCTGATCTCACTTGTGATACTTATTACTCTATAGAAATAATTGCTTTAACAACAGCACAGTCTCATATTAAGTTCTCGCCTAATTTGTTGTGCAGGATTATCCCCCATTTCACCACTCTCAGCACACCCTTGTGTGTGCTGCCCTTAAGCAAGCACTGGTGCTGTCAGAGGTCTCTTTTCTCAATCACCCCATATGAAGCAGAGATCAGGCTGCTGGAGGGGAAAACACAGGAAGGACACAGCACTTGATTGGATGGACGTGTGGGAAGGAATGGAAAACACCAGTTATTTCACGTACGAGATTTCAGCTCCTACAGCTGGAACATCCTGTTCAACTGGGGCTTTCCCTTACAGGGGATTTGTGCAGCTAGCACAGGATGAAAGCTAGTAGCCAGTTTTCTGACAAAGTGGATTTTGCTTGGAAAGTGCTGACTCACTCAAAATAAAGCTTTGCACAGTGTGTGCCAAATTCATTGAAACAGTGATTGGGAAGGTGTTTTCTGCCCAAGAATGAAATTTCTGCTCCAAAACTACAGGTGGAGGTCCTCCATGAAATAGCCAAAAACCTAGCTCTCAGAGTGGTCTCCTAAAATGAGGGAGGTCTGGGGCTCAAACCCTTGCTCCAGCCCAGGTTTTACTCACAAAGAATGAAAATTTGCAGGTCCAAAAGCCAGAAAATAATAAGATGATGTCTGAAAGTCAAACATCTCATTTTCTATAGCTTGTCATCAAAGCGTACTTTAGATATTTTTCACTCAATAGGGCCCAATAATTACTTCACTTGATAATTTAATAAAAATCTAATTTGCCATAACTACACATGCACTTGGTTCCTTTGAATTAATAGTTTATATATTGAAACTATGTATCCATGCTACAGTGTTAGAACACGTTTCCCTGTTTGGTGCTGGAATGCATTGTTAAAAATGAGAATATTTCTAAATAACTGGCACAACTGCAACTACATTAGGCTACTCAAGCACTGTTCAGTTTATTTACTTTAGAGTCTTTAAAGTGATGTAAAATACACTTTGATAGAAAACAAAATCTGAAACCCCACTGTACTTCAGTAACCCTGCAGACATGTCAAACACACCAATTTCTGCTAAATGACTCCATGGTTCCTGTGCCTTCCCAGCGGTTTGTCAAAATGTCTCTGGAGGATATTTGTGTGTGATTATAGCCCAGAATTACAGGCTCTAGGAAGGCAAACCTCTCTCTTGGTCCAGCAGTAACCCAGCCCTGTACTCACGCAGTAGAAATTGTTCCACAGTGGGAGCAAAAGGAGGAGAGACTGGGAACTCTTGACCTGAAGTCCCAAGGGGCAGCCTGCAAAAGCTTTTTACTGCGTGTCTGGGGTTTGTTGCATCTATTGTTATATACACTGAATTCACAGTATTGAGTTGTGGATAAACCTATTTCTCTAACAACTTCATGCACTAGAGAAGTACACAGCACTTCTGTTAACTTGCATTTGCCCATGAGCCTCACTCGTCCTCATGTGGGTTCTACCGTCTCTCTTAGTCAGTTCAGAAGAAAGTCGACACATTTGCAGAGCATGAACCTTCGATGAGAAAGGAGCAATCTGAATGGCTAAGTCTTCTGTAGATGTTTTACCTCAGTCTTGGTGGTTTCCATTTAGGCAGTGCTACCAAGGAAAAGGTAAAATCGGTCTCAGCTATAGAGCTAATGAGGTTTAGATGTAAAACCCTTACCGCACAGCAATAATAATGTCTACAGGCCTTCTATCCAGGCAGATTTCAATGACATACACAAAAATATGTTTGTGTTCACAAGTCTTCACCCAGTGTGAGGCTGTAGGTCCCTCAGGAGAGGCGATCTGCAATTACTCAAAAAATGCACAGCAATATCAAACAGTTCAGAGAGGAAGAGGTTTTCAGGCTGAGGTTGGAGCAGCAGTTTAGACTCAAGATGTATCAACCCTTCAGAAAGTTTGGTTGCCAACTGCCAGCTTCACAAAGGAACTTGGGTGGCAGCACCTTTATCACCTGACTTGACCTTTCTGTGTCCTGTCTCTGAAATGCAGTAAGGTAGTCCTTACAGATCACTTGGGACAGCTAGTCTGCTCAGAGCAGATTTAACATGGTAAAATGGCTTTCTCACTTTGCTCTCAAATGCCTGGATGCAGACTGCCAGGTTTGTGTACAGACAAGATAAAACACATCTGAGGATTAAGGGAATTGCTAACAAAGTACTCCTGCTATCCTATTATAAACTAAATCTCATAACTATACAAGTAGGACTAGACTACTGAACTCACCAGAGAAAGGAAGAATGAGAGATTAACCCCTGGAGCTCACTCAAATTAAGGTCCCAATTCTGCAACGAAGTTTCCTAGTGCTAATAGGATTTCTGTTTGCGCTTCTGTTGGCAAATGGGGACTTAGTAATACACTTCTGTTAGAACTAAACACAATTTGACAGTGCAAACTTTTCCTTATGCTAGAAACCTAAAAATGTGTGCCAAATATGCAAGATAAAAGAATAGAACAGAACTGACATAGTATAAAAATAGTTTACAGTAAGCATACATTTTTAAAACTACATATTTTTTTAGTTGATCCCACCCAGTCCATCTTCCTTCAAATAATTGTCATTAATCAAATACAAATATAGGCCCCATGAGTCAAACGCAGATTTAAAGCTAAGCACATGTGTGTTTGTTGGTCTGGAGTCTTAGTTGTCACAGTCTTATTGAAAAACATTCTACAATAGGTTTTTTTCCTTCCACATCCCCCTCCTTCCACACAACAAATCAAATTACAGAGGGAGAGATCTAATAATTTTGAAAAATGTTTTCATAAATGAAATATAGTCTTACCCCACCAAAAAAAATGGGAAAAGAAAAAGGAAAGAAGATAGAAAAGATCTGGTTTTTCCACTGTCAGTAGCACCTACAGTCAAATCTTGCTGTAAATCTTGCAGGTGGACAGCAGCTTCAGTGACATGCAGTGCAGCAATGGTTACAGACAAAACAAGTTGACAAAGCATTGGCTCACACAAGTCAGAGAAGGCAGAAGCAAAGGTTCAGGTCAGTTGCTGCTCCCTTAGGCAGTTCCTCCAAAGACACCAGAGGTGCAGCAGGCTTCTGACAAGCAGCAAGTGCCTGGATTTGGGCTCAGAACAAAGAGCCAGTCTGTACTCTCAGCTGTCAAAATGTACGCCACTCATCTGCTTTTGCTGGAAAAAGGCTCAGTGATTTCAGACACAAGCATGTGGCTTTGCTTTTGCACAATTCAGTATATAAACAGTTCCATTAAGTTTTCAGATGTATGCATGTTCATGTATTTAGATTCATACATATACTCTGGTTCTGTATGTACATACATAAGCTACATTCACATGGATACATAGAGGAAAATTATTTCTCAAGCTACAACTACAAAGGAACAAACAAAAAGCCCAGAGCCTGATAACCCTCAGCACTCCAGCAAACTCAAAGAACCTAAGAAACCAGAAAGAAACAACAGAGCAGAATGTAGCCTTCCCCACCCATCATGAGAAGTCTGGACTACACCATTACCATGGTCCCAGGCTGTAATAGCATCCTCAAACACAGCTTTTTGTGAAAGCCTCCTTTCTGCAACAGGCTCCAGCATTTTACATTCCTCCTTTCCACAAAAGAGCCTTTGGATACACAAAATCAACCAGCCCTTGTTATTTTTCTTTCCATCTCTAACATCCTGTGACACGTATTTTGTTCCCAGCTGTCCCATGACTTATTGTAGCAGGAAGATCTGCCATTTTTTAATATCCCTGTGATAAACCTTTCAGGGAACTGCATTTTGGGCATTCCGTTTGTACTGAAGTAGGCTTTTAACACTTTGGGGAAAACAAGGCACCTTCATGCTACTTTAATTCAATCACTCCCTTGAAGAAGGATTTGTGCAGGGAGCATCTCAGTATAGACTAAACCCTCCACCTTTCCTTTAGGGATGTAACACTGGATTGAGAGAGGGGATACAGATTTCCAGACATGTAGCAAGTGAGTTTGCAGGTTCATGTGATTTGTTTTCCACACACCTGGACATTACTGGAATGGAAGATTAATTACTCAGGTTGTGTGAGATCAAGGAGCAAGGCCTTCCATAAGGAAAACTTGTGTAGAGGTTAAGGGTCGAGGTACGCTTCAAATGTTCCCAGTTATCTATTTTACTACAAACCAAAGACAACAGCAGAAATGGATTTCTTAATTCCACTCTTCTTCCCTCTTCTTGTAGTAGGGGGATTTGCTTAATTCTTTACAGCTGACCCAGCCCTTCCTCTCTGACAGTCTTTGTGCAGAGTTTATGGCGTGCAGCTGCGGTCCTTCTGCTCAGGGCAGGAGTGTTAACCCTTCCCCTGACAATCCTTGAACTGGTTATTATACACAGTTCATCACACGAATCTGATTTGAGACACTGCCAGATGGTTGTTATTTAGGTGAAAGCAGACCCAGAATAATACTCCAAAACACTACAGGGTGAGTTTCTAAACTACTAATTTGTGATCAGAAGTTGGAAGAGATATGTTGGCATGGAGAAGGGGCATGGATGAGAACTGTATGTTCTCTCAGCCTTCCTTCTCTTGAAGAACTTTCAAACTGCAGTCGAGAACTTTTTCTTCCTTTAACTGTCATGTTTTGGGGCTTGGGTGAATTTGTTGGGGTTTTTGTTGGGGTTTTTTTGTTGTTGATTTTTTTTTTAAAATTACTTGTTCTGAAACACAAACCTTTTTGAGGAACTGTTGAACTTAATGCACAGTGGAGCCAGAAAAAGAGAGCCAACCCTCTGCTGGCACGTCTGCATCTGAAAAGGGATGAAAATTGACACCTGGAAATGCTGACATTCTGGAAAACAAATCTTACTCATTTTGAGTACAAGTAGGATGCTGGCAAACAACAAGACATTGAAGTAGGAGGAATGTAGGAAAACTTACAAAAAAAACCCAGAGAGAAGTGTTTAGGAACAAATAAATAATAAGTGTGTTGAATTTGTATCACCCTGTTTCAGGTCACAGAAAGAACCTGGTAGCTATTGCTTATCTTTTCCCTCATAATAGTTGCAGTGGTATTAACACTAATGCCTGAAGTAGCCTATTGAAACTGTTGGATTTATACCAATAGGCCTCAAATCAGCATGACAGTTTCTGTTAGGGTTTTGCAGCAGGTAGGCCTGGGTGAAGAAAGCCCAAACACTTCCTTGTCTGCATTGTAGTAGAGGATTCCATTCTAGGCTGACACGCCCTCCACTGCCATCCATTACACTCTCTTACGTCCTTCAGGTACTTTCTTCATTTGGGCTGGTTTATAAGGTGCTCAAGGACTGACTTTTGAATGATAATATGCTAAAATAGATCTGTGATACTAATAGAAAAAGAGGTATTACAATGTTTGGAAAGTGAAGGTGAAAAAAAAAGACCCCAGACATTAACATATATTAGTCCAAGCAGAAGACAATCAGAATTAATTTAGTCATACTATTTAATATATCATATATGAATATAAAAGGAGTGCTTGTAAAACAAAAACTATTTGCAAGGAAAAAAAAAGCCAAAACAGGAACAAATCTGCAGCACTCTGTACACTCATATGGTGGGTGTATTTTTGTCCCATACTGCTAGCCTTGTTAGTGAGTGTTTAGGGGTTTTTTTCTTAGTTTCTCTATTACTGTACCTAATTTGTTCTTTTTAATAGAAAGCTCAAGAAACCTTTGGTTGTAGGAGGTTTTCCCATTGTAGCAAACAACAGAAACAGCATCATAATCATTCGGGGCCTGTCAGCTTAAATTTATGCTAGTTATTTTCAAAGACATTATCTTTTGTAAATAAACTTGTATACTGCTAAGGTTTTCAGACCCTGAGCTTTTGTGGGTCATACCACAGAAAAAATCCCCTGAACCTGTTTTTCCCCATCAGGTTATTGGCTTTTCATCTAGCTATTTATGGAAAAAGTAACCAGAATCCTCCATGCCTGTCACTGGAGACCACATTCCCAACTCAGTTGAAAGGTAGTTATATCTGTGAGACTGAAACTTCTGCAAAGATAGAGTCTTTGGTTTGTTTCTTAAAAGACGGTATTATAATGGAAAATCATGTTAGACTAAAGAAATAGCACTGGTGGCATAATTTGGCAGAAAAATAAAGGCCATCCAAACAAAAGGGTTTGAATTTCTGGAAATATAATTTTACTTTTGTGCCTGGACTGAGCAAAAATATGATTTACACCTTTATAAAACCTTGAACCCAGTGCCAGATGTATGTAAGAAAAGTCAAAAAACGTAAGGAGTAAGTTTCTTGGGCTGACATTTCCAATGAGTAACTTTGATAAATAAAACTTAATAAATAAAACTTAATTTTTACATCTGACATAGATTCTGTGGTATGATTAATAGCTTGAACATTGTGGCCAGTAGCCAATGTATGTATGTGATTACAGCAATCTTAAATATAGTACATTTCGAATAAATATGCCAAATAAAGTATATAAAAAACACTCCATGCATGCTTGGAAAAAAATCTTGTCACGGTGTCAAATATTAAATCCTTATGAAAGTTAAATACCACAGGCATCGTTAGGCATAATCACAGAAGCATGGGGTCCCACTGGCAACAACTCAGCTTTCAGAGCTCAGTCACAGAAACCCCATTTCTGCTCATTTTCTTCTCTACATTTTGTTTGTTTTAATTTGTTATATATTGAAGTGGGGGTGGAGGTGGGTGGGGGAAGAAAAGAAACCACCCAAACACCCCTACTTTGCCAAAAGTACCATATTAAACTGCTTGTCTTTCATTTACCTAAAAAAATATATTAATTTTAAAATTATAACCTGATAACTCCAGTTTCAGATTTTGTGATCAGCAGGTTTCCCTCTCCCCTTCAGGAGTGTCAGAGACTGAAATGGTTCTTGCTTTAAACATTGTTATGAAGGAGTTTTGCCCATTAGAGCAAAAACTCTATATAGAAGCTAAGAGCACCGAAGCCCACCCCTCCCTGAAGATGCCTTTGGACTGTGAGCTCAGCTGCCTAAATAAGATAAAAGGGACACTATTGTTCAGTCATCTCAGGTCTAGGGAGAAGTAAACAAGGCTGAGGGAAAAGAATGCCCCCTGGGGGAGGTACCTGGGCATCCTCACCTGGCATGAATGTATATTAATCCATTGGATACTATGCTTTTTGTGGGTTCCTCACCAGCAAGAAGACCAGATGGAGAGGATCATCAGGATGCCAGTGGGATCCATGGACTGGTGATATTTTCTTTAATCTGTCTCTGTCACTCCCTTTCTGTCTGCCCCCCCCCCCACCTCTTCGCCCTTTCTTTCTCTTTCTTTCTCTTTCTTTCTCTTTCTTTCTCTTTCTTTCTCTTTCTTTCTCTTTCTTTCTCTTTTTTCTCTTTCTTTTTCTTTTTCTTTATCTTTCTCTCTTTCCCTTTCTCTCTCTCTGTGTCTCTCTCACATTTACTGTTAAATAAAGTCCATACTATTGACTTTGACATATAGTCTCATTTGCACCTTAATTCAGGCAGAGGCATATCTAACAATTTTAAGAACCAGACCATGAAAAAGGGGCATCATATTCTCATCTGTGCTGGCAGCAGGAGGATCATAGAGATCACTAAACTCCCATGCACTTGCATCACTCATTTAATGGAACTTTTACCAGGGATTGTTCACTGGAATTTCAAAGGAAATACAGGTTATCCTCCAAACCTCTGTATCTGCAGGACAGGGAATTTTTATTCCTTCTCTCTCCTCATCTTCATGCCATGGCCTCTCCTGCTTTTGCAGTCCTGCTACAGTTGGCTCTTCCTTTAGTGCTTCCACCATGCCTCTTCTCTGCAGAGGGAAACTCTGCACCATGGGATTAGTTTTAGGCAGAAGCAAAAGGGATAGAAGATCTTGGAATTTCAGAGCTTAACTAAGGCTTGTTCAAGCCGATCAGTAATTTTGCCCATGTGGTTTTAGCAAACTTTTTAAAATTAAAATTATAGTGCACCAGGTTTCAAGTGCCTGAATTCTATAAGTGTGTCCTTCCTCTAAAAATTGGAAGTTGTTTGAATAATGTTGAACTGGTTTTATTTTGGATACTTTACTAGAAATTTTAGACACCAAGTTCCCAATTCTGACAAACACTTCCGGGCAGAAAGCATCATCTATGTAATGGAAGCACCATAATTTTTCAGGGAAGAGAGAAAGCAGCACCTTTGCTATCAAATGCTGTGCTCTGCCTACCTCTGAATGGGTAAAGTTCACTTGTCATAATTCTTTTTTTTAACTAATTATGTTATTAAACAATAATCACACCTAAAAAGAGTGCTTCCTCTGCTCTAAGCAGTGAATTCAGAGCCAACATTTGTATTACACAGTATTGACATCCAGTGGAGAGTTAGAATAATTACAGGCCTGCAGATAACCAACTGCTACTGTCTGGTTTATGACCTGAGTTCAGCTTGAAAAGAGTAGTCTATTTGCCTTAATCCCTTGATACTATCTTCTTATAAAATGTAGCTCTTCATCTTAGTGTGTTCTCTTTATTAAGAAAAAAGGAATAATATTACACAAAGTCTCCTATTACTCTGTGAAGAGATTTTCTTCTGCGTAGAATTCCCTTTTCTCCTGCTTGTACGCACTAATTCAGGCTCCAGTGAATTGCTGAACATCTTGTCCTGGTGTAACTACTCAAAACTGCAGAAGCATCCAGCAATGCAGTAGCAGATTTGGGGAAATTGTATGTTCTCTCCCAGGGTGTGCTTCAGAGAAAAAAATGAGGAAAAAGCAACTAAATGAGAAAGCTCTCTAAAGGTGTTGGTGGTTTCCACAGGCTCTTGTGGCTCCAAGGCCTATGAGAGCCTTAGTCTTGGACAAGACCTTGTGGAGCTCATAATAAAATGGGATTGCTGGGAAGGAAACCTCTTGTTCAGATGCTCAGGTACCCTCATGGGTAGGGGTGTGCTCCCTTACACCATCCATGTGACTGCACCATTACTTCTACTCCACTGTAGGGATGTTGTGTGGGCTGATAGCTACATGTCCAGGTAGACCATGGGAGTGCATGAGAAAGGTTGCTCACTACTAATGTCTAGCTGCTGGGCACTGTCAGCAGGCAGTATAGGCAACGTATTTTAAATAGGTCAGGAAAATACTAAAAAGGCCATTTCAAAATACTGTGAATGCTGTGGGGTGCATGTCATACGTACCAGAGGGATTCTGAAGGTATCACCAAGAGCTGAAGCGCAGATTCCCACGGAAGATCCTCACTGGGCAAGTTTTGCAAGTGAACTACGAGAATACTTCTTACTAAAATGCTAATATGGCCCAAACTCGCTGTTCTTTGAAATAAGGCAAAGTCTGCAAGATCCTTTGCACAACAGAGGGTGTAATATATGTCTATATGTGAGTGTGAAAGGTCACTCTTTTTGTGAAATTCAAGTAACACCACCAGATACTTTTGCTGCACAAGCTGCTGTTTAATTCTCATGCAGTCATCTGGTGGATTCAGTCACAACTTTCAGTTAATATTTGCTTTTTTCCAAGCTTTTGCCAATGAATTGCCTGCATAATTTAATTGTTCCATCTACCCTTTACCTTAACATTTCTTGTTGTCACACAGAATAACACTAATTGGTCCCTACTCTTAATTATGTCTACATTTTCTGCAATAGGAAAGAATTTAATTGACTCTTATAAATTCATTATTCGTTGCAAAGTTGCTGTTGGTTTTCCCAGTTTGTCTTGTAACTGTTCTGACTGCTATTGACTCCTCCCAATTGGTAGATTTCCCTGGGACACTTGGAAGTGCACATGACAGGAAATGAACTAAAAAGACCTGTGTTAAGAGAACTTCAGGTCTCTGATTAATTTGTTACATTTTGAAGGAAAAATTTGTAGGAAGCCACAAATTACAGGGTTTATAAAACATGTAAATAAAAATTTGTGCAAGAGACTGTTTTAAAAAACAGAGATATTTGAGAAGGAATAGAAAGCCACAAAGATGTTTTTATTTCTAAAACCAATTAGGTGATAATTGTTATATGTATAAAATGCCAGCTAATTTTTGTGAAATACACAGTAGTTAATAAGCAGAAACATAGTGAGGTTTGACCACCACAAGAGGTCCGTATCGTTCATTACAGACCTAGGCTGCGGTGCTGTCCACCACAATAAAGTGTCCCTCATGCTCGGCTTATTTTTCTAATCCTTCTTCGTCAGCCCTGTGATGTGCCAGAGAGTCTGACTGAGGGCTTCTCAGTGAAAGAGACAAGAACTGTTTGCATTATGAGAAACCTTTATCTCAGTCAGCATCTGCACTGATATTGCAGCAGCATGGCTGCAGAGCAAGAGACACTGTCTGCTTCCTTACTCTTGGAGAGTTGTTAGACAGACATTAGTAGCACTGTAGTACTGAAAAGCCCCATGTCTGATTCTGAAATGTTTCATATATGAGAGGCCAGATCCAGCTCTTTATCTCAAGCCACTGAAGAAATATATGTGTTTTGTTTTGCTTTTGCTTTCTTAATAGCACACCTGAATCCCGTTGTCTTTGCAGTAAAATGTATATCCAAGACTAAAAAAATCCTTCCTGAGTCTTTGCAATAATTTTTTCCAAGTGCACAGATTGCCACAGTGAGAAATACCTCTTTGCTTTAAAGCCTGTGCTTGTGTAACCTTTGGGTCTTCAGGCTTAGGAATCGGTGGTCTATTCTGTAATCAATTTTTGTGTCTTTTTTAGCCCATTGGCAATTGTCAAAGATTCAGTTGTACATGAAAATATAATCTAAGTAAACATAGAAACTCACCTTCTTGTCCCATTTGTAGTGAATCATTATTATTAATTATTATTATTAATATCTTATTGCTTTGAGTCAAATGTGTGAGTTGTAAGGAATCGCAGAGCTTTGCTTGGTGAAGACAGTGTCACAAAATAACTTCCCAATTCTATGTACATAAGTTTCACAGTGGATCCCTATGGCAAGTAGGAGACTTATTCACAAAAGCTAACTTCTAAAGCATCTCACAGTCATTCAGAAATTCAGTTTAACTCTAGAGACACTAGGGAAGTGCTGTATAGTTTCTGATTTTAGTCCCTCTCTTGTGTCCATTCATCTTCTTTTCAATTCTTATGAGACTAAGTTAACTCCCTAGCACAATTCCCCTTGGATTCCTCAGAGCTAGAGAGAGAGTTTGTTCACAATGCTGCAGAGAGAGGTTTTGTTCACTGCAGCTCCTTATCCCCTTGAAACTGAGGTCCTCTGACCTTAGACCTCAGAATTTTAAAGTGCTTCATCAAAAAGAAGGAATTGAAGATAGTATTCTTGACCTCTCCTAGTCTTATCATAAATCCTGATGTTAGATAAATGCCTAGCCTATTTTTCCTTCATGAGTCATGCTTCCAAAGTACCAGAAAAAAATGATTATTCTCTTCCACTGCTCTCTTGCCAGAGTGTTAGGAGCTTTCAGAGCATTTATGAAATGTATGAGAGGCACCATCTCTACACACCGAGAAGAATTCAAGACACTGTCAGATAGTCTATCTGATATAGCTAAAATAATCAAAAGTAATTTGATCAGGCTTCACTTAGAGGCCATACAGGAAATGCAGCTTTTCCTCTGGGGACCTTTCTTAATGCATGAAATTATATCCATAAACATAGGAACTTGTCTCTAAGTCCTCCCAACAGGAAAATACCACCTTGCCCTGCCCATCACTCTTGAGCCTCTGGACTTCTGCTGCTAAAAGTGCTTTCAGTATATATTTCAGGATAAAGCCTCTTGACTATTCTAATAAACAAGAAACAGGCAAGGCACACCTCACACCCTGGTTCACAGCTGGAATGAGACAATCATACACTTTTGTTTGCTTCTGGATGGTGCTTATTAATGCTGCTCCAGACTGTCTTCCAGCCTGGTACCTGCCAGGGACTGTCCTACAAAGCTGCCTGACATTTCTGTTTTGAGAGAACATGTAGTTCTGTGGACAGCATCAATGCCATGCCTTTAGTGCAAAGAGTGATCTCTGGCTGCCTTTGGTTGGTGGCATAGGCACTTCCATTCAGACAACATCGAAGTATTTATTAAAAGTTACATGAGAATACATTACGTTCTTTAGATGGGTACACAGTCTGCATTAGTGGGACACTGCAATACCAGCCTCACCTGGTTTATCTTTTTAATAACAGAAAGCATGGAAGATTGTTTTCAGCGGATTTGATTATAGCAATTGAATTGATTTCTAAGATCCTGTATTTAGATGAGGTGGCTCACTCCCTACATATACCAATTTCTCTGCATGCACAGGGGAATAGCTTCATTTTGGACACTGAGCTAGACACAGCTAGAAAAGGATCCCTGGAGTCTGAAGCTCTCTTTTGTTGAAACAAGGAAGGAAATCCCAGCACTGATGTTGGTATAAATCTTTTGCAGCAATTTAGCGATGGCACTACTGTTCACTCAGTGGGCCAAGACTTGATGCTCGATGGTATTGTGATCTTGTTCCGCTTACTTGCTCAAAGCAGCCTACTAATTTATTAGAATGAGTGGAGTGAGGAAAAGTCTCCTTATACACCCTGTTAGAGGTTGTTCAGAACAAAGAGACTTTTGTGCTTTTCATATGTGAGGCACCTTGTTAAAATTCTCTTCAAGAACTGCAACTATTACTAATTAAACTTCCTTACCATCAAAGTAGCCACATAAATCAGCCGCACAATAAAGGTTCTATGAAAAATACTTTATCAAGCCTTCTGAACACAGTTTAACGCAGTGCAACTGAAGACTAACAGATCAACTTTATTTCCTCTGGTCAAATACTAAACCAACCAAGTTAGGTTAAAAGCAACTTATATTTTATACATACAGCTTTGATTCAACCAACAGTCTTGAATGAATAATTATATGCAAATAGCCTTAACATCAGTCTTATTCCTCTGTAAAAATCATGTCCTGCTCTCGGATGTGCTGCAATACATGGTAGAGTGAACATGAAATGCTAGTGTTATATTAGGTTCATATTTCTTGTTCATATTACTTTTTATCATTTTTATTGGTTGTTATGGACCCCTGTCTTCCATTCTCTTGGGTTTTATTTTTATTCACAGTTCCTGAAGATCAAAACTACATGAGTTTTCCATAATACCCATTCCTGCAGAGTTTTGGATTCATAACTCCCTGGAACTGATACACTATTTAAATTAGCATTAAATTTGGCTCTGACTCTTCTGTGTTTGGCCTGTGCTTCTCTTAGTCTTGAGCACCATCATTGTCCTAATGCAGATTCCCATTGCATGTATCTTTTGCTCCCTGTCCTGAGCTATTGCATATTGTTGATGTCTCTCTCTCATGAAAAGTGGGTATAAATTAAATCTTTGAAAAACAGAATAGTTTGAATATGCCCAGAAGTGTTTTACTTACCTCTGCTTAAGAGCCAAGTGCTAGAATGAGCTAATGAAGACAACTGGGTTTTGGGTTTCTTTTCATTCTGATTAATGCCCTTTCCCATTTGACAGAGATCAAGGCAGCTGGTCTGGTTTCTTGTCTGCAAGACACATAAAGTATCTTAATCTTCTCTGTTACCTATTTTGTGTGGTGCCAGTGTCTGCCTCTTCTGGGGATTCCCATACGCAAGATTGTACAGTGACAAAAGCAATACTGTCTTGATTTAAGGCATCTGGACCAGCACCATTTAAATTAACAAGGAAGCATCTATTCCCAGCCTGACTTTGTGTAAGAAAGCAGAGGTTGAGAAATTCTCTAGTGAGAAAATTCTTTGAAGATCTACATTCTGGCATAATATTACTGAAAGAAAGCTTAGACCCTGTGAAGTGCATGTCAACATTGCTGCTGATTTCCGTCAGCCCAGAGCTGCTTCCAGTGTCTTCAATAGAACAAAGGATTTGGGGCTTTGGAGTTTTTTTTTTTAATAATAAAAGTGGAATTTTGGCTGCCTCTTCTGCACAGAGACAGCCATACCAGCAGGTGAAAAGGAAGTCAGAGCTATTTAGTAAATGGAAAAATTATACACAGAAAAGGAGAGGCTGTTTCACAACTTTCAGAGATGTGCTAGAGCTTTCTTGATATGCACACAGACTGTGGAAAAGTAACCTTCTTCTTCCTGTCTTTGGATGCCATAGGTATGTTTTGGCAACAGAAGCACCAAATAGCACAATATATTAGCTGATAGAACTGCTGAAATCAACACTAATCATTTCTGGAAAGCAGACAGACTTGTGGGATGACAGATATAACAGGGATTGCAATGATACCGATTTGATCTCCACCCATCCGGCCTGTGTAACTATAAAATAAACCAAAGGAGAAAACCAAAGCAAATTGGCTGCGAGAGCTGTGGGATTTCTTCTTTAGACCAGTGCCAGAAAACAGACCCCCACAAGAAAACAAAAGAAATTGTTTATAGTTTTAAAAATATTTTCCATTTTTGAAGTTGCTCACAAATTAATTTCCTAAAAGAAGAAAAAAAGACAGAGAGGAACAGATTAGGCAAGCTGAAATTAAAGTAAAAATAAGAGCAAAACCTCAAGCTATAGTGAGCTGAAAAAAATATTCCCAGAAATATAACAGACTGTTGCTTGAGAGTGTTCTCCTGCGATAATTTCTGTAACAAGCCTGTAGCCAAATCCATAGGATTTTCACCATCCAGCTGTGGTTTGCAGCCATTGGGGCAAATTTGAACATACCTTTGAGGAATGGAGTAGTTCCTTCATCTCACTTTTCCCCCAGAAGCATACTCTGACAGTCCATCCCATTCAACAGTACCAGCCTCATGAAGATTTAAAGAGGCAATTCTTTGACAAAGGCCCAAATAATTCTAGCAAATCTGAGACACCAAATAGACAGAGCTGATTCACAGATGTCTTAAAACGAACAACAGCTTTGTAGCAAATACAGAGCCTCAATCCTCTCTACCTTCCTTCTGGTTGAACTTTCAGCAGCCCGTTCCCCTCTGGAGTTTCACACGTGAAGTACAAATGCCCACTTTTGCCTTGAGCAATGACCAGAAGTAACACTACTGATTGATGGTCCTATCCATTACTGCTATCTAAGGCCATACACATCTCACGAGAAATTCCTTCAGTTCTGTCCTGTGGTTGACTTGAAATGCAGCAGAAGCAATATTTAAATTAAAGGAGCATCTGAACTAATGGATCCTCCTTTTGTTTGCCCCACAGGATGGGTTGGCTCCTTGGTTATGAAGACATGAGTTCTGCTGCAGCTTTTTACACACTCGAAACAGTCATAAATCTCTCTCTCTCTTTCTCTTTGTGAATTCTCTGAGGTGTGTAACCCCTCAATAGTACTGAAATCAACCAAAATATTCGAAAGGTAAGGCATAAACAATGTACAGTGAGCAAGATTATTAACCTTGTTCCTTCCAAAAACTTGGCTAAAAATATTTCCCTTCAAATGAATTGCAAAATACACTCAAAGAAGGATTTCATTCTTATTGCAGCCCTTTGCCCATTTGTATACACATAGGGTGCAGGTTAGAGCATGAGCCCTGCACGGGCTCACCCCACAGGTGATCCCAAGTGATTTCAAGCTGCAGGCAGCCGAGGGGCTGAAAGGCCCTTCCTGCTGCACAGCATGTGCTGAGCCTGGCGCAGCGTGAGACCTGCTGCCGCCACTGCCTGCACCCTGCTTCTAAAATGTTCTTGCAGTTTCTCAGATTTCTCTTCAATAGATCTGATTTTTTCCACCCCAAGGAACAGGGAATGATCAAGGGGATCACGTTTCTTTGAAAAGAGATGTGATTAGTCACTCAGAGAAGAAAAAGCTCTCATCAGGACTCATTCTGCGCAGAGAAAGACTGGGCTGCATGCCAGACTGCTATTAATTCTACCTGGAAACAGATTAAATCCTATGTCACTGTTCTGGACATGGAAACCTTTTGCTTCTTCCACATTTTCAGCAGGGCTCTGGAGTTTTTGGCAGTGTTTTGAGCATTGTGCTCTATAAAGCAGTGTTAAATACTGCACATTTATAGTCAGGAAACACCTCAAAGTCCCCTAATGTCAATTAGCTACTTCCTCTGCAAAGTGGTAAGCAGATGCACGAGAGCAGCTCTACAGGAATATATTTGCTAACAGGTGCACTATTAGGAAGGAAAGAAGGTTGTTTATATTAATGGGAAGGAAGTCCCCTTCAAAATTGCTTGTCCAGTGTTTCTGGCTGCTGCTGGCCCTGCTGTTGCCTCTCACTTTTCACCCACATGTGTTGGGTAATTAGGGGTTCAAACGATGCATGAAGGGCCTCTGCTTCTACTGACTCATAGCTTCAGGGATTATCCAAGATTACCAAAAGGCTTATGGTTCCCTTATAGTGTGCATAACACATTGGTCTTCATAGGTGCTGTAAGATTAAAATTACAGAGACCCCTGACAGTGATGATAAATTATTCCAAGTCAGATCTTCCAGTGGTATAAAATGGGGCAGCTTCACTGAAGACAGCTGAGCTTTGCCAAATTAACCATGTTGATGAACTAGCCCACTGCAAGCAACTGCTGCACAGTGGTTTTCTTTCCACTACAGTAATACCGATTCTTTCTCAATGTTCATGTCTCAAGATATAGAGGGCCAGTTGCAGTTTTCTCCCCCTAGTTTTAGATCACCAAACTCATGGATTTACACAATCCTAGGTCAGAACCCCCAGCTATATTGACTTGGACTCAGTTTTTAGTCAGCTCTGTTTTGGCATGGGACCAACAACCACACATTTCCAATCAACTGTTACACAAAGTCCATTGAAATCATAGATGATATTCTCATGTAAAAAAAAATAAAAATCTATTTCTAGCTCCACCGTCAATGAGTAATAAAGCACTCCAAATATTAGGGATCCATTATAAACACTACCCTTGAAAAACAAACCCTGGGTGAAAATCAGTGTTTGCAAGAAACCGTTTCAGAACTTGGAGTAAATTGGTGTGAAATAATGCAGCTTGTCTTGAGAAATGCACTGCCACAATCCTGTGCTCTTCTGAGGAAGAGAGGGACATTCTACCTTGGTCTCATTTCACAGAGGCAGTGAATTAAAACAAATGAAAATGCTTGTACCAGCTTCAAGTTACTTGCTGGAGACATCTACACATTCATGCAAGCAATTTGAAGGTGCATTTAGAATTAGAGAATGAGTTCATCTGCCAGCTTAGATGATCCAAAAGCCCTTTAGAAACGGCCATGCATACACAGAACAAAGGCACAGGCACAACATTTCATCCTGTTGCCACTTTTGTGCTGTGTTAGACATACTTTAGATCAGCACGGATGTTATTCTGTTAGATTATTTGGCTGTTTGCCTTTAGGGAAACAAATATATGCTTGATACAGCTCCCCTCATTTGAAGTATCCTACCACTTTGCATGCTTAATGAGAAAAAGCATAGTGTGTCAGAACCACACCAGATGAGGGCTTCCCTTCAAGGGAAAACATTTGGCCCTCATGTTTCCCATGGACATTTTGCAAATCTCCAGTTAACTTAGGAGACTAGGTCCCACTTAAAAAATTACTCAGAGCAGATCTACACCATGCAAGAAAACACAGTGCGCAGATAACAAAAGCTCTCAAGCTACAGTGCACAAATGTGTGCAAACACCAGCTCCGGTCTCCAGCACGCTACAACAAGGTCAACAAGGTGCAGCTGAGCTGAAATGCTCTGCCCTGATCTGGGGTACAGCACACAGCAGATGCCCAGACTCCTGCTGCTGCTGAAATGGTGAGCTCTCTGCTGTGTCAGGTGTCTGCTCATCGTTCTGTGTGGCAAGACACAAGCGTAACCTTAGGCTTCTGAATTTCGGGAAAGAGGTCCTTTTGCAACTTTTGCAAATGTTACCTTTCGGCCTTAATCAGGCAAGCTCTATTACTGCTTCAGCAACAGACAGAGGGACTGAGTAAAGGAAAGAATATGGAATTTAGCCCAGAGCCCTTTTAAATGCACTTCTACATGTAATTTAATAGCTGTATTATAAATGTTAATGTTAGTATAAAAATCTGGGGAATTTCAGGCCCAAACTGGGTTAACTTTTTTCTTTTACCTCCTTTCCTCTTGAGAAGCTTGTTTTCTTTTTATTGCATTCCAATAACGAGAGACCATTTCACACAGGTACATCTGCAATATGTTACAGGCAGCATAGAATATTAAAACAACCTGTGCTACTGCTAGTGAAACTAATAAGGGAGGTAAAACTTTTCTCAGGCTGAGAGGAAAAAGGTGCCTATAGCAGGAACTCCATTAGTGAACTCCATTACTGAAGGTACTGCACTGAAGGCTGAAGTAATTTCTAATTTAAAGGTCTGTTTCAAACGGCAACTCTAATACTCAGAGGGTAGCTAGGTTAGGGTGAAGTGGTGGTGGTTGCAGCCAGGTAGTTCACATGAGGTTGTGTTTAGATTTTGTGTTTAGATATGGATCAGGATTTTAAAACAAAATGGCAAGTTAAGATAATAAAACTGAGGAGACTATAAAGCAGAGAGAGGAAGTTTATACATTAACCTTACTTACTTCATAGAGAGGGGTAACCTGTCTAACCTAATCCTCTGAATCGACGTGAGTGTGCAAGTTCACCTCCAGTGTTACTGAGTTCACGATCAGGAAAGGATCAGCTGTGAAATAGATTGCAAAGCCAGCAGTGAGAGAACTGTTCAGTTGAGAAATGGAACAGTGAAAGGGGAAAAATGAGCAGAAGGAACAAAAAGGGGGAATGGGAAGGGTAGCTGAGTGAGAGAAGCCAGAGAAACAGAGAGGAAGAGCCAAATGGAAAAATAAACAAATAGTTTCTTCTTTGGTTAAGGCTTAGGAATTCCTGCTCCACAGAAAAATTACCATTTCCAGATTTGATTTATTTTTTATTTCAAATTGGAAGGAAAAGTCAGAAAGACAAAAGAAATGTATAATGGAATATATGTTGTGGTTCTGGCCACCCACCTGCTTACCAGACTGGCTCCCAGCACAAATTCTGACATAATCAACGCATTCCACCAAAATGTCACTGTCCATTGGACAGTGGCTCCAGTGGAAATCCTCTGTCCAGCTGTATGTCCTGACACTGCTTTTTTAAGCTGTATAGGTACCCAAGGGGAGCTTGGCTTCAAGAATAATAACACAATATGATATGCTAGTGCACATAATTTTTCAGTTTAGATTTCAAAAATGAAGTTACTAATGTGCAGCACATCTTTCCAAGAACAGAAAAAGAAAATCTGTTTTATTGTTGTACCTCTACTGATGGAGGAAGAAGGGGAATTGTGGGAGGAAGAGGACGAGACAGGCTCATGTTCATGTAAATAATTTGTCTCTGTGTGTGAGAGGAAATTCACAGAATTTAATTTATTCTGAGGCTCCAAAAAAGACTTATAGGTCCATATTTGGTTGTCCAATCCCAGCTGCCCTAGACATTGTTATATTTATTGTAAGTTTGGTAACAACTTACTATTAATTATTTATTGTAAGTTTGATGAACAACTGATACTTCTTTGATGGTGGACTCAAGTCTCAAATAATTCACACCCTTGTAACTGGCTCTTATTTCACGTTCCTCCCCCATGGAACTGGTACCTGGCATGTTGGGAGAGCCATGACATCTTCCCAGTTTTTGATCCAAGGCAAAGTCATGTCACTGCCACACCTTGCACCCTCATGGTGCAGCTTTGAAAGGCTCTTCATGGCTGCAGCTTGTGACCAGGCTCCTAACATGCCAGTGTTTCTTCAGGAACAATCAGAGTATGGAGCTGACATAGCCAGGATGGGAGGGCAGTAGTGGATGTGGACAGAGGTGGGGATGGACCAAGTCTAAGTGTAGGGATAGGATATCATCCCAAAAGCAAGCTAGGCTTTACCCAGGGGACATGCATGGGCAATAGGAGACCAGGCACAAGGAGTTCTGGAACATTTGCAGATGGAGAGGAGTGAAAAGCGTTGGAAGTGCTGGAAGGGTGGGATTGAAAAGGTGAGCAGAAGAGCACTGGGTGAGAAGAGGTGGGAACTTGTGGTGGGCAAGACTGAGAAATAACACGGGGCAGTTTACCACCATCCCCCATCTCACCACGTAAGACTCTTTGTTCCTCTTACTTTACTTTTCTTCGTTCCTTTTGTGCTTAATTTTCTGGTCTGCTGGTCTGCTTGATCTTAAATCTGCCAAATTTGCTACTCAGACCGGTGTCCTGGGGCAGGGAAAAGGCTGTGGCCCAATACTGTAACCTGGTCCCCATACCAGAATCTGTGCCCTTATCATGGGGTTCATCAAAGCATATGTGCCTCCTCACAGAACTCCACACAGATGTGGCTGGTTTGGGGAAATTTGTACTAGTGGATATGAAACTACAGGGAAAAAATTATCTAGCTACAAAGAGGGTCGCATTACTTTGACTTGGGAACTTATATGTCTACACCCCTGCCTCTGAGAGCAATCCAGGACCTGTGAATTCACTTGCACATATAGATGTTTGGCAGAGGCATCAGAGAAAAATATGTGACTCCACTATACATCATTAGGAGGTTAGTTTATCTAAGGTAAGGGACATAATACTGGCTAAGAAGGCCTTTCTTTTCTGTATCAGTTTTTTGAAACTGATTTGAAAGCAGTTCAGGTTTTAATTCAGACTCAGTGTTCATTTCCAATAAAATTGTTTTCAGTGCCCTTTGTATTTATGCTTCTTTCAGCCTGTTTTCCTTCCATTTGGCAATCTGCATATGCAAGTCTAGCTGTTAGTTTTTGGACTTGGTTGCTGCATTTGGAACTGGCTGAGGTCTTAAATTATGTTTGAGAGCTTGATCCCACTTGAATAAAATCAAAGAGCGCTTTCCATTAAATTCAATATGAACAGCAGAGCAATCAGAAATGAGGAATATTTTGCTTCTTAAAAATATCCAGGAAGTTCCGCAGCTCAGAACTTTAGAAAATGTGTACAGACATCATGCAAAGATGGGATATAAAACTGATTTATCAGAATCCAGGCTTTCAAATTAAATTACTAGATGTATTTACCTTCGGAGGGATAAATTCTACCCTTTAATACATTTTCCTCCTTGCAAGTCTATTGCACTCAGATTTTGCACTATATACCAGAACAAACCACAGTTTGTTAGGCTTCATCGTTTTATAATTCCCTTTCTCACAGTTCTCGAACTTCTCAGGTGCAATCTCCAAAAGAAGCATTTTTGCACAGATAATGGATGAATTCTGGGAAAATGGCCTCTCTGTCCTAACAGAACAAGTCAGAGACATCCTGAGATGCTAGTGAAACACTGTTTTGTAGCATCCTGCTGATCTGTACAAAAAAACTCCCCAAACTTTGGTTGATTCCCATGGGGTTTTTTGACCTTCAGCTGTGAAATCCCTGGAGGCAAAGACCCTCTCCTTTTAACTGTATGGAAACTCATTAGCCCAAAAGAAATGCTACTATGAGCAAAGGACAATTTTGAAACTTTGTGAAGCTGCAAATGTTAGGTGGCAAAACCTCTCCCTGTGGTGATGTGTGCTTTCTCACACAAATGGTCCCCCCAAAAGCTGGCTGGACTCCTGCTAAGAATAAATGCGTACCGTTGCAAATAAAAGCTGTGATTAAGGCCTTAAAGCTTTACTGTTAGCCAGCCAGACAATAATTCATTTGTACTTGATTTTTCATTAACTCCTTTTTTGCTGTTTAAGGGCATCTTCCCAGGCCTTTTTCTAGCTGTATTAACCCTAAGATCTTTATCTTCCATGTGCTTTTCTTCTATATGAAGGGAAAAAATGAAACCACATGAAACTGGGCAATGTACCAGAAAACATTTATGAAATTTCTGGTGAAGTGTTTTGGCATAACTACATAACAATAACATACTATTTTCATTAACTTGAACAAACAAACCCAATAGATTATTAAAAAAACAAAATGAAGAAGAAAGTACAGATGTAATGTAACTTTACAATTTGACAATGCAGAGGACAGATTTACCAGCTTATTTACTGCTTCTCTTGACAAAGGAGAAGAGCTAACGCAAAAGCCATAGGCAGGATCTACAGCAAAGAACATGGGGGGTAAAGCCAGATGATCTAGGTCTCACTGGTGACAGTAAGCCAGAAAGATTCATAGCATTGTTAAGAGTACAGCATTTGCAATCTTTTAACTGTCATCTAGTTAAACTTAATGACCATAAAGGTGCTCAGCAGAGCACTGAGTGCTTCTGAAGTGATAGGAATGTATAACTCCTGCAAGCATGGACTAATAATTGGTCTAGAAGCATTTTTCTCTCATTTTTTTTTAGAAATTACATGGTTGCTTAATAGCATAAGAATTATTTTGATGTCATACCGCACACAAGACCATATGCTCTGTGCAGCAGTTGGAGAAACTCTCTCAAGTGACTGATCAGTCCAAACATCTTCCACTGCAGAGCTGAATTTGAGTCATGTAGGTGGTGCCACACAAATTCCTGCTATATGAACAATCTGCCTCAATCCCAAGCAAGCTAGCTTGGACAGTAGAAGTAGCTAAGCACAATTAATATGGCAGTTCAGGGAGACTATTTTATTGTACTTCTAAGGATAAATTTATCTTAAGGGAAACATTACGGGCTGATTTATTTTGCAAAGACCTCTGTGCTACATTGCCTGTGCTTGGTAACATGCAGTTTACTCAGGCCATCTCTTTGCAGGAACACACTGTTTGACATCATAGAAATAACCTAAATGCGCATGCTCTCCTGGGGAAAGGACACAGCAAACAGGAGGCAGAAGAAAGAAGGATGAAGGAAGAAACATCAGCTCCAGATAGCTCTGGCCCGAAGTCACAAAAGGAGAGGAACTAGGAAGAAGAAGAGCTAGGAATCCAAAACTGTTTAGATGAAGGTTAATGTGCCAATTAAATGACAATCAAACTGTTCAGAGATGAGTGCCTCACAGTTGTGGATAAGGGAAGAAAAGGAACCCTGAGGATTACAGCCCCTTTGCTGTTGTGTGAGGGGCAATATACCCACCTCAACCCTCCCAGTAAATCCTTCTCAGAGTTTTGAAAGACATTTGTTTATGCTTGTTCAGAGCATTGGGTCTCATGAGACAATTAAAAAAGTCTTACAGAGCGCTTCGAAAAGTCCAACAGCTATTTCAAATATGATAGAACAAAGGGTAGGCTGGGATTCAGGGATCTCACAGAGTAAGAAAGCATTCACAGTGAAAGAAGAGCAAGTGGGCTGTGTTTGCTACATTAAAGCAGCTTAGTTGTGAAAGAGTGAGGGGTTTTGTGCATTTTTTATTTCTTCTCGTGTGAACTTGTACATCTGTTAGGCGTTTGTGTACTAGTTTATAAGTAGTGGTGCTATTTAAGCTGGTAAGACATACAAATACCCCAAAGGGAACAAGTATGTTAACATGTACAGCTGTTATGGAGCTGGCATTTTCCATGCTAGGCCAAAGAATTACCATCCTTGTGGCATTTCCACTAATTCAGAATGAATATAAATATTGTTTTATTTCTCACACAATAGAGATTTTTTTCTCTTTTAAATAGAAATTGTGTTAAGCTCACCATTGCACTTCAGTCCAGTGGTTCCTCCTGAGCGAAGTCTTGCATCTTGTGGAATATCCTGATTTGATCCAATTCCAAGGAATAATTTCCCATTCTTATGCATGGAGGTATTTTGGAAGAGGTTTTTGTTTTTCTTTTAAATGTGGGCCTGCTGTTCCAGCTCATGTTTTATTTTCCCTATCTGCCCTTTAATTAATTACTATGTTGCAGAGCCTGGTGATGCTTGACAAGGAGCTGAAGTGAGCTGACTATTGTGAAGGAAAAAAGGCTGACTACAGTAGACAATGTAAAAAATGGTAATGCATGAGGGTGAGAGGCAGAAAAAAGCCACAAGCAACCTTAATCACCAAATTCCAGCACAGTGAATCCTCTGCCCTCTCCCTTCTAACCCAAAGTGTATGTACTTTGCTCAGTGAACTATAAGAAAGCCTTACAATACTGTGAAAGAATAAAACCTGTCCCTTAAAACAGAGGTGTGCCTTAGGCTCCTGAGTAGAGCCCTTGGACGCTGAATGCCAGCTGTGCAAGCAGGATCCCTGTGCAGGGGTGAGGCATCCCCCTCTGCCCCACTAGGGTGCCACATGGGCTGTGGCCATCCGTGCCCTTACAGCCCACATGCCCCACTCAGGGTACAGCTGACTGGGACCCCTGCCTGGGGTTTATGTGCTGCTCTTCACCCCAGCCCCTGGCATGGCATCCTGGTGCTCGGCCCTTTGGTGTACTTGTCTCAAACAGAATTAGAAAACCTTTTCATAGAGGTGAGATTCAGAGACAAGTGTGGAAGACGTGCCCAGTGCTTACAAGCTTTATCAGGGCTTGTGCTGGCTGTGGTGGTCTCCCATCCCAAAGGAAGAGCCTGCCAGCTGGTTATAGAGATGTGCAGAGAAGCTCATTCCACCCTGCTGAGGTTTTTCATCTCTCAGCATTCATTTTGTCACCAACTCAAGACTTCCAAAGGAAAGCCTTGAACTCCTGCATTCCTCATTAAAGGGAAAAGACAGATACTTCTGCAGAAGGATTTGGCTCACCTGTGGTTGTGATGGATCTGAGCTGAACTGTTGCCAAGAGCCAGGGTTTTCCTTCAGCCTTGCTCCTGACAGCTGGCAGGGAGCAGGCAGCAGGGACCACAGGCCACAGGGTAATTGGCCCCTGCCAAACGAGTTGGAAGAAAGTTAGAGGTTTTGTGACGAAAATTTTTCTTCTTCCAGCCATTCCCCGACAAAATCAGGCGATCCATGTGGAAAGTTTTATCTGTGAAAAATATGTCATGAAGAAGTCAATAAAGAAATACGTCATTGAGTATGTACTGATTTGGCTTTATTTGCAGTTGTTGTCCTGAAATGTAGTTTTTTGAACATTAATGGGAATACAAACTTTTAAATCAGATGTGGCCAGAGAGAGAGAAGAACTTAACTGTCTGAGCTTGCTTTTATGACTTGTAGCTGTAACTCCGATAAGGTATTGTGAGCCCCTTTCTTTCTATTTGTCTGCCATCCCCCATTTCCAGCTGTGGACTAACAAATTTCTGGAAATGGGGGATGCTCATCTTAACCAAAAAAGAGACATCAGAACGAAATTGAATTAATGCTGAGAAGGGGAGGTTCATTTTTTAGAAGATACTTGTGCTTGTCACAGTGGAATTAAGAAATCTTATTCCTCTCACTTGATATATGGCATATTCTTACTCCTGCACATCTGTCCGGATACATGCCTGGGCAGCACACTTTCAAAGTGTCCTTGAGAGTGGCTCATCTTTTGTGCATGAGTTACAGGATGATAAAATCTCTGTAATAATCATTTATTGTTTCCAATTTCCATCTGTATCCGGGTGTAATGTTCACAGATTCAAAAAACTGGAACAAGCAGGTATTGGCTAAGTAGCCCACCTGGCTCCACTTATCCCCCTTTCAAATTAGAGGCAATGTAACCCAAAACCTCTATCTTCTGCTTTTTAACATTTCACACAAACTCATTTGGGAAATTTATTGTGACTTTAAAAAGATCTGACTTTTTTATTTGGTGCGTCACACTGCAGGAACAGTACAGTACCTGTTAGCCAGATGGTACAGGAATAACATGCCAAAAGGTACCAGATTTCTTATTTAGAGTCTGCTGCGAAACATGCACATCAGATTCAGGTGATATTAATGAAAAAATAATGCTAGAAAAGTTACGAGCCATTATTCCATGCAGAAACGGCATTTTTTCCCTTTTACAAGCACTCTCGAGTTAAATAAGCTTTGAACTTTCAGATTTTTCTGTTTGCGGGGGTTTGCTTATAACAGTCATGTAGCCAATATGACGACAAGTTTGGAAGAGGCCCAGGTATTTTTAATCAGTGAGACCATGCTGCAATGTATGAAACAGATTTAAACTGCTTTTGCCTTTACATGAACAAAATTTTCTCTAACTTAATATAAAATCAATGTAACCAACTGACCAAATTCCCAGAAAATTTACTGCTCCTCAGCAGGCTAGGCTGCATTATAATTTTAATTGTCAGTCCTAATACGATCTCGCAAGAGTTTTATGAAAACCAATTTAGTTTTAGAGATTGTAAATGGTGTGGTGGCTCTGTCAGCTTGGGCACTATCAAATTGCTTTACAATCATATCAAAATTAATATCCATTTTTCTTTCTTGTTGATATTAAACCAGACCAGATGTTTGCTTTGAGTTTGTAAACCCCTGGTAACAGTGACAAACAGGATGAAAGTTGTAGGGGAAAACAAGGCCAGCGCCGGCACTTGGAGCCAGCTGGTTTCCACCCCACTCTGCTCCCCGCTGTGCTCGAATAAGCCATCCCTCCCACGGGGTTGTTTGCTCGCCCGTTCAGTTGTTTGTTTGTTTGGAGGGAGCTGGGTTTGAGTAGCTCAACTTCAAATGAAAAACACATCCCAATCTAGCGGGACCTGCGTTGGAAATTATGCATCAGAGCATCCTGGCCCTTTTTGAGCCATGATCCGCACTAAAGCCTGGCTGCTGGAGCCGTGCTTCAGTTAGGAGTTCCTAGACTTGCTGACACTGTCATGCCAGCAGAGCCCTAGCATAGACAGAATGTGCTTGGAAACAGTCTCTTTTGGTCATCTTGTGTAGTTCTTTTGAGGAATGCTCTCTGTTTTTCTACTTACGTGGGCTTATTTCTTTAGACGTGCCGTCAGATCCTTCCAGACCCAGGCAGCACCATGGCTCACCATGTCCTCACCCACTCTGAACATTTCTCCTCTTCACATTCATGGTGGCAATCATGAGTGACATGATTGGATGCATGCAGTCGTATCTTCTGATTGCAAGGGCACACTGAACTCAAGCTACAGGGAGGTTTCCTTCCACGGCCATGGGGTCAATAAGAAAAGATGACAAAGGTGCAGAGAAATTTGAAACCAAGAGCTTCCTCTTCAGGTAGACCTGCTCCAAGAGGTTTGATCCTCTCTCATGTCCCACTCTCTCAAATAATCCAGCACATTTCGAGCACCAGTATGTGACTATCTCCAAACTACTGGCACAATTTCTTTGTTCCTTCCTCCTGGGGAAAGCCTTTGGCCTTCAGAGCCCCAGTTCAGTATCACCAACAGGAATCTGATTCCCTGTTGCTGATACTGAATCCCCTCAAAGCCTTCTGCCACTGGGACTTCCAGCCCGTCATGGGCAGGTCCTCCTCACCACAGGGGCTGACCAGCCCTTCTCAGGTCCTTTGCTTCTGTCACAAGCTCCACACAAATCTTGCTTGTTGGTCCTCAGCAATATTCACCTCCTGAATGAATTCGCCACTGAGGAAGCAGCCTGTTGCAGGTGAGACACACGTGAAAGACTGTGGGATTTTAGGGCTATCATAGCAAATATAAAATTAAACGAATGCATAAACCTACCCAATACCTCACTTAATTGAAAAGGTTACTTTAGTAATGGCAGAATTATGAAAAATAACTGCAAAACCTATCATAGCAGGAGCAAGTATGCAGCACTCTTGATCTCAGCTATCATTAAAATCTGTGTAAGATGTTCTCATTATGAAGCATCGAAAATTGTAATTCCTATGATTTTCCTGTTAGTTTCAGTAAGGATAGAATCATGTCTCTAACTGTGAATTTATAGTGTTTTTCAAACTTAAGACAGGCCACTTTAAACATGACCAAAGAAAAAACAAAAATTAAAAAGGGTGCCTTTCTAACTTAAAATAATATTGACATAATTTTCTTGGATTTTTGCATTATTTTGAGTAGGCTTTCAAAGCAGAACTGTCAAAATATTATTAATGAGATGTAAAATGCCTCATATGCTAACTTTCTTCACATTCCATTACAAATTTAAAAACAAGGGCAAAAAAAAGAAACGGTTTCAACAACATAAATTTAGCTTAAGTGCATTTTTAATTTTTTCAGCAAAGTGGGTCATTGGTGTAACCTGTGAATATTTCCTGGTTTTCCATGGTTTAATGAAAATAAGACATATTCTATTAAACTCATGTGATGAATATGCAGAATCATTCGAAACAGAAAGGAAAAAACAGATCTGAACAGGCTTTTTGCAACAAGATTTAAACTGTACACAACTTCAGTCAGAAAACTTGGAAGGCAGCTTAATTTCTTTGAGCTATGAGACACAAGGGCAAAGCTCTCAGCACAAGTAAATTGCTATTGCTCCACCAAACACATTGAAGCCATGCTAATGGCAAAGGAATCATGCTGATTGACATCAGATGAGGACTTGGCCCCATTTTGTCTCCTGGGTGAATGAGATTTTTGGTGTTAAAGTGAACATTATTACTCCACAAATGACACAGCACTGTTGCCCTAAACACTAACTTGCTTTTGAAATCTGTTGATTCCCAAAGATTCCTTAGACTAAATCAGGGTAAATAGAACAAAACAGTTTTCTGTTTTCTAAGATTTTTATATGGTGCTCTGTTGCTACTCAGCTTGCACAAATTCACTGTTATCTGCTTGAACATTGACTCATGTCTGTGATTGTAGTCTGGCCACCAGCCTGATAGTCTTCAATTTTTTTGTTAGAAAAAATAGATATATTCTTAAGAAACTTGGTGCTTTAGCAATTTAAGTGTTTACAATTAACAAGTACTGTCCTCTGCAGAATTCTGCAGTTTCAGAACAGAATAGCAAGGAGGTTTAAAATAACAACGCAGTTTAAAAATCTGTGAAAGCATGCTGTTATCTTAGTTCACTGTTGTTCTGCAAATCCATGTCATCTCCTACCACCTCACCTGCCCCCCAGAATCCCCAACTCTTAGTTCTGCTCTCTAACATTTGCAAAATCATACAGAAAACTCAAGACGATAAATTATAAGATGACTGTGGAAGCTTATTGTCTGTGCACTGTGCTAATCCATACCCCAGCGGGGTGGACATTTCTTGGCTGCAGACAAATGCTAAACTTCGAAGTGTGGCTCAGGTGCTGAGCTGTGTCTTGTGCCTGACAGCAGGCTGCTGACACAGAGGCTGCTGTAACCCATATCCCTAGTCATGCCTTGCACACATTTCAGGCATCCAGGCCTTAATAACTGTATATCCTGGCTAGAATTTGTCACAATCTAGGCTGCGTGTGATCCCCGAGCTCTGCAAATGTATAGCCGCACTTTGGTTAGAGTAATAAGACATACATGGTGTACAAAATACAAGCTAAACATATTCAACATATTCCCCAGAGAGGCAATGGGAAGTAATATCCTGGGGCCACAATTTTTGCATGTTCTGCAATTCTAATGCCTAAGGAAACTGTCCTCGGCGTATGGGCAAGCTTCAGGACAACCCATGAATGTTAATGAGGGTAGTGCTTATTGCCTTGCTTTCTATTGTCACCTGTGTTTCAAACTGCCCAACATCTTCCATGCCAATATAAGTTTGCTCCCAGGTGCACAATGAAGTTTCAGAAGAGGAAGTGTAACTGAACAGCACTTTGCAGCCTTAAAACATTTCAGTTATTCTCTTCCTTGCAGCCTTCTTTTCCTTTCTGCTGCCTGTGAAATTAATTTAGTCATAATGCCGCTGTCTGTGCTGATTCCATGTCACTCCTTCGTGTGAACAAGACACAAAGTCCACAAGGTCCACAAGAGCATTTGTGTCTCTTCTCGCAGTCAGATCAACTACTTCAGAGCTCAGGCTTTATTCTGTGTCTTATTTCCATCACCCTGTGGAGCCACTGTAGCCCCATTAGCATTCATAACAGAAGCCTACCTGGGTATCTAACCCACTGCAGCATTTTGACACAATCTTTCTCTTTTCAGCGTAAACCAAACTTTTCTAGACTTAGGCTTTTTCCGTGTAAGCAGCCTGTTGCAACAACCCTCGTGACTGGTAGTCAAGTGATAGACATTTTCTAGGGAACAGGAGATCGAATTAAGAGCATTAAATTGTCTCACTTTAGTCCTGCTAAGGTGGGGAAGAAACCCGTGGAGGGTGCCAGATGTAGCACAGGACAGAGAACATGGTCTCAATCAAGCAGCAGTGGGAGCCCAAGCAGAAGCAATAGAAGGCTAAAAGACACAAAATGCTTTGTTAGGTGACTGAATTCCTCTTAATTTTCCAATCTTAATTTGATAAATAGAGCCACTGAAATCCAGAACTGCTTAGAGAACCTCTAGATTTTCTCTTTGTGGAGCCTTTAGCATGTTTGTGATGTGATGGTCAGGATCTGTAATGTGCAGTAGTACGTGAACTGCAATACCCTATGAAATACTCTCTAAATATTCAGTTTGTTGGCTTGCATTTCTTGAGAATATCTCAATATTCATTTCTGTTTCCATCTCTGTGCACAGCACAGTTTTAATTTCTGCCTACATAGTTCCAGGCTCTCTAATACATTTCTATTCCAGGATAACTCAAAGCGATAGCCATCAGACAATAGGCATAAATTCATATCACGAATCTACAAGAACAGAAGGTTTATACTGAGTTTCTCACCTATCATTTCAAGCTTCAGGAATGGCTGCCATATGACCAGAAATACCTCAAGTGTCCCTCTTGGAAGATATAAAATCCATTCAACCTGCAAACAAAATTCTCCACCAGTAAGAAATTCATGGTAGTTGTTCCTTTTACAGAATATTTTTGTGGTTATTGCAGTTAAAGCCACACATTATTAGAATTTATTCGCATTATTAACATCAACTTATGGTCACTACCGTCCAAAGAAAATTAGTCTTTCGAGAATATTTGAAGCAGAGCCAATTTCAGCTTGAAAAAATGCTCTTGAAGTCTTTTGTCCACAACGTTTCTCATCTGTAGCACATCTCTTATGTTAAAGACACAGGCAATTCTTTTTCTCAGATGGTTTGTGTATTTCTTTGTATATATATTTTAAAAATTATGTTTAAACAAGCTCAGCACAATGCAATCTAGAATGGCCTCTTTATTCTATTGATTCAAATCCTTTTTCCACTGGCTGAAGGACTGAGGAATGAGAATATGAGGAATATGAGAAAGGTAATAGCAGGAAGTTCCCTATGTCACTGTAACAGTCCATGTGTAGAATGAGAGCAGAATCTTAAATCACAGGCAGAAGGTAATTCATCATAATTGTGCCACAGAGTATTAAGCATATCAGAGATAGTGCATCTGGATATTTTGTACCTCAACCACAGTACCCAAACCAATATCTGACAGACAATTTCCTGTACTTAATGTGATGAACCCAATCACTATCTTGAATATCTCTTACAGCAGAGGACCTTTTTGAAATATAACCACTACAGAACAAGTCCTTATTTCCTTCCTCTTTCAGCACACTGTTGTGTTCAATAATCTGTAATTTCTCATTTGTTCTGACAAACAGCTGCGTCCTTGTTCAGTTTGCAAGAGGCTGCAGGGATCCACCACACTTCCAATCAGGCTGGGTTGTAAACTTCTGTCTTGTCACTCCAACTGCACTCCAGTTCACGCAGTACACATTCTGGCTCCCTGAATCCCTCTCCCAGTTGCAATTAAGTATGTTAGAGAATCACAAATAATAGAATCATAAGATCATTTTGGTTGGAAAATATCCTTAAGATCATCGAGTCCAACAATAAACCCATACTGCCAAGTCCACCACTAAATATTGTCCCTGAGCCTACTCATCTTTTAAATATCTTCAGGGTTGATGACTCAGCCACTTCCCTGGAAAGACTGTTGTTGCTTGACAATCCTTTCCGTGAATAAATGTTTCCTAATATCCAATCTAAATGTCCCCTGGCACAACTTGAGGCCATTCCCTCTTGTCCCAAACTGTCTCAGCTTTGTGTTTCCCCTACCCCTTTCAGCTACTGTTGTTATCATTCACCTTTATTTCCAATGTTCTGGGCCTTGTTGCCACAGGATGCTAACTCTTTACCCCATCTGTTTGACAGTCTATATACACTTCTCAGAAGTGCAATAGCCAGGATACCAAGGCAGTGTGCTCCAACTCCTCTGCTACAGCAATGGCAGGAGTGATTGCAATTCCCTACCTACACATTAATGCAGTGCTGGTATATTCCTTTAGTATATATATGTTCTGTATATATATTCTATTTCTGTTCACACCATTACTATATGCTTTCTAATAAACAGCTTCCACCATCACTGGCTTTTCTTGAAAGAGTCAATTTTAATCCTATGCCAGTGGAACTCAATAGTATTTACAGCAGTAGACACTTGTCCAAGCAGGAGACAGAAGTAAATATTGGATGTCCCAATGAACAGGAAGCACTCATTTCCATGGCTCCACTTCCCTAATATTTGTTACTCTTAATATACTCCTAATCAATGATTGAGCCAATAAGCTTTGACAAGGCTAAGTTTATCTATGGTTTTGACAGAATTATTTGGATGAAACTAAATATATTCTAAAAGATGTTTTTTTAACAGAGACAGCAGCAAGTACGTTCAATTTCTTTCTCATCCCAAATAAATCAAATCTACAAAAGATCTTCACCGGTCTGAATTAACTGTAATAGTAAAGAATTTAATGTCAAGTTAAGTAATGAGAGACTTAATGTTTCAGAGAGCTCCTGCTACTTTAATTCATTAATATAATTAAATAGGGTGTAGGAAACATATGTATTAAAGCAAAGTAATATATTCAGCTGGAACTTTAACAAGAAAATGCACTACAGCAGTGAAAGAGTCAGTATTCATATATCAACCTGGGTTTAGCTGATCTGAAAACTCTTTTAGATAACAAACAACATAAAAACACAGTTTGAAATAGTTTAGAAACACATTATGTTCACTTAATAGCAGATGTGAAACAGTATACGGACACTTTGGGCCTTTTAATACAACCCCTTGTAAACCACCAATTAATCTTCTTACGTTAGCAAGGTCACAGACTTTCTCTGTGTAAAGAGCTAGTGCGCTGAAATGCCTTGAGACTCTTTTATGAAGCTGTCTGAGGTGCCCTTGTGTTTTTCCATAGTTTTTGTCTGGGTGTTTTAACCAGTTTCTTCCATTGCCTTGTGCGTATAAATCCATTAGCATGCTTTACTTTAATTTTCATTTAAAAATAGGACAAACAATATTTTCCAGACTTTCACAGGTTAATGCAGATATAGAAACTGGAGTCTCTCTAATGACTTATATTAGCTGAATTTGAGCTCCTCACAGATTAGGAAAGAAGAGTATTATATGTCTCTTATCCCTCTTAATGCACAAGGACCTCGTTAGCTTCTTATTCCTCCATGCCTTTTCCACATCTCTGTTTCCTGTCTTTTAAAGAATTTTGGACTGCTCGAGCAAATTTTATAAAATCTAAGAGTAAATGGAGACTTGTATTTCTCTACAAAGAGAAAAAAGAACTGTAAGTGGATTTGAGACAGAAAGGAAGAGGAATGACTTTCCCATTCCTCCCCAGTGTCCAAATGCATACAGATAAAGGATTCAGCCTTATCAAGTGGTGAATGACATCACCCCTCTGTCTCCCCAAGAAACCCAAGCAGGTTGAGCATTTTGCAAAAAACACCAAGGGGTCAGCTTTCAGTTCAAAAAATAAATACTTGAAAAGAACAAAAAGGAATTGAATCCAAAACATCGTACAAAAGAAGTCTTTCAGTGAAAGGATGAGAATATTGCTATTGACAGGGGTGGGGAGAAAACTTGCCAATTTACTTGATATTAAGAATAATCAAATTGCCATGGATGAAGCCAGAAGAGATCCAAGCCTCCCTTTGGTCCCTGAATGAAGTCCTAATATATTTCCCCATATCAGCACATCCAGGTTCCCTCCTGGAGGAGAAATGTCCAGGCAGCTTCACCAGCCTGAATCTTTGCAGGAGTGGGCTTTGGTTCTGTCCTGGAGCAACATTAGGTGTTTGCTCCATGACTGACTCCCCCAAACAACCCAAAGTCAAACATCCCCTCAGCTGAGGATGGCTGAATCCAGTCTAAATCAGCTGAGTTTCTCCCATGCCAGAAAACCTTGGGCTAAACAGTTAGGGCAGGTCTTACAGGAGAGCCAAAGAACTGGCTTTAAATTTTGTGGTTTCAATCCTATTTCAAAATTTAAACTGATAACCCTCCATCTTAATTTAAAAATAAACCCTGCTGCCTCACTTAATCATGTCTCTAAAAATATTTTGGCCAGATCCACAGTGTCCTGGTGTCCTTTCCAGAGGGAAAGCCAGCTGTTTCACCTCCTCAGTTTCATTCTCCAGGCATCCCCAGAAGCTGTACAACTCACACAGCTGTGTCTTGGTGTACCCTGTGGCTACCAGCTATGCTCTGATGAGCCCCATCTTCTCAGATAACCCTGATAGCCAGCCACATTTGGGGCAGATTTGGCACTGGTTGAAGAATAGGTTGAATTGGCTTTTGACATGGCATCCAGGACAAAGGTGGATGGGGGCCAAATTCCCCTCATGCTGAGTGCAGCAAATTCCTGGATCTTGATAATATTAAATATATTTTTCTTCCTTTCAAATTGACCTGTCCTGTTTTGTTTCACTCTTCTTCCATTTTTTCAAAATCAATTTTATCTATCTGCCACTGTCTTTTTCTTCATTATTTTTTGTTTCCAATAACAGGTTTATTAATGTTCCCTTCAGTGTTTCTGACACTGCTTTACTGACTCATATTTTACCATAAATTCTAACTTTTTTCTTTTTCTATTTGGGCTGCAGTTCCCTCCCCCCAAATGCAATCCTTTCTGAGAATAACACCTTCCCCCCACCATATCCCTTAAATGATGTAACAAACCCTTCTTTAGAAAAATTTCGACCCAGGTGTGATGTCTTATTTGTTGCCATTAAATAGATGTTTGGTTTTGACATGATAAATCACCAGTGTGGTTTAAATAGACTTGGTTTTAAGGTGGAATTCAGCTCCCCTGGCAGAGGCAGGGACTCACTGTCTTTCTTCCTACCACTCTTTTTATACCATTTAAGACTATAATGATAAATGCTTTTTCTCTCTTTGCTGTTTTAAAGAACTAAAGTCTTGGGCATGTGTCTTTCCCCTCTCTGATTTTATTGGGTAACATTGAGATGAACATAACCTTGGATGAGATGGTCGTCAAAAAACAAAAACAGCCTTCCCCAACACCCCACAAAAGAAAACCCTTACGGTTTTATTGTTCTTTCAAAGATTTATTGTCAAATTCCATTTCAGAAATGCCAGACATCATCATTTTAAAGTGTTTGTGGGCTCAGAAAAGTGTCCCATTGCTATTTTGAGTCCACTGCTAACTATAAATGTTCTTTGATAAGAATACTGAGAGGACTTCGTGAAGGAATGGTGCTGGGATCTCTGTTACAGTCTTGTGCACACCAGATGAATCTTGTCCTACCAGCCCAGAGAGAAGGCAGGGCTCATTTCCTAGCAGGCTGGATTATGACTGACCAAAAAGGTCAATGAATCAATGAAAAATCAGTGCATGTTCATGGAATATTATATTAATGCTATTTTAGTACTTACAATGTTTTTAACAAGTTCAGTATTGTAGGGCGGGATTCATTCTCTCCAATTTCATCTATTTGCAGTGAAAATCACTCACTTAAACTTTCTGGACATCTATTTTGGAATGACATGGCTCAAATCCTAGATGTCTTTATTTCTCTTCATTGATTATACGGAGAGTTCAAACTAGTTCAGATATGGCGGGGTGAGGGGGGGGGACGGACTAGATGGTCTTTAAAGGTGACTTCTAATCCAAACCATTTCATAATTCTGTGATATGAGTTTCTACACCATTGTTTTGCATGTCGCCAGATGAATCTTTTCCAGACAGATTTCTTTGTGTTTCCTGCTTAGCATTCTGTTGTTTCCATTGAAAAAATGAGGGAGAAAACTTCAGGAGGCTACAGAATATTAGAAGCAAATAAGTTTTGCAACATCAAAGGCAATGGGCATGTTCTAGTGGCAAACCCACTTCAGCAGCAAGTGAATAATATTCTGAATTACTTCATTGGTTCAATCTCATTTAAACAGTCATGGTAGCATATAATCACAGTACTTTAGTTTTATTCCTTAGAGCTTAAGGAAATAGAGGAAAAATTGCCTAAATAAACAGAGGAACTCTTCATCTTAGCTCTAGATAAAACTCTTGTGCCAAAGTTTCTCACTGAAGACAACATTTTGATGCTGATTTTAATGTTTTAATATCAATAATTTTAACTGTTTTAACAAGAAGTATAATATATCATACATCATTATTTTTATGCAAGCAAAGGATATATTCAGGACTATACCCAAAACCAGGCAGTAGGCAACCAAAATTTAGATGTATTAACACCTTGGTTTTATACATCTGGATCCCCCAGCAGCATACAGGACCAGACCGGTGTTTGAGCCAGAGTACATTGTCAGTCTCATGTCAATGCTCATTACAAATCTATAGCAGTAATACTCAAGTTTACAGCTACCTGAAGGTGACTCCTTCTGGTAGAAAGGGTGAGCCATAATTTCCCTTCAGGTCCATCCATTAGGGATCCACAGCTCTAAGACCCCTCTCTATGGGAGACCCTCTGGTCCTTCGTTCAAACAGGTGAGCAGTCTTTCTAATGAGAAGGAGGAGGAAGAAGATGCAATTCTCTCTCATCTTGCCCTTGTATTCTCAACTTTTTCAGTAGTGATAATCCAGGACTCCAGCTGCCATACCATGACCTGTGTGATTCAAGCTCAGCTCCCAGGACTTCAGATCATGGATAAGATATTCACAGAAAAAAACACTCTGGGGAGGAGGAGGAACTAGAAGCCAGCATTATTTTTTCCAGTTAGTACAGCTGGGTTATGGAGTCATGGTTTTTCTCTGGTCCAGCAAAGTTTGAATTCTTCTGGCACAGCTTCTGAGGTTCAGCAGAGCAAAGGACAAGTGCCAGAACTGTCTGGTAGCTAGATGACTTTCCTGGGAGACACATGAATTACTGAAAGCAGGAATCACTGCTTGGCCTAATGTTCTGAGTGCTAGGGAAGAGTGGGGGATGGGACAGGAACATCTTCTGGTTGAGTTTTAAAAGAAAGTGGTTGCTGTAGATGAATTTTACCTGAAACCAGCTCTGTTAGAATAAGACATGGACAAAGGTCTCTGCTCAAGGAAAGCTTTTAATACATTTGTAAGCAACAGTTGCATTGCTCTGTCAAGATGGGAGCAGGGTGTCCTTTGAGACAGTCAAGAGCACCTGAGGGGTCTTAAACTAGAGGAGCATGGAGCGTGGTTTTCTCTTAAGAGCAGCTGTCTGAGGTGTTTAAAGTTGCCCCTAATATGAATATGGGGGTCCAGCAGAGTTGATGAAATCAGCTAATCCCAAAACACAGCAAGGACGTGAAGAGCCTGCTGTGCAAAGCCTCGGCAGGTCCCTGTGGGCCTCATTAGACATCTTTGTACCTCAGAAATCTCGTCCCTGGTGCCATTTACTTTCTGTTTGAGGGCAACTTAGGCCAGCAGCTCCCTGGGGGTGGGACCACATGGGTTCCACTGGGGTGGCAAGGCAGAGCCTGGCCCATCCCTTCCTCCCTGTCAGGAGTGGGGCAGCGCAGGGCACCAGGGCAGCCCCAGCCCCTGGCATCATGCACTTGCTGGGGATGGGCTGAGGCCACAGCAGGACACATGGGTGGGCCCAGCTTGGTGGGACCCCATGGCCAGGCAGGGAAGCTGGAGACACCCTGCTGTGACATTGGTGGGGCAGGGGCTGACTGGCCCAGGAGGCTGACATGGTGTCCTTGTCATGGGCAGTGTGGGGGAACGCCGGGCAGCTGGGAGCGACAGTCAGGGCTGTCAGTGCCCCAGGGCCCAAACCCTTGCATGCGCTGGTCAGCCCAAAGGCAGGCAGGTTTAAATGGCTGCTGCTGTGCTGCCAGCCATGCCCTGTGCTGGGCCACCCTTGCCTTGGCGCTCTGGGCAAAGCCTTACCTGCACGGCTTCTGCGTAGGCCTTGCCTCCACATGGGCTTGGGTCTCACCGCTGATGCTTATCTACAAAACACACGCCACTAAATCCAGCTCATTTATGCAACCTAAGCATCACTTGGACCATCTCAGCTGCCAGGATACTGATTTAAACATCCCTGAAAGGAAACACGGCTTTCCTATTTGGACACAAGTGAGTCCCTGGCCTTTTCACAAGTAACAAAACCCTGACCATATCAAGTGTCAAACTGACTCACAACTCTCTTAATGAAAACACCCTGCTCCACAAGCAGAGGTACCCGCGGGCCTGAGTTCCCTGGAGCAGTCAGCCACTGCATGATGGTGTGCAGCTGCTTAGGGTGACTGCTGTGGGCGGCGTAACACCCATGAGGGCACACCACACTTTGAACTCGGGCTCTCAACATGACATAATTGCTGTCTTCGGACAAAATAAACACCTCAGAAACATAAACAAAGATATTTATTGCAAATAAAAAATCATATTCACATCATTAAGTCTTATGAAGTATAAAGAGGCTGTTTTGCAAATTGTGAAGCATCCATGGGCACAAGAGCTGCTGTTTTCATCAGAACAGCTGCCTGGGACATGCATATATTTATCTGAATATACCAAGCCAAATCTATCTAGTCTTCTATCTAGAAAGGTTTTGATTTGACTGGTGGCATCATTCTGACACTTCCACAGTTTCATTTTCGCTGGATCTGGCAGTAGAGGCTCATAGAAAACACCAAACCAAGAATCTGGAAAACAAAGACATTTTTGGTATTACTTGGCAGTTCTGGAAATCCTGGGATACAACTGATATGCAATGGGAATATTGTGTTTGCAAATGTCTTGGATTTACATGCAGGCTAAATCTACTATGCAGAAGATTTTTTCCAATGTGGTTCTAAAAGAGCATGGCTCCAGAATAGAGACATTTAAATGAAGTCAGTATGTACCACAGATAAGACTGCAGACACCATGGAGAAGTTACATTTGTTTAAATGATGGATTGCCTCTGTGGATGGGGAACCCTGTAACTCTGGGTGTTTAAAATGCAGCTGTTAGCTGTAATGGAGCAGAAGTTATCGAGAAGTTCAAGAAGTTGGACAAAAATTCAGCATTTTATTTTCTAATAAAGTTTAAGGAAGGTTCACTGTGTATTCTAAGGGTTTTTTTCCCCTTTGAAATCTCTCTTCTTTTCCATTGTCACCCTCTTTTGTGTAACCATATGTTTAAAGTGTATGTATACACATATATACATGCATGTGTATACTGTATATAGGTATACATCTATACACATACCTCACCATTTGCAGTTGCAAATGATCATGCAACAAATATTTTATATTCATCAGTAATGGACTTGGGATAGAAATAATAGTGAGTTCACTGAAGAAGCTGTTACTTGAAACAGAAAATTCAGTAGGGTCACCTTCTTTGATATGCAATTGCTTGAGTTAATATGGAAAGGCTAAATGTTTATGAAGTGTAAATTGCCATCTGACAATTTGTGCTATCTGAGTCTCATATTGTTTATTCTTGTTGTTTTCTAATCCTTTTATGACGGGGAGAGGCAGCCACCACAGAAAATGCCAGCTGGAGAACAGGAAAGAATGATGGCCAATGAACTAAAGGCTACGACTCACATAACTGCAGTAACTAGACCAAAGTGACTTATAAATTACCTTAGGGATACAGATGCATTTTTACACTTCTATTATATTTTTAAGGCCTTTTAATATTGGTGTATTTCATCTATTTTCCCCACAAAGTAAACATATGGGTGAGAGACTCGACCTCCCACATACAGCTCCTTAAATACTGCAAAGCCTGTGCTGACTAAGTAGTTGGTGGCCTGTCCTCTTCCAGTGCTGCAGCTACATAATTCTTCCCCACTTACTACTATTTTCCTGGAAATACAGTTTTGTGTCAGGGTTTTTGCCCACTCTCCTACCACGAGGAGCAATCCTCTGCCAATGATGTTAAGAAGTTTTTGCTTTGAATAACAGAATTAACTTTCCACAGCAATCTTTGTCATTTCTGTTTTTCCCTCAAACATCCACTGGTGGAGGAAAACCATGCAGGAAGAGTGAAAAGAAAGAAAATGACTGAAGTGAGCAACGTGATGAAATCCACTGTTTCTTTATAATTTTCTCCCAATCAAATCCAAATCAAGGAGCTGATTGGATAATCTCACTTCTTTTCCTCCTCAGAGAAAATCTTGCATGTTATTCTTCAGCGTATGGTGAGGAAATTAGAATAAACAGTTCACATACTCTGTGGTTTTTTACACACAGGAATATATGGAGCATCACAGGTGTGCATTCAGACATTCATGCATCATCTTGATACTTAAAGTTTTAATGCCTCAGAATTATAATTTTGTACCACAACTTCTCATTGATAAGACTATGTACTTTAGGGTCTAAGTTTTCTCAGATGACTTTTTCCTCAAGCAGAGATGAGAAAGAGGGGGAAAAGTCTGGCTATTCTGTCTCATGTCTTCTAGTGCTGTTTGTCCACACACCACTCTGTACACAGGGCTCACTGTCAGGGCACAGCCTGGCTTCAGAACTGTCAATTTGTTTGAAGAAAATGTCCCATGTGATATATGTGACTTATACAGGCAGCAGGGTGGTCTGACCCCACCCGAAGTTTGCAGCTCGGCAGCCATACACTGTTTATAGGAAATAACAGTCAGGTTACAGCTAAGGTGAGAGGTGGTTTTCCCTTGTCTGTGAATTGAGCAAGCCATGTGTTTTAATCCCATTCTAAATGTATTTCCAAGTAGAACATATTGCTTGTCAGCTACTAAATATTTTAACAGAGTACGCTGGTACCTCAACAACAGCCAGTCCAAAGGCAATCCCCATAATTATGATCAGATGGTCTTGAATGTATTTGACAATCACTTCCCCACAAGTCTGAAAAATAAAACAAAATTATTAATTATAGGTAAGCAATATTATCCTGTAGTTCTACAGGAATGCATCTTCTAAAATAACTCAAACTCCCTCTCTTTCTCTTTAACTCTGTACTAAAGAAAGGCTGTTTGAATTTACTCTGGCTTGTTGTGAATGAACACAAAAAGCACAACTATGTGTACCTTATGCTCTGCAAAAGATACCTAGTCTTTGCCTTCCCAAATATGAAGGTTGTAGCTGACCATAAAAGTTACCTTCCTTTCAAAGGAACGCATACAGCTGTAATGCCTAATGTTCTGATGATTTTCAATTAACAAGGAAATAAGTGTTTGTTCTTACTTTCACTTGATAACCATCCATTACTAGGAAAGAGCCAGAGCAGCTGTGACCAGATCTGAAAGGGATCTTCAGTTTCCCACCTATCTAATCTTTCGATTTGAAACTTCAAGGTTTATTATTAGAGTCAGGATTAATTAAAAATGTTTGGTTATAAAATCCAGCTTAAAAATTAATTTTGTCAAATGTTTGGTTGCCTTGGGCTGGGGCTGGAAGGAAGAGAGTGATCAGCATGGCTTCATGTGGGGAAAGTCCTGCTTGTTGAACTTGACTTCCATGTATGACAGGGAAACCCACCTAGCTGATCTTGGAAAGCCAGTAGATTAATCTTTTTGGACTTCAGCAAAGATGTTGATGCTGTTTCTCACAGTATCCTTCTGGACAAAACTGTATTAGCATACAGCTAAGTAACCATGTTATGTCATGGATGAGCAACTGACTCATGGGTCAGGCACAAAGAGTTACAGTGAGTGGGGTAACAGACTGATGTCTGGTTAGTAGTGGCATTCTGCAGGGCTCCATCCTTGCTCTAATTCTCTTCAGCATGTTCCTTAATGACTTGGATGCGGGACTCAAAGGAATACTAAGTAAATTTGCCAATGACACTAAATTAGGAGAAGCTGTTTTCTCCCTGGAGGGCAGAGAGGCCCTAGAGAGAGAGCTCGACAAAATAAGAGAGATGGGCAATTACCAATCGTATGAAATTCAGCAAGGTCAAGTGCTGGATTTTGCAACCCTACTTATGTTGGGGTTTTACTGGGGAATAAGAGGCTGGAGAGCAGCACCACAGAAGGGACCTGGGGGTCCTGGTTGAGGGAAAGTAGAACAGGAGTCAGCAGTGCCCTGGCAGCCAGGGGGGCCAACCCTGTCCTGAGGCCATTAGGCACAGCATCGCCAGCCGGGCAAGGGAGGGGACTGTCCTGCTCTGCTTTGCTCTGGGCGGTCTCACCTGGAGTGCTGGGGGCAGCTTTGGGTGCCACAATATAAGAAAGATATAAAGCTATTGGAGAGTGTCCAGAGGAGAGCCATGAGGATGGTGAAGGGCCTTGAGGAGGAGACGTATGAGGAGCACCTGAAGTCACTTGGTCTGTTCAGTGTGGAGGAGACTGAGGAGAGACTTCATTGTGTCTTCAGTATCCTCATGAGAGGAAGCAGAGGGGCGGGTACTGATCTCTTCACTCTCATGACCAGTGACAGGACTCAAGGGAATGTCATGAAGCTGAGTCGGGGAGGTTTAGGTTGGATATCAGGAAAAGATTCTTCACCCAGAGGGTGGCTGGGCACTGGAACAGCTCCCCAGGGAAGTGGTCACAGCACAAAACCTGACAGAGTTCAGGAAGTGTTTGGACAATGCTCTCATGCATGTGGTGTGAGTCTTGGGGTGTCCTGTGCAGGGCCAGGAACTGGACTCAATGATCCTGATGGGTCCCTTCCAACTCGGCTTATTCTCTGACTCTACAACTGAAGTTCTGTGCAGAGCTACTCTCCTTTTGAATATATGCATACATCAGTTCTTACAGTGACTATGTCTTCTCCAGGCACTGACAATACTCCTCCAAACTGGAGGGAAAGCCAAGTACATCTTAAATCCATCAAAATTACATTACTGTTACAACACTACAACTGTCTTCCCCCCAAATATACTTTTTCACCATGTTTCCTCTCTCACAAAAAACAGATGGATCTTCTCCTTCTAGATCTTTTAAAAAACCTCCGATTTAAGCTAACTGCACTGAATTTCAAACCTTTTTTCCCATATTAGAAGAGTTTGATGTCTCTACTAGCATCTCACCCTGCCATGAAATCTGTGTGTTCATATGAGCGATATGTTGCACCTGCAGTAATTTCACAGATGGCTTCTCATATGTCCTTTGAGGGCTTGCCTGAGGCCAAAAAAATATTAAAGGGTGGCCAAAACAGCCTCTTTGTATACAACTTATTTCCAGATTGGGTTCTGGCGTCCTCTACTTAACCAGACTGTTTCTTTGCTTTAAAATAGTATTTGCTTCTGTGGGACTACATGGGGAGGAAATTACTGCTCAGGCAGGACCTGACTAAGGAGCTGTGCATTTAGAGAAGAATACAACCAGAATGGACTTTTGATAAAATCTGCTTGATGCTAGATGCACACTGGCAAACTTTACACCACCAGCATTCTAAAACTTCAGTTGCTTTATGCTGCTCAATTATTTTTTACAGTTCTTTTTTCAACTTTTTTTCATATCCATAGAATCCAAATTTCCTCATAAGGAGACAGACAAACCAAGAAATTAATAAAAATCTCTACTGTCTACTAGACAATAATTTACTGAGTATGTTTTCTTGTTACCTGTCACCAGATATTTTTGTCTTATTATTATACTAATTGTTACAAGATTTTCCAAGGGCTATAGCTGTAAGAAATCACTCTTCGGGTACTCTGCCATGAATTCTACAATATGTAAGGTTTCTTTCCAGCAGATCCTGCAAAATGAGTGTGGGTTTTTCATTAAAGGATTATAAAACCCCAAAGGTCTTGCATTTAATGTGTTTGATTTTCAATATACTTTAGTAGTTTGAAAGTCTCTAAGTCAACATGTCTACTACCACAATAAGCCTGGGTGGGAACATAATCTTCCAAGAGAGGAATGAGAGCCAAGGAGTAACTGGTGTGCAGCTCTGACCCAGAGGCATACCCTGACCCCAAAGTCACAATAGTTTTCAGCAATAGTAGCCATGCAGGTTGTTAAGGGCCGAAACTGGAGGCATCTTGGGAAGAGGAAGGAGTGGACTTATAAACAGTAATTTCTTAATGGATGGCACAGGGGTAATTCTGGCTTAATAAAGAGAAAGCAAAACTTCGCCTGTTGTGGAAGACACAGAACTGCTGTGCCAGTGACCAAAGATAACCTTGGGTTAAAACTTGGCTTTTCGGAAAAAAGAGTGGAACATTACATTTTTCTCACCCTTTTATAGATATATCTGCCATCATATGTGGTGCAGAGGTCTGATGATGATTGCTTCTCTAGTTCACACTGACAGATTTTTGAGGAAGGGTTTTTAAAATTCATTCCCCAGTCAGTAGGTCCATTCAGCAATCCACAGCATTGGTTCTGCAAGAAAGGAGTAAATTAGGAAATTTAAAAAAGAGGTGATTTTCAGTTTGAAGAGAGTAGGTGAGGGAGCTGAGGAACAAAGAACAAATTTTACTTCATCTTTTTCCATGTGGAAGTTGCCCCAAACTGATATATCTCAAACACTATTTACATTTCCATACCACTTATAAGAATGTTAGTGGACAAGTTTTTCAGTTTTGGGGTTTTTTTTTTTTTAATTAAAAAAAAAAAAAGTAAAAAGACCATATTTTCAGTATAAAGTGCTCAAAAACATTAACATACTATAAAGCTAGTAATTATAATTGCCAGAATGGAACTGGAACACTGGGTATAGTATTTTTTTAGAATCAAATCTTCTTTCTGTAGGTTATACTTGCAGAAGGGAACTTTCCAGCTCCAGTAACATCCACATTTCACATCTTTAAAAGCCAGGCTGGAAATGTAAAATTCAGGCACATAGAACTCTGAAATCTAGAAAAATAACCACTTTGAATGATGGTTATCCCTTTAAATTAGAAATGGACTGAGGAGACCAAGGCTCCATTTGGGGTTTGTGAAACCTAAACCAGGTGCAGTTTCACTTTATGTTCCATTTTATTCAAGGCACTAAAGCTCAGGGGTGTAGACTTGGGTTTGAGGTCTTCCCTCTATTAAAAAGCAGCTGAAAATGTTCACAAAATTTTGTATAAAAGCAAAGGCTGTGGGACATAATATAGCAGTCCTGTTACATTTAAATATTAATGCAGTAATTATGGGATTTTTCATTTTACTCCTCTCTCCAGGGAGTTGCTTATTACATCAGAAGAAGTAAGCTGTCTCAGAAGCAGTGGGCAAGGCTGAAGGTGGAATGGGGAAGAAGACGTGGAAGTAATATAAGACAGCTAAATGTTGTTTCTTGTTTCATTTTCTTTCATAAAGCAGTCTTTAAAAACTTAAGAATTAACTGTAAGTCTATCCACCAAAGTCATCACCCATTAGGGACTAAAAAAACAGAACAGCAGGCATTCTGTCAATGTACAGACCCAGGTACTTGTGGGAGGGGAAATGGTGTATGTTGTCAATGATATCAATGAGATTCAAGGGTATCTTCTGTGGGATACCCAGGAGCTAGCTGGGACTAAGTGTCGATCATCTGGGATCTTGCAGGTGGGGGAAGCCAGGAAAAGTATAAGCACAATAAAAACAAACTTCTCATACTATTTTTGTCCCCCTTCTCACACAGTAAAGTATGGCATTTCATGACTTCATAGAAGTATGACATTCCAAATTAAATACACTCTTGATGTTTTCCTCTTCCTTGGGGTAATCTTTCCTTTAAACTACTGCAGAGCTCTTATTTGGGATGTGGTGAAGGATCAATGATCCTTCACAGGTGAAAGCTGTAACAAATGACCATGCAGTCTTCTCATGAAAGAGCTTAGCTGTCAGTCTCACACGCATGTGCTGTGTCCTTTCTTCATTGCTCTTATAGACAGCACTATTACACAAAGAAATCATCACAGAAAGACCATGTCCTATCAAGAGAACAGAAACCCCTTCTGTGGTGTTTGAGCTTGCCTTTAAGTCAGACCCTTTCCCATCACCAGGGAATGAAATTCAAATCTATGGCAGAGTAGCCATAAAATGAAGGAGAGACAGATGCCAGAGATGAAACAGATAAAAACAACCCCAGCATTTTTTATTGTTAATTTACCTTTTTCTCAAACTTCTGGAACTTCTCCTGTAAGTCTTTATGTTCTCCTGTAGTGCTTTGCAGTGCTTTCACATTTTCCATTAGAGTCTGGTTAAGGGATGCTTCTGTCTGCATGTTAAAATATATAATTAATTTTTTGGGAAGAAACAAAACTCGATGAAGACATCAATGAAAACATAGACTAATACTGTACCTGAGATTTGTAGACAGCTCCTAAAACACCTCCTGTGACCTGAAGAATCAGGATCAGAAGCAGTCCAATAAAAAACTGGGAAGAAACAAAAGGTGTAGAAAACTATATTACTTTTGCCCAAGGTGATATAATTTCTTCTAAGTTAACATTTATCTTTCATGTGCTTGAATAACCATGTAGGTAGAATGAAGTTCCAGTCAGAGCTGCTCCAATTATTTCTTCTTTGACAATGAGAAAAGCTAGGGCTCAAGACAGAGCATGCTCAGCTGGTGACCAAAACAAGATGCACACCAGAACAGTGGCATGATAACAGTGTGTAGGTGACAGCTGGGCAGGAGGACAGGGAGGACACTCTAGGTGGACCAGCAAAGGGAGCAACTGGGACTTCATGGAATTAAATAGGGTAGGTAATGGAAGAAGGTTAATGAAGGGAATTTTGGTGATGGATGGATGGATGGATGGATGGATGGATGGATGGATGGATGGATGGATGGAAATAAAGCTAATGACATGCTCAGGTCTCTCTGGACCCTGTCTTCTTGCTGATGAGACCAACCATCATTTTTATGATGACAGAATTCAGAAGAGGCTCAAACTCAAGGTAAGCAATGGAAACACAGGATCATAATCATGCTTTTGGTTAAACTAAGAGGTTCCCATCCTCATTTGATACTACTTGCAAGGACTTTATCCATCAAATGTAGCTGTGGCCTGTTAAAGGTAGACAAATGTTTTTCTTTCCTACCAGCATCAGCATGCACCGGCTCTCCCTTACAGCACCACAACATCCCAGGAACCCAAGGACCATAATGATGGCGCCCACGGCTATTAGTAGATCAACTCCTGCAAACAGGCTGCTGTCTATCTGCAGGTCCTGAAAAGAGAGGGGAAAAAATCAGCTACAAGAAGGTCCTCCTAAAAACATCTGTATGCCCCAAAACAAGATAATTACTTTTCAACTGATAAATATACTGATTAGTAACTGTGGAGAAATTCTGATCCATAAATAAACAAAGATCTAAGGCTCCCTTCTCAAATGTTTTGGGGGAGAGCTTTGTGAAACCTGGGTTTTTTACAGCCCTTGTTTCTGTGCAAGATGAAAGTCAACTTTACAGAGTAAATGAGTAAATAAAGATCTTCTGTCTTTAAAGTGGCTTTCAATTGGTTTTCAGTCAATGAATCTTTGCTTTTTACTGGAAGTAGGAAACTTGATTATCTCAAAACCTCTCCTACATTAACCAAATGTTAAAGAAACAAAATCTCTGTTTGTCATTAGAAGGCCAGGAATATACTCTGTGACTGTTCCTGAGAGAGCACTTCTCAGAGCGATGCTGGATATATTAGAGAAATAGTTGGATGTGTTTTCCGCAGCAGTTTTCTTTTTCTTTTCTTTTTTTCTCCCCCCCGCCCCCCCCCCCAAGGCTTGATCTCTAATATTACCCTCAGAGATGAGAACTTTATTTTGATGTGTGGGACATTCAACTAAACAATTCATATACCTCAATATTATTAAATATCAAATTATTCAGTTCCCATAGGACTGGCTAAGGCCAAAGGCCAAACAGAGAAAAATGTTCAAAGAATATTTTCCAGCATGACTGGTGCCAAGATTAGCAAAAATGTCTGGAAGTTGTCACATTTATCTTTTGATGGAAATTGCAAAGGTATATAGACAAGTATAATTTGAAGAATGTGTTGTTCTTTCCCTTTCCAAATTGGACTGAACCTCCTGTTATTTATTCTTAGAAAGCTCTATTCATCTACAGCCAAATCCTTATGGTCTGCTCAATTATTACTGAGGCGAAACATACATTGGTTTTGAATGGGAGCTCTGCCTGCCTGGAGGCAAAAATGTGAGAAAACGTTTTCAATTTTCATCCTGACTTAATTCATAATTTTTTGGGGAGTACTAAGTGCTGCTACAGGAAAACAGCTTGTCACACACTTAAATATTCTCTTCTGAATAGGAAATCTCTCAAAAAATAAGATACGGTAGTTGTGGTTTTCCAAGCCCCATTGAAACATTCGAGCCATCATACTAGAGATTGTCAACTATCAAGTATGGCAGTTTTAGCTTCTAGAAAAACGTTGATTGAGAAATGAAAGTTGTGATTGTCCCTCTTTCCCAGAAGAGAATGGCAGAGCTCTCCACCATGACCTAATTTACCCAATGACACAGTGTCATCTGGAACCGAGTTCTCTTGCATCCATGCTCTGCTAGACATGAGACATCTGGGACTGGCTAAGGCAAACAGTGTCATCAGCCAAATAGCAGGAAATATACAGAGCTATCTTCTTATCTCCACCATCTTTTTAGTTCCAGGTGGGAAAATACTGACTTAAAAATTATTGTTCTTAAGTGACAGACTGTGCTAGAGCAGCAGGGGAGTTACTTGAGAAATTGGAACTTAATCTATACTGGAGGCTCAGTCTGAAAGCTGAAGACACGTTTCCATGCCACACCTGGCCATTTTTTCATGTCTATGGCCAAAAAGTCTTTTTGAAAATAGAAGAATGCAAATTAAGCTTTCCAATTAATTTGCATTTCTATGGGCCAAATTCATATGAAGACATATACTGCTTAAACCTTAGAGTCATTGGGTACACACTGGGCAAAAGGGCCTACAGGGCCATAGGGTCTTTGTAACATCAGGACCAGCCTTTGCTGCATGTCTGCAAGATAAGAGCTCCTCAAAACTGTATTTTCCCTAGCTTTGCAGAAAAAAAAGTCATAAAATCCAAAGTCATTTAATTACCCATACAAAAACCCAAGAGGGAAACTCAAGGACTTTCTTTTACCCTCCAGGAGGACTTTCAGGACATTTTAATCCTAGATATTTGGGTATCTAAAACTCTTTCTATATAGATATGACAGGGAAAGGATAAGGTGCTTTTAAGGAGTCATTGAAAATCAAAGGGAAAAATCCTTTCTCCCTTTCAAAGTTGCAGTTACTAGGGAAATAAGAATTGTGTTATTGAAGATAGTGAGAAAGATAAAAATATTCCATACAAACATATGGAGTAATCCTAAGAAAAGATATGACTATATTATTCTAATAGGGAAAAACATTGAAAAGTCTATGAGGAGCTGCATGGCTCCTCATTATTCTCTCTAAAACCAAAATTATTAACAAAACCACAATTATTTTTCATTAGAGGAGAAAGATACATTTTCAAGGACAATCTGTGTGCATCTGCATGAAACTACATTAATAACACCAGCAGATACTTCTCATAGTCATATATCTCTGCTTGCATCAATCACTTTATCTGACTACCTACATCATGATGTTTAATCTTAACATCATAAAACATCATTCCACATTTTATATGGTGCTGGTATGACTGCATGCATTTACCTTCTGAGCATCTTTGCTAACACGTATCCATATAGAGACTCCCAAAATAATGGAACCACACACCTGCGGAAGAAAATAAAGACAAGTTAGAAAGGTCAGCAATTTTTTTACTAAGTCAGCATCCAAATTGCACCAGATGCTGTCCAAACTTCTGAAATCATTTGTTTGGCAAAGCAAAAGAAACATGAATTGCTGGAGCAGAGAATATTGATTCATTTCCAGGAAAATTCATAAGTGTAGTTAAATCTTCAGGTATGCACCAAATCCCTGATGTTTCTACCTCAGAGGACTATGCATTTTCATGATGATTTATACAAGTGGTTGGGAAGCACACAGAAATTCTGTCAGATGAGAGAGGAATATAAATTGCTATTGTATGCATAAAACGTGTCTGTAAAGAACATTTTTTCTTGTATAATGGGAACATGAGATTTGATAACGGATGTTTGCATAAATGTTGTTTCTAGATTTATTCAGGACACATATTTGGAGACATTCTCTACGGTAAAGCTACCAGGAGAAGTTCTTTAAAAAGTCATTCTTCTGTTTCAAATGCAGCAATCTCCAATCCTTTGAACTCATAAAATGCCTATAGTAATTGTTTCCATTATACTTTTACAGAAAACAGCCAACTACAACTTAGTCTTGTACCTGCGAATGTAAGACGAGGGTGGCTTGCCTTAAGATGTTGAAGTCAGGGAAGATAAATCCCAGGTCCAGATACAATCCTTCATCCCTAGTTGTGCTCCTATTTCATTGATCATTGAGGCATTGTTCCCCTGTGTGTCAGTCACTCTATTCCTGACCTTGCTGCTGATGATTCTTACACAGAATTTCTTTTTATCAGGTCTTAAACACAGGTAACCAAGAGGCTATTCAGGAGTAAGGATCGTGCCTACTGAGATGACTGGCAGGAAAGAGATGTCACTGAGGACCAGGGACCAGTCAGATTTAGAATTATCTCCCTGTCTGCCATTAATACTCAGTCATAAAGGACCCTGATGTGTTGTTATGAATTTCCCATGAAGACTGGGACTATTCTTAACCTTTTGAAATTAAAATTGTTATTTTTATATGGTTTAGATATTTTCTCTTTAAAAATACTTTCCCCACAGAAGTTTTCATGCAATATTCAGCATCAAAGATATGAATGACCTTAGCAGATTATTGAATATGGAATAAAGCCAGCAAACAGACATGAGTACCACACATTCTCCTGTTCAAAGTAGAGCTCCTAGAAGTACTTTTTAAACATGAAAAGGAAATTTGCACAGTCAATGACAACTACAACATGTTATCACATTTAACTAGAATTTCCCACTGAAACCTTTTGAATCCTGCTGAATCTGCCTAGAAACTGTTGGTATCATATGAGTCTACATTTTTTTCTTGTTCAGCAGCACTGTGGGAGTGATGCGGCTATTCACTAGATAACATGGGCCTACTAATGTGAAAATATCCGCTGAAGCATCTATTGCTACAAATCCAAACAGAGTTTGTCACACTGTCTTTTTTGTTACATAGAATCTCCCATAAAAATACAGCTCAGTAGTAGAAGCAAATGTAGCTAAATGTACAGGAACTCATCAATCAGATGGGAATGCTACAGTATTTCCTCCATGAAAAAATAGAAACACCATTTATTAATCAAAATTTTAGTAAGATGTGCCTATATTTTAATTTTAAAATATAGAGTTGTTTTAAGTTGATAAAAAATGTTCCATTTCAATAAAATCTTAATGGTTTGTATATTATTTTCATAATACACAAAGTATACAAAAACACACAATGAAAAGGTTTGAAATTGCAAATAAAAACGGTCTGTTCCCAAAGCATCCAAGTTGAACATGTCAAGTCTGCTGGAATACTCCATCTTAATTTTTAAGTTTTCTTAAAATAAAGTTTCAACTAAAGAAACTCTTATTTCAGGAAATTTCATTTTTAATGAACCAGTGTTTTCTGATGGAATAAAATGAGCTTCTTTGAAAATGTCCTCACCCATTTTCCCAAAACTAGATGGCTATAGTATTTTTGCCTTAACCCTTGATAAAGAATCAGTGATCTTATCTCAGTCTCCTAAACTGAACAGAACAGGACTGCTGTCCCTCAAATCTGGTCAGTCCTCTTCTCAGTCTTTCAATTTTGGTGTGATGAGGAAATACAGCCTTGTTAGTTAAAGCAAATATCATCTCAGATGAGCCTGATGTAGTTCTAAACCAACAGTATATTAAGACTCTGCACTTCTCGTACACCCAAATACCAAATTTATGGGCAATTTCCTCCACTGGCACACCCTTTTTAAACATTGAGTTCAAGTGTATTAGGAGGAATTTTTACAAGGTTATTTCTAATCAAGGAAACACTGGCTGGAACTGTCCGTGAGACACCTGAAATTACAGCTCTAAGAAGGTCCTACAGAGAAAGGGGTCAATGGCCCAGCAAACCTGCCAAGCTTGTGTTGCTATTTCAGGGACTGAGATGTTCACATTAAGGTTCAAGGACTACTTTGTTTATAGATGGAACTGCAAGTGTGGTATTAACAGCAGATCAAAGATGCTCTGTCACTAATCATGTTGTCTTGAACTAGCGTCAGACATCAGAGAAAATAAGTCAGTCAGTATTCAGTGAAAAAAAGGTAATTCTACAATTTTCCATGATGTGGAGAAGCAGAAGTTGACACAATGAGGACAGCCGGTGAGACTGGATATCCTGAAAACTCTGAAGAAGGAAAAGAGGAAAAATCTGACATATGTGTCAGGTTTCATGCACAAAACTAACAAGAATTAACTTGTGAGTTAGAAACTCCATACAGGCACCCAGTTCCAAAGCACAGGTCCTCAAAAGCCCGTAGTCAGCTATTTTTCACCAAAGTGGGAAGATGCAAAACTCTATTGATGTGCTGGAGGCCGGCATGGGGCTCGCGGGGCTGTAGATTCCCGAGGGACACATGCTATGTGGTGAAGCCATAGTCACTTAGCAGAGCTGTCTTAGACTATTCCAGGGCTTACACACTTAGTGTGATGCTGCAAGAACTGCTCAGAAAGAGGCATCAGAAGTCTGGGAAGCCCATTCCTGAGTCTTCTAGGAGGGGACATTCCCAGAGAAATTGCAAAGGGCATAAAACGAAAGGATGCCAGGTAAATATGCCACTGTTGTTCTTATCTATCAAGTTTAAAGTCACCTTCATTTCTCATATCAGTAATTTTCCACTTGTCAACTCCCTTGTGCACTAGAGAAAGCAGCTGTGGAACAAGTGGCTGTAAAGTCATCTCTGTTCCCTCCCCCCTCCTATCTCAATTTAATGATTTCCAGAAATTAGAGACAAGAATGTGATCAAAAAAATTCAGTTTTGTTATATTTCTGCTAGCCCATGTTCTTCCCAATCTTGATCATGCTAAACTAAATATCTTCCTAAAAATAATTAACTATAGCTGCATTCCTGTCCTCCTCTGTTTCATTCTTCCGTATCTTAATAATGCTAAATTCTTTCCCTTAAAATAGTTTACTACAGTTGCATTCCTGTCCTTCTCTGTTCCATCCAGGCAGTCACATGCACAGCAAATGCTCTCAGTATTTCATTCCTCAGAATACAGTACAGGTTTTCCAACTTTGGTATAAAGATAGGAAGTTTGTTTACCACATGCTTGCTTCAAGACTCCCCGAGGATCGCGCCCCTTTTTTTCCCCTAGGAAATCCATACTGTCACCAGAGTCATGGGACATTATTCCAATGCTCGTTCTAGAAGTAGTTTGGAGCTTTTCTAATGGTAGTCTGAGACATTTGCCCATGTTTTAGCTTAGAGCAAAAACAGATGAATGTGAACAGGTGTGCTGGTTTTGGCGGGGGTAATTTTCTTCACAGTGGCTGGTATAGGGCTGTGTTTGAGATTTGTGCTGAACACAGGGCTGATAACATAGAGCAGATTTTGCTATTGCTGAGCAGGTCTTACACCAAGTTTTCCTTTCATACTGCCACTCAGGTGAGGAGACTGAGGGTACATGAGAGGTTTGGAGGAGACACACCTTGTACAGGTGACCCCAACTGACCAAAGTGATATTCCAGACCATTTGGTATCATGCTCAGTAAATAAAGCTGGGAGGAAGAAGGAGGAAGGCAGGGGACATTTGGAGTGATGGCATTTGTGTTCCAAAGTAAACATTTCACAAGATGAGGCCCTGCCCTCCTGGAGATGGCTGAACACCTGCCTGCCGGCGTGAAGCTGGGAATTAATTCCTTGTTTGCTTTGCTTGCATGCAAGGCTTTTGCTTTCCCTATTAAACTGTCTTTATGTCAACTCACGAGTTTTCCAGCTTTTAGGCCCCCAATTCTCTCTGTGATCCTGCTGGTGGGGGAATGAGTGAGTGTCTGCCTGGTACTTGGCTGCTGGATGGGGTCAAACCACAACAACAGGAAAAACTTTCTGAGGGACAGGAATTTGAATTCAGTTACTTACAGATTCTTGTAAGTACTGTTGCATAAAAACTTCAACACAAATGTCAAAAATCTTCAATCTGCCGTGAGAGAAGTGGAGGAAGAAACTGGGGGAGACAGTCCAAACCATCACTGGTCTGTCAGGAATTTCTTTGTGAGGTCCATAAGCAATCAAAGAATTTTGGCTAGCCACAAATTTTCCAGGGCTACTGTTTGTGGTCCCTTTTGCACGGTATCACCTTTTCACTTGAAAAAAATCCCTTGAGGCAAAACCCATAAGGTAGCCAGTAGTTCCGCTTCTGGTTTCAGTGAACCCCTGGTGAACCTGAAAAACCTCTGTCAGGATATCTGAGGGTGAAGTTGAACCATGAGAGAAACATTCTTTAACTCAAACCTTTCCAGAGCTTCCAGGACCTGAAATTCTTGCAACCCAGCTGAGATGTGATAAATAGACAAATACAGTTCAAATAAGACCCAGAAACCTGCCTGCTGTGCTATGCTGTATCGGCCTTGGTACAGCTGTGCCAGTACTGCCAGCTCGTACATTCTTACAAACTTTTATTGTCCACCATCAGAAACTAATTATGCACTGAATGTAAAGCAAAGAGCCACAAAGAAGGATATGAAAACCATTTATCAATTAGGAGGCTAAAAATTCAAGTGAATTTTCCGTATTTTCTGTTGCAACTTCATTTTCACATGAAAATGTAAGATCCTTCAAGGATCTTGCACACAAACAACAGCAATAAAAGGAAGGAAACTCTTCACTGTTATTGGAGAGTCTGTTATCTTCTGACTGAGATGAGGGAGGTCCCTTGACATGAGGAGCACAAGATGAGCAGGAAGACTGAGTTGTGGCTTTTCTGCTTTTGAATGCAGAGGAAAAGGTGTTTAGATGGAAAAAGACAAAGGGAAGGGCAAAAGTTAAATATATTCTCCCCTCCGATTTAGAGTCGTACTCTGGTTCCACTTAGGCTCTATTTCCTTTACAATTCCTTTAACTACAGCATTCAGATAATGGGGAACACATTTCTTACACCACTAATAAAAGTTTAAACACTAACTTACCCAAAATAAAAAGTTGAAGATAAACATGGAGTACTTCATGCAGCTGCTTACACCCGCCATCTTCAACAAGCTGAGACAACAACAAGCACTGCAAAAGAAGCTTTCCTAGGAGTTTGACCTTGATATAAAAGTTGTTCTTGTGTCTTCAGAAAACCTCTCAAACCACGTCAAATACACTGTGCTCTGCTACTGAAAGCAAAAATTATGACCAAGTCATCCACAATTACTTAAATAGTTGCTCTACCACAGGTAAATATTAACCAAGCATTGGGGAAGCACTAACAGTTGTTATCACAGAGTCTCCAGGCTCTTACTGTGTCTTGTGATTTGTACTTTTCTGTAATCCTATTACTTGTCCTACGCCTCAAAAGTAAATAAGGAAGCAAAAGTGACAGTTTTAAGAGAAAGAGAAGTCAGTACAAAAACATTTCAAAGACCGGCTTTTAAGAGGAGGTTGAAATGATGGCATTTCCTAACACTTTACGTTGCAGAGTTTACTCTTTCACTGCCAAGTGTTCACTGCCAGCATTCATTCAGATGTATTCGCACTCCCACTTCAGATGTTCAACCGGCATAAAGGGATGGGTCTGCTTTATCCTAGCAGAGGAGGAGTAGGGAATCTGCCAACATTTTTTCACTCTGAGTATCTACTTCAGACCCTTTTCTTCTTCCTCACCAAGTCAGGTGAGGAACCTGAACATTGTGTTGCACAGAACGTCCTACTGTGCAGGTTTCCAGAAGCATTGTAAACCCCAGCATAGTTATCCTGGTTCTGGCATTAGATGTAGGGTACCTCTCAGCAGTAGGAACTAGACTCATCCCAGAAGGCAAGACAATAAGCTTATTTCATTAGTTTTGGGTTTTGTCTTGTTTGTTTTCTTCTGTGTCACTCCAATGAGGAGTCCTAAGGGAAAAATAAAGGTATTATTGCTGTGATTTTTCTATCAGCCTATTTTCTGAAGAAGCCCCATACTGCAGTACTTGTAGGAATGATGGTCAGACACAGGTTTCTCTGAATTTGTCATAAAGAAAAGGCTCACTGTGTGAGAGATTAAGGACACGCTGATTTGAAGTGATTTATGAAGTCTGCTTAGCAAAAACCCAGTTTTCAGTCTTCATTGGCAATTCCTGTTCCTCAATTCTGCTCTCTGTATTTGAAGAAAATGGGAAGTGTTAGTATATAAGACACCTGTAGATGGTGACAAAAAGATGTAACTTAGAATCTGGCTTTTGTAGCATCCACTAAAAACCCCCAGTCCTCTGCATTTAAAACAACTCCCTCTAGATGCTGTCTTAACTAACTTTTAATGAAAGTATGATGTTGTAATCTCTCCATTCCCTTTCATTAATTATATTTAAACAGACACAATCATTCCCATTTTCAAGAGTGGATCTATACCTGCCTCTGACTTTCTGTGCTCCTTTCTGGAGCACTCTTTGTTATAACTCTAGGATGTCAACTGGCTGACTACCCTATTTCACAATATTCACCCTAAATCTGAGAATGTTCCTAAAAATAATTGCGCTCATGAAATACAGATTTTGTGAGGACTGGGAGAAACAACTTTGGTATGGTTTAGATCTAACGCACTTCACAAATAAGTAAATTGAGAAATGTGGGTGTCTTTATGGAGGGATGCCATAACCACAGATGAATCATGAGAAAAGTTTAAACAGCCATATAAAAATGTATGAAAAGGACCGTGAAGTGTAGTAAGGGAATCACAGATGATACAGGATTTGAAAAGATAAGTCTGCAATCAGACCATGCAATTGCAGTAAAAGAAATTTATTGTAAGTAGGGTTTGGAAATGACATTATGTACCAAAAACTACACTGCTGTAAGTCTTCACACAGAGTAGATACTGATGGAGCTGTAGCACTGTTGTCTGTGAGATGTTTAGCCCAGGCATTCCATCAGAGATGTCTGAGGAAAAATGTGCTGGGGTAATTATAACACTGAAAGCAAGCATGAGCATTCACACTGGCTCTTCAAAACAGGCCAGTGTGCAAGGATCTTTCGTGTATAAATGCCCAGAAGTTCTGGCATTTCTCAGTTTTGGTTTTGGTGGGTTTTTTGGGATTTGTTTTTTTGGTTTGGGTTGTTGGGCTTTTTGGGTTTGGTTTTTGGTTTTTTGGGGTTTTTTTTTGCGGGGGTGGTTTCTTGGCATAGGTTGAGGGGTTTGGCTTTTTTAGGGGTTTTTGGTTTGGTTTGGTTGGTTTAGTAGGTTTTTGGTTTTTGGTGGGTTTTTTTGTTTTGTTTTGGTTTTGGTTTTTTTAATAAGCCAATTGAACATAACTGTAAGCAAGTTCTGGTAAGATCCCAGCTTACAACATGCTCAATTACAGCTGCTGAACAGAAACTCAGTATCTATCTGACTTTACTACAATTCCTACATGTTTTATATCTATATTTAGTGGTATCTAAAGTAAAAATATGTCATCTGAGTTTAAAAAGCAAACAAGTAGTTTCCAATAAGTGACAGATTTTCAGCTTAAATCTTTCGTATGATTGCCTATTTCTTATTTCCTGGCTACACAGTGCTTTTTTATGTCTTGGAGAAGGGAAAGGCTACAATTATGGCACAGATCACATCCTTAGTTGTACCTACAAGTACAAAGGTCATGCAGATAATTGCAGAAGCTTATAAATCACAGGAATGGCATGAGAAATTTTGTTGCTACTTGTCTGCATATGAAACTGCTTCCTCTACCCCTCCACTAACTGATTACATGATCAGCTATACCCTACCAGCAGCAAAGCCTGTGCCACAAGCTGCTCAAATTCTTTAACCAGGAAAGAATTTGTAAAAACCCATTTACTTACTGCTCCTCCTTACAGATTAGAAAAGGAGGGTTATCAATGCAGAGACTGGGTGCAGCACAGGGTGGAAGCCTCTGACACAAAACACACAGCTCCTTCCACAGCAGGGGAGCTCTGACAGTGTGCTCACTCAAGAAACCGGAAAGGGAGAGGCTTGTTTCAGGAAAAAAAAAAAATTTAAAAAAATTAGAAAAAACAAAACAAAACAAGCAAACAAACAAACAAACAAAAAAACAAAAACAAAACAAAAAAAAAAAACAAAAAACAAAAAAAAAAAAAAAAAAAAAAAAAAAACATAAAAACCCCAGTACATCGATAATGAGCCTGGAGTAAAACATGTCCCCTTTGACACACCCCAAGAAGCTACAGTTGGTTTTACAGCGCTTTTGTCTTCCTTCACCTTTGAGCCTTCCTTACTTTGAGTCTTTTTCTTCTTGTCTTACAACCTCCATTTGCTCTTGTTCGGTGCCTCCACAGGGTCGGGCTGTGACCAAAGCCCCATATCAGATGACTCACTGCACAGCCAGTCATACATTCAGGTCCAGACTTGAAAAACTGATTTGTCCTGGGTAGCAGTAAAGTCCTTGAATGGTGGGATGTGAATAGTGGAGAATAGTATTTCTGCCATTAGAATTTCTCCTCAGTTCAGTGATAAATGCACAACAGAGAAGACAGTAAGAACTACATTCAGAGGGAGCTTGAAGCTTCAAAGAGATCAGTAGATCTCAGGAGCTGTTGAATCAGTAGAGTCAGCTTATATAAGGTGTGCGGAGATGGATTTCAGGCTGTCACTGCATTTGGCTTTCAGCCAAAGGGATACTTCAACTCCTGCAAACTCACTTGTTGCTCTGAGGTCTCTACTCAATACAAGTTTCTGCATTTCCTGGTTAAACTCCTGTCTAAACAGAAGTGAAAATTATAAGAGCTTTTTCATGCTTTCACAGTAAGTTGCTTACCCATGATGCCTTGTGAAGCAAATGTTGAGTGCCATTAGCCTTGACAACATTTCAACACTCACCTAAATGGGAAATGCTGCCTAATGAAGGCATGTTTGCAGTGCAAACAGTAGGACAAACGCTTTCAAACCAGTGCAAAATTTTAGTATCTGTTCTTGTCCATGACCACATTTGCAACGCAAGGTCTGACTAAGCTTGTCGTTAGGCCACTACAACTCATGTTTTGGGTTACAACCTTAGCAAGTAGATCTTATTGCAATATTATAATAGGTTGCAATACTTCTGTTGTAAAAATGAAGAATACTCCTATGTCTGACTCTTAACAAAATACTACAGTGTTATTTTTCATATGTGACACTGCCACGGCAGCTGAGTTTATATACAAATCCCACAGTCAAACAATTACAAGATCCTTTTGGAACTGTGCCCTTAAACTCCCTGTTTCTTGCCATTGACCAAAAAGTGAGCCCAGGAATTTGAAGACATATGAGATGGATTCCACACAGGACTTTCCTCAATGTCAGAGCTGTCTCTGTTCCACAGCGGACATTTTTTGCTCTTAGAGTGCTCTAAAGGAAGAGAATGTGTCTTTCACTTATAGAACTTCTTTGTTCTGTTAAAGTGACACAAAAAGTGGGGGGGAAAGACAACAGGAAATGAAGATTTGGTATAGTATGTTATGCTGTGGGCACATCTGCAGAATTTTTGCCATGAAATGGATTTGCCCTGACCCAAAGCTGTGTAGCTGTAATAGCAAGGTGTAGCCCAAAGATGCAAGTCCATTCTATCAGAGATACTGATTGATTACAGCTCAGCTGTGCTCTGACCCCAGCTCCACCCCAATTACAGCTCACAACAAGTTATAATCCCCACAGAAAGCAGTCTGGTGTGACCTCTCTTTGCCAAATATCGCTACTGACTTCCTTCCTTTCTCTTCCTCCATTCTACCACACCCTGAACTGTTACAAGGATGAGCAAAGTTCTGTCTTACAACAGGATCTGAAGCCTTTCCATTTCCTATGGGCTACAAGAGTGAACTGGACTCCTGTTAGTGTCCTGCTGGGAACTGATTCCTGGCCTGTTAGGGCTTTTCCTTTCATTTTTAAATAATAGGTGCTTGTAGCCACTAGCGGTGTAAACTCTCCTTTCATGATGACTATGTTCTTCTGCACTTCAGCAGAGATATGCAAACTCTTTATATAGCAGATCCAGCCCAACCTGAGCTGGTGAAAAACCCAGCTCAGAAGAGGCAGTGGCCTGATCATCAAAACAAACCTGGATGTGCCAGGCACATCCATACACACAGGAGCAGCCAAATCCTATTGTGTGCCTTGCCAGCCCCAGCTCTACGCTGGGAAATGCATAGCTGGGGTACCCTGGTGCTCTCCTCTCCTCTTCTCAGAGGTCTGGAGAAAGGCAGTGTGGGTGTATAATATCCCTCATACCAAAACAGGCAGCTCTGTGCACCAGGTGAGTTTGTTGGCCATCAGGGCACTGTTCAGAGCTGTGTCACACCTTCCCTCTGAGCACACTTTTCACATTAGCCATGTAAATCTTGTCCCCAGGCAGGGAGTCTAAATGGGGATATGTCTTCACAAAAAGTTCTTATTCTTACAAAAGTTTCATCAGAAAATCCCCATCCAGCTCTGTGCTGAACTCCTACCCAGACGCTCCATGGCCTGGCGCCAACAACACTCATATGTTCCTGTTTTAGCAAGGTCTAGTGTCTCAAACACTCTCACTTCCCCTAAAGTAACAACTCTTCCAGAAAACAAATCTCAAGCAGCAGGTCCGCCTGTGATCCGCTCTCCCTCCCAAAGGGTGCAGCCTTCTCTTCCCATACACCACCGGTTTTCTTCTGAGCCTTTCATCTGAAAACACTCTGAAATACATATTTTTAAGGTTTGAGTGATAGTTGGCTAGTATTAAAATAAAATAAGGCCTTAACTATGAATAAACTCACATACCTAATCCACATATTTCTCTTCACACCCTTCCTGCCTCTCCAGACCTTCTTGTTTATTGCTAGCTTTCTTGGCTGCTTCACATAATTTTTGCTCATTTATGTACTTCATGCACTAAGCTCTTCTTTTATGTCAGGGTTTATGTCAGGGATTTCCTATTTCCCAGCACCTGGTCAGAATTCATTTAAACTGTACATCTTCAAGTTTAAAATATTTTGGTGGTTGCAAAATTAATTCATCTTTGATTAACATGCTAATCAGTGTCAGTAAGACGTTCACTATCTAGCCTGTAAGTATATTATTAAGCCTAAGTTCGTTTAAAAAAATGCTTGCTAAAGAACCCATGCTGAAAATATTTCTTGTAGGTTTGTATTATGTAGGCAGGGCTCCATGTACTGCAGCTGTGACTAACGTAAGGGGTGGTATTTTTGACCCCTGGCATTTTCAGCATATCTTGAAATTGTCTGTGTCATAAAATACAGATCGCTGTGAAGAAAGATGCCTTAAAAATGCAGAGAACAGCCTGTGTCAATGAAGAATCAAAAGGTTTCACATGCATCTTTAGAATATTGCCTTCTTTTTCAAGCAGGGGGGAGCAGATCTAGGAGTGTTTCTCCTGGAGAAGACCTACATATTTCATATTCAGGTATAAACACCAGGAAATAATTCCAATTTTGTTTATGCCTATGTAAATCAAAAGAAGTTTATAAGGCAAGTCACTGTGAGTGCAAATTTGAAATAATATAGCTAACCTTTCTCCCTGCCATATTTTTTTCAAGGAAAAAGAATAAACCTGTCAGAGAAATGTGACACTTTCTCTCTGAATTTTCCCTGCTGCCCTCCAGCCATGGGTGGGAAGTGTCCCACTGGTATGAGGCCCAGACAGGTATACAGTCATTTTGTGATCCAAAACCAGATTCTTACCTGTCAGAAAATGGGAACTAGGTCATTCTGTTGTTGTTTTATAGACATGAGTTATGCAACTACAATTATGTTATTCCCTATAAAGATGCTTTCTTAATGGTTTATATGAAAATTCTACATAATACAGGCAGGCAGGCAATGTGGTCACCAGTTATGTTTAGAATTAAAGCACAGGAAGTCCATAACATCTGCCATGAAACTTTGCTAAAAAATGCAGATTTGATATTTATTTTGACAAGTGTATTTCTTCTATTTCAGGATAATATGACACTCAATCCGCTCTTTCAGTGAGGCATACCTCTGTTTGGCAAAGTAAGTAAACACAAAACACGTAAAAAAAATTAAAAACTAGTATAAGTAAGCAAACTTTAGATTTCAACATTATTAATTCCTTAAGTTTCATCTGAGGTAAAACATCCATACTCTGAAAGTTGAATGGGAGCTTCATTATTTTTCTATGGTTGCTGTAGACAAAGTGATGCTATCAAAATAACACAGCACAGCAAGTGAACTACAAGTTTCACAACCCCCTGGAACTCAGAGATCCTCTGGGAGTATTCTACCAGATGTGTATGGTCTTTTCATAGTCCAGAGAGGAGTTTCCATCAGCCCTCATCTGCTCACTGACCTTCACAATCCCGCTGACATTAAACTCTACTGCTCTGCAGCACTTTGTGGGCACTGGGGTCTTTTCTGATTCAGATAGTTGTATTGCTTTTTCAGTTTAATCCTCTCACACACAAAACTCTCATTTCTACCCCTGAGTGCTGTTTCTTACAAAACCTGAATATGAAAATTCTGTCATTTGCAGACTATAAACATTTGTTGAAAAAACTCTTATTTCAATTTCCATTCATCTTTGTCCCACAAGTGCTATTCATTTATCCCCTCTATACATAGAAAGACTCTTTTCTTTCCAAATGTTTTTTTTCTGTAGCTGAAAGGGCAGGAAGAGAACTGAAGAGTATTACTGAAAACTTTATAGTAACTACCAAATAGCAGAGTTAGAGACTTCACCTACTGGCAATGAGCCAGAATTATAACTTGCACATGTGCAATTTACATTTGCACTAAAAACTAATTTCCTTCTGAAACCATTGAAGAAAGATGCTGTAAAGAGCCTGTTCCTCCTCAGAAAAGCAAAGAAGCCCATGCTGAGGGACTGTTGGCCTCTCGAGCCTGTAATCAGAGCTAAGAGTGGTGAACTTTCCTTTCACAGGAATCTCAGAACCATCCAGCTCTAAGCTTCAAATGTTAACCACTACTGTAAAAATAGTTCCTCTTTTTTTCATCTTTCACAAATTGTCTGGGATTACCTCCCTCTGATCAGACAAACACATGGAACTGGAATAGTCCTGGCTGTTGCATAAAGATGAGTCTCTTCAATGTTACAAGAGGTGTCCAAGACCTTCATTTATGGACAAAAAGAAAAAATATGCATACTGAAATACTCCTGGGGCTTTTGTAGCTGCAGAAGTTCTTAGAGACCAACCCAGGCTTTTGTAGGTCATGATGTGCTTCCTCACTTGCCTTCTGATGCCCTTGACTCATTCTATGACAAACACTGCGATACCACAAGGGAGGAGCTTCTGAAGATGAGCCTTTGATTGATGCCATCCGTGAAGGATTTCAAAGTCCTGCACGCAGTTGGCCTTAGAGCTGACTGAAAATTGAAAATCCTCCTCTGCAGGGCCAGGCAAGACAAGCTTTATGGAACTACTCTGCCTCAGAGTGTGTCCTGGTTGGATAGCTGGAATCACAGAGGCCTCTGTCATTTGGCAAGCTAATGCAACAACTCAAGCCCAGATTCAGTCAGTACACTCCATTTTATGTTATCTGAGTTACTATAAGAACTACTTGCCCCTTTGAAGGTATTTGGCCAAAGCCAAATCTTGAGCAACCATGTTTATATCCATGGCATGAGCCTGAGGAACTCACAGGAAGTGTGAACTAAAATAAATGCAAATGATGAAACTCTAATTTTAATTTGAAATAGAATATTCTTTATAGATAACATGTAAAACAGAGGTGAGAATGCCAAAAGGAAAGGGACAAAACTTAGCAACTAAAAGTCAAACTGAATCGTTTTCATGTCATACTTCTTTGGAACACAGTTGCTGCGGTTAAGATAATAAAAGACACTTTTCCATTAAGCTGTAGTATTCCCAGCTTAATGCTAGGCTTTGTGTATCCTCTTTGCTAAATCATTTACTCTCTGAATGTGAAGAATTTTTTCTTTTGTCATGTCCATAGATGAGATTAACAAGCACACACACTTTATACACTTAATTAATCCTTGTGATGATTCATGCGCGTGGGGGTCAGACTCTAATCCAAGTCAGACCTCTAAAAATACTTGACCTCCAGATGTCTGTGCTGACTGCTGTAGCTAAGAGCAGAGTGTGGACACATCATCTTTCTTTTCATAGCACCATAGTACAGATTAGTCATATTCAAATGACCCATACAAAAGATATACTTAACAGCGTGCTGACAATACCTAAAAAAAAGGACATTTAGGTGCGGATTTTGATTTTGGTTTTAGTTCAAAATCTGGCATCAAAGCAATTTTGCTTTTGAAAGAGTCTTTGGGTACTAAGAGAAGGCATAAGCACAGTGCTGCACACAATAAGCTTGTTGCTAAAGATGTCAGCCATTATGGGAGCATCCTCCAGGGCACACACTGCTGAGTGAACAGGACTGTGCTCCAGGGTGCCTGATACCCCTAGAATGGGTGTCAGTGAAATACTACAACCAAACAGAAATGTTGCAAGAGAAGAATGACCATGATTCTTATCATCATTTGTTTAGATTTAGCTCCATTCTTGGGTTTTGAGGTGCACAGTTCTTCATGAGTCAAATTTATTCACAGATCTGGAAGGCTTTTTCTCCTGTCCTTTCACACAGTCATACACAAATCAGATGTCTGCTTGCATCTGAGTATGTTGGTTGACTTAGTCTTACCACTGCATTACTCCAAATTTATTCTGTGACAGCCACCCAGAACACCCTCTCATGAGGATATTTCTTTTCCATACTTTTTAAATATGATCCCTTTCATTTTATGGCACTCACTTAAAAGGTAAGTCTGAAATTCAGGTTAGTTTTCTAACCTGATGGTGATCCATCCTACGTATATAAAACAGGTGAGATTACTTTTTATTATCTAAAAAACATCTTTTTTTAGAGATAAATTATTTAGACTGAATTTAAAGGATTAGCTCAAATTATATGCCAAATTTAAGAAGCTAATATTAAAGGAAAGAGGTATTACCCTAAAAGCTTTCTATCTTTGCAAGAATTTAAGTGTTGTGCATTACATAAATCATACCATAAAAAATGTCTGCTGGCTTTACTCACAGATAAGATACATAGCTATTTTCCATCCTGTTGGATTACTTAGAAAATATTTACTCATCCCAGAAAGTCTGTTAATCACGTGCGTAAAGGAATATATTCTTACCTGCTATAAATGGGAATAACTTCACTGATTTTAAAATTGGTCTTAGTAGCAGAAGAAACATACCACAGGCCATTAACTCCTGAAAATATTGAAAACGAGTTCATCAGATCAGAATAGATGTAGGAAGTTTAATATCTTCCACAATGATCCGTCTGATGTATTTCCTCATAAAGCCTGTCAACGATGGCAAAAAAAGAAAAAAAATCACAGAGGTCAAAAGCTGTTTTCTCAAACCATCTGCACTGCAGTTTCAATAGAAGTTGCTGTTAAATGTGGTGGATTCTACTTCACTTGAAGCATTTAAATTAAATCTGAATACCTTTCTGAAAAGATATGCTATACATCAAAGAGAGGCATTGAGCCTGGAGCAAAAATGAACTAGTAGGTTTCTGTGGGCTGTATCACATTAGAGTTCAGAACAGATTACCTTAATGTTCTCTCCTCACCTGAACGTATGAATTGAGTCTCATTCAGGTAGACTGTACTTCACCACCATAACTATGCTGATTCCATGAACTATAAAAATATAATTTTTAATTTAAGGAATTGGCCTTTAGCTCAGTGAGTACTCTTGAGTCACATAAAGCGGGCTCTTGTTAGTGCAGACATCATATTATATCCTTTTTTATTATCTTCCATTCTGGCAGTTTGTTTTCTTCACTTTTTCTGCTCCCATTGCTATTCTGGTTAGGAACATTCTTTTAATTTCCATTCTAAACTTGCACACAGCCAGTTTACATTTATGTATTTGATTTCTGTCTTTTCTTACAACTACATCTTTTAGCCTAAATAGTTATTTTCTTTCTGTAACACCTTCATGAACTGAAAGACTGCTTTGTCCAAAAGATGCCACATTCTCCTAGTTTCTCCTCACAAGATGCTGGATGAGTGAAAAATAGCAGTAGCCATCCCTCTTTCTACGTGTAATTGCTCTCCTGACCATAGCTGTCTTTCTTGTCTGTATCACAGCAACACTACAAACTTATCCTGGTAAATAATATGCCCAAGTTCCCATCCTCAGATTTTACCAGATTGGTTTCTGGTTTATGACCCAAGGCTTTTTCTTATCACTGTCCAAGCTAAATACTTGACATTATATTTTGCAGAAATTCATCCCCTTCTAATCCTCCAGGCCTCAGGCCATTCAGCTTTTCCTCTATATCTTGATTGCTCAGATCTTGATCATCTCTCAAACCTTTGTGTCACTATCATTTCCCATCAGGTTCTCCCATTCTCCACTACTGGAAAAATATTAAAAAATAAACATCCCAAGTCTGCCCCTTTGCTGCTCCTGTTCTGCTCCTCTATAAACTAGTTCCTTCAAGAACAGCATCTTCCCTTTCAGCACTACCTTATTACATCTCTATTTTAAGCATCTCCTTACCCACCACAGAGTGCTTCTGTTGATCTTCACCTTCACTGATTTAACAGATATTCCCCTATGTGTCATCCCATCTCATGCTTTATAGAGATGGGATGGAAAAGAGCTCTTGCATTTCTGCATTTATTCTGCAATTCATCTGGAAGAACAGCCTTGAGATTGCCTTGTGTAGCAGGTATCTGCAAATTCTGAATTTTCTGTGAAACATTTTATCTATCATATCTTCTAAAATCCATCTGTACTCCTGCACCAGCTGACTGTACAGCATATTGATAATTTCTTGGAGCCCTGTTATACTTAATGCATGCAATCAGATACATATTCTGTAATCAGATACACATTCTAAATTAATGAATAATATGGAGCGTGTCCCCTAACTTGCTCTATTTATTCTATACTTCTTTGGATTTCTTCTCCTAATAGTCTCCTAGTCACCATTGTCTCCTCTGTGTAGTCCCTGCTTTTAAAGACAAAAATAAATCATGTTTTTAAGAAAAAGAAAAAAAAAAGAGCTATATAAAATTAGCATTTCACTACTTTTTATTTGTTCCTGCAATAACTCATTTTTGATTACTGGAATGTAACATCTGGCTGTGATCTTTCAGCATCAAACTAGACTTTCATAACCAACAATTGTGTTTCCAGGCAATGTGTCTCCCAAATTATGACAACATACCAATACAGACAAAATGTGTTTATGAGCCTTCAACTGCAGTGGAGGATGTGAGATCATTGGGCTGAATTCTTAACCACATTAGGCTTGTTTGGGCGTCACTGCAGATTTCATGAGAAACCTTAAAGGCAGTTAAAGAGCAAACCCCGTGTACTTGGTGCACAGAAGAATCCTCTACGTCTGCCAAATTGGTGTAACTACTTTGGCTCCAGCTCTGCTTACAGAAAGTCTTTTGGGAAATGGCCAAGCAATACCAACCCTGCCTGCTACACTCGAAGCAGGCTTTTGTAATCCCGACACTTCTCCAAACCAAATGGCTCCAGCACCATAGTAGGGTAGGGGAGTAGGGGAGTAGGGGAGAGAACAGGGCAGAGAGTCAATGGCAGGGAAATACCGGGGAAGTCAGGGGAAGGAAGAATATTGTGGGTTACTTAGAGCAAGGAAATCAAGAGAGATGGGGGCTATACATGGACTGTACTACACAATTAACTATTAGCAACAGAGAACGGAGACAGACAAATCCAATACACATTCACACCCTACAGTTTGTGAGTCATGTAACCTAAAGTTAAGCAAAAGAAAATCTAGTTTGAAACTGCACCCAGTCTTTCTTCTCCCTTATTCTGTTAATAAATAATTTTTATAGATAACAATAACTGGTATGTGAAACTCATGTAATGATGAAGGCTTCACTCACATTACATTACACATTATCTACTAACACACCTTGAGGGATGATAAGAACTCGTGCGTGATGATGTGTAACTGTCGGTGCCTGGCACATTACCGATTATATTCAAATATGGTGCGAACTGTAATGCACACATTTGCTGGAGAAACAGGAAGAAAAAGGCACACTGCAGCAAACAATATGTTCTGTTACTAAATTCTCTTATTTCAGCATATGCTCAGCTTCTTTACTAGGGTGACATTGACACTGCATCTTTTAGCAAATTTTAGTAATAAAATATTGTTCCAGAAATTGTAAACTAAACATAACTTTTTCATAATTCTTTACACCTTTTAATTCATTTCTTGGTGGCTTTTTATCTGTTGAATGTATCTTATTCTTCAGTGTGTAAGTACCATCATTCTGCTTATGTCTTTTCTTACTTTAGACTGTGGCCCTGAAAGTGTCCTGGACCTGTGCTACGTCAGAGCCCTGCCTAACTCCCAGTGACCAGCTCTGTAGGCAGAGCTTTGCTTGGAAAGGTTCATTGACACCTGGGCTGTTTGGGCAACCAGGCACAATAAACCCTTCATCTTGTTCAGAACTGCACACAGACTGCCCCCAACCACACCAAAAAAAAAACCCCAAAAAACAAAAACCACAAACAAACAAACAAACAAAAAAAACAACCCACAAACAAACAAAAAAAACCAAAGAAGCAACCCATCACAAATAACTGATGTAATAAATATTTGTATTCATAAGCAAGGAAACAAACTTTACAGGTTAAGAATGTCCCAAAAGACTAAAAGATTTGGTCAAGTAAATTGTTTTCTACTGAAATAGGTTACATAAAACCGGAAAAAAAAAAAAACCCAAAACCCAAAACCTCTCTGTATTTTGAGATTTTAATCAAGGTTTATTTAACTTTTATTGTCTCCACTCTCACGACAAAATTAATCTGCCAATGTTAATTAGATGTGCTTAACAACACATGAAAGTAACCCCAAGCAGAACTGGAAAAAAAGGTCAGCTTTTCACTTAGCTAAACATCTGTGGTGAGAAGAATTTTATTGAAAACCTTAGCACTGCAAAATCACACACACAAATAAGCTGTAGTCTGTAAAAGTCACAACCATTCATAAAATGTAGTACACAAGGTTGTTAGAAAGAGCTAAGAGAAAGACCTTTCTATTCCAAAACAAATTTACAAAGTCAAAAACTAAATAAAGACTGGTGGAAGGTAAAAGAAAGTAGAACAGAAAGCATTAATTATTTTGTGCAGGACAAAAATGTAACAAAGGAAGGGAAATGAGAAGCAGCATTTATTCAGGAAAGCCGTCATTTGAGTTTTTAGAAGCAGTTGTTCATAGAAATTGGCAGGGAAGGGACTTCCATGTCCATAACTCCAAGTCAGAGGTGAATGGGGTTTTAACCTTATACTTCGGACAATATTTGTAAAAAGACAAGAATAAGACACACCCAGAGCCAAAATGAGATAAGGAAAAACAAATGAGAAACTAAAAACTGCTTTCTTAGGAAAAAGCAGAAAATAACTGAACAACTCCTTCTCAGGTAGTGCTGTATCTTAGACCCAAATGGCAGGAACACAAATTGGTAGCTGTCACTGTTATTTTTATTTAAATGCCAGCAGCAAATGCCTCACAGATTATGTGTGTAAATATGGCTTGTCGCTGAGGTTTTCTCAAAAGATGAAACCATTACTTACTAACTGATAAGAAAACAAATGGAGCAGAATGCCAGTTCAAAACCTGGATGCTGTGAGATAGCTGGCATTATTGTGGATGGATACAGAAGAAACTAAATAATGTGCCCAACCTCAAGGAAGAAACATTCTCTTGTATTTGTGAGCTATTCTCTTGGTGCATGTGTTGCCTAAAAGGGTTGCCTAAAAGCACTTTAAAGCATAATTTCCATATAGTATAATTACTATTGTAAACAGGTTATTTTTTAATATTTCCTGATGTATGACTATGATCAGATCATCTAACCTTGAGCCATAGCCCAAGTCCCGGGGCCACAGACCGAAGAGCTGAGGCTGAGGCTGAGCTCTTTGTTCCCTGGCTCGCAGTACTGCGAAGGGGCAGGAGATGGCAGAAGGAGGCTCTGAACTGGCATCCCACCAGCCCAGGTGGGAAAGCCCTGCCCAGAGCTACTCAGCAGAGCACGGAACAGCCACGCCCGCCCTCCGTGCGAGGATGGCTTTTCATCTCGGCATTTCTGAGTGTTTTCTTTGCCTTTCCGTGTTATCCTTCAGTAGCAGGGATGAGTGATGAAAGGAACGGGAAAACCCACGTTATCAATGAATGGCTTAAGGGGTGGTGCAATCACCGGAATGTTTGGATTTTTGATCATGGAACAAGCTGAAAACCAAGTGGGAGCATAAAATACTTAATCCAGTAATGGACTGGGTGTGAATTCCTCTTTTCACCCTGTTATTTCATTCTGCTTTTGTAGCCACAGCTATTGCTGAGATCGGATTCTGGTCTTTTATGGCAACCTTTGAAGAGTCATGTTCCGAAGGACAACAATCCCATGAATTCTCAAAAGTGGATGAAACACCAGATTTGGATCTCTTACACAGCTCATTTTGTATGTTTTAGCTTGGTGTTTTGTTTAGTGAGACCTTCATGCACTTTCTACTTGCAAGGGCTTGTTTGCAAACTGGTCCAAACACACCATCACGAACAGCACCAGTACAGTGCCAGTGTCAGTGCCAGTCCCACTTGTCTTCATTCAGTGTTACTCAAGCTGTCAAAGGCAATGCTCCTTCCTTTTGAGTGAAAATTTAGTGAAACCACAAAACCCTTTCATCCACGTGGAACTTTAAAGGGGAGTTTCTGGATTTTGACAAAGCTACAAAGCTGAAGACAGAAACATTATTTGATCCTTGAACACTGGCTGCTTTCTTGCCCATCTCCTCACTTGATCAAGTAGCTTAAAATGAGAGTCAGCAGCTAAACTAATCTGTTCTGGAACAGATCTAACAGGCAATGCCCAAGTGAGCAATGACCACAGCTAAATCTCCAAAGGTAGCTGTAGGTCACAGCAGAGTTATTGCAGGGTGGATTGACTAGGAAACACTCCTTTGCCTGCTTCTCTGCTCTTTTCTGTATCTCCACTTCAATCAACCTGGAAAGCCTACTCTGAACGACTCACTGCCATCACTGCTTTTCTGGCAAGCTCTTCTTTGCACCCTTTTTCCTCACACGTGGGGAGGGCAAGGATCAGGGGACTTTCAGTGGCTGCCTCTTATGCCTGTGCCTGCTGCCCGCAGCAGCCCGAGGTGATGGCAAGCACAGGCAGCCTCTGCCCCCAGGGCTCTTCATGGAGCTCTGCATCACTGCAAACAGGCCCATGCTCGTAACAGCAGTAAGAACTGAAAAGAGCGGTCAGTAACATCAAAAACAGAGGTGCTCAAACTTAGTGGCACTTGCACTGCATCCCTTGACACAATCAGCTTGGAGTTAACCTGACTGCACAAAGACAACGGCCACTGTCGGTTTTTAATTGACTCACGTTGTTCAAGAAGGAGCAGTAAGTGGCTACTCACATTTTTAGAGGAACTGAACCTCGTTAATGTTACTGTCCCCCCTCCCAGGTCCAGGTGACCAGAACAGGACCTGCATTGCCTTGGTGCCCTCTCAAAGGTCAGCCTAAGCAAAGCACGACGAAGCAGCACTCCCCAGGTATGCCCACCCGGCATTCTGTCTGCTGACGCTCTTGTCCTTGCTCTCCCTACCCTGATAAAGTGTGCTACAAATTGGAGTTGTTTGGGTTGTTAAATAAGACCAGCTGTGTTAATTTTATCTCCACTCAAAACAAAGCAAAACAAACACACACGGAAAGGGTTTGACAAGGAGAAAGAGAAGAAGGAAATCAATAGGGAAATAAATAATGGTTTTTAAGCTTCTAAGAGGGTATTAATGCAGATTAAAGAGCAAACAAAAACTCTGAAGCAAGCTGACGGTGTCCTTTTAAGTGAACATGTGTGGGTTTACACATTCACATATGCCCTACAGGTGCACTTGCCAGCTATCCAACCAGACTGTATGAAAAGCATGCATGATTTTCCCTCCCTTCCCTCAACCTCCCCAGACATGTTTACTATAAAAGAAGCTGAACAAGTTTGGTCTCTTCCTAATAAAAACTGTTAATAATTATTTCAGGCATACAAAGGCTTGCCACTTTTCTTTTTCTCTTAAGCCAAGAAAGGTTGGTAAGATACTCTGTTTATTACTCTCAGCACTTCAGCCATCACTCTGATTTTTAGACATTGTCAAGGAATTTTTTTTGTAGGAAGCAAGAATTGCTACTATCTCCTCAAATAGTTTCTGTGAGGTATCTCAGAAAAAAATCTGTGAGAATGTTGTTGATGCTCTTTGGTGGAGTTAAAATCTGTCATGGGTCGGGTCCTGGAGCAAATTTGAAGGCCAGCTCATCTCGGAGTCTCATATCACAGACAACGTCTGCCACTCTGTGATTAAATCAGTGACCAAAAGAGTGCACAGAGGCTCCTACTGCCCCGTTTCTCTTGAGACTGTCAAGAAGAGTGCCGTGTCCATCAACAAAAATAACTGGGGAGGGGGCAGCAAAGGAAATACAGAAAAACTGAACCATGGCATGTTGGTGAGACTTAATCCAACCTGGCTGCAAAGCTGCTGGTTTTGATGAGAATACCATGTCCATCAAGTATTTCCTCGTCTGTCAATTGATTTTATATAAAATCTATAGAAGACCAGGCCCATTTTGTATCCAGTAAATTGTCACATTTTGGGATGGGTCTTATCACTGCACTGAAAGCATTGTCCTTTTTCAAAAAGCTCACAAGCTCTGTTATGACCATTATTGCCAGTAGCTCCCCAACAGTATTAATTCCCCATGTATCCAATGCACAACCTGTTGTAGAAATGAGAAAAACATAACAAAAGTAAGCAAATTATGCTTTTAGTAAGCAAAGACATGGTGATGCCCATGACTTCTCCAACTGCCTAGACAGCAGGAGAAGAAAGTCAGAGAGGCAGAAAGGTTTCTTTAAAGATATTAGCTCTATTCCATTTGTAAGGGCCCATCTTCTAAAAATTTACCTCTGCAAATCTCTCTCTCTTCCTCTATATAATCCTCATTATAACAGTTCACTTCCAATTTCTGACAATCATTAATGATTATATCTACTGTCAATTTTCCCAATTTTTTTCACTGCTCTTAACCTCATATTTCCTCCAGCCCATGATCAGGGAAAATTTAGGTTCTGCTCCCTCTTTAAGTCAGTGTATGAGCCAAGTCAGTTCGCCTCCTCCTACATAATAGCTCACAGATTCGTCCTTTCTTTCAGCAGCCAGGCAAGGCTCATAGCAGGATCCCATCTTTTTGCACTTTGTCTGTAATAATCTGGTCTCCAGCCATGTTCCAGCACTGCTGCTGCCTTCACTTCCATCCAAAATAGCAAGATTAGAACCATGTTCCCAGCTCGTTGCTTTGGCTGCATTACCACTCTCCTTGTGTCCTTCCAGTGGCTTTGCAATTTCAAACACAAGCAGCTTACCTGTGCCTTTAAGATCCTCCACATTTAGCCTCACCCTACCTGTCAAATATACTGGCCTATTGAATTGTCAGCTTCTGCCTGTGATCTGACAAAGATGACAGCCTTGATCACCATGGCTGCTTCTTCCTTACCTGTATGCTTTCATCTGCCCATCCCCTATGCAAAAGGAAGAGTACTATGGAAAATACTTCATTTAACCTCCTCTGCAGGCTTCTCCATCTGGGGACAGAGAAATAAACTCCATAACTCCCTTCCTGCACTGGATAAGCAAATGCAAGGCTGTGATTTCAGCATGCCTGCTAAACCATCTTCAGTCTGCACTTGTCGTATCGTTTCATCTGACTCGCACTGAGGCCATCCACCATGACTGACCTTGAGAAGAGTTGCAGCTTTTGCTGTCTGCCTCCGACCTGCACATCACATGGGAGCCTTGCTACTTTTAAAAGTCTTAGCAGTGACTGTGGGGAATCTGTCTTTGGAACCGTTAGTAAGGAATCCAAATCATCTTGTTTTTGTAAAGATTGGGGGCCATGTCCAGGAAAGGTATTAAGTACCTAACTTACTGTTTAGATGCCTAACCCATGGAAATCAGTAACAAATTGGGGACTTTGTAGAAATTAGACAACCTCCTCCCTCCAACTCTGCAGATAGGTTTTGGAGGCCTCAAGCTTCAAATGGCTGCAGCAGAGAGTGTGGGTGGTTAGCTCTGCCTACACCAAACTGCAGTGCAAGGGTTTCCCTATAACTACATCTGTTCCCAGCAAGGGAAGCTCAGTTTCTGGGTCAGTGCTGTGTTAGCCTCTGCTGCTCCATCCCCTTTATCTGTCTTACATGTGTTCTCTTTCTCTTCCTGTCTCTTCTTCTGCCGGTTGGTGAACATAACCCCTACATAACAGCATATCTTATAGCCATAGCAGTGTTCCTGCTTACACTGTTGACATGCTGGCCAGTTACAGCTCAGATTGTCACTCATTGAGGACTTCCTCCCCTGGCCTAGTTACGAGCCAGCAAAAAACAGCTTCATGCCCTCTGCATTTGAGCTTTTGCATTATGGTTGCTCAGCTGCCACAATGAAGACCTGCCTTTGAGGTAGTGACCTGGTCACAGATTCTAGCATTGCGACGATTAATTTTACTGAACAAAGGTGTTTATTCTCAGCTATCATTATTATTCTGCTTGCTTAGGTCTTGGGAACCTCTTTGGGCTGTTGACTTGATGCACTTCAGGAGAGGTTATGGCATTGGATTGCTCAGGACTTTGAGACAGCTAAAATGGATATTAATGACTGGAGTCATTGTTATATAATTGCAGAATATCAGGAGGCTGTTACACTCAAGTAGTTTTGGCCGCCTCCCCTTCTTTCACAGAAGCCAAAATCTTGTACCTGAACTGTATTGCCTAACAAAACTATACTCTTTTTGGCCATTTGTCATTTGCTGCTTCTACTACTGTGAATTCTTGGCAATGAACCTCAGTGTAACAAGAGTTATGATATGGAGTTAAATGACAGAGTTTGGAAGAGGTTTTAACTTTATTAACTCTTAGCCACCAAAGTGGAATAGTGTTATATTTGGATTTTTTATTCTTTTGATGTTTCTAGAAATCCCACTGAAACACTGTTGACTAAAGTTCAGTCACTCATAAAACTTTATAGATTGTTAAAATTTCTGTTTATTCCAGCTCTGAGGGAGATGTAGGTTGCACTGTTTTAGATGTTACTAACTTTTACTCCTTAACAACCAACAAAGATCAGGTCCAAATTAAATCCCAGAGATTTAGTTTAGAGGTTAATTTTGCCAGCGGACAGCCTGGAAAACTCAATTTTGTCCCAAAGAAATCATACTAATTTATGTTTAGTTTCATCTCCCTGAATGCAGAAACATGGACCAAAAGTCAAGTAGACAGGAATCTTTGTGGTGTTCTCAATTCCTTATAGGAGGAGATTTTTTAGTCTAAAACACTAAATTGAATTCACTTACTTCACTTTCCATTTTGCTGGGCCTTGTACCTTGACTGCTCACAATGAACACACACAAGTTTATTCTGGTCCCATTTTGGATGAACCAAGTCCCTGAAAATCAAAACCTTTGAAATTTCTGGATTACAAATATTGTTCAAATAAATGTATAAATTGTGTTGTGCTGTTATGGCAAAAAGATCTATCACGTGCCTTGTGGGTTCTTTGGACAACCCCAGAAAGATTCTTCAGTCAGACAAAGGTTTTTCAGCAGCATGTCCTGAGGAGCAAAATCTGACTTCAACAAAGGGATCATAAGACAGTGAATTTAAGTGTTGTGACTTGTGTTGTACGATGTTGGGTCTATTTGCCTTTTTTTGCTCCCTATCCATAATTATATGCCAGTTGGTTTGCTCCTGTTTCCCATACTCCTCTGGTATATTGGCTTACATATCTCTGCAGACCTGTCCCAGGGCAGCACTTTCACACTAACCTTCAGCCTGTGAACTGCCTCAGGGGTCTTTAGCTGATGAATTTTCTGATCAGGATGTTCAAATATTGAAATGCTGGATATAGGATTCAAATAGGAATATCAGGGGTTTTTTTCAGGCTCCTGCTCTCTTGGTACCAGTGTTTCAGGGTAGTTATTTTTAATTGTTGTCTGTGTGTAAAACTGAAAAGTGACAATGATTTTCCCATGCTAAATCATCTTCCTGGTCAGTGTGCTCCTTTCCTGTTTCAGGTTTCAGTGATGACTAAGGTCATAGAGAAATCTTCAGCTAGTCTGAGGTAAAAAATATCTCAACTGGAATCTCTAACGTTTAGCATGCTCTGTTGATGCTGCACTTCTCTATAGGAAGCTTTTTAAAGCTTTGCATAGTAAATGCGAGATTTACATGCTGTCTGTAACTCACCAATTTCAAAGGATCTGCTTCTCACTTCAAGAGCTGCATAAATACATGCTTTTCCTTTTTATAGGATTACTTTAGAACAAACACATTGTGTTATGAGCAGTAATTAAATCAATAAATCTCTGAAACAATTCACAGCTTTTTGATTTATTTCGATGGTCAGTGCAACATCTTGCGTTCACATTGAGCTCTTTGAAAATTATATATGGCCATGTTGACAAGTTAATTTTTTCCATTCCATCTCTTTCTCACTTCCTAATGAGACTGAACACTGCATATAGCTCAACTATTTTTTTCATAATGTACTTTCTGGAGTACTTAGCACTTATGTTTTATATCAACTTTTATTTTGAGTAATGAATTAGCACTTCAACCCTGAAACCCCTCTGACAAGAACTCGAATGTACATGTATTTTCCCAAGAATCACAAATAACACATGCAAATGTGCACACAATATACATGTGCGGTCATCAAGGAGAGGAAGGAAGGCCTATCAAAACATTTGGATCTTCGTTTCAGATAGGCATGCTGAAGTTTGGATGTTTGTTCAAAGCCTATCCAAATGTATCTGAATCTTTTGGCTTTGGAAATCAATCGGAAATCTTGCAAGGTCAAACTTTCTCATGAGATTACCTCTAATACCTCTTCAGCTTCAGTCAGGCCAGTAAAAATACCACAAAATGCTCTCTTGTCCACTTTTTCTCCTAGCTGAAAATGGAAAAGATGAGGAATGTGAAAATTAAACAATTAATCAAATTTTTTCCAACCCTCGGGAAAAGGCTTGGTTCAGTTCAAGTTGTTTTGGTTTGGGGTTTTTTTTTGGTTTTCTTTTTTTTGCAAGGTTTCAGGTTTGCTCTTGTTTTTATGCAAACTTGTTCGGTGAACCCAAGTCTGTATGTGAATTGCACTGATTCTCGTGGTCAGAACTGTTCCTGTTAGCTCTAATGAGCTAGTAACGGCTCCATAGTCCTTCAGTTTCAGAGTACTGTGTTTACTAGGGGTTTTTATCCTTCCATGCAACCACATTCCCAGTTTTTTCCCACTTCCTGATATTATGGGATATTTTATTTCAGCAACTCTCCTGACACATAAGGAAAACACTGATCTATAAATCTATTTTAAGTGGGCAGAGGGGTAGTGAAGCCTACACATCACACACATTATGCTTGGCTAATGTGGAATTTAATGTGATACAGACATACTGCTCAGGAATGCTGTACATCAATGTACCATACATGTTTTTGACCCAATGATGATTTCCTGAAACACTGTCTTCTGCTGAGATGGAATTCCAGGAACACTTTTGCTTTGATCCTGATACTGCAAAGATCTTCTTCAGACCTGCTGACTTCCTGAAGTTCTTTTCAGTTCCTAAAGCCTACATCTCACGCAGATTAGGTGCGGTTTTAGATTATTCATCAAACAACATATCTTAGAATGACTGTGAACTGTTACCTCAAAGTTGCATGTAAACAAACCATACTCTAAAAAATAAACTTAAAAAAAAAATCAACATGCAAATATCATTCTTTTTTGTAACTAAGGAAGGTTTTGAAGAGCTGCTGGCTGTCACAGAATAATGCAGGATCAAATAAGAAGTTTCCAGGTGGAAATTCTTCTTTTCCCCTCTTCATTCTTTACACTGCTAAGTGAAATGTCAAGGAAGTTATTCCAAAATTAGGTTTTTGCCAAAATGCTCTGTAATGAAAATAGAATAAACATGCTCTTCTTGACCACTTCACAAGAAAGGAACTTAAAACCATGAAATTACACAAATTTTATTATTGGATTGGGGTTTTTTCCTCTCTAAAGAAGTTCATGATAGAATAGATGAAAGGTTTGAAATAATCCAGAAAAAATAATACAGTTGCAAGTATAAATTTGGGTTTTCTCTTTGTTTCAACAAATGTGAGAATGCCAAGCTTGCACTTCTGAAGGTGTCCATGTAGTGATATGCAAAATATAATTAGTTTTTATTTTAGATCTTAATGACATTTGTTCATTTTCCCAATGGAACTGAAAATTAATTATAAAGAGTTGCATGCTTTCCAGTCATCTTGTTTTGTTCTGAAATTTTAATTTTGTCTGGAGTTTGATGATTAAGTTCTTTATAAGTCCTCTCTACACAGAGAAACATACACAGACTATAACAAAGAAAGAAATAAAAAGTATTTATCCCAACAAGAAGCCCTCACTTTTCTAACAGGTCAGTTTAACAGAAGGTGTTTCAGACACTCATGATGCAATTAAAATGATTCATTGTACTGAAGTCAATAGCTGGCATGAGGCAAGTAACGTTACTGGGATTAGTCCCAGTTGCATTTCAATTCAGCTCCCAAATTTCAGCTGTACTGAATTATTCCTTGTTAGACAAAGGAATAAAGTTATGGAAAAAAATGGAAGGATAATATTATTCAGCAGTCTAGAGAGATGTCCATCATTTGTTTTAAAAGCGACACCAATGCACTTATTCAATATTTTCAAAGGCTTGAGTGTATTTCTTACTGCTGTTTTTACTTGTCTTCACCATTTTCCTCTGTTCCCAAGTTACCACTAACTGGCAATATTGAGAGAGACTTCAGTTTAACTCAGAAATACCAGTGAGAACTTGTATCACACTAAAATTTGCGCTTGCCGTGCAAACCAGTTCAAGTGTATTCCTTAGTGTTCTGAGTTTAATGGGGTGGATTTGAGATATTTTGGACTACATTTAGGCTAGTAAAACTGTTACAGTCAGGATGTTGGTTTGAACCATTTCCCAGGATGATCTGTTAAATACAATTGTTAGGATACGTCCCAGTTTTGACATGAGACAATTAATACTCTCCCAAATACTACTAAGGGGTTAGCACGGGACAGAGACTTTTCCCATGAGGAATATTGACAAGGTTGTCCTGTTCTGAGAAGGAAATGTTTTCAGCAATCACAAGGTATGCCATGGCACTTGTCCCTGAGTTTGACATGTGCCCCATTTTCTCTACTGTGGGGATCAACTGTCCATATGCAGGGCAGGGAGTCCATATGCCTGCTCAGGGTGCAGTGGCCAATGCAGCCAAAGAAGAAACTTAAGTGAGTTACCATGAAGTGAGAAAAATCTTGAACAACTGCATTCTCTACCAGCAAAGACCAAGATGCATCCAAATTGGGTGTGTTTGGAAAAGTAGTGGCAGGTCCTTTACATGTCAGACAGAGGATCTAAGTATCTTTCCTTATGCCCAAGAACATAAAATCAGTCATAGCAGATTAATTTTGAACTGATGGAAATGGGATTTCTTGCATATGAAAAATAAATCTGATAGTACTGTTATACTTAAAACTTAACAGTATCTATATAAAGAAGAATAAAATTACATAGGACAGCAAGTAAGAACCTGAATTCCTCACGAGACTATATTTTTTATCCTGAAGACTGGCATAACCTCTCTGTTATGTAATGTTAAACAGTTACAAAATTTTTCTTCCAGTAGTTTGTGCACTCCTTGGCCACAATAAATAATTCTTTTTCTCTCTTTCTTATTTTTCTGTGAGGGAATTTAATCATTATGAGTGATGCCAGATTTGTAGCACTGGAAAAGGAAGATTTCAGCTTTATGGAAGGTAAGCCAGTGGGTAGTAAGAATGCAAATACATTCATGATGCACTTCCACTTTTTAGCTTCACAAGAAGAAATATTCTCTGGGGCATTCTGGTTTTCACACTTAATTAAGAGCTTCTACTATGCTCTAAATACATCTTTCTATGAGTGTGTGACAGAAGATGGAAATATTTATGTACCCTTTTCAAAGGGTTTCCTTTTCTTTCTTCAGTCAGAATGACTGTTTGGCCAGCAGAGGAGTTGTGTCCCCAAACCAACAGCTCTCTCGCTATCTGGTGTTCAGAGGCTGGCACCAAAATCGAAAGATTACAGGTAGAGAAACCATGGGAACACAACATTGGTTCTCAGGTCTCATTGCAGGCAGGATTTCTGCCACCAGAAGAGTCTGTCTGCTCTTCCCTGGAAGTTCCTTTCCTTATTCTTCCTGGGTACCTGCACCACAAAGGTGGGAGGCAACTCTATGAGCCATGACAATCTCAGCATCCACCAGCTACTAAGGGTTTAAACAATGGCTCAGAAAGATCAACTAACAATCCTTATTTCATAGTGATCTGTCCTCAAAGCAGCTGCACAGAAGGACAGGAGGGAAGGCTGGAGATGAAGACAAAGGACAGGAACGCAGAGCTGACACTCTTGTCTGTGCACATGCAGTACAGCATATATGGCAGCCTGTGTCTTACACTGGGAACTGCACCAAACTGCTTCAGGAAAACTGAAATTTATGTGATGGGAACAAAATACATAAATTTAAGAGCTGGAGTGAAACCAGTTACATATTTCGCTGGGTAATGTCAATGATAAATTACCAGATTTGGTAACTAGATTTTACAGAAGTATGATTCTTGTATATGTGTCCAGAAGAGAAGACTTTAAGTGAAATGGGATACAATGTGGTAGGAAAGAATTCCAAATGGCTACCGCTAGTAAAAACACAGTTTGAATCTGTTGTCTAAGCAGAAACATGCAATTTTCCAGGGTATAAATAGAGTTGGTGAAGCTCTGTGTCAACAAAAGGGCAAAAATGGTTTAAGGTAAGTTAATAGAAAGGCCATAGTTCAGTGCCAATCATTTCAAGTCAGAGTCTTCTGACTGCATATCAAATGTATACAGACTGCTCTAGTTTCAAGCTAATTGGTTTGGGATTTTCCAGTGCTCTGTACTGCTTGATCAGGAACACATGAGACCATAGAAGTGTCAAAGGATATCATTGGCAGTATCCCAGTAGCAAATCTTTCCTTTTTTCTTGCATGGTCCATTTAATTGAACACTCATATCAGTGGCAGATTCATTGCAAAACACATTTTTCATTTTTATGCCCTTTTTATGAAAGCTGTAAAGTTATATGCTTAAAAGACTTTGGATAAAATTTATGTGAAAATGGATAACATTTACTTTTCCTAAGCTTGGGGTGGAGTAAGCAGCTCACATTTATGAATATCCCTGAATGCGATGCATTTTTGTTAACATTTCTACCTACAAGCTATTGCCTTATGTTTGATTTAAGATGCATTTTTGAAAGATTAAATTCAAAATACCTGCTATCTTTTTGCATATGAGGAGGTCCAACAATTCATACAAGATACGTTAGGGAAGACTGAAAAAAAAGGCTGGCTCATTACTTGTTTTTCCTTATTTAACTCTTTATGCCAACCTGAGGATATCTTAAATACATTACAGAGGCTTTCTACCCACCAATAGGTGTTTAGAGTAATGGCATTATCTGAAGTGGTCCAAGCTGACAAAAAAATCAGGGCCAAACCTGAGCCCCCATTTTTTATGGAAGGAAAATTCCCATTGACGTCAATGGGAGTTTTGCCTGACTACAAAATAAGGAAATTGGCCCCAAATGATATCTCCAAAGGGGGCTTTACTCATGGCATAGCAGCTGTATCTCATGAGCCAAATCTCCAGGTTTCCATTATTCTTCCCCCAGCCATTAGTGAAATTACTAAGTGAGCCAAAGTAAGAATAATACCTCTGCTCTGGGAAGTGAGGCTAAAGCATGCGCCACACATTCTGGATGTACACGCACAGCTTACAGTCATGGCATTGTTCTCAGAAAGAAAGTTACAGGAACAGGCCACCATGCTTGCTACAGTAAAACAAAGGGAATTCACAGCAGGGACATCAAAGCGATAGAGCACCATAAAAGTCAGCAATGAAAGGACCTATGCTTAGATTCAAAAATAGTTAGACCCCTGAAAAGGGTTCGGTTTGAGATTTTTTCACTTTGGTTCTTTTTATGCAATGAGTTCTTGATATAATAACTAGGAATAGTTTTCTGAAAGTACAGATCAAAAGTCCAGGACCCCCCTCCTTCAGGAAATTGCCCATATCTCCCTCTTTTTCTCTGGCCCAATGAAGCTTAGCTCTCTTTTTTGCAGCCACAATAATGTTGAAACTTTCCTGGTCAGAAAGTGGGTCATATTGGCACGATCCAGAGAGCAAACACACATGTCCCACACAAACATTTCCAGCATTTTTGTCAGGCCATCCTTGTAGAGAAGCCCAACAAGCCTGGTGTATCAGCCACTCCTCCTGGTTTTATGCCATGAGTGAACGTGAGGATACACTCCGCCCCATCATCCAGATTGCTAAAGATGTTCTTCTCTTCATAGGGTGAAAAAACCTTGCAGCTTTTCAAACTGTGACCTGATTTTCATGTTCTATTGATGAGTTCTCAACAACAGCATTGGTTTAAAATAAGTGGCTAGTTAAAGTTTGGTATCTGCCAAAGAGTAAAAGCAATTAGTATATAGAGTTATGCTTTTAAAATTGATGCAAGAATTTCCCTGACATTGAAATGAATATCAGAAGTGCCGTGATCAAATTGTTCTCCTAAGGATGAAGTAACCACATGTGTTTCACCTTCACCAGGCTTCTTTCACAACGTGCTTCTTGCAGAAAAACAACTTTTGTCAGCTTTCTGGAGTCAGGAAGCCTATACTGCAGCAGGTCTGGGTGACAGCCAGAAAGTGATTGTCTTCAGAGGATTATGGGTAATGCCTTGCTAATTAACTATAATGGTAACCTGGTAATGTTTAATAGTGGGTTAGGCATTGCTTTCCCCTCCGTCAGATGTTATCCGTTCAAGGAGAAAAAATATTTGTAAGGTGATTTCACTTATGGTTTCAACATATTCTAAATGAACAATCTTTGTTCTTCCACAAATGGTATTGTGTTGGATAACACAGTTGACAAGGTTTCATAAATCCTTTTCCAAGTTCAGTTTAATTGCAATTCAATATTCTTTTGTTTCTATTAACCCAGGTAAATAAATAGAGTGAACTGGCAATTTTGAACTGTGATCTATGGCACAGTCCCCAAGGTACTGGCACAGGCTGAATTCTTGCAGATCACAAATCTGCAAGAAACATGTTTGTGTCTTCCAACAAAATGTCATCAAACCTCTGAAGGAATCCATATTTATACTTTGCATGGTGTGCTACAGCTTCACATTAGAAGCAGGCAGGACGACTCTAAATGAGCAGGTTTGAAACAGGGAAAGATTCCTCCTTCGAACCTTTCTCTTTCCAAGTACTAGTATTGCAACTTATTCAAACTAATTTATTGTATAATGAAAGCAATTATCTTCTTTTAAAATTCTTTCTCATTTCCACACAATTTCTCTGTTATTTATTATATAATGATCTTCTGTGCTTTTCCTCCACTACCTAAAACCCCAGTTCTGATAATACAATGTATATTTTACAACTCACTTTATCCCTTTGAAAACCCCTTTCAATCCCTAACTAGCAAATACTATAAAATTTAATGTATGGTGAGATCCTCTATCAAAAAATTTCTGAAAACTCAGCTCTTATAACTGAAAAAAACTGCTTAAAATACACAAAGCAAAGATTGAGGCTAAGAGGTAATTTTTCGTAGAAGTACATCTCTTTTGTCCTATGGAAACTGTTCTGGAATCTGTCCTGTTTAACATATTTATACAGGAACTGGATGAACAAGAAGGCAGTAGTACTTGCAGATCACATAAAATAGATCAGAGTACCCATAATCAAGATAAATGCAGAATCTTCTAGGGCTAAGGGGTAAAATAGGATTTGGAGTTTATTTGACAAGTGTAAAGCAGTGCACAGAGGCAAAAACATATCTTATGGTTCATTTATTTATTCATTCTCACTATTAAGGAAACCAGTTTTGGAGTAATGGTGAATAACTACCTACAAAAACAGTGTAATACACAGTAGTGGTCAAAAAGACAGCTAGGACATTAGGAAATATTAGGAAGGAAACTAAGAACAAAATACATTGAAATGATCCGTGCAGTACACATGTATTAAATATAACAATAGAAATAGAGAAAAATACAGAGAAAAGTATCAGAGTGATTAGACTGAAACAGTTTCCATATCAGACAGATTATGCGTAGTAACACACTCTTAATCCTGGACAAGGATCCTGAATCCTCAGAGGACATTTTGATGGGGAGGGTTAGTGGGGTACATCAATTCACTGGCCTGGACAAATACATAGAAGACATGATAATAAGCAATGATTCTGGAGCAAACCTCTGGCACATGGAGACTGTAATCTGCTGACTATCAGAAGATGGGAGAGTATAACAAAGAAAGATAATACTTGCCTTGGTCTTTCATTATTCTTTAAGTATCTTGTCTCAGGCATCACTCGCTGGTGGTGCTAAGCTAGATGGTCTGGCCTTATGTAGTAGTTTATCTCTTCTTAGGATCTCCTTATGTGATATTCACTTCATCTCCCTTTGGATATGGATTTCTAAAGTGAAGAAACCTACACCTGAAGTTGTCATCAGAGGCTCCTACTATGTAGAGAATCAGGCATTTTTAGGACATGATTCATGCAAACAAGTTTAGACACTGTCGTGGTTTAACCCCAACCGACAGCCAGCCCTACACCACCACTCCAAAGACACCCCCCTTCTTCTTTCCCCCAGTTTATACACTGAGCATGACATCACATGGTCTGGAATATCCCTTTGGTCGGCTGGGGTCACCCATCCTGGCTGTGTCTCCTCCCATCCTCCCATGCACCCCAAATCTCCTCACCAGTTCAGCAGTACTAAAGGAAAAAGAAAGGGCCTTGGCTCTTTGTAAGCCCTGCTCAGCAATAGCAAAAATTTCCCTATTTGTTGTTCTCTGAACAACCCTGTGTTCAGCATAATTCCAAAACACAGCCCCACACCAGCCACTATGAAGAAAATTAACTCTACCCCACCCACAACCAGCACAGACGCCTACCTCAGAATGAGATGAATCACACTTTACAAATGTTTGTTTCTCTCCATTGACTACAAAGGCAGCCAGAAGTGATTATTTTTATTGTAGATGTTTATATTTAGTCAGATGAATTTCATCCATTCCTTGTTTTTTTCTCCACTGTTATTAGAATAATACTGGTTAGGAGTGCAGCAGAGCAGAAACAAGGCCAATTAAGCACTGTAGATGCACATTCATGACAATTAACCAGACCACATTCTGAACTATGACTTCCAGGGATTCAGGAGAAACTAATGGGCTCATATGGCAGTTCAATTCTTGTCATGACTTAACCATGGTAGGCAGCTAAGTACTATCCAGTTGCTCTTTCATGCCCTCACAGAGACATGGAGGGAGAATCAGAAGGGTAAAGTTGAGAAAATATGTGTTGAGATAAAGACAGTTTAATTATTTGAAAAATGTGGAGGGGGAAATTTGACAACAATGGTGCAAAAGAAAAGTAATTGCTTACCACCAACCTACTGATGCTTAGCCAGTACCTTAGTGATGACAGCCCCCATGAAACTTCTATCCCCCAGCCTTTATTGCTGAGGGTGATGCCGTATGGTCTGGAATATCCCTTGTTGGTTGTCCTGGCTGTGTCCCTTCCCAGCTTCTTGCACATTCCCAGCCTACTCACTGGTGGGGCAATCTGAGAAGCAGAAAAGGCCTTGACCATTTGTAATCACTCAACAGTAACCAAAACATCCCGATGGTATCAACACCATTTTAATCATAAATCCAAAATGCAGGCCCCCACCATCTTCTGTGAATAAATTTATCTCTCACCCAGCCAAGCCCTGTACCAATCAGAGGAAATCCTCCAACAGGCAAGCAGTAGACATCATCTTCATAATGCCCTAGAGAAATTTTGTAGCTGCATTCCTGATCAGGATATCTTTGACATATGGAAGCCCTTTCTAGGATTCCTCCGTTTTGGCAAAGCCCGTCAGCTAGTACTTGTGACAAGCTGAGTTTTGTGTGTATGTGTGTGTATATATATATATCTGTGTGTGTGTGTATAGATATGTATATTATATATGTGTGTATATACATTTTTTATATATATATATGTTTGTATATGTGTGTGTGTGTACATATGTATATTTATACTATACATAAAATGCAGAGAAGTGAGAAGAATTTCTTGGCATGGACAAGTTCAGGCAGATACCTCCCAGGATTTGCTTTTCACAAGGTAGCTACAAGTGACACTACGTGCACATACATTGTCAACACACAGGCAAAGAGCTGTCAAAATATTTTATCATGCACGTTTAAACGCAAGCAACCAAAATTTCCCAAGTGCTAGACTGTCCTCTGTTTTAAGCAAAACACTTCACTAAAACCATTGTGGTTCTGCTTAAAAACACAACAATAAGGTCAGGTATGTAGAATTTCCACCTTCAGTGGTGGTCCAAATTTCTCTTGCGCCTGAGTTTAAGGCAAAAAAGATGTGGTGCTGTTTATTCTGGTTTGGATTAAAAAATGAAAAATAAATATTTTTAATGGAGTCTTACAGGGCTTTTGGCCTTCCTGAATGACATTGCATCTGGATTTCTCCACCCTTTTGTTTGGGTCGGAGACCCAAATGGAACTCACTAGCACAACCTTTGGCATCTCCAAAGTTTTGGCAATCTGTTTAGGCTAAATAGGTCAACAGGGCGGAGATAGCTCTTAAAGCTTCAAACTGTTCTTGAAAGTTAAAATGTCACCAGCTATTTCTACCAACATGTAGGTTAAGATCAGAGACACATGAAGCATAAGAAAAACTTGTTTTGCCAATGTACAAAGAGGTCAGCTGAACTCTGATTCGGGGAGAAGTGGGGGAAAGATTGCCTGTTGCAGCCCCAAAACAAACTTTAGAAGGTTTAAAAGGAGGAACTAGGAATGATAAGGAGAGCGCTCTGGACTGTAGTGTTGGCTGCACCACTAGAGGCAGTGAGGCAAAGGCAGAAGAGGTGTGGCTGAGCCCTGTAGACATGTATGATGTGACTCCAATGTTTATGGAAAGAGAACCACAGCCAAATATTTGGAACCTGATGAGCATTCTCAGCTGCAAATAGCAGTTTTTTCAACAGGCAAATGGGCTTTATACTAGACTTTCTGGACCTTAGGGTTCTCTGTGCCCTGTCTTACTTCCTCATTCAGAATCTTCTTCCACCACTTACACTTTGTAAAAACATCCCACAAACGCTTTCAATATATGAAATTAAGACATTTCCAGATGCAAGGGGGTAGAAGCACAACAGATAAACTACTCTTTCTTCCATCTTTATTATTATTATTCTTGCGTTAATCCTGCAAGAAAAACTACTTTTTGTGCAAATTACAATTTCACTATTTACATGCTACAAGGTAGTCATAATCCAAATCATCACATATGGTGGCAAAATAGCACCTGAGGGTAGATGACATCTGAGCAAACTTGCTCCTGTAGTATCATTCATCCCAAATGCTTCTTGGTTTTAATGGGTAGAATAAGGACTACAAGGCTGCTCTCCAAAATTCTTCAAACCGTCACAAAAAGTCTTTGCACACACACCCACAATCTTTGTTCATCAGACATCAAGTGTGGTCACATGGTGTATTAGTTTCATATAGTTTCTTGAAAGCTTTCTTGTTGTTGTTCTGCAACATTCAGATATTTGAGTAGCAAACTATTTTAACAAAGGAGACAAACACACATGACTTTGAATTCTCATATTTTAAATTATTAGCAAAATTTAAAACACAGGTCGGTGATATCTCTATACATATAAATGTATGTGTTTGCTTGAGAACACATATTAATAGTTAAAATTAATAATTATGGGAGGTTAATTTTGTTTTAAAATGGCACATGGCTGGATATTACAGAGAATATGGGATGTTCGTGGGCACTATAGAATGAAGAAACTGACATTGCTGGTATTGTTTACACTTTCAATATCATCCAACATAAACATTTCTTTTTTTATTTTAAAATCTCTGGTATTTTTTGTCTAGAATCCTGCTGAGTTGATACATTCTCAGACTTAACTTTGTTCGTCTCATTTGGTTAACTCATGTTTTCAGTGCTGTCACATGTACAGAATTTTGTATTGGCTGCACATGTTTATATAAATGGATTTGTATTTTTAAACTAGCAGTATGAGCTTGCATACCCCCAAATTATGTGAAAAATCCCAGCACATAAATAGCTGTCTGAGTACATGTGTCTAGAAGTCCCAGCAGAGCATGAAAAGTGGTTAACCTACCAATATATAGGCACATACCAATTTTGTGTACTCAATACATTTGCACTAAGAGTTAGATTTTCCACTCTAGCTGGTCTATATTTGGAGATGGTAGAGAAAAGGGTGGAAAAAATAAAAAAGCTGATTTTAATTCCTTAATCCCAGGCAATCTGTATTTAGAGGTAGGTCCTTTTATTTTCCACTGGATGAAGAGCCTCAGCAAATACACCTCAGTGTCAGCCTGCTCCACTGTTCACATATGGCAAATGGCTGTTATTTATTTAAAGGGCGGAAACATGACCAATGCACAAAATGCTTCCATAATGCCATGATCTTCCTGCAGGCAGAGGATTCTATTGCAACAGGAAAAGTTCGGCTGTTTGCTCCAGTAATTTTAAAATCACTTTGTGCTACATAAGCAGACAGAAGGATTTAGCCAAGCCTGTTCTAGATAAAGCATTGAATACCAGAGTGAGCTGAGGTTAGGTGTTGCTAGGAGAGAGGCATATCCTCAGCTGGCATAGGCCATTCCAAAAGCTACACTCATTTAAATTATCAAAGGATCTGATATTTAGTCCATTAAAAAATGGAAAACTGAATCAATTGAGTCCTTGTAAAACATGTCGTGATTAGATTTTTTTTTTTTTTTTTTTTTTTTTTTTTTTTTTTTTTTTTTTTAATGTAATTCAGGGAATGTGCTCCCCAACACTGAGTCATACTGCACGGGAAGCATCAACAAGCACAGTAATGGATGTAGCTCTTACTTTTAACTGCATGCAAGACACAGATGATATTCTGTACTGTGTGACAGGATAGATGCCTGGTTCCAATCACAGGTTCTGATGGAGGGTTTTACAGTCCTCCATTACAGCACTGGAAAAGAGTTTATTTCCTGAGTGGAAGAGACAGGAAAAAGTGTTGCCTTCATGAAAATGCAAGAGAAATAAGCATTCTAAGGAGTTTCAGCCAAATACAGGGACTAGATTCTTTTTCTGAGACCCCCCAGGCCAATCTGGCCATTAGAGCAATGACTGATTTTTCTAAACTTTTTTAAAGATGTTTTCAGTACTATAACCAACACAAATAATATTGTTCTTCCATTCTAGGCAGTACCATCAAAAATTATAATCTTTTAAACTTAAATCTGATGTCACTGACAGGTGGCATTATTTAGCATGTTAGGTCCTGGACAAAGCATTAGCACAGTCTACAGGCCTGGTTTTCATCCTCTGTGAAACAGGCTACCCTAAGAAACAGAGTCTTTCTCTGTCAAGATCTCTCTAAGCAGATGCTGTACTGACCCCCAGATAGCTCCTCAGGAAGAGCTCAGTTCTGCTTCAGTCTCTGTCCCCACTTTGCTGGGTGGCCTTTGAGTTCCTAGCTGCTCTTTCTCCAACCAGAAAATATATGTATTGATATTGATCTCTCTAGAATGGCTGTGAAACCTGTGAAGAAATTAAATCCAGTGTATTACAGAAAAACTTAGCACAACCCACAGTGAATAATCACTTTGTAAGTGTCACTTTTATTAGGATGTTAAGACATGGCTCAATATTTTCACAGGCTCTGGAACACACCTTGGGTTACATGACCATCACAGATTTGCCTTGTTCGAGGAATGCCTCAAAGGATGGACTTGCCAGGGAACAGTGGAGTGGGGCTGCCCACTCAGGTGAGTCAGGAGCTGCATCCACACACAGCCCAGGCAGGTGCCTGCTGTGGGTGCAAGTCTGCAGCCCCCAAGCAGGTTGGTGGCTGTGGCAGGGACAGCACTGCCACCCCCTGACCATCACTGGAGACAGTGAGGGAGGGCAGCAGGGCTGACTCCACCCTGACAGCCCCACCAGGCTCTGCAGGGTCTGGGCTGGGCACAGGGCTGCTGGCACAGTCACTGGGGTGCTGGCTGACTGCTGGGGGACAGGAATGTCTGGGTCACTGAGTCCCCTCCATGCCAGACACATCCCATTCATTAAGCCCCTCGTGCAAATGCTGGCATCTTGCCTGTTCCACGGGCAGGGCTGCTTCACAATTGTGCAATTTTAATGACTAAAATGCTTCTTTCTCCTTCCCAGTTTGATTTGAACACACAGTGTATTTACCACGACATTGTCTTCTAGCCTTCTTCTTTAGAATTTATTTTGAATTTTCTCCTAAGCAGAATCTTGACTCCCCATCAAATGAAACATCCCTCTTCTGTTTTGGGGCAGCTCACTTCCATGGGCATGGGTGAGGGCAGTTGCTCAGCCATGGATTGCCTTCCCTCCCCTCTCAGAAGTAGAGAGAACCATGTCCCATGGTCATGTGTCTTCTTCAGCTTCTGCATTGCAGGGTGGTCCTGTGTTCAGCCACTGTTCTGATTCTTCTCAGCCCTAGGTTAGCACTTCCACATCTTTCAATTTGTCTTTTGTCCTCGGCTAATGAATCCTTGGTTTGTTTCAAAAACAGTTGCACATTTTCCTTGTAACATACACCCATTTCTGTCTATCATTGTAAATCTCGAAGTATTGCAATCCTTCTCATATGATAGTCTGATCATTCTGAATATTGGCAATATCTCTTCACTTTATAGCATCACGAAACCTCATGATCATCCTCCAGAGTTTAGTACCACTTTCTACAGTAAAACTGCTAAATAAAATCCGTCCCCAAATGTGCTGCATTGTTCCCTTCTCAGCACTACTGGTGGTCTCACAATTACCAATAGCATTCACTTTCCAGTTTGTGTCAGGGAAATTAATGTCCCCCAACACAATGCCTAGTAAAATTATTTCTACATTAATGTTAAAGGGAACAGTTACAACGTATAAAACGGATCTTCAAGATCTGTTAATAAAGTAATTTTCTTAATTTCTTCCCCAGATCGAATATCTAATGTCTTCTATGTATGCTCCTTTTTCTACTGTTTTTCAGCATTCTACATCTAAACATGTATCATGCCTGCCCAGTGCCTTTGCTTTCTTCCTTGAATACTGCATATCCTTCAACAGGTGTTTCTCAGTCCTTCTGGCTCTTCTATTACATCTCTCTTTTTCTCTATAATACTTAAATTCATGTAATGTATACATTGTTCACATTCATTCACTTTGCTTCTTAGGTTCTTTACCTTATTTCTTTCATTCTTCACCTGTTTTGATTCTTTCTTTCTGTTTTCATTCAATTCTCTGGCTAAATTATGTGATTTTTGCTGCAGCATTTACTTGACTGTGACTCTACTCATTAATAAACTCTCTTTATACCTAAACTTTCTACTCTTTAACTGTAGTTTTACTACCCTTTACCTAATGTCACTGTTGCTGTGAAGTAAAAAATGGAGACTTCAGGGCTTAACTTTAAGCACCTTAAAAAAAGTCTTAACTAAAGACTATGTACCAAAATTAAGTGAAGAAGTGCCTGCAACAATGGACAGGTAATGTCTTAGAAAGGATCTGCACAAGAACACAGACCAAAAAAATGCAAAATTCACTTCCATGATACTACTGGGAATCTTTGCATTTACAAGGACTGCAAATGAATCATACAGTCAAGCAGTAGTTGAAAATGCAGTTACACAGGGAAATGAAATAGGATACAAACCTGACTGTCACTGTATCCCCATGATCCTTGACCAGACAAAGGCAGCAATGCTAAACTGAGACAAACAGCATTATACTAACAGTCCGTCATTATGATGCTAAGAAGCAGTGACATTTTCAGGAGGAAGTTCAGTGAATATCAGAGCACCTACCTTCAGATACCCCCAAAGTGCTCTACAGAATGTAATTGGAAAGGAAACAGTGCCAAAAAGTTCACAAACTGAGCTGTATCGTGATACAGTGGTGAGATGTCTATGTTATATAGGGAATGCATCCTACTAGGAAAAGAGGATAATCCTTGCCACAGAGGTATACAGACACTGTATTTTTAGCATGTCTGGAATTCCCAAGAAAGTTAGTGGAAATTTCCACCCAATAAGAAGGGCTACTAGCTACTTTTCCCAAAGAAAACTTAAGAATGATTTGGTAATGAGTAAATGTGTTTAAAATATTCATTATTGGTATTATTTTCTTTCCCCTAGTGAAGCAAAAGTTATAATTACTTGGTGAGAAATCATAGCTGTGAATAGCTAGTTATTGTTGGCATCACACCCAAGCACCACAACATTTTTTCCCACCTACTGTGTAGCATAGCTGGCAAGCCCCTGAAAATTAATGACCTACTCAGAAACAGATACTTGGACAATAATTTGTGAAGGCTGGAATGGTCTTTACTGTTAATACTGAGGGATAAGCAGCTATGCAGAACCAGGAGAACTCCAGGAAAGACTACGTAAGTGTAAGAATCAATCCTCTCCATCTTTCCTTGTCCCCAGCATAGAGGAGTCTGTCATTGACTCCTGACTTCTGATGTGAGCTACTAAACTCCAGTGTAAAACTAATATTATAGTAAAACACAACATACCTAAAATCAAATTTCTCATGAAAAGTGGTGAAAAAGAAGAGTAAAGGGCCTTTTTTAGTTTTGTTTCCCCACTTTTGTGTCTTTTTCTCTCACTATATCCAGAATCTTTTTTTTTTACACACACACGCAGATCCTGAAAGTAAAAAATGCCATTTAACAAGGCATCAAAAATATTTCTTTCTGGCAAAGCCATGTTCAGGAACTTGTGCTGGTTATAGCACAATGCATTAGTATTGCACAACATTGCACAATAGTATTAACCTGTCCAACATTCTTTGTGTGAATAGAATAGCTGTCCTCAGTTGCAGCACTCTTCACAGGAACTGTAGCGGCACAGAAACTGTAGTGGCACAGGAACCGAGCTGACAAATCTCTCTAAAAACAGAGTGAAACAAAGAAATTACCTTCTTTTGAGGGAAATTGTTGCTATTTACACCACCACATTGAACATTTACTGAAAAACTGTGTTGGACAGTAATGATCATGGAAAAGAACTTCACCGGAAATTTAAGTATGCAGGTCTTATATTTCAGTAAAAATATTTCAAATTCAGTGTAATGGAGGGCCTGTGCAAATCAGAATCTGTTTATTTACCTAATACACCCTCTTACACCTGCAAAGCTGTAAATTACTATATCAGTTATAAGGAAGAGGGGACCCAGGCCCAAAACTTAAATACAGGAGAATGTGGGAATGTAGACACAATCTGAAACATTTTCAAATTTTCTGAAATCTAATGAGTTCAAATAATTATGGACTTGGGAAATAAATTATCAGTCTGTTTTCTATCAAGAAGACAATTGCATCAAGAAGACTCACTTGGAGCCCAGTGCTGAGTAATAAACCACCCATGCAGTTTCCATTTTTGACTTCTTGCTTTTGGGGGGTGTGTGAAATAAGCTGCAGATGACAGTCAAAAGCACAGACTTTGGTAGCTTCTTTCCAATGAATATATTTTCCTGGACACTTGCTGTTCTGGATTTTTACAGTGTGAAAGTAAAAAGAAACAGTTGTGCAGTTTAACTGAGGTTTCATTTGAAAGAAATGCATGATGGTTTCATTACTGAGATGGCAAGTACAGCTCAATCTAGTCAATATGGAATTTCCTTTTTCCATTCTCTAGATATAACAGGATACAACAGGCAGTGAAATAGGCACTTAGTCACTGGGTTTTTTTACAAATCTTTTTAATTCCCTTATTGCCCAATCTTCAGTTGTTGTGAACTTGCCAACATTTTTCTTGAAATAATTCCTGCAAAAGCAGGCCCTTAAATGTGAAATATAATTAAAATAACATTTAGCTGCCATCCATGGATTGCCATCCATAAAACTAGAAATTTTTAAAAAATAGTATTAATAGAAATAATGTGACATTTCTTTAAAGACACCATCTAATAGGCTACCTAAATGTGGTAACTATCAGCCTGGTTCAGGACAACATTACATCACTTTATTCCTCACAAGCCTTACCACCGCAAGAAAGTGCCACTAACAGAATGGGCTTTCCTCTATCCAGCATATGCCTTAAGTACTCATGAACTAACTTTTGAGTACTCTCTGCAGGGTATTCAGAAGTCTGGTCAGAGTTTCCAAGAAAACGCAGAAGCAATGAGATTTGCAGCCATAGGTTTAACTCTGGCTGCACAGAGATAATTGTACCAAATTTGATCCAGAGCCTTGGAGTTACCTTTTTAGTGACTGAACATATACTGTACGTAGTCAGGTCCACACACCTGTGTCCTAGGAATGGATATTTGTCTCACATTTTCCCTTCTCTGAAGAAATCCCACATTTTTTATTTGGCCTTTTACAGACTCTTTCACAGCCTCTCTTTGGAATTAAGACTACTGAGGATTCTGTCTTAGGTCTTTTGTCTTTGTACTTAGGTCTTTCCCAACCTTATGTAAAAATATATTTGGATGAACTCCAAGTACTTTTATGCAATAACAGAATGAAAGAAAAATAAAAACACCTAAGAAAAGCTGCAAAATTACTATACAGAAATTTTCTATTGGTTATTTTGCAACCTTTGCTAGTACTGTGGGAATAGAATAGACCAAAGCTAAACAGAACAAAAAGTCAGTTATTTTTTCCAAGTAAAACTAGCAGAATTTGACTGGTAACATTCAAACGTGAGCGATATCAATCATACTGTACAAAATCAATAATTTTATCAGAAACAGTGTGGCCAGGAGAACTAGAGAAGAAATCTTCTCGGTGCACTCAGCACTGGTGAGGTTGCAGCTAGAGTCCTGTTTCCAGTTTTGGGCCTCTCACTACAGGAAAGACACTGAGGTGCTGGAGGGTGTCCAGAGAAGGGCTGGAGATGGTAAAGGGTCTGGAGCACAAGTCTGATGTGGAGTAGAAGAGTAAACTGGGGTTGTTTAGTGTGAATAAAAGGAGGCTGAGGAAAGACCTTATTGCCTTCTATATCTACTTAAAAAGAGGTTGAATAAGGTGGGAGTCAGTCTCTACTCCCAGGTAAGAAGAGATGGAATGAGAGGAGATGGCCTCAAGTTGCACAAAGGGAGGTTCAGCTTGGATATTAGGAAAAATTTCTTCATGGAAAAGGTTATCAAGCATTGGAATAGGCTTTCCAAGGAAGTGGTTGAGTCACCATTCCTGGAAGTGCTCAAAAAACATGTGGATATGACATTTGAGAACACAGTTTAGTGGTGAACATGATAGCGGTGTTAGGTTGATGGCCAGAATTTATGACCTTAAAGGTCTTTTCTAACCTTAAGAATTCTAAAATTCTCTTAATTTCTTTTTTCCTGAAAAAAACAGTAATCTCTTGAAGTTACTGGGAAATTGCATTGTGTGACCTGGTGCTGGATCCACAATGAGATATAATTACCAATTTTTTTTTTTAATAGGTAATACAGACTTTCATTAATGATGTCACCAGTGTCTAGATCTTGATTTCTTATTAAAGCTTCCATCCAATTTCTTCAGTACTGTTCCATGCCTCAACTCCTTGACCATTTGGCTATCTTTTAAAACAGCCTATTTCTTTGTATGATTAAAAAAATAGGGAAAAAGAGCCTCACACAGGAAGAAACAAGACCTCATCTCTGATTGTTCCAGATTGTTCCCCCTTTGATATGTCTTTATGATGCCCTGTACCTTCTCGGGAACTGTCCTTGTGTTAGTTCACTTAATGGTCTATTAAAATCTGTATATGCAATCAAATCTGTATACACACATTGCTTCCATTACTTATTCTTTTCAATATGTTAATGATCAGTAAGAGCTTCATCAGGATTGCAAGAGTATCAATTCATTTTCTAAATCAAAGGCAGCATTCAATTGTTTATATACTTTTTAGGTCATTCTTTTTACCAATGAAAAGTTTTCATATGTTTGATTCTAAAGACAGATAATGTGAGTATTCAGACATGTTTTGCACACTCCAAATACATTCTGAAAAACAGACTATTGAATTTTTTCCTCTTTCACTTGCCTGCAGCCCCCTCAATCTCTCGCCTTCATACATTTTTTATTAGTGCTGTAATTTAAATATAAAATGAGCTTACCATTCACCTAGGCTAATCAGATCTGACTACATATGAATGATATTTGGGATTATGCCCTGCATGAGGACATTCACTAACTCCCTGAGGTCATAATTTTACTGCTGAGGCTTATGACCAGGAAGATTAATCAGTCTTGTGATACACACTTCAGGATTTCATTATTATGAGAATAATTTTTTTTCTCCAACTGTTGAAAGAAACTACAAGTACAACTCACAGTTTTAAATCCATTTGATGAATTATTTCTTATTTGTTTTTCCTCACTCTACTTTAGGTACTCGAACTGTGTTCTAAGAAAAGAAAGAAGAAAAAATTTAAAAGATTCTATGAAGTGTAGAAAGTTCTCCAGCCTTTTTAATTTTGTGACACACACAAGGCGTGAGCCTACAAAATTTCACAATGGTAGCTCAGAAATATATTCAACAGTATGCGAAGTGGGATAGTTTCTTGCCTGCCTACTTTCTCATGTGACCTACACTGAGAAATACTTCAAGAATCAAATTCTTTTCAAGATCCCCAAAGTCCAGAGATTTCATCCATGCACTCAGATACAGTTTTGGAAGGAGTAAGCAAACATCTTACATTTTCTTCCCATGTCCTGTAGACTCTGAAAACAGACATAGGAGTTACACTGTAGTTGGTCTCAATTTTTTTTGTGTCCAATCATCAGTGTGCTCTTCCTCCACCTTTTCCAGTGAAAAATACACTTATTGCATAATGTCTTGTGGGTAAAGGGCCTGAATTGATAGTACACTTTCACATCCTCAGATTTTAATGACTTTTAAGCTTAGAAAGACCCCATTCTGAATTCATGCTGGCTTCTAAGCAGATGTCTGTTATCACAGCTTAGCACAACACATAACTATGCACATAGTTATGAAACACTGAAACATATATTGGACTGGTTCCTAGCAGTGACATGCTTTACATGCTTGAATTGCAGTCTGCTCACGTGCCTTGCTGAATCTCATTTACCTACCTTTGGGGAAAAAGGTACTATTTCAGGGTGCCACCTGAAGCATCACTGGCAATGAAAAATAAGCTATTTAGCATGTGTGAGCATATGTGGTGTATCTTCTTATGGAAAAGAATGCATAAAAATATTGTATTTATATTAACTTAACAAGAAGGAGCCATGGACCGTGACTGTAGAACACAAGCAAAGGACAGTCTCTCCTCCAAAAACCTTGCTCTAAAAGAATGAGAAAAGTGATAGAGATGAGAAAAAGGCTACAAAATATTTCAGATGGTGATAAGAAGTGAAATAAATCTTCATCTGCTACGCAGTCATGGTTGCACTCTAGCTGTCCGATGTTTTCTGCAGCCATCAGCAAGCACAAGTTTTGAAGAGAGCTGTGAAAGATTAAACATGGAGTGGCTTGGCTTTGCAAGCTTTACAGGGAGCTCTTCCCAATTGTATCCTGCAGCATCAATTGACAAATTTTGATTAGAAACATTAATAATGGAAAAAGTCCTTTGCGGTGAAATTATGGCAGATGACAATCAGGGACACTGCTTCCTTTCCTGATTAGCTATTAAAATGCAGATAGTCAAAGACTTAAATTTATTACAGTCATAACAGAAATCATTGGAGAGCAAGAAATAATTTATAAGATCCACTTTCTGGCTAATTTTTGCTGAATCTTTCAGTAACTTCCCTAATGTTTTTGTCATTTGTTAATTTTTATTTACCTTTACTCTGTAGACTCAAGTAGAAAATCTAGTGTTCTAATCAAGCAAGCAATCTATCATCACTTTTGTTTTCAGTATTTTTAAGTGTAGCTCAGTATGAGGTTTCTTGCACAAAAATTTACAGAAGCTGTCTATAGAACTTTTATTCCTTCAGTATCCAAATTATTGAGCAGAAAAAAATTATTTCCTTCTGGGCCCATTAATACAGAATTCAGTGGCAGAAAGCAAGCAGCTAAACTTGTCTGCAAGATATTAGATGAAATACTTACAGTAAAAAATTGTCACTCTTCTTTAGTTCCAGAAATAATAATAAAAGTTTTCTTCATACACATTTTTAATTACAAACTGGTATATTATTTTAAAAAATATTTTTAAAAGTGCAGACAACTCTACTTGAATTATCTCTTGGTTTATATTACGAAACACAGCTTGGCAGGTTTTTCTTTGATACATATGATTTGCAAATATGCCACATCAGCTCCACGCTCCTTGTTTTAAAATGATTTACAGCTTATAGCTCGTACTTACAAAGTTACGCCAGTAAAAATGGCTTTCACCAAAGGGCTTAATCCTCTCCATACTTAGCTTAAAAGTCAGTAAAAGACAGACAAGCTCAGTGCTTCCTCACATTCATGTTTTAAAGGCATTGAATATGTAAGTGTTTCTCACTTGAAAATTGTTGCATAAAATTAGTTGACAGAAAGGATGTGTAACAGGTTTTGTTCCTCTGTTGGTCAGATCTTTAGTCTATGGTGTCATGTCCAGCAGCTTAAGTCAACTTGAGTGTGACTGATGCACATGTAAATATGAAGTTTGATAATACCAGGACTTATTCTGAAATGTTCCATTGGATTTTGCTTCAGTAAGAAAGATGGAGGAAAAAAATCAAGAATATCAAGAGTTGGAACAAGAAGAACCGCATATGCAAAACTACAAGTATAATTGAAAGGCTGGATTCAAGCTCTTTTGAGCAACAAAGCAGTTTAATCTGGAGGAATCTTGATCACATAATGGCAACTAATTCAAACACTCATTCACTCCTAAGGATTATGGTAGAGGAAATTATTTGGGGCCAAGGGATCTTAGAGTGTGTGAGATTTTATCGCCATTTGTACATATTATCCTCAGTAAGAACAGCAGGATTTAGCCAAATACAAAGAATCTCTCACAATGTTTTCTTAGCAAAATATAGTATTAAAAGAAAAAAAAAAAAGCTTTCTATACCCAGGCAGTTTTGGAGACAGTAATCCCCATCCCAAACTCAACTCTGAAAGTGCACGGAAAGATGGAATGCAGAGACTGACAGAAAAGATTGAGAAGTTGAAACAGGAAGGTAAATAAAGCAGGGCAAGAAAAGCAAAACAATTTCCACTGACTGATCACCATAATCTAATTAGAGCCCCAGCATTGTATCCAGTTCCCTCACCTAACAGCCACTGAGGCATAACGACATAAAAGAAATCACTGAGAGCTCAGGAAAGTAATGAGCAGTGGAAAGTTCCATGAAGTGTTCCTGCTGCAGATGGCTTACAAGGATGCTCAGAAACTGACATTTCACATGTATTTCATCATAAATACATCACTCAGGAGATCTGAATTACAGCCAATGATGTCTGTGTTGAATGAATTTGACAGTAGTGAACTGCTTAGTAATTTTACGTTTAACATAGAAAATTATTCCCAAAGTACTTTTTGGACACCACCTCAAAAGTATAGCCACTTTTTGAATTGTCTGACAATTCAAAGGTAAGATATGCTTCTCACAGTGCATAATGCCAGAAAAACTGTTTTTCTGAAGTTAAGTCTTTGTTGTGATTGTTTCCCAATTTAATTACATGGAAAAGCTGGATTGTTTTTCCAAGAATCTGTTGCTTGGCATAAGAGATAATCCCTCAATCATTCATTACATTTCTTAAAATGGAGGACCTAACCCACATCATGATTTATAGCTCCAATTTGGTGTCCTGAAGAGTACCATATTGTATGAGTCTAGCATTGTCACTGTCGTTCATGGTGATAGAACGTGAAATAAGAAGAAATGGCGACAGAATGTGAAATTAAGAGAAATGCACAGATGCTGAACCATGGACATGAACGATACAGTGATGTTTGGCTTACAGTGAGTTGGTAAGCTGTGCCTCCTTGTCCACTGTGAAATGAGCCCTTCATTTCTCACTTCTGTGTGACAGTCTTTTTTTCTCCAGACGCTGTTTTAATGGTATTTCCCCCTTTTTTGACATAACCTATGGTAGCTTTTGTTTGAGTTCATGCTGCTTGTCTAGGGAAAATGTTGGGTTTAGGCACAGATCATGCAGGTTGCTGTACATGGCATGAGTTGCAGGGAGTGGAAGGATACTCTCAGCCTTACTCTTCACCTTCTCTGTATCCTTGGGAGGAGTTGGGGCAGTGAGAAGTATCTGAGCAGAGAAAACCACCTTATTTCCTCTGCCAGCAAGGAGATCTGTAAAATGTCAATGGCTCAATGGCTCTACCACTGCTACCTGGCTCAGGTCACTTCCACTCCCCTTTGGAGCTGCACACAGCAAAGGTGTTTCCCTTTCAGGGGTACTCTGGGCAGTGTGGAAAAAGGTATTTCAAGCCAATTCTTGCCTTGCTATGATTTTAATCATATTTTGGCTTCCTCTCATTTTCCATTTCATGTGTCTCCAGAGCCTTTCATTTGTGATTAGTGTTTGGGCACTGGTCTAAATGTGCCTGCCCATATAGAGCCAGCCTAGGGCTACAGTTTATAAGGAAGTGAAGTTCAGGTAGCAACAGCTTTCATATATCTTCAAGTTGCACTGCCATACAGTAAAACAGTTTTTACAATGGTAGAAGTATATAGAATTTAATTTTGAAGGCAAGTTTTCTGTTTCTTCATGGCGTATAGTTCTTTCTATTCTAGCCTTAACATTAGCTCCTAATAACTTACCCTGCTTTCAAAATTCACATAGAATTAAATTACTAGACTTATTTGTTAAGAACCTATTAATTAATTTCATTATTGAGGCTTATTTTTTGATACTAGGAAATTCCTAATAAACAAGATCAAATTCTCTGAATCTTGGTGCTTTATAATGCGGGTATCAATGAAGACTTACACATACCATCACTGTTTTTTAATTATGTATGCATAAAATACATAAAGACATAGTTGTGTATGTCCTCCACATATATGTATGTACACATACACAAGGCACTAATAAATACAGATATATAGATATGTAGATATATATGTATGTACATATATTACTAATTGGTACATAATGATATCAACAATTTTGGATCCTTACTTTGTCACCAGAAGGGTATATTTCTAACAAAGCCAAGAAAATCCCTTTGTATCTAAGATGCTATTTTATTTTCACACCTACTTGCAAATAACCTTCCACTTAATACACGACTAACATGTAAAAGTAGGGTCAAACCACATCACCACATCTACAGGCTGATCTTTATTGCTTCATAAATAAACAAATTGTTTAATATAACTAAATACAAAGATAGAGAGAGTAGGAATGAAGACAGCAAGTCATATTGAAAAGAACAAGGTTATTATCCTAAACCTCAGCATCACTGGAAAAATTGTCAAAATCATGATTATTGACTAATATCTGTTTCAGTGTGGTGTAGACAGAGAACAAATTCCTTGAACAGAAGGATGTATAACAGTGTGAGGAGTGGTAATTTCTTGGTAATGTGGTATTAATGAGATCATTGCTGAAACACACCACTGTCTGCACTTCTAAAGGAATCTTGGTGGCAGGGTCTCAGAAAAGAACTACAAGAATAGAAAATGGTCTGGGAATAGTGAATAGTTGGGTTTTTTTAGTGAGACAGTGACAGAAGCTCTATTCATTTAGTTAACTAAGAAAGTGAGTGGATCATATTCTACAAATATCCATATGGGGAAGAAATTTTTGATAACAAATCAATTTTTAGCACAGCAAAGGAAGGCATACTATGACCCAAAGGTTATATTTTAAATGGTGAATGGAGTTTTCCGCCCATCTAGTATTTTTATAAACAGAAATCAGGCTTCTCATAATCTCCATTTCCAGCTGATGACCTCTCAGCTTACAACAAAATTTTATATTTTCTCTTTAGTACCTTGTTGAAATGCTTTGCACCTCTTACTGCTGAATCTCATGTGTAGTTTCCCAGGTCCTCAAGGCAATGCAATTATTTTCGTTTGCTATCCTGATTATCTAAGCTTCCCAATACTGTACTATCAGGAAACTTCATTCCCACTTTTCTTTTATGACTATCAGGGAAAAGATTTCTCTTAACATAGCTTCTTAAGGATCAGTCCTAACCACCTACCCACCCCACAGCCTAATGGATCCTTTTCAATATTGTCCCAAATCACCTAACATGGTCACCTCAGAGCTGTGCTCTTAAATTCCACTTTCTCCAATCAAGTAAGCAGTTTTCTTTCCAGCAGCATAATGAGTGAATTGTAAAAGGACAGACAGAATACGCCCCTTTTATTTCCTTTCTCTAGAAATTGAAGTCATCCTATTTAAAAGAAAATAACGAAAAGAAAAAAAAAAAATAGAACAGATCAAATTAGTTTGGCATATCCTGCTTTGGTAAACCAATATTCCACTTCCCTTTTATCTGGAGCTTTAGTGGTCTTTCTCTTCAAAACCTGTTTTAAAACTACATGGGTTACTGAGCCAGACTCACAGGTGTGCAGTTGCACACAGCAGCTTCCTCCTCTTACACACAAGCAAAGCACTTGTCGTTGGCTCTGGTACTATCACTAATTCAGTAAGCTTCATTTAACATAGTTACTACTAGATCTGTATTTTGGTGCAAATTCTCTCAGAGGACAGCCACTGCTGGGTTTGTTAACCGTTCTTTAAAATCACCCGCAATGGTTGTTTTTTTTCTGTTACAGTTATTTCCATTATTTCGTTCCCATTTATACTTCATCTTTCTCCTGTAGCCAGTAATCAACAACTTTCTGGAAAGCAGAGCAAATTACTCTTTTGTTTTGTGTCAATAGCTACAGTTTCTTTAACCTCTTTACCATTCAGCTAATTATTTTAGGTCTTAACCTTGTCTTCATCCCTAGGTGTCTCCATCTTTCTGTTTAGTGCATGAACACAGTGAAGAATTGCTGTAGAGTAATCATGTTTTTAACCTATGTTTGTCAGCTGCTTCTCTGTGGTCATCTATGCCCATCTGGTGGTTAAACACAAGGCAGCTGATAACTTTCAGTGAGGCTTGAGTTAGTGTATTTTTTCAAGATTGAGATGTTTTTACAGATAATTTCTGTGCTTCAGATGACAGGTGGTCACTTGTAGAGCTGTTGCTATTCACCAAAGGCAAGTTCTGTTCCCCCAGCTTACCAAACTCTGGCCTTTTGAAATACTAAATCCACCTACAGGTCTAAATCTCTGCATCCTTCCAACTGAATTTCCAACTGCCCAGTCTAAAGTTATTTTTTATAATGCCTTGCTTAAATGCAAATTGCTCCAACTACTTATAAGTTTATTAACTCTTTCAGGTGCTCTCCAGTTGTGTCAGAAATTGTTGATGAAGAAATGTGAGTGCAGTAACAGCACAGAGATGTAACTCTGTCTTCAGAATGAAGTACAGAATGAAATAGAACCATAAAATGGAGGTCTGTCATAATGACATGTTCTCGCTGAAATGTCTTTCTCTAGTATGAGCAATGAACCAGATTATTTGAGTAAGCAATTATATTTTTCTGCAAGTAGGAGTGGGAAAAAGCATGATTCCTTGTATTTAAAACTGTGGGAAATACAAAGAAACTCTCAGCCTGTTGGGGAAATGGTTGACTTACATTCAGTTTTCTAAACGTTTTGACCCCAGCAGTGTCCAGGAGGTATCACATTGCACTGAATAAAGAACACAACCCATTATCCAGTCCAGAAGCTGCCTCTTTTTAGTAATTACTTACTTCTGTCACTTTTGCATGCTTATGTGCGGAGTCTGTGGAACCCAAAACTCTTAAGTTTTGGACTAAAATTCCTGCCACTTATTGTGATCTCCTCATGTGATCGCTCTCTGCCTTTCATTGAAGTGAAGTGGTTCCGGTTCAAAAGCCAGCCAAGCTTTCTACACTTTTTGACTGTGGAAGGTGAAACACATATTTTAAGCTGCAATTTTTAAGCATAACCTTGATACTGGCTCCTGTTTATTTCCAAAATTAAAAAACTGAGAAAATTAACTCTAAAATTTTAATAGTTCCCTCTCTGTTATTGACTAATACTCTCCTCAGGCATACATTTTTTCATACTTTGACAAAAGTACTTACCTGAGTGGAAACATGGCCCTTTTGATGTCAAAGGCAGAACTCAATTTCATGATTGGATTTTACCCTCTGGGTTATGTTTTCAAAATATACATTTCAACAGTACAAAATGTCCTGTAAATCCCATGCCAACACAACCAGCACCACACATAGTAGGACATTTTTGCATTGGCATGAATAAACCTGGCACCTCCCTTCCTGTGGTTTTGCTTTTTCTGTACATAGGCATTTAGTTCAAAATTTTGGGAGAAAATGTTATTCATACTTCTATCTACATAACATCCACATCAGCATAAGCAACACTGTAATAAATAACAATAAAATTATGCTTGGTTTGCTTTTTACATTGCCTTTATGTTATCCCTAACCAATGCTGTATTGATTTTACATTTCTTAAGTGTTTTTCTATTTTAAAGTCCTTAGCCATGTGGGCCTTTATTACAGCAGAGTGGCTCTTGCCCCTCATCATAATGGGCATGTCCCCAATAGCTGCAGCCTTTCCGGTGCTCTCACCGGGGCAAAGTGCTCACGATACATTTACTGTACTGTGGTGAGTAATACACATTTAGAATTTGGTTTACTCCATTACATTTCACATCACTGTAAAATCCACTAGAAATAAGTGCTTTTTAATGGAGACTGTCTTGTTTCTATAATGTACATCTTTCTTGAGAACAGGTTGTTTCTTTCCCCTTTTAGGTTGAAGGATTCCTTTTGATCAGAATTCACTCTTGATTTGACTGACTGGTGACCCCTACTTACCAAAAATTCTCATGGGCTTGGCTCACCACCATATCAGAGAATACAAACCTTCTTCAACACATTAAAGATACAGTAACGCAGGTATAATAAAATGCAATTCAGAGAGGAAAAATTACAGGCTTTAACACAAGGATCACATAAAGATAGCCCCAGAAAATCAGGGATGATGGACCAATGCTATTTCTCCAGTCTTCTTTTTTTAATAGAATCCTTCTACTTAGCAACAGCAATACACATTTTATGAAAACAAAAAAAAAAAAAAGCTTTTATTCTATCACAATTATTTATTCTCATAACTGTAAGTTGAATAACAGCTAACTATGTTTCTTTAAGAAAAAACTGCATCTGAAAATTATTTTAAAATAACCTCCTGTGGTAAAAGACCTTCATAAAACTAGACATGAACTACAGGCACAAGAGCTTTTGGCATAGATAGAGCATACTTATAGGAATGGCACTGAAAGGATTACATGACTTTTGGGAAAACTTGTCCCTTGCAAGCATAAATAATCCTCAACAGACTTGAATAATAGAAAATTTTATTTAATATACAATCCATGGTTCTTAGGTTTAAAAAGTTATCTTTTTTTACAGATCACCTTCTGTGACATGAATATATTTTAAAGTATAGACGGAAAACGTAAAGTCTGAAACTGAAGATCAAATTTATCCAGCTTTTATAACAAACAAACAAAAAACCAACCAAACAAAAATTATACATGGAATTTAAACAGATGTCTTACATGTGGAGACTGCTCATATTTTCCCACTGCCTATAGTGTTTCTGTATGTAGTTATACTGCATGATATACAATTCTAAAACGCCAGAGAACTGTCATACACTACACTTGTTTTCATTAGGTGAACAACCTATGCCAGAGTTCCTTGATCAAACACCATTCAACAGTCACACAAAATTCTATTAAACAGAACAGAAAAAACACTCGCACTTACTATAAATATTATCTTCTTACTCAACTGATCTGCTTCCTCTCTGATTATTGGGTTTGTACCTACTGACTTTATTGACATAAAAACCTTTGCTTAACTTTATTTCTATAAGCCCCACAAACCTAAAAAGTGCTTATTACTATGTTTACTCACATTTGTGCAAAACTAAAGAGTTAATTGCTTGTTCTAATCAGACTTACATTTTTCAATCCTATTTAAAAAATAGAATTAAATGGGAATCACCAAGAGACTGACTTACCCACATTTTTATAATTGGTGAGAAAATGTAATCAGGAAAGATCTCATTTTCATTGTTTGCTCTCACAATTTGCAGTTTTGGCAGTTTACACAACCATTTTTTTAAACTTTATAAACTGAACTCTTTTATTTTTGCACTGCTGAGACTCAGCAAACATGGAACATAAGGATAGCAGTTTTATTCACTTTTCAGATTAAAAGTAAGCTTTAAGTGTTCATGAAAATCCATTCCCAATTCTATGGTTCACGAAGCACAAACTGCCCCATCATGTGAGCTGTGCCTTCATGCACACCTGACCTACTCCAGTTTCCTGGCCTATCTTCACAGCTCAAAGAGAATTACAGAAGATAAGTTCTGATGCAGTTGAGTGGCTGCAGGGTACTGAAAGCAACATTAAATAAATGAACTATTGTTAGCTATCAGTTTGACTCTCTGCCAACCAGCTAAATGAATCACTTTGAAAAATTAAACAAAAAGAGGTTTAATTTGACATGACTGTTGTTTGACTTTCCGCTTCTTTGTTTTAGTGGGGACCCAAGGCTGATGCCATGCCATGCTAGGCAGAGAATAAGCACTACATATCTGTCCATTACCAACCCATAATTAATGCATTAAACCCTCTTATTTTTCACTTCTGCTGTTTGCTATTAGAAATCTGTAGTGCAGACCCGTAAATCTACAATAAAGCCCCTGGATATTTTATTACTAAAAACTTATCTACCCTCTTAAAATATTTAGCTGGTTTTCTTTGCTCTTTATGTAGTAAATAAGCCGGGGGGAATACTGACTACAGATCGCTGAACAATTTTGAGTCTTTTAGCAGTTTATGTGTGCCCTTCAAACTCTAGAAAAGGCAAAGGGCAGGAGAGGCAGGGTTGCTGCAATAAAATGTTTTACACAGTGAATTTGGCTGGGTTGCATAATGTTGGAGTAAACCACAAGTTTGGCAAATAAAGTTAGCATAAGGCCTGTTGCCTGGCCATTTACAGTTTTGTGTTTCTTCTCTTCAATAGGTTTCTTTTCCCTGTTGCTACTTACAATAAACACTCTGGGCCAAATTTTCCACCCTGCTGCAGCATGTGACCACATTGGCACTAATTCGGTAACACTGGTGCAATCAAGGCAGAAGAATTTGCTCTTCACGTTTATAGTCTGCCTTTCGTCTGAGGATATAAAAGAACAGTCCTGACCAAAATCAGGTTCTAAGATCTAAACCTTCCAAAGCTTTGTGAGAGTGCAGAGCCAGTCTTTGCAGCCTGATCCATTTCTGATCCATATTTAAGGTATTTCTGCCTTGATCTGAGAGATGCAATTAGTTATGACACTCCCTATGCAGAGTGGGAACCTGAAAGGAACACTGACAATTATTAAAACCTGAGGCTTGTTTCAAAATCAGCTTCTTGTTTAGAGACATAATTGTGGTTCTAGAGGGCATAAGCCCAAAAGAGTTCTGAATATTTTATTTTCTGCTTAGTGCAAACCCAATTGCATGAATAGTTTTGCCTGAAAGAAAAGAAAAAGCCTATCTAAGGAATTTCAAAACTTAGTTCAAGCTTTTCTGCAGAAAGAATTAAACAAAATAAACTGTTACTCTGAAACATGTTATTCCATGCCTTCGAATCAAGACAGCAGAAAACCATTTCAGTTCCTTCAGTCAATCAATCAATTCAGTCAATGTGATACATTTCCTGCAGTATTCAGAAACTAAAAAATAAATACAAAAGCTTCATTACTACAGAAGAGAAATAATTCATAATTTTAAAAGAACTTGCAGTAGGGGTCATTTGGATTGAGATGGTTTCCCCTACGAGGGTTTCTTTAACACATGCCCTGTCCTACTTTGGGACCCTGACTTTGGCAGATACAGAACTCACCTGGGCTGATGGCTGGGCTGCTTTGAAGTCAACACAGCTGGTTTCAGCTTGTGGGGATGGAAATAACGGACATTACTCCTTCTCCCTCCTTGCAGAAGAAGCTAGGGGAGGTCAGTGAAGTTTCCTATGACCTTGTTCATGAGCAGACATTAAACCCACAAATTTTTTCAGGCTACTATAAATTGTATTCTTTTTAAAAAAAAATGGAAATTTGTAATGGTGAACATGGGCTAGAGAAGGACTTGGTAGAAGTAAATCTTGAACTGAATTAATGGCCTTTAATTTTTCTCATTGATTTCTGAAAGCTAGTAGGGAGTGAGAAGGGAAGAATAATTACTAGAAAATACGCAGCTAAGAAATTTAAATACCCCAGCTTTAGCATGGCACAACACCCCCTCTCTACACAGAATTCAGCTGTGGGGCAGATGAGACCAAAACAACATTTTAAAAGCTGCAAGTCTGCTTATGTTGTCCTAAAGTATGACCAGAATGCTAATGGGGCAGAGCCAGGCTCTGTTTCATGGACCTCCCACTGAGTTTATGCTTCACGCACTACACAGAAAGACAAGTTTTGCATGTTAGACTAAAATTAACTCTTCCTTTGCTTCCCTCCAAATGAAGAAAAGAGACAATATGCTTGATGCTGCTGTGGGCTTGGGAGTCCAATTCCCTCAGCTGCTCCCAACGCCACAGGCCAGACTGTGAGGAGCAGCACAGCTTCTCTGTCGTTGGTGTTCCAAGCTGGGTAGTCCTTCCAGCGAAAGGATTTCCAGTCACAGGACTTCTGTCTGCCCAGATCACCCCTGTGAGCTGCTGGAAAGCCATGTCAGAGATGACTGCTCCGGCACAGGTTTTTATGGATATACAATAGACAAGTCCTCTTGACGGAAGACTTAATTCACATTAAAGTGAATTTTAATTTTGGGTTAGGAATGAATGGATGTAAACCAATGTAAGTATCAGACACACTCCTCTCTCAGAATGAGTGACTGAAAAAAGGCACCTATCTTTTTTGCAGTCTTTTCTATGACTCAAGTATCTGTTCCTTTTCTACTTGTATTTTACAGGCTGGAATTTTTCCTTGATTTATTACCAACAGGCAATATCTACCGTTTTATTTTCTCTGTTTTATAAAATGAACCTGAGCCGTAAGCTCTTAAACCCAAATCAGCTCCTTTCACAATTTCAGTGTTTAGAATTTGAGAGCAACCTAACAGGTCAATGATAGCTGTCTAATGCTTTAGTGCTCCTGGCAGATTAACTGTAGATCCTCTGTTTTGAAAGGAGGGAGAGATTTATAAGACATTTTAGAAACAAGAATATTATTTTCAAGTTATGGAATGTGACACAGTTTCCATTTTAATATATATACATATAATTTTGAATAGTAGTAATATAATTATTACTTGAAGTTTCCCCTGAGAAACTACAGAACTATTGTATTCACCTTTTAGAACATTCCTTCTAACAAAAGAAATAAGTGTACACAATTTCTAGGTCAACATTATTCAAAAGAAGGTCCCTGTGTATTTTTGTAACAACTGCCCTTTCTTTTCATTTCATTTGCACTACAAGTCTCAGGTTAGTAAATTCTAAGCAGTGAGGATTTAGTGGTATTTTAGATTAGATTGGTTAGCTCTGAAAAATCTACTTTACATGCACAGAAACACATATTATACACTCTTCTAAATTATACCTTACTTCACAAAAGCAATAATGAGACCCGAAAAAAATCATATTGGAGAAACCAAATACCTCCAAACACTTTCTTTGGAGTAGCTGAGCCCTAAGCATAGGGAAAGGAGAAAATTAATTACATTTGAGATCTGTACAGACGACCATAAACGTATCAGGATTTTTTTGCTCAAAAGTGAAAAAGAGACAATACATACTACAGTAAAGAGCCTGAAGAAGACTAAAGAATATCATCTTTTCCTGAGGGCCTCCATGCAAAAGCACACTCGAGCACAGGCACTAGTGTTCTCTAAAGCCTTTGTGCTGTATCCAGGAAGGATGCAGACAGCTAAAGCAAGACTAAAATTGGGACTGAGACCCTGAGACCAAAATTGGAATCCAAATAAGACTCATCAACTGTTGCCTAATCTTGAAGTTGCTTGAATTTACCCAGTACACATACATATATACTATAAATATAAATATAAATATAAATATAAATATAAATATAAATATAAATATAAATATAAATATAAATATAAATATAAATATAAATATAAATATAAATATAAATATAAATATAATTGATTCAGTGCTTTTTCTTATATTGCCAGCCTAGTTATGGTCAGAATCCAGAAAATACATGTTCCACTAGTTTAAAACCTCTGAGTAACTAAATGCAAGAGACATTCAGAGAGGCATTTAACATGTATTCATGGAACTGGGCTTTCTAGGGGCAGGAGTTGTGAACCATCAGGTTGATTTTCATTCCAACAAGCAGAGGTGGGTGCAGTCCTCTTTAAAGAAGATCTTACACCATTTACCCAGGAAGGTAGAAATGCAAATTCAAAAACTTAAGGACATAATTTGAGAGCACTCAGATTGTGCCTCTGGAGCTGTTGGCTGATATGAGGGCTATCATGCATGCAAAGGTCAGTTGCGACACAGCAATTTACAGCACAAAATATGTTTCTGAGTGGTAGCAATACAGTCCACTTGCAAACCAGGTGGAGTATTCTGGGTTCTGGTGTTTGCTCCTGAGGCTGGGATAAGGACAAAAATCCAGAATCACCACTATGATGTATGTGTCCTAAATAGGAAGCACACGAACAGGTTTCTTCTTGGCTTTTTTGGATCAATGAATATTGAATGCTTTTCTGGATGGTGTCACAGCTTCAATAGTCTGGGCAGGGTGTAGTTTAAAGGCATTTCATTGGAAGTAAGAAATTATCATTTCCTGTTCTTGCTTATATGGAACTCTTGAATTTCAGTAAGTGCCCACCACATCAACAGCCCAAAGTGGAACAAACTGCAGCTCTACAGCATCACTTCCATGTCACACTGGTGGAACAAAACTGATGTGTGCAGCCTGAATTTGAAGCCTCAGTGTTTTACAGCCAAGTTCCTGATGAGATCATAAAGAGACCAAGAGTGAAATGTTTATTTCAGAGTCCACTTGCCTGCATCCAGATTTGCCCCTCAACACAGTGGCAGTGACCCCAGCTCTTTCAAGTCCTCAAATTGTTAGTCCTTAAGATGTCAGCCAGTCAAGAGAAGCAGATGGCTGTCACACTGTCAATAAATGTGTCATCAAATACACTGAAATTTGCAGGTCTTCCACAAAAAGGGTTCTAGACAGGCATCCAAGGTTAGAAATATAAACCCTTTGAAGCTCTCAGTCAGATTTTTTCCATCAGCAGAGAATCAAGATTCCTAATGTTTCTTTCTGGCCCTCTGCAGAAAATCCCCTGTACATGTCTCTTGCAGATGTTTTTTAGGTTTATCCTCTCTCTCCATGCTTAGCACAGCTACCACTAGCACTTAGCACAGGATGTGGGATACAGTCTAGAGTACCTAATTTAAAAGTGCCTAATTTTTAAACAACCTTTACAAGGGCTAGCCCTTAGTCTCTGGACTGAACCAATTGTTAACTCTTATGAAAGTATAAGTGTGTTCAAAGACACTCTTGAAATAACAGTCTGTGAATAAATTCTATGCTCTTCTGTTTTGGCTCAGCTAGGTAGTGTCTGCAGTACTCTGTGTGACTTCTTATACAAAAAGCTCTGAAAATCCTGCTATTTCAGGTCAGAAAGTTAGGAACCTATCTAATACTTAAGCTAAGGGAAACATCCTCACAGAGTGCTTAACTGAAATCTATTTTAAAATTTAAGTTAAACCAATGCAACTTGTTACTGCAAGCTCAGGGCATGCTGCCCTGCATTTATTCTGCATATACAGACTCCTCCAAAGGGAGCACAGGGCATAAGATCCCAGGTTTGAGAACAGTCCATTCCATATAATCCTGAATTAACTTGCAAAAAGGCCAGCCAGTATTGGTTAATGCCATTCTGGCTATGGGTTTAGTACACGCTGTTCCCTCTAATACCTCATTGCTCCACATTCTTAATTCACTTGAGCACTGTGTGTGCTCAGTTTTGGTGCAACATTCATATTTCACCTATCATGCAAAATTCTTCCTGGCATCGCTAGCAGGCCTACCAGGAGATCTGGAGATATTATAGCCCTTATTCATAGTTCTAACAAAAGACAGGTTGGTTTATTCCTCTGTCCCTTACAAAATCTTTATGCGCCAGAAAGTAGGCACAAAGTAGACTGTCTTTATTTCTCATGGCTGCTAAAAAACAAAGAATAGGTTGCTATATGAGAAGGGAACTAAGGCACATACAGCAAAGGACACATCCTCTTCTATGCGTGACCAGTTATCTATGCTTGCATGATCTGAAGCCCAAATTTTAAGGAAAATGAAAGTTTAGAAGTAAAAAATCTGCTCATTTTTTAACTGAAACTGAACTCATGTTTCATATGTGGAATTAGGAGACTTTCATAAAACCTCGTCTGGCCTTGGATGATTCTGAGGTATTTTTGTTGGGCCCCAAACTCTATAAACTAGCCACTACTAACAGCTTCCTTCTGTGAAAGGCTCTGGTTCAAACTACAGCAAAACTTAAAGGCTAAGTCCAAAATAAACAGTTCCTGTAAAAGTAAATTGATAAATAGCTCCCCTGTAATCATATAATTAGTGGTACAATGTGCTAACCGCTTTTGTGAAAGCAATTTTGATGCTTGCCATTCACATTGTCAAAAATATCATTGACCCAGTTGCCTAAAAACAATTGCTGAAATGAATGTTAGTCTCTACTGTGGTTATTAATGCTGGGGCAGATCTTGCTGTGTACAGAGAGCAACAGACCCTTCACTGGTACACATCCACACTGTGTTTTTTTATTATTTCCTAAGAAAATCTGGAGATTGAGGCAGGGTGGCAAGGATCCACATCTGGCCTGCTCACTTACCCCAGTGATCGGATCCACCAGCCAAACTTGTACCTACTGAGGATCAGTACCTGGTAGGAAAAATTGTACAGCAACAAACTCAAAACTTTTGATATCTAAAGTTTCAGTAATACAATCACACTTCACAGAACATAGATGTGATCCACTCACGAAAGGCTTTCTCATCATAGAGATAAACTCTTACATTTGCAAGTCAGGTAAAGCGCAGGGTAACAAGAGGCACTTTGAGGAAATTTTGCGCCCCTTACTAGGAAATAGAGACCAAGATGATTAGAGCTAGGTACACTCAAGTCTAAATAAATGTTGGAATTCAATCAATAGAATCAAATACCCTCATTTTAACTTTATCCAAGATCATCATCAAGACTGCAAAACTTATGCAGTCTGCAAAATGTTTTATCTTTATAAAAGGTCTAGTCATTATGTGTGAAAAGAGTTTTCCACTTGCCTACCATTAAGCCAGTAATTATAGAATAACATTTCTCAAGATGTAGAACATTCCTTAGGAAATAGACTAACTTTGGTGGGCAGCTTTCCTAATAGAGGCTAAGAAGCCATTATTAAAAATCAAAGCTCTAATTCTTGTGGTTGTAAAAGGTGCCTGCAAAAAAAGGAGCAATTGGCTCAGAAGGGTCTTCCTGCCGCTCTTAGTCTTAGACAGGCACTAAATCCACCAAATGCAAGAGGTGCTAATGCCAATACTGCACAGTATTTCACTACTGATGCAAGTAAAAAAGGAAAAAGTACCTTAGTAGGAATTCTTAATCTGGTGGCTCTGAATGTAAACAGTAAAAAAATGGCGTAAAATAAGGAAGGAGAATATACATATGCTAAGGTGTTTGAAGTTAAAAGCTCATGAAAAAGTAGGGGGTTTGATTGATTTCACATTGGAAATGAGCTCAGCTTTTAAAAGACCGAGAAGTACTGTTACAGGAAGATGTAAAGATTTTACAGTAACAACAGATGCCCAAATAGCAACAAAGCACTATACACAAAACTCCTGACTTGCAAGTAAACAGCGGTGCAGCCCATGCCTATTATTTTCAGCTCTCAATTTGCAACTCCTTGCTTCCTGAGCTTAAAAGAAAATTCTTTACTTATAACCTAATAAACCTACCTATAAATATTATCTTCCATTCAAATGTCATTTAACTATAGTTTGACCCAGATAAGTGACTCCCAAGCTTTCTTTATCAGCACACCTACTTTCAGGACAATAAACCCAGTTCTGGCTGATCACTCCCCATGAATGCTACAACTTCCCTGTCCAGGAAACACTAACCTTGACTTTAAGACTTAGAGAAGAATAAGCAGAAATGTCACCACCTTCAGAAATAAGTGTATAGTCAATACACCTTTCACTTTGAGTTTTCAGTATAAACACAGACACACTCAATAACATATACATGTACACAAGTGTTCATTCAGCCAATCTATAAATTCAAGAAGAACTTTTTCCTACACCCTGGACAAAGGAAAAAAGGAGAAGCTTACATTGTTACAGATAATTTTAAATACCCAGAAAGAACTTTGATACTTCAGTAATGGGCTAGATGGACTGTACAAATAACGGTGCAAAAAATCATATCCAGGGCAACAGCATCAGGGTTTAATGTCTAAATAAAACAGTATTCTGGCACGTGCAGCTCCTATGATGGACTTGGAAGCAGACAAACCAAATTTCAAAGGAACAGCAAGCCAAACCTATTAAATATAGACATGGTGTTGAAGCCAGTCATTCAGTCCTCACTAGTTCAAATGTTCTTTCATAGTGACAGGGCTTGGCACCCAAGTCATAGCGAAGAATGCCTTTAGCATCAGCGGTGGAAATAAGGGAAATTAAGACTGGAGCTGTAAAAGCAAATGGAAAAATGATACGTGGGATCAGGGTTGCCATGTGCTGTTTGTTGTGGAAAATACCTAGAAAGTAACTTTGTCTACAAAATGGACATATGTAAACATTTACAAAAAGACATTAAAAAAATAGCTCTAGATGAACAGGAAACACTGAGAAGGCTGGAATTTGGATTCGTATTCAGCCCTTCCATGAGTTCCATTCTAAAATTATTCTTGTTCAGAACAACTCCTCTTCTATATGTCCATGCTATTAAAAAGCACAATCACTTCCAAAGACCGTCACCTGGAGGCTGGGTGTCAGCTCCCCTCACAGATCATACCATGCAACCCCCGTAATTTTCACTGTGAGCACATACTGCCTTTTAGAAAAGTAGAATTAGGTTCGACTCAATCTTTTTTTCTTTTTTTGGTGTGGTGTTTTTTTTTTTGTTTGTTTGTTTTTGGGGGGGTTTTTTGTTTGTTTTTGGGTTTGGTTTTTTTTTGGTTTTTTTTTTTTTTTTTTTGTTTTTTTTTTTTTTAACTGAAAACAAGAGTTCAATCTTTTCATGATACAGCTGTGTGTGGAACAGAGGAGAAGAAAACTTGATCAGGTTGGGGAAGGCATGGGGGAAGAGGAGGCAATAGACTTTCATTGCATTGTTCCAGACATGCAGGAAGAAAGACAAGATGCAAGGGATGTGGTTTATTTTGGCTGCAGCTTTATTAACTCAGCTCCTCTGGGAACTACCATCAATAACTTGTACAGTACAGGTCGTCACTCTTTCCATAATCATTCCCACCTGCTGGAGAGCTGCAGTCAGCCTCCTTTCTCCCATCACTCCTCCCCTCACTCCTCCCACCACCACCTCCACAGCTGGTCACCAGCTCGCTACTGACCACCATATCCCCCCCAACAAAGAGTAAAGGGGCTGGAAGAGGCAATTGATTCCTTGCTGCTACAGTCTTTAGCCATTCTTAGTCTCTCTCAGCTTTTTACCTTTCTCCAAGTCTTCCTTCTCTTCCATTTTATCATATATTCAGATCTTTGTGGAACAAATGCCTACATTGCACATCTGCCTTGAGGAGATAGCAACTAGCTTGGCTGAGCTTGTCCATCCCTCTAGCCTGTTTCCCAGAGAATTAACAGTTCAGATTTGTGGCTAAGCATAAAGCTGCTATCAAACTCTGTGTATACAGACTCAGCAAAGTGCCTCACATAGAAATAAATGCCTTTTATCCAGAATTCTGATTATCATGGCATTAAAAATTGCTGTAACAATTTGAAAATACCATTTTAAAAAGCAAAGGAAGTCGGTTTTTACACTGCTCAGAGAAAGTGAGAAGCAGAGAACAATCAAATTTCCATGATTTTTATATGCATATCAGAAGATCTGCTGGCTTGCACGTTCTCAACTTCATTCTTTGGCTCTAAGAATGGACATGATACCTGCAGAGAGAGAGACTGGAGGGCTTGGAATGAGAAAGACATTGTGTTTCACAAGTGTCAAGACTGCATCTAAGGGGGAATGTGCCTACTGACTATCCGCACACACAATCAATCTCTTGGGTTGTTCACACATCAAATTTATATAAATTGTGTGTCTGCATGTAGACCTGCTCCCTGTGTTTTCTGGCAGGAAGATGGGCCCTGTGTGTGCAAATTCTGTGTGGAGGAATGAAGGATGAACAAATGCAGCAAGAATTACACTCCCATGAAAAGTCTGTCTTTAAAGAAAATAGAAAATATACAATCAAAAGCACACACAGAGAAGGTTTTCTGATATAATGCCAGCCATTTATCAGGTAAAAGCCACAAAAGTGTCCATGGAAAATTCCATCTGGTATTCCAATGTAACAACCACTGCATCTTAAAAAGCAATCAGTCTATTTTTGTACTACTGTTCATCTAAGATTTTTTTTTATTTGTTTTGGCAATGTATCTACATTTTCTATGAATTATCAGTGAATGTGGGAAAGGCTTTCTAGGACCTGTGTTTGGAAATACTTCTATTTCTTAAGCCATTAAAATGCAGTTGTAAGCAGTAGCTATGTTATCACTGCCATGTCATTTTAGATAATTATCTCCCTTCTACAAATAACAACTAATGCAGACCCATTGACCCTTCCCCCTTCTGAACCAATTCTCTTTTCTCCTCTTACTGCTCCAGTAACCAAATTGAAATAATTAAAAGCTATACCAGTTTTGAGGCAGTGTGAGACCAGAAATGGATCTATTCCCATTGACTTTAGAGAAAATGGGACATCAGTATGCATGATGCTGGCTCCAGGAATACAAAATTACGAGAACTTTGCATTTCTGCTCTCATATTTACTTATTTTTCACACATAATTCATTAGTAAAATCAACTGCATAAAGGAAAAATGCATTAATAAAAATTGAGCACATTTTCATATGGGTTTTATATTTTCTAAATTCATTCCCTTGAAAATGAAATACATAATTGAAACAGAAATTACATATTTATTGCTCACACAAATATATCATGTGCAAGATGTTGAATGTTGAACTACTTAGAGAAATTTAGTCCTTTGCATTTTTCACATGGAGTTGCACTATGGGAACTGATGGATCTTTTCTGGAATCAAGGACATTTGTCTCTGTTCCCAAATGCAGAAGAATGGAAATACAGTATTCTATCATTATGCTGTGCTTGGTCCAGGTCCATTCAATTTTTTTCCTCATGTTTGGGAAACATACAGACATGAAAACCAATGTCTGCCTGGCCCAGCAGGAGACAGTAAAATACTTCACAAACACCAGATGGGATTTTAACAATGTTTGTTAAACATAAAACGCTTGAAGCACTCTCTGCAAACTGAAAAACTGAACATGTTTCATCCCATTATAAGTCTTTTCTTTCACCTAGTGGATTGTTTTACATTTTTTTATGACTGACACTAACAGATCTCTGATGTTTAAAAAGAGACCCAAAAATCCATTTCTTTGGAAACCAATACTGATATAGATACTTGTGTGATGTCACCAGTGTAAATTCTATGTAATCTTTATAATGTGATTGCATGGTCTCAATGCTGGGGAAAAAAAAATACATATTTTTGTTTCATTCTTCTATTAAATAACAAAGGCATTTGTGGGTTTCAAGATACTGTATTATGTTTATGTTTCTAACCATCAGATAACATTTTAAAAGTACAAAAGCAGACTGCCTATCCATCATCACATCAGAAGAAATAATAATGAGCTCCTACTCCTCCAGGATTAGGAATGCTGCTGAATGGAAAATTTAAGAAAGCTGCCTTTACCACAAGATACAAAATGATTTAAACTGAAATTGTCTAGGGGAGATGAGCCAAAGGCACTGAATTTCTTATTAAAAAAGGGAAACATTTCAAAGCATTGAGAAAAGTTATTTAGACTATTTTCTAACTAATTTTCTGTTAGTTCAGTTATTCTTTCAAAGCTATCATCCTAAAATGTAAGGTAGCAATAGTTGAAATAATGCCCTTTAAAATGGAATTATATATTTAGAAACAATCAAAAAGAACAATTCATGCCAAAGTAATAGTTAAGTTCACAACCATTCTAAAATTTCAGCATAGTGCCCTGATAATGAATGGACAGAACCAGCAAAATCTTGAAAGGCTTCCCAGGATGGAAAATCATTTTAAGCTATATGAAACAATGAAGTTAATTTCCATGCAACATAATATAATAACATTCTGTAAAAGGAGAGTGTACGTCTCTTAAAACTGAATAGAATTTGAATCAACTGAATAGCTGAAAGGATATTGTACAGAAGTATTCTCATTTCCCTTGCTAAACATTTGTGCTTATAGGGTTCCCACACTTTCCCAAGCAAAGGATATGCAGCTCTTGTGTAATTTGACAATTTGCTGCCTCCATCAGACAAAGCAGTTATTCCAAGCCTAGATGTGTCACTAGCATTAACAGACAGAGGCGTGTGCTCTCCTGGTGCAGGTGACCTGCTCTCCCCAGCTTGGGAAGCAGTAGTCGTGCTCCATAGCTCCCATTGGATGCAGTGTCCTGCATCCCCAGCAGCACAGCGATCTGGGTTTAACCAAAGGGCTCTCTTTTTGCCATGCACTGAGGACAGAGCTGCTGCACTCCCAGGGGAAGTGACAGCCAGGGACTCCAGAGAGCCTGGAGCTCCTCCTCCTCCCCTCCTGGCAGAAGGCTGGGAGCGAACAGGACAGCAGCAGCGGCATTGCTCTAGAAGACAACGGTGTGACCACTGAGCATAAATGGAAGGGTGGCTTTGTATGAGGCAGGAATTCCAAAGTCCTGCAAGCCAGCAGAACTCAGACGAGGCAAACTCTTACCCACCCTGGGGGGCACTTCTACATGGGCCTGGTGGCAGCTTCAAGGGCAATCAGGGTCACACTGAAGAAGAACTAAGCAGCACAAGATGTAATGGTGATAATAGTGGGAAATAGCTTTTTTGGCTGCTTCTTCAGGAATTAGGCACCCCATTTAATGCAGTTTCAGCAATCTGCAGCTTAGGGAACTAAGTGGTGGTAATGCAAAATAACTTAGGTTAGAAAGATTTAATTCCAGAAATGCCTATTGCCATCTGAAGGTACTTAGGAGAGTGTGGCAGTCTAGATATTTTTGCATCAGGTTTACCAGATTCTCTCAGTTGCAATTTATATTTATCATATAATTTTAAAGAGGTGTCAAAGGAATTGTGGCCCCCTTGAATATGCCCCTTTTAGTTGTGACTCTTGGATGACTTTATGCATAAAAAGGCAGGGTGTTGAATGAAGTAAAGCCACAAATGACTTATGCATGGTCATCTTTAAACCAGAAGAGTATTTAGTGCCTTTAAGTTTCCCCATCCCTTTGCACTGTAGGCCAGATTTTCATAAGGTGAAGCTTGATAGCCATATATTTTACGAGCCTAACTTTTGCACCAGAAAACGCCACAATTGCATCCTTAAACACAGATTTATTTCAAGAAAACACATGGATATTTGTGTGACTAAAGGACCAGTGAGGTCTTACTGAATTCAGTATGAACCTTTCTACCAACTTCAGTGGGATTAATGTCAACAGTAAAATCACAGTTTTATTAAGAAATGAAAGATTTCTGTAGACAGTTGCATAAAACAAACAACAAAAGGATGGAGTCAGATATGTCATGATGTCTGGCTTGCTTTGTGAAAATCCTACACTGAAGGTCATCCAAGAATGATTTCAGGAGAGGCAGTGCTGGCATAATATTTGTGTTATGCTTTTTGTAGAGTTGGTTGTTCTATTAATTTTGTAGCAGATATTGCTATAGCAACTGAAATGTTATGAATTATTAATTTGTTATTTTCATTCTCTTTTCCTGTGGTGCATTATTGTACTTTCTGAGGGTTTCATGTGAAGTGCAGTTTGTGCATCTTGGTTAAATATTTTTAAACCAGTAACACTATCAGCATAAAGAAAAGCCAAAATAAATTCTACTCATGAAAATTTTATTTTGGTTAAGTAATGTATATATATGTACACATGCTACACATTTGGCTGCATCCATTTACAGACAAAATCTGCCTTCATAGAAATTTATGTGCTGAAACAAGGGACAAACTTTAAAAGCTGGAACACTTCAATGGAGATATTTTTATAACAATCCTATAATTTGAGTTACTCAGTTCCATGTGTGGCACCCCCTTGACAACTAGAGTAATTGTGAGTCTACAATTTAGGAATATAGCATATATTCCTTAGTGATAAAGATACAAAAAGTCAGTGTCCTGAAGGAATTCACAGGATAAAATCTATCTCACTATGCTGTTCTTTACTAAAATACACCCTGTAAAACTCTGGTCTTTGAGTGTTTTTATTTCCCAAAGACCTCATAGTTTTTGTATCAATTTTATTTAGTTTACAAGTTAAAATATATTTGTGTTTCCTTTTGCAAATGGCACCCCTCCAAACTAGGCCTGAAACATAAACGTCAAAATAGATTTTCTCAAGTTTATACTCATCAGTATCACCAGTAGAAGATGCTTCACAGCTGAAGCTCCATTAGAAAGGCTATTGTGCAAGACTGAAAATAAATCAAATCCCTCTCACTAAATTTGTTGGCGCTCCATAAAAAAAAAAAAAAAAAAGCAGCTAGAACATATTGGCAAGGGCTGTCCTACCTTTGGAACAGCTGCAAGCACCACTGCTCACACGTGGCTGCAGAAGGATCTGCTGCTTATCAGGCAGTGCCTGCCTGGTGGTGCCTCCTCAGCTTATATTCTGTCCTGCACTGCCTTGCTTTCTGGGTCATTTTAGCTTCAGGGCTCCTTGACCTGTACTTCAGTGCCTTCACGAACCCAGAAGAAGCCCATAACTGTGGAGCATGAGCCTTGAGGCCCTCTGGCTTACACGAGAATGACCCTCTAGGGACTACACTCATCCTTAACGTCAGCACAGCAAGCTGGCAAAGCTCAGCAGATAACAAAGGCAAGCAATCAGGGGAAAAATGTGTCATTTTTAGTGGACAATTACTGTGAGTTTGAGTTTATTCACAGTAATTGTCCTCAGAATTGCTTACATGCGGAGGAATAGGCTCTGAATTTCAGTGGGAAATGGAAAGCTGTGTCTTCCTCTGCCTCCTTTCAAAATGGCTCTCTGTACATTAGTTTTGATGTAGCAAGAAAAAAAAGTCAGATTGAAAGAACTTTTCTTTTTCCAATTTCTTTTGGCCATAGAACAAAACTGTCAATTACTCGTGCTAGCGTGTGTATGTGTCCAGATGCTGCTTTTCAAGTAACACATCCTACCCAAGCTCCGCATTATGACTCCATCCATGCCTAGAGCCGTCAACTGCACTAAGGTCTCATTCCTGTCTTCCCTTTCTCATCCAAAAGAGGGTATGAGGCTGCATGAGTCCTGAACTACATCACTTTTAATGAACCCAAATGCTAACTGCCCTTTCTGTGTTTGAAAATTTACATCTGGAAACAATAATAAAGTAACTTTGCCTGTAAGTAACTCTATCCATGCTACTTACAACTTAAAGAACATTTTATTTGTATTTCTATTTAAATAATTTGAGTAAGGTATCTCTGAGATGCTGGCTGGTGCTCCTTGTCTTGGCTGAAGGATGCAGTGCATCCTTTCAACCTCCAAATGGGATGTTTCTCTCTTCTGAAAGAAGTTACTAAGGAAAGCCAGTGGTGCTGGTTCACCCGCCTTCTTCCCTAAAACCAATTATTCTTCATTTGGAACACCTCCTTGATGACTGCAAAGGCACAAGCTACAGGCTGGAATTCAGTACATTTCAGAAAACATTATTCCATGTTATTATTACAGCAGGCAAACATAATGTGCAGAAGAAAATATTTCAGAAGAATTTATGCTTGCAAAGCTGATACAGCTAATATAAAATGAAGCTAGAAAAAAGACTAGATTTCATAGAATGTATACTGCATTTTAATGAGCAGTGCATGCTTCTTGCAGGATTTTTTCAGGAAGCATATGGAATATTTTTTCTTTTGCATTTTGTGATAGGATCATATGGGCTAAAACACAGATAGAACTGAGTATAGGGTAATCATATTCGTATTTTTACACCACATCTTGAAAACCCAGGCATTCATGTCAACAGAGTATTGTGTTCTCCAGTATATCAAAAACATGCTAGAAAATAAAAGGCCTAATAAAGCTAATGGCTAAAACTGTGCTCCTTTTTCGGTTTCAGAAAGCAATGTCTTTGATTCTTCAGCTGCATCTCTACTCTGCAGAACTATTTAATGCAGCCACTTGGCAATTCACATAACTTGTGGATGTGGTGCTTAGGGACACGGTTTAGTGGGACTTGGCAGTGTTAGGTTAATGGTTGGACTCAATGATCTTAAGAGTATTTTGCAATCTAAATGATTCTGGGATTCTATGGCATGAGCTAGCTCAGCTTTGCTTTTGTCCTGAAAGATGTATCTGCTCAAAGCCTGCTCAGGTATTTCAATACAGAAATACAGAGGCATGTAAACACTCCTATTCCATGTAATAATACAGCCCTTGTGAGTCAAAATTTCCACTGACTTAAATTAAAAATTAGCGTAATAGAGTATGGACTGAAAAACTGGCACCTACAGTTATAGAGTTAAGACAACTGTGGAAGGAAATGAGCTCCTGAACTTATATTTCTCTCAGTGTGAGCTCTACCCTTCATGACTATATCTTACTGCAATTATTAGATTTTTTTTCTTTGGTGACAGAAAAAACCAAATCTTGAAACCTCACCTTCCACATTTCAATATTGTCCATCACATGTGTCAAAGCCAGGTGTAATGGCAGAGGAGTACATAATGTGAGGATGCTTTCAAAGCAGTTTTTTTTCTCCATTCATTGCCTGCATAGAGCTTAGAGTGGAAAACGGTGTCTTAATGGTTTGAATGTGAAATGTGCACAGCTATCTAATACTGTTTATATGGGAAGCTTCTAAGGTAATCACATAAAAGCAGTGAGCTCTAAAAATCTCCAGTTCTCCAGTTTATTAAATATACATATATATAAAATATGAAGACTAACTATATCTATATTCTGTTGTCCTGGCAACATCTGGGTGACTGCTGGAATACTGAATTTCATGTGGTTCACAAACCTGAAGGAATATTGTCTGATGTCTGTGCACTAACTACTACTATCATGCCCATTTAAGTATCGAAAAGATAAAAAAGTCACAGATGTGCTATTATAACTAAAAAATGTTAAGTGCATTTTCATTATACTACAAAGTAAATCCAAGAGCTATTGTGACAGGTGTTACAAAGCATCTGGAAATGGCAATCTCAGCTGCACACCTTTCTTTACTCTTCTGATAGGCTCCTTTAGGGGCCAGTACTACCATTAATCCCTTGGACTACATTGTAGGTTCAGCATTTTCAGCAAGTATCCCTGAACAAAGCAACCTGTAAAACATACACTGGCTTCAAAGCCAGTTCTACAAATAATATTTTCCATGCCAGGTCCTCCTGGAAAATAGAGGGGCAACTTTCAAAAATAATCACGTGAGGTTTCTCCAAGTTACCTCTGTAGCTTCTGATTATGATTTTTTCTATTTTCTGAAAAACTGTCTAGTAAATCAAGGGTTTTGTGACCTGAGAGGGCTAACTGAGGATACAGTGTTTGCATCAGGAATATCATCATGGAACTATTAGGATGTTTTTTTAACCTTCCTTCTCATATCTGCTTACCTGGTAGCAGGGTTCATCACTGCTAATATGTGACCAATTTAGTCACCCTGTTTCTTAAAAAGTTCAGAGGGTTTCTTCAGAATTGGTCCTTGTATATTGGGCTTTAGCAACTCCCCAGAAAAGCCCATCTTGAAATATATCTCATAATAATTCTGGCATCATGGAGGCAATAAAGGCAGTTTTCCAGAAGATAAGTAGAAAAACCATGTCCTTTTTTCAAGAGTTACCCTAAATGGAAATCACAGCCCAGGCCCAAGCACACTTCTGCCCTGACATGTCCACGGCAGGATGATAGGAATCTGTTGTGTCAAGTTGATCTCACAGCTTTTTCACATACAATTCAAACTCATCAGGTAAAAAACAAACTCCATATCCATCCATGGCCTAAAGAAATGAGAAAAGCACACTGAACACTGAAGTGAGAGATGGGAAGGAAATATTCACAAAGGTTGAGTTTAACCTTCAAAGACCAGATTTTCAAACTGATTCCATTGTTAATAGGAGATAAGCTGTACTGGAGGGAAATATCAAGAATGACTTCTACTCTGTACCATCTTCTCAGTCTTGGAGTACTGTATGTAACCCTGCTTTCCTCTGACTCTGAAAGTTTCTCTTTCAAAAAAAATATGTGCTTCTGTTCACTATTTTGGGGAATTAAGGAGAGTTTACATTCATCTACTCTCTCTCATGCAGTGAACAGTTATGTCAAGCAGCTCTGTGATATCTGCTGGTCACAATGAAGGGTGTTAAAACCATTCCCTTTCATCCAGCCTGAGATGCCTTCCCTCAGCACAGGGCTGTGTCAGAGACTATTACCTGAGTCCTCCATCAAAGAGATAATGTGCAAGACTGCGTTTGAAATGAGTTGTGTGTGATTTTCCACAGCTTTATGGATAGCTGGTAGTTATTACAGGGGACACACAGCCATTTTCCTTAATGCCTGAGCAGGTGCCTCTTCTGCAGCCTTGTCCTCTGCAGAATTACCTTGTTCAATCTCCAGCTCAAAGATCAACTTTAGATCAGGTGTCTCATGGTTTATTCTGTTGGGATCTAAAAAAATTAATGGATCTTGAGATGCCCAGAATCTGGGCTAAAATGAAGTGAGAGATGGAATATTAGTTTACTGTTGAGTTTTACCAAGGAGCTAGGATTGGTTAGTCTGCATCCTCACTTCTCCACTTCTTGCTCCTCTCTTTTAGTAACTGAAATCACAGAAATTTGTTTCTCTCTAGTATTTTCTTTTCTGGTCCATCTGATGCTCTTTCACAATAAAACTACTATTACTTCAGAGTGTCTGAGCATTTCAAATAAAAGTTTTACATTTCCATTGCACTTTAAAGATTATACTCAATCTATTTCAATAGGCACCTGATTATATTTTTGCCTCAAAGCGTAATTGTTTGAAATAAGCAGCAACTCGTGTCTTGTCCACTCAAGTGCCTGGGGCGCCTGAAGACGAAGGGCTCAGAGCTGCAGCAGCAGCCAGGAGAGGGAGCCCATGCTTTGAGCTTGGCCTCGCCTTCCTGACGGCGCGAGCAGCGTGAAAAGGCATCATAAAGCGTACAGATTCTGTACAGATAAACTCAGGTTTTGATAAGAGATGGTAGCCAAATTACTTTTTAAATCAAGAAGGAGTATCTGTCTCTTGGGTGTATGTGCTTCTGGCAAAACAATAAGAAAAATCCACACCTTCCAGCAATACGCAGTTTAAAAAAAATTAATTGGTATGGATACACAAATATATGGGAAACCATACAACTTCTTCTTGGATAAGCATGTAGATATGGCTGGAATCTCTTAATTAGCCCTTGGCCTCATATGCCTTTTTGTCTGTCACTTCTTTTTTCAAAAGTCAAACTAATGACTTTGGCTACTGCTTCACCTTCCTCAGTTCAACCACAGCTTTAGACTCCAGTGCTGCAAGCAAATCTATGCACTTATTTTGTCCATATGAGGATTCCCAAAGAAGCTGTACAATGTACAAGGAATAGATTTATTATATATCCCTTTGACTTTTCCAGAAACTAGGTCAGCCTTTTAATGTCTTACTGAAATCTAATTGCTTGTGTTGCTTGATTTTCTTTTAAGTTTATTTTTTTTCAAATAGCTGTTTTACAACACAATTAGTCTTTATGTGAAAGCAACAACAGACATACTTTTCATGTATTATGGCTATGCTTTTACAGAAATTTCTCTGAACAATTTCAATTCGCTTAAACACAATTCTAGACTTGCTACGTTTTACTATGGTGAGGTACTGAGATAGAAATAGAAAGAATAGCTTTGCACACCAAATGTCATGGCACTACCACAGAAGCCTCCATAATTTATTCAGACCACAGTAAATAATAAGTTGTATTTGAGAAATATCTATGTACCTGTTATAACATTTTCTTTGTATCTATCAACCCAAAGCCATTGTAACAGATTAAATAACTGTCTTACCACATTACTCCAAACTTCTATACACCAAAATAATTTAATGATAAAATTAACTTAATGTTAAATTTAATGCCGTCTCTTACATACATATTCTCAAAAAATATAAATTAAGAGTTCTTACTGCATGGAAGAAGCTACTCTTTAAAAATGCAGTGGGAAGAACATTGCTCATATACTGCTGGACAACTGTAAAACAGGAAGAAATTCTAAACATTAAAGCTCCAAAGCAAAATATAAATAATCTAATTCAATCAATACAGTAAATCTGAATTTAGGATTTCAAAATACCTTACTTAGCCTGGCTTTTGAAACTGTTTTAAAGTTGTTCTCAATTTGTAATTAAGTTGTTCAAAACTGATTCTGTCTCAAAATTAGCAGTTAGATTTTGAAAGTGCAAATAAATAGAAATACCACATTCTGAAGATTTCTGAGTACAAATGAGAATTTCTGAAGAGTAGTGTCTGATTTGACACTTCTATTCACCTGTAAATTCACCTGTAGATAATATGCTTGTGCCCTAAATAAAGTTCAATACTATGTTAACGTATATATATATTATAATGCATAATCTGAAAGTTTATCCTTGTCCCCTGACACTGTATAGAAGGAGCAAATTTTGCCCTCTGTTACAAATGGGTCAAACTTACAAATGGGTAAGTTGTTGAGGGGATAGAAGTCCAGAGCAAAATAAGAGGACAGTTGAATTCTGCATTATTATTATTATTATTATTATCATCATCATCGCTATCACTATCCTTATCATCAACATCATTAAGTACATTAAAGGACTGTTTGTTTTACAGAAAAAGATGTGTTCCCTGAAAAGGAAAACCTATACTGGAAATAAAAATGAAAACATACAAATACATTGCTTTTGATTTGTTGCATTAGTGAAATCCACTCCAAGGGGCCAAACTGAAAAGTAATTATTTTTCAATATGAAGCATTACTTTCTCCTTTTGCCATTTTCTTTCTCTTTTCAAATTTTCAATTCCATCTGTTTTTACCATAGTTCACAGAATTATTTCAAAGAAAAATTAAACTTGACCAAGTGCTCCTTTTTATACCACTGCTGCTTCTGCCTGATTCCAAGTGGCATTAGACCAAAATGATTAGTACCAATTTACTTTCAATCTTCTGTTTAACCAGTCTCATGCAGATCAAAATATGTGCATAAACAGAATATATTAAACCTGAGCTTTTCATATTAATCCTTGTTTGCCGCTGTTTCCTCTCTCCTGTATGTAACTTCTCAGGGTTCTGATCTATTGCAACAGGAACACGAATTGTAATCAATGCCAAGACACTTTTGCATAGCAACCCTGATTTAACTATCCACAAATACCTGAAATCATTAATGTAAGTGCTTTGAACCACCTTCTGGAGGAGTCTATTACACTTAATCATCTTCAGAAAGATGCCTGGGAGATTAAGTTTGGGTGGTATAAACATTCACACCTCATATCCTACTGTCTCCATTAATTGCTAAAGAAATGTAGCCAAACCCTTGGAGGCCAAGGTTGTTATGAGAAGTAAATACACTGACTTCCATGGTCCAGGTCCATATAGATTTGGAGTTCTTTCAGGCATTCTTTTAAAACAAAACTCCTGCAGCAACTATGCATTTGGAAATTTCAGTTCTCGTGACAGCAATTGGAGGGATATCCAAACCACCCAGCGTGGGAAACTGTATCGAACTTGAAGAGGCTCTAAGGTTCCCTGGGGGATCTCAATGGACAGGGAAATGAGTTCTCCCAGCTTGAAGCCAGAATCCAGCAACTGCCTTGAGCAGGTAGCTCTTTGCCTTCAATGACGACAGATGAAGCTAAATGAAGCAACACCCTGCTCCTTGTTTTGTAAAGAAATTACATGTCATGGGTCTGTGCTGGCACTCTGTTGAGATGGGATTTATAAATATAAAATTCTCTCAAATAAGTTTCTTGCTTCAAAGGCAAACACATCTCAAAATAAATGTGCCTGTCCTTAAGTCAGCTAACCAGCCTTGCCAATGAAGAGAAGAGCAATGCAACACAATGCATGTTACAAACATGTTAATGTTATGTAAGGGCCTGATTCTGACCTTCAGTCTGGAAATATATCTCTACATCTTTCAAAAAATTTAGCACAAATACATAGCAATTCATAGAGTATTAACACTGTCGGGGCAGTGTTTGTATAAGAAAGAGCATAGAAACTTGAGAGTTGTGTATTTCAGCTGACTGACTTAATTTCATGTACCAAGACCTCTTGTCTCTTTCTCTTGCAGGTTTTCTGTGGACAACCTTCTGTCCTCTTCTCTGTAAAGACCTCCCTGTCATTCCCCTGCTCTAAAATTCCTGTTTGCTCCATTCCCTTTTTTTTCAAATACAAGGGCTCGTCCAGCTCACTCTCATCTTCCTATAAACATCTGTGCTGCAATCATTTTTCTTCCCTTTTCTTCATGCCCTCCTGCACAAAGTACCTTCTCTTTTCAGCTCCTTAGCAGCTGTAGAGATCCCACTTTTCCTTTCTGATGGCTGCTCTATCCAAATTCTTTGATCAGTTCCCTTCCTCCACCTACAGCAAGGGCTTTGCACGATTGCCATGCAGAAGAAATAGCATTTCTTGTATGTCATGTGTCTCTGGCAGGCACTGGTGGAGGCTTGGTGGATGTGTTGAAGGTCACAGCTCTGTATTTTACTCCTTCCCTCCCTTTGTGTCATTTTACATTACTGCAGATGGGACTGCATCAACATTAGAGAGTCAGCAGAGGTGGATAATGTATCCTGACAGTTTATCACCATGCTACAAAGTGGGGGTGAAGCATGTGAGCCACAGAAACAAGGACACTTCAACAGCTGTTCTGATTAAGTATGTACTATAAAGTTTTGGGAATTAATTTTGCACCGGGCAGTATGCAAATAGTTTTCGAAAACTTCTTCAAAAATTGAGTTTCACGAGGCATTTCCCATCTGATTTATTCTGAAGTTCTAGTCAATAATAGGAAAATCTCTGCTGTCAAGAGGAAAGAGGTGTTTGAAATGTTTTGGTCTTACTCACTAACAAAAAATTCTGACCTCCCTCTCTGCAAAGAAATTTGCTTTTTCTGTGCTTTCATGTCAGAAGACAAATACACAGAGAAAGAAATAAAAATACAGACCCCTCCCTCCTTCTAGAGGGGAATTTACGGGAAAACAAGGTGTTCCACCACATCTAAAGCCTTCTGACAATTTGTCACAATTAGGTGATTGTTTCTTACATACATTTCTCCCTTTTGCATGACAGCTGATCCCAAAATGACTAAAGCTATTACAACGACCACAAAAAAGAAAAAGAAGTACAAAAAATATTCTTGTGACCTCCTTCAAACAACTACAAAACAATGTAATCGCTCATTATACAGTATCATGCAAATACACTTCAAAAACCACAGGAACCCCAGGGTGTTTGCCACACAGACACAGTGGGAGAAGGAGGAAAGAATTGGACAGAATTTCTATAGGTGCTGCTAAATTAAGAAATTACTCTATTCATGTACATGGCAGGTATCAACTCTTTTTTTTTTACCCAGAGCAGAATGCAGATTAACACTGCACGTACAGGACACAGAAACACATCATGCCTCTCTGCATGCAAACATATTCAAAGGTTTGACATTTTGCAAGTGTTTAAGCAAAGCAAAAACAACCCTGAAACCCTCTGTGAACTGGAGTTGACTTCCTCACAGAACTGGAGGTATTGACTCTCCATGGGAGTGATGAACTTTTGTTGCATTAAGTGAATAATATTTTGAAGACCTCCCTCAAAGTCCCGCTGTCAAACAGCACAGAATGGTGCTCTCTGAACTTAGCTGCAGCACTCAAATGCACAGTGGTGCATTTCTAAATGTTTGGCTCTGACACCTGCTATTACATGGAACAAGTAGTTATTGATTACTTTTGTGGGGTGAGAAAGCAGAGACCCAAGACTATGCAATTCAGGAAACAGTGAAAGGGATTCATCCATCACAACATACCCTTCCAAAATCTACATCCTTCTTTCAGTCCTTTCAGAGAAACTTTGGAGCCCACTTGGCATTTGGATTCAAACCTACTAGGTGTTCTTCTGTCCATGAAAAAACAAGACAAATCAGTTCAGTGACCTGATGCAATGATTTACTATCAGGAGACACAGTTAAGACTACAATACAAACACCTGACCAGAGGAAGGCAACAGTTAATTTCACCTGCCTTGCTGCCACAGTCCCAGTTCTGCACCTTTTTGAAGATTCTGTATCATAGCTGTTGATGTGATTGTCTGGGGCTACAAGTGAGACGAACTTTGAATGGGCAGTTAGATATATCTTGAGAAAATAAGACTTAGTAAGCCAAAAAGAGAGCTCTTGTCTGTTTTCAAAGATTCTTTTTTCTCATTTAATGCCTTACCATTCTTCATGCATGTTTAGACATAGCTTACATGTTCTCCTCTTTCTTCTGGCTTTACATGAGACATACAACAATAAGGTAACAGGCCAGTAAATGTTAGAGTTTAAAAGCTGCATGTAAAGCAAAGTTTAAAGCACATAGTTTCTGTGTTAGTGAAATTCTCTGACTGTAATTCTCTGAATGATGCCACATCACCCCCAACTCAAAATAATACGAGGTTCTCTTCATATACCTTATTTTCACATCTTCATTCTAACACATGGATTTTATTTCCTAAACAGAGAATTACTGTAACAATCAACTTTCACTGTTGCCAAAAAAAAAATCAGTAAATCTGCAGCCTACATATTTACATTTTTCCCTTGTTTCTTTCCCAAATTTCTTACTAAAATGTGCCTGGGTAATCCTGACTTTTGCACTACTGTTGTACACTTTACTATCAGATATTTTCAAACTAAAAAAAATGTTCATGCCAGCAATTGCTTCAAAATTGTATGTACAAGCCAACTGTCACTATATGAATTGTAACCATTTTTTTTTTTTTGTTTTTCCCACAGATTTATTTTTCCTATTTTTCCCTCTTCTTCCCATCAGAAACTTGACTATTGAAGCATGTTTCAGATGAATCCAAGTAAATCTCACCTGTCATATGTTTCACCTCAGTCCTACCATCACACTGAGTACAGAACTGCTGAGGGAAGCACGCAGCTAGATGGCAGTGTGCCAAACTAAAGAATCAATATGAAGACTATTTCTAATGATGCATGACATAGCATGCCCTAAATAGCATGAAAACCTAAACAAAACAGATCCATAATGATAAAATAAAATCGTCCATAATACTACTGTGACTGAAAAGCTGTAGCCCGGTGGTAAATTGAGCCAGGACAATTAAAAATCCTGTATTTCGTTCTGGTTCAAAGAGTGACTCTGCCCTAACCAGCCTACATTATAGGTACTAGCATTATCCCTGTGTAAAACAGAAACAGTGCAATCTGCCATGGTTTGGAGGACATTGTATGGCTTAACAAAGGGGTGTAAATACACATGGTAGTTCAAGGTCCTCCGTGAAACAGGACAGATAACGTGATGCAAATGAATGGGAACATACACCAATAGGTAAATATTGAACCAAACAAACACAGCATATAAATAGCCTTCTGCTGCATGTATAAAAAGCCTGTATAGTGACAAATCTTAAGGCATGCACCATTCTCCAAGGCTAGCTGGGATAAAAGGACACAGATCAAGTGTCCTGCAAGGAGGAAATGATGCCTCCGCTCACATCACTGACCAGTTGCTTATTGCTCTCCAGCAGAAGAGCCTTAGAGCTGTGGAGCTGCACATTTGCTCACTGAACCCTTTCAATGTAATGACTTCAACACATCCAATTAAGAATATCTTATTCCAATAGACAGAATAAGAATTCCCACCTTGCACAGGATCTTTGCATTCTCCACAGTCTAAACACATGGTTGTACTTACTTCCTTCTAGGAACCTATCCTTCATCCATAGGCAGGGAAGGAAAAAACATGCTACAGTCAACTATAAACTATTTGTCCTCTGCTGCTGTGCTCTTTACTTTGGCTCTGTATTGGACTGGCCTTAATATTTAAACTAGCTGCTACCTTTGCTAGTGCAGGATCTGTTAACACTTCTGCTTTAAACTCCATTTTGGCTGGGACAACTGATAATTTTTGCATTAAGCATAATTTTCCATTGTGAAATGTTTTAGCCTTTTTGAAAATAATTTTAATCGGTTTAAGTTTACAAACCAGAAATAGCAGTGAATATTTTGGATACACAATTTTCTTTTTACAGTCCTATATTTTGACCCCAAATTTCACACAAAGTCTAAAATATGTATGGAGTAATTAATGATCTTAAAGATTCAAGTTAAATATATATATACATGAATAATATGTATATATAAAATATATATCTGCTGTGCATTCTTGACTTATGAATTATTATGCTTTTTGTATGCTAAAAATATGTAACATGGCATATAATTTTGTTTACTTGTAGGTAACATTTCATAAAGATATCTTTTATACTGGCAAACCATAGGCTGAAGCATCACATCATATATCATATTCAAAAGATTGAGAGTTTTGCCTGAGTATTAGGAAGAGATCTGGATTCACAAGAGCATTCTGCTGAGACCCCTGAGGGATTTTGTTTCTTGCGTTCACGAAAGCCAAAGACCATTGATGGCTGTACCATGGATGTCATTTCAAGTGACCAGGACATTATGGGGAGATGTTAGAACCTGCAAGAAATCTTACAGTCCCAATGGCCTTTTGGAACAGTAACAGCACCTCCCAGAGACATTACTAAACAGACTGTTGTTTTTCCTTTTCCCTTTATGGAGAACCAGAGACCTACAAGAAACATGAAAAGGAAATAAATGTACAGCCTAGGTTAAAATGTACAAAGGTAGGAATTATCTATATCTGTTCTTACCAAATCCTTCTTTTAATCTTCAAGTACTTTCCTTTGAAAAAAACTTCAAGTAAAATCATTTTTTAAAGAAAAAACTTTTAAAGAAAGTCACTACCTCTACAAATGTATTCCTGCAAAAAAAACAACATACAGAGGAGGACTTTTACAGTTGAACATTCACTATTGAATAATCTATGTCTGTCTAGCTTCACATATCTTGTGCATGCTGATAAATCCTCAACAGAAAATGAAGAAACAATATACTTTCTAGAACAAAACAAAACAAAAAAAAAAAAAGTGTATAAAAGCCTCAGGTTACATAAATACTGTTTCACGACACTTACGTAAAGTATAAACTTACAGACATGGGCAAAAAACAGTCAGAACTTTTGGGGGAAGAGGTCTCCTGGACACATATCATGTCATGGAATGAAAAATCCTCTTCCTGGAGAATTTTTCTCTTTGGGCATTTCTCACAGACACTTTACGCTTTCAACCACTGCTGTTATTAGCTTAGGATAAGGTGATGCTTGGGGAAAGTTTTCACATCAACCCCATAGGCCAAAGCAGTCTGGCCTGTCTAACTAGCCAACAGCAGATTCCTTTTTTATTATTTTAAATGAAACACTTGAGTTTCAGTACAAGGTCCTTCTGCAGCTCAGACTATACCAGACTATGGTCCAGAGATGAAAATAGGTGTCATAAACTGGGTAGAATATAAAAGCATGTATTTTGCTGGCCTTTTCATTAAGCTCTCATTTCAGACCTAATTGTAGATTCAAAGAAAGTGTAGCAGAAAACCTTTAACTAATGCTCTCCAAAGCATACAGAGTAGCCTGACCAACAATTTAGTTACCAGTCCAAACAGGAATTGGGCTGGGACTGGGTTCTTAAACTGGTGGCTAGTCTCAAATCTGAAGCTTGTGGCCAACTTTGTTCACACTGAAAACTGGTTTAGAGGAAAAAGCAGGTTTAAAAAAAACTTGCCATCCTCACTTTTCCCTCACTCAGTCACAGAAGCATAGCACAAAGGCAACTTCCTTCACTACCTGAGAAGTACCTCCGGCAAGCAGCTGGGTGAGGGACATCTCAAGAGCTTTCAATGGCAGCCTCACTGTGAGTTCAGTTTCCCCCAGCAGCCTGTCTCCTTTGGGCAATTGTTGCCTGTGATTCCACCAAGTGGGGATCCCTATCATTGACCAGGACCATGATCTGCAGGTGGGACCACTGGCCAACTAAATAAGGCCTTGGAGGTTCCATGTCCCTACCAGCCCACAGGAGCACCCAAGCCTTTGTCCCATCACCCCAGAGACCCACGGCCTCGGGACCGTACTCCCACTTCCACAACTGTCCACCCTCCCACCTTCCAGAAATGTCCACCACATGTATCCCTGCCCTGAGGGGAGATTCCCCCTTGTTGGAAACAATATAATTTTTAAAATTTTATTTTATTTCTCTGGTTAGGCTTGATTTGACTTTGCCTTGGGGAAAGGAATTTTTAAAAGTTTTTTTTAGGAGATGTAGCATCACTCTACAGAGATGAACTTAACAGACTGAGAGTACCCCAAAAGATACCCAGAAAGATAAAAGGCCATCAATGGAACATCAAGAGAACATCAGTGGCCATCTACAAACATCTACCCCAGACACTTCCTCTGGCAGAGTTGGAGACATCTAGTCCGGAAAAGACTGGTGAGGAAAATCAAAAGATTAAGATCTAATTAACATCAGAGGCGAAGAAATTTGGATCAAATAGGAAACTGAATATTGGGGGCTGCGCAACTCTGGACCAATGAACTTTGAAATAATACATCTCTATGAGTATTGACTGGATAAAGTTGGAGGGAAAATCCTGGGAAAGCATATGCGTTTGGAATATTTTCCTTAGAACATCCTGATCAGAAAATAAAGTAATGCCTGATTCTCTATCACTTCAAATATAGTGCTAAAGGGTTTTTATTTTTTTTCCCAATTTCTGTTGACACCCTCGAGAAGAACGGACTGAGAGGGGACCTAATTAATGTATATAAATACCCAAAGCAGGGAGGGAGCGCAAAGAAGGTGAAGCCAGGCTTTTCTCAGTGGTGCCAACCAGTAGGACACAAGGCACCGGGCAGAAACTGGACAACGCTGTCAGGCACACGGTGTGATTCTTGGGGTGCCCTGTGCAGGGCCGGGATTTGGCCTCGATGATGCTGATGGGTCCCTTCCAACTCAGCCTATTCTATGGTTCTATGATTGCATGATGCACAGGAAGTTCCACCTAATTTTGAGGAAGAACTCCTTTATTGAGGGGGTGACCGCGCACTGGAACAGGTTGCCCAGAGAGGTCGCGGAGTGTCCCTAACTGGAGGTACTCAGGAGCTGCCTGTGCCATGTGCTCCGGGATGACTGTGCCTGGAGCAGGGAGGCTGGAGCAGATGGCCCACTGTGGTCCCCTCCAGCCTGACCCACTGTGCGAACGTGCGATCCCGCGGCCCGAGGCGAGCGGCGAGGCGCGGCGCGGCCCGCACGGAGGGCAGGCGGAGGGCGGTGTTCCCCCGCTCCCTCCTCCCGCCTGCCCGCGGGGCCCGCGGCCGCCCCCGCCCGTTCGCTCGCTCGGCGGCGCGGGCAGGGCCCGCCGCGCTACGGCGGGCAAGGCTGGGGCGGCGTCAGCGGGCGCGCGGTGCCGGCTCCAGGGCTTTAAAGCAGCGTGTAAGCTGAGATGCTACCACAGACAGCGGCGCGGCGGCGGCTGCCGCAGGAGCTCCCCCAGCCCAGACGGGCGCCCGCCTTTCGCCCCCGCCGCGCCGCGGGGCATGAGAGCGGCCGCCCCGCGGTTCTAGGTACCCCCCGGGCCCCATGGCGACGTCCCGCGCTGCCCGCGCCCTGCCGCTGCTGCTGCTGCTGCTGCTGTGCCCGCCGGGGCTGCGGCGGGGGGCGCGGGGCGGCGGGCAGCGCCCGCGGGGCTGTCCGGCACCGTGCCGCTGCGAGCTGGACGGAGTGCTGCTCCGCGCCGACTGCTCCGACCGCGGGCTCACCGCCGTGCCCGCCAACCTCAGCGTCTTCACCTCGTACCTGTAAGTGCGGGCGGGCCGGGCAGGGCGCGCCGGCGGCGGCGGGAGGGCTCGGGCCGGCCCCCGGCGCTGACAGGAGGCGCTCCGCGCCCGCAGAGAGCACCCGACTTCAAATAAGTTTCTAATCGCTTTTTAATCAGCGGGCGCGTTGTAAAGCGTTTATAGGTATCTGGCTATCGCGGCGCTCGGTCCGGCGCCCGGAGGATCGCTGTGTGATGTGCCGTTTGGAGGGTAATTAAAAGCGATTGCAACAGCAGAAACTCGACGCGATCCGCAGGGACGTTATCTTCACCTTTGCTTCCCGGGACAGGGCTTTGAACTGCGGCCGCCGCTGATTTAATCGTTAACAGATCTCCCCTCGGGTGGAGCAAGGGCAGTGAATAAAGCGTGCTCCCGGCAGGCGGGCAGCGCTCGGGGACCGCGGTGCCTGTGCCCAGACACAGGTGCCTGTGTCCGGATCCGGGCCCGGCCCTCCGGGGGCTCCGCGGGCCCCGCAGTGCCCGCCTGACAGGGCATCCCTGCCGGGACGGGCTGTGGGGCTGGGGAACTGCGCTGCAGAGTCACAGCGTGTAGGGACACAGCCGGCGAGAACGAAGAAACTTTGTATTAGCAAAAAAACCACGCAAAACTGTGGTGAAACTTTCTTTGTTTCGTTATTTTTGGCTCAATGTTCGTCGTTTAGCCTCTCGTGGTTTCGTGTGTTGAAAGTGCTGGTGCTCTAAGGGTTCCTCTGGTGTTCTCCTGACTGATTCCATAGGTTTTTGTGGTTCTGTGACCAGTAGGTTGTTAATTTACTGCTTATTCTTCGTCCCCAGCATAAAGCATGTCTGTTTCTGAACGCGTTTGTCTGGTCTCCGTATTTTGACAAGCTGTTGGCGTGCTTGCTACTAACAGTTCCTGTGAAGATGCTTCCACAGCGTTATGTGTCTGGGTACTAAACTGGTCACTCTGAGCACACTTCTCTGTTAATACCTCAAAGGACATAAAACATATCTTACATCTGAAAAAGCAGAATAAAGTGAGCTAGATATGGATTTTTAAGGGAAGTATAAACATCACAACATGGACAAGGTGGAATTTAAGTGCAACCAACCAAATATAAGTATATATTGGGGAAAGCCTAATTTAATGAAAATAGCATTAAAGATGATGAGCAGCTGAAAGACTTTTATATATTAAGCATGTTAATACTATCCTGAATTTTTTCTTAAGATCAGTTTTAGCTTATTTTGTGAAAAACATTTTGAAGTCAAATAATGTTAGGAGGCAGGAGGAGGTTAGGAGGCAGGAGTCAGCAGTCAGCATTACTGAATGATCACTTACAGAAGAGCAAAACTTTGGCTATGTGTAATAAAGATACAATCCTTAAGACACACACAAGGTCTGCCACTAGTTCTAAAAGTAGCAGGTCAGGATTTTGGTTATACATAAGATAGAATGTTTTCTGCTGTTTTGGAAAGACATAAGCAGAAAGGTAGATAGAGAAGGTATAAAGACATACTTAAGCTGCACATATCCTGTGTTAAGAAGTAGAGACCCTAAATTCTTCATTGCTTGGAGGAATGCTAAAACCAGAAAAACATGAGACAATCCACTGTTTGACTGTTTTATGAAGAAAAAGAAAGCATATGCATGATGTCAAAATACTGTTGCTGTGTTTCTGCCTCTAGTAACCTGCTTCTTGGGGGGATTGTGATCTAGTCTGCCCTTTTGTTTTTAAATCCGTCTGGTCTTCAGAAGGAATGTCTTTCTCCAGTCAAAAATTCTTTGTTATTAGTAACATACACCCTGAAGTGAAAAAAAGTCATTTGGACAGACTTTTAAATGGCCAGGACTGCATACAGGCAGTATAAAGTATAAAAGTTCATACACATAAGCAACTACACTTACCATTTTCCAAATTTACAAGGCTGCTATCCTGGGATTGATTAATTATTGTCTAATTATGCAGAATTGTAGCTCCTGCCTGCCTTCCGTAAAGAACTGTCAAGTCTCATTGTCTGTAGATGGCTAAGCAATGGCAAATTTTAAAACATGCCTGCTTGTTATAGGCATGTTTTCCTCCCTGAGCTTGGTAATGGCCAACCAGCTGTTCCTTGATTATTCTCCTTTCTGTTTCAGTTGGGGTTTTTTTCCCAAAAAACCCAAAAATGTCTTTTCCTGCTGTGACGGTTTTTACCTCAGATCAAAGGAGGAGATTAAAATTGTGTACTCACATTTAATCTCTTTCCAGAAAAAAAAAAAAATCTTCTTTAGTCAATTCTGTTCTTGCACCATAGATATATCTGACCAAAACCAGTGCATGGTAACACCTTTTAATAAGTCTGAGCTTTTGAAGGTTTGGGGTTCTTTTCTAAATTTCTGATGTTTTTATCTTAGCTTAACACTCACATAGGAGAAAAAGGTAACTTTTATTGGTATGCACTGGAGATGGGTGAAAATCTGAAATGCTGAGGCCTTAAAAGTTTGTTTTATTTTGGGACAAATGTCTACAGAGCATGATATATTACGGTAACTCAATTTTGCAGGTACCATCATTTTTTTTTGAGATGGTGCTCTTGCAGCAGAGCTAAATGTACTCTACAGCTGGACCTGCTACAATTTTCTCCATTCTCATTTATAATCCAAGGCAGCAATTCTTTCCTCCCATCAAAAATATTTTTATTTATGATTATGTGTCTGCTGCCATGAACTGTTAGACTTTTTAAGAGCAGGCAAGGAGAATCTATGAGTTTCTTTCCATTCCTTTTTCTTCATTTACTTTTAGGCTAAGCAATGTACTCAGTGTATTTAATGCAACTCCTGTTGACATGAATGAGAATTCCATGTGCTGATGAAGGGCAGCACTGAGTCTCTGTTTCAAATTAAGAACAGGTCACTTTCCTATCAGTTCACAGTGAAAAGAAGAAGCCAGAATCTACAGGTCTTTTGCACATGGGACCCTCATTAATTCTCAAACCAAACCCAAGAGTTAGTGAAATATTGTTTCCATTTGCTGTGATGTGGAAAACTGAAGTGAAGAAGGGCTTTCTCAAAGTTAGAGGTGAAGTTTATGGCAAAGTCAGTCATTAAAGAAAAATGCCTTATCCTAACTCCATTGTTTAACCACAGGCTTGTCCTACTTTGCCTAAATAATTACTCGTTAAAAATTGTGTAAAATCTGGCAACTCCTGTTCAAGAATATTTAGTATGACAAGTAATGAAAACAGATTTTCTTTTCAGTCTCATGTGATGACAATATAGAAGACAGTACTTAAAGATTTTGAAGTTCTCTGTTTTGGGCCTGGACAACACAAAAAAGTAAATTTATTATAAATGCCAGGGCTGTCTAACAATTCAAATGCTGTGTTTGTGATCAAAACCTGTCAATGATAAGCAGAGTGTTCGCAAAATATTACCATTACGATGACAGAGACATGAATGAATACAAATATAAATATGGCAGCATGTTGCCTTTTACATTATCTTTTACTTTAAAAGTTTATATTTAAGTACACTGTAAATATGTATACTAACACTTGGTGAAATATGATTCATATAATTTTTTATTGTTCATAGAAATAATTTATAAAGAAAAAATTATTTTTCAAAACTTTGATAACATTGATATTATTACAGTAGAACCTTTGAAGAAGAAATCAGTGCATACTATAAGATTCCAAACATATCAGTCTTCAAGTAAATTTTTACCTTCCTCTTCATTCATTGCCATAATATTGTATTTGATGGTAACTATTCCTGTAGAGCACAGTCAAAGTCCTGTAGGGTATCTGAAAGTGTTAAGACTAATAAACATAAAAAATGAAAAGAAGGAAAAATAAGTAAAAGACAAAGAAATTGAGTGAAAAAATTACTTACTAATTTGAAGGTAAAAAAGTATGTTCCCAGAAATTAACAATGCTTCTGAAACAAGAAATATAGTAATTTCTGTGTCAGGAATACCCAAAAGTGTAAAAAAAAACAACCCTTTGTGGTAAATTTGTACCCTTCTAATCATTCTGATCTCACAGTGCAAACTCAGGTCTTGTCTGTGTCTTCATCAGAGGTATTTTGGGAGCGACCATGGTTTTTCAAAGAGATCAAACAGCAGTGTATCTTCTTACAGAAAAGTGAGATTTATAAAGTCTCTTACACCTTCCAGATACCTTGACAAGATTTAGGAGCTAGGTATTTCATAAAAGGTCCATCTTTTTTTAGAAAGTACTTCTTTACATAGCTACAAACTTTATAGACCTTAAATTAAATGATTGTCATGTGGTTTCAGTTAATAATCTGAATCAGGTCCTGATTGAGGATGAAGGTGAATCCAGGTTCTGGATTTAGGATTTAGTGCTAAATCGCCCTTTTGAAAAGGAAGCATAACATTTCCTCTCCTCTCATGGCAATAGCACATATGCAGAGGTAAAATATACAGATGGATAAATTAGAGGTAAACAAAAACTGAAGAAGTAACAAACCATGTAAAGTTCACGTTTGCCAGTTTTCAAGAGATTTGCTTTAAATTTCAAAACATAGTGTGTCAAGTCAATGTTAGTTTCTTCGAGAAAAATTTGGATTTAAAATGTATTTTGAAATGTCATTCTTCTCACTTGAGAATACAGTGCTAAAAATAACTCTTTGCACTGCTTCCTAAAGAGCCTTTTGCTGCTCAGAGAGGGGAAAAAATGGCTCTCACACACTACCTCTCTCCTTTAGCATTTGCTCTGCGGAAACACTGCATAAATTGACAGGGAAAAGGAAGCTGTCTTTAAACTGGTAGAATATAAGGCGCTGACAGAGCGAAGGCACCTTCAATTTGGTTGGTATCTGAAGTGCATAGGACAATTGGCCGGGCAGAGGGAGCCTGACTCCAGCTGGGAACGCGTGCACTGGGCTGACCTTCCCAGTCAGCATGCCAGCGGAGATTAGGCTTTCCTCAAGTGCTCCCTTGTTAACCCAGTCTTTTCTCCGATGTCATTTGTCTTTCGAATGCTTAAAATTGCTACCAATTTTTCAGTAGTCCAGATCACTTTCTTTTATTCTGTCTGTCGGCCAAGATAATATTTCATCTGCATGCACTGCTTTCTTAATTCTCTGTTGGCTATTTAAATGGTCATGATTAATACAATTTATGGTGTTTTCCCTGACTTCCTTGCTTGAACTGTCCAGCAGATCTAATTCTTTTCCCAGTAAAAAATCATGGTAAATACGGTGTGGTTCCTTTGGCTCCAAGTAAACTGATTGAAGGCAGAACATGATGTGGTGTTTTTGACATACCAGAACAGCTTTAGACTTCAGTTAGAAGAAAATACCCTAACATCTTTAAAAAAAATAAGATATGATCAAAGCATGCTTACTCCTCAGAGATTTAGCAATTCATGTGGCAAATCCATATGCTACATGCTCTGTACTGTTTGGTGAGAAAACCTGAGAATTTCCTGTACAATATACTGATCAGATGTGAGAAATTTATTGCCTGGAGAATTATAAAAGAAATAAATGTGGTTGGAGAGGGGTAAGGCCTGAAATGAGGTTGCTGACACTTGTTGAAGGACTGCTACCTTCTTCTATCTCTTAGAATTGAGGTTTAAATGAAAAATGTACAAAACTAAGATAGTGAACAGTTTCAACTGTATATGACAGCAACTCATGGTACCCCTGATTTAGACCTAGTGCTTTTTTTCCCTGAAAGTCTATGGGCAATAGACTGTAATTTTTGAATTTAGGACCTTAGAATGAGTAGTAAAGCAGCAGTGCCCAAATACAAATTCTATCCTGGAATGTCTTTGCCATTTAGATGAAAAAGACCCCCAGCCAGCTTGCATCATACTAAGCACCAGCAATCCCTGGAACTCTAGGCAGGAATGAAATGGGATTGCAATACAAGTCCCCAGGAACTGGTGCAGTTTTATATGGCTTCGTTCAGACAGCACATTCTGTATCACCTTCCAGTTTTATTATTTTTCTGTGTTTTACCAATTTTTAGCTATGAGCTTTGGGTTTTGGGGGCCATGGCCACAACACTGAGGTCATTCCATGAAAGGACAAGTTATATTTTCATGTCTAGTCACTGCTGCAAAAAAATAATTAATTTGAAGTGTAGTGTTATCCAACAATGATAATTATAATAATCAGCCACTCCCAAACTGGGATTTTATTGGTAACAAATGGGCTCTTAGTTTGGGTCCAATTGTATGATTTGGCTTCAGTCCTGCAAATACTTATCCAGATACTTAACTTTAGTGTCAGGAGTGGTTCCACTGAAATCACATGTGCAAATGTTTGTTGATCAAGACCTTTCATAATTCTAAAACAATTATCCCTTTCCCACGTATCAACTCATTTGTGGGGAATAGTTTCATTCAGCTGTTCTGCTCCACTGTCTCATTGCATAGCGTAAAGCATTATGTACATCATAAATCATTTAAAACCATTTTTTTTTCAAAATTTTTCAAAATCTTACCCTGATTTGAATATTTAGTTTTATCTGGAATGAACTGCCTTCCAACAGTATTAAGATGTGTAGTTGCAATGAAATAATTTTAAGAACATATTTTGATTTAAAATTGCTATATTGCTATATATATATATACTTCCCACCACACAAGATCTCTCCCTTCTTTTGATGACACTTGATTAAATGTTTTCCTTTTTATTGAGAGTAACGATGCTTAGTGAAATTACTAAACATAAGCATTAATTACTTAAGTAACACAGAAGTATTTTCTGGATTGGGACTTAATGTGTATAATGATTATGAATAAATTTAACCCTTCTTTTTTGTGCTTGTGTCATACAGATTTTCCCATGAAAAGTGTACAGTAATTTGATGCTGATATTTATGAAGGGGAGGTAGGAGGAGGAAGAGTAAAGAGGTGTTTGGTACTACATCTTCTCTGTTTGGTTTTTTTTTTTTTTCTGTTAGTTTCTTTACCTGACACTTCAGCCTGCTTTGTTTGAGGATGGAACAGTTAAAGCACTGATATTACACAAAAATACGACTTTCTTAGCCCTCGTTTCTGCAGCAGTAGGCATCTTACGATGCTAGTTATACCATGTCTTCTGGATCCTGTGATAATAAAAATGCTAGTGTAAGTTAATGAAAGAACAGATGTGAGATGATGTCAGCATCAAGGGAAGTGTAGCTGCACTGATTTGGCATTCACTGAGTTTGTAAATGAGTCTCTGTGTACCCTGAGGGGAGAAGTAGGTCATAACTGGCAAAGGAAGCAAGTAAGATAAGACAAAGCTCTCTCTCACTCACGATTGAAAGTTACCTGTTCTGAACCACCTTGATGAGTAACTTGCCTTTGAGCTTGATCCTTAATCAGCTTGGTGTGGAGGCTGCCTCAGAAATTAAATCTTTCTCCTGATGGTCTTGCATATGATGAGGCTGAATTTATGTTTGTGGTGGAGGGCAAGACCAAGTTGTCCAGTGTCCAGAAATAAGATTCGTCCTTATGAAGGCATAGAAACCAAAGTTTCCTGAACACCCTGATTCACAGAGATTGTAATTTTGGAAGCAGAAGCTGCTTTTGGGAACAGGGATTATGATCTAGCCATAACTGGGATTCAGGTAGAGAGACCTTTAAGTTCTGCTCTTGGATATAGTAATTTACGAATTCAAGTCAATTATGCAACTTTTCTCTTGAAAAGTCTTATCTAGTCTTACTCTATATATATGGTGGCTGGGACAACTACCTTCATGTGAATTTGACTAATTTGGTAGTGGCTGAAAAAAGCTGGAGATCTGTAGATTAAAAATACTTAATTCGGTGCTAATTATGACATGGTAAAATAAGGAAAGTCCTAAGGAATTTCCTTTTCTTCACAAGGATATATGACTGCCTTTCAGTTTTGCTCCTGGCTGTCTATGTGAACTGAACTCTGTGATATATAAGATTCTTGTTGGAATGAGTAAAGTCCATGCAGGCATCTGAGAGTAATATTTGACCTGCTGACAAGAAAATACAGGATCCATATGCTTGGTGCAATATGGAAGTATTGCCTGCACTTGTGTTGAAGTTGTGCAAAGACAAGGATTTGGAAGCAGTCCAACAGAGGTGCAAGTTCAACATTGTGACCCGACAAGGGTTTCAGGGAGTACATTCCTGTCCTAGAATGTCCCTGCATAAAGCCTTACGGTATTGACTGTAAGCTGCAACAGGCACACACCATCATAGGGAGATCAGCAGAGTGGCAAAACGTACATGGAGAGCAAAGAGACAGCAGGCTGCTTGGGAATCTGCCTGCGCCGGTGCCACAGAGCAGTGAAATGTGCCTCTCATCGGGCAGCTCAACCGATTTTAAACATTTTAAACCCTCAGGAGAAGTGGCAATTTGCATTTGTGCCATGTGTCTGCAGTCAGTTTGTAGTGTACAGTTCCTGTGGCAGAGGTATTATCAGAAACATTTGTGAGTAAATGGCTCCTGTGGAAATAAGACCTGAGGATGTAGTTGTGGTGGGATAAAGAGTAAGGACGTGCAGTATTGCTGATAGGTGGTGTTAAACCTTGAGTGTGAGGCACTGTGGAAGAGTAATTGGTAGCAGGAAAAGGGTTTCATGTGATCTTTTTTAGGCCTAGCACTGAAAAGGGACAATGTGAAAGCTCTTGATCAGAGAATAGCATCTGGGAAGACTGTAAGTTCCCCAGCATATGGGGGCTTCACATTGCCTCTTACTTGCTGCCCGCACATATGTAAAGCAGTGTGAACTGTCAAGTGCCAGAACTTTACGTCCTTCTGGCCAAGACAAAAGATGTGAAAAGAAAGACCTGGACAAGCACTTTGGAACATCCTAACTACCTGAAGGCCGGAGGCAGTACAGAACATAGCTAAACACATTCTTGAAATCTTGAGGTACATGTTTTTAGAATAAAAATGTTTATTGAATATGAACTATGATCTCAGGAATGAGTTCTGTCTAATGAACTCCTCTTTTTTAACGAACAGCCATGGAAACTTATTTTTCTTGCTTGAGTAACAATCCAAGTGGAGCAACATTTTTGTTTTCAAACTTCCAAGGAAAGTTACCAACCCAAATTGTGACCAGGGTGGAAATTTAGTGTGACTGAAGCCAACTCCCTTGCGGCCCTATAAACACAGTCCTAAGTGGGACCCTTTAGGCTCTCCTGGTCCACAGCAGGCTGTGACCAGGACTCTCCCTCTGAGTGGGACACCTCTCAGAGCCAGTGAACTCTCCAGTTTGCCGTACTTGGAGGATCACTGCCAAATGCCACCACGGAACCTGGATCATTATCCCCACTCCTTGAGGCTCAAACCTTCACCCATAGAGAAGATGTAAAGGTATCTGAAATGAGTGCTGCACTTAAAGGGGAATTTTTCACAGATCTGTACCTTGTACATACTCCTTTACGTGTTTGTGTGTGTCTGACTGTGCTACAGCAAATGTGCTGTAAATGTTTCTCTCTTAGATTTTGTAGTAGGTTAGACTCATAATGTAGCTCTATAAATGAGTTGCTATTGTGCTTATAATAAATTCTATAGAATCTTTTGACAAATTGTTTAAATTAGGCTATTGATTAAGTGCTGCCAAGTTTAAATGTGGTTAAAATCTTTAGGCCTAAGCCATTGGTCAGTTCTAGGGCTAAGTTTGGCCGGCAGGTTTACTCTAAACTTTATGATTAAGCAGAAGAGTTTCTCTTATTCCTTTTAATCCTTCCCCCTTTTTCATCCCCAGCCTCCCCAGAGATAATTTTTTGTCAATTTTTAGATTTTAGTCTGATTTTTCTTTGTGTGCTTTAACCATCCAGTAAGTAGTAGAGTGAACTTTGCCAGTGAGCTTTGTCACACTTTCACTTTAATATTAAACCTGCTTTTGCCAGTGATTCTTTGAGCAGCATAAGACACCCACTTGTGACACAGATCCATCTCTGCATGCCCTTCCATGTACGTAAATTAATAGATTTATGCCAAGGAAGACTTTATGTAGTTTCTGTTATGGTCATACCAATGGAACTAACTTAATTGGGTGGCATTGGTACTGCTAAAATAAATTTAATTTGAAAAATTTGAAGATTTTTGAAAAGCATTAATTCATATAATTACATTTAAGCATTTGTTTTGGTTTTAAAGTGCCAGCTATTGACAGAAAAGCCTATACTATGTCATTAGTATGCACAGTGTACGTCTTTCTGAAATAAATAAAAGTAAGTTTTTTCTTTTGAAAAAAAGATTTTAGGCATACAACCAAGTGATCATCATTATTGCATTGTTTGCATCAGGATGCAGACTGGCAGGTTGTGTTGTACCAGGGAGTTGTGTCAACTGTACAGATTTTGCAGGAGTTTGAGGAAGGAGGGAATTTCTTTTGTTTTTCAGCCCTTTTGCAGCTGTTGTTGATAGCATTCAGTGAACAGAGCAATGCTTTTTTTTTTGGAGGATACTTACACAGTGCTGTGGTGCATTCATTCCACTTATAGACAGAAAGAACTGTCATACCAAATAGAGTTATCAAAATCACATTTCTATACATATTGGTGCCTTAGCTGTTCTGCCTTCAGTGGCTGTCTCTGGTCAATTTGTGAAGAATCCCGTAAACCTGAAGCCAGATGTGGTCTGTTTTCTACATTTATCATCAGTCATGGGCACGGCATCTTGTAGTCATGCAGCTCTATGTTCCTGCCTGTCTGACCATAGAGCACTGCTGGAAGAGCATCAGATTTCACAAGGAATTTGTAATATCCAGATTTACTGGATGGTATTATTTGCAGTGTTGTATCTCTTGTGTGGGAAGTCTATAAGGAAATGCTGCCTGCTCTCCATGTGCTGCTAGCTTAATCCCTTCTGATAAGGGTTTGTGAAAACTATTTATGAGCCAGTTCAGTTCCCAATGAAGCTAGAACTGAAACTCCTTTGAATGATGCAGATTGAACTCCTGGTATTGTCACAGTTAGTTTTATTATAGAGGATTCTGTTGGGTCATGGTGAGTCTAATCTAAGGGAAATTACTCATTCTTTATCCAAATATCTCCATATGTTGAGTACCCAAGCAGATGATTTTTTTTTTGTGAATGAATAATTACCTAACTAATAATGATAGTAATTAATTGTTAATGACATATATTAGTGGTTTGGATTGTTTTAGCATGGAGAGCTTCTATTAAGTGGTGTTCATAGTTTTTATAAAGCATCATTAAGGTGGTTGTTCAATAATGACCAAATGAAAATAAGAAATCTGTATATCATCATGTAACTATGAATTTGGTAAATGGATGGATGTCCCAGCCATGGAAGAATTACAAGGAAAGAAAATACACCTCACCAGCAAAGGGTTATGTCTATGTTCTTTCAGTCACATTACTACTAGTATTAAAGATAAATGAAATACGTGTCTTGCTGTGACAGTGAAACAAAATCAGACATGAAATAAGCCTTCTGCTTTTTCTCTATCTGTAAAATGGTGTTGCTTATCAGCAAAAATTCCAAAAATTAACAGACTTAGCAATTCAACATTTATTAGCTGAGTGTTCCTCTATGCTGCTGAGTCCGTTTACAGTGAAATCCCTTGGGCCAGCACTAACCCAGGACACTTTAGAAGCTGGGTGGGAGCAGCTCGTGGCTCACTGGGCAAACAGAGGTCTTTGAGCAGAGTGACAAGCACATGCCCCAGCCAGTCCCCTCGGGTGCCATTAGGGCAGGCCCATGGCTGCTGCAGTGACCCTGGGGACACTTTGGGAGGGCACAGTCCAGGGCTGTGCAAGCTGACCCCAAACAAACAGGGCTGCACCAAGTGGGAGAATGACACTGGACAAAGGAAGTTCAGAATTTTTCTTTATACGCTATGGCACAATTATTGATGAAGATGAAATACGAGGTGGAATTTCTCAGTAGTTACAGTATGAGGTATACGCTTTGAAGTTGCATCGCAAGATGATTCTGCAGTGCTGTTTCAGAGCACTAACTCTTGAGTTAGTATTTTAATGATGTCCTGGATGTATGTTTTCAATTCTAGTTAAAAAAGACGTTTTGAATATTTTGTTCTGTCCGGGGAAGTATAAAGAAAGAACTGTGTACAGAGATTGATTTCAGTAACACAGGGTTTTAAAAGTAGAGAGAGAAACCCCAACAACATTCAGATATGTTCCCTTTTATGTCATCATCATCGAAATAGGTAACGCAGATCATGTAAAATCAAGAGTTTTATTTCCTGTAAATATTGGTTTTATTTCTTTCTTTTTCATAATAATCTTGTTCATGCAGTTGTCTCTGCCAGTTTTAGTAAAAATACATACTTAAATGTTTTCATAGGCAAGATGATGGTTAGATTTACTGATGGCATGAGATCATAAACTAACTTTAAAATTATTATCAAGCACTTGGACTTATAATCAAGCTGCATTAACATAATATTTTGAGTATTAACATATTAAGTAGCATGAGACAGAATATTGATGGATAAAAATTTAAAGTGGACAAATGAAGGTGCACATTAGACCAGTGGTATAATATCTTCAAACATTAAATAGACCTGCAGTTTTCTGTGAATAAATTAATAAAATGCAAGGTTCCTGCTGTAGAGAAACAAGTCTGGGATGTCACTGGGTAAGTATTTGCTTAAAGCTGAGTGATATTAAAATGAATGAAAGGTTCATTACCAGTTTGAATGTCTGTTCTGTCCCTCATGCTACTCTGTCAGTATTTCACAGAGGGCGTGAGGCTGTTGACTGTGCTACTTACCAAGAAGGATTCAGTAAGGGATATTGGAGTAGAGCTTAAGCTGCTTCTAAAATTCAGGAGCAGGGGTGGCTAGAGGTGTACTTTGCTATTTTAAAATATTTTCCCTTGTAGGTTACTTAAGACAGCAACACAGCTCACAAAGAAAAGCCTAACACTGCTTCTTAGAGAAGCAGTCAGCTCATGTATATATTGGGAATTGTTCCAGTAGTCAGAACTGTCAAGCAGAGAATGTAAAATGTCTTTGTCTGGCTTCTGAGGAGATTTGCCATATACCATCTCATCCCAAGAGGGCTACTTAGAGGCAAATGAGGGCTGTTCAGACTGATCCACTCTTCCTCAGTTCTGTTAAAAATGATGGTCTGTCAGAACTATAAATTTTGTTCAGTAGCTCAAATCATTGGCTTTTCTTGGATCTTAAAAAAAAAATTACGTGTATGTTCTTAAACTTTCACATGCAGAAGAGATGACAATATAACTGCAAACTTTGCTAGTTCTAACTAAAGCTCGCCAGTAAAATGGTTTGATTTATTATACATACTCTGTTTTCTGGAGATGTAAGCAAGTGTAGGCTAATGCCAATGTGTGCATCTTCAGGCTGATGATTTCAGCTGCAGTGCTTCTGTATAGTGCAGTACCTCGGCACACCCTTTAAGTCCTACCTTTTAAGTGTTAAGTATGTTAAGATGTAAAAATTAGTGTATTTTTTCGCAGTATCTGAATCCTTCATTCTGTCAAAGTAGAAATACTGCTCTGCTGTACATTAAATTTTTCCTTGGATACCAAGTTATCCTGTGTTCATGGGAGTCTGGCAGTTTCGTTATTTTGGCTACAGCTGTTGACCTAGCTGGTTTGTGTCTGGAAGGAAAGACGGATTGTGCTGTGACTGGGGTGACATCAGCTGTGGAGACAATTACCTCCACATCTTCTGCTCAATGCCTGGTCCCTTCTCAGTATGTCTGTGTTTGCCATCTGCATCTCTAAGTGCCTACACAGCTTTTAAGACCTTTATCCTTACCATCTTTAATGCCTTACACCGGAAAACAAAGCTTTTTCAAGCTTCTCAGATTACTATTCCAGATCTAGGAAGAGACTTCTCCTAAGATTTTTGTAGGTATTGAATCTGAGTTACAGGTCTCTTTTCTTTTTTGAAGACATTACCCGATAAGATAGACTATTCCTTTTCTAAGTTGTACTTGATACAATGCATAGAGAGATTGTGTGTGCCTGTATACAGGCTGGGAAAGAGCTTCTTGGCATATGTCTGAGCTTTATAATACTTATTTTGTTGCATGCGCTTATGGTGAGTTGTTTTTCTTTTTTTAAATTCCTTTAAATGAATGTTCTCAGAATAAATAGTGAATGTCTAGTGAACACAATTTAAAAAAAAAAAACTATTTACTTACCAAAATGAAAAAAATACAGAGTAATCAAAATCAGTGCTACCATGGCAGAAGCTACCTTTGAGAGCCAATTTGTTCTTCGCTCTAATTACTCTGCCTGAGAGGACAACAGAATGATGTTGTGGACATGTAGGGTTCAGTTTGTACTTGAGGGTATGGAAAGAAATCTTACATTAGTAGTTTAGTGAAAGATACAAGAAAGAGGGCAGGAAAAGCTTGATTTGTATTATTTTCTGGTATATTTACACACTTTCACTTTTGGTCCCACAAGCACAAAATTTTATCATTCAAAAGCAGAAGAAACCAAAATGGGCTCCATGCCATGAAAGGAAACAGATTTAGGACTGGCTAGATCTGTGAGGAAAAACAGCTTAGAAAAAGTAGACCACCAAAAGTGAACTTCCAAGGTGCCAGCATGTGTGCTGACTCCTGAGAGTCCTGGCTCAAGCACAATTGATGATTTTGCTTAGCAGGGCAGGAAAAGAGCTTGCATTCTGCAGCAGAATTCCCTGTGTAGGGGTTGCTTGTCTTTGCTAGTTAAGTTTCTGAATTCACAGAATTGGAAGAAGATAGTGCTCAAAATTTTCTGGAAGATTTGAGTTGGAATAGGAAACTCAGGAAAAAATGTGCTTCCGTATTAAGGGTCCCTCTGAAACAGAGACAGGTTTTCATATTGGCATTCCTCTCCCCTTGGAGCCAGTTGTTCCCATCTTCCTGCTCCAGGCTCCATCTCTTTCAGCTGTGCTGACTCAGCTGTTGGTTGGACTGTGCTCCTAAACAGTTCTGTGAAATGATCTAGTTTAAAAAGAAACACATTTATGGTTGAAAAGTATGCATCTCCTTTCACTGATGTGCTTTAGAATGTAGCCAGAGGAACAGCTGAGCCAGCAGAGCTGAAGGGACAGGGACAACTTGATTGGGAGTTCAGTGAGCAAATGAAGGGGATCGGAAAACTTTGCAAGTGCCCTTGCACCATTGCAGATTCCTATGCAAAAATGGCCCTAGAGAAAACCGTAAGGGTGGGATTTTCTTATCTTTGATTTAGTTGTAGTTATGTGCTCATTAGCAAAAGTATTTTGCCTTCATTAATTTGGTATAGTTGGTAAACAGTATTTTGTAAAAATGTCTTTGGAGATCTTTATAACAGACACAGTATGAATTCTTCAGAGTATTACTGATGAATCTAGAATTCAGCAAATCTGAGCAGCTAAACATTCTCGGATAATCTGCGTTCATTTACAGTTCTTCAATTTAGTAGTCAACCCAGAAAAAACTTTTCACTCAGACATAGCTCTATAATTCACAGTTCCTGAATTTGTGAGTGTAGTAAATGTGAAGTATATACACCAGATTTCATATATATATAGATACATATACAGAGAGATAATTTCAAAGTAATGACTGGGGAAAAAACTTTTCCAAAAATTAGGGAAAAAAACGTATTTTTGTTGGCCTAATGGCAAACTTAACCCCAGATATATATGTCATTAGCCTATAGATCATGCAAGGCCATGTTTAATAAAGTGTAAGATTCATCAGGTATGACCTTACAGTTGAAAATGTCACCTTGCTCTGGAATAGCCAGGAAATAAATAATCCAGAACAAATTATTAACATTGATAATATTTATTAACCCTATAGAAAGAAGTATGGCTTGTGTGGATATACTTGATGTCTTGCTTCAAAAATAATTACATTCCTTTGGATACCATAGCACTATTATGATAGAATAACAGAACAAAAGCATTGTAAGAAGTGATTGCAGCAGCCAATTTCAAATATATTTGCTGGTTTTACCATATTCCGTATACAGGAAGGGAATATTCTCTTCTTTCTTCCAGCTGCATTGCTTGCTGTGAAAATCAAACCAAATTCTGCATCCAGTGGCCAACAAGTAAAACAGATAAAAACACAACAATCACAATAGGTTATCATCTCATATTATCTCTTTACCAAAAAAAAAAAGGGCAAACATGTTTGCATTTAAAAAAAAAACTAAATCTTCTTATTTTATGTTTTGCTTTTCTAAAATTCAGGAATATAGGAAATGTTACACTTGGGGCACTAAAGAAAATGTACCTTTATAACTGAACCATCTCGTGTTTCTCTTACAGTAGCCAGAGACTGCACTTTACTTGAGACATACAGCATGACAACATTCATCAGAACTTCTTTTTCTTGCTAAGATTTGTATTTTAACATTTTCAAGGCAGTTCTGTGTTTCTGAATTATCAAATATTAAAACCCTTAGATACATTTTAGAATCACCTTCTATATATACTTAATATTATAAGAAACTATATTAAATGTATAACCAGGTAAGTAGAGCTGTATTTTAGACTCTTGTTTCTCTTACATAGAGTTTAAGGCAAAGAAAACTTATATATACTTCTGTAAAATGTGTTTATTAAAACTGACTTCATTTTGCAGTTTAGCAAACTCTGCAGGTAGCCTTAAGAGCCTGCTCAATTCATTACCATTAAATCAACAACCAGATCTTCTTTCTGCCATTCCCCAGCAGGATTAATGGATTTTGGCATGATTTGTGTATTTAACAGTGAAAGCTCTTGCTGGGTAAGCTAGCAAGCTTGACTAATTCCCAGTTGTGCTAACTTCTTAAACCTATTTTAAGGTTTTAACTTTGACTAAAGATTAAAGATAGTGACTCATGCTGCTACCTTTGAATAGGTCTAACATGATTATAGTTAATAAGTGTAACTAAAACATTGAGTATATATTGTATGGTACACGCGAATACGTGTATGTTACAGATATTTTGCAACATTTTGGGGTTTAAAGTGAGATTCCACAAAACCATTGATGTACTAATATTAAAACACCTGCATATATTTAAATGCTTGAAATGTGAAAGGATACACAAAATTGCTAAACTCTGTTAGAGGAACAGATCATTTGTATTTCAAAATAACTTACGTTTGAATCAGAAAAGTGAGCAATTATTTTTTTATTTGATCTAAAGCTGGCTTGCTCAGCAAACACATTTTAACCCATCAAGCATTCCAGTTTCTATCGTGTTTTTCACTTTTCCAGACAATCCTAGAATCAGTATTCAGAAAAGCCTGAAGAAAGGAGAAAAGAGAGGAAAAAATATTTTCAGCCTGTCTGACAAGACTACATAAAAAGCTCGTGATCAAAGGATCTTAAATACACGTTACTGGTGTGACAAACAGCATTTTTGTCCCTTTATTAGATTTATTTTCCTTCTGAAAACTGCAATGGCCAGAGTATAGTTTGTGAAAGAAATCTGGCTGGGTTGTATTCTTTGATTCCTAATTAACACCTTCAGTCTCAAAAGAGAACTAACAGAAATACCATAAAATGTTGCAGCTGCATTGTTATTCCGCTTGGTTGGTTTGTTAAAAGTCGTCTGGGCATTGGCAGCTGCAATAAAGGAAAAGCTCAATGGATGTTTTGTATTGTGCCCACTGAAGTGAAAGAAGGCAACCATTTTATTTTCAAATGGGCAGCTGCATAGTGATGTTTAAATGGAGCTAAATGTGAGATTTACTGTTAATTTATAGTAATTGGTTATAAATAAAGTAGCAGTATAGCTTGGCTTTCATCTACTAAAGCCATAGAGCACAAATTGAAGGGGAATGAGTTATGAAGGGTAAAAAGTGAGGGGTAAAATACTGAAGTGATAGAAAATGCAGTTACTTAGAAGGAGTAATGGTATTCAGTTTTGCAATGTAATGCAGCAGCCACCTTGGAAGCAAGCAGTCAAGCCTTCTTTAGATTGTGCTTTGAGAAGTAAAGGTAGACATCACTTTGTCCCAGTGTAGAGGGAAACAACGTTTTAATGCTGGGATTAGAATCAAGTGCAACTCTGCCTGGAGAGCATAGGTTTGTATTTTCAGTAGGATAATAAAGGAGGCATTTAACTCTGGTCAGATAAATCTCACTCACATTCAAAAAATGCAATTAGGGAAATATGTAAATCTAGATGTTTCATCAAATGCTAGCTAAGGGGTTACCAGTTCTTTCCTTGCACAATGACTGAACTAAAGAACTTCAGTGTCTGTGTAAGAACCATTGTCCCAGCCCCAGAGCCCGTTGGAAACCGAGTCCAGACTGGCCGTGGGAAATACCTACATATTTGACACAGGCCCCATTTCTGAGAGAAAAGGAGGTGGAATAGAAAGTATGGAGATTTTACTGTTGCATTCTAATCAGCCATGATCTGCCTAATTTGCTTTGATCAGGAAGATAAACTAATTTTCCTATAGGCTAGATAAAAGTAATTAGCAATCCAATGCTTTCATGCTTTTGTAAAGGGTAAAGAAAAGAATAGCAGAAATTGTAATGGTGGGAGCAAAGTACCCCTTTTCGGCTCATCTGAAAGCATTGTTAATTGAAAATAGGATGGTGCCACAGGAGAGAGGCCCTGATTAAGGTGCTTTTTTGGGCTGGGGTATCTTTGTTCACCATGATCTATAATGTTACACAGCTAAATGTTTCTGAAGACCTGTTTCACATGAGTTTTAGTATATTTAGCTTCTCTTCTCTTTTATGGAAAAAGCATATCCCGTGTAAACTGTACGTCTGCCATTCTGTGAGGATGCTGTCTGATTTTACATGACATTTTAATACCTTTTTCCACAATTGCATTAGAATAATTCAGTGGTTAATTAATGTCTGGATCTGCTGCTACCATAAGGCTTCAAGATGAGGCTTTCTAAGGTCATAATAGTGAAATCAAAAACTCTGTAGCCATAGCCAAAGCCAAATTAGTGTATATCTTGGTCTCCTGATTCTATTAGGTAACAGTTGTGTGGTTCTGTGGGCCTGAACTGTGACTGTTAGCCTGACACATGTGCTATGGTGTCGTATGCCTGTGCCTCAGCTGAGTTTCCTGGGAGCTGTCACTCCTCCTTGGCTTTGGCCATTCTACTTCACTGTAAATCAAGTTGCCTTGCAAAATGCTAAGTTTCACCGTAAAACCTTTAATATGCAGACATAATGGAATGCCATCTTTATCCAGGCAAACAACTCATTCAGACCTTACTAAATTCCATAGCGTGCAAAATACCTCATTTTTAGCATCTGTCTTCCCCTCCATTTCCTCATCTTTATATAATTGAGTAGTTCAGCAGGCAGTTACAACCAGCTTGCTTAATAATTCTGTCCACCTACCTCTTTGTATTTTGAAAGTTTTACTTTAAAAGTCAGATAAGCTTAAGATCTCTATCATTTATGTTACAGTTGTATTTCAGTCCACAACCATAATTGAGATTGTGGATCCACTGTGTCAGGAATGGCTAAAACATGGGGGCAGGCTCTATAAAAACGTTCCTAGGCAAAAAAAAAAAAAAAAGCAGCTATTGGTGGTGAATGGGAAAAACATTTTATGGTGTGGATAGAGAAACAGGGGCATGTGTTCTATCTCAAAGACGCTCCTATTAAAAAAATAATATTCTTTAAAGACTGAGTTTGGAAAATTAATTTCCCCTGCCAGCAAGATGCATTGAGTAGTATTTCGAGGGGGGGAAAAAAATCTATGTTCCTGTATGATAGCAGTCTTAAACTGAAGTATATAACAAATTTTTCAGTTGTCTTTCTATGTCCTAAAATATGTTGACATTGTGATCATATGCTTTGTTTGTATTCCAACCCATTTGATGGCAAAAGCTATGTTAGTTTGAATGTGAGAACATGGTAACAAAAATAAAAACTGATATAAGAATTATAAAAAAAGAAGAAGCATTCATATTCATGAAATATCACTGAGAGTTGTGTTTAGCCTGGGAATGTTTGTTCATTTTGCTTAAGGAGGCAGCACCACCTCATAGCTAAAGCATTGATTTGATATTCAAACCTCTATTTTCTTTATTTCCTTATTGCGTTGGTTAGTGCCACAGCAAAATTAGTTTGTCTCCCACTCTACAGTCTCCTCAGCTCCTACTTAGCAGTTAACTCTTTATGTTTTTCTTTGAAAAATATTACATAATTGAATATTGCTGTACAGAAAGTGCAGGAGGGAAAAGACAGCAAGCACATAATTCCCCCCACCTGTTGACAGTAAACATCCTTCTTGCGTATGGGTGGGCAGAAGTTGCTCCCCTGGCCCTCTCAAGAGAAGACAGCAATTCTGTCTCAGACTTTTGAATTGTATCACTTTTTCTGTGGGATGTGAGCTAGGGTTTAGATTCCTACAGCTGTTATTCACAAACCTGAGGAAGGACTGGAAATTACTTTTGTGCCTCTTTTGAGTTGCACAGAAATGAGTTTCCTAAATCCTTAGAGTTTTTCCAAATGAAAACCATGAGAAAATGGGATGATTTGTAATTCTTACAGAAGGAAAACACTGACCCTAATTATGAATGTTGTTCTTCTTCCATAGTGTTCTGTTTATTATGAGGCTGGGGTATTACCACATTCTTGTGGTAATATGGAAATACACAATTGTCAAAATGGTGCAGAAGAATAGTTTTACAAGTTTCACAATTTTGTGATATCACTCATTTCTAGTCCCAAAGAGTTCAACACATGTATGAAGTCAGATCGGTGTAGAATTTTTTAGGAAGATATGTGTAAGTTCTGCCCTTGTTCTGAGCCATCTGGAAACCATCAGCAAAGCACTGAGGTTGACCTTACCTGAGCACTAACCTTAACAAAAAGGATGGTTTTTATCTGGAGACACCTAAGAAACTGCATGGGAGAAGAACTTGTTCCACCTCATTGAGCTAGAGGAGTCTGACTACAAGACTGAAACCCACATGAAACTGGGCTCTCTAAGCTCTACTTTCAGGAAACACATACTGATTTACAGAGATGAAAGATTTTGAAAGTAATTTAATTGTTGTTACAGCCTAAATTGCATTCACTTTCATTAGGGTTTTAGTAATTTTTATTAAGTTCTCCTTACAAAGTTTTCTGTATTTCTAGGAAGACCTACCTATTTATATTTTATAAAAGAAAGTCCAACAATCAAGTCACAAGTCTTAACATATACTGACAAAAGTAAAGGCAGCTTCTCACTTTTCCATGTAAAGAAAACTAGTTTCTTTCACTAAATAAAAGTTTGAATAACCAACCAGGCATCACAGCATGCTTCTGATGTCAGAAAACTGGTATTGGTACAGATAAGGAATCAGATTTCTTAATCTAATTTCCTTGCTCTACTGCTAGTATAAATATTGTGCATACATTTTGTCTTCTAATTTAGTTGCTCACCCATACTTGCCTTATGCCATTTAAGATACTTCAGGTTGTCTGAGGTGTCTCCATGGGATACATATGATATGGGCTCTACAGGAAGTGCATCCTCTACTGTGTGAACAGCGTTGGTTTGGAGCCAAGCAAGTAATCTCAGGAAGTGATGACCCACAGCTAAAAAAATCTGGCAGTTTAGTTTACTTTTCGTCAGCCCAGAACCATGGCATAGTTCCCCTAGAAATCTTAAAGATACACAGAGAATTGCAGTATTGTTAACATAGTAAACTGGCTGAGGGAGGAGATTGGGAGTAGAAAACACCTTCTTTTTAAATTTGTGTGACAGGCTTTGTATAAGTTTTACAGTGAGTTGGGCTGAGCGTGAATGATCTGTTATGCCATCTCCGAGATGCAGTGAGTTTTCAAATTTCAATTATGAGGTTTCTTCCTTTGATAGCAAAAAAAGTGGGGGATGTGATGTCCCACCCCCGAGGAGAAGGGACTATTCCATAGGTGCCCATAGTTGAAAAGGAATGATAAAAGTCAGAGGGTCTGCAAAAACTTACAAAGTTTTATTAGTGAATTATACGCTTGGCATGGAAATTGGTATATAGTCCTTTATCTTATGGCATAGTCCACATGGTAGTTGATTTTTAATAAGGAGTAGAGTGAAACCAGGGAGGGAAGGAGGGAAATCTAGTCCTAGTTCCAGTATCAAGCTGATGAAGTGTCAGGGATGCTGGGGTCACTGCCCAGGCTTTGTGGAGGTCCATTTTATAGATAAGTTTCGCTATCCTGGCGCTAGGTTTCTTGCTGTCCGTGCAAATTAGTTATCATGCACAGTATGTTCCCCTAGACCTTTCTAGAAGTGTGTCAGAGGCCTCCAGGGGTCTTTGGTGATCCCCCTACTGGGTCAGCCTTTGGTTGACAGTCCATGTCTGCTCCTTGACCTCATTCTTGTGCCTGCACTGTGCTGCGTTGTGCTTATCTCCAGGAGCCAGAACAAAGACATTTGTCCCACAAAAGTGCTGCACGTCTGTATGGCTCTTTTCTCCAGCCACATCCTGTTCTTCCTCACAGCATGTTCTTGCCAACAATCCTCGACTGGCTCCATGACTATCCAACTGTTGTTGTTTGAGACATACACATCATCCCCTTGTCTTCTAGGCTTCTACAGATGTCTACGTAAGTGGACAATAAAGCAAATGAAAGAGGCAGATGCCAGGTGTGGCCTTCAGCCATAGTTTGTGTGATTTCATGTATACAAATCCTTGACTAAGATTCTCCCTTTCAAAAGCACTAGAGGGAAGGATAATCTTTGTGTATCCTGGTGAGGGTTGTCCAGTGAACCTCGTTGATCCCCAGGCTATGTGCTCTCAACCTTCACAATAAATTTTCCAATATAGTGGAAAGGTTGATTTGTTCAAACAATGAGATCTGTCTGGATTGGGGGAAATCTGACAAGGGTCTGAATTTTTTTTTACTTTTAATATGGAAAAATTTGACTAGCGTTGCATCCCTGGTATTGCAGACTTTGCCGGGGGTTTCCAATGTGTGATATTGTTCTGGTTTTCTTCTTTTCTGTGATGTATAAACATTTTGACCACTTTATTTCAAAAATAATAATAATAATAGCAATAATAATAATGCCTTGTGCCTGTCAAAATAGTTCATACTTTGGTTCTGGTTTAAGTCATTGGATACAAAATGCAAAAAAAAAAAAAAGAAAAAAATTAAAACATCCTTGACATGTAAGAACATCCCAAAAAAAGTTTGTGTATGTAAGGGGCACAGGTTTTGAGGGTTAAAAGCCTGTCCATTAGCTTTATTTGGAGAAAGGTAAATTAAAACTGTACTGTTCTAAAAGACAAACACAAAACAGTATGTAACATATTAGAAATTATTAAGCCTTGTAAATACATAATTTTTTTTAAAATATCATAAGTTTAAAATGCTGAATAAGGATTTATATCAATTTTTTGTCTGTATTTTCAATATAAAAAACCGAAAAATCTTCTGATATCTGATTAAGGGAAATTTTGGACTGTTTCATTAGATAAAGCAATTAGGTTGTGCTTTAATCAGTTTCATTGTTGAATTAGAAGAAACATACCTTCCAGTCTTAAAATAGTAACATAATTGTAAAGTTGTCAGTCTGGGGTTTCTGTTTGAACTGATTACACTTGATAAAAATAACAAACCATGACAAATAGTGGGGCTAGGTTTCAGCAATTCACTGAAGAATGTCTCTACCAAGTCTTTGTGGCAAAATGTCTTGTTTGCAGGACAAATGCAGAGTTGAAATAACAACCCATGAATACCACTGGTGAAATGGCTATGTACACAAGGTGAATGCTAAAGTTTTCCCTTCTGAATGGACCTTTTAATCCAGGCATTATCTAGGCTCTGAAAAAGTCTTCAGTGGCCTTACGTACAGATTAATGAGAAAATCTGAGACTTGGAGTTGGGCTATTTGCAGAAACAGTTTTCAAGATTTACTGATGGTTGACAAATGCCATTTAAGCTTTCAAAGCTATCAATATGCTATTGAAAGGGATTTAGAGGGAAATCCTCCCACTATAGAGGAGAAGGACTTTGAAGGATCTCGGTGGAAGCCCTTGGTCTCCCCACCCCTTCAAACCTGTCACTGGCGTCCCTCAGCATATAGAGCCCTGAAACGCGTGGCTATGGGAAAGGGGGGGTGGCCCCTTTGAAAGGCATTTGTATGTAACTGAATGTGCCAATCTGCTTTTGTTCAGGCATGAGAACCGAATAGAAGTGTTTCCAGAAAAAGTCTCTTGTGCTCATGGTCAGTTTTTCAATGGGCTCTCTGCTAATAGATTTTTAATATGGGAGCTGGAAATGGCGAAATACGAGTTTGAAAATTTTAGTGAATTGAAAAATTGTCCAGAAAAGACTCTCTGCCCTATAGCATTTGTTAACGATGCTACCATTTCCTTCTCTAAGACTGCCTTTCAAAGAAAAGGAACATCATACATTAAACATGTGACAAGACAAGTCACCTGAGTTTAATTTTTTCAAATAATGTCATTTTTTTCTACAGACATTTTTAAACCTGTTCCTATGTTATTTCTTTCCTTTGGTTTTTTAAAAACTCATTTTCAAACCACATGCTTTTATTAAAAAATGTCCATTATGGTGTTCAGTTAGGAAAAAAGGATGATGAACCTTAGATGATCATGTTTTAATTAAAGGGGTTTTAATGTAAGATCAGGGTGGCTTGAAGTCCATTGCTTTTGTCCATGCTGTTCTGAATCAGAAGGATTCAAGATGAAAATTCTGAAGAGCTTAATAAAATAGTACAGACAGAAAAGTGGCAGAACCTGCTGCACAGTTCTGGAAAAAGGGTTCTCTTGTGGATTATGCAAGGATATACTGGAGCTTTATTCATTAGGTTCCTGAGAGATTTGTGGTTTTCAGTCAGAAGAAATGCCCACAAAATCCCCTCTGTAGTCCTTTTAATAGCAACAGTATTTATGCATGTAAAACCATGTGGTTCTCTCTTCTTCAGTATGTCACAAATATGTGAAAGTTGAGATTCAAATGCCAAGGCTATGGCTGAGGGGGCATCCTTCACCTGTAGTCTTCACTTCACATGGGATGGGTGAACAAAGCCAGGGTGTGGGCTGCTGTAGCCTCTCTAAACCCAGTGTGTAGTGTGAAGAAGAACATCGTTGTGCATCCCATCAACTCCAAACTCCTCATGAAGGGAAAAGAATCCTGCTGACTGGATTCGGCAGGATGTGGAAAATATGACAATTCCTCTCAGCAGAAGACCTGCTTTTGCTTAGTGAGTGCTTTGACTTCTGTCCCATATTTCATTTCTATCTGCACCATTTCCATGCTGGCATCCATTTTGCCACCCCTTGGGGGTGGAGAGCAGCGATAACAGTGTGTGGCAGGTACTGTCTTGTTCAAGGTGGCCAGTGGTCATAAGGAGCCGCTGTTGGGTAACAGTCGGGTGTTGTGGTGTTCACCTGTGCTGCTTGTTCATCGCAAAGCAAGTGAGGCCGATAGGAGAACTCCCAGATTGTCTAACACCTCTAGTTCTTCAGAAAGAATGGTGTATCTTTGCCCAGAAAGAACGATCTGTTACGCCCCGCTCTGCTCCACAGTTTTAGGGGAGTGTTTGATTCGCTCTGGGTGGTGCACAGGAGAAACAACAAAATTCTCAGGAGGTCCAGTAGCAAACTTTTACTTGCAAACTTTAGAACATTAAGGTAGAATAAGGTACATGGCAAATTTTAAATAAACTTAGGCAACTTTACTTATCCAGACATAACAAGGCACTTACAAGGCATTGAGTGGAATTTTTTCGTCTGGCTTACAATATATTTTGAGAAGAAGTTACAAGAAGAAAGAGAGAAAGAAAGAGAAAGGATAAGAGTAGAAATATATTACCACCTGCAGATCCAGCAACAAGACTTGATTGTTGCAATTTAGATGTCCGCTGATCCAAAAGATGGTCACAGTCTTGATCTGCCAGGTGTGGGGCAAGCTCATGAAACACCAAGTTCAATGGGTTGAGATATCTGAGGTTCAGGTGGGAATGTACAGGTACCTCCTCTGGGGGGGAATTTTACACTGTCTTATGCAACAATGTGCATCATGTGCAGTCTGCTGGTGGAGGGACCTAGAAATTAGTGTCCGGGTGCTTTGGGGTCTTTGATGGTTTATGACATCTTCTAAGACATGACAGCTGCCTCTCATTAGAGTAGTTGAGACAATTATGCTCCATCAGAAGAGATGAAGACCTTCAGGCCTACCTGTGAATGTCCCACTATCTCCCCCAGAGGGAAGAGTTACACCTGAGCCAGTTGTGTAAGGGAGGACATGATAAATAGCACTGTCCCGCCTCCCAGGATCTGCTTCTTATCAGCCTCTTCCCTTTCCTGGCTCAAATCCCAGTTTCTTGCTAAACAAAGGTTGATTTCAGGTGGTCATTCTCTGAAGCTCACACCCGCTGCAGCTGGGCAGTTCCCTTGCACGTTGTCAGCAAAGCAGTCACTGCTTTTGCAAATGGCCAATTGTTTGAGCCATTAACCATTAACATCTCAGTCTCTCACTCCATCACACTGTACATTATTCTGAGTAATCTTTCTGGGTTTCTGATGGAGCTGGCTGGAAACCTGAACTTGTTGTTAAAGAAAAATGGAGCAAAGGCTATGGATAAAAGGGGATGAGGAAGGAACAATTAGTAGAATCAGCTCATCACTTTGAAAAAGCACCAGGAATGAAAAGTTAAGTACCAAAAAAATTGGAGCAGGCATGACAACCAAACAGAAAACAAAGAAAGGCTGTAACAGCAGAAAATGTCACTCTTTCATCTCCTTTGTGACCTACATGACATCTTGCCTTCAACTCAACAGATTTTAGAAATTATAAAAGGGCTGAAAAAAACACGTAGAAATCTTACCCAGGAACCTATCAGTACTACATGCCCTACTGCAGGTAAGCCAATGTGCTGTTGTGTAATTTCCACAACCATGAAATACTGCCTGTTGGGTAGAACATGGCATTAGGAGCTCATAGGCCTGGGATGATGTTCTCCATCCGTGTGAGCCACTAAGAGTTTTGCTAGCAGCATCAGTGGAGCCAGGTGTTTACCCCCAGGCACTGCTCTAGTGCTGACATTGACTTGCTGTATTAGAGGTTTTATGACATATAAATAATAGGGCAGCTGATTGTTTCCAACGTTTTTATAACGTTTGGAATAGCTAAATAAGAAAGATCTTGGAAAGTTCATTTTGTGAGCAAAATAGGCAGACTAGACAGGTGCAGTATAAGGACATACTATTTCACATATGCACACAGGTGCAATAGAGTTGGCAGCAACAGTTTGCATTTGGTAAAGGTTTGTTTTGGCTACTGATGTTTTGTGATATTGTTCAGTATTGTCTCCAGGAAGATCCAAACCTCATATTTGAAGCCTGAACCAGAGACAGGGCAGTGGATTTGGTTGAACAGCACCAGTTAGTTGCTTGCCCTGAAGAGATTTTCTGTTGATCACCATAACAATCACAAGAAGTGTGGGTCGTTGGCCTCAAAATGAGGTTGCCAAACAGTGGACTATGTAAGTTCTGTGAATACAAGGAAGGAAACAGGGATAATTTTTTCTGGATAAGAGTAGTGCCTCTACTCCTACTAAATTTTGGCTTATTCTCTGAACAGCCCAGCTGAGCTCAGTGGAAATAGCTCTGAAGTATTTTGCCTCCTCATATTAATTGTACAGCTCTGATCCCATTAATTTAAATTGTGAAAGGAAATAATTTCTTGAAAGAAAAGACATTTTTGTACTAGAAATAGTGCGGCTCTTTTCCCTGGTGATTATGCTGGTATAAGCACATGAAAAATATGTGCCAGCCCAACAAAACACAGGAGGTCTCTCTACTGGAAATTCCCCCTTGGTAGAGTGTGACTTAGAGCATCTCAGCTCTGTTCCTTGACCTGAATTGTTTAAAGCTAGCTCAGGTATTTCAGTAGTCTGCCTGTCTGAAGGGCAGCTGATCAGTTAGAAGCAAAGAAAATATGTGAAGACTGGGTATAAGTGATGTCAGTATAAAATTAAGGACCTCTTATTTATGTATATTAAGACTGTTTTATACCAGTCCATGTGAAGGTATCTCATGATGAAAGTGAATTTTGATTACTTAAGAAAAAAGAAATCATTACCTGATGGAGAAATACAGTGTTTTCAAGTGCATTATCTTTGTAAGAATCAAGCTACATATTTCTTGGCACTTAGCATTGCAGAAATTTGGGTGTTCAATCTGCCAGGGAAAGAACTTACAGCTTTGTCATTCCTCTGAGCTCTGTAGGAAGTGTTGGAAGTGGCTGTCAGCCAGCCAGGAGCAGGCAGATCTGGATGCCTATTGTGTTTCAGCAAACAAGCTCTGTCAGACGTAAAGGGAAGATGTCCATATAAAAAAAAATCCACAACTTCCTATATCTGAAGAATGTTTGTGGTATTTACATCCTAGGTATAAGAGCAGCCTGCATTAGTCCAAGCCAAAACTGCCAACTGAAATAAACCCGTTCTGCTTCACCTTTCTTGTGTTTCTCCTCTGCATTTGGGCTTGTGGAGGCACAAACACCAATGTTGTGAACTAATTCAGGGAACTGATTCTGATTAAAACCAATTTTTTTCCCTGCTGGATATTTTTTTAAATACAGATAAGTTACCAGCTCTGGTTCAACAGTAATCCTCACAAGGAATGAGCAGTTCTGGATTAGGAGGGATATCAAGAGAAATTCTTTCCGTAGCAGCATGGATTGAAACTGAGTGCGTTGATAATATGACATCCATTGGGTTTTCCATGCAATAATGAGAAGATTCTGTAAATAATTATTTCAGCTAAGCAACAGCACAAAAATGATCAACTTAGTACTTCAGGGTAGAACTCTAGTAGGTCTAATGTGGCATAGCATCATTTTCTTTGCTGAAACTCTTCAATCACTGTTCAACAACACAAGGTACAACTGGACAGTAATAAAAGCAGAAGTGACAGTGCTCTGCTAAAATGGTTGGATATATTAATGGTTAATATTAATTATATTAATGGTCTTTTCCAGCCTAAACAGTTCTATCATTCTAAGTCTATGATTCAGCACCAATGCATAGGAAAATGGAAAGTTACAGGATAAGAGTAGTGAAGAAACTTACCAACATTTTACTGCTAAATCATCTGAAAAAAAAAAAAAAAAAAAAGAAATCAGTCGAGGTCAAAGGGGTAGACTCTTGTCTTTCATGACTTACATTTTGCCATCTCCTCTACCAAGTCAGAATTTCACCCACAGTATGTGTATTTTACAGTGACCTATTTTGGGAATACCAAAAGCTGCTATATGATGTCACACCAAGTAGCACTGTGCAGAGACCCTGCGTTGTGAAATTGGAGCAGTCATAGCATCATCCTGCTGTGCCTGGGATAATCAGTCTCTCTGAGGGCACCTAACATGGTAATGTCTCTCCCAGCTCTGGACCCAGCTCACTCATCTGTACCTTGGGGACCTTTGCACTGTGCAATGTAGGATATTTATTTCCTGCCCCAAATACAGGTCTGCTGTGCACAGATTTCCAGATTATCATGCTTACACCATCACTGTTGAAATGTGTTTGTAGCAGGTGCTCTCAAAGCTGTTTGGGTTTACATTCTTCAAGTCCATGCTGTGGAGTTGAGGTAAATTAAGGTGCACGAAATAAATTACTTACACTGTATCTTGTTATGAATGAAATCAGGCTAGTCATGATTAATTTTCACCCTCAGCAGCCTCACTGAATTAATCTTGGGTATTTTGGTGAAGATGAGTTTTAAAACTGGTTTGTGTAACATATAATCTGTGCTGTACATGACTTACTGTTAGATACTCAGACCAATGGACTGTGTGACCCATAATACTTAATGTAGAAATTTGCACTTTATAACTTTAGGGTTATATTTTAAATCTTTGTTTACACTCAGATATATTTTTAATTAGTTTCTGCTGTAGACAAGGTGTAGTACATCAATAAACAAATTATGCTGTGCTTTTTGTACATGTTCTTCTCTCATATAAATAGCCATAATTTAGGAGCAGCCTCATTGAAATCAGAAGAACGATATTATAGACAGGGAATTAGAAGAAAATTGGACCCCCCAGTTTCTAAAATGGATGAATATATCCAGTCATTCAGAAGGAAAAAAAAAGTATTTTTGTCATTTATGTAGCAAATAGTTGTAAAAAGAAGCAAGGTCTGGAATGGCAGAAAATATTCTGAAACCAAGGGTTTCTTTTTCCCCAACTTGGTCACGTCTAATAAATACCTTTATCAATTTAATTGTGCTGTTTTTCATAAAAATAAGATAAACAGTACTTGATAAACAAGCAGGTAATGAAAAAAACAAACATGCTGGTAGTTGTCTTCAAAAATTACAATGAAAACTGATATTATTTTCCTGTTGTATATTGTTTCAGTATTTGAACAAGATTAGTCATGTATGCCGTACTTATATAATCTGTTTGAACTAGAGCAGCAGAAACAAGCAGAAACTCACAAAGTAAAAATGTACTAATACAATCTGTGGGCATGGGCAGAAGAGGAATTCCATTCAGTCCTCTTTTAATTGCTTCTGCTGGCTTCTGTATTATAAAATACTCCTTTAGTTATTTAAGTTTTTAAGTATATGAGTTAAGTACAGCAAATGATTGATGTGTTGGAATGTTTTTATAACTTACCGTGGTAATTATTCCTTAGCAAGCTGAGTCTTCAGCCTCAAATGAACAGCCATGAATCAGCTTTGAAAGTAAATGGTTAATTTCATCTAGTGAGCATCATGAATTTGATATTTAAAAAAAAAGCAGAGAACCAGAATCTTTGTACCTAAAATGAAATGTCAGATACTTGTCAGATTAATTCAGCACTGGGTGTGTTTGATCTGATCTTTGATCTTTACTTTCTTTTTTTGACCCTAATTGTTTGCTCTGCCCTGCTCCCTCTGCTGGAGTCTTGGATAAACTGAATGGCAAAATTGTTTCCTGAAAAGATTAATCATGCACGTACTGTTTGCTTTACAAATGTTCTGCAGTCTAGATATAAGTAAGACTTTGATGGTTGGTTTATATGGCAGAATTGCCGATGTTCAGGAATAATTCATGGTGTTTGAAATTACTCTTTTACACAGCTTCTGCAGTAATAAGCCAAATTTTGCTGTCTGTGACATCAGAGGAACTCAGTGACAGGTGTTGGGAGTGCAAAAGTCTGGCCAGAGCATTTTGTTACTTTATGTTTAATCCAGATGTGACCTATCAGCCTGGTTTGCCAGAATCCAGTGTTATGGACCAATACACAATAGCACAGAAGAGATGTAGACAGAGTCCTCCTGACCTTCTGGATCACTTTTGAGGTTTCCCTAAATTCAAGGTGCTTGGTCCTTACCATATATATCTATTTACAATGGCAATGGCTGGAACAAGTACTACTGATGTGCTGAGGAAGAGTGTGAGGGGACAGAGGGAGTACTGTCTGTTTACTGGCATAAAACTCTCTGTGAGGTGCATATCATTTGCTTTTTGCAGGGCGTGTTTTAATACAAAGGATCTGGGTCTCTGGAAACAGTGAGCTTCAATGTCAAGTAACAGAAATTTTTCGTAAAAAATGTGTAACAAGCAATCCTCTTTTAGCCTTACACCCCTCCCATGTAAACCTGTAGCATGGGATCTGTTGCTGTTAATTTGCTATTGCAAATAATATTACATAGGATAACAGATTTTAAAATACTTAATATTAGCATTTGTCATTACCGATATGTAGAAAGGCAGAAATAACCATGCTATCTCTACATTTTATTTATTGTGAATATGTTAATGAGATTTCCTACTCTCTGTAATACCTGTAAGAGCTCTCTCTACTGCTTCTTCCTGCTAATCTACTACTTCTTCTTCCAGAAGATTTTTCCAAATACAAAGATGTACTCTTCAAATGTGAATCATTTGGTGGAAATTCACGTCTTAATCATAGTTTACTACAGGGCCCTTCAGAGAACCACAGATGAAGTTTGAAGCTAGTTATGAGAAGAAGTGCTATGGTTTATTGTCAGAAAGCACTAACAGTGCTTATTTGTGCATGCTCATACTCTGCCCTGTGCTGCTCTGCAGGGGTGTATTAAACATGCAAATACATGACTAGCAAGTCTCATGTTGACTTTAAAAGATAATGTAATCTAGGAACATTAAAATGAAAATATGGTCTTTTTTTCTTAGTCTATTGACAGTTTATGCATTGTACTCAGGTAAATTGGCGTAAATGCCATGGTTGGACAGTGTGATCTAATGAAAAGGGCTCTGGACAAATCATCATCAGTGTGATTTTCCTCAGTGGTGTATAAACATCAGTTTGACTGTGAGAATGTCACTGAGCCATTAGGTGTCTCATTTTCCTTCTGCAAAATGATGGTTGTTTTCATTCTATTTATTTATTGAGACCTCAAACGAAACATCTATAGCAATTTATTTGTAAGAAATAGGAACTACTATTACTACAGTGTTGGGTATGTCCTTTAACTAGGTGTAGCAGATGAAGATATTTTCCACAAAAGATGAAATATTTCCATTTGTAGATGGCATGCATTAATAGCCAACATATTCTTCCATCATACAGTGAAGCCAGTATTCTGCTAATACTAGAAACAGGAATGCTGTGTTAGGAAGATAGGCAGAGCAAGGGAAGAGCAGAAGTATAATTCACCTGTTTTCATTATTTTTTGTTTCTATGTGTAAGCTAGTGTCAAATTTTGCTGTAAATGAATTAAGGAATTTGTCTTTGTTTAGAAACTGTTCTCAGTTGGTAAGAACTAAGGGACTGCATTCACTCTGTTGTCAGCATTTTATGAGAGTGCTTTATCTTTCAAAGGTGTCCATAAAAAAGAATTGTTAATACATCTTGTTGGGATAAGGCAAGCTTAGAAGAATCAAAATTAGTAATCTGAATAATAAGTCTTGATAATTTTCTAAAAATCAAACATGTTGCAACTGTTAAAAAAAAAAAGGCTACAAAATGAATTGTCTTTAATATTGAATTATTGTACTAGACCTGGAATGGGTAGACAAGTTTGTACCATTTGGTATAATAGACATTTAGCCTAGTAGAAGTTTTGCCAGTATCCCTAGACAGACTTTTGCTCTCCTTTAAAATACATAAATATAATATGAAAAACTGCTCTTCCAAGATGAATTGTCACTGAAATGTCTCATGTAATAACAGCTAATAAAAGGTTAGTAAGGTGGCCTGCAGACTCATCTATTATATGTTAAGAACTAGTTCACTTAACTTGTTTTACTGGCTTTCTAGAATTCATTGTGAACTACTCACTTTTAAGATGGCAGCTGGATGTTTTTTCAGCATGTATATGCATGGACAATAAAACTGGAGGGAACAAAGACCTGTCGTATTTGCCTTCTGGAATGCTGTTTTGCAAATGCTCTTAATTTGCCCATCTGCTCACCAAGAAAAAGCGGATAGATGCATGGTGCATTTTTCAGTATTTTCTGGTCTTCAAAGATTTCATCAGAGACAGGATTCCTTTAACATGTCACCAGAGACACAGCATGGTGATTGATTGGCACAGAGCATAATTAAGACATCATTATAGTGAGCCGTGTTGCCAATGCAGCCACTGAAGCAAAACTTCTTATCTTTTGAAAAGATGAAAGTTTTGTTTGCTGGTATGCTGCTTTTATAGTCAGCAGCTGGAAACAGGCTGCAGGAATGCTGATAAGGGAAGGGACAGTGTGGTCATCTCACTGTTCAAAATAACATATTACCTTTTCAGTACAATATGGCAGCTCTCGGTGGTTTTCACAAAGGTGGATCTGGTACTATTGTTGTCTGTGTTAAAAGCATTTGTAAATTCAGGGTATAACTCTTACCATGTTGCTCCTACTGACGTCAGTGGGGTTTGTATGTGCTGTGATGCTGGGAGATAGGAGTAGTTCTGGTACAATGTTATTTAAAGGTTTTCAGTATTCAAATAATTCTAAGTGTTTTACCTCTGTAGTTTGTAAGAGTCTGCCAAGATTTGATGCAAAATCAGAACCATTACACTGAAGGTAGTTAAAGATCCAGTACCTTGATTTTAATATTTTTAATCATTACATTGCAAATGCTGATGTGCAAGCCATCTTTCATCCCCTTCTCTTTCCTAGAGAAAGCAGATTGCTGATTTTGACAGTCTAGCACTGAAAAGAGAAATCAGAAAACTCATTTGATGGAAAGAAACCATTGTAGGTGCAGGACAAAAGAGATACTCTCTGCAGTTGTTATTGGTTTTCATAGTAATAATATGTTCCCCTACAGTTTACCAGCTAGCTGTAAATTTTCTGGCTGTTAGTTGTGCTTGATCCTGCTAATGGCTGTAAATCTCGTCCTAGCCATGTCTTCTTGGCACCATGGTCCAAAATGCTAGCAAACAAAATGCTAGCAAACCAAAATGCTGAGAACCTCCTTTATTTGTCTCTAGAGCACTGTGAGGAATTTCTGCCCAGAAGCCCAGATTTCACAGTATTGTTCATATGAGACCCAGTGACTGATGGCATTGCAGTAACTCTTTTTGTTTGTCTCACCTCTCTGAACATCCCCTCAGAAGTAGCTTTGGGTCATGGCACTTCTCTCCCTTAGTCATTCCAGTGAATAAAAATTTGACTAAACGCATCCGTAATCCGTAATTCTGAAACAAAAGAATATTCTGAATCTTAAAATTCTAAGAACCCACAAGCTATGGCTTTGCTAGTGTAAGGAATATTTGTTTTTTAAGTAGAAATAATGTCACCTATTTAGCCAGCTGGTACAGCTGGAAGAAGTAGAGAGTTTTGATTTTTGTGCCTGAAAGTTTCTCTGTTTTTCCAACTATATCAGCTAGACTCATCAAATATATTACCTCTCCCTACTGTAGTCTGCCTTCTATTCTTAAATCCCTACAGCTACAAGAATAATACATTGCCAGCATAGACTGGAATGGCCTGTGTATTAGTTGCTGATATGTTAAAAGTTAATTTTAAAATACAGTATTGAGCAAGTTTGGGAAATAATTTCTGTTACCTTCACCATTCCTGGAAATATTTAGAGGATGTGTAGATGTGGCACTTAGGGATGCAGTTTAGTGATTAACCTGGCAGTGCTGGGTTAATGGTTGGACTGGATGATCTGAAGGCTGTTTTCCAGCCCAAACAATTCCATGATTCTGTGAAATAAGCATAGGTAATGTTTAGTAGTTCTGTTGCACAAAAACACCTTTGTATGTTATGTTCTAAGAAAAAAATTGTCTGGAAAAACAGTAACTGATCTAAGAGAAGAAAATTATTTAACTGGTAGGTTTAAAAAGAGTTAGATATTGCTGTGGTGTACACTGGGAAAAAGGAGAGCTTCTCCTCCATCATATGATGTGGAGCACATACTTTACCACATGAGCGGAGTCCAAAAAGGAGACTAGGACACAGCAGTCCAGTGTTGGCAAATCCAATTCTGGAGTCTAAAGATGTTATTAAGGAAAATGTACTTATTGTTGATTTTCTCCTTGAGCATCAAAGCACGTAATGAAAGCCACCTTCTCTTATTCTAATCCTCTTAAAATATTAGGGTCTGGTCAGTAGACTGCTTCTGACTGGTTCATCATGGGTCCTGTGGGTGATACAAGCAGACAAGTACTGCCTACTAGTAATAGAAGTTAAAATGCTACAAAAGCAGACTTCAGGTTTTTCTGGTCAGCCAGAGCACTGGTTAATGCTGGGTTTGTAGAATGCCCTAAATACGTGTGTATGTGAAGACAAATCATTCCCATCTTCCACCAGGGCTGGCTTTTTAAGTCTGAAATGTGATTTGACATGTTTCCAAAAACCCATTAAGACATGTGTTGAAAATATCATAATCAAAATGATCTTGTTAAAATATTTGGTTTATCTTAATATTCAGTAGTATATAATTCACTACCTGGATGAGTTTTTCTTTTGCCAAATAAATCCATGTTTTTGTTCCTCTGCCAGAGTAAATCCTTTGAGCCTTTATCAAAGTGAAAGGGCAATAACCTGCTAAACAGTATGAAAGAATTAGGTGATAAAGTACTACAGTAAAAAATGAATTTAATAAGTACACATTTCTCAAATTATACTTTGATTTTGAAGTGAACGCAGAACCTTACTCAACAGTGATTTGATAATTGTTGTAAAGTATTAACACATTTCCTTTATTTCAAAATCTCAATGTGAAGTATGTTTTTAAATTATACATTTTAAAATTCACCAAAAGATCAAACATCTAAATTAACTATGCTGACTAAAAGCATATATTCTGTAATGTGAAACAGACTGTGAGTAATAAGAACTAGATGGAGTAGGAATAGGATGCCTACCCACCAAAGTACAGATAACTTATTTACCTTGTAAGCTCTCAACAGCTGGAAGAAATAAAGTTATCCAAATAGTACCCAAAGTAGCTGGAAACTATAAGCACTGCTACAAATGCATAGATATGTTTAAATAGTGGGGAGTTTTAAATTACTGTATAATATTTGCATAAAATATGCAGGTCACTCTTCATTTTATATTAAGAATCTACAGAAATTTTGATATAGTTGTGTAAGTTGTATCTTCTGCACAGAATTTTATTATGCAATTTGTTTGCAGTCTTGGTACTCAATGAAAAGCAATTATAATGATACTGTGGGCCATGGGGGAGACAATGGAAAACAATGAAAAAGCACGTTAAGAATAAAAGGGTATAATATGAAATTTAGTCTAAACCATGGCTTGAATGAGCTCTGACAGAGCTGATATGGTTGGTAGTTTCCTGTACCAGGAACTACCGTGGAACCCCACCAGGAAGTGTGCTACAGAGCAGGATCGCATTACACCCTTGTTTTATGGTTCATTTCACTTATTTAATGCAATTTGAGTACCTGTAACAAAAGAGCACTCAAAAAGGGAATGTTTATTATTGGAAAATATGTCATTTCTATAGTCAGGTTGGGTTTTGGGGACACCTGATGTGCCTGTGTGAGGCAAGGCAAATCAGTATGACCATGCAACTGGCTGTACAGCAAAGGCAAAGTGTTTTCATATTCATGAAATTTTAAGGATAATAAAGATACTTTGTTTGCTTTTGGCTGTCTACTTTAGTAAACCAAGTGTACTGTAGTACTACAACAACAAAAATCATAGTAGGTTTTCCTTTACTACTCCAAGTAAATTTTAATACAGTACAGTGGTTTATTAAAATTATGTCGACTAGAAGTGTTGTTTAGTGTTCCAGCTGATTTATAGAGCGTGATAAAACATTCCAAAATCTCTGGAAATGAGGAACATGCTACAGCCTGTATTTGGTTTGACAAAGCTGTGCTCGTACAAAAGAGGAATGTTTTAACGTGCTCACCAGATAATGATTCATCAATTCTGGCAGAGGAACTAATTTTTATTAATGTAGTACTTAAAAATGTGTGGAATGAACAGCTGGATGCCACAGTTGTGGCATGCTATATTAAGTCTCTGTCTGTTTTCCCCTACAGTGATCTCAGTATGAACAACATTACTAAGCTGCCCTCAAACCCTGTGCACAATCTCCGCTTCCTGGAAGAGCTGTAAGTATCATTGTACCCTTGATGGGCATAGTCAGCACTAGACACATTCCTGTGTTTGTCTCTCATACTTACTGTGGGAACCAGATAAAACAGTGCAGGAAAGCTGTCAGCCTGACACTCTTGGCACATGCGGAAACACTTAGTTGAAAAAAAAATTGCTTGTGATTCTGGAAATGAACTTATAAAAGAGTTACCATGAGGCTACAACTTCTCTAAGCAGAGACAGAGCCAAACAAATTAAAATTTTTAAACAAGGACTGTTTAAAAGAGCTGGATTGCTTTTTGGAAATAGTTAAGCTGCAGGATATTAAAAGTTTGAATACTGGCTCATGTTTATTAAAACCCCAAATAAAGCTGTAATCAAAACCAAAACCTGCTGCCTTGTTCTGCCTGTGTCAAGGACAATTGAGTCCACATTTCATAGTATCAAGGCTTCTTGTCCTAATCACTTTTAATTACTGTTTCCTTACTCTTAAACTTAGCATCCCTGAAGGCTGACTGAAGAATGCAGAATCCTGCAAAAAGCTTAGTTACGCTATCTACTACATTCACCGGGGGGGAAAAGTGCATGGCGAAAACTAGCTGATCAAGCACAACATCAAAAGAGGAATGTTGGCTTGAAGTGATGGTGACTAACCAAAAGTGAAAAGTATTGTGCATTCATGAGACCTGGATTTGGCAGTGCCTCTAGTTATAATGGCCCAGGCTTAAAAGAAAATTTAGGTTTCTGAGGAGCGATGGAGACTCTATAACTGATGCACCGTAGATCTTGTGGAAAAAAAGCTGGCACCTGTATTTGCATGAGTACCTCTAAATATTGATTAAAAGCCCTTCATGAAATGGGACTTTTAAGTTTTTAGAAGTGAAAACCTGCTTATTTTTTTTAGTATGCTTAGCTGCTAACACACCATAAAATCCATGTAAGATATGCAAAGTCATGGTGCTACCCTTCCTGCAAAGACATGGTCTGTTTTAAGCTGTGGAATGCGTACAGTCCTCTGCAATTTAGGTGGGTATTGCACTGACAACTTTTGGTGTCCTTGCTAATGCTCATTTGGATTTTGCCACCTGGTCTTTCCATCCAGCATCTACCAAAAAAAAAAAATAAATTATTTTGTAGGCTAACTTGGGACAATACGCTATTTGCAAACAGGTTCTCCTTTCCTGTTTTATTTTTCTTACTCCCAGCACTTCTATTTAGAAGGCTTTTTTTCATTTTATTCTCTTTCTCTGCTTACTTTGGTTATCAATATCTGTCTTGCCATTAGTACAACTTTCAAATAATGTAACAGATAGGAACACAATGTGGAGAGATGCCACATGCCAAGTGTTAACAGTATCGAGTGCATATGAAGTGAATGAGGCACAAAGCCCCTGCTTGTGAAGTTCTTCATCATGTTCATGATGGCTTGTCCAATCTCCTGTCAATTATAATAACCCTACCAAAACCTTCCAACCCAATTGCTCTCCAGCAATTAAAGAAAAGAATTAAAACAAAAGTTTGGGCTTTTCCTGGAAGGAAATTCTAATACAGCCAGGTTACCTTCACTCTTTCATTTTATGGCTAGATCAGAGACTCACAGAATCATTTGGGTTGGAAAAGGCCTGGGAGTTTATCAAGTCCAACCTAACACCACCTAACACAACTGATCCATGGTACTGAGTGCCACATCCACTATTTTTAAACACCTCCAGGGACGGTGACTCCACCAGCTCCCTGGGCAGCTACATGACCCAAATAGTAAAACTCAAGTCACTGCCTGAGACTCTTCTGCGGTCTATGTCATCTTCCTAAACAAGACCTTTGAAAGTGTTCTTATCTTCTCCTTGTGCTGGGCCTACCTTTTTCGCTGGAAATATTAAACTTTTATTCTTACAACCCTCTGTTCCAAATTAAGTAATTCCAGTCTTTCATTGCTGGTAGTACCAGCAAGATATTTATTTTTTTACTATTGTTTGTTCTACATATACATAGTCAACTCTTCTATTTGTTTCACGCGAGCCAATCACTTCTATTTCTCATTAATTTAATGTTGTTTTGTGAAATCCTTCTAATTTGCATTCACTTTTAAAATAAGCTTAAAAAAACTGAAGCCTTTGAAGATGTGAGGCAACTTCTTGTTGTGTTGAGAGATTGTTTGGTGTTCACAGGCAAGTGATACAATTCAGCCTAGTATTACATAGAAAAAGGTATAGACAATGGAAAGGTAATTTTGAATTTTATTCAATATTGAACTAGGGGAGAACAGCCATTGTAGTTCCCATGCTCCCCTATATTAATTTTTGAGCAATGAATATATATATGAAAATTATTTTTCCCATCCAAGCATTGCCACATGATTTTTCTTCCTAGCTTACCTGAGAAATCTGTGTTTTGTTTGTGTGGCTCAGTTAAAAGGTACCCATGAAAAATATAACTTAGCCCATAATGCAGACATTGTTAAAGTAAGATTTTATGAGATCTTTACCAAAGCAATGTTTCATAAAATTAAAATCCATCTTAGAAATGTCGATCTGATCTTTGAAGTACAGCAGCAGCAGGAGCTTGAAATGCAGCTTTTAGGGTTTTTTTAGTGTTGAAAAAAGTGTTGCTGATCTCTTTATTAGAGATCTGGTTCAATCATCTGATAAAAGCTCACAATGAACCACTGAATTTTAGCTTAGGTGTTATGTCCTCGATACCTGGTTTGGCAATACTATTAAGTGATTACCCCAAAAAAACCAAGGTTTTATTGAAACAGTTAAACTAATTGTTTTGACTCCAAAGCAGTGAGGTATAAAACAGATCTGTTCAGCCTGTTCTGACCTTCCAGGCTGAATCTGATCCACTTTTACAGCCAAGGTTAGACACATCTACATGCAGCATTCTTCCAAACCTGATGATCATGCCTGGTATTTGTTCTTAACCAAAGACTATGGTCACTGAAGTAAAACATACTGAAAGTATTTTTGAGGTGCATGTTCCTCTGAAAGTTTTGGAAAACGCTGTTGTACTTGGAACTTTGTAACTCTCAAAAAATTTAATTCTGAGCAAAATCTTTTAGTTGTGAAAATGATTGGCCTTTCAGATTTAATGTTCTCTTAAAGTGTATATGACAGAACTCCCACCAAGAAAGAAGTGTGTTTCAGCTCCTTGGTTATCAGCAAGTTGCTCTGCATGAACTTGTACTACACTATTAAGTCAAATTCTTCATTATAAATTCAAAATAACTGCAGATATTTATCAGTCTGACCGAGTCCAAGACTCAGTCTCATGTGGATTATTTCTAGACATATGTCATTATACAGGATGTGTGGAATGCCTGTTCTAATAGAGCAGTGAATTAGAGTAATGCATAGAAAAAATGTTTTTCTAAAAAATCTAAAGACTTATGCAGGGTGGGACTCTTAAGTGTTTTAGAGGCAACTATATCTGAGTGCAGACCTAACATTTTGTGATTAGCTACTTCAAAGCAGTGCCTGAAACTATTTTATTTTATGAATTGATGTCTCAATGAAAAGTGAGGAAGAAAGCCAATAATAATTTAAAACTACTTGAATCAGACCTACCTACAAAATCTCTCTGGCTAGATATATATCCACATATATGTACATATGCATAAATATATGCACAGACACCTACGCATGCACATATATAAGGCTTTCATTTTAATTTTAAACACAGGAACATTCCACAGATAAGCGAAGCTTCAGGTGATTTCTAGTAAATTGCTATTTTTCAGCAACTCAAAATGGGTGTTTTAATAAAACAGCAACAAAAGACTGTTGTATTACAATTACTTCACTACAGCAGAGAGTCCCAAATAACCTCTTTTCTACAAAAGCAATGAAGTCACCCTAAATTAATTGCAATCTTCAAGTGCAAAAAGTTTTTTGACACGTGATTGTTTTAAAATAATCTTAAAATCAAATAAATATATCTACAAAGTTTTTGAGATTGATCTTGATGTTATTACAGTAGTCTCTCAGGCAAAAGTGCCTTTAAAAGTACATTTTACTGTAATACAGAAGTGCAGAATTGCAGATACAATACATAAGAGATGTATTGTGTGAATCTTACCATGATTTGTGTTGAAATCTCTTTATACTGAAGAAATCGTCAAGAGGCCACTGTATATGTGAAAATGAAGTCCTTAATTATCAGATATGATCCATTACCAGCTGTTTTTTGGGGTTTTTTTTTCTTTTTACTTCCCTCTGTGTTTGCTCTTTCTCCCTGCAAAGAGGTTTTCTGAGTGTTGATGGGAATTAGGTGTTCTTTTCCCCACTGAGCCATGGGACTGAGATCTCAGGTCCTCTATATTTTTGAAAACTGAGAGCATTTGCACTTGGGGTTCTGTACTGTCTTTACTTTTTTGCTGGTGCAGGCACATTTTGACTAGCACTGAAAACAGATTCTGTACTTTTAACTATAATGTAAGCTGGTAGAAACATGAAAGTGCTGCAGCCGTAATCCAAAACTTTTTTAGAAGGGGAGGGAATCTTGTAATTTATTTCAACAACCTTGGAACATTACTGTTAAATACTAAAATATTTCCTAAAGGTTAACTTCATGAATTTAAAAACCTCTAAGGCAAAAAAGTAAAAATACCAGCAACTGACACGCAGAACTAAAATAAAAATACAGTTTCATCTAGTGGTCTCAAACTGTCCACACATTTCAATGTCACTTCAATGCCAGTTTTACAGTTCTTGAACAGCAGGCTTTAGTGGAGCTGGTCCTGGTGGAAATTTGTGTCACCTCCATCAGCTAAAGTTTCAAGAACTGTCACTGCTAAATGACTTGTGATCCCCTAGATAATTTCAGAGCAGTACACAATCTAACACCTAAGTTGTGAATTCAGTTTCTTCATATAAATTTCAAATTTGGTGTCTTCACTTCATGTGTGCATCCGTGTGGATCAGACTGTGTCACTGTGTTCAATACACGGTGTTTGTCAGCGAGAAGTGCCTGTCACCAGCCCAGTAAGCGGCCCATGGCACACTGTAAATTCTGTTGCTGTAAGACAGACTTTGTTGATACTCGATGACTGCACTTTCCCAACTTTGCTTTAATACAGGGCTGCCCTCCAAGTCCTGACAGAGGGAAGTGCACCAGTTGTCTTGAAATATGTTGGTAAAAACAGAAAGAAGATGTTTGCCTTGTTAATCAGTTGTAAGCAGTGGCAACAGTTTTCTCCCCTAGTTTTTGCATGCACAGTTTAGGTTTACTAGAAAAGAACAAACCCAAGCACAGAAGATTCCTACTGTATGAGCTAACAGCTTGTAACCTTTACATCCACAAAACAAGGGCCCTGGTGTTCTGGAGCTGTTGCTCCCTTTGATGCTGTCCCTTTGATGCCACCAAAGCGAGTGACAACAAAGAACTAGCCCATGTGGATGTGTCAGCCTGACATCCTCCAAAGTGCCCTTTTTGCCATCTTATCAAGAATAATAAGAAGAGCAACAGAAAAAAAAACAAAAAGGAGAGCAAGAGAAACAACAGAGCAAATGTCTTGCTAAATCAGAGCTGCTTGCATTGCTTGTTGAATAGCTTGTGCTGACAGATAATTATTCTGGAAATGTTAATGCAAATTGCACAGAGCAGCCTTGACACTGGAACTGCTGTGCATCTGTGGGGTAAAGGGGAAGAAGGGGAGATAATGGGGTAGGGAAAAGATAAAAGAGAAGTGAAAACATTCAGATATGCTTGCAAGCAGAAGCAATAAATGTTCAAGGTTGATATCCAAGAAACCTTGTCAGTGCTGCTGCGTTGCTCTTATTGAGCGTTTGTTGAAGTTTGTTTTTGGCTTGTAGCTTATAAATGCTTTCTGGAACTTGTAATTTATTATCCAGCAATATTCATTAGGAGCTAGTTTAGAACATCAAAAAGAGTCATTGGAAGTGTTTTTTGTGTTTTGTGATCAATACAGATAATGATATTACACTTAATTAAACTAGGATGAAGCATGCTGTATATCTGCAGATCCTGAGGCAGGATTTTAATTTAAGTCTTATACATTCTCTGTGTACTGCAGTAGGAAGTGTGCAGAAATAATTTCCTTTTTTTGTCAGTGGAAGTTCAGCCTGTTTGTAGACTGCTTGATTTTAGCACAGTGATAACTTTTGGTACCTACATGGGTCAATTTTTTCACTTTCTTAGGATTATGAATAAGGAATTCTGACCACATCACATTTATATCTAATAGGTTCTGAAGCTCAGTAGAACCAACTTCTTCCCTCTAAGTTGTTCTTTTTAATTTTCGAAGACAAGTAGCTGCAACTCCTCCAGTAATTCATTGCTTTTGCCTCATTGTACCACTCAGAAAACAGCAGCAACCTCAAAACTTGGATCTACACTATTTGTGTTCTTTGCCTACCACACTGAGATGACTAAACAGCTAAACACATTTTTCATTATTTTCAGTTTGATCATAGTGTGTGGTGTTGCAGTACACTTCAGCCAGTTCCTGCTATTAATGACTATTATTATTATTAATTCCTACCTTTTCTGATGATACTGGCACTACTGGGATAAAACCAAAAGCAGCATCAGAAGTATAAATGACACTTGAGAGACCCAGCCTAGGAAATAGTATATATATGATCCACCATTTATTGCTCCATCATGCTGTAACATTTAACTACTGAGAAAAAAATTTTCACAATATTGAGATTGTGATTTGGTGACATCATGCTTCAAACACAGAAATAGTGCCTCTTAATGATTGTATCCATGGGATCCACTGCTGGGAATTAGTGTGGGATTTCCTGGCTGATGCTGGAGTCCCTCCTGACTGTTGGCCTTGCTGCAGTTGGAATGCAGGTATTGGATACCCGACCAGCAGAAGGACCCACTCGTTCTCTGCGGTGGCTGGGGACAGCTTCACAAAGGAAGAGATCAGTTGTCTTTAGCACTTCCTGGATCACAGCCATGCCAGATTCAGGAAGAGTCTGTGCCTTCTATAAGTGGAGAAAGAAACAGTACGTTTTAGACCATATTCTTAACTGACAAAAATCTATGATCTGTTTCATCAAAGCCAGTTCAAGATCAAATAGACACTGATTTCATTCCAACTGCTTTAGGTCAGTTGGAGTTATTCCAGTTTACACCCTATGAGAATTTGGCACAAGCGTTTTAAAAGGCAATTAGGCCCTAAAGCAAGAGGAGACTGTGTTATATTTGAATTTCCAACTAAACTTTAAGTAGCAATAAATATAACATACAGCACAATTATGACTTGCACACTCCCCTCCCCTCATTTAAAGAGAGTATCTTTATGTTTCCTTCTTTGATCTCTCTGAGCATCAGATTTTTTAATAGATCATTTGATACACATTTATTTTTATATTACTGTAATTTTATAGTTTTAATTAACATGACAGATTGAAGTATAAAAAGATAATTAAAATATAGACTAACATTTAAATACATAGGCTAGCAAAGTAATTCTTAAAAAACATTTTGAAATATGTGTTGGTATCATCCATGAATTATTAACACTGTAATAATCAGCCATTAATTCATACATTTCTATTGCATTGACCTGAGAATAATCATTAATAAATATATAATTAAACTCTTATCTCAAAATTTTAGTTGACTTTGGTTAAGTGCTGTATGAGTATCCATATTGTCAAAGTTTTTTTGATGTAAGAAGCAGGAACATTTCATGTCACCTATTTATTGATGTATATGTAACCTGAAGAAAATTAGAAATAAAAATATATAAATTATATATTGACTATATATTAATGTAAGTGGAGTAAATATATGTATAGTTGTGTGCTTGTGTACCTTTAACAAAGTTTGATGGGAAACCAAATTGAGGCAAGATTCAAGACTGGTAATTCTTCCTTGAACAAAGGCAATTTTTTTATACCAGAACAAGTTGTTTTAGAAAAAGATTTGGAAATTCATGTTTTCTTGTTATACTTCCATGTTTTTCCTCCCCAAATAGCCATTTCCTCCATTAAAAATTGGGGTAGTAGGTGTAGGATTGGTAGTAGTGTAATTGGTGCTGCTCCTCAGAGAAAAGTAAATTAGTGGCAAATATGATACTGTGGTAGGATGCAAATGAGAGCCCCATTTCTACTTGTGTCAGCACAATTTTTTCCCCAGACTTCAATGAGACTGATATTTCACCATGGATCTTTATCAGGTATTCAGAACAATTATGGCAGTTGGAGAAGGCAGAACAGGCTTTTAAGGAAGAAGTTTCAGATTACAAAAGAGAACTTCTTATCTGTACACAAGGTATAAAAGACACAGTACACGATTACATGAATTTTAATGGAATTTTCTGCATTGCACACTAGTGGTTTAGCACCAAATTCAGGAAAGTAACATACACAGCAAAATAGTCCCATCTGTTGGAATTTTTCACTGTCTCAGGTCTTCTGAACTTTCAATTTCTATTCACAAAGATTTTTTTTCTACAGTCTTTAGATTCTTCTACACAATTTCTTTTCAATTTTCTGTCTGGAGAGTTTGTTAGCTGTAGAATATAATGTAGCAAATGATGAATAGAACATCTGAAAATAGACAAATATAAAATGACTGGATTGTGACTCTCTTGATATTAACCTACTCATATATATAAATATATATATAGATATACAGATATAGATATAAACATATCCATGATAACATTGTCTTAGCATGTGCAGTCTTTGCTCTCATTCCTTAAATAAAATCAACAAACGAGTTAGTGAACAAAAGTAAAATGCAGAGTCAAAGAGACATAAAGAAAAGATATTGGTTCACAGAATTATTCATGTAGAAATCCCTCTGTATCTTTGCACAGCTGATGGTTTCAGATTGCACTGACAATTACATTGTCAATGGGATATTGCACTACATGGGAACTGATTAAATATAATGCAACACAAGTGATGCAATGCTATATAACCTAATCTGTATTAAAGGGCATGCACTGGCATTAGTCTAGAAACATTGAGTTAGTCTGGTATTTGTATCATAGTTTGCTGACATAATACTCAGAATCCAATATATTTATCAGAAATTTGAGTGTAATTAATTTCTACTTAATTGTATCTGTTCTGAAATAGAATTACAAGAGTTTCACTGCATTTTCACTTCATAGTGGTGGAGCTTCACTTCTTTCACGCTGTTTATTCCCTTTGTATGTTGAGCCACACCGAGATGCAGTGTCATCTATTCTCCTACATTTCAGCACTTGCAAGATTTGATAAGTAATTTGTTCCAGAAAATTCCATTGTGCTAATCCTGTTAGAACACAGCATGAATATTGGTCAGTGCAAACATATGCTTTTTCCCAAGGAGACAATTACCTCCCTTTCATGTCCTTCCTTTAGGTTTGATACTACTAGATTTGGAAACACACTTCATAGATGGTTGCTCAGCATTTGCTGGACTAGATCATACTTAAGCAGACAAGGAAAGCAGCCACTACCCATATTGTACTGTTACTGTCTGCTGCAGACTGAGAACTAGCTGGGTTAGATTCCCACAGGTTCTTTCTACAGTTAGTGGAAATGTAGGTTTTTTTATTAAATGCCACAGGTTTTATCTATAGAGAGAAGACTTTTTAGTGTTTCAAGTTCACCTTCCGTCCCAGCAGGTATAGAGAAGGTGCTTGGTTCCAGGTAAGGTTTGTCCTGATGCAGAAAACATCCACACAAAAAGCCATTTTGAGTTGGCAAAGAAAAATTACTGTACTAGAAATGTAAAGGAAATAGTCAGCTGTTCTCAGTCACAACTCATATTTATTTGCTTCTTTCTGATGAATGAAGTTTTTCTTTTCAGACAATCAAAGTAAAACAAGAAAAAAGTTTCTGATAATTTTTGGATCTTTGGTTCTCTTATCTGGGAATGTTCTTTTGAGTGGGTGACAACAATTTCTCAGAACTATGACGCTGCAGGAGAGGTCAGAATATGTCAAAGGGATCAACAGATGATGAACACTCAAAGGAGAAGCCAGACACACCTTTTCTTAGATCTGACCATAGGCCATGAACCTGATCTGCAGCACTATTCCAACAGTGGGCAGTGATTGCCAGTGGGGCTTAATGTCATTGAAAGATATTTTGTAAATTGCTGCCATTTAAAAGTATGGAGGCCACTTGCTTTCAGCTCATTTATTTTACATATTTCAGAAAGAAACTTGCAGTAGTATAAATATGCCTAAGCCAAAAGTATCCTGACTCCAAGCCTAGCAAGTAACAAGTGCTGAAGGAGACATGTGGTGGCACTGCTCTGTAAACCTTTCCAGCCTCCATTAATTTGCAAGATTATTCAAAGCAGTGTAAGTAAAATCTAAATCTAAAATAATATAATGCAAAGAATATTATCCTTTTTTATTACTTTTTCATTAAAGAGATGTGATGCATATAAGCCTGAATGTACTTACTGAGAAATCTCTAATATGAGAGATTTTTTAAATAGTGTCAAAAATGCTTAAAATAAAAGAACTTTTAAAAACAGAAATTCAGAACCGTTCAAACAATGAAAGTCAACGATTTGGTTATGTAACTGCAATAAACAAGTAATTTCATTCCTGCTCTCAGAAATCATTAACTAAATACTCAGCTATAGAGACAAGTACTGTGTCCATTTTTATCTGTTCAGGAAAAATTATACTTACCCATTCAGACTAAAATTGCTATCCAAAGTACATCCAAAATTCATTAGAATACTGGGCAGCTTCCCTTAAATAATTTAGGGCAATGGAAAACAAAATCCCTGAGCAGGAAGAGTGAACCCTGGTAGATACTTAATACATACCATAGTGTCAACAAAGGGATTGATTTTCCCCTATGCTGAGGCTGAGAATAGAAACACAGTAACAGCAAGAAAATGCTGCAAGGAAGACTTTAAAAATTATTGGGAATAAATAAGCTGAATTTCATGAGCTTTGCAGCATGCCTTGAGGAACTGATGTGCTAAATTTTATCCAAGAATATTAAAATAATTAGACTACCATCCAAATGGATAATTTTTGTTGATTTTTATCAAATACTACAGTGCTGGGGAATTCTAGTGGGCTGGGAACATGCTACTATTGTGCCATAAGTGGTTTCATAGAGCATCTTGGGAATAGATAGGTGCTTTTCCTGAGCTTGTTCCATGGAAAATCATGAAAAGTGCATCATGAGAGAATTTAGTATGGAAAATGAAGGTCAGAAAACATAATTGCATCAAAAATAATTGTTGCCAGATGTCTGCCTTTTCTGAGACTGTCAGTTTGCTTGGTGAGAGAACTACAAGGACATACATGTGTTTTGGCATTTGTGATATACTTGATGTAGCCCTCTGCTGAAATATGTGGGACTGTCCATGAAGAGCATGATCTGCTGCTGCATCAGCAGAGGAATATCATAGATGATAATTCTAAGCACTGTCTCTAAAATTACTGAAGGCTCTTTCCAAATTGAAAAATATTCAAAGCAGAACTTCCAGAATGACCAGAGATTGAAAAAAAACTCTCAAGGAGTAAATACAGAAGTTGTGCCTATCAGAAAGTTTAACATGTTGTTTCTACATCTATCTAAAGTGTTTGTACAAAGACATTTTTAATAATGTCTTTTAATGAGAGGTAGCTCAGTGTTACAGGTTACATAGCTCAGCAGGGATGTCTATACAGGAAAGAACCTTTTCCACTAACTGAAAATTCCTGAAAAGTCTTTGGATCTACTATCTAGATTCATGTTTCCTTTTTATTTTCCTTTTTTATTTTCTAATATATGGCCAAATTTATCTTTTTATTTTCTGTATGAAAGCAGTGACTAAAAACAAGGTGTGTGCAGGACCCTGTAGTTAACTCAGGGAAAACTCAATCCCAAAAGAAGACAGCTCTTTAAGGGCCAGTTAGTGCTGGATCTTTGGCACTCCAGTGAAAAGTACTTGTCCTTTTCCATGAACAGTATTGGTAAATCTGGTGCCTATTTCAGTCCTGTATGCTCCTCTCCAGCAGTTTGGTACCTAAGGAATTTCCTGGAGCTAGTCCTGTGTTCTTCTTAAGGGGCCAGAGGCCAAATGGAATGTCAGCTGTGTTATCACATCAGCTGGGCTATGGGCTCTGCAGTTCTGGTGTGCAATATCTTGGCTGATGGGACGAGCAATTCTTCTTGGCTTAACTTGGTCTGCAAAGGGGGTTACGCCACATCAGTTTGCCTTTTTTTGTTAGCTAGGAGCAGACACTGTGGCCCTACTGACTCAAAGTAAGGGAAGGTAAGGGAAGGTAAGGTAAGGGAAGCTGTCCCTTACCAGTCAGTTTTCCAGGTAGGGTACAGGTATCACAGCAAATTCAGGCTGAGTTGCGATGTCAGAAGGGTAAATGCAAGTTCACAGAGTGGGCTGGGTTGGAAGGGGCTTTAAAGACGTCTAATTCCAACTCCCTGCCATGGGCAGGGACAACTTCCACTATATCAGGTTGCTCAAAGCCCCATCCAACCTGGCCTTGAGCATTTCCAGGATCCTCTGAAGTTGCCCTGATGGGGAACATGGAAATGCCATTATTTCATATCAAATAGATTATCTCTTTCCTAGACACAAACCTTACAGAATGATGCAGTTTTGTTTTGGTTTGGTTTTTTATAAGCAGAGTAACATGCTTTACAGAGGTATTTGGTGTATTTTAACAAATACACTTTTTGCCAACCTATTACACATCTGCTCAAAGGGAAAACTATTATTGCACAGTACTGTAGTTTTATGTGTTGTTATTTCAAAAGGAATTGTAACCATTGCTATGTGGATATATTTTTATATTAGTGTAGATTAGTTAAATGTTCACAGATATCACATGTGCACAATTCCAAGAGTGCATGCCTGTAAATGCTATGATGCTAATGGTTGTCAGTATGTCTGTATTGAGGTTGCTGGGATTGTTCTAATCCCTAAAAAGAATATGAATAATTCAATGAACATTCTAAAATGTAAGCCCAATTTGCAATAAAGTTGATTTTTTTCTCTGCAGTCCAGCTGTCAGTGGATCAACTGTGCAGTTACAGGCGTCTCTCTTTTTTTTGCCTTTAAAAGTGCATTAATGACAAAACTAGGCTCTTAAACTACTGCCTCTGGCATCAGTCTCTCAAACATAGCTGTGTTGCACTTTTTAGCAACCAAATTAATTCCACATGAAGAGAATAAGTATTCACTCTTTTCCTTTTTCAAACTTTGCAGACGTCTTGCAGGAAATGGCTTGACATACATTCCTAAGGGAGCATTTGCTGGCCTTTTCAGTCTTAAAGTGCTGTAAGTAAACTGTGTGTTGTTTGATATATTTCTGATTTCCTGAATGCTCTAGGGAACTAATTAACCAGTGAAGTTTTGATCAAGTAAATTACATATTTTGATCAGCTCATTTTGAACAATTCAATTGAAGATACATATGAACATCATTAAATCTTTGTTTTTTCACATAGAAAATATCCTAAACAAAAGTTGGAAAACATTAATGGCATTCTAAAAACAACTTGCTCATCAAGTAGATGTCTTTGTACAATATCAAAGGTAAAAATTGGTTCAGTTAATAGTTCCATTAATTATCTCAAAAGTTCTGATTTCAACGGAACTTTTCATGGTCACACAAAACTGGGGGTAAATTGCCTTCTCCTTTTTTTGAGAGACATGGGGAAAAAAACATTATTGTGTACAACAAAATGTAATTTAAAACAGTTCATATTTCATATCTTGTTCTTTGCAATGTAATGACTATTATATAAATTATAGAAAAAATATTACAAAACCCTGTATTATTTGGAGTAATAAGACAGTACATATAGTTACTAAAGTTATTAGCAGGCCACATCTCCTAGTAGTTACACTAGAGATGATTTTTGCCCATGTAAAGTTCACAGAAACTTTATTATTTGCAAGATTATTATTATCATATTACTAGCAAGAATATATTAATGTATTATTAGCAAGAACACTGACGTCCTAGGCAGCGTCAAGCCAGGCCTGATGCTACTGTACAAATCTCTACTGAAAAAACACTCAACTGGAAAAAAAATATGAAGAGATTCCCACTCCATCTACTTTTAAGTTGGCGAGCTCCAACTCTTGTTGGCCCAAGCAGATTTAGACCTGCCAGAAATTATTTCATTTACAATGTCCCATTGAATATGTCTCCTTTTGAAGGCAATATGTACTACTTCAGATTTACCCACATGGAATGCTTATATATGTAGGAGTTGGTCCAAACAAGGATGTTAGGCTGAATCAATGAAAGCACATTCAAAAGGAGGAAAATATTCATTGGGAATGGAAAGTGATTTTTAGATCTTTGCAAGCTAAATGATGTGATATTTCAGAAAAAAAGACTTGTCAGGTGATTGCTAGCAACTTTTGGGTTGAGAAAATCAATATCATTGAAAAAAAATTAGCAGTTTATTTATAGAGATAATTTTTTTTTCAAACTAAATCATATATGCTTCATAAAAGTTTTATTTACTATTGTTGCATTTTCCTGAATAAGGATTTCAAGAGTCAGTCCTTCACAGCTTTATCAGAATAGAATCACTTCAGAAGGAAAACAAAATCAGTACATGAGAATGAAAGTTTTAGAATCACTGGAGGGAATTAGGAGGTTATAAGCCCTATTGAAAGCAAATTGGATTTATTCTTTTAACTTCCTTAGCTGCTTTGAAAATCCTGCTCGAAGTTGATGTCTAGCTGTTAACAAAGCTGATGTGCTACAGGTATTTGTTTGCTTTGAGGAGAGCAGGCTTTTGACAGGGGCAGGGGAATGGTCTATTTGTGTAACTTTCCTTTCTTTGTAATCTTGAAGTAAAACCAGCACAAAGAAGGTAAGCTTGGAAGAAAATTTGCAATAGAAAGAAATAATCTTTACTGTGTCCATTCTGATTTTTGTGCTGCTCAAAATGTAGGATGCTGCAGAACAACCAGCTCCGCCAGGTTCCTACTGAGGCACTCCAGAACTTGCGCAGCCTGCAGTCCCTGTGAGTATACTGATTAATCAATCGGCAGCCTTGCTGAACAGTAATCTATGATTACCTAATAATTATCTCTTAATATCACTTTGTAATGTGCTGCGTCGACTTGTTCTTTTAATTCTCTTTGAGCTGCTTTTCAAGAGAATTGTGCTCTCAATTAAACATCAAAAGTGACTGATTTCATTCCAGTAATTTCATACACTGACAGCTTCTTTGCAGCATTATAGGGTGGTTCAACATCTGAGAAGACACTCCTTGGCCTACAATGCTTTCTGTCAAGGACATAGTTTATTGTTGGTATTCTTTACCAGAGAAGACAAGGACTCCCAAATTACTCCCCTCTTTTTTTTCATTTGGTGTAATTTTTTTTCTTTTTAAGCAGTATGGAAAACACTAATAACTCGTGGAACAAAGTGTACTAGAAGATGCTTAATTATATTCAGTGCTTCAGGCAGGTCTCTGTATTTATACTTCTTGACTGTCCATGCTGACTCAGTCCACGAGCTTCAGTTTTAACAGAACTCCTGCCAGAGCTGCCAGACCAAGAGTGAAGATTGGCTGCTTTGTGGTATGAATGAAATTATTTTGGTGTACTTCTGCCCCATAAGAGTGGTTGTACCAGGTTTTGCTAAAAGCTGAGCTAGCCCAGCATCCAGCCAGCAACAGCAGATGCCAAAGGAAAACTAGAAGGTCCAGCAAAGAGTTTAATGCTGCTTTGGTAAACTGTTCCAGCTGCTGGAGATTTGCACTCAAGGACTCACTGAGTCTATTGTGGCTTTGATAACTAAAGGGTTTTTCTTCTGTGAGTTTGTAAAATTGTTTTTTGAGCCAGTGAAACACTCATGATTTTTTGTGGCAGCTTGTCTGCTGATCCGCTAGCCTGTGTAGCATGGTGAGGTATCTCCTGATATTTACTTGGAACTTCTCACCACATTTTATGTTCTCTGCAGCATCAGGAGAAAGTGGAAGCAGCAGTTCTATATTGATGTACACCAGATTTAAATACCTCTCTTGTATCTCCATTAGTCAATTTTTCAGACGTAGTCTGTTAGGATTGTTTCTCTTGTGAAAGCTATTCCATTCCTCTGGTCATCCTTGTCACGTTACTGAATTTTTTTTCAGTTCTCATATATTTGATCTGAGATGAGTGAAGGAGGAATAAGCCCTGCCCGGCATGTTTAAAGTGCTTGCACACCATGGGTTTATTGAGGGCAAAAAATGGATGCTTTTTTGTTTGCTTTCCTACTAACTCAAAACTTACTTTTGTTTAATTTTTTTAATCTTTACTGAATGCCAAGCTGTTATTTTCATACTTACGGCAACTGCAGGACCTCTTTCTAGCACGTTAGTAGCTGCTCGAGAACTTGCTCTGTAAAGTTTGAATTGCCTTTTCCCTAAGTGCCTCTCTTGACACCTATCTATACTGAACTTCATCTGCCTTGTTCTTGTTCAGACAATTTGGTATCAGGAGTTTCTTCTGCTGCCCTTGCAGTTCATGTTTTTAAACCACAGAGACATTCTTGCTGTCTAAACACAGGATACAGTAAATTGAGTTAGTTTCTGAATTATCCACAAAATCGTATTGTCACCTGATACAAAAAAAAATTACTACATTTTCTAAAGGATCTACTGATTTTGAATCTGCAGCATAAAATGTCAAGATGATTGAAAACAGAGAAGCAGTTCTTTGGTCAGAGGAAAATGTCAACTGACTCCTCTCTATGTTTTAGTTCATCACCTTATGTTGTCACAGAATTACTCTCAAATAAAATCATTTTCCTGACATGTTACAAGATCCAAATAAGGAATTCAGTCCAGAAGTTCAAACAGCTTTCACAGGAAATGTTGCTACAGTGTACACTGAGCACCAACATCACAGGTAAAAGTCTACCAATGACAAGGACAGAATGAGCATCTGAACCAATCTGGTTGGAGTTAAGAAGTGTTTGTTGAGAAATGAGCTGTGTTGAACATACTTTTCTTTTTCTGTGTGGGTAAAGAAGTTCCACCAGAAGGTTAACATATTTTGCATACATTTTGTTCAGTGAAAATCTGAAGACCAGAATTAATGAAAATAATTTATTTTCAGAAAAATTATGTCATCTATGTATAACTTAGCACTACACAGACACAGATTATACTGTAAAACTCCCGTGTTCTTATGTCTGTCTTGAACTACATTTACCTCCTTAATATACAAAGCATTTGTTAAGGTTTCTAAAGGTGAAACAGCCCTAAGAATTAATTATCTTATAATTGTTATTTGGTCAGTGCCTTTTTTCTTTATTGACCAGACACAGACAGAAATATCTCAGCCATATACTTTTGAGGTTACAGTTCTTTCCTTTGATCTTTGAAAAAGTCATGAGAAAATGCTGGTCTAGTGACTATATTAGGTTTTCTTTCTGCTAAACAAACAAAAAAAATCTTGCTGAGATCACATCACTCTATACACATTCTGGACCAAAACATGATAAGCCAAACCAACAAGAGGTCCTTTGTTGCTCTGAAAGAGATTGTTGAATTTTCAGTACAGTTTCTAAACAAAATGACAGTCTCACTCAGGCTTTGTTGCAAATATTTTTTTTCCTTGGGTGAAGAAGTTAAAGAAGTAAACCAGAGTTTGTGCAGTGTATGTAAAGGACTGAATTAAAACAGAGGGAGAATAGGAATGGTCAGTAGAAACCTTTAGACAGCTGTCTAGCAGACCCAAGATGGAATGATACAGGTTTGTACAGAAAAACCACTATCACCTGAAAAACGATCACTGGCAAAAGAGACCTCTTTGAGGAAAAGAAAACTATTATTCTTTTGTTTGCTTAAAAGGGGTTGTGCCTGTCAGATAAAGGTGTGCACAGATTCAATTTCTTGTTTCATATAGTCTAGGAATTTTCTGTTCACAAGGTTGTTTTGCACTGGTTTCTGATTTTCAATAGGAATTATTTCTTGAAGCCTTTGAAATAGCAGGAGTCTTTTCAAATGTGTAATTAAGAGGTTAAAAGCCTTCACAAAAGCAGTTTCTATAAGATAACAACTTCTTCTATTTATTATGTTTAGGTATGCAGGTGGCACGATTTCTCAAAGCCTCATTAACCCTTTGCTTTAGGTTAGCATATATGTGGGGAAAAAAAGCTGGTGACAGGACCCAGATCTCTGCCTTTTGTGGTTTTATTACAGAAAGGCAGTCATGCAAAGGGGCAAACCAAAGCAGCTGCCTTGATACCTTAATCAGTGTGAAGAGGATTATGTCAAAATCCTTTTTGTAGAAATATCCATACGTAATTGTGCATGTGTGCACCTTATGTATATATGCACACACTAATATTCCATGTTCACTCATAACACAAATTCATCACAAATTTTTGCATCCAAGATATTTCTGCATGATATACTCTCCCTATTATCTGGTTCCAGGCTGAAAAATGACAGTATAGGTGTCAATATTGATAGAACCATTAATTGATGTTAAATGGCCTGTGGTACAGAGAACAAGAAACTGATGTGTTGCAGGAACAAGCAACAATTTCTTCCACTTCATTGTCCAAGTTGTAATATTGTCAGTATGCAGAATGGTATGACAAGTCTGAGTGACAACTATTCATAAATTTCTTAAGGCTTGACCTACCCCTGGAACAGATCAGTCTTCTTCCGACAGCAGATATTACTCAATAATTACCATAAAATGAGAAATAGGCACAAAAATTAACCAAAAACATGTGAGATTTGTGAATTTCACCTTTGACAACAAAAATCTATGAGAAAACCTTAACAAACAAATGACAATTTTTTTTTTCTGTCACTGAAGCAAAAAAAAAGATTAAACAATATTAAAATATTCTCCAGTTTTATGAAATAGTCAAAACCAGCGGTGCGCTGCTTTGATTAATAAATTATTTCAGCTACCAGAGCTTGGACAACGTTTGCATAGGATTCTAGTTCCCCTTGTGGCAGGAGGATTAAGGAAGTAACCAACACATGCTGGTTTTGAGATGTGGTTTTGAGCAGAAGGGTATCTCTTATTGCATAGGCTACAATTTTTCTCTGAAATCTAGTGTGAACACGAATTATCTGGATTACTAGTCCTAACAATTCAAATGGCATTTATTTCTGTCAAGCATGAAAGAGTGTGATGATACCTTGATTGAAAGGGAGGAGCACACAATCACTGATGTGTCACATCTTAGTATGTGGCAGCAGGGTTCAAAGTGTCACTTGAATGCTGCCATCCCTGTTAATCACCTTGAGGAAATTTATTTCTTCAGAACAGACTATAAGCAGAAAATCTCTGGATTTTGTATTTCCCACATCATCAATATCTCCATTCTGTGTTTAAACTGAGAAAACTTTTAGTCGTTTTTAATAGATACGTATAGTTAAAAAAACTTTTTACATATGTATGTTGATTTGTTTTTCAAGTGTCATTCTTAATTAGCAGCTTATTTTCTGCCCAGCTTTTTAATTTAATGCATGTATTAGTTTAAGTAGGTATCTTTGTTTCTCTAGTGTAATTGTCTTGTTTTTAATTATACCCCTTTTATACCAGAATTTACATATAATTTCAGTATTTTTGAATAAGAAGGGATTGGTCAAAAACTGGCGATGACATATCAATAAACTTTTTTTACTTTTTTCTTGAGCATGTTAGCATATATGTTATATTACTAGCCACTGAAAAGTTGCAGATCTCCATTTGCAAATGTTGGTAAATAAAGGAGGAAAGGGTAATTGGCATTGCAGATGGAAAAGCAGAGCTTCTGCTATTTTTTTATTGGGACTATTGTAACACAACCCTTTGCAGTGAATACTACAGATGAGACTTCATTCCCTGTTTATTTTCTTGTTTAGACATCATTGTTAATAAGCAGCTCTCACTGCTGCATTGCCAGACACAGAAATAGTCAAAATAAAGAACAGATCAGCTGCTATCTCACTGCCTGTGCCAAACCAGTCCTGAAGGACATTTAAAAGCAGGCATTATTTACTGTATCACCTGCTGTTGTTTCTGTGAAATTTAAAGGACTTTTACATGGACAGTAGAAAATAGGGCAGAATACAATATAGCCCATTTTCCAAAGCACATCATACAGTTGACAGAGGGGAAAAAGTAAACCATCTTTTCTCCCTTAACAACCTGCGAAGTTACAATTTAGCAAAGCAAATTAATTGGACTTTACAAGTAACAAAGAAGTCAATGTTTTTTTATTTTTAAATTTCCAACAGAATTTGTAGATTGCTTAAATTTTATTTTTGAGATATTTCAGTATTTATAGAGCACCTGATGGTGAGACCAGGTTTTACGCAAAATATTATCTAGAATTTATCTCAGATGTTCTCAGTATTGCCTGGCTGGAACAGGTCAGCAAATGGATTTTTCATCATCTCCCTACTCCCCCAAATATTTGACATTTCAAGAGAAGTTTCCACGCTTAACCCAAACAAGGAATTGAAGACTGAGGGCACAGAATTCTGAAATGCTTCCAGTTCAGGATTGAAATTAAAAAGCCGCTTTTTCTTTTCCCAGAAATGTTAACTTTAAACAATTATTTTCCAGTTTGATGCCTCTGTTAATAATCCTGATTTTTAGTTGAAAGACCAAACAACTTTGATGAAATTACATTCTCTCCAGAGAACTGTTTTCATGAAAAGACAGGAACCTTAGTTGTGGTTTTCCATGTCACACCCCATGATAATGAAGGCTACAGAAGGCATTATCCTTCTTAAGAAAGCTGGTACCTCAACAAATACCCACAAACTCCCAGAGGAGGAATTTCCCACATTTAAATCGAGGTTGTTTGTACACATGCAGGTGTCTGTACACATAGGCAAAGGCGTCTCTAAACTCACTTTTGCAGTCTCCTTGTTTTGTTGAACCTTCACCCTCCGAGCTGCTGCAGCCCCAGGGCACTGGGCAAGGGAAGAGTGACAGAAACATCAAGCAGTAGTAGAGTATCAGACCACCCCCTCAGTCACAGACATTTTTCTGGAGTGATAACCAAGGCAAGGAAGGTAGAGGTACAAAGTTCCCTAAAATGCATTTGATACTATTTTTTTGATGAGCGGTCCCTAACTCAAGCAGCCAGATGCTCTCAAAGCGGGGTGCAAATAGACTGTGTTAGATCAGCAATTCCAGGCCACTGATGTTTTCTTTAATCCAGTAGAAGGTACTTGGCATCTGACTTTTTTCTGTCTTATGAGTAATCTCAGAAGACGGGGGCTTTATCACATCTCTAAGACAGAGACATTTCTCAACCTCAGCACTGCTATCCAGAAATCATCCTCGTCTTGAAGGCAAGTTTACCAAAACCCCTGAGCAGCACATCTGGATGTGAGGAGAAACACTGTAGATTGAAATTCCCAGGGCTGCAGAAATCTTCTCATGTAAAGCTGAACAGTGAGACAGAAACAAATGCTCCTAAACTGTGACTAATGATTTATCTTTCTTGGTCTTCTTGCTGCCATACAAGGTTCTTTGTACCAGTCCTGTAAAAGTGTGCTGTGAGAACTGCTGGGCTGGTGTGTTGTAATTAACCTTTTTACCATAGTCCTAGCATTTTCCCCTGTGAACTGAAGGGGATATCCTGCATAAAAGATCGTGTTTGAAAAACATGGCTTACAATAGCTATATTTTCATTACATCCACTTTTCAGAGCTGGTTTAGATGTCACTTGCCATTACTTAAATGAGACTTTAGTCAAACTCCTGTGAACAAAGCCTTGAGAGGGTCTGTGTGCCCACATGCTAACAAAGATGGAGGGCTGCAAGTGACCCTCTCCTGCCTGTTGTGCCCACCCCAGACAGGCCCTGTCCACAGCCCCGTCCATCACTGCTCCATACTCAAGGAGAGACTTGGCTGAGGCTCTGCATAACAGAGCTGAGCCAGGAGAAGAGGAAGGTGACAGGAGAGGGAGAAGCACACACCTTCTTTAACCCACCATGCCTAAAATCAGTCCTCCTGTGCTCCCACTTCTCTGCCTCCCCTACCTGTCACATACAGCCCCTTTTCCTTTGGTTTTACCTCTCCTACTTTAAACATCAGAAGAAACATTTTATCCTTGACTGTTCTGTCCATCTTTGTGGCTTCCCTCTTCTCCAGACCTTTCATTGTGTTCTGGCCCTCATCCATTCAAGATGAGGCAATCCATGTAATAGCTGTTTATTCCAGAGGAAAACATGACCTGGGAGAAATCTCCTTCCTGATCCCATATCTAGCATTTGATTTAAACCTGAATGAATAAGACACTCCAAGAAGACGTTAAGGAATTTCTTGATCACGAGATACACTGGGGTTGTCTGTTTTTGAGAGAAGATGCAGGAAAAGAGGGGGAAAAAATATATATATATTCCCTTAGAAACCTACCGCTGACATGAAACTTAGCATCTATTCAAAATAAATTGATCAAAAAATGCAAATCAAATCTTTTTCAAACATCTGCCTTCGCCTGTACCAGTAAATGTGTGCAGTTTTCATTCTACATGAACAATATCTTTTCATAATTTGTGCACATGGTCATAGCATTCTCAGTGTGTCACAGGAAACACTAGTGGGTTACAGCCCACCTAGCTCAAGCATTTTCTTTGAAAGATTCAGACATTTTAAGTGAGCTCATGGTAAATTTCATAGTGGCTGCTTTATTTACACGCTGCCTATCAGAAGAGATCAAGTATTTCTGTTTCCCTAAATTAGCTCTCTCTGGAATATAATAGCAGCTTTCAAACTCACCACATGTTATCTATATATTTTTTCAATTTTAAATAGGGTCATGTTTGTGAGTTAATGGGTTTAGTCCTGAAAGTGCCAAAACTTTGATCAACACATGTAAAACAATTGGCTGAAAAGGGTGATTTTGATCAGTGCTTTATACATCAGTGTGCATTACCTACAGTATGACAGGAAACATAACCACTACTGAAACCTTTTAATATCTGCAAGAGGGAAAACGGTGCTTGGAAATTTAAAAAAGATTAGATAACAAAAGAGCACTTGGGGCAGTACTTCTTACAAGAACTTGCAGGATATGTAATCCAGTTACAGAACCTGAAGCACAAATCATTGCAGCTTTTTTATTTCTTCCAAGCTTTATTTAAACAATAATTCAACTATCTAGAATTTCATTTACAGTACAGCAGTTCTGTTTTTCTTTCTGTGCTATGTGTTTTGTTTACATAGCCAGTGGTGGGTTTATATTTGGAAACTTCACCTATTTAAAAAAAAAACCAGTTCCTTGATTTGCTACGAAATATTGGCAAGATAAGAATCCTGGTCTCACTGACAACAGCAGAAATATTGCCATTTCAGCCCCAGGGTCACATACAAACAAGTGACTGCTGTCTTCTCCACGCAGCCAGCGTGCTGTGAGTAACTCGCATGGAAGCAGTGGGGACACCAGGGCTGCACAGGCAGCCTTCCTATGGAACGAGATGTTAACTGCAGGACTGCAACACATGGAGTTTGAATAAAGCCCCCATTCTTTAATCAGGGAAACTGTCAAACTAAGGCAACTGTAACTTCTTAGTTTACATACCAGCATCACCCAGGGAAGAAATTTACTTCTGACTGAACACAAAGAAACCTCATCTACTCATTCAAATGATACCTTATTTGAAAACACAGCCATAACATGGTTGTTGCCTGGGGAAAGGGGGAGGAACAACATAAGTGTTTCTAAACATTTCCAGCCTTACCCATTTGTTGACAGACCATTGAGTTATTTTGGAAGCTCTGTCTCTGCTGCCTGACATGTCAGTTATTATATTGAAAATTTAATTGTACAAGGGCTTTGACACTGAACCTTATAAATTTGTTCCAACTGACCTTGTCTCAGTTATTTGCCAGCCTGGCACGGAGCCTTAGCAGTCACTATTTGTTCTCATGCAGTAGGTAGGGCCAGCATAGAACAGGAGATAGAATGGACCTGACATTTTACATGACTGTAAATGAGGAAGCAGCTTTAAATAAAGAGATTAGTATGCCCACCACAAGGAGTATTGCATTTCTCTCAAACAGACCGAATTTAGGTTGTATGGAATTACTTCTTTGTACCCTGGGTGTGGCTGTTTTTCTGTCCTATTTTCAAACATCTATTTAAATTTATTTCTGTTTTACCATTCACCTCATTACTCCCCTCTACACATTTCATGAAATTTTTTAGGGCACAGCTTTCAGGTTATGGAAAAGGTGCAAGTCACTGCAACACACTGAAAGCAGAAAAAGTGTATCAGGGTCCACATCCCCAACTGGATGTTTCACAAAGTTTCAGAAATCTGAAGTGCACTTTTAAATCTTTACCTGAAAGAATCACTGTGAAAAAGCAAAACACAGCAAAAGCAAAAGCCAGTGAGTAAATGACATAATATTTGTAGCACCACATCTGAAAAAGGTTCAGTAGATTTAGTCCTTATTTACCCAAGTGTGAGAACAAAGCATCACCTGCAGACTCTGCAAAGGTACTATGTGCAGTTGAGCTCCCTCTGTTGGTTCTGCAGCAGCTGAAGTGCATTTAGGAACTTCATTTTCAACACAAGTACATCACATTGGCAACACTAATCTCTAGGTAAAAAACATTATGTTCCACTACTAAAAATGTGTGAACTTCAGGTCTCATTAGAGTCATTAGGATACACAGTATTTGCACTGGAACAGGCTCCACAGGGAGGTGTTCACAGCACCAAGCCTGACAGAGTTCAAGAAGCATTTGGACAATGCTTTTGGGCACACGGTATGACTCTTGGGAATGGCCCTGTGCAGCATGGGAGTTGGATTCGATGATCCTGGGGGGTCCCTTCCAACTCAGCATATTCCAAGATTCTATAACTCTGTAATATTTAAGAAAAGGTAAAGCAGGAACCACCAGAGACTCAGAAGTGAATTCTATTTATGGGTTTTGGAATGGGTGTTTAGCGTATGGAAATCCAAATTATCTTGCAGCTCAGTGATTTATAGGTTCTTAAAGAGAATCTCTGGATGAGTTTCTTGCCCTTTTTTGTCCCATACTTTCAAACAATTGGGAAGGGAAACGAAGTAATGCCTGGTCTTCAGAGAGACTCTGTTCAAAAATGATCAGTGTGTGCTCTCAGTGAGTTGATGGCTCCAAAGGAGAGCTGTCTGCACAGAGCCAGCTGACAAGCAGACTTGTAAACATGATTTGGGATCTCAGGGGTGAGGCTGCAAGCAAGATGGTAATGCAGAATCTCCAGGAAATGAAAACTGGACGTGTCAACCCATGTCCATCCTTTGGGGTTGTGTTCATGGTGATAACTTCTGATAGGCATTGTGCAAAGCCTCTGTTCTTTTCTTGAAGTCAATTTTCTCTGTTTCTTTTTCTCCTAGACGTCTGGATGCCAACCACATCAACTATGTACCCCCCAACTGCTTCAATGGCCTGGTGTCACTCAGACACCTGTGGCTAGATGATAATTCTTTGACAGAAATTCCCGTCCAAGCTTTCAGGAGTTTACCAGCGCTTCAGGCAATGACACTGGCACTGAATAAAATTCATTACATACCAGACTATGCCTTTGGAAACCTCTCCAGTTTGGTAGTTCTGTAAGTGTTATTGATTGCTTTTTAGACATGTCTTCTTGCAGGGCTTGGGCGTCTTGGAGAAACAGATTTTATTGCATCTGCCTAAAGTTTGATTAATATTTGCTAAACCGCTTGTTTTGATCTAGCTTGAAAGTTTCCATCTCAATAAAAAAATATTCAAGGGAATTAAAAAATCACCCTATCTGATCAGCAAAACAAACAGGAAGGGATTAATTGTGTGCTCTCTAAGACTGAATGCAGGAAGATTAGAAACAGGAAATGAACGGAAATCTTTCAGGGAGACTTTGAAAGAATGCCATCCAGTAGAAAAAAATATGCATTTCCCTTCATAGAAAGTATATTTTGTTTTATATTTGGCTATGTTTGCATACCAGTTCAACTAATTGAAACATGTATGGCTGGCACCAAAATCTTGAAGGTATACTATGAAGCATGGTTTCAGCTTTTTACCTTTTGGGAATGTACCAAGAGGAAAAAATCTAGACTGGCTGGACAAGCTGAAGTGGAAAAGTAATTTCAGGATGCTTTGGAAAATGTTAGCATTATTAAAGAGAGAATTATATATTCAAGCTTTGCCAGCTGTCTGAAACCATAGTCTTATGTAAGACGCTTTGCTTGTTTTAGCGTATTCTACCCCCAGTGCAAGCACTGAACCGGGAACATTTCAGGGTTTTTTATTGCCAGTTATAGTCATTATCTCTGCCTACGTGAGGCCCCAAAAATGGGAATTAACAGCTGACTTGTGCTGCAAAAACTTTGCCTTCTCCTTACACTGAGTATCAATCCCATTCAAGTTAAAGAATGGATGGACTTGTCATTTGATTGACCTCCTTGACTTATATCAGCAATGGAAAAGACAAGAGGCTGTCTTGAGCATTGTTCTCTAGATTCCTACCAGAAATGTAGTGGTAAGAGGACAGTTAAGAAATGCAGGAGAAAATAATTTCTTTTCATGCCATGCTTGCTTCTGCTTCATTAGATTTCCTTATTTAAGGTGTGCCTTGCTTATCTCTAATCTTCTGGGCTTTATGGTGATTAATAATTGAATCATTCCTCATGACCTACAACATCTGATCTTTTTGGCTCATCAGAATCTTTGTGTGTGGTTCTGCTTTCATTTGGTTGCTACTCTATACAGTCTGGCAAAATTTCAACACAGTGCAAAAATGCAGTCAATTGGAGCGGGTCAAGACCTTTATAATTAAAGATCCAAACATAATTGGAATTTGAATATGCACTCTTCATACTAACTAAAGCATTAAAGAACAGAGTAGACAGTAAAAATAGAGTTGATTAGGTTTCTTCCTAGGAAACATTTTTATTTTGCTGTCAGAATCCCTGCCTTTGATGGGCAGGTAGACTCGATTTCTGTAGGTTCTGCAGAACATTCAGAGAGCCTCTGATCTTTTACATATTTTCAGAGTAGAATGAAGTATTGAAGCGGCCTGGCAGCCTCTCATTCACAGCCTTTTTTTTTCTCTTAAAGCACTACTCCCTTCGTTTCCCTCCACTATAGGGGTAGGTTTTTGAGGATAAAGTAAAAGGAAAAATCTGGGGGAAAGGTATTCTTTTTTAATTAAATGACCTGAAGTGGCTTCAAGTTGAATCTACTCACATTAATGAGCTTCACTCAGAGTGGAGTTTTTCCATGTCAGTCTAAAAGACAGAAACAGGCAAAACTAAGAGTCTTGGGGCAGGAGGGAGAATAGGGGAATTGGTTAAAATATATAAAAATTACATTCAATTGCTAAATATTTTAGGAAGTAGTTATTGATTTTTATAATTTCTAAGAAAGGCGAGTTGCAGCACTCCAAGTTTGCTCATCTCAGGGAAGCTACATCTTTTTGTCTTATGGCTTTGTGTCTTTTTGCATTCTGCAAGCCTAATGCCCCGTACCTGTCAGCTGTGTTATCCATGTCCTCAGTGGCTGCCCTTTTGGGCCATACCCTGGAACAGCCTTTGAATATACATCTTCCAAATACACACTTCACGCCCCACACACAGTTTGTAAGACATGTTAATTAACTAATTAGCTATCATTGAGAATATGTCTATTCATTATGCAAACCCCAGACTGGAATTCCAGGATATAACACTTTTGAACAATCTAGGTGGTTTTAAAACAGATCCCCTCTGTGAAACCAAATGGTGGCGTGGAGAGGTATTGGGAGAAAGGGTGGAGGGTGGTAGAGGTGCCTCCTATACATGCTCTTGCAGAAGCATGACTTGCCTATAATCAATGCATGCCTGAAAATAAGTTTCTTTTGATTTAACCATCAAAATGTTTTGCTTAAGTCCACTGTGTGCAGTGTGCTTTCCTGACTGCTGCTTAATGTTCCCCTGCAGACATCTCCATAACAATAGAATCTATTCCCTGGGAAAGAAATGCTTTGATGGGCTCCACAGCCTAGAGACATTGTGAGTTGACCTCTTATTTGTTTCCTTTTTTTTTAGAGTGTTTTCATTAATATTCTGAAAGAATAAAAATAGCCTAAAAGCCAAATGTGGGTTTTGGCTTGCCTAATCACTACAGGATCTAAGTGATAGTTCACAATGACTCTATGCAGCAAATCCTATTTTTGACTATAAAATCAGTTTGCCTTTTTAATAAGCATTGTCAATTGATAAATTGTTTGAAAAACAGTTGAAAACTGTGTTGAGCAGTGAAAAATAAGTGACTATTCATGAACTTATGGTTGCCTAGTTTAGTACTAGTTATTCGTTTTGTTCAATCAGTAAAGCTAATAGCTAGATTGGGAAATTGTCACAGTGAAAAGCTTTAAGAAACTCTTTTGCCATAGAGGAGAGTTATAAAATTAGATGGGTTTATTTCTTTTTATACCTGGAAAAAGCAAAAGTTCTAGGTAGTCAAATTATGCATGTGCATTACGAGTGGGAGAAGAGAAATGTTTCAGTTGTATCCAAGTTTTTGTCTTTAGAGAGCTCTGATAAAGAACAGCACTGGTAAAGATTGACATTTCCTCAAGTTTTCACTGTAGTTTTGTTTGGACCAATTCAAATTTTCTTGAGTTTTCTAGAAAAGAAAAATCTATATAAATTGCCAAACAGAAAGGCAGTGCTAATGGTCAGCAGAAAATATTTTACTACAGTCAGTCAAATACAGATTTTATCTGCTAGAGTCATCCACAGACCCCAAAAGTGCTACAGGGACAGTAAAACTTTGCAGTGCTTCCCCCAACACCTGCTGCAGTCAGCTGCTCATTTTCAGAGATTTTGGATGTTTTACCCAATCAGGACAGAGGTTAAAAACCTGGTTATGAGAAACAAATTCATTTCAGACATGATTAATGCTAGTCTAAAGGTGACTATTTGCTTTCTCACCCACAAACCTGTGTACTGCCCACATTCATCTTTCATTAAGATTAGGAAGCGAGAAGGCTTGGGACTCTTGGGGTTTTTTACCACCAGTTTTGATTGCATTGATCCCTTGCCACTGAATCGCAATTTTACAATTTGGACTTTTAGCCATCTGTGAGTTGAGAGGAAGTCCCTTAGTGTAGCACCGGAAAGGGGGACGGGAAAGGAAGAAGGAAAATGTAATGGTTTGGTTTGTTTTTTTAAGTGATATTCACATGGCACTTGGTCACAAATGGGGAAAAAAAGAACAATGGAATAAGTAATTGCAAACCCGGTCCCAGCCACCTGGCATGAGAGAGATGAAAACACAGAGGGCAGTCACAAGCCTGGGGATAAGTGTAGGTGCAGCCACTTCCCTGCAACAGGACAGTGCAGCACTTCCCCAAGCACAGCAATTGCATAATGTATAGATCAGTTCCCAGGTAGTTTCGAGATAATCTGAAGAGATCTCGGTGTAAATGACGGACGCCAGCTTTAAAATCATTTGTTTGCATTGAGGCGTAGGTCTGGAAATCACATATCACTGGAGGGCAAAACCAAAGGGTACATGCCTGTAATCTCTTTTTGTCAATAAGCAGGAGAGATTTACAAGCAGGAAGGAAAGCCTTGTTGAGTTCAGACAGCAGTTTCCTGCCTGCATTACTTCAGCCTGATACTATTTCAATTTCAATCTATTGTAAACTGTGGCTTGGGTTTTGCCTGTTTAAAAAGGCTTTTGCTCCAGTTTTTTGGACTATTTTCCTCACAAAACTTTGCCAGAGAGCATCACAGTAAACTGGAATATCTCAATTTTAGTTTCAGCCATCTCCTAAATCCTAAAGAGTGCATATGTCATGCTGAGAGCAGAAGTTGAATTATAATCCATTCAATCTAGCAGAATAAAATCTAATTACTGCTGCAGCATGAGAACTTCTTAAAGCAGAGGTCACTACCATAGCTATGCTATGGTAATTTTAAAATTAGTGTGGTTAGAAATATTCTCTTGACTATTGTCAAGTCTTAAAATTAACAATACAGTTAAAAATCTTTATAGAGAGATGTATTAGACGTAAAGCACAGCTCATCAAAGTTGTTGAATATTCTTTTGAAATACTTTTTCCCTGTTAATACTTCAATGTAATGAAAAGGATGGGTAATTTATAAAATAGTAAATCCCTTAGTAGTACTCAAATTCACTTACATTTTCTATTGCAGAATAGCTAAAACGTAACTAAAAACAGAATGCTGATAAAAAATAGGAACAATAATGTGCTCTAAATAGAGTTTGTTGGAAAATATCCATACATTTTTGAGGATTTCCTGGCTTTTTGCTGCATGTATTTATTCAATGCATAGAAGATGATAGTTCATTACAAATGCCAGCAATGCTATGTTATCTGCTATTCAGTGCATAACCTAATAATAAAATCTATTTTCACACAGAGATTTAAATTACAACAGTCTGGACGAGTTCCCCACTGCTATCAGGACACTAACAAACCTAAAAGAACTGTAAGTACATAGCTCATATTAGGAAGAAGGATGTTTTGTCTAGAGTGTGATTTTTTTTTTTAATGCTGGTGATTTTATCAGTAATCCTTAAAAACTGATATCCTAGGTAAAATTAATAAACATGCCAACATACATAAAAAATAATTTTCAATGTTCAGTTTAGAGCATTCAAGTTCTGACAACTTTTACTTTTATGTTGCCTTCTGCAGTGTTTTTTTTCCAGGAACTTCCTCTTTGGAATACAGTAAATAATAAACATGGTTAATTCACTTTTAGTCCCAAACAGAACAGTTAGATTTTGCAAACAATCCAATATGTTAGTCTTCTAACTAAGAAGGCATGGCATCCTTATTAGTCCATCAGGTTTAATTAAATTTTACCAACTTCCCTCCCTCATCTCCATTAAATTAAAGCAATTTCTTTTCAATATACATAATCATTTCTTTGTGATGTTGTGAATAAAACACTTTCATATGCACAGACATGGTTTGAATTAAGAAAATCAACAATGAAATGAAATTATTCAAATTTATTTTGAAAAAGAGTTTAATTATTAAAGACTAAAAGCAATTAAATTATATTCACACATCATACGCACAATGTACACCTTAATGCATATGTTCTTCCTCTTTGATTTATTTACCATTTTAGTGGTACTATCAGTGTAGATTTTTGACAAAAATAAGTAATCACATACTAGCTGGACATGGTTGTACCCCTGCTACATCACAAACTGATCTGAAAACCACTTTCAAGTAGCCACCTGAGATTTTTGCCAAAGCAGGAACCCCAGACACTGTGAACTCCTGCTCAGCACCTCCAGTGTTGCCAGAATGCAGCTCTGGAAGAAGAGGCCGCAGGTCTATGAGTTTCCCAGCCTAAATGTTCTCAGCTGCTGTTTATGCCATAAAATAATTGGTATGAAATCCAGTGACCTCAAGGATTGCCTGTTTGATGACCTCTGGAGTCCAAAAATGGATAACTCAGTTTGCAGCAAATTCTCCTTGTCCAACGAAGTGCCTGATGTGCCTGAGGTTCCCCACTGGCCCCCACAGGATTTCACGTCTGAGTACCAAACCTGCTTTGCCACCTAAGCTCCTATGTGCAAGAAACATTTGGAGTCTGAAACTGCAACCTGACGTCCCAAATCCAGCACAGATCACGTGCTGGTTCCACGCTTTGTTTGGGCCCTGGAGCTGATCTTGCGAGGACAGGATGTCGCCCACCCCATTGTGTGTGCCCTGGAGCTGATCTTGCAAGGACGGGATGTCACCCACCCCACTGTCTGCCCTGCTCCTCTCCCCCCGTGGGAGCGCAGCCCCACAGAGGTTCAGCTCATTGCAGGGTGGGCATTTCTGGGTGGCACCTCGTGTCTCTCTCAGAGTTTGTGCCCGGGCTGAAAACACAACCCATGACCTTTTGTCCCCAGCTAGTAGCAGATACTGCTCTGGGAAGCAGTGATGCCATTTCCTTGGTTTTTCTGCCACGCAGGGAATCCCATTCCAAACCAGCCTGTTTACTGGTTCCAGATGAGGCGCCCGCGCTGCTTAGAGTCTGCCTCTGCATGTTTTTATTGCATGCAAAGCAAGCAAGGGTGGAAAGCCTTGCTCCGCAGCTCATCACCAGTAGCACAGTGCCCAAACAAGTAAAACCAATCATGTGGGACCTGTTCAAGGAATGGCCAAGTGTGCTTGCATCAGTGAACAATTGGAGGCTTAGTAATGCATAAATCTAAGCTGGGAAGCCTTCTTCATACCCGACTGAACTAATGGGAGTTTCCCACACAAATCATCATTGTTCTTTTGAAATCTTAGTTGTTCCTTTTGTTTTTCACAATGGAGAATTACTCATATGAATGAAATCCAGTAATTAATGATGAGACAAAGATTTGGCTTTCTGTCCAACAGGCACATCTACATTTTGTTTGTGTTCACGTTTAAAATAGCTCAACAAAAAGGTGATTGTGGGAGGATCAACATTACAGTATAGTGTATAAAATAATTTACTTGATAAACTTGTGCCATCCAGCAAAAGAAATAGTTGCAGTTTAACAAGCACAGGGGGAAATATATTGTTAGCTACTTAATTATTAATATCTAACCATTAATGTTCTTCGTTCATATACATGTATATGTTTACATTTTATCTATATACATACATGCATTTACTCTGAATTTTAAAATGCCGTTTTGAAGTTTACTTCATCTGAATGGTTTTGCTCATTTAAAAAAGTGCACAATTTCAGCATTTTTTCTGCTTCCTTTCTCTTCTCTTCTCTTCTCTTCTCTTCTCTTCTCTTCTCTTCTCTTCTCTTCTCTTCTCTTCTCTTCTCTTCTCTTCTCTTCTCTTCTCTTCTCTTCTTTTGCTTTTTTCAGTTCTGTCTTATTCCAGAAAACAAGGATATGCCTTTGCATGCAGACACTTTTCTTAGTGCAAACAAAAAACCATATTGTGCATTGCGAATACAGACTGAGTCTTCACTTTTTTTCCCTTACCTTATAAACGATTTTTTCCTTTGTAGGGGATTTCATAGCAATAACATCAAATCAATACCTGAGCGTGCATTTGTGGGTAATCCATCACTTATTACAATGTAAGTGATAAGAATATTTTCAACAACTCTTTGTATGTGGAACACAAAGTATCATATTTGTGGCTAATGGTCAAATAGCTTTTCTTGTGAGTCACTTTGTAGCATACAAGCAAACAAGCTCATATCTTTCCAGCTTCATGGAAAGAACGGCAGTTTGCACAGCCTTTTTAAGGGAAGCAAGTAGTGGTCTCTGGCCTTTGACCTTTTATTTGAACAGTTTCTTCTAAATCTCTTAGCATTATTGACAATGTAAAAGCTAGTAAAAATTGATCTTGATGGACTCCACTCTGAATTCCCATTGAGTTACATGAAAATGCACTTAATGGACAATTTCAAATTAAGAAACTCCAAAATAAATGTATCAAAAATAACGATTCCTCTTGTGTAATATTCTGTGAGCAAAAGCAGCCTGACTTCAAAAGGACAAGGGAACCTCTTCTGAGTAGGGGATGTTCTGATTTCTTCATGTGCTATCCTTAAACTTGTCTCAGGCCATAACAAAATTCTTCATATGTGGGTGTCTATCTTTGAAAACCTTGGAGGAAAAGAGAATATTTTGTTGACTAGCTTCTGGCTTTAAAACAGGAAAACAGTGATTACTTGAATATTCAAAATGTGAGATTTGGTTGGTGAATATAGATCAGAGGGTGAGAAAAGCCCAAAGTTCACCTCTGCTGCAACCAGAGTGGCACAGTCTGTGATTTGTCATGGAGAGTTTACTCATTTGTTTGTAGTACAATCATATAATATATTTAGAGTATTTTAAAATATTTCTCTTTACATTTCCTTTTATTCTCTTTTTTCAGACATTTTTATGATAACCCTATCCAGCTTGTTGGAAAATCTGCTTTTCAACACTTACCAGAACTAAGAACTCTGTATGTGTATACTTTTTATTTTAGTTTTCTTTTTATATTGCAATACTAGAATAGTCCCACACATCATCGTGATTTTATTGAAATTATTTTTTTAAATTCTAGGACTTTAAATGGTGCTTCACAGTTAACAGAGTTTCCTGATCTGACAGGGACCACAAGTCTGGAGAGTTTGTAAGTGCTAGAGAAGTATTTTTGCTTTGTTTTATTTTCTTGTATACTGACTTACTGTAAAGAATGTCCTAAAAATTTTTGGTTTTCAATCTTTAAAAAGTAATTTTTTTAATAAATTCTTTCAACAGGACACTCACAGGAGCACAGATCACCTCTCTCCCCAAATCAGCTTGTGACCAGTTACCTAATCTCCAAGTGCTGTACGTTTCAGTAAGATTATTAACATGACATTAATGCAAGAGATTAATAGACAAATGAAACTATTATGATTTCAAAATTACCCAATTACTGCTATTTCTGTGTATCACGTTACTTCTTAGGAATTCAGCTCAGGGAGCTGGCCCCTGTGCTATTTAAAAAGTTTACAACCCACTTACCAATCAGGATTTCCCATACATTGCTGACAAATATAATTACTGAGTATATTTTTATGAAAGAATAAAATGATTCGTGATTTTGTTTAAAAAAACACAGAACTACCTTATTTTCATTCATTCTGTCTCTCCTACAGTAGTTTGGGATTTTTTTCTCACTAAGGCAAATAATTCATTGAAGTAAATAGAAAATATAAGGACTGCAGTTTTAAGTCCTTGTTACTCTCCTCTTTTAGTTTCTTTCCCAACCAGATATAAGTAGCTGACAGGCATTTTAATAGACTATTCCTTGACATACTTGGGCATATTTGATATACTAAATATACAATATTATTTTAGCTTGGAAATTTCCTTGGAGTTTGCTTAATCACTAACGAAAGTAATCATTGTGTCCACTTCTTTGAGAATGAGCCAAGAGCACTTTCCTCTATGTATTACATCACTAGGAATGTATTTGGTATTAATTCTCTGGCCAACATTGAAATAGCACTAATTATAATGCATTACTTGAATACCAGAGTGAATGTCAAGAACATTTCCAGAAAAAATTAAGTTTTAGTTAATGGACTCAATATAATCATTTCCAGAATGATAAAAGACAGAGTCTGTTGCCAGAAGAAAGTCTGCACACAGTATTGTTTAGATATGCCCTGTATCATTCAAAAACAGTAAATAATCTCAAAACAGAGGGCAAACAAATAATACAGCTATTAACAACTTATAGTGTTCATAGTACAGTAGGACTGTCCTTTGGAAATTCACGGTTTTTATTTTTGAGTATTACCCTATATTATTAGAGATGATAGTCAGAAGAGCAGGGGCTGATTTATCAGCAATTTCAAGTACTCCAGAGCTGCTCCTTTGCCATTGCTGCCGGATTGGAAGGAGCCTGCCGAGTCCCCATTTGGGTTTGCACATCAGTTTTGGCTGTGCCGTGGAGGATAATGCTGCACTGAACCCACGAGTCCTTCAGAGACTGTGACCTTGCAGGGGCTCCCTGGCTCAGATACCAACACTCCAAGGGCAACAGTGCTTTGAAAAGCAATTGTGCATCCCACCTAGCCACCAGTGCTTCCAGACGTGGGTTGATGTACACCGAGGCTCCCTGGGTGAAGGTGTGGGTGAGAACACGGTCCCAGCAGCCCTCGAGAGGCTGTTCTCAGCACAGCTGGGGATGCACTCCAACATAGGAAACAAGACCATTTGCCCTCTGCTCATGCCAAGAGCCTCATTTTAATTCTCATATTAAGAAATTGGGAAAAAAGACCCTAAAAATAAACAAGTAAAATATTCCCTGGCACTCTGACAAGCTGAGGGGAGAAGGGTCTCAGGTTCAGTTTGTTTCTTTTTCATGTATGAGCGAGTGTCAGTACGTACAAAATCAAGCTGGTAACTTATTTTTAAGACCTAAATGATAAGCCTGTGGATGACAGAGCAGCCACTGTCTGCCAGACATTGAAAACATCCTTTACCTTGGCCTAGAAGTTTCTAGCTCACTTAACTCCTCCTCTGTAATATCTGATTTGGACCACAGTGTACCTCTTTTCGTATACAAAAAAAAAAAAAAAAAAAAAAGATTGATGTTTGCCTTTGTATAGCGTAAAATCAGGGTAGAATACCTTAAAGACACAAACAATCATTACTTGCATTACTTCCACAAATCAAATATAAAATAGTACAAATGCCCCTGCTGGAACAATAACAGTGAAAATACAGTTTTACCAAAGACGTGGAGATGAACCAGTATTAGAAAATGTAAGAAGTGAGAAGAATTTCACAGAAGTGAAAAGTGATTACTCTTTCATGTGATAATGCTAAATAACTGTTAAGGACATTTTTTCTAATTCTAGGCATAAGCTTTTTTACCCCTCTTCTTTTCACAAGCAGATTTCCCATTAGTTTTCCCTGAGCAACACACATACACGCACACACATGTATATATATATGTATATACATATAGGATGAGACTCTTGGGTGATGGGGACTGGTGTTTGGTTCCTTCTTTTTTTTTCCCTTCGGTTTCTGCAAATTGCCTGGGCTTGGTTTTGATTAGTTATATTATACTATAAATCAGTCCAGATGTTTCAGTTATTCTGTAATTTGTTGAGTTTTGGCTCAAGTCTTTTCAAGGTTTTTTTCCCCCCATGTAGTGATTGATTTCAAAGTTAGTTCCAATATTTTTTTGACCATTTCCCTCAGTTACAAGATATAGCAATCTAAGGATCAGAGGCAATACTGCTGAATTAGAAGTGTAGAATGGGAAGCTGATTGTGATTCTTATCAGAAAAATACAGGATCTTCTTTAAAAAATATGAGTATATATGCTGAGTAGATTATTTTAAACGGTTTAAATATTTATCAGAATTTAAACATGATCAATATGAAGTCTGTGGTGTAAATCCAGTATTCCCTATGAGCAGATGGCCAATATCATTACTGTAAAACACTCAGCAGAAGTCTACACTTCAGGCAGGAAACCTTCAGACAATGTAAGGAATTTGCAAATGTGGATATGGAGTTGATAGCCTTTTCCCCTCCTCTCTCATCTTCATTTAGAAATTAAAATGTGACAGATGAGAAATAAGTGAGTTTGTACACTTCTGTTCTTCTGTGACTGTGGATAAAACCAAATTATTTTTAATTGAGCATGAAGGTACAGAATGAAAGCTATTTTTCTTTTAACATTACTTTGATGTTAATCTGTTCATTTCTTGTATAATTCAGGGATCTGTCGTATAACCTGCTGGAAGATTTACCGTGCTTTACTGCATGTAAGAAACTCCAAAAAATGTAAGTGTCAAACCACCCTTAAAAGTTTAGAAAGAAGCATCTATGTGTGTTTGAGTATAATGAACTTGGTTATTGCTGGCCGATTTGACATACCCCAGATACACTTTATTGAAGTAGATCAGAAACACAATCTAAAACAGCCCAAAGTGCCCTCCAAGTGTCTTTGAAACTGAGGAGATTCTTATTGCTATTTCAGTGACTTGCATCACAATGAAATTGCTGAAATCAAAGCAGACACATTTCGGCAGCTGGCTGCTCTTCGGTCTCTGTGAGTACCCCTAACAGACATTCACACAGGTTCTCAAAAATACAGGGTTTATAATGTCTGCTCATGATGTACCCCAAAAGATCCTTATTTCAGTTTTTCCTCACTATGATCTTTCACCCTGAAGTCATAACTGTGAAAGGACAACAAACATTGTGTAGTTTAGCATCTGCAGCAATGAATTAAAATATCCAAGCTTATAGCCATAAAAACTGTTACTTCTAAATGTTTCTGATGGAGGTGGGGAGAGTTACTGAGCCTGAGCGGGTATCTCTTGGCAGGCTCACATTATAATCAGCTCTGGGGAGTGGGAAATCTCTTTACAGAGAGCAGAGTCTTAAGACATGGAGCCTACTCATGTGCAGGTTTCCAGTTTTCACACAGATGCATGTGCCAGGGGAGTCATTTTGTCAAGAAATTACTCGTGATTGTAATTTTTTATAGACTCGTACCCATACTTTTTTTTTAAGAGTTGCTTTCAGTTTTTTGACTTTTCAGGGACAGTGAAAATTGAGATTAGGAAGTTAAGCCTGTTGACCATGGGTTTGCTGTTCTCAATCACATGAGAACATTTTTGAAGACAGTCCGTATAACCCACCCTTCTTTCTGCTGTCTTAGGAAGCTGTGGCAGACTGAAAAGCCTTGGACTGTGGCAGGCATTAAGATGTTTTACGTTGTCAGTTTAATAACACCACAACTGACTAACAATTTTAAAACAATTTAAAAATTAAATACTTTGCATTATGAGATATGCAGGAGATTATTGAAAATATTAGCATGTAATTATTACCTTTTTTATATTTAGGCCTCCTAATCAAGTGTTTGAAAGCTTCCATATTCACTCAGTGGGTATGTAATTTTCTACTCACTTTTCTTGTAGGGATTTAGCTTGGAACAAAATTAAAATTATTCACCCCAATGCCTTCTCCTCTTTACCATCTCTGATCAAACTGTAAGTATTTGTATATCTTACACATTCAAATTTTTGCATTTTTCTTGCCAAAAACATTTAAAACTTGGTGCCCCAGCAGAAATGGGGGGTTTCTCTATTCTAATCATCTGGTCTGTTGAATCCATATCTAAATGTCTGAGTTCTTGTACTTCCCCCATTCACGTAGGTATTACAGAAAATCTGCATCCAACACTGTGCCATCAGCATGATTTGGGGTCCATGAAGATTATCAGTACATCTGACTCTTTTTATTTAATTGTTAGCAGTTCAGTCTGTTGTAGCAATGGGGAATATTTCATGTTAGTTGTGTTTCAGGACTCAGGAATTGGATTAAAAATTAAATAAGAAACTTTTTCCAGAATGCATCTTCATTTCATTGTTCTTCATTTGATGAAACAGTTTTTCTTCTTTAGTAAGTTCAGCCAGAGCAGTTAATGATCAAATCATCAGCAGCCAGTTTTGCAGGTCTTGCTCACAAGCACTTCTCAGTGCTTACTAATTTTTTTCCTACTTCATGAGTCCCTGAGGCATTGGCTATATGGGGCAGATGCGAAAAAAAAATTCTCTGGAGTCATCTTGCTGCATGGTTGTCACAAAGATAGGATGCTGAGCATTTGCTCACAGATGATTCAGTAGCTGCTAAGAAGCCTAAATCTGGAGAGGTATTAATTTCTGTTGATTTGCAAAGCCCTCTGAATGGTGCACTGACAAATGTCCACACAGACAATTTTGTCTATAATATCACTTTTGGGGCTCTCCTCAGAACTTACCTACTCTGTGAGGTGAGCAGTAAATTGTAGCTTTGGACAATAACGTAACAGTCAGAGGGGGTTAAAGAAAAAGCTCTTTAACACACAGACAGTAACACAGTGTACTAGTGTTTCCTGAAATGCTAGTCTCTAACCTTGGTCTGACTCAAGTCAGGAGTCATTTTTACCATTGCAGCAGGACGTGAATTTCACCTTTGGTATTTAATGGTGCAGTGTGCGAAAAGACACTCACTAAACCAGATTGGTAGAAGTCCAATCCAACAACATACCTTGTTTTATGCCTACGCCTTAGATTTCAGTGTATAGTCCAGACTTTGCTGTTCAGCCTTGGACATAAAAGCATTTCAGCTGATCAGACTCCACTTCTTCCTCCTTGAATGTTGACCATCTAAATATTGCAGTGTAGATAATTGTGAGTACTGAAAAGACTCATGGAATAAATGGGAGAGAGATAGAGAGGGAAAGAGAGAGCAAAATAGGAAACAGTAGCTCTGGACTCCCCCTCTTTCATTACTTTAACATAACTCCTTGATCATTTATCACCTTTTCATTCACCTGTTTTACGTCTCCCAAGTTTTGTATCTTTGTTCATCTACATGGGTCTGTCTCCCCTCAGCTACTCAGACAAACCTCAGCTTGGAAATGTCATCTCCCCCTGCTCCAGCCCCGACCTGTCCTATCCTGAAACATACCTCTTCACCATGCACCTGACCTGCCCTTTGGGGAGTTTCAGGGCAGCCATGCCATGTAGCATCCCATTGATCTTTCAAACTGTGGAAAGCTGTTCTGCCTTCTTTGAATTCGAACAGTCTAGTGAGAAGATTTTAAATTCATTTGCTAGTCTCAAAACTGGTGCTGGGAATGTTCGGAGTCAAAATTTGGGAACAGAGAGCCAGCTAACTGCTAGGTGTTACTATTAGCTTTCTGCTAGACATGTAGGTGAGTACTCCTGAGCAGTGCTGCAGCTTTGCTCTGTTCACTGTGGCCTCTGTTTAATACAGTCATTTTTTATTGAGTTAGAAAACTTTAATCTGTTTTTTCAATGTGACACTTCTGGTGCTGAAAAAAAAAATGAAAACCATAAGCTGATTTTTATTTGCTGTTACGCAGGGATGTGTCATCCAACCTTTTGTCCTCTTTTCCTGTGACGGGGCTACATGGTTTAACTCATTTAAAATTAACAGGAAATCATGCCCTACAAAGTTTGATAACATCTGAAAATTTTCCAGAACTCAAGTGAGTATATCATTAAAACTAATAAGCCACATTTGTGTTCATGTGCAATGGAAGGTGTGTCAGAGTGTAACGCATGTTACTTCGTATTGTCAGTCTTTGATCTGTGCCATTAAACTAAAGCAAATATGATAAAAATGATAGACTTCTTTTATTATGCTCACTTTTAACTGAAGAAACTATGAAGGGTTTTGAAATATTAACCCCAGTACTTGCTTAGTACGAGCCACATCTGCTTCCTGGTGATATGTTTCAAAAGCTGTTAAAACAATATCGCTGGCAGCTTAGTGATATGTCCCTCTTCTACTGGATTGTGCTTACAGAACTCCTATTATATGCAATGAGAACACAGCAAATACAGGGGAAGAATATACTTCTGAAAGACCAAAAGATTTGACTTCTTTTGTTTGAACGTGATTTTTCTGTAATCTTTTGATTAAGATTCAGATAATACTTTGCCGGTATTACTAACACACTTTGGTACTAATAATTTCTGTTGGGCCCTCTGTCATACAGGAAGGAAGTGTTCTCTAAAGATCATTTGCAGCTCTGCCAGTCACTGGATGACAATGGGCCATGCAAAGGTTGAACCCACGACCTTGGCATTATTAGCACCATGCTATTACCAACTGAAATAATTTCAGGGTCACAGTAAAGAGGGTTTTGTCTCTGACTTCAGGTTGTTTGGGAGTCCTCAAACTCTCCTTTCGTTTTTATATTTTAATTAGAAGATGCCAAGTGCAACATATATTTTACCATGTTTTACTGTAAAAAGTTTAGTATCAGAAAATATGAAATAACAAAACAGTGTGCACATAGTTTACAGAATCACAGAGTGGTTGAGGTTGCAAGGGACCTTTGAGGCTGTCTTGTCCAACTACCTGCTCAGGCAGGGGCACCTGGAGCCAGTTGCCAAGAACCACATCCAGACAGCTTTTGAGTATCCCCAAAGATGGAGAGTCCATCCTTATGTCTTCACTACATTTGCTTTTTGCACTGGAAAATGCCCAAGAGTCTTAGCAGGCAGACAGCTCAAGATGTTACCAATAACAAAAAGGACTGGAGTGCTTGGAGTTATCAATAAGGGAATGATGAATAGAAGTGTGGAGCTGATAAAGGCTCTGTGTACAGCACTGGAGGGATCCACCCTCGAACACTTCTGTGATGGCCTGTTAATACAAACTCAGACAAGACCTGCAAAAAATGGTTCCATTTTTTAATGGTTCCATGGTTTTAGGGAAGCAATTCCTTAGAAGTATTAATAAACCCAAAAATTGTAGTTTGTCACAGAGGAGATTAGGCAGTGTCTTCATCAAATGCATGAAACTATAACATTAACATTCAAAGTACTAGAGACTTTAAACCTCTTTTACATTAGAGATCTTGACATAGGTCTCAGAGGCCAAGGAGCAAGTACCATAAAAATTGTGATTGGCTGAGACTGAGCTTAAACATACTTTTTTTTCTCTCACTGACTTTGCCCAAATGCTAAGGCAGGTGACAATTCTAAAATAATTGAAGTTTCTTTAAAAAAATGTAAACATGTTTGCCAGATTAATCAGGCAAATTTACATTGATGTATATACCATGAGCTAGAGGCATAAGAGGTACTGCAATAGTCCTAGAATAATCCATTATTCAACTGAATTATGTATAACTAAGATTGTTTTAATTCTTTCCTCAAAATTATACTTTATATAACCTTCCCATCAATAAAATTGTGCACATTGCTCAAATGAAAATAAAGTGTATTTCATATGGGCAAATTTTTAACAAGGATGTGTCAGGCTAACTTAATTCTTTTAAAATGTATTCAAAGTATGATTAATATATCTAGAGTTAATTAATATCTGTAAGAACAAATTATATCCAGTCAGGAGAGAATAGGGTAAAATCCTGACCTGCAGTCTGCATGACTGTAACCATAAATCAAATTGAGGTCAGGATTTCACACTGCACAGATAATGCACAAAGCACCAAACTTGAACAGAGATCTAAAACAAAATTAAATTCCACCCTTTTCAATTGTTGTAACTAGCCAATGGTTACAACGTTGAAGACAAATTCCTGTGTAAAAACTTCCTAGTCATCTAAATTCATCAATATAGACACATCAAAGAGCTGAGCATCCCAGTCCCCATCATCAGCAACAGCACCAGTACACTCTAGAGAGCTAAGCCCAGCCTATTACAGCAAGCCTTGAGGAAGCACAGTCAGGCTGCCAGCCACTCCTTCCTTCTTTATCTGATGCTTTGATTCAGCGCTGTAAAGAGCCCAGTGCTTTGCACCATTCATCATAACTGTGCCTTCCTGTTCACCATTAACTCCGCACCTTTGTGAGGTAGAAAACGACCTTGTGTTCTCTGCTGCTTAATCTAAAAACAGAAAAAAAGAGGCATTCCTTGCTAGGGGAAAAAAATTATAAAGGATACAGATATCATTAGTAAGATAAGGAGTGTATAAAAATAAAGTTAGCCAGTGTTTCTAAAAGAGTTTAATTTGACAAAGTCCAAATCTAATCACCCACATCAAATAAGCACCAGCCATAAAAAGGACTGCCTCCAGCACTGTATGCCAGAGAGTTCCTTCTTGTTTGGTTGGGGCTTTTTAGGGTTTTTTTGGGGGGAGGGGGGTTGGGTTTTTTGGGGGGAGTTGTTTTGGTTTGGTTTGTGTTTGGTTTGTTTGCTTGTTTGTGTTTGTTTGGGTTGTGGGGGGTTTTGTTTGTTTTTCAGTTTTGGTGGATTTTTGTTGTTTTTTGGTGGGTTTTTGTTGTTTGGGAGGGTTTGTTTGGGGGGTTCTTTGTTGGGGGGGTTGTTTGGGGGTTTTTTGTTGGTTTTTTTGGTTTTGGTTTTGGGGTTTTTTTGTCAAATGTAGCTTTTGTGAGAAAAAACCTCTGTCACCAAGAAGAGCTGATTTATCTCCCTGCTTTGCAAAGTATGTTTTGTCCTCTGTGTTCTGGGTTGCAGCCATTGGGTGCAATTGGGCTTTGCACACAAATTAAGCAGCATTTGCTAATTTAAGGATTATGTGTCTACAGGCTGGGGGGGGAAAACAAACATAAACTGTTCAGATTTAAGAATGAATCCTAGAAATACCTACAGAGAGGATTAGAAATGGGAGTCTTGCTCTTTAAAGATAATTTAAAAGCCATGGATGTTTTTTACTACATCGTCAAAGTAGTGGACCAGTACAATGTGGGAAGTCCACATTTTCACGGCATGACAGGCCAGCAGGCTGGTAGAAGCACAAAAGCATCTGAAGATCTGTCATTATTAAGTACATAGAGCTGTTATAACCAGAGAATAGAATACATTTCCATTAGTCTCTTGTGCCTAAAATACCCACTAGCTGTTTATTCTCCCACCTATATCAGTGTTCTTCCAAAGGTCTGAAGCCACAAGCTGCAGGGATCACCTCATAGAATTGTCAGTGTTAATTTGGATAATTTGTGTTGTTTTGTTTTGTTCAAACAAAGGGAATTTCTATTTGGGGATTGGGATTGTTTTTATCCCAGATGATTAGCTATGGGTTAGTCTAGTAATCGATGGGTTTAATAACAGGTTATTTAAGAAGGGCTTCTGGGAAATGAATTCAAAAATGTTTAATCAAGATAATCTCCTTATGTTAAAAGATGGCAGGCACAGGAATGAGTTAGAAATTAAATATTTAAATCTGCTGGCCTGAGGTTGCTTGACAGTTAGATCTTGGTTATCTTGAATTTTTATTGAGTACCCTAAAAGTTTTGTATTGGGTACAAGGGTACAGATTATTGTGGTTAATTTCCAACAGAAATGTAAGGGTACAGAATCTAAATGCCCCCAAATGCACTAATTTAAAAATCGCTATAGAGCTTAAGATTCCGTTCATTCCTCTTTGTACCAAGCTTTTGGCAGGTGCACAACTTTAAGTCCTGTTGGCACTGGGCCTGATTCAGCCTGATTTCTCTGCAGATTTCCCAGGGGGTTAGAGGTTGTTTATTACACTCATTATGTTAATTTACATGATTAACCTGTTGAAAGTAATCTGATAGGAGGATCTAGTTCTACTTTATTCCTTTTAAGTTAATTCAGAATAACTTCTAATCACCTCTTTATCTTTGAGCTTTTTGGTTTATTGGGTTTTTGGAATTAAGGTGAGTTGTTAGGTTTTACTATGTGCTGTTGGTGAACTGTGTAAATTAAATAGCTCTGCTTCCAAAGCATAAAATATATCTATGGAACAGAAGTAGTCTATAGAACTCAGATAGCAGTTCTTCTGTGCTCCCCCAGAATCTGCACATCCCCAAAGGAATTAAATGCACAGCCTACCAGCAATGTGTAATTTTCTGTCAACAGAAGCCTTCATAATCGTTGGAACTCACTGACATATATTGTTATGTGTTAGGAATAACGGTGATTTTAAAAGAATTAAGAATGAGTATCCAGTGTCCTGCAATGATTGTTCTCATATTCAAGACAATTAATAAAGTAAAACCTTTCTCTTCAGTGACATCCATTTTCACACACAGTGCCTGATTCACTCACCTTTTGGTTTAGAACACTGTTTTCTTGATTTTCTGCCCAAGAAACAACCTCCTTTTTGCCATCTTACTGAAAAGAGTTGAATGTGGAAAGAGGTAGATATAAAGCTTGATTTCCAAAAGATCTCTTTCTCTCAAAAGTGGAGAAATTCCATTTGGGAAGCGTTTTTGTTTTGCCTGATAGGCAGGTTGTGATCTTCAGATGTTTTTTTTTAAAGAAACTACAAGAAAGTAACTGTTGGAGGATCTGTTGATTTACACAATAAATTGAAAATTTTTTAAATATAAATACAGCTCAGAGTAATATTCACTCAACAGCAAGACACAGACCTCCCACTTTCATGTCTCCTATGAAGACACATAAGAAAACTTCATTGTGCCTTTTTTAAAATCAGCCTAGGAACCATCTGCATTTCTGATGAGGAATTTTATTTGTGAGTCCTCATTTTGTATTATCATGACTGATTTTTACCCAGAGGTATTTTTACTTTCAGTTATGGACATTTAAACCATTTTCTTTGTGCTGACTGTAGAGGAGCAGTTACAATGCAGTAACTCTGATGCTGAACCAGTATCATGGCATGCTTCCTTATTCTTCTGCAGGGTCATGGAAATGCCTTATGCTTATCAGTGCTGTGCCTTTGGAGCTTGTGAGAACCATTACAGAGTCTCCAGCCAATGGAACAAAGATGAGAATAGCAGCACTGATGATTTTCACAGAAAGGATGCTGGACTGTTACAAATTCAAGGTAACCATCATCTTAGGCTTTTAAATCTACATGAAGGTTGTGAGCAACCTGTGATGTTAAATAAATCCAACTCTCTTTACAGTCACAGAGGTGGCCTTTCCCTCTCTCTTGCCCAATAATATGTTATTTAAGCATTCCTATACTTCGCAAACTCATTATTTTAGTTCTACCATTCAAAAGTCTCACACATTTACTCATCTTTTCATCCAAATAATAGCTAGTAATGTGGGAAGTTAAATCTTCCCTTTTTATGAGAGACAGGGTAGTTCAGCTGGTATGTAACTCCATACAAGAGCAAAGATGTAGTTTCTTGCCAGCCTCAGAGTGGAGCTCATCCTTGGCTTACCCACATGCTTCAGGATGAGTCACATCCAAAGTATGTGGCTACTTTGGCATATTTTTTCATAGAATCCTAGAATCATGGAATGTGCTGAGTTGGAATCGAGTCCAGCTCCTAGCCCTGCACAGGATCATGTCCAAGAACTGCACCCTGTGCCCGAGAGCATTGTTCAAATGCTTCTTGAACTCTGTCAGGCTGGCACTGTGACCCCTTCCCTGTGGAGCCTGTCCCAGTGCCCAACCACCCTCTAGGTGAAGAACCTTTTACTGATATCCAGCCTAAATCTCTCTGGACTCAGTTTCATGCCATTTCCTTGAGTCGTGTCACTGGTCACGAGAGGAAGAATTTGATACCTGCCCCTCCTCTTCCCCTCATGAGGAGTTTGTAGACTGCAGTGAGGTCTCCCCTCAGTCTCCTCTCCTCCAGGCTTAACAGACCAAGTGACCTCAGTGGCTCCTCATACGGTTCCCCCTCCCGACCCTTCACCATCTTTGTTGCCCTTCTTTGGAAACTCTCCCATAGTTTTATGTCTTTCTGGTACTGTGGGACCCAAAATTTCACACAGTTTTCAAGGTGAGGCTGCCCAGAGCAGAGCAAAGCAGGAGCAAAGCCCTCCCTTGCTTGGCTGGCAATGCTGTGCGTCATGTCCCCTAGGACAGGGTTCCCCTCCTGGCTGCCAGGGCACTGCTGACTCATGTCCAGCTTGATGCTGACCAAGACCCCCATGTGCCTTTCTGCAGGGATGCTCTCCAGCCTCTCGTTCCCCAGTCTGTGCACACAACCAGGCTTGTCAGAGACTGCATTTGTTCTCCAGGACACAAAACTACTGTATTTTTCTTCCCCTTCAGCACTAGGTCCATTACTTGATCTGTTGTGTTGGTGTACACATACATTTATACCATCCTGTTGCTTTCTGTGCTATCTCTGCTCCTGCAAACCAGTAAGGCTCAGAGTTCCGCAAGAATAGAGCCAAAAATATGTGCTAGAGTGATGACATAAGAAACACAAAAAAATTGATTAATTCTTAGTAGCATGGCACAACAGCAGAATTCATATTTTAAACTCCTTCCTAGGCAGTCATCACACCGCAAATAGGCAATAGGGAATGTACCTGTAAGTGATTATTTTCAGAGAAGATGTCAACTTTTAAAATAATCCCGAGTACAGTAATTCAAAACCAAGTAGGCATATGTCTGCTTCTGCTCACAGTTTGGCAGGCGAAGGGACAAGACCAGGCCTCGTATACCACAGGCATTTTTGCAACTTTTACTAAAAAGCTCTTCCTGAAAATTGCAGTAACAATTCTGGGTATTTTCTCCCATACAGATGAACGTGATTTTGAGGACTTTTTTCTTGACTTTGAAGAAGATTTGAAATCTCATCATTCAGTGCAATGCTCGCCTTCTCCAGGTATGAAGCTGCCTGACAGATAGGAATTCAAGGACAGCGTTACCAGAGATTCGAGATGCAGAACTAACTCTCAATCGGATACTAGGACAGCAACATGACATGCAGTAATTTGATGAGTCTAATACAAATACATTGCACAACAATATACAATTTTGCATTGAATTCCAGAAAACTATTCAGCTGCTAGATTCCTCTATGAGTGTAGCAAGAGTTTTCCCCAGTCACCAAGCAGTTCCTTACTCTGGGCCTCTTTTCACCAGAATTGATACCTATATCAAGAGAATGGGAGAAGAAGGACTCTTCTAGTAAGACACAGATGATAAAGACAGCAGAATCTTTGCTCACTCAGTCTTTTACAAAGCTAAAGTAATTCTTCTGAACTTCACAGAGTTATTTTACACGTGGGCAACTTGATTGACACGCAGTTTAATTCTATGTCTAGGAAATACCAAACACTACTGCACTGCTGTACACAGACCCTCACAAAGGACACCCAGCACTGTCATTTCCTTTATAGAATGTAGCCAGCCATGGTCCTAAGTTTTGCTCGCTTGAATCAGCAAATGTTTTCACTAGCCATTCTTTCATTGTGAAACTTGAACAAAAGAACCCCAAGTGACAACCTGTACTTCAGCACTCATTTTAAGCCATGATTTTTGTTTGCAACAGCAAATAATAGTAAATTCTTTGAAATTACATAAAGAGGAATAGAAAAGGCAGGAAGCCAAAGAATAGAGTCATTTCAATGTCTCATATTCTCCAATGGCCCAAATATAAGTTCTGAGTTCATTAAAACATGGCTGTCTTCAAGGTAAGTTATCACCAGACCTGAGAAAAAGTTTAGGTTGGATTTTTCAAATAGTATCTTAGAAAAACTTGCACACTGACACCATAGATCCTTACTTAATGGCAACAGCTGTAGTATAGGGAGGTCATTTCAGCTGCAGGGTTTATGTCTTCGTGGAAAAGCACAGACCACTGTGAAGGGTTTGCTTTGCTGGCTCATACCAAGATACGTAATTTCTCTCTGGCTGCAGAGCATTCAGCTTCAACTGCAAAGCATATGCACCTCAATTCTATGAAAATACATAGGCAGGCTTCAGTCATAATGACCTGACTTCAGCCACAGGATATCCAGAAAGGCAGCACTTCCAAATGCAGAGGGAGACACAATTTTCTTGGACTGTGTAATGACATGTTATAAGGTAGCCAAAGTGCATCTGTCCATATCCTTTACATCACACTTCACCGGGACTCATTAGGAACCTGTTCTAATTTAGTGAGAGGTAAAATTTTCAGTTTTTTTCACACACTGGCAAATATCACAGCATTTCTTGACACTATAGGAGTTGACATTCACATTGCAGTCATATGGCCAAGCACAAAAAAAACCCCATAGACCACTCATGATGAAGGACAAAGAGTTATGTGCACCAGTAAAGCAACATGCATCACGCATTTAGCAGCATGTTATCAAGGTGTCAGATTACTCCAAAGGAAGAGCAAATTTCTGGCTTGTCTTTTAGACTAAAATTCACTGCTTGGCTGTGCTGAGAATCTGCAAGAAGTAGCAGCTTTAGTGTATTAGAAAGCACGATTTTTTTTTTTTTTAGTCTACATGGGTTTCCCTTACCCTCTTTATTTTGTCATTTCAGGTCCCTTCAAACCATGTGACCATCTGTTTGGTAGCTGGCTGATCAGAATTGGAGTGTGGACCATAGTGGGTTTGACCTTTATTTGCAATGCACTGGTGTCTGCTACAGTTTTCAGGTCTCCATTGTATATGTCCTCCGTAAAACTTTTGATTGGTTTAATAGCTATTGTAAATGCCCTGATGGGTCTGGCCAGCGGAGTACTGGCTAGCGTGGATGCATCAACTTTCGGTAGCTTTGCTCAGTATGGAGCACAGTGGGAAAGTGGAATTGGTTGCCAAATAACAGGCCTTCTCTCCATTTTTGCTTCCGAGGCTTCCATTTTCCTCCTTACCCTAGCTGCACTGGAACGTGCATGCTCTGTAAAGCATGCTACAAAGTTTGAAACAAAATCCTCCATCGCTAGCGTAAAAATTGCCATTTCCTTTTGCTTTATGTTGGCGCTAATCATTGCAGTGATACCTCTTGTCACTGGAAGCGAGTATGGGGTTTCTCCGCTTTGTTTGCCGCTCCCTTTTGGAGAGTCCACTGCTATGGGCTACATGGTAGCACTGGTATTGCTGAACTCCCTTTGCTTTCTGGTAATGACTATTGCTTATACAAAGCTCTACTGTAGTTTAGAAAAGGGAGAACTAGATAACATTTGGGATTGTTCTATGGTCAGACATATAGCCCTGCTACTTTTTACTAATTGCATTCTTTATTGCCCCGTGGCCTTCTTATCTTTTTCCTCCTTACTAAACCTCACTTTTATCAGCCCAGAAGTGATTAAGTCAATACTTCTAGTGATTGTCCCACTGCCAGCATGTCTAAACCCACTGCTTTATATACTTTTCAATCCACACTTTAAGGAGGATTTGGGAAGTCTGCGAAAGCAAACTTTCATATGGAGGAGATCAAAACACGCTAGTCTGATCTCTGTGAATTCAGAAGACATAGAAAAACAGTCTTGTGACTCAACACAAGCATTGGTAACCTTCACGAGTGCCAGCATATCGTATGATATGCCCACCAGCAGTTCGCTAATGCCACCATCTTACCCAATGGCAGAAGGCTGCAATCTTTCATCAGTCGCATTTGTTCCCTGTCGCTAGTTGCAGTAGCAGTACAGAAAATATCTTTGTTTACAAAGTTTTTAATCCCAAAAGTAGGTGTGAACATGTGCATATGAGCTTAGAGAGTGCCTCTAAGTTATTGTGACACACATCAGAAAACAGACAATGACAAAACCTGCAGCAGGCTGAAAATCCAATGTTTGAGCCTGCTCAGCCTGCTCCCGAAATGCTGGGATGAAGAGAGGAAATGAAAGCTGCTGAGGTTTGTGCAGTTGTATCAGCTGCTCTCTTTTAAAGTAGCACTACTCAGAAAGGGCATCAGTTGGTCAAGAGCAAAAATAGCACATTAAATTCGTAACATTTTCCCAAAGCATCACCTGCTATTTTCAGGGTTGGATTATTTTTTTTCCTGTTTATTGCAATTTGGGTTAAATAATAGTTTTTTAGTGCCATGATTGTTTTTATAAGCATCTGTGTATGGCCTTTGTTCAGGAGAATATCTAAATGGAAGAGTAGTCCTCTTCTAGCTGTAAAGGTTTCTGCAGAATACCCTTTGATGGAGTTCCATGTTTGATAAAGCTGATGAAATGGTTTAACTGGCATTGGGTTTGGGTTTTGGAAGTCATCTAACTTGAAAAAGCATTTTTAGTTGTCAGCTTAAGCTAAAAAATTAACATGATGTGAAAGAAGTTAATCAAAGTTCTGTTAAGCATTTTAAATGGAATTGTAAATGGCAAGGCATTGTTACATGGGTATTTTTCTGATGAGGTTCTGCACAGTTTGGTCCTGAATTGCTTTCATGCCAGTAGAATTACTCCCAGAGTTACTGATGATAAAATTAGCAGATGACTCATATAATTTGAAGGTGGAAAATAGTACATAGGAAGTCATAAATATGAAAAAATTGGCATGCTGAGAACTATTAAAGAACACCAAAGGCACTCACTCAGAAACATTTAAGGTAATTTGTCTAGGAACAAAAACTGTAGTCCTTCTCATCATATGACCTCTGTCTCGTGAAACAGTGATTCTAGGAAGCTGCTGGTTTGTGGTCACTAGTCAGCTGAAGATGTAGAGGTCACTGTGTAGTTTTGGATGAAGATAGCCAATATCCTTAGCTAAGGCGATATCAAGTAGGAGTGAAGAGGTTGTGTGATCTGTGTTCTTAGCACTGATGCAAGCAGTCCTGGGATGTTTCAAACACTTACTGCATTCACGTGCTGTAAAGAACATTGTGAAGTTGAAAAGGATATGAATATCATAAATTTAAAGCAACTTAATAAATAAGTGATTTGATCACAGTTTATAAGTAGCTGCTTCTGGGATACAGAAGTTTGAAGGCAGAGGACTACTCATCTGAGAGGAGGAGAGTTTGCTAAGGTCAACTGGAAATTGACATTAGGGATAGGCAGCATAGAAATAGAGGTGCAAATTGTTGAAAGAGATGGTCATTAGCTAGTGAAATTATCTGTCACCAAAAATCTCTAAATTCATATTGGATATATTGCCAAAAAAGATACTGGGGCAGCTTTTGAAATTCAGGGACTTCTGATGGCTTTAGTTTAGGAAAAGGCTTGATTAGATTAACAGAGTTCTCTGACTTTAAATCTGTTAATACTTTGCTGAATCAAGGCATGTATGTTTACACATCAGAAGCATCCCAGTTAGAAAGAAAAGACTTCATGTCCTTGCCAAGTCTACTGTTAAAATATCTCAGACAACAGAGCCACCTAGAATATAATTCTTTGACCTTGTCCAAGCCATCAGGGGATATTCCAGTATTCTTTTCTCAGAGCTGGCACCTTTTGGTTAAGTAAGCTAATCATTTAAGATGAAAAAATGCACGAATTTAACTTCTTTTGTTGTTGTTAAAAAGAGGTCCCTGAGGAGTAACATTTAATAGCCCAGTACTCACTGCTCAGTTAATGGCCACTCAACCTCCAGGTGAATGAGACTAATTTTTTAACATTAGGAAGGTTAGGCTAGGCCCAGCAATTAAGGTAATCAGTTACAGATGATCTCTGTTGTTCATCTGTTCCTGTATATAAAACTTCCTGGGACTCCAAGGATGGATTTTCACAATGAAGGATTTGTTGCCAACAATGCATATGCCTTGATTTTCTTGTCCATTCACACTGGCATATTTTTAGTTTTGCAGTTACAGATGGCATCAGTTGACTTTGGCTGACATGTTCATCCTTCAGGGGAAAAAAATGAACCAATTCCGAAATTATGTATGATAAAGTCAGCTGGGTACTTATCTTAATCCTTTATCTGTTGTGGCTTTTGAAGCAGTGCAGCACACAGCTGCAGAAACGATGCCTGAAACCACTTTGGATTAAACAGAGGATCAGCCAACCATTGCACAATACCTATTACCATGTTTACTTAGCTTTAATTTAACTGGGGTCCATCTGTGCTGCTCTGCTTAATGTCAGTGAGGTTCCTTTCAGCTTGCTATATTTAAGTTTGTAAAGAAATTTGAGAAGCAAAATAATGTTATAATTCTAAAGAGTAGTTAAAGAAAGCTTCTTTTATCAGAACTTTTTTAGCTTGCAGAAGGTCCTAAAGGCTTTGTGTCTTATTTTTATAAGCATGTTTGAAATATTTTGATCAGATATTTTAAACTTGACATTGTTAAAATTCATTTAATAGATTTTTAAAGTAAAATGTGTAAATATAGAACTGTATTTATTATTACAGTGAAATGCAACTACAGTAAAGGACATGAGATTAAGCCCTGTACAGTTTCATATTGATATTTGCTATATTTTCTGCTCATATATGTTACTAAATTCATTATCTGTAAATAATATAATGTAAATGTGTAGTGATTGTAAATAGGTGACATGCTTTCTTTTCTATCAGTGTTCTGAACATATGTAAGTTGTAATAAAATGTGACTCCACAGTAAAGAGCATTTAATCATGACCTAACACCTCACAAAATGGTGTGCGTTCTCAATTAATCCTTCCCAAGTTATTGTAATACTCACACCAACCTCCCTAGATGTCTGAAATTCTTGACAAAGTATATGTTACAGGTTATGTGTTCTCATTAGTTGCCCATGGAGGAAAAAGAATAGTAGTGTTTCATTTCAACAGAGACTAAATCTTTTACCAAAACTTCATTCGCAGACACGAACAGATCCTGCTCCCCGTGCACGCTGCTGTGTCTCACTGGTGAACTCTGACAATTGCCACAGGTGAGACCAGCACCTCCAGCTGTGTGACAAGGGTGTGCATCAGCTCAGGCACAAGTTACCCACAGCATTCAGACCATGCACATGAGACAGGCGATTCAGCTGCACCGGGCTGCCGCTTCTAATGAAACAGCAAATTCTCCCACGTCCTTCCATATTTTCTCTCTGCCCCCTGATCTGGCAGGTGGAGCGGGTGAGGGGATAACCAAACAGCTGGAAAAGTTCTGATATGTGGCAGAGAGGCAGTGGCACCATCAGGTATGGAATGGATGGAGCTGATAAGAACAAAGGAAACGCGGGGCCTAAAATACAGGACTTGGTGCAGGTTGCTCAAGCTGCACCAGAACTTCTAGCTCTACCCTACAAAGATTAAAAAAGAGTAAAATTGTCCTATATGTACATGGCTTTTAGCAAGGAGCATGCAGGTTCTCAGGGTAGATAAGGAGGCTTGTTTGGGGAAGGTTATTTTAGCCAGAAGGGCTGTGGAGAAGAAGTAAGCTTGTTAGGTGAGTTTTAGAATAGTCTTATTGAGATAGGACAGGAACAGCAGAGAACGGGAAGAAGACGGTCATTAATTATCTTTAGGAGGAAAAAAACTGAAGCATGACAAGGAGCATAGGGGAGTGCATAACTCAGGGAGGACAGAGGGCTTCAAGAGACAGGATGCAAATAGGTGGAGTTTTTATGGGGTATTAAGAAGCATGATGGAGTTTTGTAAAGGATGGAGAGCTTGGAGTGGATACAAAAAGATGGAAGCAGTGTGATGGCTGAGGACATTGAAATGGTGAGAAGACAAGCAAGTAAAAATCATTTCACATGCATGTTTGCACCACACAGGGTAAGTAATATTAGAGCCAGGAACCATAAGGAAGAATGAAATTGTGTCATTTTAGGAGGAAGATTCTACAACTTGAATAATGAAGAGAAAGAGAATACCTATAAAGGAAGAATGGGCTGGCTGGTGAAAGCCTTGATGCAGAAGGGAAAAAGGCACCAAAGTTATACATCTTGATACATGGAAGAAAGACTTTTATTATTTATGTACCAAATAGTGAGCAGTAGTGCCTGAGGTCACAGCTTTGGTGTTCTGGGCAATGTGCTATCACATGGGCACAGGGGACTTCTCCCTGAACGATGTGTGGTGTTCTGTGCAGTAGCAGCTGAAGGTGAGTTTAGTGCAGGCTCGTGCGATGGGTTATTTAGGAAGAGCAGACAGAGCATGCCGCAACTCTGGCTCACTAGATACGTTACTGGGTTTTATTTGGGAACTCAGTCCTCAGAGAAATTTCAGATGGCCAAGAAAATAGAGCTAGTCAGACACCATGAAAGCCATAATGACGATGGGATCACCTGTAAAAAAAACAGATGGGGATAAAGGCCAAGCCTTAGCAGACACTAGCAGAGAGGCACAGAGAATGACACCTCACAAGCAATGCTGTATCAAGTGGGCATGCAGCTTCAGTCTCCCCCCCAAAAGAGGGGACACCATCTCTGACTAATGCGGTGGTCATGACGGATCTCAAATGGAGACACGTGCAGTCCTTGCTGTTGCTGCTGCTGCACATTTGCTTCCTGTCTCCGTGACCTACATGTACTAGACAGCAGTGACCTATATATGCAAGACAGCAAGAAAGCTGCTACCATATAAAGTACCAAACTATCTCCTATCCAAATCATCTGTAACAGGAATTTCAGCTTAACAGGGGCACTGCTTATTTCCTCTGCCTGTTCTATGAAACATTGGAACAGTAATATCATAATCAGACATTTCTCTGTCATCAGTTTAGGTTGCATATGAAAGTTAAGGTGCTGAAAAATTTATTGATCAATCACTTAAGAAGGGCTCAAATAATTAAAAATGTAGCAAAAGTAGTATTTTCCTTAGAAAAACACTGGAAGATAAGAAAGCGGAGACAGAAGAGTAAGAACATGGACACGGAAAAGCTAACAATATAAAAACAGAAATAGGATCATGACAGCGGCAGCAACAGCGCCAGAAAATTCTTTCCAGATCCATGAAGCACAGTAATTGTGCAGATGCTCAGATGCTGCAGAAGACAGCTCTCAAACCCCAGGAGAGCTGTACTGCTTCCACCAGCAAAGGAGGGACTAGCATCTCTACCAGCCATGATAAGCACCTCATATTCTCTTTCATTAACATGTACCAAGCAAGGGATCAATCTGTCCTTCTACAACAATGGTATTGTAAAAAATGATGTGGAGCTAAGCCTAGAAAACTGATTGAATTCTTTATATGTCTTTGCTTGAACAGAATCCCACCTACATGATATCAAAAGTTTTAAAGAAAAATGCAAATTTACCCATGTAATAAATACAGCAGAAGAGATTCCATGTGTTATACCTAACCCTTGCAAGTATACTGGAAAGAAAAGGCAGTATCAACATTAAGAACATCTTGTTCATATAATGAGAATCACAGACTTGTGCTCCAGTGACTCTGGAGACACAGGAAACATAAGTATGTTCTCTCCATAAAAAAATTTGTTGTGGCATTGTCAAAATTATCTAAAGACCCGATCTCAGTCATAAGAAAAACCAAACATTAAGAATATTCCTCTTGAGAGCTGGCCCACAGCCAGAATTTCTAAAAAACATAGTCACAGACAAAGAGTCCACTCAAAATCCATATTTAATTTTTTCACAGGTGGCAACACTTCCACTTGTCAAGTAAAAAATACGCTTCGTTTACAAGAGGAAAACTGTCCATCTGTGAATCTAAATACTTCCACTAAGTTTTATGCATGCACATACCAGAGCCTTCTGCAACCAGCCTTGAAGGTCTCAGGACTCCAAAACTAATTCTTGAAGGAAGTTTCAAACATCTCCTTTTGCATCTGGTGTCATTCTCTATATGCAATCACTGTTTTGACAGGTGTCTGCAGTTATTAATTTGGTTCCATGCATAACAACAGCTTCTCAGGACTATCTGTAGAGGTCACCACAGTTATTATCAGCATTCCCATTTATGAACTAACCTATTCCTGGAGGAAGGAGCTCTCCCAGCCTTCTAAGAAAAAAGTGATAGGGTCGATTGTTCTACTCAAAACAGGTGTTTCATCTCCCCTAGGAAGTGCCACAGCCTTCTGGGAAGTCCTTCTAGGTCTCTTTTCTGGTTGACTATGAAAATGAATTCCAGAGAGGTTTGTGTGGCCAGAGAAGGAATTCTAGAATATGGAATCAGTGCTTCAGTGTGAGACACTGAAATGCTAATGGTGAATGGCTCAAACAATTGTCCATTTGCCAAAGCAGTGGGTGCTTTGCTGACAACGGCATGCAAGGGGGCAGAGGGGGTGCACACCCTCCACTGGACGCTACAAACAGGATTTTGAGCCAGATAAGGGAAGAAGCCTGTGAGACGCAAAGCTTGGGAGATGGGATGGTGCTTTTTATCATGCCTGTAAATGTCCTACATGACATGACTGGGTCAGGTGTAGAACTCCCCTCTGGGGGAGATACTGGGACATTCACACGTAGGTGTGAAGGTTCATCCCTCATTTATTAAGGCATAATTGGCTCAACTGTGTTGATATGAGAGTCAGCTGTCATGTCTTAGAAGGTGTCATAAACCATCAAAGACCTCTGAAGTGCTCCAGTGACCCCCAGTGTTGCAGCTGACAGTGTAAAACTTCCCCCAGGGGAGGTACCTGGGCATTCCCACTGAGCCTGAGCGTGTATTAACCAACTGGACTTCATGTTTCATGTGTTTCCCCCACCCCTGGCAGATCAAGACTGCCAGATCACTTCAACCAACAGACATCTAAAGAGCAACAATCAAATCTCATCGCTGCATCCAAGGATGGTGGCTGTATACCTTTCTCCCTCCTTTTTCTTCCTCTCTACTTTCTCTCTCTTTCATCTCCTAACTTCTTTTTCTCAAAATATACTGTAAGCCAGACTAAAAAATTCTAATCAATGCCTTAGTAAGTCCCTTGTTATGTCTGGATACGTTAAAGGTGGCTATGTTTAAGTTTGTGAAGCTGAAGTTTGTGAAGTTCCTTGCTTTGTCTGGATGTTGTTTAAAAATGTGACAAGTACCTTATTCTACCTTAATGTTCTAAAGTTTGCAAGCAAGAGCTTGTTACTGAACCTCCTGAGAATTTTGTTGTTTCTCCTGTACACCATCCAGAGTGAATCAATGTTGTCCTAAACCTGTGGAGTGGATTGGGGCATAAAAGCATTTTAATGCATGAAGTGGGAAAGTTCCTGACATAATTGAATGCCTTACTTTGAATGCAAAGTATGAGTTTTGCTTTATTGGATATATGTTTGTCCCACTATACAGATAATCCTCCAAATTGTTGGAATTTCCCATGGGTTTTTTGTTAGGGGAGTTCTGCTGGGGTTTATGGGGTTTTTCTGGGTTTTTTGGTAGGTTTGGACAGCAGGACATGTTCTAGAAAAGCTTCTACTCCCCTGGATACCCAGTCCTGCTCAACCTGGCCACACAGGTGGGCTTCTCCATCCAGTTCTGGAGGACTTGGAGAGCTAAAGACACCAAGTTCTAAGACATTGAAGAATATATGTCTAAGGGACAATGACATTCTTGCTGAGCAATAGAGCGCACAAGATGTAAGCTAGGAACACTGACAGCAAAGTTTGGCATTTGTTCATTATCACAAAGACAAGGAGTCAATGTGCTCTATCAGAGAAAATGCACTTTCACTTGGCAGGGAGGTAAAGTCAGAGCAGACTGGAAACTCTGTAGGATCACCATGGGCCAGAAAGCTTGTGCAATTACCTTAGAAAAATAGAGACTGCGTATCAGAAGAATATTCTTTTGGCGTTTTTTTCGGAGAAAATGCCCCAGCTCTCCAGCCCAAGCTCTCATGTTGGAGGCTTTTGTCTGTGCAATGAGTGGTGCCAAAATATCTGGCTCAGGAAATGCCACCTCTGGAACTGAAAGCAGCTTCTATGGCTTCCTGAAAAAAAACGCTTTGCAATTGAAAGTCATGAGCTCTCCTTGCTCTAGGCTTAAAAGTACCACAAGCAGAGAATTTAACATAAGTTTGCCCATCTCTAAGAGAGCAAACAGAGAGGCTGTACAGAGACTGAGTTTCTTTTTGTGGGGAAAAAATACAAGAAAACACAACCTTTGAAGACGCTGGATCAAAAACAATTTAAAATCTCATAGTCATCAAGTTCCTCGTTCAAAAAAGCAGCAAAGAGAAACCAAAATGACAGTGGGCAAACCACGTATGACCCCATGTGCTGGACCCTTTATTGTACAATACCCTTTATTGGTATTACAGAAACAGGGAAGAAAAATCTCCAGTCTTAAATAAGGACATGTGTGTGCATCCACAGTATGACACTATTTGTGCAGCATCAGTCAAAACAAGACAATAAAGATACTTAGGCAAAATCAAAGCATTTCCATTAAAAAATCACTAAAACCCCACTTCTATGCAAGGGTCAGCAAAAAACAAACAAAACAATAAATAATTGTGTTTTATTGGGTTCATCAAGTGTTAAATTTGGTGAACTGACAGACTATTCAAAATTCAAATAGCTTTTTTCTTCTATTCACTCAATTTAAATAGGAAAAGGTAATACTAGCTTGGACAGAAATTAAATACAGGTCAAAGTAAAATATCAGTATTTATAATGTCATTTTTCTCCCTGAATACTGCTTTTCTACCTACAAAATTTTATTGACTTTCCCTTGAAAAACATTCTCTCTTCTTTTCCTATTCTCTTGACACTATTCTTTACACAAGACTGTGGGTGTATGTAGGTCTTTCCAGGTCTTTAAGCAATTTCCTCGCCCCCACCCTGAGGATTTTACAACAGTAAAAAATCCATTTTGTGAACCATAGGTGAACTGTTCTCAGTATCAATTTCTCTTTTATTATTATCTGTGTTAGAAGAGCACTTTAGAGCTTTCGTCTCAGACCAGCATCAGACTGCTCTAAGTACTGCAAAAACAAAAAAAGTAAAAGCCTAGTTGGAAGCTCTCAGAGCTATATCCTAAACACAAGTGAGCATAAAGAGAAAGGAGAAGAATGGGTAAAAAAGCCCACAGACCTTTGCAGTGTAGAATTCAGAAGCTTTGCAAGGACCTTCTTCACTTCAGTGTATGTCAGCAAGTGTTTATTCCCATACGAAATATTCCTATTTGCACAATGGAATTTCTCATGTTTGTAGGCAGTGAACTACAGCATGTTGCTTTATGGTAGAGTGAAGCATTTCTCATCAAATTTGGGACCTTATAAATAAAACATTAAGTCCATTTTTTTTTTTTAAGTAAGTGACAAACAATCAAGCTATTGTCCACTAAGTACCATTCTTACACCAAGAGCCTTTCATAATGACAGCAACATCATAGAAGTGCTTTGATCTATGAAGGATCAAATATCTTTGTTTCCTATTAACATAGCTCTCTTTCCCAACAGGGTACGAAGTATTTCTGATAATGGCACTCTTATTACGATAATTAGAAAAAGATTGTTCAGCTCTATTTCCCCCTTAGAGCTCCCTGGCAAATTTCTCCTTTCGTGTCATTCAGATTTTCTACCCCAAATACCTCTGTCATAAGGAAAAAATTTAAAAGTTTCACATTTTATGGCTCAGACGTTTAGGCTGCCAGTGTGATGTTAACCAGCCATTAAAAGATTCAGAAGAAAGACTCAGACTAAAAAGTAAGCCTTCACATTTTAAAAATAATGTATATTTCAAATGTGAGCAAGATTTTCAATAAATGTCATAGATCTTTTAATAAGGTAGCAGAAATAAGCCCTGGCTTTATTTACAAGGGAGACATGAGAAAACACTCCAGGAAAAGCTTGCCCCAAGGGATTTGAGGGTGTAATATGACCAGAAGCAGAATTCATAAGACAGATGACAGACAGAGCAAGACACTTGCTAAGAGAGTATTCCCAGACATCCTATTGGAAGCTTAGATTTCTTACTTTGTCTTGCCCTGCAATACTCAGCCCTTTGCCTCTTCCATCAGGGATGTAGCTCTGAGGTCACAGGCACTCGGGGCTGGATGGAGAAAGTCAGCCTTGTTTTGCCAGGCACTTAGTGCCACCATGTGCCCAAGTGTGCCTCACTGCTGCTGGGAAACACTCATTTTCCTTTTCAGTTTCTGCTTCAGCAAGTCCTCCCTTTTCTGAAAGGCTCAGAGGGACGTTTTGAGAAAACTCCCCGAGCAAATTTGAGGAATTCTGGCAGAAGGCACACTCCCAGCCTCTCCCACCTTGGTGGTGGTGGAGATGGACAAAAGGCTGGCAATGGGAGCCCCTCAGCTTCAATGGTTTTCCATCTGAAACGGAGCATCCTTGATCAGCAAGATGGTTGCAAGTCACAGCAAAACCCTTTAAATGCAGAAGGGAAACAATCAAAGAATAGATCAACCGATAAACTGATCAAAGGGCTCCAGCATTGTAAGAGAAAGGGATCTCACCAGCAGCATGAGGAAAACTACGTCAGGAAAGTCAAAGACACAGTCAAAGACCCCAACCAAGCAGATCTGGGAAAACAGTGACTAAGAAATCATATGCAGAGGACTCCCATGTCCATACAGAAGAATAGTCAGGAAATCAAGGAAACGAAGTGTATTGACACTCACTGTTATTCATATCTATGCACTATAAAAGATACATACTCCTGTTTTCTTCAGATACCTAAAAAGGTAAGCTTTAAATCCAGAGTATCTGGAAAGCCGAAGATAGGACAGGAACACCCTGAGCCTATTGATGTGTTGCAGTTCAAGCTTCCAAAATCATACAGCAGGTGGGACATTAGGAAGTGTGTTGGAGAAGCCAAGAAGATGGTGAATACTGCAGCCAACTTTGAGACCCCCATGGGCACAACCTAAATACTTACAGTCCAGCAAGTGTGCAGGTGGGCAAATTACAGCAAGGATGTATGACCAGAGACACTCCTCAGAAGCAGAAATGTCATAGAAAGTACCTCAGTCTGCACACATTTGGCTGCTCGGTCCAATTGGAATCTTACTGCCATCACCACCACCACAGTTTCTACAGGTTTTACGGAAAAATAATAATTTTATTAGGAAAGCATCCCTCTTTCACCCTGTATAACTGTTTATATACTTGTTCTTTAATCCCTACAGTCGTGGGAAGGTTGACATTTCATGCTAGCTCAGGGGAAAAGAGGTGAGCTGCACTGAAGAGCTTCAGCTGAAAGAACACTCAGGCAATGCCAGCAGCCCAGCTGCTGCCTCCAGAAAAAGGCATCAGGATCCCATCTTCAGCACTTTGGGCACTCAGGACTTCCAGGATCCCCATTCCATCCAGCAAAAGGCAGGAGGCTTCAGTCGGTGTGCTGGGTTCTGTGAGCTCCTCTGACTCCCGAGTCCCAGCACACAACCTGCCCCACGCCCCTAGACACAGCGGCTACTTCTGTACTGTGAATTGAGCTCTCTGGGGATATGGTCTGCCCTCAAAGCATTATTCAGGTCTGCACACACTCACTCCAATCCCTCTTTCCCTCAAAATAGAATGGTCTTGTCCATAAATCATCTCAGGAATAGTTTCTGATCTACACATTAATTTACCAAAAACACTTGGGACAGTATGAGCCAACAGGGAGACTGCTAACAGCAGGTTAAACTATTAGCCTGATCTTAAGTCTGTATCTTGCCCAATCCCAATACACAACCAACGTTTTTGGAGTTTCTGGCACCAATCCAATGGTTCAGATAGATAGAGTCCAAGCTGTAGGCTTAGCATTCTATCAGGGCATCCAGCAGAACTGGATGCGCTACATCCAAGGCAACTTGATGTGTTTCTTGACTTTGCTTAGAGACTTTCCAGTCCACTCCATTGTCCAGTTGCCTGCAATCTAGGAAACACAAAGCCCAGTGTTGGATAAGGCCCAGTAGCCAACCTCATCAGTGGGTGCTTTGTGACTGGATCAGGGCTTCTCAACTCCAGGTCTCTATGGATGATTCTCTATGCAGCCATTGCTACACATGACAATTTAGGACTTCCACCACATCAAAAATTAATGTTCAGTACACAGAGTGAGCTCAGATCCTGATGTTGAACCTCCATGTTCTGCGCCCCGTTAAATGCTAGTTGAGAAGGCCAGGCTGAAACAGTTTTCATTGCTCCGCTTCCACAAACACTTTTCATTACTTAAAGACTCTGTGCTGCTTAGTAGAATTGGGCAGAAAAAAAGGCAGAAAGACACACAAAAATAATAATCCAGCCTAACCTTTGATCTCGGTTGATCTGATAAAGCCCTGGCACAAGGCCTTCAAAAACAACTCGGTATAGAACTCTGGAAGGATTATGCTGAACAAGTGATAAAAGCACATGCTTTATGTTCATTGGCACTTCACAGACACTGACCCTCTTATGTGCTGATTTCAGACAAAAAGCATTTACTTTTTGCCTCCCAGATGAATTCCACTGGTCATTTTCCTATCTCTCATCATGTAATTATAAATCCACTTACATTATATATGGTGTGCTATCTTTCTCTCTCTACAGTAATCTCCAGACAATCCATCAGATTATGCAGGAGCATTACAACCAGAAAACACATGGAAGCAGGACTTCCTACTTACAGAGTCAAAACTACTCCACTGAGAGCTGGTCCACAAGTGCCACATACCAGTCCTCCTCAGCATTTCTCAGCTGAAGCAAGCAGATGCACTCTAAAAACCAAGTTCTTTGTAGTGTGAACATGATTGTTACCCATAATTCAGTTTTTGGCTTTATCCAAGTCTCCTACATTTGGCTTCAGAGAGCATAGCACTGTAATATATACCTGCCACAGGACTTGGTCTTGCTATACACCATCTCCTGCATCCATCATTAAACCCTCAGCATAGACTGCATGGCTGTCTTTAGGAATTGCCTCAGCTATCCTAAGACTTTTATGATCATAATTCTTTTAATCATGGAGTTTTTTCTCTGGGTAGAGAGATTTTTAGTTGATCCTCTCTCAATCACTTTACAGAAATGATGATACCACACTGGCAATTGCACAGTTTGGAGCCACTGCCCTTTTGAAAGCATACTTCAGTCTTCTTGGTCTGTGTAAGGTGATGTAAGGAATGTACTGCTACTCTTTCCTCCTGTCCCAACAAGAGTTTTCAGACAAAGTTTGACTTTACTGTACAGAGCTCTGAAGAGTGCAGTTCATGATGTTAATCTTCCTATTGAAATCTATCCAGTCTATCCTGGCAGAGAAAGGTGCCTTAAGATCTCTCCTAGAAGAGAAAGGAAGTTCACAGAATGTTTCAAAGTCCTGATTTTGGCTGGGTAGAGTTAATTTTCTTCCTAGTAGCTGGTATGGTGTCGTGTTTTGGATGTGGGCTGAGAGTAGTGTTGATAACACACCGGTGTTTTGGTTGTGGCCAAGTAATACTTATACAAAGTCAAGGACTTTTCAGCTTCTCCTGCTCAGCCAGGACAGCTGACCCAAACTGGACAAATGGATATTCCAGATTGTATGGTGTCATGCTCAACAGTAAAACTGTAATTGGTTAGGATGGGGGGATTCCTGCTCAGGGACTGGCTGGGCATCAATCAGTGGTTGAGGAGCAACTGCACTGTATATCACTTGGGAGTTTGGGTGGGGGTTTTTGGGGGGAGTGGGTTATCTCCCTTTTTGTTTTTTCCCTTTTCATTATAACTATGTCATTGGTCTTGTTAGCATACTATATTTTATTTCAGTTATTAAACTGTTCTTACACCAACCCATGGGTTTTACCTTCGGATTCTCCTCCGCTTCGCACCATAGAGGGAGGGGTTGTGAGTGGGCAGTTGTGTGGTACTGAGTGTCTGGCTGGTGTTAAACCACAACAGTCCCTTTTTTTGGTGCCCAACATGGGGCAATGAAGGGTTGAGATAATGACAAATATGATTAGAATGTGTTAGAACAAACCTGTTATAAACATTCATTATTAATAGTCACTGATCACAATGTTGATTTACTTGCTCTCAGAGCTGTTGTGATTGTTATCAGAGTTGCATCATGTACTTTAATGCTGGTTTACGATATGACAGAATTGCTGGTTATGAAACTAATCTATTATTTGTACTCAGCACTGCTGTCATCTTTGTACTTTGTGAGCCATCTATTGGAAACTATTAATAATGGTATCTTTTACTTTTTCTTCTTGGAGACCCAATCCATGGGAGAGATACTTCCATTCATCATCTTCTCCTCCTCCAGGCAAATTACTACAGCTCTTGCAAATTCCAAATATCCTTGGGATATTTAAACCAACGTGGTTTTATTGCTACATTTTCTGACGGTGTCCCAAGTCTTGTTGAACAGCTATTAAGGAAAAGCACCCAGAGATCTGCCCTGAGATTGGACAGCTCCGAGTGGATGGGTGTGTGGGATAGTATGGGCAAGGGCTTAGGACAGCGGGCACCTCCAGCATTTTAGAACTTCCCCCGAACAAGGGCAGGATCCAGAAAAACTAGGAAAATATTTGGAAAATGGATGCCATCAGCCTGGCAATTCCAGAGAGACACAAATGATTGCAGCATGCTGGGTCCTGGCCCAGGCCCACCAAGCCCTGTTCAACACTGTCCCGTATCCTCAAGGGACAAGGATCTCCCTGGATCTGATGACAAAGTGACAGGCACTGCAGCTCCTCCAAGCCTGGCCCCAGGCCCTGCAGCAGAACCAGAGCACCAACCCCTGCTGGTATCAGTCACCCCTTTTCAGCAGGAGAAATGGACACTAGAGAGCTCGTTTAGTAAAGGAGAACAAAGCAGGGCCACCGCAAGAATGGGAGGAAGAGGCAGAACAAGAGGGAGCCACTCAATCCCTATCCCTGGGAGAGCTGTGGGATATGGTAAAAGATTTCAGCTGTCAGCCAGGTGAGCATGTGATCAGCTGACTGCTCCAGTGCTGGGTAACAGGGCTAGGCTAGTAGCCTGGAATGAGAGGGCAGGGAAACCAAGCAGCTGGGAGCACCTTCTAGGCTCTGAAACACCTGCAATACATCAATGGTATCATCACGTGGGGGACTAAGCAGCAGAATGCTTTGAGAAAGGAAGGAAAATACTAAGAACTATTTATTATTAAACTGTTTTTATCTCAACCCATGGGTTTTACCTTCTTTCCAATTTTTCTCCCCAACCCAATGGGAAAGGGAGCAGTACTAGCAAGTGGCTGTGTGGTACTTGGTTGCTGACTGGGGTTAAACCGCAACACAGAGGGAGAAGAAAGCCTTGGGAGGGGAAGGTGAGAGCTGATGTGACTATAAAGAGTAGCTGCTGAAAAAACATGGGCTATTACCACATCACATCAAATCACAACTAAAACTTCCTCATGGAAGCTAGTAGAAGCAGTTCTTCTGTCTTCCTACTCATGCAGTATTAACTCTGGCCAATACAAAACACTACTGCCCTCAAGATTCATACTTCAAAAAGTTCCCCAACCACCTTTCCTCAGCCATAGTTTTCTCTAACTAACCAGAAAACCTAACTCCAAAGGTTACAAATGAGAGCCAGATTGACAGTTGTCATGAAAGTAAGAAAAATAAAAATCAATGAGGATTATCATCTCAAAGGACAAATGTTCCTCACAGATTACCTGTGGCCATCACATGCTGTGGCAGCAGTGAGAAATTACTTTAAAATCATTCCCTTTTCTGCAGACAGTTTTTCCTATCTCAGATTCTTCAAAGCAAGTCATTTATACAAAAACATCACCGTATTTTTTGTGCTATTTTTTGCTAGATCACTGATTGCACTGAAAGGCTTCTTCCCATTTAATCTTTGTCAACATTTCACTAAGACATGATACAATCACTGTTGCCAGTACCCCAGGTGCAGTACTGCAAACTTTATGGTGGCATTTTATCCTCCCATTAACAGAGAACAAACAGACATCTTGATAACTCACTGCTAACAGCTTTACAAGGTTAAGTTTCAGTTACGGGCCATACTCTGCTTCATTATCTGCTACTCTGGTAGGACAACAGATAGCTGCATGCAATAAAAAAGAAAAGTAGCAGTTAACGTTTATATCCTCTTTTAAGCCAAATTTTGATCTTGGGCTCTTTGCAAACATTAAGTCACCTTACAGATAAGCTGACACTCTTGCTCTGTTCTGGAAAACAAACCTTTTCTGCTCTCACCTTCTTCCTCACCGCTCCCTAAAGTCAATGGTAGGATGCTTCCCAGTCTCAGTTGAAACGGCAGGTTGTCTAAGGACACAGTCTAGATTCCCCAAGTAAGATGCAGCTCATTGCCCTGTAATTCTGAATGACATTTAATGGGACGTGAACTGAAATTACATGTGAGAAGGAAAGGGCTTAGTTGAGGTCTGACCAGCTTAAGGAGAGATTCAGGCTCCCCAGGAAAGTGGTGGAGTCACCATCCCTGGAAGTGTTAAAAAAAATGAGTGGACTTGGCACTTTGTGGTATGGTTTAGTGGGCATGCTGGTATTAGGGCAAAGGTTGAACTTGATGATCTTGCAGGTCTTTTCCAACCTTAATGATTCAGTGTGAGCATTCTGGAGCCTCAGGGACAGAAACTCATCTCACAGAACATTCATAGTAAAATCCAGGAGAAAAGGGAGCTAATGAAAAACAACCCATCTTTCATTATCAACACAATCTTGACCTTGGGTATATTGTGAAACTGCTTTTTGCCTTTTCCGCTTTTATATATTCTCTGTATTCTTTACGCATATAGGTGTAGCTCTGTAGTCTATTACTGTATTTGTAGCTAGTTGCAGTACCTTTTCCCTCCCCCGATAGGCAGAAAAACACATTCCAAACCCTGGGGGTCCGAGGCCCCTATACTATCTTGGCTCTTCGTGGGAGCCAAGGCTGAAACCAGCTCTTCGAGACACATTTTCATAAACAAAGTTTAGTTCCTATCTAAAGGGGGGCTACAAAAGCAATGGAACCAAAAAGGGGGAATTACTCCATCACTTGCATCTCTAATTGGGGATTCTTGTCAGCTAAGCTAATTTGCTAAACTTATTAAACTGTATGTAGCCTTTGCAGGGTGGGCATTTTTCCTTATCTGCCTCTGAACACCTCCACCAAACACCAGCCTTTATATTAGCTCCAATACTAATATTGTCTTGAAAGTGTATTTTTTTATTTCTAGGTCGTTAAGGCATCAGTACTACAACCACCTTTTGATATGATTTGACACGTATTTCATCTCTGTCTACAACATACGTGTAGCAACTTTGGAAAGTAGGCCTCATTTCATTAAGGGCAAAAAGGGTAACATAAAATGCATTTTCCATTACTGAAGTGGTATTATTGATAGGAGCAGTTGTTACAGGACAAACAAGTGTGTACCTGAGGCAAGGGGATGAAAAACCCAAAGGGACATAGTTATTCTATATCCACAATAGGCAGCTCAACCACATTTGCTTATCTCTTGGCTAAAATAACAAAAGACAACAGATTTTTTTTTTAAAGGTCAGCTTGTATTGAAATACCTCTGTAAAAACACCTGTAAGAGCGCAAGGTAGTACCAAAACAAAACAGATCAATATTATCTTTCTTTAAACTGTTAAACTTTATTATAAATTAAAATTTCTTTACAAAAAATTGCACATAATTGACCACTCTTAGGTTCTGATGCACTGGCATTTGCAAAAGTTTCTTTAATCTTCAAGTTTAATAGTCTCTGCCATGAGTCCAATGCAGAAAAGGGCAGTAAGCAACCCTCTTAGAGCCTTCAAGTGCAAGAAGCATACTTGTGGCCACGGCAGTTACACTTTCCTTAAGAGCGGCTGCTTTTGTTTTAAATCCTGTAATGAAAAAGTCTCAAAAAAGGTTTAAAAAAGGAAAAACCCAAAATGGACTATTTGCTTTTTACTGTAAACACAGCCCAGTAAATTAATCCCAAACACAGATCTCTCAGGCATCAGCGAGAGTGTCAAGTGAATCAGGAACAGCAAAACAAAGAAAACAGTAAATAAAAAGAAAACATAAAAAAATAAAGTCTGTCATTTTGATTAACTATACTTACGTAGATGACGTTATGAGAATCTGGCAGGGCCCAGAAGCAAGGCCAGACAGGAAGTTCATGTTTCCAGAGGAAGGTCATGTTAATTGTTTCCAGGTCCAAGGAAAGCAGACTGGAGACTTGATATGCTCAGCAATACTCATCTGCCTTACATAGATCTTAGGGCATGGATCAGCCTGAAGAACCATTCAACTGATTTTGGCATTTTATAGGACTTATGGCTGACCATACCCAGCGTTCAGTGATTCTTGTTTTCTGTTCTGTAAGTGTTTAAATTTAAAAGCTCATCTAGGCTGACTCCAACCTCTTGGCACTTGGAAACTAGTTTTCTCAGGTTATCAGTTTTACCTCCTCCTGATGCTTCAAACAAGAGTTGCTGAAAGAGATGGGGAAGCAGATATAAGATTTAGCCAGAGCCTGAGCATCACCACATCTATGGATATGGGATATGCAGAGAATTTAAATGAAACCTCAAACTGAATCATAAGGAGAAAACATTACATCTTTCCACAGTGTTGCACATAGAGGTAACTTCTGAAGGGCTCTCTGATATAAATGATGGACCTGTAAAATAAAAGCAAATATTACAAGTCAGCACAATTTCATGCACTCAAAATGAATTATTTGAAGCATAAAAATCTCTTGCAATAGTTTTTTAAATAGTTTTGAAGTCAAGCATTAAATTGCTACTAAAAGCAAAGGCAAGTTTATGTCTGACCTTAATTCTGACCCTTCTATGAACATTAGTTACATGAGGACACTCTATTTTTCTTCACAAGATTCTTGCCTCATTCATTGCAATGGATGGAACACATTCAGGGAATGAAGCAGCTTACTGAACATTTCTTTCACCACTCAATATGTAGTCTCAAGTCTTGTTTATTGCATATCAGCACAATCCTGCAATGAAAATAACTGTTTCATGGGCTTTTTTTCCTTCAGCATCTATCTATCTATGCTTTAACAATCAGTATGAATCTTTGTAACTCTCAAAAAAAAAGAAAAGTTTTACCATTTTATGGTTCAAAATAGAGGACCAAAATATTCAATACTAGTACTTACTCAAGTGTCCTTCAACTACAGGTATCTAAAGTCCCAACTTCAATCAGAGTCACTACGGGAGGTAGTTGTGGGCATTTTAAATATTTGTACCCATTTTCATATTCTTTTAACAAACCTTTACATGACCTATGAAGGAAATAAATGACGGGTTCTCCAGGAACAGGAAATCCAGAATCTGAATCACAACTCAATTTTAAACCAATATCCTACTTGTTTACTAGAAAATCCAGTTATCTGGAACAATCACTGATTTGTGTAAACAGTTTTAAATGCTCACTACATCCTGAACCAAGACCCCCACAAAAACCCAACGGCACTGCATGTGCCTACTTAAGTGATTTTACCACATACCGTATAATTAGTGAGGTGGTTGCAGAAGAAAACCGCAAGATTTCTTCTGGGTGTAATCCAGCTACAATGTTTCACATATGCCTCCATTTTAATTGGCTCACTTTCTTTAAGGGCCCTCTTTTTTATGCATTTGACATATATTTTTCTAACCAAACAAATCAGGGTTTTTTTCAGTCACCAGCCTTACTATAGGCAGTGTCTTAAGATGTAGTCCATCTAATACAATGACTGAAGCAGGGATCTGTGACTTATTACAGATTACACCAAACCATCAACACAGAGACAGAATTAAGGTTAAATAGGCAACCAAGCCTTTGGTATCTCTTGACTTTGAGCTGTTTGATCTAACAAGCCAAATAATTCTGCTTAGGGGACATTCTTTTTTAAACATTGTAGGAGATCGTAAAAAAGGAAAGAAAATATTTCATATGTGAGTTTAACAATAGCCATGCTACCCTTTATGGATCAGTTAAAGGTTTAATATTGATTCAGAAGAAAGACCGCTGACAAAAAAGAAGGATGCTAAGAACAAGTCACTACAAAAATGACACAAAACCAGATACAGCGGAGAAGTAGCACAAATATCACAAGCAAGTGATGAGTCACAAATCCAGGACCTCGTGACAACCCCCACCCCCAAAAACACAGTGTTTTTCCACAGTCAGAAGAGTATTTTGGAGGTGACAGCAACAATACCAGGAAGATCATTCTGTTTGGAAAGTGACTAAGTTGCTGTGCCCAAAAACTGCTTCTGTGTTTGTATACAGAGTAGTATTTCCCCACCCTATGTACTAACAAGGAAACCTATTATTTTTGGGAAAAAGGAGCTGGTGTCTTTTGCGTGCTCAGGTACTATGCAAACTCCTTACGCACATTGGTTTGGCAGACCAACGCTTCCAACTACTTCACAGAACAAAAGAATGGTTTGGGTTGGAAGGGACCTTACAGATCATCTAGTTAACAAATCCCCTGTCATGGGCAGGGACATCTTCCACTACACTAGACCGGGTTGCTCAAAACCCCACCCAGTCTGGCCTAGAAACCTCATCCCTGGAAGTGATCTACAACTTCTCTGAGCAACCTGTTCGTGTCTCACCACCCTCATGGTAAAGTTATTTTTCCTGATATCCAGTCTAAACCTCCTCTCTGTCAGTTTGAAGCTATTCCCTCTTGTCCTAGAACCACATGCCCTTGCAAAAAGCTCCTCCCTAGTTCTCTTGTCCACTTGTAAAGATAGTCATTAGCATCTTCCAGCACAAGTCTTGCTTCCCTCTGCTAGCACTTAAAATACAACAATCTCCTCCAAGTAAAAAAAAATAAAATGGGAGAAGGATACAGCCTTCCCAGTACAGGAAAGATACACAGAAAGAGTATACACAAATGCTCATTATACAATCCATTCTACCTTGACTGTCAAAGACATTTCTCACACTTGAGGCAAATGTTTTGGTGTTTATAAACAAAAGTATTTCAACTAACTAGAAATCTTGGATTTATGAGATGACCATTGCTTTGGATAAAGCCAAGGTATGGTACGTTTTACAGAATTTCATAATTACTCATTTTAGTACACTGTGTTGACTTACTTCTCTTTGTCCCATTAGAAAGCATTCGGCAGCAATGGCTCTGAGGAAAAGAAATATATAAAAACATTTATTCTTGAAATATTTTAAATGCCATTAGTGGCAGAATACTGACTGTGGAATGGAATTACTAATTCCTTGAGAAGAAACTAACTTCCAATGAGGTTAATCTATTGTGAAAAGATAAAAATAGCCATTTTTTAAAAACAACCTTACATGAGCAAGACATTTCAGTGGTTCCCCATTATGAACAAACACTGAAGAAAAAGATCAGTTCAGCATCACTGGATAATGGAGAATACTGCTATTGTGATATATAAAGGGGAGGGGTAGAGAGGGGGAGACAGAAGTCAATAGTTGAATTTAAAACGGCAACTTATAAATACATCATTCATATTTATCTGCATAATATCCATTCACTTAAGTTTCCCCAAGAGGGAAATTTCATCTCATTTTAAAGAAGTGACAGTATCTCTGTCTGCTGTAATAAACAGTTACTCTCTAAATAATAAGCTAATGAAAGCGAAGCTTCCAGCACAAGCCCAACTGGAAGGACATTTCAGATTTACCTTTGTGAAGTAAACCTTACAAACAAAAGCAATATCTATGAAAACAGATGTATGACTGTTGCATTACATTTTCCAGATGGCCAGGCATGTCGGGATATTATATGTAAACATCTTGGCTTGTAGTTTCAGAATCTGAACATTGCTCTCCTCCCAGTATCGCAGAAGTAGTCTGTAAAAGGCATTCATGACAAAGGAACACTGCTCTAATCACTTGGAACAGAAAAGCTATCCAAAGATACAAATACATTACACAAAATACACTACACCTAATCTGAGTCAAGAGTTACAAGTAGGAAAAAGCCCAAGCCACCATATACAATATTGACTGGTCATGCTCTCAGAACAAAACAAAACAAGTTAAGAAACACTTTCAGAGAATAATTAAGAAGTGCGAAATCAGATAGAAAACACGATCTTGGCATATTACAAGATTACAAGTGGATTACACATCCACTTTTAGCATGCACAAGGTAGCTGCACATATGAAAGGAGACAAATTAGTTTTATAGTCATGTGGCTAGAGATACTGTTCAGTCAGTTCTGCTCACCCATTTCATGCAGTATCAACATTGTCTAAGGGAGCTGCAAGTTCCATCTAGACAGAATCGCAACTTGGTTTAAAATGAAGCCATTCAACTTCATGTGCCAAAGGCAAGTGTGTCACACTCTCCCCATGCCCACAACCACACACACTCATTTCAAGCCTTGCTTTGAGCTCTTTGGGGTCACTGTTGATGATGAACAGTGTTTCGGGACTTTTCAATATTAATAAAATATTCACGCATTCATGCACGCACCTGAACACAATAAAAAATGGACTCTAATCCTGAAAGAGCACATTTTGAAATATTGTTCAAGTAAGAGTCAGTGCAATGCTTACGTTTACTGGTTGTTTCCCATCAGATTATTCTAAAATTACGACTTATCATTGCTAAAAAAAGTCAAGCCTTAAGGTAGCACTGTTATAGAGTGGTGTATCTATTTTTATTTGTTTAATGCTGGAACTATACTTGTAATAGATCATCAAGTAACAAGATTTTACTATATGATACTTCTCTACCCACTTGAAGTTTTGACCATTTGTAGTCATCATGTACAAGGCAGAGTTAATTCCTGTATAATTATAACCTGTCTGTAGATAGAACAGAATGTTGTCAAACCTAAGATTAAGATGATGTCAGAAGGCACAATATGCCTCAAGCAACATGCAGTGACAGAGGAGTAGTTTTACTTCTGTAGTAGAAAGCAAATCATGCATGTCGTGCACAAAAAACGATAGTTAAGTTAACCACCTGCCTTGATTAAAAGTATTTGTACATACCTCAGTGCAAGTCCAGGATTAGTAGGCATGGTAGAACAAAACCGTTCCAAGGTTTTGGAATGCTGAGATTTTGGAATGCAGCTCAAATAAAAAAGAATTACCTGTAGAATTTGAATTATAAACATTAATCCACTTTACAGCTGTTATTTTGCTAACAATAATGGTATGACAAACAATGAACATGACTAAAATGAATTGCCACCTTCAAACCTTTTTCCTCATGGGTACAGAAATCAATTTGTATAATACAAAGTTAGTGTCAAGTTGCTAGAACCACATATTTTAGTCCTTCTAGCCTGCACTTAGTCACTTTTTCCTCCTCCTTTATTCCTTCTGTTTCTCAACCACTACAATTTCTGTCATCAAAACTGTTTCCATCTGCCAGTGGTACAACTCTGCAAACCCTTCTTGCTAAACCATAACTTTTGTCCCTCACACATTTTCTCTTTTCTCTATAAAAAAAATCATTTATCATTAACATGCCATAAAGTTTCTCTTTGCATTACATGACCTTTATTAAAAAGGTCACTGCTAGATACTCTTCTGCTCAAAACGCTATGGTACTCAGACACTTCTTTCTTTTTCTAGCACTCAGTGTTCATATACTGGTGCTGTACTTGAACAAATAAATTACAGGTACCTGCTAACAGGTTATCAGCCTCTTTGTTTAATTAAAACTGTCCACAGACACATTTTTACCTTATTATGAAACTCATAATTGGTCCAATAATCAGCAGTACTAAACGGAATTGGGTATCGTGTGGGGACTGTCACCAGACATCTGTTCACTAGATCAGTAAAAAGCTTGAATTCTTGAACTTTGTTGGTGGATTCAACAACTTTGCTATTGAGAAAAACAAGGTAACTGGAAGAAAAAAAAAAGAAAAGAAAAAGGATGGTTCTGGTGGCCTTCACTTAATAGCTGAGATTAATTAACTTCCTTTCCTTAAGGACTTACTCCAACCAAATGTTCTGAACAGTTTCCTGCTGCATCACTGCCCCCAGAGCTGCTTCATAAGCATCCAGTGCTTCACCAACACTTGCATGAAGAGACTGGCACAAACTGTTTACATAAGAGATAAAAACTATTGCATGACAAACAATACACGTAATTACACATTAAGAGTATGACACAATCAAGGATTTCCCATTCTCAGATGCAAGAAAAAACAGTGATTGTATTTTAACAGTATCACGGATTAATTTATCAGTCAATTTACTAGAATGGGTAAGTCCCAAAAGCAGGTAACAAGGAATAATAAAGTAACCATGAAGTTTAAAATACAACCCTTAAAAACAACTTAAATATTACAAGTTGTCTTCTACTCTTGTAAAGTACCCTAGACTAATCCTTCTAATAGGAATTCTCTAACTGCTACAGAATGGAGACAAGTCTTGGGTTTCTGTTTGGAAAGCTCAAGAACAATAAATTTTGCAGTCAGATTAAAACCACTTGAGAAATAGTATCAGTCTCTGGCAACAAAATCAGTATTCTGAAACAAATGTTACCACAATCTGGGGTAGAAGCATACTGATTGTATCAGAGATAAATAAAACTGACAAGAAAGGTCAAAACCCCCACCTTCATTTTGTTTGTTTCTCAAAGAAACACACAGTTAAACCAACATACAAAACCTCATCAAACACAGGAGTAGTCACATTCTTGGATCATGACATGACAAAAACCCCCATATTTCAAACTGTAAAGTAACAGTGAAAAAAAGGTGAGACTTTCAGTAAGTAATGAAGGGGAAAAAATCTAACCACCTCATTCAGAAGGAGAATATAGAAATATAAAGTAAGATAGGGCTGGACGTTGCTACAGAACCTTCCTGACTAGAGTCACATAATCAGTGCCTGATTCCATCCTGCTTTCCCCAGGAATTATGAACTAAATCACCAGTTTGCTACTCTTTCTAAAATACTGTGTGTATGCATCTGTGCGCACACATACACATGTGCACACACACAATATGATCTTTCCAAGAAAAACATTGTTACAAGAGCTTTAAGGCTTTGCTGATTTCAATCTATTTTGAGTTGGTAAAAGTGAACTTTTATGTCTTTTGTCCTCCATACCTGAAGAAAGGAAATACAGACACATAGGCCCAGGTACCTAGGCACTTACTCAAAACAGTAGCAGAATTCAAACAGAGAAACACTTGACTATTAGCTCTGAGAGTAATTTAGGCACTTATTTCAAGAACACTTATCTTCCCTCTTAGAAGCAGGTGCTAAAATACAGGAGAATCTGAGCTTAAGTCAGGGTACCTTATGACTAAATAGTGACCTCAAGTGTTTTTGTAATAATACTTCCACTGTGTAAATGCCAAACCCAAAACTGAGCTTGTTAAGACATATTTTGTAAAAAAAAAAAAAAAAAATTAGAAAGTATTTAAGTTGGTATTAATAGACAGTGCAAAAAAAAAAAAAAAAACCAAACCAAAACATAAAGACCTTATAAAAGGCTTAGATTAAATTTTCTTGGAAACCATATATTTTACCTGTAAGTTGTCCACCAATTAAAAACCACAAGCAACAGTGTTGAAATTCTGAGGAGTCCTCACTCAGTATGTGAAGCACTATCATCCTTGCCCTCTCACTTATCTGAAAAGCCAAATAGCTACTTGTGAAGACTGACAAACCAAGACCATGAGGTGGTAAACTTCTTAAACAGCGTAAGCCAGTACCTCAGTAACCACAGTTAAGTAACTAGTATAAGTTGCAGATGGCTAATACTGTGGTGTCTGTCCATGGTGTATATTGCTGCTATCAAAAGGAATGATGAAAGAAAAAAAGCAAAAAAGCTTGTGTATACATGACTAAGGCATGTTCCTTTACAACCTCTTGCAGAGAAACAGGTCACCCTCCTGCATTACTTTGTTGTGGAATGAATCAAGGAGCTGGGGAGATGAAGACTAAACAGAAGGGAAACTTTTGTAAAGTAAAACTATTGTAAAATAAAAGGGAGACAACTGAAAGCCAAAAGAAGAACACTACTAGCAGCAGCAATCTAAAACAAAAGTAAAATAAAAAAATCATTTTCAGATTAACACACCTATTACCATTCCCATAGGTCAGAATTTCTGGAAGATTTCTCAAGTGGAAAATCTAAGTTGACATGCAATTCAGTTTCATAAAATTATCTCCATTGTGCAGCAGGCCAGTAGATTCTCTAAGGACTGGCCAATCATTTATTGAGAGAACCCAAGTGATACACCCTTAGGCAAGTAACAAAGACTCCTCTTTTGAAAATGCAATTTACTCAGACCCAATAGCTGTTTCTCAGAAACTCCTTAGAAAATCTCACCAGTAGATCTGCCACAGATATGGGATTTGCTGGTTAACAACATCATCTGTAAGATGTTCTTTATAGAGAGGTGATGTAAATTCAATTGGCATTGGAAAATTCAAGAGATATCTATAAGAGAAAAAAGGAGGAGTAAACAAGAATATCCTTCTATGTGGAAGAATCCTTTTTAGAAGTCCAGTTTCATGAAAAAACTAAAAAACATGCATTTTTCCTAGATTTTAGTTTAACTCTATTCAGATAAAATCTGTACAAAAAGCATTACACAGAAATATAGAACTAATTAATGTAGAAGGTATTTACTTTCTCATTATGTATAAAGTTAAATGTTGCCTTACATGACAGACTTCCCCCTCCCTTCATAAAATACATTATGTAAATAAATGTAAGCAAGGATAAAATCTAACACCTAACTTAGAGATAAAAACATTTCGAAAGCTCATCTGAATGAGCTTTAGCACAGGTTTTTGCCTTGACGACCTTCAGAGGCATCTATTTTGACCATAGGGAGCTTGAAAATTTCAAAACTTCTATCTTTCAATTAGGTGATAAAATTCAAGTGGAAAATAATCAGTCTATATATGACTGTCTCTTTTCATCAGTAATAACCTGATTAATAAAATGCTGGACTTCTTGACTGATGTCTTTTGCAAGTGCCTAAACAGTGTATTTTAGATATGCAATTTTGGGCTCCATAGTTGTAGGGGGAAAAAATAAACAAAACCAACTTTAGCATATACATGACTGATTTTCATTGCCCTAATCCAGACATACAATTTGCTTGCTGTTTTATCTTTAGATGCTCATGGTTTTACAAATTTGTGTCTATGCAAAAAGAAGTGTAAACCTTATACCAAATCATCATTCACTGAAGTATTGGCAAAACATGCCATGCTGAAAAATAGAATTTAAAAGTTCCAGACTATCATGTTATTCAAGAAAATGCCAATATTGCCAAAATTTAAACGAAAAAACTATTCTAAACATACCTTAAGAGATCCATGGGACCATGCTGTTGGCATGTATTCTCAAAGAAAGCTGCCACGAAATCTTGCAACAGTGGAAGAATACTGCTTGACCTTTCCTGTTTTGTCATTCGGGGTTTTTTTTTAAATAAAAAAAATTAACAATCTGAATATGGTTAACAGTAATTTGAACAAAGTAAATAACAAGTGGTGTGTCTATCCCTGCAATGCTACATTGTCTTCATTCTCTCAGGAATGAAGTTTAAATGGGTCAGTCAGCAGTAGAAAGAAGATGAAAAAATTATTACAGGGCGTACTTTTACTTTATGTTACTTCTTGCTTAAGGATATTAACACTGAATTAGAACAACCTGAACTATAAATTTATTATTTGATGTAATTTCTAAGATTATCTTTTATCATGTCACTTATCCTGGCAATTATACTTTTGCCATTTATATAAAGGAGTACTAGACGTTACCAAAAAATCATTAAGTTGAATCAATGTGACAAGCTTTTCAAACAACACAAAAACCGTAAACTTTGTAAAGCTAGCAGACCAGCAAGTAAGTTTTGAAGTGGAATATTACCTGTGAAACAAGAAATTTACACAACTGATAAAAAATTTCTGCATTCTGAGGATTCTTCTCAAAAGCTCCAATCCACAACTTGTGGGCATTGTCGCTCTGCTCCATCTGCAAATACACAGTGGCCAAACTCTCCAAGAGCTGACAGTTGTTAGGGCAGAGCTCCAGTAAAGATCTACAAAGTTCTGCAGCAGACTCCCACCTTAAAAAAAAAAAAAAGGCAAGTTTCCAAAACAGAAAACAAAAAACAACACAAAACCAAAAAACAAACAGAAACCAAAACAAAACAACAAAAAGTCAAGCACTTCAGTTAATAATGTCTTGAAACAACTTACCTTTCAAGAAGCTTCAGCAAAGCTATCATGTTTCTGTAGAGTGGAAAGCAGATGGCTATTCTTTTGTCAGCCTCAAGGCTTTCATCAGTACACGTTTTGACTGCATCTTCAAAACAAAGGCAAAGAAAGAAGCCTTTACACGTCAAGCAGTGTCGAAGTTACATGAAGCCTTAACATAATAAAATGTCTCCTTTTACATATGGAAAGTATGTAAGAGTGAAAAGATATTTCTGAGAGCACGGCTTTTACAAATTATTAGAAATAGATGATCATCTTTGGAAAAGCTCTTCTTTGCACTTACCACCACAGTACAAAGACAAATTTTTCCAGTTTCATCTCTTACTCATTTTAAAAACAGGAAACATCCTACCAATGAAACATTAAAGCAACATTACAGATAGAAGCATATCCCTAGATTTAAAATCACATTCCAGGATTTCCAGTGTAGCTGCTGAAAGCTATTGAGACAAAAGCTAATAGAGGATATTATTTTTCTCCTCAGCATAATAAAAAGTTATCCAATAATGAACAAACACCCGTTATCACAGCTAGACTGCCTCCACTCACACAGCTAGGCTACTCCCATTGATCCTTGAGTATTTCAACACTGCATTACCACTGGCAGCACAGATATATCCCCAGTGGCAACTCAATACTGCTGCTGGCTAACACACTAAATAATGACATTTATAAATAACAGCATTCACCTGCTACTATGAAGTCTACACCTCTGGCAGCACCACCACAAGTTGAAAACTCAATTTCTTCTAATATCTTCATTCTACATTTTTAAAAATTTATTCCATTTACTTAAACTGTGAATTAAGATAAACACACGCATTGTTCTGCCTCTTTTAAGGAAATACACTAATATTCCAGGAAAGTAACTTTCCAATAAGCACATCCTACTGAGTGGAGAAAAGGTAAGAAAGAATGACAACCAAAGCTTGGCTTTATGCTTGCATATGCCCAAGAAAACTAGCAATATCATACAATCACAAGCCACTGACTTTGTCTTTTTCTCTGAAGTACCATAGTCTATCAAGATAAATCTGTGCCTTCGAACCACAGATGAAAAACTCAGTGTGTTTGTTAAGCACCCAAGAATGTGGATTTTCCTTACTATTTCATTAAAATCAAAATGAAATATTCACTGGATTAATTCAATGGCTCAACATAGTCATCAGCAATATTGCACTGCCTTGAAATTCCAGAAGTTGAATAATACTTCTTGATTTACAGCATGTGAAGAATGTATGAAATATTTACCTCCTTAATCTTACCTTCAAACATAGCTAACAGTGTATCAGGATCAGTCTTCATATCTTGAACTGTCTGCCATGGTATTAAAAATGGCTCTTTGTGCACAATCCTTGAAGGACTCACATTAGCTGGATCATAGAACTTGACTGGGAGAACACCAAATTCAATTAGATGTATGTAAGCCAGCCAAGCCAAGCAACGGTCACTTGCAGTAAGGTGTTCAGATATTATCTTTTCATTTGCTGATTTTAAAGCATTCTGTAAAGGTTAAAGGAAATACATTACATTTCAACCACAAAGTCAGATTCAAGAATGAGAAAAGAAAACATGAAGAACAGATTTTAATATTCTCAAATCTTTTCCACAGATAAGACAGGAACTAATTCTTCATGTAAATCGGGCTCATATTCAGCTTACATGAATGCATGTCTATTTAAATTATGCATAGTTTCTAGCAACAGGTTCGGAAAAACCGCAGAAGATTGTTATTGCAAAAAGTGAAGAGAGACACTTTGAAAACATGCATCTCCCAACATGTATTCCGTTTTCCTGCTTTATTCTCCTATTACTTCCAGTTCCATAAAAGTAATACAATAGCTCTAGATACAACTCACCTACAAGCTGGATTCAACTTAGTATATCCTGCTAGGTTATGTGTGTTTGGGCCTGTTTGTTTGGCTTGGTGTTTTTATTTATTAAATTGTAGTTATAAAACTACTAAGCTACAGCTACTCAAGTCTACTGAAAGGACCACCACCTCTAGACATAACATTTTAAAATATGTTTTGGAAACCTTACTGAGAACAAGGATACTCTGGCATATTTTTCTACTAGTCATATGCAAAGATAGAACAGTCCACTTAAACTAGCAGATCCCAGACAAAATAATAAGAGTATGCAATTAAATGAAGTCTAAGCACAAATTTCTCCTAAAACAACAGAACCGCATGACTAGTGATGTGCCAACATTTTTCTGGACAAACACAGAATGATCAAAGAATGCATTTTCAAGGAAATGAATGTACTTGCAATTTATGAAAAATTCCGCAGGATGCCCATCCTGAAACAGGTGTTCTGAAAGCACTTCACTTATTCACTCCACAAAATACTTCCAAAAAATTGCTTTCAAGTTTTCCAATACACACTGTTTTTGTACTCTAAGGTAGCAGTTACCTTGAAATTATTTCTCTGAACTATGATTAAGTAATGTCTCATTAACATATTGTTTTCAACTACACTTTTCAGATTAATTTAGAAAAAACAGTTTGGCTTTGGGATGATGCTTTGCAGAAAGGTAAGGGAAACCAACCAGTGTTACTCTCCCATACACACTGGATTTCCATGTTAATTTGACACAAACAGTTTTTTCCTCCCTCGGTTCTTTTTATTCATTCAGAGTTACAGTTCTCAGTACATTCGGGGAAAGCCAGCACAGCATTGCACTTTCCCACTCCAACTGGAGCCAGATGAAAGCGTGAGGGCCTCACTCTGAGGACAGTGTCAGGCTGCAGCAAGCAGCAGGCGGCACCTGCTGGTAGGAATGAAACAACTTGCAACCGAAAGGACAGCTGCCACTGTGGGAGAGGATGATGGCCATTTCTCACCCTCAGACACACACCACTTTTATCATCTACACAACAGTTTAACAGTCACCTAAATTATTTCTACATATTTTTAGCCTGAAATAACTCAATGACTTTGGAGTTCATAGGAGCAATAAAATCTGATTTAACAGCCTCCAGATTTGAAAGCAGGGCAACTGTTGGATAACTACTATGCTCTTTCCAAGAAGTACTGGTTTGATAATTTCCATAGCAATTTTGAATACCTGAGGCAATATACTACTCACAGGCCCTTCACTGCAAAAAACTGATCCATGACTTATTCGAAACCAAAAAATAAAGCATTTCCCTGGGAATTATTTGAGACACAGTAGTCTAGGCTACTAGCTACAAGAACAACAAAAAGAGACAACAAAACACTCAAAGGTATATCCAGATTTTTCAACGGCATCATAGCTCAAAACAGAAGCCTCTATTTGTTGAAAGAATTCTCCTAGTGGAAGGCACAGTTCCTCTAAAATTGGAACTATCGCAGTGACAAGCATTAAAAAGGTAAATCTATGAAGACACTCTGGGGGTGGTAACTTGGAAGTACCTGCAGCAGAACAAGAGCATTCTGATGTCTTCCTGTAAACAGGTTTAAATGAACCCTGTAGAGGAGAGTCTCCAGCAGCTGAAAGGACACAAGATTTGGATTTTCTCCTCCCCCTGTCACTTCCGTTAGGAACTGTAGCATCCTCCCACATACATAGTCTTTTCCATCAAAGGAATTCTCCAAATTCAAAAACTAGAGAGAAAAAAAATCATAATAATAACAATCATAATACAAGTAAAGATTCTATGTTAAAGTCTAAAAATCACATAGATCACAAACTTCTAATAGCATCTTCTGCTATCTTATGAACCATGTTTCCCTCCCTCACACCAAATTTTCATATTAAACCTCAAAAGATACCACTTTTAATATTACAAGAACAAAGAGCCAAATTTTGTAAGCAATGTAACATCTTGATTTTAAATAACTTTTATTATCTGAGGAAAAGTGATGATTTCTAGAAATAACCTGCAAGAACCTGAATCACTTTATTTTCAACTTTTGAGTTTTCAAAAAGCTACCATGCTTTTCATTTCACACTTCCCCTGTCATACATACTGACTTTATACAGTAGAAAACACACACTTAAAAGAACATTTCATATATACTTTGAAATTTTTACTTACTGTCCACCAGATTTGATAAGAGGGAGCATATTCCACTGCTGTTTCACACATTTCCTGTATCTCCTCCTTGGTTCCCCTTTTCGAGAAAAGTCTGAGATAATGACACCAGATTTCAGGATTTTCTTTATTGTTCTCAAGGGCTCGAGCCAAAACATTTAAAGTAGAATCTAAACACTCAGATGATGAGCTGTAAAAATTAAGAATTTTAAAAAGCACTCACATCAACTGTGTTGGTATTATGACTTACACAATATCAAATATGAAAACGGATGCTTTTAATTAGAAGTCACACACAGTATGCCATCTTTTTTTACATGCATTGTCCTTCACTATCAAGGCTTCAATGCTTCAAGCAAGTTTTCAGCCTTCAGAGGTTATCAGGTACAATTACTATAGTGCACAGAAATAAGTATTCTATGAAGATTTCCAATTCAAAGAAAAGAGTCTAAATTAATTGAAAATGGGTAAGATTCATCTGTAAGCAAAGTTCTCAAGCTGCAAGGATATAAAGGCATTTACATCATACAGGCTTAAGAACTTAAGCAGAGATTTTAAAGGTATAGTAAAGTAAGTTATATCTCTGTTAAAAATTTACTTTCTACGGTCATTAAATATAAACCTTTATTTCAGAATACAGTTCTCTAAGACATTAAAAAAGAGACATTTTCTTTTTTGAGATAAATCATGAGATAATACCCATCAAGTAATACAAGATTAGCTGAAATAACTGACTATACTACAAACAGAGCTGAGCTTTAATTCATAAATACATCTTGCATAAAAACACAGAATGCTTTTGAGGTCCATTTATTCTGAAAGCATCTTTAGAAATTATTTTGCATAGACATTTATAAGAAAAACACAAGTCTCAAAAAAACCCCTAACAGAGTAAACCATGCATAAGTCTGAAGCTTTCCCAACCCCTTCTATCACTACTTCCACCTACTACAGCAGTGAAATTTCTTCAGAGTACTGAGGAAGGGGGGAATGGGAAAGGCGGCTGTTTTAAGAAAAGGATGAATATCTTCCACTAGGTTTTCTCCCTTCTTTTCTTAGTTGTTTCCCAAGTACACTTATATTTGGAAGGCATTCTCTTCTCATGCTGCCAGTTGCTGGTAATACTTTCCAGCACTGGCCTTTCCAGTTCTACCCCTTCTATTGTTCAGCCACCTACTGATACAGCTGAACTGATCTTTTGCTACATTTTCCATTACCCACAGTTTAAACAAAGTTTTAAAGTACAAATGATCCTCTCCACTCCCCTTGCTGCCTGCTGCAGTTGCTTAAACGCACCTCACTATTAAAACTGAAGTCAATTGCCATAATGGATGAAACCATCATGACAGAATTCCTATTTGAAATTTTCTGATTGCCAACAGAAACACAGTACCCTGCAGTATAATTTTAAGGAAGAGAAGCTAAGAGAAACTTAGAAAACCAAAGTTAAAAAATCACAAAATAAGAAACCAAGTGCTCAATTGGACCAGGGATAAAACCAACCAGCAGAACTGCTCTTATAAGAAGGTTTGCTGATGAAAGTAATTTCAATCATTATTCCAACCATTCACTCTATAGAGGCGAATGATTTGAGTTGGTTCACTTTTAGTGCTGGAAATACAACACTCCACTGTAATCTTACACTGAGCACTTTTCAAATAATCACTTCTCTCACACTACTTGCCATCAACTTCCATTCTAAATCAGAACCTACCCAAAGATAAAACATCAGTGTAATTTATTACTCATATACTACACTAAATACAGTAGCAAATATAATCTAATCTATTTTTTAACCTGCTTTTAAATAATAAATTATTTGTGGCATTTTTGAAGGAAGTTCTTTAACATCAAATAGGAAACTTGATGATAGCAGCATGGGTAAACGCAGTAAGTGTCTAAAATGTAGTAGACATACCCTTCATTTTGATTCAAGTATTTATATGCAAGTTTAATCCAAAGCTGTACATCACAGGGGTTTTCTTGGACACTTGCTTCCAAGTTGGAAATGTCATCAGTCTCACTTGTAAAATACCGGACGTCATCTGGAGTCACCACGGCATCAAGCCCTGGAACTCTTTTTTTATGTTCTGTGGGATGGGCTGTAAATAATGTAAAATAAGAGGAAAAAAAGAAAATTTCCTTTTCAAAACAGAAGTAACCTGTAACTGACACAAGGTGGCATTTATGTATTTCAAATATAGCCATTGATCAGAGCTAAACAGAATTGTCTCAGCATCCTTCAAACTGTGTTGCCTGTAGAGAACTGGTTATATTTCAGATGTGAAGGAATGAAATACAGAGCAGTAAAGGCTGCCTTGATCAACAGACACCAACTAAGGCAGTTCATCAGGCAGCATTAGGAACTAGACACATTTGACAAAAATTTATCTCAATTCTGAGTCTCAAAAAAACCCTTTTTTGAGGATTTGCTAACAAATCATAAAGCTCCTACTTGCAAGAGTCACATGTGAAACATTGTCAGGTTACTGACCCTCTAGCAGCTTCCAAGTCTCAAATGCTGCTTAACAGCAGCTTTTTTTAACTTCTGACCTCACACCAAATAGTAACTCTGTACAAATTTAAAAGATGCTACGAACACTGATGTTTTACTATTTAAAGTTTGGGGGGGAGGGGGAAGGAGAAGGCAGGGATGCTGAGGGAAAATAAAAATTTTTTAAAATCCTAATGATGTATGAGCAAGGCTGAAACATTCTAGGGAAACAGTCCTTATGCTCTTTTTAAGAACAGGCAATTAGAAATTCCACTTTAATTTCCAGTCACATTAAAGGGAAAAATCTAACAGAATTACAAGTGTAGGTTAACCTTTAGCCAAAAATCTGTGCAAAATGAAGTTTGCATACAGGAAATATAAAGTCAAGGGATCTGATAAAAGCACTGTTTTTCTCAAGAACCACTTTAAAAATCAAGTGTTAGGAAGAGGTGAGTGGATATTTTCCTCCAGTACTCTTTTAAGGGGTGCCATACATCCAGATTACCATATTTAATAGGTCCAACAAACTGTTCCTCTTCACTGCTGCTACTTTCTAACAGAGGTTTTCTCCAGTACTTTGGCCTCCATTTCCTTTTTTCTTTCCAAGTTGTATGTGGAGGGGCTGTAAACAAAGTAGTAGAAATTCTTTTACTTTTCTGTAATCAAGGGTAAAATATTTTTCCTAATAAACATTTTAGATAAAAGGATTCTGTGAGTTCAAAAAAGTATATAAATTCCAATACTACTTAATTAAAATTTATTGTGCTTAAGTGCATAAATAAATTATACAAGTGGAACTCCGAAACTATTATATTATTGCCTTAAAACAAACTCTGTTGCCTTTAATTTACCATAATCAGAATTCAAAATACTGAGATAAACAAACTAAGCAACAATAAAAAATATTCTTGGTTTACAAAATCATCAAGGTACATATAATTTTTAGAAGTTCATATATATTGTATTTAATTGACCAAGTTACTTACTGTGACTTTTACTCTCGTTGACATTGCTGGCCAGGAGAACAGCCATCTGATCCACTGACATACGATCCCGGTTTATACCAAAAAGTTTTTCAACGTATTTTTCTGAAACAAGAACATGTGTAGCTTAGGTAAGCGTATAGATAAAAACAGTTAAGTAACTTCACAGCAATTTAACACAGTCTACACTAAATTTATGAAATATGACTGCTTTAAGAGGTACGGTGATTTAACACACTGGCACAAAGAAACGAAAAAAGAAGTTCTGTTTGGCAACTTGCCTTTATGGCAAAGGCATTGTTATAAAACTCCAGTTCCACAGAAAGAGATCAGTCCAGTAGAAACAGAAAGAACTGAGGAAGGAGACATGCTCATTGCTCCCCAGCACCCTGAATCCCGGCAATAGTTGTTTGGGTTTTTTTGAGTGAAATGTTCCTCAGATCAGTGACTGTTTTCTTTCTGTAACACATGCAAGGACTGAACGGGACAACCAAAGAAACGTCTTTTAATGAAACCCGTTCCCTTCAGAAATGAATCTTTAGATACAAAAGGAACAAAAGACTCTTAATAACCTGTAGCAGCGCTGATTTCCTCATCAGTGCTTTTTTCTGAACAGCCAATCAGTTCTAAATTGTAAGACAGAATATCCTGAAAGAGCTGCTTACGGCTAAGAGTGCAATCCTTCATGTGCTGCCTAAAACAAATAAATAAGCAATTAATACATTCATCATAGCAACAAATTATTAAGAAAGTTTTAGTACACACTTGGGTGAAGCATAAATACCTACAGAAAAAACTATCATTTGCCCTGAAATTTGGCTGAATACATCTGGGCCTTGTCTAAACTTAAGCCTACATAAGCAACTTAATCCTAGCCCTCATTATTTCACTACAGCCTTACTCTTTAAATTACATGTCTACACACTCATTTTGCAGTAACACAAAACTACAGTATTTAGAACTTTCCAGTTCAAATGTGGTAATTATAAGAATTAGACATCACTTTGTATTTTAAACAGTCAAACAACGGTTTGATGACAACAGCTAAAAGCTGATTCAGAATAGCTAAAGTTCACTCCTATTTTTCCAGTACTTAAAAGTTTCCAAATTGAGTTCATTCCTAATCATTTCATGTCCACTTTTTAAGTATACTGCACGACACTGTTAAACAAATGATTTTTTAACACAATTTAACACCAAGCTTTAAAGAAACAAACTTAGCCAGTATTTTCCCAGGAAACTAGAATTACACTACTACAATTTTTTACTTAATCATGTATTTGGTATACACTTTTCGTCTCTAGTGTCCTCAACAGTATCAACCACTATGTGAGGTTCTACAATGAGTTGAAGTTTTGCTGAAGCTGTATGAGACCAGTTCTATTTGAATTACTAGAAAATGGTGAAATATTTTCTAACAGGCCATACTATTTTTCTAAATTTACATCTGAAGAACCTCCTCTTTCTTCATGACTTAGATGAAAGGGGTTTTTCTTCGAACTAAGTATTTGCAATAGGGTATTAAAAAAAAATCTTCTCTAGAACTTCTGAGTAGGATCACATATCCAGATCTTTTAAAGAAACCCATGCTTATTTCAGACTCAGAGTCAGACATCGAGAAGAGAGGTTTAGTTTAAGTCAAGAAAATTAAAAAGAACTCACCACTGACAGTCATCATCATTACAGGTGCCTGTTAAATCAAAGCGGCAGAAACACTGTTTTGGCTCAATCATGTTGCTATACGTTATTGAACTGAGGTACAACTTTTCCTTGGTACGAAAATAAGGACTAAACCTAAAATGAAACAGCAAATTATTGTAATAAAGTACACAAGGCAAGACATCCGTTTTCTAAACAAAGTAATTTAAAACTTTCCATAATAAATCTCATTATTTCTGAAGCCCTGCTACTAACCAAAAGCATCATTAATCTACAGGCTAAAAGCAAGGTAAAAACAACAGGGAGAGGAAGGGAACAAAGGAGTACTTCTCAATCTAATTAAGTTCTACTCTAGCATTCTCTTCTCCTTAATACGAAAACAGGAAGTATAGTAAAAACTTAGTATGAATAGCAAACTACTGAAAGTGCATTTTCAGTGGTTTATAGAAAATCTCATGCTCCAGTTAGAGTAAGACCAACATCAAATAGGAATGTAAAGAGAACTATTAAAGATTAACTTGGAGAAACAGTGAAAAAAAAAAGAACAACATATAAACAGACAAAACCAGTTTTCGTTGAGCAGACTAATTGTCAGGAAATTGAGTTAGGAATTGAAGTCATAACCCACAAGTCAAAATGAACACTCCTGTAAAGATGGCATTCTCCATCTTCTGCTAAAAAGCATAGCAGTAAAAAACCTGAAGCACATGGTAGGATACAACTTCTCCAGTGTAAATTCCAGACTTTTGTTTTCTAGAATTTGATATGCAGGAACGAAGTTCTCTTTAGTCAAAAGACAGATGTGCCAAACTGATTACACTTCCAGATGTTAAAGTCAATTCAAGATTAATCAATCACTGCGGTTATGCCTCTTTCCACTGAGCAGGAATCCAGAAATAGATGATTGAGCCAATTTTGACTCAGACAACGTAAACCCTAGCCAAGTTCGAAGTCTGCATAATTGAAATATGCTTCTTGGATTCACATTGCTTCATACTGGATATAAAAATCCTGTTTTCAAAAGTTTAACTACATTTTTAATTTAGTTGTATCAAACACCATGCAATACAATGTAAAAGCAGCATATTGCACAAAAGCCAAGGGACTTATGCACACCAGAAAAAATGACTGAATAGAATCATTAGATTCCCTAAACCAGACAATATTGTTTAGGGACAGTCAAGTTTCTCACTATGACTTGTCTTTCTGTACATGCCTGGGTATCAAGGAGAGCACTGAAGAACATCTGAACAGAAACATATATATGCCTAAGTCAATGAGCTGGTACAGTCTTCATACCTGTAGGATTTAAATAGTAGGAGAGGACTACGATACGGCCCAAATGGAAACGGTTTCACTTCAGTCTGTTTACTTTGTGACGTAAAGAAATCCATGTCCACTGAAATTTCCTAGGAAACAGATAAACAGATATCCAGCAATTGTAATACCACCTAATAAAGACAAGCTTCATGTTTAGTTGCAAAACATTTACCTGACCACACAACTGATCTTCCTTAGGCACAATAAAGGCAGTACTTTTCATTAGCAGTTCTTTCAAGCTGTCAGCTTTAGCATAAAGTTTTTTCAGTTCATCAATATTCAACCCAAGGAACAGCTCAGGCTCCTCTGAAGCCTTTTTAGAAAGTTTGTTTATAGTTTCTTGTTTTGGAGTGTCCATGTGTTTAAGATTTGGTTTAGTAAAAGAATTAGATTCTCTGAAAGATCTCCTTCGTTCTCTGTTTGAATTAGACAGAACTTCATCATCAAAGTAATTTTCTTCACTGTCCAAAGTCAATTTGTCCTGTGTAAGATCATGAAGTGATGGCTGAGGTAATGCAAATTCAGATTCCTCTTCTACTTGAGGTGTAGTATTTGATTGTTCCTTTGTTTGAAGTGCACGGGCCTCCTTCAACTTCTGAATCTTTAGAGCATACTCATACTCTAGTTGCTGCAGTCGTTTTTTCTCTAGTGCAATCAATTCTGCTGAAGGCTTTTTTGGACTTGATGCAGGGGAGGTCTCCAATTTCAACATTTTGCTTGGCTGAAAAAAAATAATTCCTTTTATTTCATTTTTTCATCTACTGATCTATCGACAGGAGGTAAAGACATAGGCAAAATATTTAATTCAGAGTTTATACAAACATATTTTAAACTCCTGCCTGAAGATTTCAACAAACAGCAGAAAAACCACAAAAGAGTTTGCCACAATTCAACTGAAACTTGCAGCTTTTGCAATAAAAATTACCCTACATCACGGACGTGACTTCAATGGAAGTTCTGGCCCCACTTAAAAGGTGAGCTATAAAACAAGTACGCACAGTGACGCTGGGAGTGGGAGCACTGAAATTTACAAAAATATTTTAGCCTTGTTTTTGTATGTTTTTTCACAACAGTATCAGATCCCCTCTGCAGCAACTTTGCTTGATAGTTTTAACAAGATCATTGATGTATACAGACATGTATACATCAGTATTTCCTTCCTTCTTTCACAGGCATATGACCCCTCTTACTATTTATCTATGAATGGCATTCCCCTAGCATAGAAATGTAGGCTTTGAACAGTTTTCTTCCTCAAATCATAAATGCTTTTGTAAAATTCTCAAAAAAAGCACAAAACCAATAGGAATATTCCTTACGTTGTTTCTGAAATGTTCTCCTGAAATTCCATTTGAACTTTGTTAATCAAAATTGACACCCTTTTCCAGATAGTTTGGTTTAAAAACAAGCTGACTTACACCAAGATGATCGTGCTCTAGCTTTCGTTTCCCAATTTCCTTGCTTGCTACTGCTTTTGCTCGAGCAAGTTCTTCTCCATATTTTAATGCCAGAGCTTTTTTTACTGTAACTCGTTGTTGAACTTTATGTATCTGAAAAAATAAAAATAAAAACTAAATACTACAGCAAGATGCAACTTTACAGATATGACCAGATAATAAAATATAATTACACTGAATTAATGAGATATAATGTAACTAGATGGGAATTAATGACTAATTCAAAGAAAGCCTACTGCCTCCAAAAATCAGGCGCCCCGTTTCAAGATTTACAACTCTAGGTAACAGAAACATTTCAAAGTGCAAGTTACATGTTCCTGAAGCCTCTTGAGAAATGCCTTATTAGCATTCAAGATCTTCTCTGTCGCTTGTAGCTGTTCAGCCAGTTTGTTAATTTTATTTTCAGCAATTCGAACATTCTCTCTCTTCTTGGCTTGTTGTTGCAATAAATTTTTCAAGACAGATTCATCCTTCATCAACAGCATTCTAGAAGTAGAAAAGGAACGTTAAGAATCTTTTCCAAAGAGAAGTTGCTTAGAGCTACTGCTGCTCCTCCAAAACCCCAGTTATTTAAGAACACAGCTCTCCTCACTTATAAACAGACAACAAATTAAGCCTCTCCAGATAGTCCTAACATCCATAAAACAGTAAATACTGTCAGTACATACAGCATGTTTCAGCATCCCAAGTTCAGCATGTAAGTATAATGCAGATGAAAACATTTGTTACAAGGACAGGGGAAGGTAAGCAAATGCTCTGTTTTTAATATAATGACAACCAAAACACACATGTTCTTGCTTTCTGTTAAGTAACGACTTAGGGAACATGCACACATTAACAGATTACAAGCCACAATACTATGGCATGACAATAGAGTAGATAAATACAAAAAGCCATGCATCAAAGGAAGCAAGATAAACATTTAGGTATATGGATGCAGATAAAGAGAGGAGGGAAGACTGTGCTTCAGTTCATGACTGACCACAAACCAGTTTGTTCACAAGACCATACAAAAATAATCAAGCGGCAAAAGAAGCTAAGAGGATGCAAAGCACTTATACTTCCAACAGTAACTTGAAATTTGGGTGAGAAACACGGATGAGGCATGCCACAAGAGAAAAGCCATACAGGGAAAGCTTCAAACAGCATACCCATTCTGCAGAAGCACTCATTCATTTATCAATATAGTTATACAGATAAAGACATATATATATAAACAACAGGCATAACTCATTGAAATATGCTATCCTCAAAGTGAACCAGTAGTGAAAAGAACACTCATTTTTTAATATTTCAGAGTTCTTAGGTAGCACAAATCATATTCTAGTCACCGAACATAAACACATCTGAAAACGGCATGACAAATCATACTTAAAAGTTATCAAACACCACACTGGCATTACAACACAATCCCTTTTGCACAGCAATAGAATTAAAGGCTGAATAGTTCGAGACAAAAGGAAATCAATCACCTGCTGTATTTAAATGCTACACATTTAAAAATATTATTTACTCTTTCCATTTTGCTAAGCAAACAAGGTAGGGCTTACACCAGTGAAATGCATACCTGTTTTTCTTTAGCTTTGCTTCTGCTTCTGTGACTTGTTTTGTCACTACTGCTATTCTCCCAATTCCATCAACTTCACCATCAGAATTTGCAGGGGACGAATTGTTCTTCACTGGATCAGACTTAATTAAGCGCTGTTTCTCACGACTGAAACAGAAATGTTAAAAACAAGGATGCTCAGTAGCTTCAACATTCATTTTAATGTGTACTCCCAAGAGTTTTTAGATCTTTGAAAAGAGTAGCAGGACAAGATTTCAAGTTAAAAGAAAAAGTACTTTGCATAGCTGCAATCAGTCAGTAAAAGTCAGTTCAAATCCAAGGATTTTCTTTAGACTTCTGTGTTGTCTGTCTTACAAAAAAATTCGGGGGGGGGGGGGGGGGGTAGGGGTGAAGCTGAAGGTGATAGCAACATTTTCAAATACAAATTTTCCTTCAAGTTACAAAAGTAGACTAGTAAAGGGCCATAAATAAAATACATTTTACATTAGCAATTAAACTAAGTTGTACCTGGCAATCTCTTCTTTTAAAAGTCTGTATTCTATTTTCTTATCTTCTGGCAGAGCCTCTGGAGTTCTCATTGGATCATTTTCTTTTTCTGATTTTGGAGGGGCTTTGATTTTTGATGCCTGTTATAATGAGACTCAAGTCAGTACCAGTCACATTAGTATAAAATACAGCCATCAAGTAGTATTTTTAGAAGGAATTTCAGCACAAACGTAAAGCTGTTCAAGGCTAATAAGATCTTTTAAGCCAGTACTTTTTTGCTTAATGATGCACTGAATTTTGATTGAAAAAAAATCAAACCAAAATGTATTACAAATTCTATCTTCAGGATGCCATCTTCAACAAAAAATTTTGATTAGCTCATGCAATCCAAATTACAATACGATTTTCCAGACAGGAGTAATGTACTCACTCTTAACCCCTTCTGATGCAATTCAGTATTTCTTGACCAAATTCTAAAGTTTAAATTCCATATACAAAGAAAAATCACTACAAAATAAACCTATTAAAATGCTGACAACACTTACCTCAACATTCCTCCTTGCTTCTTTTATCATAGATTCTAGTCCTCCAAACACACTGCTAGTTGAGTTAGAGGGCTCTCCATCAGACTCACTGTCATCTGAGTCATTTAATGTAACCACAACAGACTTGTGTTTTGGAAGCTGCAGCAACAAGGTAAAAAGTTTTATAGTAAGAAGGCAAAGTTAGAGACACAGGTGTAACTGAGGACAAACTTCCAGACTAAGGTTAACTCCTTTTGTTACCGCGCACACCAATTCCACATTGTAAGAAAAAAAAATTAGCATTTGTGCATCTCCACAAACAGTAATACTGTACCTACTCTTGATACTCTAACTACTGGAAAGGTACTCCAATGTTTCCAACCTACTTCCAAGTATCTGCAGCACATTTATGGCTCCATGGTCATAGCATACAAATCTCAAACATCTGACTCCTATATTTGATTATTTTAATTGCAATTAAAATTATCATTTCCAATAATTTTTTTTAAGTAACTGAGAGGTAACAACCAATCAAATCTGCATTGGAAATGGTGTAGCAGACATACCCAAACTGCCTCGTCTTTCTGCTACATAGTTGTGATGTCTCTTGTCCCAAAGTTGAATAGTGTCTATGCTAGTCTGGATAAGAAAATAATTTAACTATATAAATCATCTCTTAGCTCATTGGTGTATTTTGTTGCTCTCCTCAACTATAAATTCTTGCTCCAGTGTCAAATTCTCTCTAGAAGAGCATATGGATTATCAAAGCCACTAATAATTCAAATGCTTAAATGAAGCTTCACTCTTCTGTGCTGTTTCACAAGAATACCTAAGTCTGCTCTTCACATGAGCTGAGGTCAGTTTCAACTCACAGTCTTATTAGTAAGAAGCACCAGTATTTCCTCACCGTGATCACTGCTCGTGGAAGCCTCGGTACTCTAACAAACTTTGTATTTTGCACCCGTGGCTGAGACACAGTATTAATACTGACAGCAGACAGATTGCTTCTTGGCACAGACTGCAAGTTGTCTGGAACAGGAGGGGAAGGTGGACCACTGTTACTTGATGTTTCCTAAAAAATAAAACGAAAATATGGTCTTAAAAATACGCACCATACCTAGCTATTTTAAAAAACATCAGTATAAATGAGACTGTTTCATACATGTCTTGGAACTTGAAAATGTGATTTAGGCAGACTATCCAAATGTATTAGACAAACGTTGCAATTCTGCAGTAGTATCAAAAAGGCACACAAGGGTAGGCCAGTTAGTCACAGGTCAGTGGCAAAAGACCTTTAAATAAGGTCAAAACCAACATATACTTTCAAAAACACAAGTTTAGCTTCTCACTCCAGAGGAAACCCTCAAAATAACAAAAAACCAAAACAGTTAACCTCTCCCAACTCCTTGTCCAAGAATGCTGAAACAAAGTTATTTGTTTTTCTTTCTAACTGAAAGTTGAAAAGTAATACACATTTTCTGGCAGAAAATACCCACTCCCTCGAACTCACTCCATTTTCAGTACCTTCAAGTTTTAAAATTGCTTCAGAAATAACAGGCAAGGTGTAATTTACAATTCCAGGGTGGCTCTTGTTGATTTTTTTTTTTTAAGTCTCCAGAAACACAGCATAAAACCCCTGTAAGCCTCACTTAGCCAGTCACATCAAAATTTTGGTCAAGATTGCCATCTAGAGGCTTACATTCAAAACCTATAATAGTACCTCAGCTCTGAAAGCACGTTTGTTGGCTAGAGACTTGAGTAATTCTTCTCTTAGGAGCATCTCCTCCTCCTCTTCCTCATCAGCAAATGGAGGTTTTGGTGGCTGTTCAGGCTCTTCAGGGGGCAGAGGGGGAAGAGGCGGAGGTGGCTCAAGAGAAACACAAGGAATACCCTCCATGTAAAGATGGCTCAAAGTCGGCACAGGCTGAGAAAAAAAAAGTAAAACAAGGGTTTGAAATGTGGAAATTACGACTACTTTATGATTACTTAGCGGAGGTTGAGACCTAAATTATTCCATGGTTTAAAAGTAACCTAAACTGTGTCAGTTTAATTAACATTCAAACTGCATTTATATCACTGTCAAAGGCTGCCACTGAAGAGTCAGTAATTTCTCACAGAGGTTAATGGAAGCAGTGAAGTCAGATTTGGATAGTGGAAGCTGTGGAGACATACAAACTAAATGTAAATGAGAACCTGAACCAGAGATACTCTAGCCAGAGGAATATAGTTGACCAGAAGTCTTTAAACAGTTTTATGAATCTGTCTTAGCTAACAAAATTACAATTTCTCTTCGTCAAAAATACAGAAGCTGTCATGAGAAGGAATGGTACCTTTCTATTGCTTTTCTAAGAAGAGTAACAATCATTCAGTGAAAAAAACTGGTGGCAAAAAAACCCCCACACTAATTCAATTTCTACGTGGATTCTTAGGTGAGAAGAGAGAAAAAGTCAAAAAGCACAGAGTTTGAAGGACTGATGAGCTATACTTTTTGGCTTTCCCCCCCTCTAGGGAACAAGTCAGAGAATAAGCTAATCTACCTACATATGTGGCCTAGAGATAAGAGACAAAGTTGCCTTATGTTAGTAGACCCAATTCTTTCTTTTTCCTTATATGCTTCAGACAATTTTTTGCTTTCTGTATGAAAAAGCACAGCTCGAACAATGAAGACAATTACAATTCAATAGGTAAAACCTCCATTGGATCAGCCAAAAGATAGCTGAAATAAAGAGTTTTAAAAAAGCAACCACAAGTCTAACAGATAGTTCAAGGAAATCATTAAAAGAGAATTGTATCAAAACTGAATCTAAATTTAATCCTAGCTTTAGCATTAGAAATCAGATACAAAATGAGAATTATCAAGATTACTTACTGGAATTGGAGGAGGCAGTGCCAAGGAAATTGGTGGTACTGGTGGTGGAAAATATCCTACTGGACACTCAAAGAAAGGAGGCTGCACTGGGGAAGAAGCTGAAATTAAAATACTGAATGTAAGAAATCTGACAGGTATTTACTACTAAACAGCTCATGCTTTATGCTTCAACTGATTTAATGTTACAGGAGACAAATGTTTTTACAATGTACTAATTTCGAAGGTAACAACAAACACAGCACAGTATATTTTTTTAATATATATTTATATTTTAAAAGGAGTAGTTATATTTTCTACTATTTTTGTACATATAAAATGTAAGTACAGACAACCAGTACTGCTAAGGTAACGCAGCCTTCATATTGGATTTAATTTGCGAGAATTTACCTTCTAAAACAAGGTATCTCAGTAGTCTGATTAATGGCTACCAAAAATACAAAAGACCACACACTAGGACAGAAGCAGACCCAAAGTACAGCTGATAAATTCTGAAACATTAAATGAGAGATTGAGATGCTTTATCAATAGAGATATGCGTAGCTTACACATACAAAATAGCAGGTGTAGTATTTTAACAAAGCAATGTATAAGGAAGGCTGACAAGAAAGGAGAAAAATGAAGGGAAGAAAAAGGAAAAAAGGTGGAAGATGGAAAGCAAGAGGAAAAAAAGTAGCCAATAAAGTAGTATGCTTAATGAAGTTTCCTCAACTCTCCACATGTTGAGATGGAGCACAGAAACCCAACTACCTTAAATGCACCTCAAACTCAAGAGCCAATAAATGATTTAGGCTGGAAAAGACTTCTAGAAGATACATGACCCAGCAAAGGTGCCCAAAGCAGGGCTGCCCCCAAAGTCAGGTTGCTAAAAGACTTGCTGAGTTCTAGATATATTTGATGATAGAGATTTCACAAAGTTCAAACCCCCTCTAGGGCTTGACCACCTTCCCTCTAAGCAAAATTTGTTTTGTTACAATTTCAGTGTTGCTACTTATCCTTCTGTTACACTTGACAGAAGCATTTGGCTGTCTTGACTGTAACTGCCCACTAAGCAGTTGAAGACAAGAGCAAAAGCCTTCCTTAGCCTTCTCAACACAAACGCAACTTTCTCAGTCTCTTGCTGTAAGCCAAGTGCTCCAGTCTCCCACTGAACTTTACGAAAAACAGGCCTGAAACAGTTTCCCTTAGTCAAAAAGGTCCTTTGCTAGGTTCATTCTAGAATGTCACTCTCTCTTACTGTGAAACCATGAAACTGGCAATCTCATCAGTGTTTAACAGCCCCCTCTAACCACTGACCCCTGACAGTCACAGTGCTACAACCAGGCTACAGTTCACCCCAAACCACACTACTGACCCACACATGTCACTCAATGTCCACTGGGACCCTCAGGCCCTTTTATCACAAAGCAGCTGTCTGTCAAGCCAACACCCCGGGGGCCCTCACTTTCTGCACAGCTGATTGGGAATATACAAGCATAAAACCTACAGTACTGCAATTATAAAAGTATACCCTGAAGACCTTAAAACTACTGCGGAGATGGAAAGAGCATTAAAACAATTAGCTCATCCTAAAATGTTAGTTCTCTAATACAGATAGCTCAAAACAAACACTTTCTTTCTAGAACAGTGGCTTATTTCCTACATTTTACCTATTTTTACCAATCACCATACAAAAAAAACTGTAGCTAAGTCTTACCTGGTGAGTTAGTTTCACTGTCTGTATCCATAGCAACTTCATCATAATTATCATACTGATATATGCCTCCTGCACTCTCTGTAGACTGCTTATCCAAAGACCATCTCAAGTCTGTATCTGAAGACTAAACACAGAAAAAAAAGTATTTTATTTAGCTGGTCTTACATCATTATTTCAGAAATAAATTTTGGAAAAAGGCCCTTACAATTTTTTCTTCTCACTGATTTATAAATATAATTTACTTATCTTGTACAAGAAGAAACTAGGTATTACCATTTAATCAAATTTGCTGGAGATAGTGACTACACAAATTGACAGGCAGTTTTAAAACTCTGTCTCTTCCAGGATGATGGGGTGGGGGGTATTAGGATACACAGAAAGTTTTTAAATACCTATTAGGTCATTATACAGGTAAATTGTCATGCTTATGTATTTCTGAAAAACTGCAAGATAATACATCATTATTTCTGTTAATCTGCCATGGCAACTACCAAGAATGCTTGAACTACCCTTACTAGAAACAACTGTCAGGTGAAGAATCTTTTTATTGTCCCAGAAGGAGCCACATACCTCACTGAGACAAACGCAGAGGCTGTCAACACATAAATCAGATTGTTTAAAGAGCTCCTAACACTATATGGATGGCAATCAATGTTCAGGACTAAAAATATGCAGAACACCTAAGTATGACTTCTCTGACTCCTTATCTTGTATCTTTCAGAGGCATACAGAAGACATTTTGGTAGCTTTTAGAATTTCTACTGTTTACAGTCAAACATTTTTAGTCTCAATTTTCCACTCAGTAGTAATATCAATATGATTCTTCCACAACATGACCTCAAACAGGGAGCCCCAATTCCCTTAAATGCTGTTTCATTTCTTACAGCATTAGTAGCTCCAAGCACTTGAAGCATCTAGCAGCAGCAGCTGTATTGTTTTCAGGCTGAAAGAATTAATGCTTAATAAACAGTGTTTTTTTCTGTAACATACCAATGTTTTAGAGACAGAACATTAGTTATTCAAGTGCCTTCTGCTAATCTCAATATGAGAGAAAAAGAACAGCCTACAAGTGTAGCATGATGACCACTGCAGTAACTCTATTACTGCATCAATTTGACACTATGTGAGGTTAAACTAATCATCTTTTGTCTGGGCGTATCTTGTGCCTTGACAAAATAGATTAAATGCTACAATTTAAAAATACTACAAAGCAACCAAGCCCTCCCACAACATTTCAAAAGAAGCAAGCCACTGAAGTCGTATACACAGAAAAACTTTGAAAATGTGGAGAAGAAAACCCTCAAATCTAAGAGAAAAAAGCCAAAGAAGTTTCACTGATTGGTTAAACTGCAGACTGCTCTTTGATCAAAATGTTCGAAACGTCTTTAGGAGAAAAATGCTTTACCATTGACTTGCAAATGTCTAACTCATACAAAACTGATTTTCCAAATCCAAAGGAATGCTGGTCTAGTATGGCATTAAAACACAGTAAAAACTGAAGTATTTTAAGCTTTTCTTTCATTGCTCTATTTCGATTATTACAGGGGTGGAGAAAGCAGGGAGAAGAACTGGGAAACACAGACAGGATGGTGACACAAAACCAGGTGGGTCAAAACAGAAATCATTCACGAATCCTAAATGTAACACCAGAACAGCATGTAAGAAATGTCTTACCCTGCTTCTTGATCTCCTCTTTCCTCCAACTAGCTTCATAAATCGATTGTACTGCTCTTCTTGATTTGAGAGGTCCCTAATTTTTCTGATTTCTTCTTCTCTCTTTCTTCTCTCCTCCTCTTCTTCTTGTTTCCTCTGGTCTTCCTCTTTCTGCCGCCTGTCTAGTTCCTTTTGCTGTTGCATCTTCTTTGATGTCTTTGGCTGTTGCTTCCTCAAAGTTTGCTTGCCTTGAAATAAACAGGTACATGATTAATTACATCTTACCTAATTGGTTCCACCTAATCCTAACCCAAGAGCTTTGAGTAAATATGAGAGGGTTTAGAATGACTAAAGGCTCATTGCTCACATAACGGGTATTTTTTTTGAGGCCACACCACTGACGTCTTATTACCTGTAGTACTAGGTTTTTTTGTTGAATGTGCTTTTGTACTGGCTTTGACTTTCTGTGTTACACTTTTCGTTTTTGTTAATTTTTCCTTGCTTTCCTTCATCACCTGTTGCTCTTTTTGCTGCCATTTTTTACTAGCAGACTGAAGTGCAAGAAGCCTAAGTTGCAATTCAGACATCTCCTCCTCATCATCAAGCAGCTTCTTGAGAAGAAAACAGAAGAAAAGACAAAAGTCAAGAAACATAATTTAACAACTTTTTCTTTACAAAGTCTTTTGAAATCTTTCCCAAATATATTTACTAAAAGAAAGCTCTAAAATCCTACTTTGAATGTTAAAAATTGACAGTTCCTATTACTGGAATGTTTCTGGACTGCCATTTGGAAAAAGTCATCAGAGTATCATAATGCAATCATGCCTCATCCATGGAACAATACTTCCTTACCTTTTCAGATGCAACATCTGAACTGCTAAGTTTTCGCACTGATGTTTGTTCTTTGTCTTCTGTACCTTCCAAGAGAAAAAATACCGTATTTTTGAACAAGCTGTTTCTCATGAGACAGAGCTACATTAAAATGATCCATGAAATTTAATCCATACAAACATATTTTATCAGTATTGTTACTACACAGTATAAAACAATGGCAGTGGTACATGTAAGATCACATGAACAACATTCATATAAAGTTGGCATGTCTGATGAAATCCACATCATCGTGACAACATAAGCCTAAGGCAAGATTTGTCATTTCTTAATAACTGCGTCTTAAGGTTCACATGTACTTCCTCGAGAAGCAGAGAAAAACAGATTTGGAGACAAACAGAAAAGAAGACTTCTTGTCATCTGTTTTATACTACCATCTCATATCAGCTGCTGTCCTGAGCATCTCATATTTCACTGGCAGCTATTTTGAGTAACTGGTCATTCTTTTGCAGAATTAAATATAAAGGCCCAAAGCCGCAGTGAGAACACACTTGCTCCATTTCACACCAAAGGAAAACAGAAGGAAGTTATTCTATGGAAATGAATAGTACAGTACTGTTTTCCTGCTAAACATTTAGATGTTAAAATATTCATTTCTTAGACTTCCCAAAATATAGCCAATTCTCATAGTGTATATATATACACACACACATATTAACATACTATATTTTATACATAGTATACTTAATGCTGTATATATTGCAGTATTACATACTCTATTACATCAAATAATCAGTAATAAAATTGGCAGCAAAAAAACGATTAGGGAATTTTTATATAACCATATATATATATGTTTGTAGGCACCAGACAAAGGAAGGAAGAATTCAGAACAGCTGAGAGTTTTTTTCCTATATTAGTATTTCCTCAAAGACAGATTCCTTCCCACAATTCAAACTGATTGGAAAATAAATTTGGATTCTGTACAGCTTTAACTCTTCCTAGTATTTTATGAATGTTACATTCAGAAAGGCACTGTTTAAAGTACACCAAGATCTTATATATAAACAAAAATGAACCTTAGAAAATGCTGAAGGTGTTCTTCCTTGCATATGCATGTGTTTTTTATAAATGCACATACAAAAGAAAGAAGAGTAATATCTAATACCCATATGAACTATAGAAGAAAATACAAAAAAGTTATTACTCTAAGATCCCAACCATCCAGTTCACAGGATGGAAGTAGGAAAACAGATGGCACAGTAGTTTTTTTGATGCAAGCATATGAAGGGACATGCTATACAAACTCAAATGCTCTTTCAAACCAGAAGGGGACAACATGGACTCAATAGGCTAATGCTCAATATGGGAAGGAACGTAGGGAATACTGTCAAGCCGATCAGAGCAGCAGGACCACAGAGAGTTAATTTTAGAGAAAGATTCAAACTTCCCTGAGTTTTAAGACAAGTTCCTCAACTTTTACAGGTCTAAGAAACATCCAGTACACCATTTAAAAATAAATAAAATGGGAAAATCAAATTTTGCTGATTTCCCAATACATGCAGTATATATTGTGGCAGTAAGGAGATTAATATAGTACACAGTCACTTAATACACATAAATCTGCAATAACACCTATCAGCTGAATTTTTCTTTGGAAGCCTCCATTACATTGCCATAAACATTCACTCAAACATAATCTGTCTGCTTTCAGGTCATTCATATATCATAGATTTGAGTATCACGCAAAAATTAAATGCTCTTAATAGGCATATTACAGCATCTACTTTTCACTATCATATGAACTGTATTCTCAACTTCAGTGCTTTTAAGTTCTGAAGCTGGATTTTTGAGACTGTTTTGCTTTTCAAATAGTTGCTTTACTCCTGGTCCTGCTATGCTCTCTTCCCATAGACTACTAGCTTTTCTTCTATCACCAAAATTTATTGGTTTTCTTCATGTCTATCAAGAAAAACTTATGACCTATTAAAGAATACCAGAATTTTTTTTATTATTAATGGGAAACACACAAGGGGGAGAAATTACCTAGAATGAGGTGGCTTGACTACTAAATACTTTTCTCCTTTGTTTTCTTTGTAAGCTCTGTCTTCTAAATTCTCATTCTGAATTCATACATAAATCATTCTGACTTCCAGTGCTCTAATCCTACCTTTCTTCATATTCCTGCCAATTACTCACCTATATTCTTATTCAATCCATTAACTACTTTGTCTCTTCCCACTCAAATTAATAGTTTACACGCACTGGCAAATTAAGGAACATCAGATGACAAGTGATAGCCTCAAGCGCCACCCTCAACCACAGCAAACGCTTACTAGAACTACATAAAGCCTTAGAGTAGGAAGCTTAAGTGAGCTGCCTTATTTTGCTGCAGATTTAGCAGTAACCTCAAGGACTTTTACCACAGGTCAGCTGGATGTGATCACTCATTTTTCGCAAACTGATTAACGTACCTCAGCAACTACCCTCTTTATTCAGCAGTCCAGAACCATCTTTGACAAGACAATTCTTCTACCCTTTGGCTACATTTCTTCTACAAATCCTTTCTGCTTCTGGCCTATGATTTCTTGACTATTCATGAATATCAATAATAATCAAAACAATTCTCGTGAAAATATTTTATGGCCTTAATAATGCCAACGTCATGGGTTTGATCCCTGTATGTGACATTAATTGAAGAGTTGGACTTGATCCTTGTGGGTGCCTTCCAACTCAGAATATTCCATGATCCTAGTCTTACACTTAAGAAAACACACAAAGATGAAATGCAGAAAAAGGGGTCTCTAAATGTTCTCTTTTCAGATAAAAAATAACCACATTTTGCTTCTGCAGAAAAGAACACGGCAAAAGCAGAAGTAAAACTTTCAGTGAAAAGTCAATGATTTCTGCTGTGAACAGCAATTAAAACATTGAAGTCTTGTCCTCATGCTTTCTGCCAATTGGTCTAAGAAAACACATTATTTAAAATACAAATCCACAGCAGAAACATGCTTCCCAACATGTTTATGTAATTCAAAGAATTACAAAACACAAGAGTTAAGTACATTAAATCTTTAACTTGCAACTTTTAACATTTTAATTACAGTAAAGTCTTCCCCAACACCTAATAAACACAATAAATAATAACAAGCAAATAGAACTTCACAAGCTAAAATAACTTTACAAGTATTTATTTACCTTGGCCAGATTCTGTTAGCTCAGATTTTTGCGAGGACTGCTTCGTTCCTTCTTTGCCTTTTTTTAATCTGCTCCTCTCAGCTGGAGTGGGCAGTTTTTGTCTGAGAGGTTTCAGTTCAAATGCCTGAAAGCCCATACCCGGATTTTTCTCCTCAGGAGGTGCTTCTTTTACAGCGTCTGTTTTAATACTGTCATTTTCTACAGTTTTTTGGTCCTCAGAGTCCACTGTTTTTTCATCGTCTTGTTTCTCATTTTCTTCCCTGTTGCTCAAAGCCAGTCTTTCATCTTTATTAATGTGTTCAAGTTCTAGTTGTATCTGCTTATACTTCAAGAGCAGATCCTCAAAGCTTTCTTCCACAGAGCTTTCGTTTTTAGAAGAGTAGTTCTGCTTTCTAGACGGGGACCTTCCGAAAGTTTTGGCTGAATTACTGGTCAAGAAATTTAAGACAAGAACTCGTATGAACTTAAAACAGTGGCAATATTACCACTGAAGACTAAATTAAGACAAACATAACTTATGATCACTCTCATATATTTTACCTTAAGGCTAGCTTGAAAAATATCCTCAATAAATATGAGCAGCATGCAAAAGCTGTAGCCATTACTACATACTGACAACTTACACATTTTCTCAAACCAACAATTTCAAATATCCTACTTATGACAAGAAGGTCATGAATTGCTGAGAAGTCTCATTTCTTACTCACACACCATCGTCCCAGAAACAACAGCTGTAATTCTGAAATGATTCTCTATCACAGAAAGTCAGACTTCCAGAGTTCCTAACTCCAGTACTGACTCCTCATCTGACATTCTGAAAAAGACAGGTTAAATTCTTTCTCACTCATCCTTTCATAAAATGCCACATCTAGCCAAAGCACAACTACACATTGCAGTAAATGCAGTTCAGTAAATGAGGTAAGGCACAGAAGAATCAATGAACAACTGAAGGGAATTTTTAAAAGTGAGAAAGACTTGCAAAGCATTCAGAAATGCTGAAGACAACTGGGAATTACTCATTACTCAGAAAAGGTTGCTTGTGAATGTCCAAAGCAAGCAGTGGAAATATTCTTAGGCAACTCTACCCAGAATAAAAGTTGTCTCTATTAGAGGTTCAACTCCTTACCCTTCCCTGACACTTGAAAACTATCCTGTAAAATAATCATGCTCAAGGGCAAATCTTTCAGGATACCAAGTCAGGTTTTACTCAATTGACTCAGAGTATCAACCCCACTGTGATAACAACTGATTCATGCAGCCAGTTATGCAAAATGCTTTTTCAACGTCATCTCTTAAAACAATAAAAGGAGTAAAACTAAAAGCTCAAACAGGTGTCCTCTGAATGCAGACATACTGAATCCAGCGGAAAACATACCTGTCTTCTGCTCACAGGAAGTATCAGCTACCTGGATGTTTCACTATGTTAAGTTCTAACGTAAGTATGAAGAATCTCGATATGCATCCTACAAAAGCTACTTCCTTAATACCAGGAAATGTTTTGCTATACAATGCTTTCTCAAGTGTCAGCACAAAAAAGCAGAAATTAGCCAAGATAAACAACATAAAATCCAAAAAGCAATCAAACCATCTATAAATATGCTGAAAATACTAAAAGCCGTGAGCAGCATAACACCAAATTATGCAATAAGCATATTTGTGAAATTCCCTTCCAACACATTTCTACTTCCAAAAAGCCAGCTACATTAGTGATTTTGTAAGTCACAGGAAATTCTGAAGCTAATTGGCTTTCCATCATTTATAAAAGTAAGTCTAACTGCTATTTGCTATTGAAATACGTCAAAAGCTTCTAAAGTCATCTAGAGATGGAAAACAAGACAGTTTTGAGATGTTTTTTTGTGCTCAGGGTAATACAACTGCTAGAAGCTCCCACAATATTGTTAACTAAAAATTCTGTGGTTCACATATGTAGACAGTTTTCAAATGCAATTCTACACACAGAATGCAAGACTATGGTGTGCTGTGAAAGGCAGACAGGTATGTACATATTAAAACAACTGTGCTTCAATCAACTCAAGAGAAACTTCATCTGAGAACCAAAATTAAGAAACTGCGGAGTTAGAAATGAAGAAAAATGTACACTGTCAAGAGTTCAGAATTCAATGAAAACATAAAGTCCCATTTTGGTTCTGTATTTCAGACTCAAATTCCACAATTCTCTATGCAAGAATTCCTGAAGATTGCTATTTAACAGATTCATGCTGAAGTTGTCAAGAATTGAAAGAGAAAAGCCTATTAAAAGCTACCACCCCAAAAAAGTAACAAGAATTCTTTAAGTGTTCTGCCGTGTCCTTTACTCCACTTACATATACATTCCTACAAAATGTGGTGCAAAGCACAATTTCCAAGGATAAATCAATCAAGCAATCTCTGTCTTACCAGACTGTCGTGGTTTAACCTCGGCAAGCAACTTATCACACAGCCACACTCTCACTCCTCGCTCCCCTCCACACTGAGATGGGGAAAGAACTTGGAAAAAGGTAATGTGGGTTGAGGGAAAGCAGGTTGAAAAAAGAACAGTTCAATAAAAATCAAGTAAAATAGTAATCATAATTAAAAGGGAGATAAAATGAGAGAGTGGAATAATGCCCAAGGAAGGAGGTTGATGCACAATACAATTGCTTACCACCCACTGAGCGTGCCCAGCCCACCCCCAAGCAGCTCTCAGCCAACTCCTCAGTTTATACACTGGGCATGACATTCTGTGATTCAACACCACTTTGGCCAAGTTTCGGTCTCAGTTTTACTCACTACCAGCTTCTTGTGTACCTCCTCACTGGCAGAGCATGGGACAGTGGAAGTCCTTGACTTAGTGTAGGCACAAGGCAGCAACAACTAAAACATCAGTGTGCTATCAACATTATTCTCATACTAAAACCAAACCACAGCACTGTACCAGCTACTAAGAAGTAACTCCATCCCAGCCAAAACTCAAGACACTTAAAATACTTTACTTTCCTGAGGGAACTCCAAATACCACTCCAGGGCACGAACCTCCTTGTACCAGTTGATATGAAAGTCTCTTCTGAAGTCACATGCCAATGAACTGCACTGGTACTCCATTAATATTAGCAACATGGAGCTACCTTAATATTTGTGAATTCTCTGACATTGATTTTATTAGGTGGCAAGGATGTGAAAAATACAGAAAGTAACATATTGAGGGAAAATCATGGACCTTCCTTAACTATATGATCCATGAATGTTCACTTATTAAAGAGCAAGAGTAACACAACATTCTCTACCATGTTTAAACAGAGTGAATCTTCAGTGCCAGGAATTAAAAAAGCCTTTCAACATTTTCATTTTCGACTTTTGGTTTGAAAATGGAATTACTGGTTTCTGAATGCTCTTTTAATTAAAAAGGAGAAGGAGACTCTGCATCAGTATTAAAAAACATCGCAAGGTCTGTTTAGGACAATTTGCCCTGCAAATTACTCCTTACACAGAAACTAACCACTTTCAGTTGCTCAGAGCAACACTGCAAATTAAGGGACTTGAAAACTATTTTGAGCACTAGAATTGTCTTACTGTGAAACCTTGGGCAAATCACATCTTCACCTGCCGCCTCTCAGGATAAAACCCCTGAATGAAGGGTTCCAATGAAGCCTTCAATAATACTGCAACTTTGCCAGGCGAGATTAAATAAAAACATCTCTACTGCTAGTTTACATACTCCATCCACATTTAAACAAATTAAAAAATTGACATAAATAATAATCTTGTATCTAAAACACAAGGATCCAAGAGATCAACCCACACAGTCTCACAAACATACATCCTTTGACTATTGATATGAAGGACAATAAAACACTGTAAAATTCTAGAGAACAGGATTTCACCATCATCTCTCTTGCTCAGTGTTTTTTACACTCATCTACGTTTCCAGTTAGGCAGCAATGCAGTTACATCAAGCAACCAGGCTGCCCCAAGCTACATTCAGCATCAGTTATGTTTCTTCCTACAGCAAACAAGAAAAATTAGGGAAGCTTTTCCCACCAGTTTCACAATTCCTTCTCCTAAAAGGACGAAATATCGAAACTCTGATAGTCAGCTAAACAACTCTTAAGAGCAATCAGTGGAGAACACCCTACAAGGAATGGTGGGTATGGCTTTCATCTGAATGCTCATATAAACCACAGTTTGTGTCTGCAGACCCACTTCAGCTTAGCTAAATCTGACTAAAGCTAAACCTACGTGTAATAACCTCTGAAGGGATGAAAGTGAAAATGAAAAAACAGTACATCCTTCACTGCCCAATATAGGAAATTAACAAGCTTAGGGTTTTAGCTTTACAATTGTGACACTAATTATACACATTAAAATTGCCGCACCAAAGGCTGACCCCACTTCACAATATTCGCACTTGGGGCTAGGAAAGCAGCCGCCCGGAATCCAGCCGACAAAAGCTTCCTTTCAGGCTATGCTTTTTCTTTTTCCCTGTACCCGACGGAACAGCCAAGCCGCAAGCCAGGTCACGGCGGTAATCCGACTTCCCAGCAGCCTCTCCTTGAGCAGGGCCGGCTGCCCCAGCCAACCCCCAGGATTAGCTTGGGAGCCTCCCTCTCCGTTACCGCTGCGGGAGTCCCACTGCCAGAGCGGGAGGGAAACGCGTCCCTTCCCAGAGCTTTCGGGCACGTAGCGCGGCACCGCCACACCCAGGCCCACCGCAGCAGCACGGGGCCCCAGCCCCCGCTCACGTCTCAAGGATACATTTTCGAGGCGAGGGCTCCCTCCAGCCCTGGCTGCTACTGAACCCTGCGCCGCCTCCCCCTCCGGGCGGCCTCCCCGGAGGGTTGCCTGGCCGATCGCTGCCGCCTCGGCTCCGGCCCCAGCGCCCACCACCCCGGTAGGGCCGGCCTCGGAAGCGGAACCGGTCCAGGGCGTTGTGGCTGCGCTCCCAGAAGGAGAGCCGGGGGCCCGTGTCGGAGTGCGAGCCCGGCGGCATCCGCGGCGCCGGAGGGTGGGAGCGGAACGAGTCCTTGGGCCGGTACCCGCCGTGGCCGTGCACGTGTCCCGTGTCGGGCGGAGGCTGGTGCCGCGAGCGCGGGAAGGGCCGCCCGGGGGAGGACACGGAGCCGCTCCCGTGGAGCCCGGGGGGCGGCCGGCGCCTCGAGTACGGCCTGCTACTGCTGCTGCTGCTGCTGACGAGGCTGCCGGCGGGCTCGGAGCCGCCGCCACAGGGCCCGAAGCCGTTGTTGTCATCGTCGCTGATCTCGCCGTCCTCTAGCTCCCCTTCCTCCTTCGGGGAGAGCCCGCTGGGGTCGGGCGCGGCCGCCGTCTCCGCGGCCGCCATGGGTCCACGACAACGGTCTCGTCTCGACGCGCCCTGCGCCCCTCCGCCGGCCCGCGCGGACTCTCGCGAGACCACGCCCCGTCCGTCCCGCCCGGGAGGGGATAGAGCCGCGCTGCGTAAGACAAGAAGAGGCGTGGGGCGACGTGCCCTTTGCGGGGCATCTTGGGTAACGTAGTTCCCGGCTCGCGGGGAGGCCCTGCAAGGCACGGCCGGGGAAGCCGGCGGCTCAGCCTATCGCGTGGCGGCGGCCGGCGGTGGGCGCCAATGGGCGCGCGGCCCGCCATGTTGGTAGAGGAGGTGAGGGAGAAGGCCGCCATCTTCTCGGAGGCAGATGTGGGCAGGGGGTGGTGGCATGGCGGCAGGTACCTTGTCCTGTCCTGTCCTGTCCTGTCCTGTCCTGTCCTGTCCTGTCCTGTCCTGCCCTGCCCTGCCCTGCCCTGCCCTGCCCTCTGCCGTGGGACGGCCAGTAGCAGCTCCCGTTAGTGCCGTCCAGGCTGCGCCGTCTAAGGTGCTTCGGGAGCCCGGGGCCTCCTGGGTGCTCATTGAGGGTGCTGGCTACCCTTTTCTGTTGCTGGGGCCCGTGTCCTGCTGCTCCCCCCAAAAAGCGCACAGGCTGCTAAAGAAGGGAAAGCAGCGGGTGTTCAGGCGTTAACCCCCAGACCCTCCTAGTAGCTAAACAAATGTTAAAATCTTTAAGAAGGTGGTTTCTGCAAAGCCTTCCAGATGTGTAATTGCCTGGAAGTTCAGATTGGCCCTAATGCCTTCAGTGATAGAAGTGACAAGTGAGCATCACAGAGGGTAAAGCAGTTGCATAAACACCTTTAATAATTTGTTTTATTTTTGTATCTCTAAGTAGCATTCTGTTGCTATCTAGTTGTTAAGGGTTGCAACATCCTACCAAGAGTGCTGACTGGATAGTAGTGATGGCTTACTTGTGCAGATGAAACCACATTTTAAATAAAGCCTTTCTAAGTCAGATTGGTGTCCCCTGTAAAACTCACAAAACTTTACTTTTAAAACTGGGAAACCTGAGAGATTCTGTTCAATTATGCATGGTAAATGTCTTTGCAGGTTCACTGTGATTTTCAAACTTGGAGAAAGATGGCTGCCCCTTTGTGCTTTTCCTGAGAGTGAATTATTAAGGTTTTTATTGGGTATTTTTTAGTGAGTAACGTGCTATGAAATCACAAGCACCAAAATAAAGCTCAGTATCATGTTACTATTTATTTTCCTTTGCCTTCCTCTGTAGACTTGATTTAAATCCATTAAGAATAGAGAGAGTGGATAATGCATATGTTTTGTAAAGGCCAAAATGTCATGCCAAACAAGCTTACTTTTCTTTGCTCAATACACTTTTCACCCTCTTTTTTTGATCTAACTGGACAAACTACATGACTCAAAAGAGATACCATTCCAGTGACTTCATACAAAAGGGGGTAGAGTAATGGAATGTGTATATCATATCCAAAATTTCTCTTTTTTTTTCTGTTTATAACAGTGTGCATTCTTTGAAGATACTTTCAGGGAAGCACGTTAAATGTTTGCTGTTTCCCTCTCCCTTCCCACCCCATGTATCCATCGTTCTACATTAGTGTGTTGTGTCAGTACTTCTATTCAAATAGTTGGTATCTCTAGGAATCAGGCTTACATTGTTTTACATATCCCACAGTAGTAACAACATGGAAATATGACACAGGACTGACTGAAGACTTTCTGAAGTATCATCTGGAGGTCAAGCAGGTTTCTTAAACATTGCTGAGTGCCTCTGTCCATGTCTGAAATCTAATCCACTGTAGTTACAAAGCAGTTTCAGTATCACTGCATGTAAACTGCAGAAATTTCCTTCCCAACACACATTTCTTTACTTGGACATCCTAGAGCTTTGTATATATCTGATTCCAATTGCCTTGGTACAGTTACCTTTATTTCTAAGTGTTTTCACGCACCAGTAGGAAATTAGTATCGGTATCTTTTAGACTGGAAAGGAAAATGTTTATAGAACTGCAAGGTATTGGCAAAACATCAGCTGCTTTATGGGAAATTAACCTGACATGGGTATTCCCACTCTATTGATTGTGATTGTATGTTTGCCTACTGTTCATCCAACAAGTGTGCTGAATTTATTCAACAATGCTATTTGATCTGTATTATAAATTTCTATTTAAGATACTTAACCATCTGTAAAAGAAGACCCTGCGAATCTTCCAGTGGTTTTGCATATCCTATGGGATCATATGTCCCTTCTTTCATTTCAGTCATCTGATAGTCCCAGCTTTTTGCTATCATCTATGGTTGTCGTGCAAGTAATTTTAAATTTTCAGGAAGAAGAAGATTCACCACAGTTAATAAACAGAGAAATTGATAGTGTTATATTATTTTCTGTGAAGGGTATCGAATGGCATGTGTAAAAATAATGGTTTTGGTACCTATGCTTTTGAACAGAGGCCATAAACATTTGAAAACCGCAAGGAAACTGCCATTAAAATAGAAAACATTAAGAAACTTCCTTGCTTATGACAGGAGTAATAGAGGGAGAATTTTTGTGAGGTGTCATTACAATGTGAGAATTTAAGAGAAAAAAAGAAAGAAATCTTATTTTAGCTGTGTTTGACTTCATGCCTTTGAGACAGATTATATTGCAGTTGGAGAAGAAATTTTTGTATTAAATACTGAATATGTTTTCAGTAAAGGACAAATAGAATAATTTAAAATACAGAAGACCATACATTTTAATGCAGGAGCACAGAATTTCATTTGTTTCAAAGTCTGAGGCAGGAAATTAGTAACATGTTTACCATGTAAATTAAATTCAACAATATAAAGTGAATTTTGTTTTACAGAAGCACAGTCTGAGTTATAAGGACTAGGCCAGATTTCAGAATATAAAAGTTGTTCAGTGTCTTTTGGAACTATAATATTTGGCTTAAGGTAAAATTATTTTTGCTCTTCTTGCTTCACAAGTGTCAATTACAATCATAGGTTCAGGGTGGATCCCCTGGTTGGTGAGGTAATAAAGATAAATATATTGTTTGCATTTCTTCCGCAGTTTTGTGGTTCCTGTGTTCTGCCTCTGCCAGCTGACACAATGTTCAGTTAATCCATAATTTGACACTGTTAGTTGCACAATTTCCCATAATTTTGTTGTTCTGTTTCTTAACTCATTTCTTCTGGATTTTTTCATTCTTTTTTTAAACAGAAACCTGTGTGAAATCTTTCAAAGAAAAAAACAGTTTCTATCTGAGCAGGAACATTCAACATCCAACTTCAAAATAAACCCCGAGTGTAGGTAAGTTCTTACTGAGCACAGTCTGAGCAGGATCTTGAACACAATGTCTTCAAAATACCTATGAAAGTAAAAAGAAGTAAAAATTAGAGGAGACTGTAAGTTTGAGAAAGAGAACAAAGAATCACATTCAAGTGGCAGGCAGAGCTGCACAATGATAGAATGAAATACTTGCCTCGTGGCGTTCTTAAAATCAAGTAATATTTTACCAAGAGATATATCTGAGCAAATTGTATTGAATCCCTAAAGGAATCATTGCTTGGATGAGGTAAAAGTATGAGATATTTATATGAGATAGGAGACTAAAATCAGGTATTTTACAAAAGACTATTTATAAAAGCTTTTCAAATTAAAAAGTAGTCTGTAATCTTTGATATTTGTGGTGAGTTAATGCTAAAATACAATCAGTCACATAGTTATGTTCTCATTCATGCACTTGGTGATGCAAACAATCTCCTTTTTATGACTGTGCAATTATTCAGTACCTATCAATTACTAAAGAAGACTTTTATAAAATTTGGAAGATGTCAAAATGTGATTTTAGGTTTTCACCTCAGGTATTTATAGTCTGATGGAAGAGCTGATTCTGAGAGTTCTGTCTTTCCCAAACTGCATCCAAGAAGCTGTTTTCTTTTGGAAGATACTTTATTTTTAGGAACATAAAATAATCACTGCAGATAACTTCAGATGGAACACACTCAACTAGCAGTTCACTCCTGTTAGATGTTGCTAAAAAGAATGGCAATTTCCCCTCAGAAACCTCAGCACCCTTTCCTGTATCCCCAGAGGTTTTCAACTGAGGATCCTGCTTTGGTACTTGAGGCCCTACGCAAGCCTTTGAGCAAGGACTCCTAGAAGTGAGCGACATGTTGAGAAGAAGTAAGCAAGCAAGGTCAGAAACTGAACCATAGAGCTCATGCCCTCTTTAAGGCAAGACTGTAGGCTTTTTCTGTTGAGTTTGTACTTGTATTGGACACCTAGCCCAAGGTTAACCCCAAAGATTGTGGTGAGTGTGTAGTGCTTTTTCTTGCCCTTTGATGGGATGTTGGGTGTTCCTTAATTCTTCAAGTTGTGTATATGGTTGATAATAGTTATTTATATTGTTATTTGTATTGTGTGGATGCTACAGCTGCATTAGAGATATTTAACAGATCAAGTGTCTGTGGTAATTTTTTATGCTTGGGTAGATGTGCAAGTATATGTATATTGAAGATTAAGTGCAACACTTTCCACTGTTTTGTTGTTTTCCTCAGTGCTTTTTCAAATACTTCAGATATTCCTTAAAACATAAAATCTGAAATTAAAAGCTCTAATTAGCATAATTTAAAATAATATACGCAATTGTAATTTTTCTATTTGACAGGTAAATACTGCAATGGATTTGGTTCCACACAGAAAGCTGGAAGGAGAAAGAAATGAAAAAACAATCTTCACATTAATTTCCTGAGATTTTTTCTGATGAGTGTGAAATTTTACTCTTGCATTGTCATCTATGTATGGAAAGTACAATACCATTCTTCTTCGTTAAAAACACTCCTGATACATATAGAAGCAATATCCTATTATGTCCTGCAGTTTTGAGAATTACTCTGTCCCTTTTGGCATGTTGCATTTGCTTTTAAGTAACAAGTGTTCCCAGGTGTAACTAATCCCAGGTGGTGGGTAGGAGTTGGAGCTTCATGTATATTTCTATTGTATCAGCTTGAATCAGTTCCCGTTTGTGACCTTGGACAAGGAATTTCTGCCTTCAGGGTTTTCCAGATTGATTGTTTTACTGATAAATTAAATGCTATGGGAAGCGTGATGACACCTTCACCAGAGTGAAGAGGGATGTAGGAACACACCCAACATTTTGAAACATTTAAGTCTTTAGCATCAATGGTAGGCCGACTGAAGAAACGTATTTTAATAGTTTATGCAAAAATATATAGAGACTTTAAACTATTTGAGGACAGAGTGTGTTTATGGATTTGGTGCTGTTGAACTTGAATCGTGTATGTCACCTCAGTGTAGACTCTGGTCTGTGGTCCCCAATGGTGATACATTCAGAGGCAAGTTCTGGAAGGATTTTTTTTCAACCTGTGAGTGAATAGTCTTCCCACTATTAGAGATCACCTGTAGCTTGGATCTATGTGGTAGATTAGGTGAGCTTAGAAGTAACCTTATGGGTTTAACATAGCATGTGTTTTTCTTCACAGGGATCTTGAGGTATATTAGGGTCAAAGGGAAAGCATTTCGCCCTTTTAGGCTAGTTTATTCAAAAATTTTGACCAGTATAATTCTTAAATAGATTTCTTCCTTTCAGCTGCTTCAAAATGTAAATGTTGTTGGATTCCTAGGGCTTTACAGACACCTAGTGTTGCTTTCAACGGTGGGCCCGGGGCGTCCCGCTGTGCTGCAACCTCCTTGGAGGAAGTGTCCTCTCAAGAACATCTTCTCCAGAGGCTTCAGCAACCCCCCAAAGCAACAGCGTGATTTCAGCAAGTGTAGCAGCTTTTTCTGCTACAAGTGATTTCAGCAGCTCTTGTGAAAACACCCAAAGGGCGAAGGGCGACTCAGGGACCGAGAGAGGAGGGGCAGGTGCCGTATAGCAGTTCCACAAGATAACCTTTATTGTCAGCAGCTCTTGGGAAGGAAAGGCCAGGGACAGCAGTTGCACGCTGCCTGAAGGCCGAGGCGGGGCTCTTTTATGGGGAAGGCAGGGGGTGGGACAGGAGTCGGTTGACCAATTGGGTACAAGGTATTACCATAGAGAAGCAGGGTACACTGGGTAGTACACTGGATGGTCACCCTGACCGGAAGTGGTTCCTTGTCCCTGAGTCCTTTTGCCCTCAGCCTAAGGTAATACAGAGGGCTGAGTCAAAGGCTCCCAGTTCTCCATGACCTAGAACAACTTGTTCTCTAAAATGAATCCTCTGGTGTGATCTGGTGTGAATCCTCATTATGTGATACAATGGGTATTCCAAAAAGATGTGTCATCTCAAAATTTTCTTGTGACAGTAACAGCATCTGTGTTTCTATGTGGACAAATCTCTGCCCATCCTGAGAAAATGTTTATGATTAAAGAAGTATATTTGTGGTTACAACATTTGGACATCTGCATAAAATCCACTTGCAAATTTATAAAAGAAACCCATGGGTCTAGATGTGCTGCAACTTTGGTTTTGACCCTTCATTTGATGTTATGGACCAAACAAATTGGACAAGTGCTGCAGTACTGCTGTGCTCTTAGAGAAAATTTGGGTGAAACCACGCTTGTTGTACTGATGCAATCACACCCCATGCCAGGGGGAGCCACTAGTTGAGTCACACCAGCAAAGTAAGTGAGGAGAACCTGAGGTGCAACAAGGTGGTTATCTGGGGAGAGCCATAAGGAATCAAGGTGTAACTGGTACCCCTGGCACAGCCAGGCAATGTTTTCATCTCCCAGGGCTGGGTCCTGCAAAACAGCTCTGAAAGAGAAGCAGATGATGCCTGCTCTGTGGAAAGGCTGATGAAAGCATGTACAGGAGTGTGCCAGCCAGAAAGACCCACTGTCCTTGCCGATCAATCAATTAAGGCATTTTCTTGTTTGGTATCATCATAAGGAAAAACTGAATATAGCATTTTACTATTGCTAAGAGCAGGCAATAGTAATGCTTGCAGAAGAGCTTCAACATGGCAGCAAGGCACTTGCATAGGAGTGCCAGGGAATGTTAAGAAACTGAGTTGCTTTCAAAGTTACCCACAGCTGTGCATAGGCCCAAAGGCATATCAGGAGTTGGTGTAACACAGGAAACCCAGTGGCTCTGGTGCAAATACAGAAGTGCTAATCAGGACAGCAAGTTCTTCAGTTTGTACAGGAGAGGTGGTTGGCAATAGTAAGCTTCCACTCCTTTGGTGGAAGTACAGACAGCACACCCTGAAGCTGGATCAGAAGGCTGGAGCACCTCTCCTATGAAGACAGCCTGAGTGAGTTGTGGGCTGTTCAGCCTGGAGAAGAGAAGGTACAGGGAGACCTTATAGCACCTTCCAGTACCTAAAAGGGGCTGACAAGAGAGCTGGAGAGGGACTTTTTACAAGATCATGTAGTGATAGGACAAGGGGAAATGGCTTTAAAACTGAAAGAGGGTAGGTTTAGATTGGATACTAGGGAGAAATTCTTTACTATGAGTGTGGAGAGGCACTGGAACAGGTTGCCCAAGGAATTTGTGGATGCCCCATCCTTGGAAGTGTCCCAGGCTGGGTTGGATAGAGCTCTGGGCAGCCTAATCTAGTCCAAAGCGTCTCTGTCCATGGCAGATTGGTTTGAACTAGATGAGCTTTAAGGCCACTTCCAATGCAAACCATTCTGTTATTCTATGGATGCCCTGTGGAACCCACAGGGAAGGATCCATCTATAAGAAGGATTATGTCTGGCTTCTGTAAGAGAAATCTCTGATGTCATGGAAGGATGCTAAGAGTTGTTCTATGACAGAGGGACAATCATGGCAATCTCCACAGGCAGGGCTAGGATGTAATGCTGCAGTTAAGGTTAAGGTGTTAAGAACAGAACAGCAAGAGTCCTGGCTGCCAACAGGAGTTTTTGTTGGAAAATGTGTCTGTGCTAGCTGGAAATATGCAGAGTTTTCCCTTTTAAAAAGAGGACTGCAACAGGGTGGGGAACAGCAGCAGTCAGGGGATGTCCTAGGACCAGAGTATCCATGTGGGGTTTATTTCAATCAAAAAACCAGCTCCAATGACCTTCCATGATTCCTTTTGTTAGGGTTTTGTTTAGTTTTTTCCATTTGATATCTTTTCATACCAGCTGAAAAAGACATCCCATTGGGCCTGTGCCACCAGGTTGCCTGATTATTTATAATATTAAACATTCCAGCAAGGGAGCCAGACTTTAAAAAATGAATGCCTTATAAAAATGATATTACAAAAAAAGGAGTATGGGTATAAATTCTCAATTGCTGGCTGTAAAAAGTGTTGGAATTGCAGCCCTGGAGAATTAAACTGATATCTAAAGAGGTGTGGCATGACCGTTGATGCCAGGACAATTTTTCAGCTTTTTTTGCAGCACTTTGCTGTTATTTTTAAATGTCATCTGAATTATGAATATGTATAAAAATTAAAGAATTTTAAGTGTTTACTCCAGCTCCAAACATCTTTTGTTTACACTATCTTCAGGAAAGCTCAGGAACCTTAACTTGGCAAGCAAACAAGTTGAAAGGGATGGTAGTCACAAAGACCCTAGTTTAGGGCTCAGAGGGTTGATATTTGACTTTGCCTGTGCTGCTAAACAAGTGGGCTTAGGTCTAATCCCTCAAGACTGCCTGGTGTTTAGGACTAGCCCACTCTCTAGGGACTTCCTGGAATCCTCTCCTCAGAGCAGTCCAAATACGTCTGGAGAGTAAGTTTACAGTTAAGCAGTATCATTTACTGAGAGGTTAGTGCTTCAGCTGCACCCAGCTGATATTTTTTTTTTCACTTAGCAGTATAAATTTATCATCAAAGTCTTCTCTCTTTGTTAATGGAGAAGGAAAAATTTCTTTACTGGTTGTTTCAGTTCCCCTAATGAAAAGTGCCTTCAGAGGAGAGACACATTGCAGGATTCCCTTGTGTTAATCAGTAGGAGGACAGTGACATTCACGAGCTCAAATTGACTTGTATATATGCAAATGTCCTAAGACAAAGAATTCCTGAACATCATGCCATGAGCCATTTCTGCAAAAGTTTGAGTAGCTTATGTCAGCCAGCAGCTACTAGTGGCCTGATTATTGTACAGAAAACTTTTCATTGCTAGTTATATTTGGATGTGAGCATTTTCTAGTGGAACTCTATGATCAGTTTTCAGGAAAAAAATAACAAGTTCAGAAGCTCTCCATGTGGCAAATCAGACTCTGGAAGAGTTCTTGAGTTTCTCATTTTCACAGCCTTTGACAAATGTTCTTTTGGGTTTGAATCTTCGGGGGAAAAAAAAAACCAGTTCCAGGATGCCTAAGGCACTAATTAGTGTCTGACATAAGAGAAATTAAACATATAGCATGAATTCCAGATAGTTGGACATATTTACAGGTGGATGTCTCAAATAATTAACATAAAAACAGGCTGGTGAAGTCTCAAGACAAAGGAGTGCAAAAATATATTTTTAAAAACTCATGATCCATTCTACTAAAATAATCATGGATGTAAAAAATGTTTACTTTTTATTTATTTATTTAGATTTCTTCTGAGAAGATTTTGTTTGAATCCTAGTCATTCTCATTTCTGCGTCCATATTGCCAAATACCAATGTCATCAAGAAAAATAAATGTAGCAAGACTTGGCAGCTGGGACATAACCTCCTGTTGTTATAGGGATGTCCTAGACTTCACAAAACTGAAGGATTTCATATCTTGAAAACCATAGCACCAGTTTTATGTTCGTCATGACAAAGGCATAAATAAGGCATAAATGCAGATTCTTTTCACAGATTAAGAAGGTGCTTCCCCCCTCGCCCCAGCTTGTCAAGACTTTTTTTCAGAGATTAAAACAGTGATGCTACCTTAGAGTATTGTGTACAGTGACAGGGTGTTCTTCAATACCAATTTCTGACACTGGGTGGATCTCTGAAGTCAGGAGAACAAGAAAATAAGTCTTTAATTGACACTGTTCTGGCATGAGAAGACTGGATTGGGCTCCACCTTGTTTGTTGGCATCTTGATTTCTTCATTTTTAGTCTGCTTCATGACAGCGTGATTTCCTGTGGCACCACTTTACTGGTGTTGACTGAAAGAATGGGAATAAATTATCACGGCAAAACAGCAGAATAGGTAGTGCAATAATCTTTCTGACGAGAAATTTCAGTTGCTGAAAATATCGGGAATCTGCAATTCTTTGTCATAGAACTTAAACTTATCTTACTTTTGAAATACGTTTTCTGCGCCAGTTTTGCTGAATCTGGACTGAAGAGAAAAAGGTAAGGGATATTTCTGCTTAACTTTTGAACACATGATGTTACAGCCACCTCTATTAGGTAAAATTTTCCTTCCTTACTCTAGTTTTAGTTTTCCAGGATGTTTTCACATTTCATACTTAATTATCCAGTTTCTGAACTGAAAGAGTCTTCAGTTCCTTAGCAGTGTTTGAATTTGGATATGTGGGTATTTGCCCTGGGAGAACCAGAACCAAAATTCTGTACTGCCAAAATCAAAGTATTGTATTTGCATGAGTAAATTTATTGATTTCATAAGTATTCAATGATACAAAATTTGTTCTTTATTAAAAAGTAAATTTCCCAAAATCCAGTTTATTGGTCACAGAGTAGTTGCTGCTTTTGTCTGTCTGCAAAACACAGCTAAACCTGGAGTGCACTTGGCAAGTGCATTATCCTCTAATATTTATCTCTCCAAGGAAAAAATATTTGTCTGGTTTAACAGAAAACTGAACATCTGGTTCAGTACTACAGGTACTACACAACATATAGTTTTTCAGATACAACCTTACAAGTACAAATTTACAATCTACAGTAAATCTAAGAATTATGAGTTTTAGTTTAGATTATAAACTTCATAATATTGCTGCAGTGTATGTCAGAAAAATAATTCTCTTCAAAAACACGAGACACCGCTGCTGTCTTTGGTAGTTTTTAATAGGCTATTACTAAAGTGTAGGGTCTTCTGTGTCGTGAGACCAAATCAATACAAGGTTTCTACATTGTATGAAATGTGGAAGATCCCATTGTGATGTGGATTTGAATTTGCATTCATCCCACAGCTCGATATTTCCCTCTTGAACTTTCCTTACAACTTCTTTGGTAGTTATACAGGTAACCACTGAAGAATGATTTTATAATTTATTTTATTAGAGGATCCAGAGGCACTGCTTAGGGCTCAAGGCAACTTTTACAACTGTTTAATAAAATGAATAATATAATGTTTCACTGTGCATAAAACAAAAATGGCAGATCATCCGGTTTTATGTTGTTGATTAGGTTTTTCATGTGGTATGGAACAAGGTGTTTACCAGTATTGCTTCCCTTCCTTAAACTTTGCCCATTTGTGAAGTTTTTTTTAACTTCTTATGATTAACTGCTATAGAAATGCGAAGTACTTGTTGCTAATTCAGAGACACACAATATCCTCAGTATTTAAGCTGTATCTTTGTAGTTGATGCTCCTGCCTCTCATCTGTATATAACACCCAGCCATAATGTAACACTAATAGTGCCTTTATTCTATTTAAAATTCATATCAATTTTGATGCTTCACTTTCAACTATTTCACGCTTTTAGTAACATAAAAAGTTGAAATAAAGTTGAAATGCCATTTAAGAGGCATTCTATGTGCTTTAGTAGATTTTATATAATGGATTATAAATTTAAACTAAGAAATATAACTGGAGAAAAGAGGTGTGACAACTATTTTTCTATTCTTCCCTAGTCAGAACTGAATTAAGTACATATGCAGCAACCTCTATTATGCCTCCAATCTTAATCAACTGAAACAGACATGAATGAGGACTACATTCAATAGTGGATGAAGTGAAGTGGTGGTTACTGTATTTCTCCTGTCAGAACTATTAGAAGCCCATCACTATTTGTCATATGGTTTCATTCATGCATTTGATGGTGTTGCTATCATCTGCCTTAAGTTTTGGTGTCAATCTTCACGTAGTATCACCACATCTTCCTTGACTTGCATGGTACAGCCACAAAGGGTTCATGCCAGAATCCACAAAGTGTTTTTCATTAGGAAAGCATCCCACCCTCTTGACATGGAAAAGGCAGAGAACTGGAGTCGCTATAGCTTAGAGCAACTGAAAATAATGTTGGCAAAAGGTGATGAGGAAGATACAAAGTCATAACCTGACTGGAGACCCAACAGGTGAAACACTATCTATCACCCATTGATTACACTGGCAGAGTGTGCTCTTCAAACAGCCATTGTGCAGTTCAGTGCCCTTTTATTTCAGAAGCAGATAAAGACATGATGAGCAACTGCTTAAAAAGTCTCAGTAAAAAACTATTTACATAGACACAGCACTTTAGTACTTGAGCCACTATTCAAAGAAAGCATGATTTACCATCCTATTAAGGGGATTATTTTTTAAATGAGCCACACATTTCCGTTGCTCTTCATCTTCCAGTGACTAACAGAGTGGTCTACATTTTGAATCTCTGCAACGGAACATAATTCACAAATAGTTGGACTTGATAGCCTGTTCATGTGGTTTCTCCATTAGGAAGAAATGTTTAGGAATACTAGAAATTTTCTTTTCCTTTTGGGAAGTGCAACTGAGCTAATATCAAAACACACCCTGATTTTTTTTTTTTTTTTTGTATTTGGTTTATTTGGTTTGTCCTTTTTGTTGGAACACTTCTAAAGGCAGTACAGAATGTGAACAAAAATCTTGTAATATGGACATCCCCTAGAAAAACCCTTAGTCTGCTGGTTGGAATAGTCAGTTAAAAATAGTAAATCAAACTTCCATCCTTGTTCTGCTACATGTGTAGTGATTTCCAAGTCATTGATAAAACTGACATGTCTGCAGGCCTGGACACTAATAACCTGGAGACAATATTTTTTGCTTAAGACTTTATTCCATATCTAGATTTAGCTTTGGTTGACCGCCTCATCTCCTGGTATCTCTTATGAATTGTTTTAAGCACAATGAAAGTTAGTAATCTTAAATCTTTAGCAGTATTTACAAGAATTGTCGGTTAAACACTCTGAAGGTAAATGTGACATAATTTTTTTGGTGAAGATCTGTCCTGGTTTAGGCTGGGATAGGGTTAATTTCTTGTTGGTAGCTGGTACACTGCAGTGTTTTGGATTTAGTATGAGAATAATGTTGATAACACCCTGGTGTTTTGGTTGTTGCTAAGTTGTGTTTATCCAAGGACTTTCTTGGTCTCGTGCTAGTACACAACGAAAACAAAAACAAAAACCAAAAAACAAACACACACAAAAAACAAACAAAAACAAACAAACATAACACAAAACAAAACAAAAAAAAACCCAAAAACCAATCCATCCTAAAACCCAGAAACCCAAAAGAACAGGGAGGGGGCATAGCTGGGACAGGTTACCTGAACAGGCAAAAGGGATATTCCGCACTGTAGATTGTCACGCCCTTTGTATAAACTGAGGGAGTTACCTGGAAGGTGGGCTAATTGGGGTTCAGGGATGGCATCTGGCTCCAGGCAGCATGGTGCTGAATTGCTTTGTGCATCGCTTGTTTCTCCTTTTTATTGTCATTATTATTACTTACTATTATTATTTTACTTTATTTCAATTATTCAACTGTTCTTATCTCAACCTACAAGTTTTGCTTTTGATTCTCCTCCCCTTTCCGCCAGGGTGTGGAAGAGGTAAGTGAGTAACTCATGGTTCTTAGTTGCCAGCTGGGTTTAAACCACAACAAGATCCTAAAATCTAAATATGACCAGTGTGGGAAAAATATATATGTGCATAGTTCATCACTGCTTCTCAATCTGCCTAAACAAGTTAAACTGCTGATTTGAATCATTATGTATGACAAGTTACATCTACTTGCTGTGGCAGATGTGGAGGACATGAGTTTTCATAGGATAAAAATATATGTAACTTAATGATTCTTAATCATTTAAAAGTTATCTCAATCTAAAATCTGGCCAGTCCTGTTGTTCCTTGCTCATAGCTATTATTCTATGAGCATGGAATTCCTTTGTACTACTCTTCAGCTGCTCTCCTGCTAACCCATCATTGATTAAAATTGGAAGAAAAATTTTCCAAACAATATTAGAATTGATAACATAAAGAGCAGTCTCTCAATGAAAGCTTTCAGGTGCACAGATTATGCATATGCACACATGTAGCATCAAATTTTTGCAATTTTTATGAGTTTAACTAATTAGTATATCTAGCAAGTACATCCAATAGGACACCAGTTGCCCTGGTAACCCACCCTTGGACCTACCCCACTGGAGGCCCTCCAAGGTGTTCTCAGCCTTGTATCTTGTTATGTCTCCCAGGTCCTGGTACAAAACAAGATGTCCTTGTTAGAAATTCTTTTCCTTGAAAATAAGGCCAAACAGCAGTTCAAGAATGTGACATAATGTATGAGAAAGGGTAACTACTGTTCTAAAGTATAAGAAAGTGCTAGAAATTATACAGTTATGTATTAAAAATCTACAAAGCTACAAATATATAAAAAAGCTAAAAATCTTTAGGCATCACTATGATCCTTCTCCAGGTTCTGGGCATCTCTTGTGGGAGTACTGGTATCAAACCAGTGAGAGTGGAATGGAAGGAGGTTCCCCTCCCGTGGGAACTTCAGTTTAAAGCCTCTTTACCATCTTGGCAAGTCTATGACTAAAGATGGTCATTCCTTGTGCATAGTCCTTTTAGATCTTTACCCGCTTTACTTACTCTTCCCCATTACTGAATTACCCATTGCTGAATCCTTCATTTTTTTATTGCCTAATTTTTACATTCTAGTTTAATCCTTTAACTTTCCTTCTGTGTAAAATGAAAATTAGATACTAGAGATATCACAAGCCTGAACAAATGCTACTTTTAATATGTTGGTTCTTTCCTGAATTACTTGATAATTTAGAAAAACACAGCATAAACACATAGTAAAAAGGTAGGTCATTTGTAATAAATGACTGGAAAAAGGACAATTAGGCTACTATGAATAAATTTAATTGATATCAGAGCCCTTGAATAAACTCATTTAACACAAAGCTGAAGCCTACCACACATATTTAATAGATTTAATACTTAAAGCTTTGTTCTATGTTTTCTTCTTTTTTGGTGAGCCATTTGGATATTTATTCTTCATTTGCTGCTTTATAGTCCACCACCCAAATCCTGGTATGAATAGTTTTGCTAGTGTTAAGCACTGACATTTTTAACTGCCTCAAAAATGTTAGGAATTCATCTGTATAGCAACTCCTTTGTTATGAAAATTACTGTTCACAATTTAGTTAGTATTTTCAGAAGTGACTACTAATTATAAATGCTCTACTTAAGATGCATATTTATCTGCAGTATTGCTTTTCCCTTCCTGAAGTACAACTTTTTCCCTCCTGTTTTCTGTAACTATCTAAAGATACTATCAGCATAAAATTTTACAGTCCTACTGTGTTGTCTTTTCTAAGAGTGTGAATATTATTCAAGGCCCTTGTGAACAGCTATACTTAATAAAATGTTAACAATTTTTAGAGATTTTTGATTTCATGTATTGAACAGTATTTTGCCTTCAATCAGTTTTTGATTATTGAGCAGAGAAAATTAACAATGGAGAATAAAAGATGTTTAAATTAGTAATTAACTTCCAAGCTATATTATTCATAATGCATTCTGTCAAGCAGAAATATGAATAATGTGTTAAGCAGTGAAGAGAAATGGAAAGTACTATCTCAGAGATACAAAAAAAAGGAGAAAGTCTACTTCTAAAATCTTCATGAAAATTTGGAAATGTTATGCTGTATTATGGCAAATCTTCTAAATACCTAGGAAAAGCATGTATGTAAAAGAGTTATTAGCATGCTATGTACAGTAACATGTTATTATCTTCTTTTTGTCATGCTAATTTTAATCATCTCACATTCCTGCCTCTTATTAAATCATATTTATTTTTACTTCTAGACTCTGCACTGGCCGTGCTTTGCATCCTATACATTTATGTTAAAAGGTAAAAGGAAACTCTTCTTCTAAATATTGGGAATCTTGTAATTCTAATTTTTTTTTTTTTATTTAAACTCCTCAGATTTTTGGTAGTCCAAGTATGAATTTGGATGGGAAAGTGTGATGCAAAGCTTTCAGGTCTATTTGTCTTAAGTAACTGTTACTTGCTATTTCTTAAATTCTCAAGCTTATCACTATTATTAGGTGTGAATAAGGAATGGGGGGTTATAAATAAAAACTGATTATGAAATGTATGTATTGCATGTATTAAATATAGATTATACTCTTCTGACTGATTCTGGATGGCTTTATAAATACATTAATTCTGAATTCACAATATTGTAAGCATCTAGATGGCAATTTAAATTTTTTTAAACCCCAACTTTTACCCATTAAAAGTGGTGTTGTTCTCGTTGTTTTTGTTGTTACAAGACCTAGTAAAAAAAAGGCAACATCTAGAAAACAGGACTTCAGACACAATATATGGGCCAATTACAGTAACTGTTGTAGATGTTGCTTTCAAAACTGTAGCTACTTCTTCCGGCTTCTAAATGTAGAAAGAAGTCTAATTTTGTGTTCCTTACTTTCTTGTTTCCTAATCTTCTGGTTAGCTTCAAGGTGTACCAAGCTACTGGAGGAAAATTTGTTGGCAATCCTGGAAGAAGGATGTATGAAGCCACATTTAACAAAAGACTCAACTGGAAAAGGAGTCTAAGCCAACATTATTCATGCCCTGTTTGTTAGACGTTTCCTGACCAGAACCACCTTTCTCACACCAGGGGTGGAGAACTGTGCTCCGTTTTGCTTTTGTTGCTCAGGTAAACTCCTCCAGCAGCAGTACCTTTGGCTTTAAGCCAAATGCAAGGTCTGTAGATAAACCAGTGCAATAGTCTGGTATGTCCCTAAATCAGCACCAAGTGCTACTTCTCATGGGTATGGGATCTATGAAGTAAGCTGAAGGATCCTTTATAGCTCCACAAACCTGCTCCCTCTTCACACCAGCTTGTGTGTTACCATTAATCACAGTCCCACAGTTTTACAGAGCCACAGATAATAGCCAGGGTTGTAGGATTCCTGCAGGAACGTTTGTTTCTCCACCAGAAATTCCAGTATCAGTCTGTTACAGTTTAGAAAACAAAAAGTAAGCAATAAATTAAATAAAACATTTTATTACAGTTAAGGATGTATTTGAATGAGTAATTTTATGGAAGTTTGTCACAGCAGAACAAGCAGCTGCTTGTTTAGCCACCAGTTTAAGTAGAGTTGATCTTGTTCTAGCTGAAAATCTAAGATACTTAGATTTTGGCAGAAGCGTATAATCAGTGTCATGTCAGTGTTATTCTTGAAAGGTGTCCTGTTCTTGCAAAGCAGCCCAGCTACTGAGTCCCTGATTCTTAGATCTCAAATTCAGACCTTGGATGGAGGTTTAATGAAAATTCGGAGGTAAGAAGGAAGACCAGATACTCGATAAAATCAGTACTCCTACATTAGTTTTATTGTTGTAGGTATCTCTAGTTGAGATAAATTTTGGGTGTTACTAGTCTTTGTTACCAATAAATATATCAGAAAAAAAGATAAATCCTTTTCTAAGGCACCTGTTCCAAATTTTGCCTGCAGAAAATACACTGTAAACACTCAAGTGTTAACTTTAACCACTGGAATAGGCCTGCATTGTTCAGCTAAAATCAAGAATCTGTAGGTCTTTGCAGAATAACTTTCTTAGCTTAGACAATATCTGAAGAAGCAGCTCTGAGTGATAACTGAGTATTTCTTTCAGAACAACACAAAAATATATCCAAGTTTCTGAAAGAAAAGAATCCACAACATGGACTGTGATCACACCCTGACAGAAACCTACTCCAGATGCTGAATGAAACACAGTAGATAGAACATGCCTCAAAAATATATGGGTGCCACAAGCCAGAAATAGTGTTAAATTCAGTAAGATTATCATCCCTTAAATTAGGATTGTTCACTTGAACTTTTAGCTTTAAAACTGCTTCTGCTGTATATCAAAGATCTCTTACTGTTCTTTTTGACTTTACTCTGCCTCTCACTGAATACTTTTGTGCTGTTGCTGCTACAAGTCCACGAGAAAAAAGCACCTGAGGTTATTATGTTCATGAGGTGCCTCATCTGTACAGTGTTTGTGAGCTTGAAGGTTTTGGTCTACCTGCCACTGAACAAATGCTGAATACATAAATGCTACTTCAGCATTATCTCCTGGGATGCCTGAAGTCTTACTTATTTAATTTATTTCTTGTTTATTTGAGGCTGCTGCCTCAAAATGACGGGGTTTCGTAAAGTTGCAAAGTTTCACCTCTTTCTGTGCTTTGCTGACAATGCCTCTGAAGTGTGGAAATGGGAACTGTGGAATCCTTCCTGTAGCTAATGTTAGCTTATTTACAACTCGAGTGTTTTGGGAGTAATTCTGACATGCCCCAAGAAAAGCCACCAGGCAGGTTTGGCATGTTTTCATCCCAAGCCAACTTTAAGAAACGTTTCAAGTCTCTTTCTATTGCTGTTAATGAACTTCGAAGTGCTCCAACAAGTTTCAGACCTCATCCAGGTAGTCATTTGTATCACTAATTATCCCCAGACTTCATGCCTTTCAGAGGCGTGTCGTTCGTGGGTTTATTTCGCAAACTGGGTCTCCACCGGCGGCGTGTGTCGGAGGCTCGCTGCCGCATCCACCGCAGCGCGGCGAGAGCTGCGCGCTGCGCGGGGCTCAGCGCAGGCCCCGCCGGGCCGTGGCCGCAGCGCCCCCTGGCAGGCGCCGGCACCAGTACGGGCCCAGCGGGCCCGCGCGGCGGCGGGCGGAGCATGCGCGGGGAGCCCGCGGGGCGGGATGGTGGCGGCGCCGGCGGCCCGGCGGAGCAGGTCAGTGACGGGGCCGGGCCGGGCCGGGCCGTGCGAGCGTGTGCGGCCGCCAGCGCAGCGCAGCGCAGCGCAGCGCAGCCCGGGCTGGGCCGGCCGGGGCGGCGGCAGCAGCCTCTCCATGAGCGCCTCGGTGCCTCCCGGCAGCGCCCCTGGGGCGGTGCGGGCCCGGCCCGGCCGCGGCTCCGGCCGTGCGGGAGGAGAAAGAGGAGGAGAAGGAGGTGGTGGCGGTATCGCTGATGCCCTGCGCCTTGTGCTTTCCCATCAGGTGTTCTCCTTCTGGTTTCCCATGTCCTATTACCAGGAGGATTTCTTCAGAGAGTACCTCAAGATGATGGCGAATATGGTCATCCTGAACTTGCTCATTTGTATTTCGCTGGCGTTCTGGATCGTGTCCATGACTGCAAGTACGTACTACGGTGAGTCCAAAGGCCGGGGAGAGGCTGGCATGGAACGGCCAGGGGGGAACCTTCCCCTCCGGCCCCTCCAGGCAGGAGACAAAAAATGGGAAGAAGGGAGTGCATAGCCCTTTCTGTCGTCAGTACAGCTGATAACCTCGCACCTCACTAGGTGATAGTGGTTTAGAGGGTACTGACAGACGCTTCCTTGCAGCTCCGCCCAGGGATCACGTAGAATTTAAAATGTTGGTATCCTTTGTGATTTCTTTCCCTGAAAGAAAGAAAGCAAGTAAAAATTAAGAAGTGAAAAGAATGGCTGAACTGACAGAGGCCTTTCTGTATCAGGGAAAGTACGTGACAGCAGGGGAGGAATGTGCCAGCCCTCAAAACTGTTTTAGGAATCAGCAACATCTGCAATATGCAGAGCAGGGCATGCAAGAAGAATTCCTTAGTCAGGGAACCGAGAAACGGGAAATGGCATAAGAAGATAGGGCTGCATGCATGGACTGGCTGGCATAGGTGTGTACTGTCAACTCAGCATTCTGCTCAGGCAGCTCAGGCTGGCTGTGACTTAGTTGTGCATAGTTACAGGCGCACACGTCCTCTCTGTGGTCTGGCATTTCGGCTCTAGGACCATCCTTACAGAAGTGTGCAAAAGCAGCAGTACTGCCTGCAGTATCAGTTCAAGCCTAGAAGAATTTAACTGCTTTTCCAAGACAGGTAGACTTGTCCTTCAGACCACAGCCAGTTTGATGCAGGAAGAGCTCCAGTGTCATTGCAGTGTTGCTGAGAGGGCCTACGGATGCAGTATGAATACCTTCAGCTGCCTAGTGTTACCCTGGATCCGGAAGAAGCTATAATAAATATCCCACCAGTATAAGCTGACTTTTGTCGAGGCAGTTGCATGTCTCTACTCCATGTTTGACAGTGCCTCAGGTTTTAGGATGGCATATTAGCTCTGATATAGTATTGAATCTGTGTTGTGTGGACATTTGTACTTCGGCTTGCAATGAGATGCCAGACATGTAGAAGGTATACAGAAGCAGGCTTCACAACCAGGCTTTATTTGTGTCATTTATAACCACCCACGTTGGATTTAAATGTGCAACTTCATTTGTGTGTGTCTGCTGTCTAAAGGTATAGTTCTTCTGACAATTGATATTCTAGTCCCTGCTATCTAATTTGAGTGGGAATTTACAGCATAGCATGGAGAGACCTGGTATCAGATGAATCAGGGTAGGGACTGATAGAAAGGAGAAGACTGCAGACAAATCCTCGTTTTTGGAGGATTTCCCTGGTTATGGAACAAGAAGGACATAAAACTTCTGTTGTTCATTTGCCTGAGATGGTGGAAAGACCTTGGCTTTTAAAGGAAGTGAATGAAGCATATAAAAGTTAATGGGCTTAATTGGTTCAGCCTATAAAAGTGGTGAAATCCACAGTTCTTAATATAAACATAAAAATACTTCAAACAAACTTTTATTAGTTTACAGTTTATAGTAATGCTTAAGCACCAAACAGTGGGCCAGATGTTAGGGAAGCTGGAGTGTCAAAAAACACATTGTTTTATTATAGATTCTATCTTAGTCTTTACTGCTTACATTTAATAGTAATTTAATACGAATACTTTTCTCCCCTACGAGAAAATCCAAAAAGGTTAGTTTAAAAATTCCCTTGAAGAGATGAAAATTTTGTTTGTTAGCCAAGCAAAAGGAACCCCTTTGTGTTCCAGAACTGCTCATAGTCAAACCACGAGCTTCCTTGGTTTGTGATAAGCAATACCAGGCTACAGCACTGGAGGTCTCTTCATACACAGCTAGTGTTTATCATCTGAATTTCTGACAGCCCTGGGCTGCAAGACTCCCTTGCTCACCTACTGTAGTGGGGGGGCTTTTCAGTACACAGAAGAGAAGCTTCTGTTTTGCAAATCTGTGTTGCAGTGAGTGTTTTAGTGTGATTTCACAGACATGTTTGTCCTGCTTTATACCAGGGAGCCCATGTTTGTGCAAAGGTTGGGGTACTGCTGACACAAAAGTTCTCATTGAAAACCATCATGCTTACCTTTCCAGCAAGACAAGCCCCTCTGCCTGTGTGAAATCTTTCTTTTATAAGATTGAGACTTACTTTAATGCAATATTTGTGATGTCTTGTATTTGTATAGCAGATATAATTAATAACTTCTAAAGATTTTGGGTTTTTTTTTTTAGTATTTGAAAGCCTACATTAACTATTGGCTTTAGCTTTTAGAAGTTTTTTCAAACAAAAACTGTTACTTGAAAACTTGCCAAGATCATCATCAGATCCAAGTATATTTTAAAGAGCCTTACATCAAGGTCAGAAGAAATGAAAGGGCTGATGTTTCATAAAGTGGTCACACTACTTTCACTTTGACATAGCAGACTGTCTTGCTTGGCTTTTTTTGGCAGTGGAATTCTGTCACAGTGAGTTGTGTAGTTCACAGTATAATCAATTGCTTTCTTGTCTCTGAGATGACAAGTATGGAAGACTTTTAAATTGTAGTATTAAAGAACAATTTCTTTTCAGACATAAAAATTCCAGTGTTCCACAACATGTATGTTTGGCATCTTTTGCAATGAAATTTGTGTATTCCAATTTAAAGTCAAAACGAGGTGATAGACTGTGAAGTTTCTAAGAATCTTACTGCTAAAGCAGTAATTTATTGAGTCTGTTTTGTGATTAAAATAACATACTTTTTAACTGGACAGTAATAACTCCTTTATACTTCTTTTATTTAGTGAGTGTTCTGGAATTTTAGAGGGAAACACATATGTTTGGGACATTGACAGATTTATTCCTTAGAAGAAAAGTTGTTGTGGACAGCACTTATTTATGGAATGGTGTGGAATTACAACTGCTGAGTATGATATTATTTTCCTGTTCTGCAAGCTTATTTAAATTCAGATTATAGTGACTTGAAAAAGCTTATTAGAAGGCACTGTAGATATTTTGAGAGAAAATAACTTCATTTTTTTTTATTCAGTTAGTTTTGTTTGTGAAAGTAAACAATTTTGTTTGGGAGTTGAACAACTAGTCTGTCTTGGTGGTCTAAGCATTCAAATTTAAAAATCGTTAGTGAAGAATACCATTAAAAGCAGTCATTGTGAAACTAGTTTTGGGTTTGGCTAATTTCCAGTTAAATGCTTCAAAACGTTTTAAGTTGGCTTTATTTTCTGTATAATGAGGAGGATAGTAGGTGGGCCATTTTTGCATAGATTTGAATAGTAGACCTGAAATAATCTGTTTCTCTTCAGTTTCCAAAGAGCAGTATACTTTCCAAATATATAAAATTTGATTATGTGGAATTGCTTTCATAGGAAAGTAAGGATTTAATAGATTTAAGCCATGCATTGCATTGCAAACACTGGCTCTGTGAGAACACTGATCACCTACAGTCAGGTATTTGGATGGCTGCAACTCCAGAAGCTCAGTTCAATGAAATTATGTTGACCAGTAAAGTGAAGAGTATAGCTCAATAGGCATTTAAATATGTAACAGAATAGTTAAGTTTTCCAAACTAGAATAAAAAGGGTAAGTGACAATAAAGTTATAGAAACACAGCTATTAGGTATCTTGTATGCATGCTGAAATGCTCTCTCCACATAGACTTAAAGCTACATCTGGAACCTTCTGTCATCCACGTAGCAGCAGTCCTTCTATTAACATACTGTGACATTCTCTTTGATGGCATGGGCAACAAAGTGACAGTATTAGGCACATCCTAGGAATAACTGAGAACAGATGATGAAAAAAGATGAAGAAATTGATTTGTTTTTCATAGGCAACAGATACCAAGCTAAATCTTTTTGTGAACAAGAATGACTTTTCCTAAAAACACTGCTATTTGGAATGGTTTGAAAAACAAGTTAAAGCTTCCAGTATATTGTACTAATTTTTCTTCTCTTACAATGTTAAAAAGCATTAGTGACCACAGACAGTGTTGTTAATTCCTTTATTGTTGACATATTTTCTGAAATTTCACCAACATTAATAATAATCATTATCACCATCATCTGTTCTTATAGTTAGCCATGAATGAATCGATATTTGATCTATGAGCAAAGCTCTTCTGCTAATTTAGTTACTTAAAGTTGCTTTGCAGTCTCTTTGCGTGAGAGCAATGCTAATGTTTTGTTAACTGGAATTTTAATTTTATACTTAACTGAAGCTGAACTCTGCATACCTGATTATAGCTGTATGTTTGGAGTTCCTTTCTAAAACCTGAACTTACCTGTTCTGTCCAAGTCAGGTTTCAGAAGGTCTTAGCATTTCAAATGTTAGTTTTTGAAGTTCATAAATCCCTTTTAGTATGGAGAATATGACCATATATATTTCTTGTCCCATTTTGCTATTTTTTGGTAATTAATTTTAGTTCATTAAATGTATTTTCTTTTTCCTTTGAGAGCTGAATAGAAAAATTGAGTAGATAATTGCAGATATTTTGGTCTTCCATTCATAAGTATATCTTTCTTCTGAAGGATAAAATATTTTAATCTCTATTAAGATCAAAATTTAAGTATATACTAGGAAATAATGCCTTTTCAGACATGAAGACATTAAAAGAGCTTTATGAGGATCATCTAATAGCCCTGTTATGTGATTTTTCAGGTACTTTACGACCCATTTCTCCATGGCGTTGGCTTTTTTCAGTCATGGTTCCACTAATTATTGCTACACAGGGTTTTAAAAAGAAGAGTCTTGATCACAGTGGTGCATTGGGAGGTATGTTTTTTCTGAAACTTAAGCTAAACATTTAGTAAACTAAATTATTAAATTGTAATTTAAGACTTTACCTAGTTCTATTATAATAAAGTGTAAATGTAAGCATACATAGCCTAAATTCATACTGGTTTATTTTCCTCATGCCTATTTAAACAGTCAAGTTAATCCTGTGCTGCTGTTTGTAATTTATTTGATTAATATTATTGTGTGTGTATAAATCTAGAAGATTCTTTTAAAATTCAGTACAGTATGCAGTTAAATCATGTGGATTGGTTTAACATATAGAAGGATTCACAGAGAGACAAAGAAATGGCAGAAGTAGTGGTAAAGAAATACCCTAAAATGATCATGTCAGCAGCCTTCCTGCCTGGTAGAAAATCAGTTAAGAGAACATGCTTCTCCCTTCTGTAATAGAAGCAGTTCTAGGCATTTTTTGGCTGGGCAAAAGTAAGAAAAGTAAGAAAATTGAATCTGTACTTCAGTTAAAACAAATGACTGTTTCTACGGAGTTTTTCTCGACCACATGATAAAAAGCCCAGCGTAGTGTACAATAGTATTTATTTATAAATTTGATGCAATGTTTCTGGGTGAGGTGATTCACCCCTGTCTTGTGACATTGTCTGACTTGATGTTCAGTGGAGTGAAACAGAGCCTCAGATCCTTCCTTCCCATGTCACCCGTTTTGCAAATCTTTTTTTGTCTGTGAATTAAGGGGAGCATTTCCTAAACAGACAAAAATCTTTTTGACTTCTATGTTCCTACCTCTTAACAGCTCTGCTGGCTGGCTTATACTGGTATTTGCTTTTAAACACAGCCATTTTTCTTTCAGTCCTTTAGAATTGTAATCTCACCGTGAGGAGTGAAATTAGGTCTTTATGAAAGGGGACATAAAAATTAATTGGATTGAGGAGCTCAAATACTTAAGAAAATTACAGAAATAAAAAGGTGGCATAAAAATCAGAAACTAGAAAAGAAGAGGAAGAACAGAATAGAGAAGTAGCATTTGCTAAGATATAGACGACATTTTTACAGGTTATCTTAGAGACCTTGGGTGTGGGATTTGATACCCAAACTGATGATAAACTTGCTGATAGAGGCACAGCCACAGCTATATATCTGCTCCTTATACAAATAATAATATTCTTCAGGCAGAGTACTTAAATTTCAATTATATATTCTTTGGATTCTGGGGGTTGTATTGCTTCTCTTTTATTTTTTGCACAGTATTATTGATTTGTGGCAAAAGAAGGTCTTAAAAATCACATGCTTCAGCAGTTGCAATAAAATTAGCAATTAGGCAATAGAACCTCTTAACGCATGATTGTCTTGGGTTTATCAGGAAGATACTCTTCATATTCAGAGAAGTTGAAAGACTTAATTTCTTTGCAAAGTAACTACTATTACATGAAGGAACTTTATATACTTCTTTTTTCTTCATAGGACTGGTGGTTGGATTTATCCTTACAGTCGCAAATTACAGTTTCTTCTCTTCTTTGTTTGTGTTTTTTGTTACTTCTTCAAAACTTACTAAGTGGAAAAAAGATATAAAGAAGCAAATAGATTCAGAATACAAAGAAGGTAAGCCAAAATACTTTAATTCTTTCAGATCCATTGTGAAAAATAAATACTTCACATTCCTTTTTCTTTCAAAGGGTCCAATGAGATGTAACATTTAGAGAACAGTGGTGCAACTCCTCTCCATCCTATCTTCATGAATATTTGCAAGCCACTTTGCTTTTGCTTCTGTTCTGTTTAATAAATTGCTGTATAGTTTCTGTTTTGAATATGGGTCTTCTTAAATTTCACTTTATATATGTGTATTTTACTTTTGCCTCATGCAGTTGCCTGAAATTACTAAAATTCAGTTTTTATACTTCAGGTGGACAGAGGAATTGGGTTCAGGTGTTCTGTAATGGTGGTGTTCCTACTGAGCTGGCTCTCTTATACATGATAGAAAATGGACCAGGTGAAATTCCTATCGACTTTTCAAAGGAATACACAGCATCATGGATGTGCTTATCCCTTTTGGGAGCTTTGGCATGCTCTGCTGGTGATACATGGGCTTCAGAGATTGGTAGTGTCATGAGTAAAAGCAAACCAAGATTGATAACAACCTGGGAACAGGTTCCAGTAGGTAAGGTGTTACCTCTTTTACGTGTTCTTAATATTTTGTTAATCTGTTTTGAATTATGCATCCAACTTGAAAAGTTCCAAAAAAGACATAGAAAAGCAAGTATCAGAAATCTGGGATTAGAAAGGGTTACCAGGAATGCATTCTCTGGAATGGAATATACTCAATCGTGTTTGTTCTGCATCTTGATGAGATGCATAAACATAGCATCCATAGAGCTAAAATTATTCTGAATGCTGTCACGTCTAAACTCTGACAATATTGAAAGTGTTTATATTGCTAATATGAAGAATACAAGTTATCAACTGATTTTTTTCAGACATTGTTTGAATCAGTAGAATACATATATATTCAACACAGACACTACAGAAAATTCACTTCTTAATCAAATCACTGATTTCCTTTAATATCCTACTAAGGATGAATAAAGTGAACTTTCTGCCTGTCAGATGTTGTCTCCATGGTGGATGTCATTGCTGGCTTAAAGCAGTGTGCCTTTATTGAGTCTTTCTGGCTCCAATCAGAAGTACAGATCTTGTTGGATAGGATTCAAGTGCATGGGAATTTTTTTTCTTTATATGCATTCTTCAGATATTTATTCAATGAGCTGTCAGACATCTTCTGTCTATGGATTTGGATCTTTTATTTTTAAATGTGTTGGTGAAACATCTCTTGGTATGCTACTTCTGAAAGAGGGCATTGCTTTAATAACGTGCACATCTCAAGGTCTGGGTTTTTTTGAGCAAATCTCTTCTTTTATTGGCCCACCACCACCTAGAGCAGACAAATAGCAGGTGACATTGAGAGGTGTGCTGTCTAGTTTTATTTAACTAAATGCTGATGAATATTTCTAGAGAACTAACCCTAGAGACAGGAAAGGAGTAGTAACAGGCTGTAATGGTACAGGGTAAGTGGCTCAGCAGCATAATGGGAATTGTAGAAAGCTGCAGTAGCAGCTTTGTGCATAAAAGGGGAGAAGATTGCTACGAACAGTTTTGATTTCCTATAAAACATTTCAATTAATACAAGTCTTTAAAAACCAGTTTGTTAATCAGGTTCATTTTGTTTGATTTAGGAACTAATGGAGCAGTTACTTTAGTGGGCCTGCTCTCAAGTTTGCTTGGGGGCATGACAGTAGGTATAGCCTACTTCATAACACAGCTCATTTTTGTGACTGATCTGGAAATATCTGCTCCGCAATGGCCCATCATTGTGTTTGGTGCTGCAGCTGGCCTTCTGGGATCAATTGTTGATTCATATTTGGGAGCTACTATGCAATACAGTGGTAAGAGTCTTCTTTTTTACTTTGTTTTTCTCCCCTCTCCTAATGTAACCTAAAATTGCCCTTGAATTTCAAGAAGGGCTGAGGACATGATTTTTAAACAGAAAAAATACAGAAATAGCAGCATAAAGGACAAAGGGAGCAAAAGCGATGGACATGATAATGAAAAGGAGCAAGGGTGGTTGGTCCTTTTCCACATTCTGATTTGTTTACTGTAGCTTCCTGTCTGGTTGATGACTGAGACCAGAGATGTCTAACAAGTTAACTTGGAAGAAGCAATTTCTGCTCTCTCCTTGTATATATATGTAATTATAGTAACATTTTATAAGAGAAAATGTCAGCTTAACTTTTTCCATTTATTTGGATTGAGTTATCACTGCAGAAGCTCCATTCCTAAGTGTGAAGTCTTAGCAGTTGTCTCAATATTAAGAATTAAATAAGAAAATGTGAACAATTCCAGGAAGATGTGAACAATAGTTTACCTTCTGTTTTTTTTTACTGCTTCATAGAGCACTGTTTCCTTCAAGTTTAGCTTATCACACACTAGCTGTGACTTTAAATAAAAAGATTATGTCCATTTAAAAAAAAATTGGTGGCTGGCTAATTCTAAATGATTTCAGTGTTTACTCATTGCCCTGAAGGATCAGTGATGGTGAATAAACATTACAGACAACCTTTAAACTAGATTGTAAACTTATCCTATGTTTCAAAATTGTTTAGTAACCGTGTCTGACACTGCTGTGTTTAACAGCTTGTTCACAGAGAAAATTTAGGTTTCCAGGTTTCATTGTTGTTATACTTAGTTGGAAGTCAAGGTGTGAATATGCAGATGAATTGCTTTAGAGACTCAAGTCCTTTAGATCTGCCATTACAGTGAGAACTCCAAACTGTTCTTGATGCTCTGGATTTGGCTATACAGCATTTTTTATGCTCTATTCCTTGTAATTCCATGAAAGTCCAAAGTACAGTGGAGTGTTTAACCAGATGAATTTTTAGGTATTTCTGTCCTGAACAGGAAACACTTAAGCACTCAGACAATGTTTCAAGCTTGTAATGAGGCAGATGCATTAAGAAATTGAGTAAACCTAGCTAATGCACCTGCATTTATCAGCATCTATTTCTTCATTTCATGTATATTTTCCATGCTCAGCAACTTACTCTTTAGCGGCAGCAGGGACAGTATGTAAGTCCCACAGTTTCTTTTACAAATTCATAAGCACTGCTGGAGTATGTATACTACATTATACACATAGATACTGTGGTATACATATGATGTGATACAGGCAAAATTAGGCTGCTCATGTGATTCATGCTCTTAGGTTTCGCATCCCTCCTTTAACTCACTTTTTCATTCCCTCTTCAGTGTGCTCTCAGAATATTTTAGTCTCGGCAGCATCTCGTAAAGCAATAAATATGGCAGTGGGAATAAAGAATTGTGTCTCTTTTTTTGAAAATAGTATGCTGCTACTGTTAATTCTTTCTGTCAGTGTTTTTCCTTTGGTAATATTCCTAGATTTGGTGTATCTAATAGCCTGTGATACCCACTGTTTCTGGAAGTCCACCCCTGCCTGCACATTTATTAATTAAAACTTTGAATAGCTGTGCAAAATAAGATTCAAATTTGCTAATGTTATCAGTCTGTACCTATTCTGTAAATAACAAAGCTAATGGAAGGACTTACTTTACCTGCTTGTTCATACTCTGAGTCTACACTTAATGTACTATTGAGGGATATATTTAGGAAAAATTATTCCCAGTTTTTCCTCAAGAAAATTTGTTACTCTCTAAAACACAGCAAGTGTTGACAGTTAAACTATTAGACGTTGAAGTTTGATTTTTCTGCAGCTCTTTTGCATTATTTAAAGCTAGGTTTAAATGTATTTTTCAAAAGTAACAGTATTACCAGCTGTATACCTGCTAAGGAGGTTTGTGGTGGCGAGGGGATTTTAAGTTTTGTCTGAGGTACAGAATTTTTTTTTTTTTGTAATAAAGCAGCAGCTTTATTTGAAATTTCCAGGTTGTGAGTGTTGACAGATAGTCAAATTCAAGAAGAAAAAAAAAAGTTAATATAAAATATACTGATTTGGTTTGGAATATTCCAACCTTAAACGTGTGCTTATGCACATACCCAGTTATACTTAACTACAGTGTGAGTTAAAACCAAGCGTTCTAGAATGGTGTGCTTTTATCAGCATATAGAATGGTGCAGGTGGACAAAACATAGGATAATAGTGTGTGTACAGTAAGAGCTAATGAAGCACAATACTGAAGTATTGATAATACAGAGGCAGAGCAAGAAATTACCTAAGTACTACAGAAGAAACTCCAGCTGCTGGTAGTATAAAATTTGTTGTGTAAATAGAAGTTACAAATTCCTTTGTAAGGAGCTTGTTTTCGGTCAGATCAAGTAATAAGGTTGTTTCCATCATTTTCCTTTTAAAACAAATACATCTTCTTGACAGAAAGCATGTTGCTAATAAATTGTTTCTGTTCAAAACAGCATCCTTTGCTTTAGAAAAACTCTTGGAACAGCTTTTTCCTCTTCTGATGTGGGTTGTTTCATTCCTTTCTTTGCTGTGAAACTACATAAAGAGAGAATTAGATTTGATAAAGAAGTAACTTCTGATGTAAAGTACTTAATTTATTACCCATTCTTTAAAGGTACCAAATTAAACTGACTGTAATTTACTTTAGTCTGGTGATGTCTTCTTACAGAAGTTTAACACTGTAATAGTGAAATAAATTTAGGAAGGTGTATATACTTGGTTACTAAGTTTCTATTCATCTTGGTTGGCTTTGTAAAATGAAGTTTTTATCTTTTCCCAGGTTTTGACCAGACAATTGGCATGGTTGTTAACCACCAAACAAAAGACTCCAAGCACATATCTGGAAAACCTATATTAGACAACAACGCAGTAAATCTTTTTTCTTCTGTAATCATTGCCTTGGTGCTTCCAGGCATGGCATGGTTTTTCTGGCCAAGGGGTTGAAATGGTTTAAGGTTTTCTGCATGTGATTCATTTATGTTCAGTCTTGCTCAGAGACTCCAAAGAGTTCTATTCGAACTCTATTTAAGAGAGGGATCTGAAACTTTCAGAGAGCCAAAGGACTTTCCATCTCAACTTGTTAAGGCTGTAAACCTCATGTGGCGATTGGCATCTCTCAGGAAGGTGCTTTGCCAGTAATGCTCTTGCTGCTCCTCAGATGGATGTAGGCCATTGCCAAGTGAGGTGAAGCACTTCCTTCATTTCTCCTCCATTTATGGAGCTGGAGTGTTGGTGTCTGTTCTCTCCAGTCTCCAGCGTCTGGAAGGGCAAGAAGCTGGAAATAGAAGTCTAATGCACATCAATCAGTGTGATGGAGCATTGTGGCTATTGTCCAAGCTAGACACAAAGTACACTACAGCTTTATATAGGCAATGGTAACATGGGTGAAGTGGGTGAATTCTGGTATTTCCCATTATCTGCAGTATGTAAGGTCTTTTGGAAGTATTTGGATGGGGAAGAGAGAATTCAGCCTTGCTGCCTATTCTGTATCCTGATACTATCTCCACTTCCCTGAGAATAGGGTTGATAAAAATGATGCCATATACATAAAATTTGAAGCAAAAATCTAAATTTAATGTAGAAATTCACTAGCTGTTCCAGTAAGAATAGTACATTTTTCTGTGCTTTTTTGACATTTTTATTTCAAAACTAATGATATTTGTGAAGCTTTGTCAATACTGTGGTACTTATCAAATAATTTAAAGATGACAGTCGTGAATTTACATTCAACTCTTTAGAAATAGAACCTTTTTTCTATAAGCATAGAATTGTTCCATAATGTTTGGCATTCCGACCAAACTATACTCCTTGGTTATTTCTCAACAGTGGAAATGTTTCCCATTTTGTTTGGGGCTTCTATTCAGAGATGATGGCCTCACAGCCAAAGAAGCTACAGAGGTTATCCTTGTAGCAAATGGGGGAAGTCACACTTACAAACCATTTAAAAATAGAAATTTAATTTTTGGTGCTCAGGCTCCTATATTAGGTAATTCTGTCTTCCATCATTCATTTATAAAAGCTGTGGAAGTAATTTAGCCAGCACAGATTGTATTTAAACTTTAGAGATATCCTCATTATAACCTCTCACTGTTGACATTCAGAAGCATGGGCCCATACTTTTAACTTATAAAAAGGTTTTTATTTTATTGTTAGAGATATTTGAATATTTTGTATTGAACATCTGGTTTTTTTACAAATGTCTTGTGTATATTGCCTGTCTTAAATCACTTCAATTGTTTATTATGTTGCCTTTTATGGGAATATTAAAAAATTTTAACACCTTCTATACTGAGTTTACTCTTTTGAAATCTAGTCCATATAAATCTGGAATTCATCACAGGAACTAGTTCACTGTATTACCCAGTTATAAAGATGAGATTTCAAAGTAGTAAAAGCTTTCTGAAAAGAACAAATCATGTAGCTGCTCTATGTTTGTTCCTGTGGAAGGGCACAAAATTATAGAATATATGCACTTAAACTGTAACAATAAACACTTGGGAATTTTATGCACTGTTTGGATTTATGCTGCTTCTAAATAAATACAGTATTAGTTGTCTTTTAAGATTTTATTAATATTGTTGTGGTTTCTGAAATTGAGCAAGATAAAATTTTTGTAGGATACTTTTAATTTCTTCAATTAAATGCCTTATTTTTATATTGTTTCCTCAAGTGAAGTATACTTTCAGCCGCTGAAGTGGACACGGTCAGCTTTTTCACTGTTTAATATGGGTTCATTTGAAAACCAGCTTACCATAGTGAGAAGACATCTGATTTCATATTCATAGCAGCATGAAATGCTTTGATCTGTGATCATATGAACGAATGTGATCTGACTGAACTCTGTAGTTAGCATCTTCAAAGACCGTTGTTTTGGATTTTTTTATTTGTCACATCTTAGTGATGACACTTGAGTTGCTTTCAAAATTTCCAGTCAAAAGTTTCCAGTATATAGAAAGATCAGAGCACTCTTAAACTCCAAAAAGGACGGTGTTAACTCTCTGTATATTGAGTATAGCTTATGCAAATATTGTTGCATTTAACTACTTAGTAGCTGTAAACTGATAAGCTTTGGGAGAAGGTGGAGAGGGGAGTGGGAGATACCGGGAAGAAGTTGCAGAATGTGACAAACTGCCTGTAACAGTTCTTGGGCTGAGAAGGCAGCACACAGAGGTACCACCTGTCCAAGTGCTACTTGGAGAGACAGAAAGTTCAGGAAGTAGAAAGGGATAAAAAGGGGAGTTAAGAGAATACCAGGAAGTTGGTAGACTTGAAATTGCGAAAGAGGTTACTGCAGTTAACAAATTTAGTTTCATTCTTTAAACGCTTGAATTATTCTTTAGCTTCAGAACCATCGGTACCCTTAGTATATACGTCTGTCACTGATTTTCCGTTCGCAGTGAAGTGTCATTAATATTTCCACAACACCAAGGTGATACACTCAAAAATTTTTTAATTGAAGTGGTTACAATTGTGCGTTACAGGTCCTCATGCTTGGCTTGATTGGTAGATGTGATAGATGTTTAAGTAAAATCTTGACATAATTGCATACAAGAAATCTTAAGCCAGGTCTCACCCAGACTAGGTGCTGTAGTTGTGGAAGTATACTGGTTTCAGAGTCACCAGTATTATTTTTTTAATTACTGTTTTATTGTTACAGCTGCAGATTGTCTTGGGTCTGCACATGCTGCATTTGAGTGGTCCATCATTACACAGTTGCCTGGGACAGCAAAAGAAGGTGGTGTAAAAAACAAAGGGGTTATAACGCCTCTCCCGGGTCTTAAGGACAAGCTGATATTCAGCAGACTGACTTTTTCTGATGATAAAGGGCAGAAACATCATGAAATACTGTTGGTAATTTACAGAACCAACTTGGGCACTATTCACATTACAGTCTGTTAGGACTAGGCATCTCAGATTTGTAAGTAGGATTTGTTTTCCCTCCATTTCTCCCAGCAGTACTTTGGTCCCCACTCAGCCTTTTCTTTACATTTCATTATCTAGCATTTTAAATTGCCATTAAGTCACTTTTCTTCAAGCAGGAGTTAACCTGTTTTACAGGAAATTTATTCCCTTAAAGCTTTGTAGGTATGTTACAGTCTCTGCTTCTGGCTATTGCCATAACTGGATAATCATTTTCAATTTAAATACTGCTTCTGTTGGGGGATAAGGTGCAGCTCTGGGAAACAATTATGGGCCTGTTGTAATGCATAAGTCAGAAGAGGTACATGAATTCACTCAGGCTATGTGGATCCCTGCAGCACTCCAAAGCCTGCAGCCACCCTCAGTAAATATTAATGCCAACATAAAATGAGGATGAATACAGAAATGTGGAAACAAAGCTGCTGAGCAAATGGCAGCTTGTACGTGGGTAGTCCCAGGTCTGTAAAACTTGATTCCAAGTAAAGAAATTCCACCAGGAATATTCAGTAGCTTTTCTATAACATTCGTCCTGCAAAGTCAATTTTAGTATCTTGCCACTACAACTGCTAGCTAAATCATAGAATCACCACGGAACAGCCCAGGTTGGAAGGGACTTTTGAGAGATCATCTGGTCCAACCTTTTTGTGGGAAAGGGATCTTTGGTGAGATTATCTAGCAATAATCAATCTTTCCAATCCCATTTTGAAAAGCTTTGATGATGGGCACTCTACCACATCCTTTTATGTCAGAGTTTTCCTTGAAACATAATAAGGCAGATGCACAGAAAAGATGAGTGCCATTATGTGAGTTCTGATCAGAAAACATTTTGTGACTAACTGATGGTATGAAGCAAGTGTCATACACTTCCTCACTTTGAAAATATCTTCATAATAACTGTATGCTCCTATAGAAGAGCACACAGCAGCATTGCTCACTCTATGCTGACCTGGGATTTGCCATTTTAGAGCAGGGGCAAGTGTTGATTGCTAATCCAGGCAAGATTCCAGAAGTGAAGACTGGATTGACTGAAATGTGGAAGAACCAGCCTGACCCATGCTGAGGGAAGGGGTTTTGGAAAGGGGAAAAACACCAGTATGAAAACAGCTACCAGTTTGCAGGGAGCTGCCTGGCTGGACCTGCTGAGTCACCTGTGAAGCCTTGCATACCTTGTTTGCACCTCTCTTATCTGGTGGCTGCTTTTTTGTGGCTTTGTTCAAACAAGCAAAAAGCAGAATTAAACACTGCAATGCGATCACTGTCCAAATTGGTCTTGGAGGTTCAAGCCCACACCATTAAAAAGGATGACAGCAGTTCAAAAAAGCCAGAATGCATCCTGCAGTTAGAGGAACCATCAGTAGAAAGCAGTAAGAAAAGTCTTCTGATGCTCATTTGTTAATACCCTTTAGTACCTTCAGTAACTATTTTTGTAAGGTCTTTGCAGCTGCAAGCCCTATCTGCACAGCTGGGAAGATAGAAGGACATCATGAAAAGTTGTGCAGCTGTGCTCTGATGTGTCTTGGTAAAGGGCTCTTGCTGCACTGACTTAGGCAGAGTTCAGCGCAATACTAGAAAAGCAATGACTTCTGTCATCCTACTCTTTTTGTTACTGCCACTTGTTATCCTGATATTTCATTATTTCACTTGTTGACTTCCTAAGTCCTGAAATAATTTCATTGTCAAAAGCTGCTGCCATCAAATGCTCCCTCAGAGCAGCAGTAGTTTCAATCTGCCTTAAACTGCCCAATGCCTGGGCTGTAGTCCTCCCAACTCATGCCCATCATCTCATTCCATTAAGTGTCTCATCCTAATATAATTTAAAATAAAAAAGTGAAAGGCGCTGATTCATGATACATTGGGATGAAAAGCATGAGTGTTACCTCTGAATTCTGGAAACCCTGTGTCTTTTGGTAGGTGCCATAAGAAAACAAAGACATGGGTGTCAGCATCTGACATTGCACTCAGTGGTGTCTACCCAAGCTCTGTAGTGGATTTAGCCTGTGCAAAGCTATGCCAGAAAAAAAAAAAAGCAATCACCATCAACCAAACTGTAAAAAATGCCCAAAGCTTTTATCACAAGACAAAATGGAAGCGTAATTTAATTCAATGGGTTTTAGAGTTTGAAGTTAAATGAACAAAAATATTCTCACACTGTATGCCTGCAAGTTTGAGTAAAACACCACTTACATTCAAATAGGTTTGGTTTGGAGCAGATTAACAAATGTTTCATGTGGGTTCAGAACTCCCCTGAAATTAGAATGATGTAATCTAGATGTTAAACTTATATGCCTTACCTTTTTCTTTCCTATCACTAATGAAGACAGCTTTTTATAATATATTTTGATTTTTTTCCCCAGTGGCAAAAAAATGGATGCATGTGTATCAGTCAGTGTCTGTGCCTTCATGGAGTCTGCAAGTCCAAAAATAACTCCTGCACATATGCCATTTTGGGGTTGTTGTCCCTAGTTCTTTGCAATTGTAATCATTAAAGGTTTTATACAATTGTTAAATATCCTCTCCTTTTTGTTTTCTGCCGTTATTTGAAGAAACCATGTTGGGTTTAATTCCAGTTTCCTTTGTCTCTGTTTTACTGCCCTAACTCCTGGACTGGAGCCTGCAGCTCCTCTCTGATCCTGACTGTGAATTAGAGGAACCACAGAACAACGATTCTTTTCATAGCAGCAGATACAAAGTCAGTGTCTACTGTTCTGGGCATGACACAGGACTGTTTTATGCAATTATTTTTCTTTGCTAGTGCAAATAGTCATATAAAACTACTGTTTGATGTTCTCTGGGAGCTATGTCTTCCCATCCAGGTTTAGGGAAAAATGAAATGTAAACCCACAAAAGCTGGCTGCTAGGGCTGAACGTTGCAGAAATCTGAGTTCCACTTTTGTATTAAGGATTCTGAGGAGTGCTAAGGTGCCCTCATATGGGAGTTTAATGCAGAATTTACCTTTAGATTAGAAGGCAGTTCTAAAAAAATTAGCTCAGCGTCTTCCCCAGAATCAAAGCATCACTCCTGTGTGAGACCATATCAGGACACAACAGAGATAGATGCACACCAGGATTATTTTATTACTCTACCCTATAATGGATTTCTTCCCAATTTTTTTCAGACAGGAAAGCTGAAAAGTAGAAAAGTAAACTAACTTTGCCAAACCACTTGCACTTACACTGTTCTGTCTTAAGTAAGAAATTGTCTGCTTAGTAATTTTTGTAAAGACTCCCTGTATCAATGAGAACATTTTTATCTCTATTATGCTAAGGCAATCTTAATTTGAAGTGTCACAGGGTGACCAAAACTGTCAGCAGGATTATCTACCAATGCCTTGTTTTCAACACAGCATGTGTAGAACTCTTTGCAGAGTTGGTAACATTGTAGTTTTTTGCCAAGGTCAGGGTGGCATCAGACATTCCTGCACAGCTCTGCTTCATCACTGTTTGACCCCACTAAGCGGAGAGTAGCAAGATACTAGCCAACAAAATGTTCAAGCACACAGTTAATTTTAAACACAAGTGCAGTCGCACTAATGTGTTAACAGTCGAGAGGTGTGCTAGTATTGTTTAAAGCTAAGCAGACCCTAACATCCTTGCTGAATTGCAGCCAGCATGCTCCTCTGCATCACCTGCAGCAGATGGGCCCCACGCATGTCAGTCAACTTCATTACGTGCATGCACAGTTACAGGATTGAGTTAATCAGTTTTATTTTTGATAAGTTGTGCTTAATCTTCAAATATCAAGTAAATAATTCAAAATGATTGTATTATTACTGACAGTTCAGATTTTCCCTACCCTGGCACTTATTTTCAGGCTCAGATAAAGCATTTCGGTAGCCTACAAAGGTTGTTTTAAAGAAATGGAGGCTATTTAAAATTGTGACACCCAGAAACAAGTGCGGTAAAACTCCTTTCAATTATATAGTGCTAAAGCAATACAGGTTGAAAACAAACCAAAAGTTCTCCAGATGCAATGGGTCTTTAAAGAGTGACTGTAATTATACAGTTAGAAGGCTGAAATAGTGATTGAATATTTGTCTAAAAAGATAAGCTCTAATTCACATGAGAATTAGTCAGGGAAGAGATCATAATTAAAGTAGAAAGGAGGTGAGACTAGTTGATGGAAACAATATATTTTAGCTTGATTCTTAGTTCTGTGAACTTTGTGATCACTCACCTGAGCCTAAAGATGTATCTTGAACAAGCAGTGACTCTCAAAATGGTGTGACTAGTTTGTGAGAGACAATATTCTCATCAGTGTTGGTGTGGATTATTAATGCGTAACAGCCATTTAAGCACACACTAGTCATGTAGTAGACAAGTTACATGAATATTCAATTATGAAGTCTTATAAAATGTCCCATCAACTAACTAAACAATGAAGGTAATCAATATTTCGGTTTTATATCCCACTGAAGACACTGGCATCCCTCAGACACCGGGAAGTGCCTTTCATGCTATGCTGCTTTGTCAAGAAATCTGTCATCTCTACAGAGTGTTGCTTCCTGAAGCACTGGGATTTGCTCAGCTGTGGGAGAGCAATGTGGAATGGCTTAGGCACGTTCACTCAGTTTCACCATGTATTACCACATCACCAAGCTACAGCAAAGAAAATGTTATGATAAAGCAGCCATCTAGGACCTATCATTAACATTTCACAAATCCTGTGTGGTTTTTTCATCAGCTTGTTATTTTCATAGGGCTATGCAAATGTATTCTGTCCTGCTACCTTAGTTCATCCTTGTCCTCTGTTTTGCGTGTAAAAATCAGCAAAATATTTTTCTTTTACAAAGAGCACAGTCATCAGCTGGTGCCTATTGACAGAAGCACAACTTACTATCAAAGGAAGTATTTATTTGTCTTGAATTTGCCGTTAGTTACACATAGTTTCTTCATCTGCTAACATTTAGACATTTAAAAGTTATCTGAACAGAAAAATATTTAAGCAGCCTAAAATGTTCAGACCAAAAACAACCTGCAAGCCTTTTATGGTGAGCAGAAGTGATTTCCTGATAAAAACACAGGATTACTAAATACAGTAGGATTTTCAAAGTGGTTTGTCTCAGCAGAACTCTACTATAGTATTAAAGTTGTCCTAACCATAGGAATAATTTTAAGCCATATTTTCATTATTGCTACTGGTCTCTGCTCTCTGTCCTGAGGGACTTGCCATTTAATTCTGCTTGTTGAGAGAACTGTTTGAATGTATTTACAGCAACTCCTGAGGTAGGACTGGGCAGCAGGTCTGGGTTGACTTTTACCAGGCTGAACTGGCAGCACCAGGGCGAGGACTCGCTCTGCCCATCTCACCGTTTTCTGGTTCTACAGTACTTAAGTATTCAATGGGAAGAGGAGGGAAGTTCTTTCACCTTCCCGATTCACAGGAATTTTAGTTTGGTTCTGTGAATTATCTGAACTCTTCCAGTTGTTGTGAATAGGTTTTTCTCAGGTCCTGCCACACCTGAAAGCAGGTTACCAAAGCTGGTTACCTGAATACACCCATATTTGCACAGACAAGCACTGTATTCTCTTACATGGAAGAAACTCCCATAACAAGGACCCTCTTGTATGATTTACACAGAGGGAGTAGGCAGAAGGTGTAACCAGGGACAGTTTGGCTGTACAGCTTCAATTTGGATGTGAGGTCCCAGGTAGCACAAGAGGAAACAGCCTCAAGTTGCACCAAGGGAGATTTAGATTTGCTGTTAGGAGGAATTTCTTCACTGAATGGGTGTTCAGGCATTGGAACAGGCTGCCCAGGGAAGTGGTGAAATCACTGTCCCTGGAAGTATTCAAAAAACATGTAGACGTGGTGCTTGGGGACGTGGTTTAGTGGTGGACCTGGCAATGCTGGATTAATCGTTAGATTCAATGAACTTAGAGGTCTTTTACAACCTTAATGATTCTATGATTCTATAAACATGATACAAAATCATGAGATGTTTGGATGGAAAGAAGTAGAAAACCCATCATCACCTAAAACTGCAGACCTTTTTTAGAATGCCTCCATTGCAATAGGATCATTCTCCAACTCCTGTTCTTCCTTTTACAGTATCAACATCTGTCCTATGCAAAAACGAAGTAGGGAGCCACCAAAACAGACCCTAAGTCTTCAAAGCACTGGCTGGTTGCCTATAATTCCTGTATCCCAGCCATGTAAAAGTACCCTATTTCCTTTCTCTACATTCCTATATCTTATATTTTTCCTTTGTCAAACGTGTAGAGACATCAACTTTTTAGGAACCCCCAAATGTACCATCAAATCAGAGCACGGGTCTCAGCATTCCTCTGGAAACTGGCCAATGCTAAATGCCCCAGAGGAAAAATCAGCCTGAAGAGAATTGGCCTGGACAATTATACCTGACCTCCATGTAGTGGGTGTTTTTTAATCCACTTTACTTAGAGGCTGAATATCCTGAAACTTTGAAGTTCAAATGTACATCAGTACTTCAGTCACTGCTGCACATCTGGGATGCTCAGGAGTCAAGAAGTGACATTTGACAGAGCTGGAAGCTCAGAGGTGCCTGCTATACAGCATTTTAAAACTCCTGTCATGCTTTCACACCCGAAAGGCAAAGATGACTGAATCTAGCCTTATGCCTGTCGTCCTTGGGGACGACAATGGAGGGGAATAGTATCTCATGTGGTAAGGACAAGGCAGATGAGAAAGGACCACTGTTCGAACTAACCTTTGCTGCTGCATGATTCAAGAAGGCACAGAGAACCAGCACAATACCAAGCTCAGGCATGGTTAGCTGTTAAACTAACCCTCAGCTTTCATTTGAACTGGCATGCATGTCCTAAATGAATGAACAAGTTGAAACAAGCTTGATTACAGAGCAAGAATGAAATAAAGTTTTATTAGTATTAATCACACTAGCCATGATTTCTGTGCCTTGCCAGGTGAAGCTATTAAGCAGCTAGTTCTGATCTGTCAGCAAAGTCTACTTGTGAGAAAATTCAGGATGTGAATGCCATCCGGATAGGAACTTTCATTATAAAGAAGCAGGATGTAGTCCAAAGTAAGTAACACATGCTCCACATCCCTCTGGCTTGCAGCAAACAAGCCCTCCTTTCCAGCCTGTCATATTTCTTGAACTGAGCAAACAGAGCATGGAGGGATGGGGAGCAAAACAACCAGACCGTTCATGTGAGATTCCTATGGTCTCAAAGGTCTCACTCCAGAAGCAAGTTACAAAGTGAGCAACTTACCTGAAAAAGAAATACGAAAGATTTGCATAATTTTTTCTTGGAAAATTGCATTAAGCAAACTGGGTTGACACCCAAGACCTCAACTTTTTTTGGTATGAGGCCTGTTACTATAGGGTTAAAATAAAATATAAACCCCAAATCAGAACACAGAGAAAATGGGTATGGGAAATGATGAAAATCACTGCTACTGCTTGTTACAACATGGTTCTAAAAAATGTCATCCTAATCTAATCAGGCAACCTGGGACCCTATGGGAATGTTCATGTTCAGAATCTCTTGACAATGCAGAAGGTTTCTTGTTTCCTGCAGAACTGAAAAGACAGATGTACCCCCCCAGCCCCTCATAATGCCCTAGAGCATCACCTCCTTCAGGCGTGGAGGCAGGAGTCATACGTACTTAGGTGTTTTTCTAGACAGAAAGTGAGACCAGTATTTCTATTGCTACAGCTCTCCACTTCTAACAACAAAATGCAAACATTTTAATATAAAGTATTTAATTGATCGAAGCAGCAAGAAGGTGTTGGTTTTAGGGGAAGCATTCTGCTGAAAGTAATACACACTTGACCTTGATAAAGTCTTCTTTCCATTTTGTCTGTGTGACTTTCTTGAAACTGGGTTACTTAGTGTAATTAAAAGAAGCATTGGCTTTATTTAGAAATTTCAAAGGGAAGAAATTATGAAGGAAAGAAAAAGGCTGACTGATTCCATTCTATTTGCTCAGTCTCAGAAATGAAAACACTTGCTTTAAGAGGTTACATGATCATCCTGGTGTCCAGTCACTTGTCCTTTATACAATATTTTAAAATGCAGGACTGAGCAAGAGTGATAACTGACAATGGAGTTGTTGTAGCTGATTTGTTTACTTGCTCACTGCCAGTATTTGCCCAGCAAAGTACTTTAAGGAACCTTTTGCAAAGGAAAATGTCTGTAAAATATATGTATTTTAAGAGTGCAGCAATAAATTTTTATCAATGGTATGAGTTGAATGATAATGTTAAAAATTGTTTATTAAGGTTTTTTCCTTGTTTTAAAGGGTACTTTAGGATAAATTGCTTCAATTTAAACCATACAATGTAGTCTGGGGATTGCTCCACTCATTCCCATGAAGTATATGTTTAGAATACAAGTTTTCCTCTATATTTTAGAAGTCTTAGTTGAAGGCCCTACATTTAAGTGAGATGTGGTTCTCATTTGGGCCATTAATAATTCTGACTGGCTTTTTTCAGCAGTAAATATGAAGAATACAATATGGAAAAAATAAATTATTTAAAATTATTATTAGATGTGAGAGCTGGTAGAGATGGTCGATCTCCTGTGAACTGGTCTTGGGGTCTGCCTGAAATGCAATCTGTATCTGGCCAAACTCATGTCACCAGACTACCCAACACCCCTCAAGCAAAGCTGTCAGAAAATGAGGAATTATTTTATTCACTTGATAATGTGCCCTGGTTTTAAAACCTTTTGTTTCATTTTGAATCTGAATGTGTCTGGCTTTAGATTCCTGCTATTAGTTCTTTCCTTGTGCCTCTTCCTTCTACAACCCTCATGAGCTGACCAAAGTGAGCCCTTTCCTGCTCTCTGCCCTCTTTTTAAACTGCATGCCAAATCCCAGTACAAGTTTTATCAGTGCCGTGCACTGGGATAAAATAACTTCTTCATTACTTCCTTGCTTCATATCCAGGAATTACCTCTGCCCTTTTGTTGCAGTCATATACTTGGATACCTGCTAGGTTTTGACTCTGTAATTTGTTACATTGACTAAGAGGGTAACACTTTTGTATTCCTTATAATGTTTCTACTTTTCATTTTTGGAAGACAGCTTCTGATGCAGTTTTTGCTGGATACCCTGTTTTTGTCACTGTTTATCACACTGAAAATGCTACATCACTTCAAGTTTGATTAGCACTGATTTTATACTTATTTTACAGGCCATTTAGGAAACCCCAAAAGCCCTAAAGGAAACATCAGTTTTCAAAGACAACTGTCTCACCAATAACTACTCTGAACTGCTCATCCAGACCTTGATGCAATAACTTTGTCCTTTATTGCATGAAAAAGTTTTTTTTTTCTGCTTGCTAGCATGTGGTACTAAGTCAAGCATCCGAAAACATTAGTACAGCTGTGACCTTGCCTTTGAACAGCCAAGCCTGTACTGTCATCTGAGGTTTCTCTGATGAGACTTATTTTTCATTGCATTTTGTTGACTGGCACACCTAACATTTGAATGCTTCATTTAATTATTAGTCTTTCTTTTGTGTCATTATTTTTCTTTGTGTCATCATCTGCTCCTCCCCACGGCTGAAGGTATGGCTGCCATGCTGAAGATGGGTGTATCAGGGCTGGTGTGTGTACAGAAGGCTGTGCAAGGCTGTGTGCAACAGGCAATTACCATTACCAAAGAGCAGGTCTGTGAACAGGCTGGTGGCTGTTGTACAGCTGACGATTTGGATGAAGGTCTATAGGTGATTAGGTAAGCCTTCCATGATTCAAAGCAGGCTGGTTTTGCTCACAACAGCTCATTTCTATCCTCTCCTCACTGCTTAACTGAAGCTCAGTAGCCCTGAAACTGGTAGTTTTAGGATGTTCCTGAGTAACCCTTTCAGCACCCATGCTTCCTTTCCATGTTCCCATTCCTGCTATTGGAACCTCTTGGAAAATCTATTGGCTTATCAGCCAGTAAATGAAAACGTTCCTTTTACTATTCCTGCTGTGACCCGCAGTCAGCACATCGCAAGATCTTGCCAGGGATCAGCTTGCACATCACCCTGAGCAGAGTCTGAGGAAACTCACAGTGCTGCTGGTGTTCCCATCTCCTGCTGTACCATGCAGGAAAAATGGGTGCCATTTTTACATTTTAAATTTTGACCAGTTCTGCCTTCCTCTAGAATTTCCCTGGCCCACTGGCATGTGTTTAAAATTAGCACTTCTGCTTTTTTCTTTTTCTTTTTTTTTTTAAATGTTTTCATTCTTAATGCTCTTATACCATACATCTAGTAAACTGACTTCTGCAGAAGAGAAGTTTTGTCTTTTGTAACTTTGACTCTTTAAACTGTTACCTTTATAAGCCATTGGTTTAGCCTCTGTTAGAGGATTAGGGCCTCTAATCATTTAGAGGAACATTGCCTTTACTCCTCCAAGTGAAAACACCGAGAGCAAGGGGTCAGTGAACAGTGGAGCAGCATGCATCTTGCTGTTCTCAGCATGTGTCCAGAACGCTGCTTGCCAGGAAGGGGCTCTGTCACGATTGCATGGGGATGGTATTCAGCATTGCCATATGTGGCCGTGGGTGTATGAAAACCATAGTGCAAAGGGGCAAAGAATTCAGGACTGCTTGTCCTGGGGAAGAGTAACATTTACAGATAATTCCACTTCAACATGGAGCATTGAACTTCAAGAAAATAATAATCTTTTTCTTTACAAGAAAAAATAACATTGTTCCTTGCTTGCATTGTTTCTTAGGTAGAAATCAGATGCTATGTTTTACTTACTTCTATAAATCAGAAACAAATTTCATGCTGCACAAAGCCTCCAAGGGCATTACTGAAACTGTCAAGTACATCCCCATGGGTACACAGAGTCTCTCAGCAGTGAGTGAGTGGGTAAAACACATTCAAAAAAGTCCCTTCAGGTCAAGATTCTTTCCAAACTATCTCTTCTCTTTTCTCCTTTTCTTTTCTTTTCTTTTCTTTTCTTTTCTTTTCTTTTCTTTTCTTTTCTTTTCTTTTCTTTTCTTTTCTTTTCTTTTCTTTTCTTTTCTTTTCTTTTCTTTTCTTTTTTCTTTTCCTCTTCTCTTCTCTTCTCTTTTCTTTTCTTTTCTTTTCTTTTCTTTTCTTTTCTTTTCTTTTCTTTTCTTTTCTTTTCTTTTCTTTTCTTTTCTTTTCTTTTCTTTTCTTTTCTTTTCTTTTCTTTTCTTTTCTTTTCTTTTTTCTTTTCCTCTTCTCTTCTCTTCTCTTCTCTTCTCTTCTCTTCTCTTCTCTTCTCTTCTCTTCTCTTCTCTTCTCTTCTCTTCTCTTCCTTATTCACATGCTTTGCTCTTCACCTTTATTCTTAGTCTTCTAAATCTGAATCTTTCTTTTTGACAATATTACTAACTTCATTTTAAGTGGGTTTTTGTTTTTATTGTTGAGTTGGGGTTTTTTCCCTGTTGTGATTTCTTGCTTTTTTGGACATCTTGTACTCTTATGGATATTGATCTCATACAACTGTACATTATTTGGCAGAGATTTTGTAATATGATTATTTTCTAAGTAAATCCAGTAAAATCAAAGCATTTTTCTGCAAGTGTATCAAATTATGCTCAGAAATATTCTCCAAAGGAAAAAGTGGACCTATAAGACTGACATTATCTGCAAATCAATTGCTACCTTTATAATATTCAATATATAATTATACCAGAAATGAGTTGTGTATTTGCCACAGCTTGGGAGGTGCTGTTTGTGCTGTTGTAGGTTTGACCACCTGAAGTATCTCCACTGACAGCTACTGCATGCACTTAAGTTCACAGTGGAATTGACATATTTAATATTTTTGGAAGGAGATCTAATCATGCAAGCTGAAAGAAGAACATTATTTTCACTTTCAGAGATGACCTGAAATAAAACACCTGTGAAATAAAACACTTGAGTAAAGACTTACCGGAAATGATCAAAGGCCATGGCAATGGATACAGTAGTACAATTTGTTTTGGTTTAATAATATACAGAGTATTGGAGTATTTTCATGAAATATAAAATACATCTTGAAAGGCATTTCTCATGCAGATCAGCAATACAGATAACACAGAAGGTCTGCACCAGTGTTTTTAGGAAGCTGTGTAAAAAGGGGAAGCCCAATAAATTGAAGGAAAAGAGCCATTCTCTTCTCAAATGCTCTGAAACAGAATAAACATTTCCCAAATTAAATTAACACCATTAAAATAACTTGCTAACAGTCACAGATAGTTAAACCTACAGATTTTACAAAGTCATGTGTGAGATCACAGTGAAACATGACACTTCAGGTAGCTCTGATAGAATTTTCTGTTCTCAGCCAGATCAGCTTTTAATTTCATTTAATAGAGGTGACTGAAGTTTTGGAAAGTACAGGACTTCTCATACAACAAAATCAGTAATCACAGATTCCATACAAGAGAGGAGAACAGAAATGATGGAATACTGTAGTTACTTGCAGCAGTCTACTGTCAGTGGGAAATGCATCATTTGACTCTGCACCATGGTAGAGGATTCTTGGAAAAAATGCCAACCAGAACTGAGCTTCAATCGGTATCGTGCTTTGCTGTGCCTGCCCTCGGTTAGAAAAACAATGCTCCCAGTTGTGCTGTCAGGTTCACTCAGCATATGGGCTGCATACCGGGTGTCTCTCCTGCAGCCCTTCCCAAAGGTTCGGCTCTCTTTGTTGCTGGAAGATAGCCTCTATTTCCACTACAGTGTTCACTATAGTAATACACTTAGGACTGATGAAAAATCACCCATGCAGAGTACCCTTTTACCAAATCAGATGTATCAGGAATATGGATCATTTCCATGCAAAGAAGAACTGAAAAGTACAAATCAGGTGTATTCTTCAGTATAACCTCATTATTTATGAAGAATGCACATGGAACCTGCTTTTGTTCAAAACAGTAAAAAGCTGTAAGAACAGGAAGGTTTTTGAAGACAGCCCTCCACACCGCCATGTATCTCAGCAGATGCATTTGCCAGCAGTCATCCAGGAAAGCCTCAGACTGCTGGGCCCTGCAAGCAGCTTATGCTCATGAGCATTGATTTCTATTGTCTCTGGCAACCTCAATCCAAACTCCGTTTCACCACCTTCTTCTATTCAGCCTGGAAGAATAACTAACATGCCCATCGGTTTTTTTTGCCTGTCCACAGAAGGCATGACTGACAGAAGCCAGCACCTCTTTCCAGCAAGACAGTATTTTTATAGCAACTTGCTGAAGGCACTTATGTACTAATAAAACTGGAAATTTATTTAAAGAAAAGATATGCCTGAAGATTGTGTCTGCATTGATTTTTTTCCCCTTGTCTCATTTCCTTTATTTACTAAAAAGGTTTAGTTTATTTACCTCCGTAGGAAATAAAAACAATCCAGTCCATATGTGAATGTAATAGTGTTCAGTGACGAGGCTTCTTGCTTCAGGAAATCCAAGCCCTGTTCTCCTGGATGCATTCTTTGTTCTTTCCTCTATTCTTTCTCATACAACAGAGCATTAATACTATCTGACAGAGAAAAAGAAAATTGCACTATGAAGCCTTTTCATAAGCATTATTTTTCTTACGACTAAATGATCACTAGAGAGAGGTTCTGCCGCAGTCGTTTGGATCTGTTTGTGAGGATTGTTTTTAATGAAGCAATGATACTCAGTTTTACGAGGCAGTTATCCAATTCTTGTGTATGAAACTCTATTGGACCCCTGCAATCAAGGAATTCGACAGAATAACGTTTTTCTTGTGCCTTTTTCCTCACCTGCTCCCACATCTCTGTTTGAAAGTACTTTATTATGGACTTTATTTTGCAAACGTTTAGGGACTAGTGTATCTCAGTTCACACGAACCATAATCACACACAATCCGTGCCTGTGACGTTTGCCATCTGTTCGGCAGGCGCCTTGGCTTTGCGCGGGGGAACGCTCGGCAGGTACGCGCGCTGCTGCAGGAAGCCTTAGCGCGGCATTTGGGGACGAACCCACGCGGGCGGCACGGCACGGCACGGCACGGCGCGGCGCGGCACGGCACGGCGCGGCACGGCGCGGCGCGGCACGGCACGGCGCGGCGCGGCATTGCACGGCACTGCACGGCACGGCACGGCACGGCGCGGCACGGCACGGCACGGCGCGGCACGGCGCGGCACGGCACGGCACGGCGCGGCATTGCACGGCACTGCACTGCACGGCGCGGCACGGCACGGCACGGCACGGCACGGCGCGGCATTGCACGGCACGGCACGGCGCGGCATTGCACGGCACTGCACTGCACGGCGCGGCACGGCACTGCACTGCACGGCGCGGCACGGCACGGCACGGCACGGCACGGCGCGGCATTGCACGGCACGGCACGGCGCGGCACGGCACGGCACGGCACGGCGCGGCACGGCACGGCACGGCACGGCACGGCACGGCACGGCACGGCACGGCACGGCGCGGCATTGCACGGCACGGCACGGCACGGCACGGCACGGCACGGCGCGGCATTGCACGGCACGGCGCGGCATTGCACGGCACTGCACGGCACGGCGCGGCACGGCACGGCACGGCGCGGCATTGCACGGCACTGCACGGCACGGCACGGCACGGCGCGGCATTGCACGGCGCGCGGGCTCCCCGCCGCGGGCCCCGCCCCTCCGCCGCGCCCCGCCCCCGGGCCACGCCCCTCCCGCTGGGCCTGGTGGGCGGGGCCTCCCGCCGCCGCCGCGTCCCCCCCTCCCATTGGCGGCGGGGGCTGCGCGTGACCGGGCGGCGCGTGACGTAGGAGGAAGAAGCCGCCATTAGGGGCAGCGGGGCTGCGGCCGCGGGGCAGGTTCGGCTGCCGTGTCTCTCCCCCGCCTCCACCGTCGCGGCCTCCCCATCCCTGCCAGCCCCCCTCCCGCTCTCCCGCGGGCGCCCGTCCCTGTGGGCGGCGGCGGCGCCGCGCTGCGGCCCGTTGATGTGAGGCGCGGCTCGGCGGCGGGGCGCGGATGGCGGCGGGGGCCGGCGCGGCGGCCGGGGGCCGCAGCTTCTCCTTCAAGGTGGTGCTGCTCGGGGAGGGCTGCGTGGGGAAAACCTCGCTGGTGCTGCGCTACTGCGAGAACAAGTTCAACGATAAGCACATCACCACCCTGCAGGTGCGGGCCGGGGCGGGGTGGCGGCGGTGTGGGGGGTCCCGCTGTTGTTCTCCGCTCACCTTGCGCACCTCCTCGGACTGCTGGCAGTGCCTTGTTTACAGCTTCGCGGCAGTCGGAGTCACCGTGGCCGCTCGCTAATGGTGGCTGTCCCCTGCCGAGTTGCTCGAAGCCAGGTTTCTCGTTCTTTTCACGCCTCGGATCTAAGCTTTCGATATTTTAAGGCTTCGTTTCTACTCTGCATGTTAATTGCTCCGTTTTTTCCAGTTATGTGTATTAATGTCTTCATTTGAGTCTTGGGGAAGTATGATGCAAAAGTAATGTTATTGTTAGTGGACTGATGACTAAGTGTTTCATATGTGCTGCGTTTCTGTTAATCATAGTCTTCCTCATGTTCTCAAATACTAACACTAGCCCTACCTTAACGTTACTGTTTAAGGGGAACAGCTTTCACAAAATGGTTTATGAGATTAAGGCTTATGATTTAATAACGGGAAAGAGTCTTAAGGCTTAACTGCTTGTCATGACAGTTCCCTGAATTTTGGCTGGATTCTCGGTAGTGCTGTCTGGTATAATGTAAAGAACTACAAAGTGATGTTCCACTGATGAAATGTGACAGAGTGCCTGCTTGAAAGTAATGTTTTTTTTCATGACCTATTAGTTAGCGATGCATGGCATGTATGCCATGGTGCAGAATATATTGCTTGTATTGTACATGGTCTCAGAAAACATGTTTTGAAGTTCGTGTTGTGAGGGATATGTTAAGTCTTTCAGGATGTCAGCTTCCATAGGTGGAAGTGTGGATTTAATGTATACCACTCTTAATTTTTTTTTTTTTAATAAAGAAACAAACCCTGGCACTTGGTGGACCAGTAGTGGGTTTTGAACTAATTTTGAGTTTCTTAAGTACAGAAGGAATAATAGGTGATGCTAAAAAAAAAAAAGAGGTTTAAGGTAGTTATGTGCTATTCCCATGCATTTAGGGGAAAATTCTTGAGTTATGTATCTCAGATGTAATTGATAGTGAAGCTTTCCCTTAAAACCAAAGAAGCATTATAGATGCACTAGAAACAATACAGGGGATGTTTCATTAACAGACAATGTTGTTCCGTTTTTGCTGTGAAGAGGTTAAAAGGATGTTTCAGACTTTGTTATCTTGTGTTCATACTCAGCTTTTGGGTTAATCTGTTGGTAGGTTTACCAGGCAAGGTATTTATAGGAAGCTAGTTGTAGCTGTCATGCCACAAAGGTAATTGGTACTTGGTGTGCCACAGAGATGACTGGTAGCTTATAGGTGTCGGAGGTGCAGCATTAGTGTAGCATTGAGCAAACATCAGTTAAAGTGCATCAAAATGGTCGTGTGTAGCTGTATTCTCATATTCCACCTTGCAAGAGTGGGTCTAAGTAGATTGTTACATGATGAAGTTTATATTTATTGTTTGGGGTTTTTTTGTTCCTTAAATCTGTAGTGGAAAACCTAAAATTGTAAGCAAAAAGTGGGTTGGAATAAAGACTTGGGTCACAAAAATAATAAAAAACAACTTTAAATTGCTCCAAAATGCTGATGGGAAAATGTCTGTAGATAGAGTCACTCAGGAGCTTTTGGTTTTGACTGTCTGGAGAGGTGTGTATAGAGCAGTGGAAGCACGTGTTTGCAGTTCCTACTGAGATTTTGTTTCTCCACTGTAACCAGGTTTGTGGTTGCTACCTGTGTCTTTTAAGTGACTGCACGTAGTTTCCCAAGTTGTTTGCTTTTCTGTGCTGAGCCTCCTTGGCCACATATGCATCTTGCTGATTCTAAAATACAGTGTTAATTGCTGTTGAATCTTACGGTGCATCATGTGCACTTGTTAAGTATTATCTTTATTATTTTAATTTATCTAACAGTACTCGAACAAAATTGAAGTAAGTTCTTCCACTTTTAAATGGGAAAGTAAGTTAAAAATAAGATTAAGAGAAACTAGGATATCTTATTAAGCAATGAAGTATCATATTTGCAAAGCTTTTCTTTTTTAAGATTAAAGGCTTAATCTGATAAGGTTGCTTTGTTTCATGGCAACAGTTCAAAGTATTGCACCAAATTCCTTTTGTTCCAATAAAGCCAAAATTAGATAAATGCTTTGCTCCTGGTCCAGCAAAGGAGTGACAATGATGAATCATATGAAAAGATCACTAGATATTGAGACAAGAAGCTCTCCATCCACAAAATTCTCTAATTTAAGAAAGTATTGCATAGTGCTTTGTTCCAATATGTTTGCAAGAAAAAGGGTCGTGAGACTGTAGCCTTCTGGAAACTTCATTTAGTGATGTTATTCTACCCTGAAGTTATTCTTTGTATACCCAAATAGGAAAGTTACTTTTGTGCTAGTAACAGAAAACTTTTCTAAAAGGGAACAATTTCTCCTCTTTCCACACCCCCCTTCTCTCAATGCTAACTGGAGTGCACTGGAATCTCCTTTGATTTAGAAGGCTGCTGGGATGTGTTGCTGTAGTTGTGTTAGTGTCAAGTCATCAAGATACTGATGATCTGCAGGTTGAAGTTAAGGTAGCTACTGATTCACACAAGAAAACATCTAGCAAAAACATGGTGAAAAAGCTGATGCAGGAAAAGTAGGGATTTTTGCACACGATTAATATAATTCATAACCTGTTGTACAACCTGGCGGGACAGTTAGAATTGGTTCCCATTGTCTGAAATATTGAAATCAGTGCTTTCATCTTGATATGATAATTATAAGCTATAAATTGATATCAAGTGAACTGTGCTGGAATTACTCAAATAATAAACCTACTATCAAACGATTTTTTTTTTAATTGGGTAGATACTTTTTATTATTTAATTACTCAGGATAAAAACAACTTCTGAATACTGTTCTGTTAAATGTGTGGAGGATTGCAAAATATCCAACCCAAGAGAGCTGCTGATGTGGTTCTAATCATAAGAGTTCCTAATTGCTTTGATGGACTTGCTTAACCTGGAAAAGCTGTCTTGGCTATCAAGATAGCTGGGGGTGACTGGAAGACAACATAAGTTGAACATGAAGCAGTCAAGGGTAGGTGCCACACACCTGCTTTTTTCAGTGACTTTCGGGAGAATCTCTTCCAGCTGGTTTTTCCTTGTGTTCTACTCAAGCCCCTTTATCAGCTCCTAACAGGCCCTGGTGGGCATGCAAAACTGAACTCATAGAAGAAAGAATTTAAAAAAAGGAAAAGATTTCCTACAGCTACATCAGAAGACTGGAATTTTAGCTCTTATAATTGCATTATTCTTTTCTAAGTGCCTAAGTATACTTCAGACCAGTCATAAGACAGTAGAGTCAAAATATGAAAATTAGAAACTTACTTCAAAGAGTTGTTTGAAATTGCTTATCTTTAACTGTGGTCCTGTATGTTTGAGTTTTTGAAAGTCCGAGCAAAAATGAACTGTCATAGTAATGAAAATAATATGGAAAGGAGTTACTGATTGTAAATCAAGTCACAACTCAGACTTGAAACTGCAGTACTCAATTCAGTAAATTTTTGGGAGATTAGGGAAAATGTTGAAGCTTCTTCTATGTGTAATTACCTAATGCCCTGTAGACTGTTTTGATTTCAAAGGCTTTGACTGTGAAACTTGGCAAACTTTAAAATCTTGGCTACTGACTTTTACTCTGAACTATCTCAAAACAAAAGTTAAGGCTCTTTCTTATGTGTTGGGTTCTCCGAAATTTCTAAAAACTGCATAGTTCTGCTGTTCACTTGATTTCCCCCCCATCCCCTTACTAACCTCAGAATGGTTGGAGAGGGGTGTTTGTGTGTTAAAAGGCTAAAAGATATTAGTTGGTTTGTCCTTGGCATGTTTGCCGCTGTGGATGTAAAATGTGTTTTATTAATGGTAAATACACCAAACTTACCCATACCTATTAATTAATGAGTAGAGCCTGCTAGCTGTATTCTTCAAGAATATGAACAAAATCAAGAAGAATGAAGCATCAAATCTTTAGTATTGATGGTTTCTTGCAGCAGGGTCACATGGCTTTCTTCTCACTACCAAACACGCCTGCTTCAAATACCGGGTTCCAATATTGTTATCAGACAAACCTGGTTGTAATCAGGGTATCTGATAGAGGATACCATCTCTCCTTTTTTGATTACAGGCCTAAGACTTTAGATAGACTAAAACTTGATCATTACAAATTCATCAAGTTTTAATACAGAGAGCAAGCACAATAGCCCAGTGCTAAATACCCTTGCTACAGTATCCTGTGGTTATGGATATTATTGCAGGAGATACTAAAAAGCCTTACTTGCTTGTAGGAGTCTTCTAGTACTGGGGTATATAAAAAATGGAATAATCTGTGTCTTAGTGATAAAAGACAATATTCCTGTCAAAAGCCATAGTACCTGAAGGACAGGTTATAGTGAAGCAAAACTTGCCTATGTAGATAAACCTACTATAGTTTTTGCTCTGTCAGATATGGAATATACTTGTGCTATTAATTGGGTTTGTGTCTAAAGTTACAATGATGTATCTTTATGGATGCTGAGTTCTCTGGGTTTTTAAATACAAATCCCCTTCTGTGAAAGATTTTTCTGCTCAGAAATTGATTCTCAAACACTTGTGTGGAATTCACATCAACTAAGCAGATTTGGATTGTTGGTGTATTGACAAAAGGAAACAGTGCTCAGAAGAGCTTTTCCTTTGAGATTTGCAGTAGAATATTGAGTACTGTAGTACAGCAGATCAATAAAATATTGTCAGGTTGGTTTGATTCATTGTGCCTAACAATATTTTCTCTCCATGTGACTTGAGTGTTGGTGAATTAAAACTTCTGAAGTTGCCTCTGAGCTTTTGGCCTATAAGTTGTGGTGTAGTAGAACAAAGTGTGAAGACTGCTGATGAGTTAATCCTCAGGGGCAGCTGTTTGAGGGCCATCAACTACTTTCTGTAGAGCTTTTAGTTAAAGAATGAAAAGTTTTCTGATGTTGAAGAGCTGCTACTCTTCTGTTAAGCTGTTTATTACAGGTTGGTTAGAGGGTCAAATCCATTTAATGTGCTGTCTGGAAGTTTTTCCAGACTTTTGACTTATGTCCCCTCACTGTAGACTGAGGGGGTAGTGTAGTGCTAATGCTTTAGTTGTGTTGAACACAAGGGTTGTAGTGATTAGTTCTTTGCTATCTCTGAGTGTTTTTCTTCTGGTCTGTTTTCTTTCTGTCTCTGTCTCTCTCTCTCTCTGTCTGTTTTGTTCATCAGACTTCATGGAAAACTTTGGGGGAAGGTAAAACGTAAAGATGAAAATGATTTTTTTTTTATCATCTCACCTTAGGTCATACCGATGCCAGAGTCAATGTTAGGGAAGTAGCTGAAGAGCAGGAGCTGCTCTGGCGACTGAATGTTGGATGACATTAACTGTAATACAGGCAGCACTCCAGAAAGGCACTTTTGACAGCAGTTTAGGCTGGGGTAAATTGAACTGTTGTGGTCTTCTGGGTGCCTGCTGGTTGCTTGTGTAGTTAAGCAGCAAGCTGGTTCAAGCAGCTTGTCTGGCCCATGGCACTTTCAACCCATCTGACTCTTGATTCTGTGGCTGGTCAGTGCTCATACAGAGAGCTCCTCTTGAGCTGTTACAATCCAGCCTAAAATAATCTGTGATGCATGTATCATAAAATACCACTGAGTACTTGTTTGAACCCAAATGCAAGATGAGGTGAAACTGAAAGGAAAACTGACTATAATTTAAGGCAGAAGACAAAAGTTAGGCCTTGGCAACAGAATTGTTTGATATTAACATGTTACTGCTAGTCTTTAGAATGGGGGGAGCAGGTTCCTAATGTATCTACACCTTCAGACCCTCTTCTGGTTCATTAAACTTGTATTAAATTATATTCCCTTTTTAGCCATCAAATTACAGAGTTTGTAACAGAGGTGCTGTTTGAAAATGTGAATCATGCAAGCTGGGAAAAAAACAGCTCTACCCAAGTTACTGAAATTAGTCTAACCTTGCAATGTGCTCTGGTCCTGTAAAACATTTCCAGAAGTTAAAGTAGTGGAATTCTAAAGCAGCTTGTGTGCTTATTCTCAGGCTTTTCAGCTCAAACAAACAAAAACCCAGAACCAAAAAACAGATGGGGGTAAGTTTTGGGCTGACTTCAGCAAAAAAAAAAAAGGGAAAATATACAGACAAGGAAATTCATGAAATACTAGTGTTCCAAGTTATTTAGTGATAAATTCAAACTATTGTTTATGGTTCTAGTACCTTACTAATAGTGAACTGCTTTGCCTAATTCCTGCAGATTAAGAATCCTGTTAGGCTGGTTCCTCCCCAAACTTCATGTACTCTTGTGAAATGCTCTGAGTTTAGCTTAGATTTATCAGTGTTGTGAATTCAGATACTTTCCACACCACTCATCCTTCCCAAATCATTCAAAACAACAGCAAAAAGATGTAGTAAATGATTGGCTTAACCTAAATTCATTTAGAATAGACTGCTGGCAAACTGTAGGGAAATGACTAACTGGCTTACTATTGAGTTAGCCTTCTTGCTTACAGAGTCTTTCGATCTGGAAATTTGTCTTTAATTGATTCTGATGTTTTTATTAATAAATTAATCTGAAGTCAAATTATGTGTTTGGTGTGTAAAACTTTAATCTGTTTTGCTTTTCAGGCATCTTTTCTTACAAAGAAGCTAAATATTGGTGGAAAGAGAGTAAACCTTGCAATATGGGTATGTTTACATTCCTATTTTTTTTCCCCTTAGCTAAATAGAATATTTTTCTGAAAAAAAGTTACTTAGGCTTACTGTATCTCAAATGTTTGGTACTTCTTAATAAAGTAAAATGTCTAAGTATTTGGAGTTCCTTGAAGTATTGTCTGCTTTGTATTAAATGCTAACAAGTGTATTTTAAATGCAGGATACAGCTGGTCAAGAAAGATTTCATGCATTGGGGCCTATCTACTACAGGGACTCCAATGGCGCTATTCTAGTATATGATATAACAGATGAAGACTCTTTTCAAAAGGTACTGGACAGCTTTTATGTCTGAGATGTGTAAACAGAGTTCTTCTGTTTTCAGCAATATTATTTGCAAATGTAGATCATGTAAGGGAAGTATACACCTTATTAGTACTCTTTTGAAGGCTGATTTCCCTGCTAGCGGGGTTATTCAAAGAACACCAAAGAATTAGCACAGTTGGTTAGAGCATGGTCCTAATGATGCCAAAGTTGTGGCTTTGATCCCTGTATGGACCATTCATTTAAGAGTTGGACTTCATGATCCTTGTGGGTCCTTTCCAACTCGGAATAATCTGTGATGTAGCTGTGCGAGTTACCTGTGACATGCTGTAAACATAAGCCTGTACTGTTGTCATGGTGCACCATACTGATCTTTACTATGTAAACCAAGTTACTAAAAGATGTTGAGTGACATGACCTTTTACAGATCTGAGGACTCTGAAATTGCAATACGTGATAGTGGAAACATTACTTTCTCTGTGATAAGTTATCTGTTCTTCAAATCCTCATCAAAACATGAAATTTGATGCCTAGTTATTCTATGGCTATATTAGTTGATCAGTTTGATCAAGTGAGCTTTTTCCACCCTGTGTCAAATCTGTGGTACCACTCTATAGGATGTTTCGGCTGAAAACTGGTGGCACTCTTTTCTAAGCAAGTTTGTCTTTGATTAGCTTTTGGCAAAACCAGTTGGACTTCTGTGTCGAGAGAAGTAAGAAATTGTGGTTGTATGGGGAAGGCTTGGGTTAGCAGTGATAGAAGTAAGGGTACAGTTCCGCAACAGCTTAACTAATTTAAACAGCCTGGTGTAGGACTTGTGCTAGCAGTTAAACATTTGCCCCCACCTGCAGAATGGTGATGAATAATACTTCAACTTGTGCCTTTTCATGCTGAGCCCTACTTAGAAAACCCTGCGATACCAAAACACTTAAATGTGCAGAAAAAAGAGGGAAGGCTAATTTACAGAAGTTATTGCAGAAGTACTACTGTATCATGTAACCTATTTTTAGATTCTTGAAGTGATTGCTTCTCTTGACAGCAATTCCCTTAAAATAGCAGTTCCAAAGTCAATGCAGTGATCATACAACTTCGAAAGCATGACAACAGATTTGATAATTAGATACCTTACCATCAGCTGACTTGACATACTTGTCCCTTCTGTTCTTTCAGGAAACAAACATATGCTATAATCTATGCTGAAAAATTCAGTTCAGGTGCTTCTACCTTTAAAGTACCATTTGTGATCTGTCAGTAAGTGCCTGTTGATAAAAGATCTCATGTCTGATCTAGTGGCCCATGCAGTGAACTTTCGTTCTTTGGAGTGGGGCTAACATGGGTGTGGTGAATTGTATACCATTTTATCTAAGTCATTTGCTCTTAATTTCTCCTGTGAAGTAAAACCTGCTGACCAAGAGCCATGTGCAGCTGTCTAAAGAATATTTTTCCATCTATGTTGCTCTAAATGTGTTTGCTTTAAGTTTAGAGTAGATGGTTAATGAAGGAAATGGGATGGTTCTGCATTGCCTAAGTTAATACTATATCAAGTGAAAGCAAACTCATCTCTGTTCTTTTTGCAGGTAAAAAATTGGGTTAAGGAATTAAGAAAAATGTTGGGAAATGAAATCTGTTTATGTATAGTAGGTAAGTCTTCTTCAACATGACTGAATTGGAAACACGTCTTTTGATTAATAGCATCTTCCAAATGCTGCTTTGACAGCTTGTACATGTGAAGGGGTAAAGCTTAAGTTAGATATTTAAAATTAAACTGGAGCTAAAGTTTCATTAGATCACATTGCGGAAAATAAGAGTTTGATTGAAAAAGTAAGAGTCTAATTATGCATTATCAGAAGAAGTTCATGGTACAGACACCTGAAGACTGTAGTTCAACATAAAAAAAGTATTTTATCCTTCTTTCAAAAGTATGATATCCTTACTCAGACTCACGGTTTTTTCATCTCAGTGGCATAGACTAGGTGCTTGTCTGTTTTCATAATTAAGTGCTTGCAGGTTGGAGCGAGTCTTTAAGCTTGGATATTTCAATGCAAATGGAATGCAACAAATGCTGGGTTTGGATTTAAATCTGATCTAATTATTAAAACACTTTCATGAGAGATAATGTGGACATTCTACAAAAATTACCTCTGCAGCACAGGAAAGGTGCTAATAAATTACAAAACGAAAGCAAAAGGCTGAACTGGATGCCTTATGTGGAGGCATTTAGCTGTCCTGATCTCTACAGAAGTAGCATCTCATCTTCATTGTTTGCAAATGCTTGTGTGGAAAGAAATTATCAAATCATATTGTGCTTGAAATTGAGAACTGTGTAAGAGCTGGTCTTTACTGGGACAGCTTGGGAAAATGAAGTACCATAATTACATGTCTGCTTTCTTTTTGGGTAATTTTGGAGTGCTAAGACTTAAAAGATTATCTTCTTTCCAACAGGTAACAAAATAGACTTGGAAAAAGAGAGACATGTTTCAGTGCAAGAAGCAGAAACGTAAGTCACGCCAATTACTGATAGAAACAGTCATTGCAGAATTATGCTGGAGTAATAAACTCGTGATGCTGTTAACATAGCAGCCAGCTAGGCACTGCTGGCTTACGCATGCCAGTTGTTGAGTGTTCTGTTAGTATCTGAGTCACAGTGTGTCCTGGCTGACCAAACTGTAGCTTTAGAGTTGTATGTGATTAAAGTCAACATTTGCAGTTTAAATCCATTTCTAGACATGAATTTTTCTTAATTTCATCTAGTGTGTTGCATCAGTCTGGCAATTTTAAACACATAATTCCCTTTTTGTATTAAATCAGCATGGGTAGATTAACTGTAAAGTCAGAATAAAACCTCCTGTGATCATTTTATTCCTTCATGTAAAGTGGCTTAGAAAGATTGAGTCCTTCACTACAATGGAGTTCCATATCTGCATTTCTACAGGTATGCTGAATCTGTTGGAGCAAAACATTATCATACGTCAGCTAAACAGAACAAAGGAATTGAAGAACTGTTTCTTGACCTTTGCAAAAGTAGGTATTATCTAATTTGTTGCTAAAGAGCTCATTCATAAAATGCTCCAGGCTTCAGCAGTGCTTTTAAGGCCATACAGAAAAGCTTTGGTGTAAACTACTACTTAGAACTGACTTAATTTCAGTCTACTTCAAGCCACTTGTGTAACAGCTCTGGAAGCTTGATGTATGGATGCTTACAGTATTGCAAATTCATGCTGTACTCCAAAAATATCTGTCATTTGTTGGAACAGAAACTGCTGTTCCATTTACCATGCATAAGTAGTAACCCAAATCAAGTTTCATGTTATTGGTCTCACCATTGCTTGCTTCAAGCCCTCTGTTTCAACCTCTTTCAAAAATCTTAAATTATGTTAATTACAGATCATAAACTCAAAGCTGTAATGATGCAAATTTTACATAGCAATCTAAACAAATGGTAACGGTCATAGTATGTGGGATGAAAATGCAACACAAGCAAGTCATCCTACTAGTTATGTTTCTGTGATAAAAATTTAAGGACATGTCCTGCATTTCTGAAGAGTTGGTTGGTTGGAGATTTTTTGGGAGGGTGGAGCTTCTTGTTTAGTTGGTTTTTTTTAACAGTGCTAATGATGTGGATGGGTAAATCTAGCTTTTGAATGTTGCTAACTCCAGGACACTTGAGGATCTGAGGTCTCCCTTAGGTTACCAGGAGCTGCTGGATGTTTGGTGCTTTAGAAAAAAAAATTAATGTGTTCTTGCAGCTATGCCATGTGATACCTGAGTACGTAGTTCTGCATAATCACTCTTGCTGAACTTTGTGCCTATAGTTCAGATAGATTAAGATAGAAGAGTCTTATGTAAAAATGCAGTGCAATGTCATCTAATATATTTCTTTCTTTTCAGGAATGATAGAAACTGCTCAAGTGGATGAAAGAGCAAGAGGCAATGGCTCCAGTCAGTCAGGAATAGCAAGGCGAGGTGTACAGATCATTGATGATGAGCCACAAGTACAGAGCAGTGGAGGGTGCTGTTCTTCTGGATAATTATAAAACTGTGCATCACTGCCCTCTCAATATGAAGACTGCCATATTCCAAGTCACACATTCTTTACCAATGGAGTAATAGAATTAACAGTATTTAAAAATAATCACATGTAACACTGCAGAGACCTTAAGTGCTAAACTAGTGGCGTCTGTGACCAGAGAATTGGCGTTTTCTACAGTGGTTAACAAAGCAATTACCAATGGCCTTTTTACATATTTTTCTTTAATGAGGAATAATATGCATGTAGAAAAGACCTACTTAAAGGCTTCATTTATATTCTTTTAAATCAGATCATTATTTAATAACTTATATACATTGTTGTTGGAATGGTATACGTTTTTGCAGCTCTTTGTATTTTGTGGTAGATGGAATTGTATCACTTCTAAAATGCAAATTTGATTTTTTTTTTTTAATTAGCAGATATCTGAAGTAATATTTTTGCAGGGCCTCCACAAGCCTATAACTCAACTACTTTGATATATTCTGTTCATCTGTATGCCAAGCTGATAAAATACATTGTAAATTACATATTAAATATTTTATCTGCTTTTACAGTTGCAGGTGCAGAAATATGTACATCAGTCTTGTCAGTGATTGTGAAGTTAATAAGTCAGTGAAAGATGCAAGCTTTTCATGTGTATTGTTGAATTGCTCATTCTATTCCCCTACCTGAAAACAGCTTTGTTTTCGGTACATCCATAGCTACAGCAATTCTTTAATCCATTTCTGGCAAGTGCCAGTATTTAGAATATCCCCTTACTGGAAGAGAATGCTTCTGTAGACTGCTGTTTGACTCCCAGCTAAAACAGTTGGTGCATGCACATACCTTGCCTCTGCAGTTATTTTGTCCTCTCAGAAGATCCCCAGAAAGTCAAAGCAACTTTAGCTCTCATCTGTCTGGTAGCCAGTAAACCAGATGCATGGGAAACTCTTTAGCTGCTTTAATACATTTGTTTCCAAAGACAGCATTATAAACTATTCATGAGCATATTTTTTTTCCCCGCAGGGTTTGTGTGAACAATTAATTGGCATTAACTAGAATTGCTGTTAATTTGGAGTGATTAAATTGAAGATACGGAACTTGCCAGATGTAGCTGTAACTTTGGGGATTCTAGGCAGAATTGAACTTATTCCTGACTTGCTCTTTCTCCTATAAAGCATTTTGAAAAAACCCACTTAAGTTTCAGGAACAGGGTTTTCAGAAAAAACATGTAAACTACTATCACAAAAGAACACAAATGGTGGTAGCTGAAAGTTCAAAATGTTTTGTGCTCTGACTTTTTTTACTTAAGTTGTCATGCTTGGAAAAACAGTAAAGGTGATGTCTATGACAAAGTAGAATATCCTTGGCCTTCCTTTTTCTGAAAGGTAGATTTAGTATTGCATATGAATGCACTGAATGGTGTGGGTATGTTCTTATACACAAAAAGAGTAGTAGTGAATTAGTCTGTGTAAGAGAAGTGTGCTGTCTTCAATCTGATTTTTATTTTCTCTGAAATAATATATGGCTTTGATACAGACTTATCCTGGTGCATTTTCTCCCTTTTTGCCTTAACTGTGGTGTAGATACTTTTTCTTAGACCACTGTTGCTGTGCTCTTCTGACATGTTTGTATGCATGATGGAGAAAGGTGGTCTGTTCATGCTAGTGAAGATAAAGTTTCTTGGCTGTGCAGAGCTTTGGTGTGAATCTAAAATCCGTGATTATATGTCTATATGTAGCAACATTGTTAACATTCACATGTCTAACAGCAGTGAGCTTTGATGAAGTTGAAAACCAGGTCAGTTTGATCTAACACTGGTATCTGATAATCAGCCTTGTAAGTGATACAATATTGATATGAAGAGTGATATTGGCAAGTCTTGATGTTCAAGAATGGAATCTCCTCAGAACAGGAGTTTCAGATTTTTTTTATTCAAATTCAGTTTTTTCTGTCTCTGCAAATAAAACTGCGAACAGCCCAACTTCAACTAGAATTAGTTGAAGTAGTGTGTAGAATGTATTTTTCTGCCTGCAGCTAAAGAGTTTTTAGTGTATTCTGTGGTAGGGGCATCCCATGTGACTTCTGGCAATTACAGAACTAACAAAGGCATGTTGATACTAGTCTCTTACAGTCTCTTAAGTCTCTTACAGAATTAAAACTATTACTACTGAAAACTTAGAGGGGGATAAAGAAGTCTACAATTTTGTAATACTAAAAAGGTTCTGGTTGCTATTAGCAAAATATTTTTCAAAATAAATTCTCAAATTACTTTTCTTACTTAAGCTACAACATAAAAAATACTCACTGGAAACCTTCCTGTCTAAGCTGTGATGTGGTTTGGTTGGACTTTATTTATTAAACCTGTGTTTTGCAGGGTATCATTATAGAACCTTACAGAAGTATACCTTTGTGAAGTCAGGGGAGCTGGTTTTCAAGTAAGAGGTGAAAACATTATGAATTGTTTAGACTGATTAACATAAGACTTAAACTCTTCATTGTTAGCAGACAAAATACAGCAGTTCCAGGAAAAGGCATCTTTGTCAAAGATACTGGGATTGTTCTTTGCACTTGATATAGAACACCAAGCTATTTGTGTTGTTCTGTATATTTGAGCAGGATCTTACTCCAGTAAGCTGGTGTTACTAGGTTGGTGTTATTAATCTAGATTGCCTGGTTTGTATGTCTAAAGGAGAACTGTCTTCTTGTTTCTGACTTCTGTGGCTGCAAACAAGTAAGCTGTTTTTCATTCTTCTGAGAAGTGAAAGAGAACAAGGGTGTCTGTCTTTAGAAAGTACCTCGATTGTGGGACAGACAGGATCAGCCAGACACCCGCCACAGCATATATAAGTTAACATTGAACACACTTCCTCAGGGTTTGTCTTGACAAAGATTACTCATATACATACTAAAATAAAATAGTCTAACTTGCTACAAATACCCTTCTAAAACAACTTTTAAGTGCTTGCTCACAGTCTTAATGGTGCTACTGTGAATACACAAGCTACCTATGAAACTTTATCACTTGCTGAAATAAAATCCAACAAACCAAAGGCCAACTGCTTTAATGCAGCAGTTTGTCTCTCTGCTAGGAGTTATTTATGAGCACTGTATACTGCACTTTAGTTCAGAAGCTATAAAAGATTGGATAGACCAATTCAGACAGGGACACTCAAATTCAGACGTGTAGTACTTGACGATGAGTATAACTAGCTGCAAAGATTGGGGGAGATGACTTCATCTGGCTAGCAGTGATCTTGCATGTGATCCCTAAATGGGGGTATCCAATGTCCAGATGAACTGTATGGGATGGTCTCTTGAAGCAGTCAAGTAATTGAGTGTTACCTTGATTATATTACATGCTTTTCTTCAATGTTCACACAGCGTGGACAGGTATTCTTGCATCCTACCACATTGAAAAGTATCCCTTAGCCCTTTTAATCCTAGCACTTCTATTGTTCAGGTGTTTAACAAAAGATATGAAGTCATGGAAAGTAGTTAGATCTCAAATGGAGTTCTCCAAAAATGTTGGATGCTGTCAAAAAAAAGAGAATTTAATTGCAGGTCAGAAACCATCATAAGCTGAAAGCAGTTGAGTGATATGAATAGTAGAGTATGGGAATAAGAGTTGGAGCCAGCCACCTCTCATTCTTCTGCTTTTAGTGGAATGAAAAGGAGAAATAGGAAGAAAAAAGAATGTAGGAAAAACTGAGGGTGCTGGCAGTACGTTGCTGAGTGAGGTGCTGAGTTAACCTTTTCTTAGAGTTGCTAGCAAGTCTCAGCAAAGGCAGTACCTTAATCAGCACTTCTAAGATCACTTCCTGGATTGTTTTTACTAATGTGAAATACACTTTTTGCTTCATTAAAGAGAATGCAACTAACTTTGAGCAGGCTTTCAGGCACAATACTAACCTGCTTAAAACTTTCTATTGGAATATTTATGAACTATTTACATTTCACTGACTTTGTTCATCTTAGTCTGCATCAAATCTTAGGATCTTTTTCCTGAGAAGTCAGAAGTATATCATGTTATGAGAATAACTTTTATTATAGTTGTGTCAAGAAGTTGCAGATAATGACCAAGATCCTTGGCACTACTTGCTGTGCAAGGCACTTGTTCCTGCTACTCTTCATAGGATTCTGTTCAACACCAGGTTTTTCCTTATATGTAGGCAAGCCTATACATCTCAATGATGTAGCTATCTAATACATTTAGGCTTTTTTTAATCAAATAACAATGTATACTCTTTGCTCCTGCATTTTTTTGAAGTGTCATTGGCCCCTGTATTGAGTAGAATGAGATGGAGATGATTTTGAGAGTTGTGGAGAATCTGGAATGTTTCTTGTCTTGAGATGGCTTGAAAAGTCAGAGTCTCTGAAAATGCCATCATTATGACAAAGTATTATTCTGTTCAAGATAAAAGAAAATAGTTTGGCTTGAAGAAATTTTTAATCTGATTAAAATGATAAATTTCTCTACTTCCAAAATGAAAACTAATTTCAAGATGATCTCTCTAGTCTTAATTTTTTTTTAAGACTTAGATTTGCTTAACATGGCCAAAGCCTTAAATAGATTGCCATGTTCTACAGCCATAAAGTTTGGTTGTTGGGAGGAACTGCATAATAGTTTGTATTCCATGGGCCAGTTTAGATCTTAGATGGTATTTATTCAGTACCACGATGTTGAAAGATTAAAACAACTATTTTTGCAGTCTATTTCCACTGCTTTACACACTCAGGCAAGTAGCATGGACCTGATGCAGCTGTAGGGTCACTGCGAAAAGAGGGCTTCTCTTTCTCTTCCTGCTTCTTGGCTGCATTAATCCTTGGTGCTAAATTACTGCTACAGTAAACTATGGGTGCTGTGCAAGAAAGGAAATGCACATTCTCTTCTTGCTTCTGTAGCTCTTCTAGACAGTGAGAGGCCAGTAATATCCAGTTCCTCTCAGTTTGAGAACATTCTTTTCCTCAAGAGGAGCTTTTCTTACACCTTGACAAGTAACTTTTTTTCAGTGTATATAGTCTCATCCATTCCTTCAAGGAGTTTTAATTCTTCATTGTAGGTTACCCAAAAGATGTTCAATTTGAAAGCATGACAAGGAAGGAGGATGTGTAGCAGTTTTACAGCAGTTTTCCCTAACAAGTGGTCATATCCCATCTCCAAAACAGTGAAGAGAAAGTTTAATGGTGAGTCCTTGCTACCTCTGTATCTGACTCCTGATTCTTGGATATTGGAAGTGACTTACAAGAAATCCCAGTTGAGAAGGATCCAAGAGAGCAGGAACTACTTCCTCATCTGTTGCAAATAGTTGATATCCTGTGACAGATCCCTACTCATGTTTTTGAACTGTTGAAACCATTAAATTGCAGGCCCTCCTTCAAGTTAAGCATCACTCCCTTCTGAGAAGTCAACAAATTTGGGACTTGCAGTAGAAGAGAACAAGTAGTTTCTCTTTCAGAACAGGAAACTTAAAACTGCCTAATCAGGCTTGTTTTAGTAAAAAGAGAAAAGCATGTAATACCCAAATCTTTAAGTGCTGTCAGTGCTATTTGATCATACAGGCATTATAATGATTGACTGGATTTTTCTCATCAGGTAAGCTCATTCATTTTATCAATCTCAGTCAAATAGAAAGAAAACATAAGCAGGGCAAAAGCCAATGCCGAAAAGGATGCAGCATTTTTAGTGTCAGGTAACTTAACATTGTCAAATGTTGTAGGAGTATTCTATTTGGCATTCGTGCATAAAAAATTTTGTAAAAACATATTAAAAAATATCTGGCAGAGGCTTCACAAATGTTAACTTTCCCAGTGCCTTTCTGCAGCTGGAGTTCTTAAATACATCTTGATATTTTATTTACTAGTGCATTTGCAGAAAGATAGTCCTGTGATAAATTAATTCCTATATAAATCAACTATAAAAACAAGATTTTCTTTTTATCATGGCTGCTGGTTTATCAGTGCTTAATATTCAAAGTGACAATGCATGGAAATGAATCAATAGGGGGGAAAAAGGTGTACTGAAAACCAATACAGAAAGAAAACATTGTCACTTACATTTACAGAATATTGCAGAATTTGAAACTTGATGGCAGTCTATAATAAAGTGGCCCTGAAAGTTACTGGAAAGTGGGGGCAGTGACTGACACCACAGATTTTTATGTTATACATATAATATTTCTGAACCCACCTGAGCATGATGTGACAAAAGATGGCTTAAAAATGTCAAACCAGGCTCACTGCGGTTGCTCTAAATTATGTTAACATATACCCCAGACACTAGTGTGAGCATATCCCCTGTAAAATACAGCTTTGATTCTCAACACTGGTCTTTGGCATCTCAGAACAGAGGAAGGAGCAGTTGCTGTTGAACCACATTTATGTTTAGCAATAGCCTCAGGGATGCTGCCTGTGTACAGTGAACAAAGTCAAACATGGCACCGGGGCTAAGGTGGGAATTTTCCACCAGCCATGTGTCTGTAACCTACTGCTGTCCTGCCTCCACCATGAGTGCTTGTTCATGCTTCCCTAGTGAAAACTGCTGGTTGGCTGATGCTGTGGATTTGAACTGGGTGGGCATTGTGAGGGAAAACGGCAAGCAACAGGAAAAGCACAGCAAGATGAGATCAATTTGTGTGTTTTTGCTTGGGTTGTTCTTAGCCCTTTCACTTGCAATTCTAAGAAGTCAGCAACTATATCCTACTGTCCTCACATCACACAATCACTGCATGGGTCAGGTTGGAAGGGACCGTAGTGGGTCATCTGGTCCAGCCTCCCTGCTCTCAAGCAGGGTCATCCTAGAGGATATTACATGGAATTGTCCAGGCAGTTTGTGAATATGTCCAGTAAGGGAGACTGTACAACCTCCCTTTAGAAGGGTGTATTTTTTAGTTAGATTTTTTTTTTTTTCCAAGAAACTAAAATTCAGATCTTTTTGGAGCAAATGTAGTTCGTTCACAGGTTTAGGCTTTCCAAAGTCTGTAAGCATTTCATTAAAGGGGCTATAAGTGGTGAAGAGCAAGTTACTGTGTGTAGTTAACACCCTGCATTCAGAGTCCTAAGGTGAATATTTCAAATAGCAAGAGGCAGCAGAGTACCTGATACACCTCTGAAGTCCGTCTACTCTCCCTCTGTTTTGTGACATAGAGTAATTGCAAAACAATCCTCAACTGTAAGATGTGTCCACCCTGAAGTTGGATTGAGGCTTAAAATTACTCTAATCAAAGTGCCTCCAAGGAATCATTTCTGTATGTGAATACTGCAGTGCTTAGCACCATGTACACCCATTCTTTTTTGGAGACTTAGGGATCTTAGCCTGTGGGCTTTTGTGGATATTCTTCCATAACTGCCCCTGGAGCTCCAATGAAGATCCACTTTTATATTACCTCCTATACTGAAATTATCTTGAGTTTCATTTCTAGGCTGAAAAAGGCAACATGGGAAATGGAGCGATCTCTGAAGTGGGTTATGGTGGCAAATTAACATCAAGAAGTAAACATTGACTGCCCTCACCCTAAAACAATTGTCCTTTTAGTTTTCTGCTCTTTCCAGGAAATGTTTGTTGTTATGATGATGTATATGTGGAAGTGATAGGGTTACAACCATTTGTCTTTCCCTCTGCATTCCTAGCTCTGGCAATACTGCTATGCCAATCGGCAAACAACAGATCAGTTTCTGTTTAGTCATCACTCTCGGATAGCTTCCAACTACCCTCTGTGGAGGCTGATGCAATCATGAATTTCTTCTTGCATGACAAATGCAGAGCATTCATGTTAGTATCTGCTCTGCTTCTTTTATATTTAAAATCCTCTACACTTCATGTCCTGCTGAGGGAACAAAGCTATATAAAGTGATGGTCAGTTACACCAATCATAATGTTTTCTTATGTAATAACTCCTATATGTTTTGGGCTGGTTCATATTCTGGACTTGTACTGATGCACAGATAAAAAAAATCAAGTTCACAAACATGAACTCAGTGCTGTGCTTAAAGATACACAAAATGTGACAGTGCAAATGCTTCAAGAAAGCTCATCATTCAGAATACTGCCGTCATGTCTTGTTACGTCTCCCTGCCTTCACACTCTAAATACTGGGAAATGCCATTTCCTTCCTTTTAATTTTGGTTTATGTATACTTTGCTTGTTTGCCCCCATTCTTGTCAAACCTTGTGGCAGAAGGCAGCTGAGCATGGAACATGACTGTATCTGCGTGGTCTACTTGTGCAGGTTAGTGGGTTTTTTTATGTTTTCTTTGAGAAACAGGCTACAAAGGCTGTTATATCTTTATCTCTCAGTTTCTGCTTTGAGGTAGAACCAATTCGTGTGTAGAAAAGATCCGAATTGGTCCCAGAGGCTACATTTTTACTGGCAAATAAATTAGGCCAGGGTGCATGAGGAGCTCTGGCCTTGAGAGCAGATGGCACTGCGCAGCTTTAATCCAGGTGCTTTAGTCCTCTTCTGCCCTTTAAATCATATTTACATACTGCCTGCTTGGAGTGGCTGTGTTGTTCTCGACCCTGTCTCTAGGTATTATTCTGAGAAACCTTAAATGGTATGGCCCATAATTATATAAAAGAGCAAACTAAGGATAAAATGGAAAGGCTGACTGTAGGTCGGTGCCACAGGGCCTTTCTTGTTGACTTGTATGGATGTAGCCAGGCCTGTTCCTCCCTCCTGCTCTCCTGATTGTGGAGTAGGATGGGAGGATCTTTTCTTAATCTTTCCTTCTTGCATGGGGAAAATAAGAGCATTTCACAGCTAAATCCTGGGATATTTCCTTTATTGTCTACAATGCAATTCATGCTGAGGACTGGTATCTCTTAAAATATGAGGAACTCAAAAAGCCTAGTTTGTAGTTATCTGCTCGGTGTCTTGCTGCACCTGGAGTCCAGGCCAGTACCCCATTTACTATCTCCTTGTGATCTGTGACAAACTGGAGTAGACTAGAAAAATTGTGGGTTGCATCTGTCAAAGCAAGGCTTGGAATATATCCATTTCCTATGAGGAGAAAAAAAGGTCAAAGAGAAAGATATTTTTGGCACTGTTTGTCTTTGTTCCTCTACTGTGTAGTTGTTTGTACAAATTAAGCCTGTGATGGAAGGACTTGACAGAATCTGCACTTGTCTTGTGTGGGCCAGGTTTTCATGTGGTTGAGCATGTGGGCAGCTGACTCTTCTGAATACGTGAAAGTATCTTGGAACTCTGCTGAAATAGCTGTGTGAACAACAATAGCAGCTGCTGCAGCTTTTGGCACAGCAGTAATAGCTATGCTTGCAGCTGTGACAGCAACAGAAGCCACGGGAAAGCCAGGAACACTGACTACACACTCAGTGCTGGCTGGTGTGCTGTGACTACCTTTATGTGACAGAAGAGTCCTTATTAGAGCAGATGGTTAATTAAAATCCAATGAAGAGTGAGCCCCCAGGCTAAAGACACCCGCCTCCTTAGATTTCCATCTGTGTAGTGTGTGAAAGGTTGGACTTCAGCATAGAGCTACAGACTGTCCCATTGTTTTCTTAAGGGGCTTATGGAGAAGGGAGAGGTACCTGCTACCACTATGTCAGCCTATGGAACTTGCTGTTGTGTATCATTCAGGTTTGTAAAGTGAAATTATGTAATGCCCCATAATGTAGGCTGGGAGGCAGCTTTGCACAAAAGGATCTGAGTGTCAGCAACAGTGCATGACAAGTCAGTGAGGAACCGGAAAAGGAAGCCATTCTGGGCTTCGTCAGGAAGAGCACTGCCAGCAGGCTCAGGGGTGATGATACTTCCCTCAGCCCTGGTGAGAGACTTTTGGAATGCTGGATCTAGTGCTGTGTTCCCTGGTACAATGGAGACACTGAAATCCTGGAGTGAGACCTGTGAAGGGCTATCAAAGACAGGAGACTGGACCATCTGTCATACAGAGATGCTGACAGATGTAAGACTGTTCAGTCTCTAGAAGGCTCAGAGGATCTTTTCAATGTCTAAAAATACATTATGAGAGGGAGTAAAGAAGGCAGAGCTGGTCTGTTTTAGTGGTATTCAATGAAAGAACATGACAAAATGGACCCAAACTGAAATACAAGAAATTCTATTTAAGCCTAAGAAAAATATTTGCATTCTGAAAGCAACCAAGCACTGATGAAGCAGCTTGACTGAGGAGGTTGTGGTGTGTATATTCTTGAGGATACTCAAACCTCAAACTTTACAAAGCCCTGAGCAATCATTTGTGATCTGCTCTGGGAAGGAGGGTTGGACTAGATGATCTCTAAAGATTCCTGCCCACTTCAACTTTTCAGCAGTCCTTTGATAGTGCAACCTGGTAGCAAAGAGTAATTTTGCTCTTCTTCTTCAGTAACAATATACACATTGTTATACATAATGATAACTTGCTAAAGAAGAAGGGAAAAGGCCCAAAATGGATGTCTAGAAGATTGGGCAACTAGCTAGAAGATGGTCATACATCTCACAGAGTAAATTGGTCTGAGAGTTCTCTGAAACATACCTGCCTCCTTGACACCAAGGTAAGTGGCGACTGGCACACTGAGAGCAGCACAGCACAACAAGAGTGCCAAGAAGAGTCCTGTGGGACAAGTTGTTCATTCTCCGAAGTAACATGGAGCAGAGGCTCCTTTTCTGAGTCTGCTGGAAGGAGAAGGGAGCTGCACTGAGCACATGTCCCTCCAAGGAAAGTATTGATGCTGAGCCTGAGAAGTTTCAAGCTTGACTTTAAGGCATTATGAAAGCCATACCTGGGGAACAAAAAGAGCAAGCCTGGTTGTTGTGTGAGAACTGTCACTTAATGAGGATTAATTTGAAACTTAGGGGTGCAACTCACTAGGACTGATATCTGTGTTTGAGAGTAAAGGATGATTCCCAAGGACAGGGGTGCTTCTAAGGCCAGATAAACAAATCTATTAAATTTTAATGCTTCAAATTGATGACAAGTTGAAGACTTTCCACACATCTTTTGGAACTATATATTCCAGTGATGTGTTCCAGCAAAATTTATTAACTTTAGAAATGTAAGAATTAACTGATGTCCAACAGTAATACAAATGGGATTTCTCTTTTAATTCTTTACTTAGTTGACAGCTCCACAAAGATCAGCTTGAGGAAAAAGCCTTCCACACAACTTGTGTGAAAACTTTACAAATAACAGGCAAATCTAGCACTGAGCTGACTTGATGGAAGCAGGACCTTTGGCCGGGAGGGAGAGTGGGCGGTAATTGTCCTCAAAATGAGTAATGGCATTTTATCTTGGACCCTGTAGGAGTGTGAGTAGATAGACAGGAGGAGTTAGATGAGAGGGTTAATGTAATATGGGTGGGATGAATGACAAAAACATTCCACAGAACTCTGGACATATCAAAATAGTATCAGTCACTGTCAGCAAGCGGAACGTTACAAGAAAAAATACTTAGCTGTGTGGATAGATGGGAAAAGTTATGATTTGATGCTCTTGTACTAGAAAAAGTCTGCAAGGGAGCTAGGTAAAACATGAAAGACAGAGTCCAGAGAGATCTCTAAGGCATCAACCAAGCTGTGGGCCTTGGAAACAGATAGATACTGGTATTGAAGAGAGAGAGATGAGTGCCAGGAAAACCCGGAGGAAAGCAAAACCATCTTGTCTGTTAGCTGCCTGCAGATGATAAAAAGAGATTTTAATTTGGATCAGAATTAGTGGCTGTAATAGAAATATGGCAATGAGTCATGAGATAAATATGTATTTATTGACACAATTCCCTACAAAGAAACAGAGGCTTTGATTCAATATGCTAATGATCAAGTCCAAGAGACAGGAGAACTAGAAGATGGCAATCATGCTAGGAAAGAGAGCAGACTTCAAGGAGTCCATTGTAGATTGTGATTTGGCTAACAAAGCTGAGATGTGAATCTGAATTTTGAGCTTCTCCTAGGAAAAAAACCTTGACCAAGGAGTTTCATTGAAGGGGCAGAATGAGGGGATGCAATGGAGCAAATTAAAGGAAGTCCCCAGTGTTCATTGCAGATCTTGGGGAGGTCAGAGATGAAAAGGAAGTGCAGAGGGGAATAGGACCACAGATGGGTGTGTAACTTATGTATTATTATATTGCAAGGAGAAAGAAACAAAGGAAAAGCATAGGAAAAGGAAAGGATGAAAATGAACACGTGGGAGACCAAGTGAGATGAAACCTGTGTGGATGTGGAAGATGGCTAAAACAATTGCACCCCTCAAAGCAATTAATTTATGGTGATTCATTTTTAATGTGCAGCCTTCTCCCTTGTATTCACCATAACACTCAGTTGTGCTCTTACTAAATTCAAAGAAAAGGACCACTGAAACTATGGTCTCCATTTTTGCTACACTGATACAGCTTTCCAGACCCAGATATTACTACAAGAACTTGTGTTCTGTGTTTTTATTTAATTTTCTCATCTTTATGCATGTTTATATACAGAGAGTCACAACAGACTTTCCCAACTTTGAAGCAGATCAGTATTTGTCTTGAGAATTGCAAATCTGGTTTTCCATGGTAAGTACAGTGTTAATATAATATAGGTGTTAATCTAACCAAATGGGTTTTTAATTCGAGAAGTCAGAAAGGAATTATAATTATGCCACTTTATGACAGAAATAAAACACCCCAGCCCCAAACAAAACCCATCCCAAACTCCAACAAATTCCCTTTTCTCCTTCAGAGTAGCAAATCACTTCCCTGCAAGCATCTCATTTGTCCGTTTCAAATAAACATTATTTGGGGATATACTATTTGCTCAAAATATTTTTTGCTGTAGTTGGAATATAACCAATGTTTTAAAAACTGTTTTTACTTATGGCTCTCAGCAGCATCAAATGTTGCAGACTTTAAGTGAAAGCCAATCTTTAAAAAGTAATACCCTGCATTATATAATTTTCCAGAAAAAGAAGACCAATCAAAAGCCATTGGCATGTGCAGGACAGTTCTTTGAGACTTCATAAATCTGTACACCTATGAAAGCTGAGTATTTGCTAACATGGATGAGATTGTAATTAAGATTTACCTTTGTCCCACAATGTGTTGAATGCATTATGTGTTGAAAACCATCATCTTAAAAGTGGTGTATTTTTCAATGACATTAAAGATCTGGTGTATGAGTATTGGGGCAGCTTAGTAGTGCCTGTGGGTACCATGACACTGACATTGAGATCTCACAGCACCTTCCAGTACCTAAAGGGGGCCTGCAGGAGAGCTGGAGAGGGACTTTTTACAAGGGCATGGGATGATAGGACAAGGGGGAATGGCTTCCAACAGGCGCAGGGTTGGTTTAGAATAGGTATTAGGAAGAAATTCTTTCCTGTGTGGGTGGTGCAGCATTGGAACAGGTTGCAAAGACAAATTCTGGATGTCCATCCCTGGCAATGCTCAAGGCCAGGTTGGATGGGGTTTTGACCAGCCTGGTCCAGTGGAAGGTGTTCCCGGCCCATGGCGAGGGGGTTGGAACTACATGATCTTTAAGGTCCCTTCCTTCCAAACCAAACTATTCTATGATTCTATGACTGGACAACAGCGGGAAGAGAAAGAAAATAACTCGAGACAGTTTGATGTGTGTTTTGTATCAACTATATAACATCGCTCAAATTATACTTGCAGTCTCAGGGAGCTCAGAAAAAACTTTAAGGGTGAGGGGGGAAAAAAAAAAAAGAGAACAGTCCCCTCTTTCCTCCTTGCCGCCGTACCCGCACGCTGTCGTGGAGCGGTCACCGCAGTTCTGACCGCTGCGGGCGCCGCGGCTGCGCAGCCGCCAGCCTCCCGGAGGGCTGCTTGCCTGCCGGGAATTCAACACGAGCGACAGCATCAGGGCGACCGCGCAGCCTTTTCAGCAGCCCAGCCCACAGCACCTCCGCTCCCGTCCCGGGCCCCGCGGCCCCACCCCGGCCCGCCCGGCCGCGGCCGCTCCGCGCCTGCCCCGCCCCGCCCCGCGCAGTGCGCGTGCGCGGCTCGCGGCTGTGACGCCGTTGTTGTGGCGCGGCGGGGAAGCACGTGAGGAGTGCGACGTCACCATAAACACTCGTGGGCAACATGGCGGCGCCGCCGAGCGGCAAGGTAACGGGGGCGGGCGGCGGCGGGGCCGGCCTCTCCCGCCTCTCCCCCCGCGGGACGCGCTGTGTCCGGCGCTGGGTCGCTCCGGCTGGCGGGAGCCGCGGGGAGGGGGGGTCGGGCTTCTGTAGGGTCGGGCGGGTGCCTTTTCCCCCGCCGTACGGGGGTCGCCTCCCGTGGCCGCCCCTCCGGGCACGGGCCGTCCCGGCCTCGGGTCGGCCGAGCGCTGGCAGCGGCCGCGGGCCCTCTGCGCCGGAGGGGGCCGCGGCCGGCGGGCGGGACTCGGGCCTTTCCCGCACCTACCGCCCGGGCAGCGCCCCGCGCCGCCGCGGCAGCTCGGCTCCGGCCCCGGGGGAGCAGGAGGCCGCTCTCCGCCGCGGGCCGGCAGCCCCGCGGCCGCGCTGGCGCTCAGCCCGACGCGGAGCAACGAGGCTTGTCCCGTCTACGTGGCCGCGTGTCCGAGAGGTACTCGTGGACGGTAGTGGCCTTTTCCCCGGCCTGCGCGCTGGCAGTGTGCGGACACCTGTCCCCGGTGTGGGTACAAAGCCTTGTCACTCCGATAATTTGGTAATTTAAAAATGTTTGTATGCCGCGGATCCTTGCCGAGTGTTCCGGAACGAAACAGTATTGCTTGACAGGGACTGAGATCGCAGGAGGCGGAGGTACAGGCAACACCCACTGCTTTCCTCCGCCCCCGCTGACAGATACGAGTTGTGTCCGTCTGGTATTGTTGTAGAAATAATTTTATTTCGTGACTGTCTTCTGAAAGCGTTGCTTTGCAATGCGGTGTTCTCGAGCACGTGGATCTTTTATTTGGGATTTGAAATCTGAGTGTCGTGTCCGACTGTGTGAAGTAGCCACGGTGAATGCGTGATAGTCTGCGGTTTCACTTTTCCAGCGTAAGGCAGAAGATGATTGTTTCAGCTCATGCTGATCTCGGCATAAGAGAGCACACGTCATTAGCCACGTCTGTGCTTCTCCGAAGGTGCTGAGGAGTGCACTTAGCTATAGCACGAAAATTCCGTAGAGATCTTGCTTTGTGCTACCATACCATATCCGTATCAAACAGAATTGTTGGAGCAGGCAATTTGTGCAGCTCGAGTTTTTACAATTTTATTTTTATGTTCTTTACTGCTCTTAGGTGTGTAAATATAAAGATAGCCATACTGTCGTCCCAGCTGTTCCTAACTATGCGCATCCAGTTTTTATGTATACAGGGAAGTTCCTCTTCTGGTTTTATCCATTTTAATATCAGTCTAGAAGTTTACTGCATGAAGGGAAATACTTTAATTTTTTAGATAAATATTTTAATATTTAATATTTTAATTTTTCAGGTTGTTTTTTCTTTTCCACTTAGGTTTTTATCAGGATCTTCTTTAGGGTGTTCCTCATGAAAGTATCTGTATTATGACGGATTATATGAGCTACTAAAATGATTGTGGATTAGTTGTTTGTAAATTTGCTATGTATTCATTGTTCCTTTCAAAGAAGCCTGTTTGCCTGAGATTAAATTTCTAAGACGTTGCAAAACTGTTTCCGTTATGCCATATCCACAATACTAATGCAACTTGTTAATGCAACTTCTAATTCAGTAACATTCTTTGCCATGTCTGTCTTAATATAGAGAAAAAATGACAGTTATGTTCTCTCAGACTTCATGAAGTTTGAGAGAACATAACTGGGCCTGTTTGAAGTTTCACTGCTCCCAGAAATGGTTCCATTCTTCTCTTATATTTCCCCACCTGTGTGTTGCACTGTTGCTTTCTTGGATACTGTACTCATTTGATCTGTCAGTGATTCAATCTAGCAAACTGAAATAATACAACTGTGCTTTTTTTTGTCTGGGTTAGTTTTCTGTTGGGAGCACATTGGACCACAAATTGTTCTTTGAGTGGCAGCAGGGTTTTGGAAGGGCTCACAAACTAATGAAACTTCACTCCAGGTGGAATAAACGCAGTGTAGGTTGGTACAGACCCAGCATTCTTACTTTAGGCATTTTGCACTTCAGTGTGTTTACCAGCTGTGGATGTCCTAAGTTAACTACAGTGTTCCTTCTGGCTGTACAGTGTTGTAATGAGGTGTTTCAGGTTGTAACTTTCTGGAAGAGTTGTAGGCATTAGTTTCTGGGGTGCTTTAGTCTCATGTGGCAGATCTTATCAAATGAAAGTAACGTATTTTAATGTACGTGCTCTTTTCTGCAATATATTATGTAGAGTGGCTCCCATGGAATGCATGTGGCAGTATATTAAGCAGCTGGGACAACCTGCATTGTTTCAGCTCTCACAAAATCTTGTTTTAGCAAACCATATAAGGTGGTTTCTATTACATTTTTACCGTTTGTCTTTCTCTTCTCTGTTGCAGGGTTTTTTTGTTGGTTTTTTTGTTGGTTTTTTTGGGTGGTGGGTTTTTGTTTTTGGGTTTTTTTTGGTTTGGGTTTTTTTTTGGTAATTTAAAAAAAAAATTTATTTCCCAGACATCATTAATATCAGTGGATTCCGAATTCAGCTATTTCATGTAATCTCTGGTTTCTGCTCCATACATTAATGAGAAATGAATTATAAATTTGGTGACCTCATGTACTACTTTACTTGGACTTTTCTCCTGTTTTTGTTTCTTGCTTTTTCGTATCTCAGGAGGTTCTTATCGGTGTTTTTCTCTGTCTGGATGGTTAACTCAGTTCAGGAAAAGTTATTGCAGTTAAATTCTGGAGTCGTGACTCATTCTTGATTAATGACCATCTGCCCTAGAACAATGTGAGCTTTGGTTTTTTGCCCTTAGAGTTGCCAGTTTTCCTCCATGTAACTTGGTAATAAGGTCTTATGTTTTCTGAACTTTTGACTTTATGCAACCAGGTATAATTATATGTTATACATACATTATACTTTACGAAACCAAGTATTTTTCCTCTCTTTTTGTTGCTTAGCAAATAGCAATTTATTTACTGTATTTCAGAGACCTGGCTCTGGACTTACCCTTATAACAGAAAACCATGTTAGAAAATGTGCTAAAAAGTTGTGTATGGGGAGAAGTACAAACTTCTGTTTTAGTCTGTCAGTATATAGATGATTATTGCAGCTGATCTAAAGACAGTAACGATTTTTTTTTTAATGTTCTTGGAGTTCAGAGTATCTTCAGCACATGGGCTGTTAGATCTTTCTCAAATTACCAATTGACACACGGTCTGTCAGAGAAGTTATTTTTCACTTGCCTGTGCTCTTGCTCTTGGAGTTAAAGTTTCAGAGTGTTAACTGGCCAAACATCTGAGCTTTACCTCTAAGCTCAGATGTCTGGCCAGTTCAGCAACTAGAAGTGCTCAAGAAGCACTGTAACTATTACTAAATAGTAGTGGTATTAGTGTTGTATTGTTTTGGGGGAGGGTTTGTGTTTACAGTGGAAGTTGGCTTCTTTTTCCTTGTAGCTAGGAACTAGCCAAGAGATTGTAAATACGGTATGTTAAAATTAGCTTTGCATCCTTCAGGTAGTTTGTTGGCACAGATACAGTGAATTATTTTAGGTGTATATCTATTCTGTGGGATAGACAGTGTCTTGCTCCACCTTCTGCTAGTTAAACTTGAGTGCATAGAGGCTCCTGTACTGTGCATTGTGCCATTTTATTAAGCACTTGATTTAAAATATTTGTTAGAACTTTTTCAGCCTTTATGATTTACTGTGAACACGTTCATAATTCTTTTTGATTATATTATGCCTCATAGGTTGTCTTTGTGACCAGAAGACTATCTCTCTTGAATTTACTTAAGATTTCATTATGCTTGAATGTAAAGCAGTTCAGTGATAATTCTGGAATTTCTGTATCTTCTTTCTATTTTCTATTTGTTAAGGATTTCACTTTGCAGAAGTACTCACAATAGGAATAGGGGGTTACTACCTCAAGCTTTTGCTCTCACTGCCCTGAATAGACTTGTGTTTTCACTGATATCTCACTATTGTTGCATAAGTAGCAGAAGTACTTTGTGGTTCAAGAAATTTTCAGAGCACAAGGGATGTAAAAAATGTTCTGTTGTCAAGTAGGAAGCTTTTCGTATCATATGTAGTTTCTGGTGTTGAGAGCTTTCTCATATTTGCCATGACATGAACAATATTTGTGGGATTCTGCCCCTCTTCACCTCACCCCTACTTAGAAATTTAGTGTTTTTAAGACGTTTAGACTAGCAGGGTGTGAAATTTTACTGTCTTGGGAAAAAAGTTGAGCCGTAGGCTCAGCTCAGCACATAAAAGGCATACAAGGTTCAGCAAGGCCAAATGCAAGGTCCTTGGGGCAATCCCAAGTGCAGGTACAGGCTAGGTGGAGAATGGATTGAGATGAGTTCAGGGGAGAAAAGCTTGAGGGTGTTTGTGGGTGAAAAGCTCAATATGACTCAAATGTCCACCTCCAGCCCAGAAAGCCAACTATCTTGGGCCACATCAAAAGTAGTGTGGTCAGCAGATCAAGAGAGATGATTTTTCCCCTTTTCTGTGCCCCAATAAGACACCATGTGGAGTACTGTGTCCAGCTCTGGAGTACCCACCGTAAGTGGGACACAGACCTAATGGAGCAAAGAGGGTTATGAAGATGGTCAGAGAGCTGGAGCACCTCTCCTATGAAGGAAGGCTGAGAGAGTTGGGTTTTTCAGTCTGGAGAAGAGTCCAGGGACACCTTAGAGCACCTTCCAGTACCTAAAGGGGGGCTTATGAACAGACTGCTTGCTGCTTCAGCTGTTGAATCCTTGGTTATGTCCTTTATCTGATTCTCTAATGTGAGGCAAAAATGAAGTAACTGCTATTGAAAAGTTGTTAATATCAGTATATCAGTATTGAACACACTCTCCAAGAAGACAGGGTGAGAGTATGAAGTGTCTGAAATATGGGACAAACTGGCTGAGAGAGTTGCAGTGCTTCTCCTTTCTCTCAAGTGTCCTCTGTTTGACAGGTTATTCGTATGTGACAGACACAGGAACAGGAGTTAAAAGCTGTGAATAATCAGTGCACATGGTTACAGCTAATACTTAGGTGCTCAGCACGGGCAGGGTGGAAAATACATGGGTGAGGATGGCAGGACCATCCTGTTCTGTGATAGCCCCAGATCTTAGCTCTCCTTTTATTTGTTGTCTATACTTCATTGTCTTAGGGTGCAATGTTGTCATCTTTCACTAGCTGGTAGCACAGGGCTGTAAATTGCTATCAAATGGCAAGCATTAAATCACAAGGCTTTGCTTGTGTTCTGGCTTACATTGTAATTGTTGGTGTGGCATGCCAAAGGCCTCTGCTCGTGTATGTCTTTGGCAATAAAAAGCTACAAACATTGCCTGTTGGCTGCTCACTGTAAGCAGTGCAGTAGAAATACCGAGATATGCATTGTCCATGCTGTGTGCTTATGGTATTAAGAATGATAAATTCATTTCTCAGAAAATGTTACTGAGGCAACGGTGGGACTTTAGAAAGCTGTATTTTTGCTGGACACAGACTATAAATACTTGAACTGTTTTCCAGAACCTTAACTAGCGTATACCATGACATGTAAACTGAGCCTACATCCTTCTGCTTCTGTCTGGTTTTTTATAGTAGGTGGTAGACAGCTATTGCTTTGTGCAGCTTTCCTGAATTTTCTGCTGTGGTTCCCTGTTTTTACAGACCCTCAGTCAGTATATGAGTTAGAGTGGGTGTTGACTCTGTGTGGTACAGTGCTTTCAATGACTGATCAGATTGAATTGTGAATTTGCCATTGACCTCTGTAGCACCCATGGAAAAAAAGAAACAGGTCAAGGTGGCTCAGCAGCACTTGGAAACTTGCATCGATTTTTTTTTAGCTTTTGGTGGGATTCTGAAACAGACAGGCAATGGGTCTAGTTTTCATTCAATAGAACTGGAAAAATAAATATGGTGTGAATTGTGCTTGCAGGCTGCCAGCATGGACTTCTTGACAAGCAGGAAAGACTTAGGAACATAAGCTTTTTGGGTACATCTTATTTCAAACTTGAAACTTAAGGATTATTAAAAAGTAATACTTAAATAATACAAACTTTTTTCCTATTGTCTCCATCATTTTCTTAGAGAAAAAAGTTGCTAGCTGAATGCTTTTACAGCCTTAAGTTGCCTTAAGTAATGCTTTTGATTTGAAGTATTCTAGGAACTCAAGAATACCATGGATGGATAAATCTGTTCTGCACAGAACTAGCTTTAAGCTAGTAAAATGTCAGAAAATCTTTTAGTAATTCCAATGTACAGCCACAAGATATAATAAAAATTTATTTGAAATCAAGTAGTTTTCAAAGTTGTTCAGCTCCCGTCACACTACATCTTCATTTGCTTTGGTTGCATTGGTGTGTGCTTTTGATAAACACTCTTCTTTTTTCGTTTGTGATTTTGTTATGGAACCAGCAGAGTCTGGCTTTCAGGTAGGTAATAACATATAAACCTGTGAAATATGCATCTTTGTGGAGTGTTCAGTAGATGTTTGCAAACAGGTATAGAAGAAAACAGAAGAATTGCTGTTTAAATCTGTAGTGAGGCCTGTCATTGCTGGACAGCTGTTTTGGCTTCAAGCATCTGAGCAACACACATGGCTTTTTTTCCCTGAGGTTTTGTTTCAGGGACCAGTGGATAGACTGTGTAGAGCACAGAATTCATATTAGCTGGGTGGATGGAAGGGCTGTAATACTGGGGTGAGGGATACTTTTGGTTTTTATTAAAATCCTAGGAACATGTCAACTTACCTAGTCACCTGTGGTGTTCACTTATTTAAGTTGTCTTTTTTTCATGATGGGCTTATTGATTTTGTATAGACTTAGGGGAATAGTGATGGCTCTAATCATAGGAAAAGAAAACAAAAGATTGAGCTTGACTCTACCTACTCCTCACCATTGTAAAAGAGCCCATGATGAATATGTAAAATAATGAATAGTACAAACCCAAGGTGAGCCAGTACTATTTTCCTGACTTGAAATACAAAAGGCATAATGGACTAATTGAACAGATGACATTCTTTAAAACTGTTGCATTCTTTCACACGGTGGGTAATGAGGCCTTGCTAATTCACTAAAAGCAAACTGTTACCAAGATTTAAAGGAGATTGGGTTGCTTTCCTGTGCCAGGGTTGTTGACAGGTAATACAGAGGCAGGTTTGGGTTGGGTATGGAGGAGTAATAGTTACTTCAACTGCTAATAAAGAGGCACCAGTTTCATTATCTTGCCCTGCTGCTACCTAGTTCCTTCTACTGTTCCCATATGTACCAGGATATCACTATACAGATTTTGCATGTGGATCTTACACAAGTCCTTGGTATTTTACTGATGTTTCTGGTCATCCTCCTACATTTGCTGCGTTTTGTCTGTTCTGAAGTAACCTACTGCTTAGGCAAGAGGCAGTGTATATGCTGTTGCTTAGTTTTGAGACATGTTTCCTTGACTGCTTGAGAGGTTCAGGAATATTGACTGACCAGGCATTTCCCTGAGTGTTGGGCTGCAGAGGCACTGAGCAAAAAGCTTTGTAGGCCACATGGTGTGTGAGATTGAGCTACACACTGTACTAGTAGTTGTCTACTGATGGATGGGGGTTTTATTCAAATCTGTCTATTGGTATACTGTCTTTCAGTTTGATACTTTCCTTAGTACTAATTACTTGTTCAAGTAATTTAATGTTACTTTTCATCTTTGAATTGACTTTGAATAGCTTGCTAGTGTTGCAGTAACGAAAACCAAAAATCTGTAACAAGCTACATTTTAGTGTAAGGTGCTATAAGAATACTTAATAGCATTATTGAATTTTCAGCTTGCTAAGAATGCTGTGTGAAATATAGCCACCCAGTGTAGCTAATTTTCAGGTGTTACCACTACAGAATTGCATTTTCAATCTCAGTTTGTTCAAATGCAGTTACGGAGTTACCTTACAAAGTTCTGCTGAACAGAGTGGCTCAGTATTTTGAAGAATTCAAGATGGTAACATCCAAAATGTTTTACTGTGGGATTAACCGTGAAAAACATCTACATATTCTTTTGTATGATCAGTGTTATCTCTTTCTTCAAATTAATTATATTATTGTGTCTTCTAGATTCCAGTTAACAGTTGGAAAAATAAATAGATTGCACTTGTTATTGGAAAAGAAAAATCCCAGCAGCTTGGCCTTCTGGCCTTTCAAACTTGGAGATTTTCTCTTGAGTAACAGTATGAGGGGAATAAGGTGCTATGTGACAAGTACTCTGTTTCACAAACACCTCTGAAGTTCTGGGCATGTTCTTTGGTTTGATCACCTGTTTTGGTGGAGCATGGTGCAGGGAGCTGTTATGAAGAGCAGTGTAGGATTTTTCAGTTGCATGACAACTGTGGCATTGGGAACACATTTTCTTTTCCCATGAAAGGAAACATTTATCCTTCTGAGAGATTAGTAGACAGAAAATAATAAAAACAGTTATTAGATTGCATACCTTCTGGACAGAGAAGGTATACTTTGTGATACTTACTAACATTATTGGTAGAAGTGCATTTTTACCAGTATGACTCTGATACAAATAGATGATTTTTTTTTTTCTGGGGCAGTTGTCCCAGTGGTTGATAACTGGTTCATATTTCTGACTAGTTTTCGTGATAGATCAGGCCCAAGTAGCTAGAAGGTAAAATTTAAATTTCAAGGTTTCCTTGTTTGAACAGAGACTGAATTTGAAAACAGATAATTGCTAGAAATAGAGGGAGGATCTTTTTGGATAGAAAAGAAAAAACAGCTGTAATAGAGAACAGGAAAGAAGACTTCCAATATTTGAAAGGTAATGATGATAATAATTCTTCAATAGGGAGATGTAGTAAGTGACCTTTAGAGATTTCTTCTAAGTGATATTTCTGTGTTTAAACAAGACACTTCTGAAATTTCTTGCTTGTGTAAAAGGAAGAGAAAGTGACGTAAAAATAAAACAGAAAGGATGAGTTAAGTGAATTTTATTGCTCTTTTTAAGCCATGTTTTCTCATCTGGCTAGTTAAGCTTACACACCTAACCTTTTAGTTTACTGGCCTGACTGCAAATGTAATGATTTTAAAAAGCTGACAAATGAGAAAAAGAGATAGTGGTATTTTAGAACTGAAGAAATACAATATCTGTTTCTGATTAGTTAAGAATTGCTAGGCTTTGCCTTTAAAAATATGTGTTTCTTAAGGCAGTGTTCACAGCTTGGTATGAAAATGAAAATGGTTCTGAAACAATTACTGTTACTATTTGATTTATTTCACTTCCACAAAATCTAAGGGACTTTTCACTTAGAGCTGCGTGAAATAGAACCCATTTACAGTATTTATAGAGCTTTTAAGAGTATGTGTATGTAGCTTTGAAAAGCCTGCTGAATTTTGAAAGTCAAGAGTCCTCTTATTTTTTTTTTTATTAAGAGCATGATCAGAATACTGTGAAGAGTTTTGCAAATGCTTAAATGCAAAAGTTATGTGGGCCATGCACACTCCTACAAGCCTTTCTTATCCAACTGTTTGTACTCTACCTTTCAGATGGAATCTTTGCCACTGGCCTTGAATGTAGGATTAAGCATTTAATGTCAGGGTGCAATTCTTTATTTCTCTGGAGTTCATCTTTTTACATGATTTGGTCTATCTTAAATTTAAATTAATTTTATAATTTCAATTCAATTGAAATTTTAATTCAATTTTATAATTTATTAATTAAATTACAATTAAATTTTGTAATTCCATGCTTAGTGACAGATGGCAGAAAGGCAGGCTATGTGAGAAAACATTTTAATGTTCTAAAAGCTGTATGGTACTTCCATTGTGCCTGTTAGAAACTACTAGGTATTAAAAGCATTTTCTTGTGGTATTCTGACAAAGTAGTATTAGTCAGTATGTTGCTTAGAGGTTAAGTTTGACAAGTTCCATTTTTTGTTGTTTCTTGTTTTAAGTAAGTGAAAGACTCGGATCTTGGTCTCTTTGTAACAAAACCCCAAACAAGATAGAGGTGTTGATTTCAACTTCTGTAGGCGAGTCAAAATGATAATGAGTACCATAGGGAGAGGAACAATTTTAATGATTTTAAAACCTTGGTTTTTCTAATTTCATTACTCATTTTTGTTACAGGTTGTATATGAGCAAGAAGGAGTTTTCATTCACTCCTCCTGTGGAAAAAATGATGACCAGGACAGCTTAATTGCAGGAATACTGCGTGTCATAGAAAAGGTATTTGCGTAGTACAGTTACAGACCTTGTCTATTTTTCGGCAAAGCACATAATAAGTTTGGCAAATCTTAAATACCTTTTTAAGTATAGGATTTTGTAAATGAACAAATATCACATTGTGTTTGACATTGTCCACATAATTTATATGTATATGTAAGTTGTACCATAATCACACCATGACTCTATATGGCAGTATGTATTTTGTTATATAGTGTTGAATTTTTTGTGATTGTTTGTTTTGTAGGAAAATGAAGTAGTAGTAGACTGGAGACCACTGGATGAGACTTTGGATACTTCTAATATCCTCTGTGCTGGAAAGGTTTGTTAGTTATCAGTGTTCTTCATTCTGTTTCTCCAGAGATTTTATTTTGTGTTAACTAATGGGTGGGTGATCTTATAACTGGAAGCAAAATTTATTTATCATTGGTATTAATAGCTACATGTAGGAATCTTGTTTGCAGACTGCAGCCATGTTCAGGTTATTAGGATACATGTGTAGGTTGACAGTATTTAGTTTTTACTTGGTTCACAAATAAAATAGTAGGGGACTAACTATGAATAGTAAAGACCAAATTGAGTGTAAGTATATCACAGTCACCAGTCCCTCTGCATCTACTGTGTTGCAGTTTGGTGATTCACTCTTTATAGTTAGACACAAAAGTGAGAGGTGCTGTTCCAATGAAAAATAAAAATAGAAGTCCATGGCGGTTCCAAGATGCAGTGATATGTGGTATTTAAGCAGTATGAAACGGATGTGACTAAATAAAAAAGATGGAAGTTTTACACTTAAATGAAAAGTTTATGTTCATAGAGTCTTCAAGAGAGGTAAGGATATTTTAGTATGTTGGAATTTATTAAGTAAATCCACATAGTCTTAGTCATAAGTCCAAATTTCCTGTGTTGAACTGTATCATGTTTTTGAGGATTTCAATACATTTTCTTTTAAGCTATGAAATAAAGATGCTGATTCTTCATGTTGAATCTGAGAAACTAGGTCAATTTTCATGCCTTGTGTTTTTTGATAGTTGCTTTTATTGTTTTTCTCAGGATTCTAGTTCTGTTGTGGAGTGGACTCAAACTCCTAAGGAAAGATGTTCCCGAGGAGCAGACCGTCCAAGTAGTTATGAAGCCGAATGGGACATGGTCACCACAGTCTCTTTTAAGAAGAAACCTCATTCAAATGGAGGTACTTAAAAAATAAGTACAGAGGGCTTTTTGTTTGTAGAGTGTTTTGGTTTTCTTCCATGATGGTAACTTGCAACTGAAGAATTGCTTTTTAGGTACAGTAAAATGGGTTTTATTAGGACTTGAAAGGCTGGGATATACTTGTTGTAAGAGGTGAATCTCTGGGTGTGGAAAAAAATTCACAAACGGAAAAACTGTCATCTGCCTCTATTTTTTTCTTTAAATTGTATTGAAAATGAACATTAAATCTAACTTCTTGCTTCATCATTAGATGTAGTAGCAGTTTTATCTGTACTGGGCTTGCATTCTTTGAAACAAATGGAATTTGAACTAGTTGTCATGTTAGAAATGAAAATGGAAAAATAAGTGGTTAATTACTACTCAAATGCCTTTCCATACTGCAGCAGCAGGGGGAGATGAAACATACAGTAATGAGGTACATGAGTCTTTTATATGGTCTTTTTTACTTGGGAAAAATAATTCTGTAGCTACACCATTTTTATTATAGAGTCTCAGTAGAGATGTTGAAAAACGAGTTGTGGAGAAAGAACAGTGATTCTCAAGTAATCTTTTTTCTCTGATTCTCCCATAGTGTTTTTTTTATAATACTTATTTTCTATGTATTATTTCACAGCCTGTAACTGGGGACTATTGTGCTTGCTTTACCATCTTTATAATGGTCTTAAATGTCATCTCTGTCATGTATGAGTGCAGGGTTTGGATGTCAGATTATGAATGTTTTTGGGTAAAGCACAATCTTTGATTTCTAAACTCATACACAGGCACAGCATCTCTGTTGGGTAAAGATAGTTTATCACATCACTAGTTTGTATTGATTTTTCATCTCCAGTCATCAGAGCATGTCTGGATCCACAGTGAGTGTCACTGAGCACTACTGACTTGGATTATGCTCTTTGCCACTTCTTGCTTATTTTCAATTGCTGTAATTTGATGAGAGCAGGCCAGGGGGTGTCCCAGATTCCTTCTAGACATGCTGGCAATTTTGTGTCCTCTGGTAAAGTAAACTTTAATCCCTTCTTCTTGAATATATACAGTCTTGCACAGAATGTATACAAGCTTGCACAGTACTGGAGGGAGGGTGAGGGGGAGATTTCCAATTCCTTTGACCTTGTTTTGGTAGCAGCCTTACGCAACATGTGGCTGTAGGCAATATATAGGTTGCAGGATTGTAGTGCATATCACGTTTAGTTTGAGTAAGTAGCACTACCCAGTGGAGATGTAGGTTAGGTTTAGCTTGCTGCTGCTTGATACAGCTGCTGTACATTTAACTGCTAGATTACTTCTGTTACAGGATCAGAGAATATCCTGAGTTGCAAGTGACCCACAGGGATTACCAAAGTCCAACTCCCAGCCCTGCATAGGACAACCCCAAGAATCACACCATGTGCCTGAGAGTGTTGTCCAAATGGTTTTTGAGCTCTTGTTAAGCTTAATGCCATGACCACTTCCCCGGGCAGCTTGTTCCAGTGCCCAGCCACCCTGTGGGTGAAAAATCTTTTCCTATAAACTGTAGGTACATCTTTAGGGGGAGCAGTCTGATGGACTTGTTTATTGTTTTACAAGTCAGTAGAAGACAAGGAGGCTCAAAGAGAAATCCAGAAATAGCAGTTACAGTGCACATTTTATTATTAGAACCAATGCTGGTGTTTATGTTTTGAATTTGTTTTTTAGGAACAGTGACAGATACAATGCATTTATAATTGCTAACACTGAAAGTCAAACTGAAATCATGTGGTAATTCTGTTTTTAAGATACTACGACTCATGCAAACGGAGAAAGCAAGTGGTCGTTCCTGTTCAGTTTGACAGATCTGAAATCAATCAAACAAAACAAAGAAGGCATGGGATGGTCTTATTTGGTGTTCTGTCTGAAGGATGATGTGAAGCTTCCAGCTCTTCACTTTCATCGTGGAGACAGCAAACTATTGATTAAATGCCTTGAAAAGCACGTTGTGCTGAATGAGTAAGTATCAGACAACTCTTAGTTCTGTAAAACAGAGATTATTAGTTTACTTAAATTGCGTAATGAATTTCAGATAAATACTTCCCGATTGCTTTTCTCTTCCTTTTTCTATTAGTAGAATCAGTTTTCAAGGTGACTGAAACTGATTTAACGCGTGCATTTGGAATGTAAGATGAAGTTTTAAAAACTGGATTGATTTATGAAGTATTCTAGAATCTGAAGTGTTATTAGCTCTGAGTTGCTGAGCCTGGGTTGCTCCCTCTAGTGGGTGCAGAAGCTTCTTAGGAACATTTGGTGTAAAAGTTAAATCCTTCATGAGCTACTTCTGTAAAATGGGATAATTTTTGTTAAAATTCGAGGTAGTCTCCTTTGGGTGAAATATCTATGAATATTTACATGAGTGTGCGAGGTAACTTACAGTACTCTCAGCTAAATCAATTGGTATATGAATGTTTTCTCCCACAACTCTGTTCCCCTATAATTTCTTTTGTGGTCAATGTTTCACACTTGATTTTTACTGCACAGAACAACTTTCTGAGTGTAAGTATAGTTAAGACCCTATCATGGTGTTAAATACTTCTGGGTGGTTGTGAATTTGTATTGTGTTACCTCCAAGTTTTTTACTACGATAAAAACCTTTTTGATCAGCATAACATAAGTACAGAATAAAATAAAATTTTCTGCTCTCATCATGTAGGCATAAATATAATTTAAGAAGGCAACAGGTAAATAAGGTTAGGTAGAATATGAAGAAATAAATGAGATGTGACGTGTATACCTATAAGAGGTGTAATATCAGTGTAATATGTATTCTGTTTTCAAAACTGTTTTGCTGGTGTCACTTGCAAGATAATAGTCTGATGACAGATTTGAAGGTGGGTAGTGAAATGGCTGTGGGAATCCTTACAGATAGCTCTTCTCTCAACAAGTAGGGCAGGCTGATGCTGAGGAGTACTTGTTTGGAGAACAAGCCAATAGGACATGAGTGGTACGTAGTTTTTGAAATGATTTGTGAAAGGCTTTGACAATTTCAAGACGTGGTGTTGGGGTTTGTGACAATCAGAAGTTCTCAGCTGCTTGGAGAAGGTAGCATGGTCAGTGTGACCAGTTGGTGGAATGGTACTGGCTCTAGCATTGTATGTAAGCTTTTTAAGGGAAAAAGTCAGGAAGACCAAAGGAGAGGCTATTAGAGAGACAAGATGAACTTGTAAAGAGGATTATTCTCTGTACAACTGTAGATTAGAAAATCCTGACTGACAACTTCATCTGAAGTCCTGAGGGCTTTTTTTCTCTAGGTTCCCACAGAATCCTTCCTTAAATCTCCTTTCATTTAGTTTCATAATTTTATAACTTCCGCAGGCACAGGGAAATGTTGTCCTGCCATACCGCTCCCTCCCTCCCTTTTTCCCCAAGGAAACTATTCCTTTTTGAGTGTACTGCCGTGTTTACATATCTGTGGATACCTTCTGGCTAACTGCTGGTAAGCTGGGGCAGATTTTGGGGGCAACTGATGTGGCAAACACTGGAAAAACACCTGTGTTATATGGTGAGTCACAGAAAGCTTTGTACCAGGTCTGTGTGTTCTGTTGCCTCTGTACTGCAGCAACATATTTCAAATTTTCTAACTAATTGCTAGGATAAGACAGCAAAACTTGAGGCGATGTTCAGGCTTGTAGGATGTGCTGTGCTGCTTGGTATTGCCACCTTGAACAGTTGTAAGAATTAATGAATGCAAGGGCAGATACTTCAGGAACTTTAAAGCAAAAAGCAATGGCAAAGCTGTGGAGATTGAATTTGGATGACCTTAAGCATTGACCTGAGCAGGAACTTCCAGCTTTAGTTTTCTTATTCAGTTAAGGTCTGCTTCTGTCACCAAATTCTCTTCTGTCATCTAGTCATGAATTATGATGATTATTTTTTCTAAGGAAAGAGAAAAGAACAAATAGGCCATCCAAATTATGGAAATGACAGAGTCAATCTGTATGTTTCTGTTGTTTCCTAATGGTTATTCATTCTTTAGTACATAACGTATCTAAGCTCACAGCTTCATTTAGGAAAATATGTTTACTCAGCTGCCTGGATGCCACAAGCAAATACTTGGCAGTGTAATTACTTGTTATCCCAACTTCTATTTTATAATACATGGGATACTGATATTAAGGCTGAAATTGTAGCTTATCTATAAATCATCTGTATGTCATAGGTATTTTCTTATGTTCCTATTACCTCAAAAGATTTTGCCTTTCTCTAACACCATTCTTTGTAAAATATCACATTGTTGCTGTAATCAGTGTGAAGCAGCTAAACTCTCACAAAATAGTTGTAATTTTTTGCCCTAAGGATTATGGGCCTCCTTGTTTGGTTGGACCAGTCAAATATTGAGAAAATACTGTGTGCACAGATGACACTTCCTGAGTGGCAGGACTATGAGTACATTTAAGAAATTGTCTAGCTCACAAATTGTTGAACAATACCCAAGTAGGTGTTGATGCTCAGCTGACTGTCCAGGAAGTGTGTTTAATTAAAAGGGAGGTATGGTACAAAGTTTTCATTATTTTAGTTTAGGAAAACTTAATACATGACTCAGCCTTTGCCCTTGTCTTGCTTTTTAGAAAAAGCCAGTTGAGCTTCATTAACTGTTGCTGCCTCAGAACTATGACTGTGGTGTCTGGGTGTCTCAAAATAAGATCTCTTGTTGCATTTCATATCCGTCAGTGTTAACAGTGTTCTGTCCTGTTGGAATGGGAAAGAGATAAGGCTTATTAAAGTTCTTATCTTTGACTTTAATAACATGGTAGATGATGCAGGTGCTAATAAAAAGAAAAGTAATTTTTCTTTCAAAGGCTAGAAATGGTGGATTTAAACTTTGTGAGGGAGCAATAGAGAGGTATTTTATAAATGTAAGTCTGTGCAATGGATTAGGGTCAGATGGCAAAGTGCTTGGCTTTCTCCTGCCTGGATACAAACTCCAAGGCTTGAATGTCAGCCTGCTTTCTGAGCTCTTCTCTCTTCTGTCACCTACTGAGCAGTAAATTGGTGATTCAGCAGCTTAAGGAAGTAATGGGGTGCCTGTGCTGAAGAAGGGGACAAAATGTGATGTTGCAGGGGGAGTAAGTGCGAGAGCAAAAGAACAGATTAATTACTAAGAGCAGCACGATTCCACTACCTTTGTTGTTACTGTTTTCATCTGCCTATGGAACCCTTTTGAGTACCAAGTGTTGTGTTGGACAGGAGTGTACAGATACAATGAGTTAGGCTAAATCAGGTTTGTGTTCATTTAGCTTTTGGAGTCTACACAGAATTACATTTGCAGGGCTGTACTGAGATGGTTCTGTTTCACAATACAATGGCTCTGGTGTCTTTTAAGCTCCTATCAGTATGAATCTTTGAATTATTCTGACAGGATCTATTGTAGTACCATTGGTTAGAAATTTGTTGATGTGCTTTCATCCACAGAAAACCAGTTTGTATTCCTTAACATAATGTTGTACAAGGTGCCATAATGTAAGATTTACTAACTGGTAGAAAGAATTCTTTAACTGTATGAGTGATATAGGCTCTTTTCACTTCCTCTGTTGTGTTAAGGGAGTGTCAGCGTATACTGTGTTGAGGCTGACTGTGTCTCACTACATTTCCTGTGTCACCTTATTTTTGTCCATTGGCAACACCAGAAAACTGTACTTGAAGATAATTTTGTGACCTACATGTAAATGGAGTTATCTTTCAGAATAATTTCTCAAAAAAATTTCTGAAGTTTCATTTTTCAAGGAATGAAAAAGTACAATTCAGAATTAATATAGAAATTACTAATCTTTTGAAAAATGAAAGTCCTGTTTCATGGAGCATTAGTTTGTTAACTTGTGCCAAGGACTAAGAATGATCTTGCATCAAATCTTTTTTTTTTTTGTTGCACAAAGCCTGAAATGTGACTTCAAAAAGCCAGTGAATATTCTGAAAACTTTACAGAAAGAAACTGGTGGCACCCAGACACCTTTCTTAATTTTATTCCAGATCTCCGCATGATGAACGGGTTCTTCTTGTGAAGACTCAGAAGTCACTGTCTCAGTCTTTTGAAAATCTCTTTGATGAACCATCATATGGCTTATTACAAGTATGTATTATCTTAGAAGGTTTTATTCTGGAGATATGCATTAAAAAATTCACTCTACCATGTCATAGGAATATTTGCTGAATAATGATTTATTGCCATCGTAGAAGCAATAAAGCCATTTATGACATTGTTAATTATTGTCAAGAATAATGGCATTGTAGAAGCATTGACTGTATCCTAAAACAAATGCTTACATATACAATGTACAATAAAAAGTACACGTAATTGTAAGTTATTTTCTGTGATGTATGATTTCTGTGATGTATGATTTCCTAACTTCCTGCTAGTGTTATTTCAAACCTATTCAAGTTCATGTTCTCTGTGTTTCTATACATTTGGATACAGAAAGTCTTAAAAACGAGGAAAAGGAAAAATTTTAGGAGTTACCAAAACATATTAATTATAATTTTCTGAGTTTTCCTTGACTAAATATTCTTTTCATGGATATTTTCTGAGACTTTTGAAGGGATGATAGAAATACAGCCGCAAAGAGGACAACCTTGTCTAAAAAGATGAGGTTTTTTAATACTACAATTGCTTATTATTTGTTGGGACTTACGGACTTGTGAAAGTGAGCAGCAAAACTTGAGTGACTTCAGCGAGGCCAGAGTTTTGATCCACTGCTCTGTTTAATGAAAGAAAATCTTCATGAATTAATTACATTAGTTTCTGGATTTACTTGTCAAATCAAGTTTTGTCTGAAATTCCTAGCAGAGTACGTGATGGTTCAAACTGTTTTCTCTGTGAAGGCAGGGAAGCTGGGCATAAGGGTGATGTTTTCTGCCATCACTGATGGTTTGTGAATCACTGCATAGTAAACAGTGGATCTGATCCACTTCTATACATAGGTCAGGCGTACTGAGAACACTGGTATCCAATCTTTCCAATCAATTAGCAGTATTATCTTCATACTTAAGTTGTTTGATCATGTGATCACTGCTCTGTGTTACTGCCAATACATGAAACTTAAGTAACTTTGAGACCTACAGTACTTTTCCTGATGCTTTGCTTTGAGTACAAGAATTACAAATATATATATATTATGAATATATTTTGAACAGATTTTTGTGTTTTGCTTGTTTTCCGTGTTATAATACAGAAATGGAAGAAAGATCCGTACATAGTAACAATGGGAAGATTTTCCAAAGTCACAAACTATATTTTTGATAGTTTCCGTTCAAGTGATCCATCAAATCAAAGGCGACCACCATCAGAAATGGCAGACTTTCTCAATGATACTATTCCAGGGCTGAAGATAAATCAGCAGGAAGAACCAGGATTTGAAGTCATTACACGAGTGAGTGTATAAATTAATGATACAGATGCATTGATTGTTTTTATGCACTCCTTTAAAGGAATGGTAGGACTTGAAGCATGGTGAGTAATACTGTTTATGCAATTGTGGCATATTACCATTTATTCTCAAGAGTTAAGATCATAATCAGTTGCTTTTGAATATGTCATTTTTATGCATGCAAATGCAAGTTTTCCTTTGAAAGGAATTTTTTAATTAATGAAATTATGACTATAGTTATGTTAGAGGCACTACCTTAAAAAGTGACCAATTTTATGTTTAGTATTTCCTCTGAAGTCAATTAGAGCTATGTTAAGTAAAATTGGAGAATGCAGGTTAATAACCAACTCTCTTGGCTAATCACTCTTAACATTTTAGTTTCTTTTAAGATTAAAGTACTTAATTGGATGATTAATGTCTAGGGTGTATAAATTACAGATTTATGTATGATTTGAACCAAAGCTAGAGTGAATTTATAATTGGATCATGAATCACTGTGGACTCCTGTTGGAGTCTTTTACAGATAGGTGAAAAAGATTTATTTTTAAATCCTTGTGATTATTATTTAAGCAGTTTACATATCTTTAAAACATTAAACTCTTTTATATGGGGGTTTTTTGAGTTCAAGGTAGTGTTAATACTGTAGCAGTAGCTATATGAACTATTCTAAGAAGTTGCTGCCTAGCACTTACTCAGTCAATTTACCAGTGAGAAAGTATAACAAATACTACATATGGAAAATAACATTGACCTGTATGTCTTAATCTGACAAATGCCTTGAACTTCTAAAGAGTTGAAACCCAAATTGATTTTGGGGTTGCCATCATAAAAATATTTTTAGGAAGCAAGGATTTTGTGTCTGCTGAATTCTGTTGTACTTGGACATGCAGTTTGGAAACCAAGAGGCTAAGCACAAACTGAAACTTTGGATGGGTGTTATAAATTCTCAAAGTACATACATCCTTGGGTTTTTTTAAGAGGCTGTGTACCAAACTTGATCTTTCTAGTCACATTGGGCAGTCTGTGTAGGGGTAGCATCTCTGAACCCAAGTTGGTTTTCAGTTTTCTTTTAAGATGCCCTAATGTGTATCAGGAATGTGTTCTTGAAGTGAAGCTCCCGATTATCCTTGTTTGCTGTATTGCATTAGTTTATGGGAAGTTAGCTCAGAGGCACTTGTGGAGTTAGAAGGTTATTTAAAACATATATACATTCTCCAAAATCTGAAATATTAACATTTATAGCCAGGTCCTCAGCACCAAGTGTCTTACTCTAAAGATCTGCTTTTGTTGGCCCACACTACTTGCTCATGTGAATGCAACCTTAGATCCTTAGAGCTGTTAACTGAGGTATGTGCATGTGGAAATGTACTTTCACTGAATATAAGAAACTGGCAAGCTTAGTACCATTTGTGCAGTTGTTTGCAACTACTGAAACACTTCATTGGGATTCATTAACACCTTTGCATGTGTTTCAGATTGACCTAGGGAAACAGCCTGAAGTTAGCAGAAGAGAGCCTGTGTCGGCTGAAGAATGGGCTAAGAATATGGATTCTGAAGGAAGAATTGTAGATGTTGACTACATAAAGCGATTGATATTCAAAGGGGTAACTTTTTTTTCTAAATTTAGCAAGATCTATGGCTTGATTCTGGCTTTTACTTTCCTTCCCAAACCGTGGTTGTGCTGTTTTCATTACACTTTTAATGTTTCATGCAGAGCTTTGAGCATGACCCAGACAGTCGTTACTGAGAGACTTCGTAAAGCATGGTTTCATGCCAGTCAAATACCTCAGCAGTCTTGCAGCCATATTAGGTGCTCTACAAGGACAGAGATCTTGTTGTGGCTGGCTAAAGGAAAGGAGTTGAAAATATAGAAGCTTAAGCAATAAAACAAATGAAAACGTCTTTCAGGGAAAGATCAGCATTTCGGTGCTAGGATATTGGGTTTATTCTTTTCTCTTAAAAGGTTTTTTCTTACCCTTCTCCAGCAAAAGTGTCTGGTTTTGCCCAGAAGTTTGCTGGGATTTGACCCTCTTCAGAGCAGCACTAAACACTTTTGCTGATATTTTTAATTCAACTGAGGGGTTTTGCAATATGAATGTGAACTTAGTCCCAGTGATGGAAATTTTGAAAACTGTAGTTGTGTCCTGTAGCTTTTCTACCTAATGTTACTTCAGTATTTCTGAATTTCGGTGGGAATCCACCTGCCTTAATTGCCATTCATTGTGTGCATGTTGATGCGTGTTTGCAAGCAGAAGTAGAGAATGATAACAGTGACATTACAGGTTTTTAAAAGACCTGTACATACTAAATAATACTAAGTAATGTACTGTAACAGAGGTAGAGTGAAAAGGAAACCTTTTCGGTTTCTGTGACTGTTCCTTAATATTGGCATGCCTTATGTGCTCAGTTAAGGACCCTTCCACAATCATGAGCATTACTACAAACCTTTTCTTCCTGTAGCCCACTTTCCTGTCATCTCTGCCCTTTTGCCGGGGAGTGAGTGCTCTGTTTTATTTATGACTCCAGATCCCCAAACTGGGCACTCTCATAGCAAAAGTGCCTATTCTTATAGTGCAGGAGTTGCAAGAAACTTTCTTGATGAGAGCAGGATATGATTCAGCTCCATACATTTTTGTAATCTAAAAATGTTGAGCATTACTTGGAAAGATTTCTGACAAACAGGCTTCTTGAGTGGACACTAGTATTTTTGACTGAAAGAATAACTGAAGGTTGGCCATGTCTTGTGAGGTGAAAATATTTGTTAAAAAAACAAATAAATGGAAGTCTAGTCCTCAGGATCGGTTTGTGCCAAGACCGGAAGTTTGGTAATTGTAACCAGAAAAAGCATATTTATGTACACACATTTTAAAGGTTTTTTTCACTTCTTAAAGTCTGTGATGCCTGTAAGGCAGTGAAGCAAAAATATAGGAAGAAAATTATTTTCTGAGGTTTCTTTTTTTACCTAAGCATGAATCCAGGGCTTCTACAGTTTTCTGTTTAATCATACTCTTTTCCTCCTGTTTCTTCCTAGTGTATTACCAAGTTAACACATGAGACTTGGCTACAATGTAAAAAGAAACCCCCTTTAAGTTGCTACTTTGAGAAGTATTGTATCACTGTAGGAATGTTTCCTCACAGTATGGAAATATTTTTTGTCCATGCTTCATATCCATTTTTCCCTAGGGTCTCTGCCATACTTTAAGAAAAGAGGCATGGAAATTTCTTTTGGGGTATTTTCCTTGGAATAGCACTAAAGAAGAGAGAGCTAATCTGCAAAAAAGGAAAACGTGAGTACAGTGACTTTTTTCTTACAAAATAAATTTAAAAGCTGCATCTTTTTTAAGACAAAGTGATGCAGAAAGCCTTTTTGAATGTTGAAAGACAGCTGCTAAAATTGTTGAATGCAAGAACATGTGAGACTTTCTTAAAAATTGTTATACTAAAAATATTATATAAACAGGGTGCTGTTATTCCATTTATCTCAAAGAATAAATGGAATGAATGATTGCTTAAATAAAAAAAGCAATGTGATAATTGAGTATGTCTTGGTTTCAAAATTATCTTTCTTCTTTAGGGATGAATATTTCAGGATGAAGCTGCAGTGGAAATCTGTCAGTGAGGAGCAGGAAAAGCGAAATTCAAGATTAAGAGATTACCGGAGTCTTATAGGTAAATGCAGGTTTAGAAACATACCTAACTGCACACACACTTTCAGAAGTTAACACAAAATTTTAACAAGTACCCTTTTGAAGAAACTGCACGGAGAGACACTAAAAACTAACATGTTGCTCCTTTCAGAGGTCTCTAAACTTGATTATATACTTAATATTAAAACTTTCTCAACTAGAGTAATTCAGAGCTTTATGTATTAGTGTTACAAACTGGCTGGATTTTTAAACTTCCTTTACTTAATAACAAAAGGCTCTTCATTTTGTGTTATGTCATGATGTGTTCTTACTGGAAATGTTATAAAATAATGATATACAGTAAGAATGTGAAAATATGTCTGTTCATATGTTACAATTTATTACATGGATTTGTGTATGTGCATTCTGACTTCTGGGGTTTTATACCTACTTTTAAAAATGTCATCAAATTACGCTGAGTATTAGCAGTTTATATCCTCAGTTCTCTTTGGTAGTGAGATCTGGGCACCAATGTTTAGGATTACTAAATATTTTTTCAGGAGACAAGATAAAATTTCTGAGAGAAAGACTAAACTTATTTCAGGCAATTATTCAACAGGCAAGCTGAAAGGGTCAAAGTCTAGTCTTGGTAGATTAATAAACTACATTTTTAGAGACTCTTAACAGAAAAAATAATATTCAGAGTTGAAAAAAGGCCATATGTTTGTTTCTGTTGAAACAATTATTTTAATTTTTAAATATTTGGGTTATGGAATAAAATAGATCCAAAACTACAAAATACTCCTTTTATCAAACTGCATTCAAAGTTTTGCAAAACTTAAAAATATATCAGTCTTGAATTTCACCTTATTAAAGAGTATGCTGTGTGCATGGTATGTTTCAGGCATCAAAACTGCCTGATGGAAGAGGCAGTTTCATCTGCTGTGAGTTACAGGAACTTGTTAAACAGTATTTATACACATGCTGTTATGACATGTCACAGTGTCTCTGAGCTTATCATAGGGGAACTTTCTAACTATGGCTAATGCTGCATCACATCAGTATTCATAAATGGCATTGTGCAGTTAACTCGCATAAAATTGTTTTTAATCCTCTAAAGTGTAAGACATTTTTGCTGAATTATAATCAGGATTTTTTCCCCAAATGTATTATCAAAGAAAAGGCAGAAAGCTTTAAAATATGTTTATAAGCAAATCCTTCCATTGCAGATAGGAAGGATTTCCTTTATTTTAAAATATTCTGTATTTTGAAATGACATTCGGTTATGCAATTTTCTCAAACACTTCAAAGCTTTGCAACAGTGTTTGAGGAAGAAATCAGCTTAAACATTCTGAATTAATTTGATACTGGCTTTGTAGGACTGGTTTTGAAAGTGTTTTTAAATCTGAACTGTTTTCTTAGAAAAAGATGTTAACAGGACAGATCGAACAAATAAGTTCTATGAAGGCGAAGATAATCCAGGACTGATTTTACTTCATGATATTTTGATGACCTATTGCATGTATGACTTTGACTTAGGTAAGTTGTGTCCCTCCTTGGCTTCTGATATGCAGCTTTGCTTATGTTACGGCCTGTTAATAGAATTGAACTTGTATGGATTACAATGCTTTTTATAAACGTCTTTAAAAAGATTTAATATTTTATAGTCTTTAATAATGTAGGTAACTTTGTTTGGTTTTTCTTCCTCTCTTCAATTTGATGCTTATCTCAGGCCTCTGAACTCATCAGTTGTGGTGGGATTTGGAATTCAGTGGTAGATTGTCTTCACCACAGACCTATTGTTGAGGGGTTCTTTTGTCGTTTTTGGGGTTTTTGTGTGGTTTTCATTCAGTTTTTGTGGTTTAGGTTTTTTTGTGTTAATTTTTTTAATAGAGTTGAAGCAGGCTTGCTTTTCAGAGTTTAAATGGGTTTGGGTCTTTGGAGCTTGAGCGCTATATGTATTTTTAAGACTGATATATCAATAAAATGATAGGCCAGCTGCCACTGCTGTAATTAAAGCTCAGCATGCTGAACCAGCTGTTTGTAAACGTGGTGTTCTTGTGAATATTTTAAAAGCTGGTTCTTGAGAAGTACACTTAGCAATCTGTCAAAAATTACGCTTTAGTGTATGCATCTGTTGCAGAGGCAAGAGCATATAACATCTTGCTTTAATCACAGGGTTGATGTGGTGGCTAAGTCTTGGCTGGTTAATTCTCTTGGGGGGGAGGGAAAAGATACTTCTAGTTGGTTGCCCCTCCACCCCTGACATGACATTTGGCTCCCATGTATACTTGGGAGTTTTTTTGGGTATTCTGTATCAGAAAAGTTTTGGGATTCTAAAAGCCCACTTTGTGCCAGATTTTGAAAACAAAAGCTAAGAATAAATCTTGAACCACTGGTAAACATGCTTCAGAGCTGTAGTTCTTGTCAGCTTTGGTCCTCTCTGAAAGAGAGTCTTGATCTTTGGCTTGAAAAAAGAGAAAACTGAAACTGATGGTTTAAACATGTAGCTCTGTTTCACCTCTTTTGTCATTTCAACCTTCATTAATGCACAGTGACATTATGGGTGAAATTAAAGCAGATTCACCACCCACTCTATTAAAAATATTCTTTAGATTCCTTAAATGTACACAGTGGATTTTTGTTTTATAAACATGCAGGAATAATGGAAATTCAGTAAATTTGACATAACTGTCCAAGGCTTCTAAGCACTGGTGCAGTGCTGCTCTCAATCTTTTGACAGCAGCTTTAGAGAGGTCTGAATAATGCCACAAACTGCCAGATAGGGGAGGGGACAGAACAGCTGTTAATAGAATATTTTTCTGAATTAATTCCTTAAGTCTGCATTAAATCAAATTGGTTTTATTATTAAATAGACTTTTAAACTGTCTTGAACAGAATTTTCTCTGCATTTATTTTTAGTTGGCTGCAGTAGTAAATATGTGGGGAATAAAACTCTTTTCTTTTGACTTTTTAATTATTTACCTGTTTGCTGTTACTTATTCTATTTTTCTTCTCACAGCTGCTCCATATTTTCAGTTATTGACTAATCCTCTTTTCAGTTACACAGTTACAATTACATCATTAAGAAATGAAGTCAGCCAACTGAGAAATGTCATGTTGAACTGATCACTGATAATAGACATACACATTAATCATGTTCTCTTATTTAGGGAGGTCAGCAACGATAGGGCAGTAGATAAGCTGGCACTAGCATCAGTGATAATTGGAAGAGTCAGGAAGAAGGGGAAAAATTACCTGTAAAAATCGTTATCCTCTACTTTTCTTATATGGACGTCAATTGCAAACAAAAATGCTGTGAGAAGCATTAAAAAACTATAAACATTTGAAAAACTTTTTTTATACAACTAACATTTTATGGCTTTTTGTAAAAATTATGCTTTAGTGGGCATTTCCTTCTCCAGTTAAATGAAAGCTTTTCTTATAAGGCATGTGAGTGCTTTTTAGGAGGTATGAATTTGATTCACCACTTCTAGGCACAAAACCTAAAAGCATTTCCTTGAATCAGATCTAGATATGTGTTACTTTCGTGCTTCTTGCAAGCAATACTTCACTGTTAATTCCCTTTTTCACTTTGATAGGTAGAATTCTTCGTTGTTGTCTGCTTGGTTACACAGATAGTCTTAAGCTTGGGTGTATTTAAAGTACTGTCCAAGCAGAACAGTCCCAACTTCCTTAAATAAACAAATCTTTAAAGCATATTCAGTGCCAGAAAAAAAATGTAAAATGTGAAATTTGCTTCATAAGAACTGTCGCACCATGTTTTTCTGGAATTGCAACTCAAGATCTCTTTAAATGAATTTGAAAAGAAAATCTGCATTTGGGGGTGGGTGGGGGAGTGGGAAAATATTCAAAATTTTTAAACTAGTGGAAGAAAGTAACCAAGTACAAATAACAAGGAGACTATATACAAGTTTATGTTTGTGATGGTGCAAGGTATATACTTAATCTTCTCAAAAATATCAATATATGCACCTGAGTTCTAAATAGGAATGTTTTTACTAAAAATCAATTGTGTCAAGTCAGTTTATACATATTTTAATAATTACTAGAACAGGTTTGCTTTATGTTCTCTTTAGATTGGCAGAAATGGCCGATAAATCTTACCAGATTTGCTGGATGTTGGTTGCTATTAATACAAGTTTGTCTTTGCTGGTACTTGAATTGGAGAATTATAGTATTTGTATGTGCTAACATTTTTTTCATTTATTCATCACACTTGAAAAATTACTGCTTAGTTGCTGAGTTTAAATTCCTATTTGCTTTCCCCCCCTCTCCTTTTTCTCCATCAAGGTTATGTGCAGGGGATGAGCGACTTGCTGTCACCTGTCTTGTATGTTATGGAGAATGAAGTAGATGCCTTTTGGTGCTTTGTATCATACATGGATCAAATGGTAAAATAAGGCTTTTTTAACCCACATGAGCAGATAAGCTACAGACAGCATTGGGGTTAACTTTATTTTACAAGTTTCATTGGGTTTTTTTAATTCTTTTGAAGCAGTAATTTTGTTTGTAGTCTATGTGCTTTTTTTTTAATTGAGGTTATGGTGGATTTGCAATACTATTGCTGTACAATACAGTTATATTTGGCTCCTTAGGAATTCCAAAGTAACCATTGCAGACAAATTTGTATTTATCAGGAGTCCTCAAGCAGGATTTTGTTTAGGATAATGGTTTCATGTCATTCCTGCCATTTGGCTTTTGTTAAATGCAATTTAGTCTTCCCGTAAACTGAAGCTTTTATGTCTTCTGCAGGTGGCAAAACAGTGTGACTGCTATGAGAGTAAAAGAAAAGTTGAGTTTTTTTGTGTGAGTGCTGTCATGCTACTTGGAAGTACAGTGCTTAGGCTGATTTAAACTATCGTTTATTACATACAAAAATGTTAGCAAAGAAATACAATTCATTGCTTTAGTTAAACTTCTCAGTAAAAGGCAGACATTTCATTAGGTAGAAGCACAGTTAAATATCTGTATGTTAAACACCTAAAGGATTGTTGTTGCAACAACAAAACTTCTTTTAAAACAGCTGCAAATCTCAAAACTGTGTTAATAAAAATGACAGTGCTAATGTTTTATTCCATACAGCATCAGAATTTTGAAGAACAGATGCAGGGTATGAAGACACAACTAATTCAGCTGAGTACTTTGCTTCGTTTACTAGACAGTGGATTTTGCAGTTATTTAGGTAGGTGTATTATTCGTGCACAGTAACTGAAACAACTTCCTGCATTCTGTTCTTTACCAGTCTAATTCCAATATTATATGAATGCAAGACTTGTGAATTAATAATGCCGAAAAGATTTAAATAATTGCTTCATGCTTACTGAAAAAACAGGGTCACCCTGTTGCCAGTTTAAAAAATATGCCATTTTCTGGCAAATATCTTTAATTCTGAAAAGGGGCTGCCATCTTAAAAATTAGTAGTATGAATGTGTACCTGTAAAGTGTGGGGTTTATTTTTTTTTTTTCACCTATTATCTGAACCAAATTTGATGCTTCTGAAATGTCACACTCTTATTCCTAGAATCTCAAGACTCAGGCTACCTTTATTTTTGCTTCCGGTGGCTTCTTATCAGATTTAAAAGGGAATTTAGCTTTCAAGACATTCTTCGACTCTGGGAGGTAAGGAAATATTTCATCACACAAACTCCAGCAGTTTTTCGACTTTAGAACAAAAAGCATGGATCATTTTGCAAAGTGTTTAATGCTCGATAAATTTAAAAAAAAAATAGATCTGAAGACATGTGAGCATTTCTTAGGTCTTTTTAGCCTAAAGAACAACTTGGGAAGTTAATGAAAAAACACTTACTAGAGCTGGTTTGGATAAATTGGCTTTTGCAAAAAGATTTGGACAGGAGCCTTCAACTGAGACTCTTAAGTGAAAGTAGTAAGTGGAGAGTACCAGTTAACTGTTAATGGAAAACAGCTCATGATAGAAGAAAAAGCATTTGTGTGTGTATTTGATAAATTCCTTGGTATTGGTAATTCTTTATAGATTAAGTGGAATGAAGCAGGGTTAGGGTAGTTTGTGTTAACCAAAACCACGAGGAGGAAGATGTCAGAAGATCATAAACCTTGATGAAAAGGCCTTGCAATGCCAAATAACATTATATAAAGCACCAAAACATTGAAGTTCTGATAATTCCGGATTAGTGAGGGTTTTTTTTTTTATTTAGGTGATCTTGGGATCAGGTGGGATAATTAACTAATATTTTTGTCTAATTCTTTTGTTGCAAGAAAATTGAGAAGTATGTCAACAGTACAGGTTTATTGTCTAAGATGCATTTAACAAGGGCACAGTATTCACTGAAAACTCAGAAGAAGAGAATAAATGTTCAGATGAACGGAGGGAGTATTTTCTAGGACATAACATCACGTGTGTTGGGGAACAGAAGGGTAATGAACAGGGCTGAGGTGCATAAAGTTTGTACTATAATGAAAAATAATGTTGTTTCTGGTGTGATGAAAAATAATGTTGATGCTTTTATTCACTTTTTCCACTAATAAAAAAGGAGTCACATAAAGAGGAGGACCAGTACTTAAAACTGTCTAAAGTAAATCTTTTTTAGCTTTTTTATCATCGGTTGGTGGAATTTACTATCATGGAGTGTTGAGGTGGTATTTTAACCAGAGGACAAAAAAGTTTATGGATAACATTCATAAATAAGGAAACCAATATGTAGAAAACCAGAAGAATTCTCTTAGTCCAAGGTATAAATGATAATGATTTGGGAGGGGAGATGCACTCATTTCTTCCCCCCAGTATTATGTTGTCTTCTCAGTAATTTTTTAAGACTAATTTTTCTTTTTAAGTTTATGACAACAGTATTTTTATTTACAGTTTATAGTCCCAGGCTAGCATGTTTTTATCGCCTCTGCTTTAATGTGTGACTATGTGTGCATGCAGAAAAGAAACACACTATATTTCTCTCTCAAGTATTTTTTTCCTCTCTTAGGAAGACGATGGAAACCTATTGATATATGATAGTCTTGTAGGTTCCTTCTAGCACATCATAATGTATGTTTATTACAGGTATTCCATTTCTTTGCTAGGAGATACGGAGGGGAAAGGGAGTATCTTGTTTTCCTTTTTAAAACAAAGTATTTAAGGCATTATGTTGATGTTTTTATGTGAAGGCCAGAGTCACCTTGATCACAGTTGAAGTCCAGTTTACTGTGGGTTGTTTTTTACCTGTGCATAGCCATGCAACTCCATTGGTATCAGTGAAGTAAGTGGGATTTAAAAAGGCAAGCTATAGGCACAGGAGGCCGTTTCCCTTGAGAGAAATTAACTGCTTTTTGAGTATTTGGCTGAGCGAACCTCATGTGCTCTTTTATAATAGCACATGAATTGAAGAAATCCATTTGAAGGTGATATTACCCTGTGACATACTCACTTGCAGAGCGTAGAATGGGAAGAAGGAGACCTACCATCTGAGATTCCAGTTCTAGGACTTCTGGGGCTTTTTTGTCTAATCTGTTAATTTCAGGATGTTCTTCTGGATCTTTATTTCTGTCCTCTGACTCATATGAACCACTAAGTTGGCATCAGACACTTTCTCTCTCTTCCCACTGGCTTCATGACTTCCAGTGTTGTATCACAAAAAAAGGAATGAGGAGGATTCTTCCTAGTCTGGTTTCTCCCATCTCCATTCACCTTGGAGATGGGAGATACCAGTCCTCATCAGCTGGAGTAGAGGCTAACTCCAGGCCTATGCACTTCCTGAGCAAGAGCCATAATCAGATTGTGGTAGAAAATGTGGGTGGTTGTGTCATTGCTCTGTGACAAAGTTGCATGTGACAGAGAGGTGACATTCCACCTTGAGTGGATAAGCTGGGACACATTATGTGAGTGCAGTTATTTGCAATGTTAGATGCAATGCTTTTTCAGAGAAGTGTGAGCATAGGTTAAATTGCTCTGTCTGTGGATGGGTTTTCTTAGAGCACATTTTAGCAGGGCCTTTCAAACTCAGGCCAGATAGACAGCCTACTGACCCACTGCTTAGCTGTCCCGAAATTGAGAGGAGTTCACTCCCTCCTTGACACTGGAGAGACAGGCAATATCACCTAGTAATTCCAGCCAGTTCTTAATCTTTTGTTTACATAGTGGGTTGCTTAGAAGAAACCCAGGAGAAAAATTCTGTAACAAATCACATCTAGCTCCAGTGTTAGTCTAGTACCACTCTCATAGCATAAAGCAAGAATGACTTGGGAATAAGTTACTTTACATACATTGGTTACAATTATTCATAGCTGCTGAAGTAATGTTAAACCAAATAAGTCCTTGCTTGTATAGCTTTATTAGAAAGAAATAAGAAAGAAAGGGTTACTGTTCCTTATTTTTCTGTTTTCTCTATTTCTATACTTATAATTTAAATACTGCTTTTCTTCCATCCTTTCAGCATGTTATAATATATATATATAGATGCTGTTATGCATTTACGTACGTAACCTTAAGTGCGTGCTTAGCTCCAGACTTCGAAAGGTTTATCAAAAATGGTAGCAAAATGTATGGATTTTTTTTGCAGCAACTTGATGTTGAACCAAATCAATGCACAACTGTCAATATGTCCTTCTTATGGAGTAGAGAAGCACAATAGTGTGTAGACAGACTGTGTTTGGTAGATTATAGGCATTTTCATTCAATTGTTATTTTTTATCAGTCTATTTGCATTCCAGTCTAGTAAGTCTGTTACTGCATTCTTTTTCCTGGAGTGAGAAAATGCTTTAACAGAATATTTTGGGTGAACTTGGTTTGGATATCTTTGAGATTTTTGCAATTATGTTTACAGGTTACATGTACTAGTGATGGAAGTTCAAGTATAAGTATAAGCTCTTGCTCAGCTTTAAGGCTCTATTCCATCAATAATGATGAAAAAAGTTTTTTGCTAATGAAGTAATGAATTTTCAGAAGTCTGGTTTCTTACCTGCCTTTTTTGAGAGTAAATGCATTGTCTTAAATCCCTTTGTCTCTCAGGGCAGTTTGTGCAAGCAGATTTTTGCTTCTTTCTGGTTTTGTTGGCAAACTGTTCTCCAGCTTTCTACCCACCACACATGTCCTTTTCAAATACTTCTTCTTTCAAGGTTTTCCTGAATATACTAAAATAGGGTATTAGTACTGAGGTTGCACTTTTCAATCCCAAGGAGCTCAAGAATGATTAATTGTGTCCTCTGTGGGACCAAAAGCCAGTGTTTCTTCAGTGAGAAAGGAATACCCACTCATCCCCACTTAGCTCCTTATTTATGACCATTAGAACCTTTTGAAGGTATTGCTTTTAGCTCCTTATTTGTAACCATTAGAACCTTTTGAAGGTATTGCTGAGCATGACACACTTCTGCCAATTCACACTTAATGCAGGCACACTAAGCCACACAAAAAATGTGTTAGCTTTAATTACTTATGTTTCACATGAGCTGAGGCAGAACACACATTCACAAGACCACAGGCTCAAGCAGCTTAGCAGCATTATAGTGGATGATGTCTTAAGAGCCAGATAAGCATTTGGTGACTCAGACTCACAGTTGTCACTGAAGGGCCAGAAGTAAATTCTAAATATTTGTTCAAATCCTTAGTTGCTTTCAAAAATATCTTATTGTTAGTTAAGTGATTTGGCTGGAGGACTTATTTTCTAAGAACTACTATTCTTTTCAGTGGAAAAGTGTAAACATTTCTAATGTGGGGTTTTTAATGTTTTAACAGGTCATGTGGACAGAATTGCCTTGTCAGAATTTTCATCTTCTCCTATGTTGTGCTATCCTAGAATCTGAAAAACAGCAAATAATGGACAAGCACTATGGCTTTAATGAAATATTAAAGGTACTAAGTTCTTATGCATTATTGTGCTGGTTTTGGCTGCAGTTAATTGAGTTAATTGTCTTCCTAATGGCTAGCATGGGGCTATCTTTTGGGTATTAAATTAAATTTTAGTTGACTTTTTGGAGTTAATGCAATATGATTGTGGTTTATGCTGCGGGAGGAAAAGGTGCATACTATCTTCTGAAGGGTTAAATGTCAGCTGAATGTCTGTCCTGCAGGCTTTCAAAATGGTATATTGGATGTCTGCATTTAGTGTTAAGATCCTTCTTACATTGAAAAGGCTTCTCCCCTCAGACTACTGCTTAGTGTATTTAATAATAACTTTTTCTTCTATGATCTAGTTTATCATCTCTGAAAATGTGAGCTGCTGGAGGGCACATAGAAGGACTAGATAGTTTGTCACATTTAGAGGTACCATGGATTCCTCTTGCAGACCTTGGATGCTGGTGAAAGACAGCTGTGGCATACTGTATCTTTGAGCAGCCTTTTCTCAAAGCTGATAGATTGTGTCTAGTGTTTCATAGCTTAAGGGGCAGGCTTATAAGGTGGTCCTTATTAGCAATGCAGTACAGTATTAGTGTGTTTTGGGTAAAACATAGTTATTTATCTCACTATGTCTTGTGAATCTATTTTTAGCATATCAATGAACTGTCTATGAAAATTGATGTGGAGTATATACTCTGCAAAGCAGAAGCAATTTCTATGCAGATGATGAATTGCAAGGTAAAAATGTTTTCACTATATCTACTGTGAATGTTCATAGACAGTAAAAGTATGTAGTTAGCTGTAAGTGTTCATGTATGGCCATGAAATAACTTAATGCCTGTAGCTATGCAATGCCTATGTTCTAAAAGTCCGTAAGCAAGAGCAATTGATTTTATACAGTAATACTATTCACTGGGGGAAGCTGAATTGTGCCTTTTGGTTGTGATTTCTCAACTCTCATTAGATAACCTTACTCCAAGAAATTTGATGTTGAGTGTGGTTGAGAAAACTGAGTTGAAAGGTGCATTGCACTGAAAGTATGCCAGACTTACTAGGCAAAAAACTAGTGGGTCACTCAATAAAACTAATTTCAATAACACGAAGTGTAATTGTAATAATTGATTAGACTTTTGTTTTTGTAATGAAGATTATATTGTAAATCAGGAATTGATTCCTGAGTGTGTTCCCTTTGCTGTGTTTTTGAAAAGCAGCAACAGAAAATGGTAACTGTAATGCAAGTAATGCTGAGAGAGGTGCTTTCGATACAGCTAAATTCAGATGAATGATTGCTCAGATGAACAAGTACTGGAAATGCAGGATGGACAGAGGGGGACTTGGTTATCAACTTTTTGCATTTAATTACAGTGGTTTTTAATATTTCCTCTGCCGCCTCCTTTCTAGGAATTGCCTCAAGCAGTTAGTGAGATTCTGGGGATAGAGAACAGTTCAGTAACACCGGATTCAGATACTGGAGAGGATGAAAGTGGAGCTGAGTTGAATTGTCCGACAACGTTATATCAGAGTATCTCAACACCTGTAATTGCTGCCAATGGGACACGGGACGGCGCTCAACAGATGTCTGAGACGCAGAGCCTGGCACCTGCGTAATTATAGTTGGTCACATTGGAGAAAGACTTTCACTGAGCACGTTTTTTCCAAGCACTTGAGAGATGGATATTTAAATTTGGTGTTGATTAAGCTTTAAGGTTGTAAAGAAAATCTGTACTGTAATGCTCTTGCATTAAAGCTTTACAACATGACTCAACTATTTTTGTAGTTTCTTCTACCAAAATAGCCTTTTGTTTTCAATAACATTCCTTAATATTTTTGTAGCCAAGTGCATTTTCTTTTTGCTGGTAAACTGGAAATGGATGGTGATTAAGAATGAATTTGAAAATTCTGCATTTGCTGGGCTTTCACACATATTGATCTAAGACAGTGTGAGCTCTTTGATTTGAGCAGATTCACAATATGCCAGATGAAGCTGCTGTACAAAAGTTTCAAGCTGAAGTGATGCTGATGTGCTAAAGGAGGATTCTTTTGTAAATGGATTTTCCCTATCTCAAATGTTTACAAAAATACTTCTAAGTATTTGTTGCTGGTTGAATGTAGATTTGAAATGGACATTCATACTTGCACAGTTTAATGTCCAAATACTGACTTTTGTGTAACTGGGAGTGGATGAACAGTATATTTTTACATTAACATATCTTCACTTTATATATACATATATATATTTACACACATACACACACTATATACACAAATGTTTGTGAATACTAAAAAGGATAGTTGTATTTTCAATATCTGAATAAACTTGACTGTTCATTCATATGAATCAGTTTGACCAAATTAATGCACAGCTCCAACCTGGGCTCTTTTTCAAAACTTTTCTAACTGAAGGTAACTTTCATGTGAATACATTCAGTCCTGCACTTGATGTAATTTTGCAATTGATATCTTCCAAACTTTACTAATGTTCATATTTGCTAATATATTAACTGATCAATTAACTACTTACACTGTTTTTATGGCAACATTATTTGGAGAATTAATAAGCAGGTTATAAAAATGCCAACCAACAAACCACACATGAAAATAGTAATCACAATTAACATTAATACATTTTTTTGTATCTGCAAAAGGCAGTGAGTTTATTCCATGCCATGCTGATGTCCTTTGACGTTATGTGAAATTTAACATAACTGATTAAGTGTATTCATTATTTGGTAACTATTGTACATATATAAAATAAAAGTCAAAGCTGATTTAGTGTTTTTAATTAAATCATATTTAGAGAAAAAAAATCTAGTTGTCTGGTTGTTAATGTAAGAACATGAGACAGAGGGGAGAGCTAGGGCTAGTCCATGGATATGACATATTTTGTGGGTAATGAAGGGTGTGGGAGTATCTGCTTGTTAATACAGAGTGGAACATGCCTTTCCTCTCTAGGTGGGTGAAGTGTGGAATATGGCGGAACTTTCTTTTCTTGTGGAGCAGAGAACTTTTACAAATGTTATTTGTGCCATCTTAAGCAAATACAAGTAATACAAAAGACTTTAATAGATAAATCAACTTGTTACAATAATTTGGGAGTCGATTCAACTTCTCTCACCAGTTGTGAGCAAACACAGGACAGTTGAATCAGTACAGATTTTGGTTTTAATATCGTCAATGTGCTATCTCTCATCAGTTAATAAGAACTTGAGTCCTATGCGGTGAAAGTCAAGGATTCACAGCTCAGCGTTATCTATAGCCTTTCATTTCCTGCCAAGGAAATTACTGTGAAGCATCATGCCTTTGTTCCCTGGTGAGCATTGTACTTCTTGGCAGTTAATTTAATGTGACATAGAATACAGAAAGGCATTAGAACTTAGATATTCAACACTTTGGTTCAAAGATATTAAGCAAGTTAGTTTCAGTATTTTTTGGAGCACCTAGTTCACTTTGAAGTGTACTTGCAAAATATTTTTTATCAAAAATTACTTTAAATGAAACTATGGAGGGAGAAGGGAAATGTCTACAACAGAAATGCAGTGGGTGAGCTGTCAGTTTTTAGTTATTCATGCATGGTTTTTAGTTATTCAGAATGTGCAGCCCCCAAAAACTGTATGCAAGATACTAAGATCTTGAAGAACACCTTACTGACTAAACATGAATATTCAAATATTTAAGTGGAATTCTGTCATTTCTTGGAATTACAGCTATGGCTGCTGAGAAAATCTACCAACCCTTAAAGTTTGCCTTTCCTTTTTGGGTATAATTGTTCAACTTTTCCCTTTGTATTAAGCCCTTGGATGTCAAGGATGAGAAGGTTGCTCATGAGCTAACAGTGAGCAGCTGCTGTGGCGGGCCTGGGGTAGGGAGGCTTGCTCAGCTTCCCAGCAATAAGATCAAAGGCCCCTTGCAGTGTTTGTTATCTGTAGATTCTTTCCTGCTGACAGGTAGCCTTGCAAGGAGTTGTAGGAGGAACCTCATCCTCCACCAAACTATTCCTGATTGTTAGAGATGGATTTAGTCTCAGTGGAGACTACAAGCACTGTGAGAGGCCTTAATCAGGATCATGATGGCTGAAATGCCATGAAATGCTGTGAGTTAAAGGTTCAGGTTGTTTCAATTTCTTTTGTATGTGAATGATTGCTTAGAATTAATAAATATGAAGTAACTCTGAGCACAGTTTTGGTTACAGCTGTCAGGCTGTAAAAGAGGCAATACTTGTTTAATTCCTGCAAACCTGTTTTGTTTCTTAATGCTTGAGTTGAAGATAATTGTCTTCTGGGGGCGAGGTTTAAAACTTCATACTTTTCAGTCTTAGAAGTTTTCCAGTGTTATTTGTTCCAAGGTAAAAATTACATTTATGTAGTTCTCTTTAAGACAGACTTTTTTCTCACTTTGCCTGCTTGGACAATTTTACTTGTTTTGAAAGTACATTCTTGAGGTTATTCTGTTTAATTCAAATTAAGGTGTTAATGTTCAACAGAGCCCAGTTTTGTTGCTAACAAGATTTTTCTTAAAACCTTTAAATTTTTCTAGTGAAAATTTTTAAAATGCTGATGGTGCCTCATTAGTTGTTCTCTTTAGTTTTTCCTCACACATTACTCGACAAAAGTCCTTGGCCCCAGTCAGCCAAACAGCAAGGAATTCGTTTCCTCATTACTTTCAAATATATTCTTGAGCACCAACTTGAAGCTCCATTGATGAAACTTTTCAGAAACCTGTAAGAATTGTTCTTCTAGCTTCCACTTTTTGAGATATTTTAGTTGAAAATATGTGAGACATTTGTTCCTCACTTGTCTAATTCATTTTTTGTTACAATGCATTTGCCTAACTTTAAAAAAAAAGGTTTTGTTTTAAATAATTTAACATTCAGAATTTGGATTATGAACTATTTTTGGTACCACTAGCATGATTTGTGCATACTACTGTGATGCAAATAAAACCTTACCAAGTATGGGGTTGAATTTCTGTAAGTAGAAGCTATGCTTTCCTCAAAACATGTGTTGCCTGTTGGACAACGGAGGTGAGAATGCTGAAGAGGTTAGTAACATCTGAAAAGTGCATCTGTGAATTGATTCATGTTACAAATAGTATTGGAAAAAAAGCAATTTAGTGAGCTGAGTAAAGGATTAATAATTTGTTCAGGAAATGTGTTAACTATTCCTCAGACTCAATTTTAGTCAATATTCTTGCATTGATGCAACTTAAAACTGAAGTTTGATCTGTGGGGTGCAGAAGAATGACTGGTAAAAGTTTTACCTGTGATTGGCTAAATATCTCAAAATATATTTTTCAAATCTGTTGCATGTTGTTTCTGAACATTTAGTCAGTGGCTGGTGCCATCTCTGTGTGAAAGAACCATGACGAGAGAAGTCAGTGCTTGTTTTTAAAAGAAAAATTCCATGAGCTGCTCTGTGGTTGCTGGGTTTAAAGCAGGAAATCCTAACCCTTGGTTCTGTGTGTGCAATTATGTCTAGCTCAGTAGTTGATGTGACTATGAGGTTTGTATATGAGCATTGATAATGTGATGAGACACAGATACATAACTGAGCACTTAACAGACAGATTTCATATATGTGTGATACTATATTTGATTTGAAGGTGCTTTCAAGTGTTTTTTAAATTTTATTATGTTAAAAGATAAATTGTGCTTCATGTTTAGTGGGACTTCAAAATGTCCTCTTCAATTAAGTGATATTGCAGTGCAGGCCTTGTATAAACTAAGCTTGAATTCAATTTTCCATTCAAGTGAGGATTTTAAACATTTTTTAGAGAATGTGTGCTATTTTTCCATGTTAAATCACAATATCTTTGGCACAAATTGAATTTTTCTGATGAATGGCAAACAAAACATATATTGTAGGATGTCACTTTTTGCCTCATCCAAAATGAATTTCACAGTTGAATCAAATATATATTTCAGACTGTATATGTAATTCAAATAAACAAAGTATTCTAGATGGGTTTTGTTTTGAAAGAATTAAATTATAGTATATATTTTGATTATACAGGCTCACACATACCCTACCTTAACATTAGCACTTACACTGTTTCTACAGATGAATCTTGTTATTAACCAATTCCCTGCAGAGCTCTGTTGTGTAGAGCTTAACCTGCTGCCCAGGCTACAGCAGTTCAGCAAAAGGCAGTCACTTGTTTCCTCTCAGTGTTGTAGCTGACCCTGGCCAGCAGCCAAGCACCCACCCAGCCCCATGCCTATTCGCCTCTCCCATGGGATGGGGAGAAAAGAGAAGGAAGGCAGGAAGGCTCATGGACTGAGGCAATGACAGTTTAACAGGAAAAGCAAATGCTGCTCCTGCAGGCAAAGCACAAAGAGGATTTCATGCACTACTGCCCATCGGCAGGCAGGTGTCCAGGCAACTCCTGGAAAGCAAGACCTCACCACAGGTTCCTTGGAAAGAAAAATGCCATGACCATGCATGTTCTGCTTCTTCCTCCTTTCCCTGAGCTTTTATTACAGAGCACAGTGGCATGTGTTCTGGAATGTGCCTTTGGCCAGTTTGGGTCAGCTGTTCTGGCTGTGACTGCTGTCAGGCCTGTGCCCACCCCCAGGAAGCAGCCAGAGAACCTCAGTGCTGTGCACTGTTCAGCAGCAGCTGAAACGCTGCTGTGTTACCAACACTGACCTAGGCACAAACCCAAACACGTCACCATAAAGGCTACTATGGGGAAAGTGACCTCCATCCCAGCCTGACCCCTTTGACAGCCAAACCATTCTTGATGGTGTCAGAGATCCTTTTAAGGAAAAATCCTTACAATATTGAAGAGAACACTTCTTAAGCATCCATCTAGAGCTGGTGCAAAAAATAGCTGTATTGCATACAAGCAACTGGTATCCAGATGTTCAGTTTTGCTCGCCACAACTCAATGAGATGCAACATCAGAAATTTTCCCAACATGTTCTTAATGTATGAATTGGTCCAGATGACCTTTAGGTTCCATCAGTGCATGTCACCTTTGGGCATTGGTTTTGGAAATCTTCCACATGCTCCTGTGGTTTTACTGTTAAAGTAAGTGATGCAGGAGAACAAGAAAATTTTAAAGTACAAATGTTTAACTTCAGGGACTTGATAATTCCTCAAGCAACAAACAATGCAACTACTGTGACGAGAAGTGGCAATCCTGGTTCTGTGTACTCTACCCTGGGCCGCTATACCTTTGATGCTGTTACAATTAATTTGTGCAGCATATGGTGAACAACAAAAAGGAGCTGATAAATTTCAGACTTAAATTATCTTAGCCAAATCAATCATACCACACGTTTTTTCCATCATGTAGCGAATACCTGTATATATACATACAGCAAGTATATTAAAATTCAAGATTTGTAATATTGGAAGTCACTTTTAAAAGTTTGTTAATAATTGATTAGCTACAGTATCTCCTGTTGGAAGGCATGTCTGTCTTGTGTTAGATGCCTGTCTAATCTGTTTGCAAAATACCTTTGCAGATCCTGCACTCTGTTATGCAGGCAATTTTCAGGTGGTTGTGGACTTCCAGGGCAGATGGGGAGATTGCTTGCAGCTGGAGATTTTCTGTAACTTATGACTCTCCTCACAGGAGGTCTGCCATCCCTGGTGATTGTGCAGGTGAGCTGGTTATCTGTAAGGAGCTCTCTCTGCCACAGCATCTGTTTAAATTTTGTAACCATTACACCATCTTTGAGGTAGGTACAGTCTGGGAATTTGCAGCTAGACTCTAAGGGCTCATGTAAGGCTCATTAAATAGTATAGGAGTGAGGGTAGGTACTTGAAGCTCTCCTGTCCTCTGCACCACTCCATTTAACAGCAAACCCACCCCTTTGCACAATCTAGTAGTTTCATCTGTACCTGTTTTCCTTATCTCTCTTGTGAGAATGTTATGAGAGACTATGCCAAATGCTTCAGTACCATCAAGATGAATGACGTGTATTGTTTTGCCTTGGTCCACAGGACTGCCATAAGAGGAAATGAAATTTGCTTGACTCAATTTGTTCTCAGCAAATCTGTCTTGACTGTTTAATCATCTGTTATCTTCTGGATCTTTACAAATAATTTCAGTACTTCTGTTTTCTCAAACAAATGAAATTACACTGGTCCATAATTCTTCAGCCCTTCTTCCTCCTTGTTATCTTTTTGGAGACTGACATAATTTTGGCCTGTTCCCAGTCTTTTGTTACTCGTGCTTCCCTGCAGTTCTTAAAACAGTTATTGATGGCAGAGGTTTAATGAGCCTGCTTTGTAAGTGTGGTTTCTGTGCTCTCATTTACCATGATCAGATTCATCACAAGTATTCTCCAACATTGTTTCATCTTGTTAAAAACAAAGAGCTTATCTCTCTGCCCTTGCTATTAGCTTGATAGACATTTGGTCACAGTTGATTCTTTAACAAAGAATGATATTAAAAAGTGCATTCAATACCTAGCTAATTTTAAGGGTTTTTTTCCTGTTTGATCCTTTCCTTATATTCAGTGGTCTGATAGTTCAGTTTTTTCAGTTGCTGCTCTATTTATTTTTTTTAAAAGTTGCTTTTGATGTCCCATACTAATGACTTTGAATTTTGTACCACAGCCTTCATTAATGTGTTATTCTGCCTGTATTTAATACCTTTGACCTAGTTTTCATTTCCTGTAAGCTCCTTGTTTGAATTGAAGGTAATGACAAATGACTAATGCTTCTACCAGTAAAACTGTAGTAGAAGGCCACACTTCCACTGTAATGTAACAGTTGCCTGAAGAAATTATGTTTTCCCTGGTGCAAGAAAACAACTGTCTTCTTGCTCTAGGTTCCACCTCCTTGGTGCTTGAAATTTATTGAAATCCTTTTTTTTCCTGAAATTGTCAGTTTCTGCTTCCTTCTCAGAACCTTTCTTTTGCTAAAGATTGTGAATCCATTTTACGTTCATCATATCATCCATGTTGTCAGATCTTCCTAGCCAGTTCATCATTTGGTAGATAACCCTGCCCAATTGTTGTTAGTTGGTTAAAATCCCCTTAGTGCTACAAGAGCTTGGGATGGTTTTGCTAGCTGCTTGAAAACCCATGCTTCCCATATGTTCACGACTTAAAAATTAAGTGTACATTGCCATCATAGATTTTTCAGCAGACCTACGTCTCTCAGAGAAATGGACTTTGGAGCTGGCGTGCGCATCTCTGATAAACAGAAACAGATTATACATCTTTCTTTCCTTGTTGAAAAAGCTCCTTTGGTTAGTCCACTTGTCAATTGTTTCACGAAGTCATTGTTTTACCAACAAAAATGTGATTTGAAAAGGCATTGGGAATTCTATTGTCTGCTTGTTTCAACATCTCTTACATTAATAATGAGCACAACTGTTCTCTGCCCTGCCTTTTTGACCTTACATGTAATAATGGTGCTGTTTACATTTTAGATCCTTGCAGAGGCCATCTTTCTTCATGCTTTTTTGATACCTTTTCATAGCTCCATTTCTTTCTCTGTTCTGCCTCACGATGACTTTAGAGTTCTCCTTCCTGCTGTAGCACGCCTCTAGACAAAGACTTGGTGGTAAGCTGGGAGAGCCAGAGGTAAATTCAGGTAGTTTCTTGATCAATATAGCTGCTCTGCACTGTGAAGTTTATCCTCTGGTTAAATCGAACTACAGTAAATCTTACAAATAGTTTTAAGGAAAACTATGCTGAAAATGGCAGTTGGTATCTCTAGCAGGGGGAAAATGACTCAAACATTGAAAACATCTCACAGATTTGCTTTGGATTTAAATTTTCACTTGAGAATTCTGAATTGTTTTAAACTTCAAAAGTGCATAGCTAAAGATTTCAGGCAACAGTGTCTCTGCTCTCTCATGAGAGGGAAAAAAAGTGTGTGTAAAGAGGACCTTGCAGTTTCTGAATTTTGATTATAGGCAATAAGGTACCTTTTAGTAACAATAGTAAGCTTATCTATTTCCTACTATCAACATTAACTCTTTTTCCCAAGGTGAAATAACATTGCTGTGTGGCACCCTGGCATATGCTCTAGAACAGGTATTTTTGAATAGGTGCTTCAATGAACATATAATTTTTTGGTCACTGCTTTTAAGATTTAACTTGGTCTAAATATACAGGTCTGTGAACTATAGAAAAATGAGTTGAGCTCTAAACAAAATTTGTGTGATGTCCCAGCTGCAGAGCCAACTTCTAACAGTAGATAAAATCATGCTCTGTCACGCCTTCAGGTGAACAGGCAGCTCAGGGGTGCTCGGTTTTGTCACTGGAGCATTCGGAAAGTGCTAAGCAACCTCACTCACTCATAAATTGTTCAATTGCAGCAACAGTGTCTATGTATCTCATGCACAGCAGGCAGGAATATCAAAGTCCAAAGGCGCCAACTTGCTTTCCTATCATCAAAAGTAATGAAAATACAGGACAGGGAACATCTCTTGGTAACTTAGGATATGAGACTGAGCTAATAAAATGTGTAGACACGCTTTTCTCTGATTGGGAAAATGAAGTAAAACTTTGTGGGCCAGTGTAACAAAAATTATTGATTTGCATTAATGCAGCAGGTAGAGGAACCAAATATTATTACAAACTTACTGCCAACAAGAAGAAAGGATGCTTATTATGTGTTACACTGGGGAAACTCTGGACAAGTGAGTCTAAAAGGGTTTACATCAGGCCTCTCATGAGTTCTGAGACAGCCCTGAACCTGTCCTGGTCCTGAACATTGAGCATGACCATCCATTTTAACAAGGGAAGTATCTGATTTTAAGCAGCCAGCTTAGACTGGAAACTTTTGCTGGTTTTTCTTCATTGTCATAAAATATGATTCCATGATAATCTGTGGGAGAAAAAAGCCTCAAATCTTCTGTTGTGCTTCTGTGTTGGTCTTGCAGAAGAGCAGGACCATTCCCTGGTGATGCTGACATGTTAATTATAGTTATAAGTCTTTGAGTCTGTGAAGGGAGGCAGTCTGCAGCTGAGTTAGATGTGACACGAGCTTAGTACGATCAGGGATACTTTCTTCTGCTTGCCTTGTGCAGCTCCCTGCTCAATGTCCCACCTTCAGCTGATCTCATTTCAGCTTTTTCTTCCCAATTCTTGATCTGTGCATGTATCAAGTTAAGGCCATGCTAAGCCAGCTGTTGCATTCAGCCAGTTTGCCCCTCTTTCGGGAGGCTCAGGGCAAGTGACCGATGGTGCTTTTCAAGGCAAAGTGGTGTCAGTTTCCCTTGCCTCGTGCGCTGGAACAGAGAAAACTGTGTATGCATTCGAAGGAAGCTGACATAGCGCTCCCAATTCAGACGTGCTGTTCAGTGCTACATGCTCTAAGGTGACCTATGTATTCAAAGGGATGTCGTGGAGAAGATTTGGAAAATAAAGGAGGCTGCGAGCCCTGTCCTGCCGTGCACGGTGCCGCGGCGGGGGCAGAGGGCGGGCGGGCCGTGCCGCCCGGGCCGAGCGGAGCGGAGCGGAGCGGAGCGGAGCGGAGGGCCCGCGCAGCTCTGAGGGGAGGGCGATGGCGCCGCCCGGAGCAGCCCCGGGGGCGGGCGGGGGCAGCCGCTCCGCAGCGGGACCTGCGCGGCCGCTGCCGCCACAGCTTCCCGGGGCTGGCGCCGGCGTGAGGCGGCGGGATCGCCCCCATGCTGCGCTGTCCCGTCCCACCCCGGCGGCTGAGGTGAGCGGGGACCGTGGGCGTCCGCCTGCCGGCGGCTCTCGTCACCCGGAGACGGTGTCCCCTAATCGTGCTTCCATCAGCCTCGGCGGGGGCGTATAAAAGGAGCGGTGGCGGGCGAGGCGGGCAGAGCGCGGCGCTGCCCCCCGCCGGCCCCATGCAGCCCGCCATGATGATGTTCTCCAGCAAGTACTGGGCGCGCCGGGGCTTCTCGCTGGACTCGGCCCTGCAGGAGGAGCGCCCCGCCGCCGGCAGCCTCTCCGTAAGTGCTGGGGCCGGGGCGGGCAGGGCGAGCCGCCGGGAGTCGGGGTCCGCCGGGGCCCGCTGCCAGGCAGCCGTGCGTCCCCTCGTCCTCGCTTCGTACTCGAGTCAGCAGTTTCTCGGCAGCTGCAGGGGCCGGTGAAAGTAACTTTGCTGTCCAATCGGTCCTCGTTCAAAACGCTGCCTTAAAAGTGTCATAAATAACAGACAAAAGTTTCATTAGTAGTACAAGCCTTATTGCAGAAATGAACCGTACTGCTGCTGGAATAATAGAAAAGCGTCGGGGTCCAATTCAAATGATTTAAAATGCGTGGCTTTTGGAAGTCCTTGGTCACTCCAGCGGGCTATATACAGCAGCAGAGCCTGCCTTTTCGGGGCTCTCGTAAGCCTCACAGTACGATCTAGAAAGCATTTTTGGCAAGACATAAACGCCTTGCACTCCCACGGCATCGGTGCCGATGGATATGCTGCTGTGTTCCCTCCCGGCTTCTGGCGGCGGGCAGGGGTGCGAGGACACGTGGGAGCGCCGTGCTCTTGGAAAACCCTGTCAGGAGATAGAAATGGACCTCTGGAAGGTGGTGGTATGGGTGCAACAGGTGCTGGGGTGGTTTCAAGCATGGGATAAACTTCTGCATGCTGACGGGTAAATGTGTGTGTGCCTAAATAAGACAACCTGCTCTGAATATGTGAAATATTTAGGATTATGAAGACCGTGCCTCCTATAAAATTTTGCAACAGATGAAGATTTTTATCACTTGAGGAGAACCAACAGAATGTACGGGCTTGTACCAGTTGTTAATTGGCCTATTGTCTTTATAGTAAAATGTGGAATATCCCTATTTGTACATGCTCTGCTTCTGTTGAAAGTATTGAGTTAAATGGAATAAACTTCTTTTACTGTCTTTATTTTTGAGTTACTTTTTTCACTGAGTTCCGCTATAAAAGGCTTCCTTTCCGGAGGACTTGCACTTGCTCCAGATAATTAATTTTCATTAGGAAAGTTGTTCTGTTTGTTGTTGTTTAAGTATGAAGTGTACTAATGAGCGTGGCTAATAAAATTAAAGTTCAGCCTCTTCTACTGGGCTCATAACAAATCGGTGTTCATTCTAGTTTTCAAATGCTTCAGAGAGTCTTTCAGTCATCACTTTGGGTAATGCTCTCTTGAGAGTATTAAGGAAGCTGTGACAGTCTTGGATGTTGCCAAGTGCCCTTGTTTTCCAGAGGAACTGACAGTATTGAGATTCTCAGATGCTCGGTTGACTCCATAGAAAGCAGCGCACATGGAAAAACCACAGAAGCTGTAAAAAAAGCACCTTTGTTGCTTTGCTTGGAGGCTGTGTGCTTGATGTGTGTGAAAAGGACTTAGCCAAATCCCAGATATTACTGAAGTTAAAACAAAAGCGACCTTCCCCATAACTGTCCCTGGGCAAACCTCCTACTGAACAGAATCATATAATTGCTAAAAAATAAACGTGTGAAACCATTCAGCTGTCATTCTGCAAACATAATTGGTTTTATGGATTGTTTCCTTGTAGTGTAATAAATGACGAGAAAAGAGATCAGAGACTTCTTAGGATGTCCAGTACCTAGTTTAAATGTGGCTGGTTTAACCTGTGCCATTCAAAGAGTGTTCTAAGACCTGTTTAAAAAGCTTAATTTTCAGGTTTTTTTCTGTAAGCTGCTTTAGAAATTTAATCCATTTGGAATATTGAAATAGTATATGTTTTTTAGTGTCTATCTTAATATTTTTTATGGGTTATAACAAACCCATTTTGTTATGCTACAAAATTTTAAGATTTGGCTGGGCAGGACGCTTGGCCATCTTGTCTATACCACGCTTTTACCAAGAAAAGTTGGACCAGATGATCTTTGAGGTCACTTCCAACTTGATATTCTGTGATGCAGCCTAAGCTTGTATTTCTGTTCTTGTTTGTATAATCAACAGAAGTTTTGTTTTCTGAGGAAGATCTGCATTACATGATAACATTAATTGTACTACAACAGAGAACATAAAGTTTTTGCTTTAAATGTAATGGTTACTACAAAAATACAGACCAGTGCACATCTTTGTAAATTGACTGATACAGGTTAGAATAGCATCCCTGTCATTTTGCAGCAATATTCAGGTTACAATAGCCAATCTGCAGGCTTTACCAGTAATTTAGACTGTCTCTGTATTTACTTCTAATGATAGCATTGCTCTAATAATACCATCATATTTGTATCCCATTTTTATACTTTTCTTTAGGCTTTTTTTTTTTTTTTTAATACGGACTGGTGTCTTACACAATCATCTCTAGCAGCTGCCTTTAACCTGTGATTCTGATTTCAAGTAAACACACTACCTTTTGAATTAAGCCAGGATGAGTTCTGTTCAGCTATTTTCAAACAAAAATTTCTCTTGAGGGAAATGCCTGTTTTCATCTGAGATGATCACGTTCTTTGTCTGTTTGTAGCTAAACAGATCAAGTTCTGGGAAAAATGAGGAAAAGAAAGGAAATAAGGGAAATGGGAAAAGTGAATCTGCTTCTGAAGGTGGAAAGACAGCTGTGGTGTTTTCCTTGAAGAATGAAGTTGGTGGATTGGTGAAAGCTCTCCGACTCTTCCAGGTAACGCTTACAAATCATTTATGCTGACTGGACTGAGGATGGCTACTGAGGTCAGGCTCTTTGTTGATATAAGTCTAATGGACTGTGGCAGAAGGAATAGAGTGCAGCTACACTTGCTCTGCAGAAGTGAATAAAAGTAACTTAAAATTTTATGGACCATTGAACAAAGCATTTTGGGCTTGTGCAGCATTTTCTGGAATAAAGTTTGGCAGTGATGCTGATGTTCACATCATTCACTTTTTCTGAAATGATTCTCAACACTGTAAATTAGATTTGAAGTTGTCTGTGCAGGCCACAATGAAAGGAGGCACTTTCAGAGAGCAGTTTGGCATCTAAGTTACATACAATCAGGTAGTGCTGGTCATGCAGGTAGAGACACCTCTAAGTGCTTGCAGGGTCAGGGTTTTGTGTATCTAACTGGAATGTAAATTGTGAAGTATTAGTTTCCATGTAGATCCCCATGCAATCAGTGCTTGTCGGTCAGACTCCTGGTCAGAATGCTTGGAGGCATGTCTGTGGATAGTTAAAGCACTATGATAAAAGTCTTAGGTTGTTCAGACTGTGCAGAGCAGTGAAGAGAAAGTTAGGAGGTGGCTTGGAGCCTGCCTCTCAGGCCAAACCATCAGAGGGATATAACTGGGGGATCAGTGGGTGTTACCAGTCCTCACTCATAGTAGCTGGCTCTGGGAGCAGATTCCCAAAGCTCATGTAGGTTAGATACTTAGAGCCGCCAACCAAGAAAAAGGGGTGAGTTAGACCTGCAGGAGGGCGTCTGCCAGGAAGCAGGGTTTTTGGAAGGAGCGGAAACCTAAGTGAGTTGATAGAAGTTGCAGTAGGAGTTGTGTTTTCAACGCAGCTTTTCTCCAAGGGTAAAGTGTCTAACTGCAGCTCTGGCTGAAGTGCTTGTATGGGTTCATTCCTGAAATTCTGGATTTGCACGTCTACTACCCCTTCTTGGGAATAGGCATAGAACTCACTCTGGTCTCTTAAAATGTGTCTGGAAGTTGTGGCAGAGGTATCACCCCCATTCATGTAGTCACTAAACGATTTGAGTACTGCAGGCAGGAGTGCAGGGTTTTGTTCTGTACTTAACTGAGGGAAGATAAAAGTGAATTTGTTACGTGGTTGGGTTGCTGCACCATATACACAGGATATGGAGCATGCCAGTGAAAGAACTGTGTATGTATGTCTAGAGGTATAAAAGCAGAGACTGCTGGTTGACTGTACCAGAGGAGACCTTCATCTAAAATGGACATTTATGTAAAATACATCAGGCAAGTGGAAGTACAGACACGAATTTCTTCCCATCGGGAAGTCAACAAATGTTTTATTGGCTTCACTGAGTAAGTGAAAGAATAGTTGTGAAAACAGTTTCTATCTAGCAAGAAAAAGGAAAAATCAGAGTCCATAGAAAGTCATTCAAGTACTTTCAAAAAAGAGGCCTTTTAATAAGTGGAAAAACTTCCCTGAGGAATATGCCATCAGTATTACTCTTCTAGCATTGCTCTTCTAGGTATGTTTATATTTCATCCGCTATTTCATCTTTCCACAGGAAAAACATGTGAGTATGGTTCATATTGAATCACGAAAATCAAAGAGAAGGAATTCAGAGGTGGAAATTTTTGTGGACTGTGACTGCAGTAAGAAAGAATTTAATGAACTAATCCAGTTGCTCAAGTTTCAAACGAATATAGTATCTCTCAATCCACCAGAAAACATCTGGACTGATGAAGAAGGCAAGGCTGTTTTTGTATCATTTGGTTTAGACACTGACAGATGTTTTGCACAGGTATCTCCATGATCTTACACTCCAGTCCATTCAATTCGCATTCTGTCTCCTGCAGATCTCGACTGTGTCCCTTGGTTCCCCAGGAAGATCTCTGAGCTAGACAAATGCTCTCAGAGAGTTTTGATGTATGGATCTGAGCTGGATGCTGATCATCCTGTAAGTGTAACACAAAATTGTCCTGTAGATAATTTGTTTGGGTTATTTGCCTGTCGCATAAAAAGCCTGTTGACTGCTGATTGTTTTCAGAAGATGAGGACTGGTTTCTCTTCAGTGGTTTCAGTGAATTAGTTTTCCCTTTCTGTTGAAGGATACACAGAATGGAGGTCCTCCAGAAAACTTATTCCTTGTTTGACAAGCATATCCCTTTTTGTACTGCTTGCATTTTTTAAAAATTTAATCGGTTGATAGGAAGGTTTCAAACTTTAAAGAGTTTCGATCAATATGACCTTCAGTAGCTACCACAAGTAGCTCTTAGGCAAGAATTGATATTGTCAATAGGTGTCAGAGAAGAAAGAATTATGAAGGAGTAATTTGGCACTCAGGAGTTAATTACAAGATAAAACAGAGAAACATGTTCCTGTTTCTGATGAATGCAGCAGATGGGAAGGTGTCTCTTGTTGTTTCCTGACTTTGGTGGCAGGAGACAAGCCTGCAAGCTGTATCTGTAGCAGTCCCAAATGCTCAATGCAAAAGACGGAAAAATGGGTTTGTTATTGTTTTAATTCTTTTGGCTAATGTCTATAAATGCTTAACCTCTGAGTCTTTAGATGACAGATGATTGAAAGCATTTGTGTTAAAATATTTTCCCTTTTTATAAATCCAAGTTTCTACCACTGAATGACTTGACTGAAAGATACTGGTGGTAGGTAGTTATATTAATTCCTAAAATAGGCTGCATTAAACTTGTATTGTCAGAAACTTCCAGCTGAAAGGAAGTAGGCACTGAACTAAGATACCTGACTGTAAGACTGTCTTGTAATAGAACCAGATTAAACTCTATCTGTAGAAGTCCTTTGTTTTTTGTTTCATGAATTTTGTGCTGTGGTGGGAGCTCGGGCACGGAGTCTCACTCCGTGCACACAAATCAAATGGACACCATCACAAGGCCCCTGGCAGCCTGTTATGATCTGGTTCAAATACAGAAGAGCAAAGAAAGCTAAGCCTCTGTGAATAAAACAGATCAAACCCAGAAAAGTTCAAAATATACCCAAAAACACGATTCAAAACAAACGAGGTTAGATGTTGGTGCCAAAAAATTTATATATTTTATTTAATAGTAAAAGAGGCAAAGAGAAAGAAAGGGAAAAGAAAGAAATAGAAAAAGAAGTGTGCGTGGGGGATGGGGGGCAGAGTGACAGGGGTTAGATGGAAACATCACCCTTCCTCGGGTCCCAATGACGTCTCCTTGCTCCCCTCCATCTGGTCTTCTGGGTGGTGCGGGTCCCCCACCGCTGTGCTGCAGTATAGAATCCAGTGGATTAATACATGTTTTGGGCAGGTGGGAATGCCCACGTGTCTCTGAGGGGGCTAGGTTTGGCACTGTCCCTTGCAACACTGGGGATCTGTTGCATCGTCTTCGGTACAGGGTCTGGTGCTGGGTCTGGGGACCCTTTTGGGGTGGCCTTTGATGAGCCATGACATCCCCTCGGCTGTCCTTCGTGTGGATAAGCTTTTCCTGGTGTGCAGGGGCCCCTGCAGCTGGGCTCTTCTGGGCGTTCACTGCCTCTGACCAGAGCCTTTCTTACCACACATGCAAAACCTCTCCCCCTGAGCCTTGGATGTGAGGGTCTGTGCTGGCCCAGCAGCTGATTCCCCTGGGGCTATGGTCTCCACCCCGAAGGTGCTAAGCTTGATCCTTCTGTGAATTTATTCTTTTCTTTGAGACGCTTCGTCTTACCTCCATCAGCGAGCAGTCCAGGGCGTCAGTCAGAAGGCCTATTCAGGGTGTAGTGGTCTTCTCTGTGGCTTTTGTACAGTTTTGGTATAATAGGCAGAAGTCCTTCATGAAGATGTTTAAGTCGTAAACTATAACATTTCAGTCTTGATACAGCCCCACTTCCCTGCCTTGGGTGTAACCTGCACACAATCCAGCCACAATCATCATCATCATCATCATCATTATCATCATCATCATCATCATCCCCATCATCATCACCACCTTGCTTGGTTCCCAGCCTCCTCTATCAAGTGGGAGTCCTTCCCATACTGAGGCCCCATAGTCAGGGTTCCTGGATCCTGGTTTCTGCCATGTACTTTTTGATGACAAACTAGGATTTAATTCACATTTTCTGAGAAAGGAAAAGCCTGTTGATTATCTTCAACCATTAACCATAATTTGGTTCAAACAGAGGTTGTAGTGACAGCTCATTCCAGCTTTGAGTTTATGGCTATGACAGGCCATTAGATACTGTTTTATGTTCTGAGCTGGTACCTTCATTAAATACTTGAGCGCTCTGCCGAAAATTTGCCTTCAGTTTTACAGAAAACAAAAAAAGACATTTGCATTATATGAATATATATTTTACACTTGGGAGAACTCTTACAAACACAATTTACACACCATTTGTTAGCCTATGCAGCATGCTAGATGTTAGAAATGGGTTAAGAACCTTTGTGTGACTGTCCTTTGAAAAGCCATTCCAGGTGCCTGCCCTGTTCTTTAGCAGACGCATGTAGGTGCTACAGGACCAAAGAGAATGATCCTATTATAGAACCTGTAAGGATAGCACCTCTTCAGCAGCTTAGCCCTAACCCACTCCATAATGGCTAATGATTTCAGTCTCGGTTTCATTACACTTGACAGGCCTTTAAGTCCCCTGTACTGTCTTCCATCACTTTCTGGGTCTTGAATGGTCTTCAGCTGAGTAACTCAACATTTACGTCAAAAGGTATTAAGGAGACAAGGAGGCTCTCCCACATTACAGCAACTTTTTGCCAGTCAAAGAAGCTTTTCTGAGTAGGAGTGGATGTTTGAAGGCTTTCTGTAGTCCACTGAAATCCTCCCACACTCTGTCCCAGCAGCACAGCTTTGGTTAAGGGGTGGTAAAATGTCTTCTGAGTTTTATGGAAGCTCATACAAGTATTTCAAATCTAGCGATGTTATCTTTTCATTCTCTTCAGTGGTTTCTGTTTGTCTATGTGAGCGGTAAGGAAAAAAGACATTTTAATTTTCTGCTTTTACTGGGGGAAACTTAAATGCACTTTCTGGACTACTAACTGGGAACTTAGATTACCCTCTCTTATCTTCCAGAGGTTGGCAGTTCTACTTTGAAAATAGTTTACTCTTGTAGTCCAAACCTGAAGTGTCTATATATTTTATAGACGTAAAAGAGATCTTGTTCTAATTTTGAATAGCTTAAAGGGCTGTAACTGGTCAGTGTGTATGTGTTATACAACTATTTTGCTCTTAATATGGAAAAAGTGTGAACCTACTGTAACCCACGAGGTAGAGTCCTTCTCTTGTTACTCAAACTGAAGCAATATGCCTACTTGGTGCTGGAGGCTGGTGGTTCAGTTCCTAATGTGTTGGTTAAGATGGCAACTGCTGAAATAGGAATCTTCAAAATGAGTTGCATATGATCTTTAGATGCTTGATTCTAGTGAAGAAAGATGAGTTAAGAATATGTAGATTATTGTGCTATGTACCTGTGTGTAGATCTCCATTCAGATCAAGGAAAACATGAGTGAAATGAAATGACAACAAAAAGTTTCCTTTTTCAACACCTTGGATGAATGACTGTACCTATGCACAAAACTGTCTTGAAAGAACTCCTATGGAACTTTCTTGAAGAAAAAAAAGAAAGAAAACCTTACATTCTCTTGCAGTGCAGTAGACAGTGTTAATCAAAATATTATACCACAAAGTACTAAATAAACACTTTAATGATTTATTTTATAATTCTTACAGCTAATTTTATGTTCTTATTGTAAATTACTCCCCTCTTTTTTGCTTAAGGGATTTAAGGACAATGTCTATCGACAGAGAAGGAAGTACTTCGTGGATGTTGCCATGAGCTATAAATAGTAAGTACTGGCATAATTCTTCCCTGTGCTGCTGACTAGTTAGAATTCATGCTCTACTTAATTCTGTAGGATGAAGTTTAATAGTAGACAAAGTCATCCTTTAAACTTCGACTAGCTTAGTGTAGGCTATAAATTACAAACCTGATCGTTGGAATCCCTTTATATTTTTGATACAGTTACAGGCAAGTAAAGCATTTGAAAGGCAAGCACTCTCTCTTTTAGCATTTTATTCACAACTGCTTAAAATTTAGAAAATATTTTACAAATATTTGCATGTTTTGCCGACAAACTGATGCACTGCTGAATCACAGATATCTAGCATCCCTACATAGCTGGAAGAGCTCATTTATTTTCTTTTGATGCATCTGCTATACTGGGCTGAGGCCAATCGTATGAGGTTCAACAAAGCAAGTGCTGGGTCCTGCACTTGTGTCTCAACAACTTGCAGTGCTGCAGGCTGGGAGAAGATTAGCTGGAAATCTGCTCAGTTGAGAAGGATCTGGCGGGGCTGGTCAGCAGCATCTGACCATGAGCCAGCAGTGTGCCCAGGTGGCCAAGAAGGCCAATGGCATCCTGGCCTGTATCAGGAATAGTGTGGCCATCAGGAGCAGAGCAGTGTTTCTCCCCATGTACTCAGCACTGGTGAGGCCACACCTCGAATCCTGTGTCTAGTTTTGGGCCCCTTGCTGCAAAAAGGACACTGAGGTGCTGGAGAGTGTCCAGAGAAGGGCAATGGAGCTGGGAAAGGGTCTGAAGCACAAGTCCTGTGAGAGGAGCAGCTGAGGGAACTGGGGTTTTTAGCTGGGTGAAAAGGAGGCTCAGGGGAGACCTTATCCCTCTCTACAACTGCCTGCAAGGAGACTGTGTGAGGTGGGGGTTGGCCCCTTCTCCCAGATAACAAGTGACAGGATGAGAGGAAATGGCCATAAGCTGCACATGGGGAGGTTTAGATCAGATAGTAGGAAACATCTGTTCATTGAAAGGGAGTTTGTTCATTGGGGTAGGCTGCCCAGGGAAGTGGTGGGATCACCACCCCTGAAAGTGTTCAAAAGGTGGTTGGATGTGGCACTTTGGGACAAGGTTTAGTGGTAAACATGGCAGTGCTGGGTTAACAGTTGGGCTTGATCTCAGAGGTCTTTTCCAACCTTAACAATTCTATGATTCTGTCATTCTACTGTATGCTGCAAAATGCCGTTTATCAATTTTCTCCAAATTTCTTAGAATTTAGTTAGTACTTTTCTATGTAGTTAGAGAAGCTGCTGGTTGTGCACAAGTACACTGCAAGTGTTTTCTCATTCTGATTTTTTCCCCCATTTCAAGTCAGTATTTTCAATTTGCTATAGTCCATGGAAGTTAGGAAACTTTCTGTTCTACCTACAAACACCTACTGCGTTGCAATTTTCTTGTCACTGAAGCACTCAACTAATTCTAATCCTACTCTAGGTTTTATTTGCAACAGGTTTAAGCCCTCATTCTCAAGGGAAAGAACATATTAATTTCATGTTCTTTTCCATTTTCTTCTCCACACTTCTTCAGGTTTTTCATTTTTTCTCCTTTGAGATTTCTACCTACGTGGTTTAAGAATATGAAACGGGCAATTTTTTCCCCACTTACAGGCATTACATCCTGTCAGGAATCAAGTAAAAATTGAATTTTTGAAGGTTTTTCAGTATGAGGCTATTATACAGCCTGCAGAAGGCTGGGGAGACAGAAGGATTAACTTTGCTTTGTGACCATATAATTCTGATTATAATTCTTCTTTACTTTTGCCCCATGCCAGTCATTAAGCTATTAGCAATCTTACATATGTGTAGGTGCTAGTGTTTGTTCCCCTTTCTTTCTGCCCACAGTGGTATTTGATTAGCTGGGTTCTCATGACATCCATCCAGCACACTGAGCTGCTGCCTGCTGGGGCAGGTGTTTATTGGTAGAGAAGTTCTCTAGGCTGCCCAGGTAAGGCCTGAGTTTAGCCAGCTTTCAAATGTAAATTGAAACAGCTTTTGTGTCAGTATGTTTATTTACAGCAGATTGATTTATTATCTTTCTTTTAGTCTAATGCTTGCAGTGAAGTTAGTGCTTCTTGCCTAGCATTTATTGCAGTGTGAAATGTCAAGTGAATACCTGTGGACAGGGCAGGCTGTGTGTGCTCTTAGGCTCTTTCAGTAAGTGGGATAGTTCTCCATTTACCCATGACTGTAGCAGTAGTGCTGTGCATTTCACAGCTGCTAATATCTGGTAAGATCTTCCTTCCTTTTCCCTCTCAGCTGCGTAAGTGCTGGAAAGGTGATGCAGCTGGCTTCCTAAGCAGTAGTTGGTCTTTTGCTTTGAAGTGTGGGGCTTTTTCCACCCTGAAACTGTTACAGAAACATCTTTTTGCAAAATCACATAAAGTAATCCTGCATATTTCCAGAAAATAAATAAAGGGAAACCTTTTCCTCCTTTAGATTTTGAAGGCTTAATTATTTTTGTAGGCACATTACAAAAATTAAACAATCCAAACCAGAGGTTATTTGAGGACCAGATCTTGTACTTCAGCAAAACTGCTCAGATGTACTCCTTCATTCCCCTCATCTTTTCAAACCTTTAAAAGATTTCAAACTTGTCAAACAAGCCAAAAGAAAACAAATGGTTTCAAATACTCTTAGCCAGGAACCGCAAAAAGGCTGGGAGACCAGTGCTTAGGGCAGTTACCTAATGAGTCAAAATCTCGTTCGTACTTCAGGTCCCCTGCAGTGGTTATCCTTACCCCCAGTGATGTGCTGTGTCTACTGGTCTGTACAGTCAGTTTGTCTCTGGGCATCCATGGAGAGACAGCCCAGGGAGACACCCCAGTATCCTGCTGCAGCACAGCCTAAGCTGTGCTGAGTGAAGGCAAATCAGCTCAGGGAAGGCTGTGCTGCTGCCGCTGGGTTGTTTCTGCTACCGATGCTGTGGAGCTCAGTTTCTGGCGAGGTCTTGACACTACATCACGGGTTCATCGCACTCTCTTCTGTGGTCTAATGGCTGTTTACTTATTCATACAAAAAGAACAGCTCTTTTGCAAGGGCTGCTTTCCTTGGGGATAAACACCTCTCAGTGTCTTCCAGGCAAGTGACCTTCCTAATCATTTACTGAGGCTTGATGTGCTTCTACTTTTCATTTTCCATTGTAAAAAAAACAACAACCCACACTTGTTTCCTTAAAAGAAACCAACAAGCAAACAAAGAGATTTGGCTGCAAGGAATTGGTTGCATAAAAAGTTGAGTTGAAAATCCCAGATCAGCATTTCCTTTATGAATTGCTACTCTTTCTATAGTGGTAGATGCTTTGCTTTGCTTGAACATAAAGTGGTGTCTGTAATGGAGAGAGAGGGAAAAAAATGTTACCAAGTGAACTTGGAGGAGCAGATATTTGCTGGAGCTGGATGTTAAAGGAAAATACATGTTAATAGAGCACAGCAGTGAAGATCAGCTGTATGAAATAAATGAACCAAAAAAGCCATGAAAAACCATATTCCTCCCTCCTTCACTTAGCTTCTATCCTAAAGATAGTGAAAATGCCTTAATCTTGCTAATTAGTCCTTTGAGACTGATTAAGGTTTGGAAAAGTGTTGAGAAAATTAAATCTGAGGGAAACATATGATATTTAAGAGGCAATTAATAATATGAGTTGATAGCTCATGACCATGGCAAAATGGAAAGACCCAGTTTTAATAAAGAGAAATAAAAATTCAGATTAGATTAGCTTGTAGAGTCATTTTAGCCACAAGGAAACTGGCTATGCAGGTTGGCCATTTCCGTGATTTATTGTAATGTTTGAGTGTGAGCTGTGTCTTGCTTGTTGAAATAAGAAGGTAAGAAATATGAGGCTTGCAGAGCTGAGGGAGAAAGGCATAGATCCTCCCTCAAGTCTGGCTGCCTCAATTCTCTCTGTAAAGAAAGCAGTATCATGATCAGCTGGAAATAAGATCAGCTCTCCTAGGCATAAAGCCTATTAAGGAATTAATGTTCAGTGAACCTTACTTCAGTACTAATGAATTAATTGAAACAATAACTAAGTTATAAACCTTGTAGTGAGCAATGAACAAGCTTCAGATCCTTGATTGTGTTTATGCCTTTCTAGTGACAGGCTAAATAGAAACATGAGTTTTTCCACTGGTAAAACATATCTTCCTCCTTGATCTGCCAATGCTCACTATGGCATTATCCATAGTAGAGGTCAGGCCTAAGAAAAGGGGATGAGGCTGGGTGTTCTGGCAAACTTAAGTGAGTGAAGTAGCAGCCTGCTTGTATCTGTCGTGTATGGTACAATTTAGAATAGCTGTGCTATGCTTTCCATGAGCTGGCAGGCAGCTTAAGGCTGATGAGGTGTTAAGGGGGAAGACAGATACTAGACCTGAAGGACTGTCTCCCACTGCAGGATGGGCACAGACCCAGTGCAGCTTCTGTGGATGAGAAATACTTCGCTAAATGTGTTGCAATTCTTGTCATGTCTGCAAAAGTGGCTGACAGGGAACTAGTGCACGTATTGGATATTCAGCAGTCCTTACCAAGTACGAGTACCTCATACAAAGTTGCCTTTGACTGACAGATTGCTGCCATGAATCAAAATCCTTTGATATCATGAAAGGCAAGGGGATTAAATGGTAAGTTTTCAATAAAGATGAGGGGACAACCACCATGAATGTAGGGCAGATGATCCCTTCTTCTGCATGTAGGGACTGCACAGCAGCAATCAAATGTGACATGAGGGCTTACTCCTTGTTACCTCGTACAGTGGAGACAGGATTATGAATTGGGCAACAACTGCCAGCCAAAGCCCAGCACTGCAGTTCTCCTGCTGCAGTGGAGTTCCCTGTGCCTGATATGCCTTTTCAGCTGCTGTTTGTGATACTGGGGAAGCTGCAGCATTGGGCTGGGGGTGCCCACGTTGCCAACCTTGTGGCAGGAGAGTGAGAGATAAAGGCTGATGGAGTGGAGGAGGATCCTGTGAATCCCTTTGCCAGTCTGTCCACCATTACAGTACGCAGAAGAAGATGCCTGAGAAGAAGGCAGATTGCAGGGATTACAAATTCTACATTGTGAATGTTAAATCCAGAGAAACATTGCAACATTTCTAGGGGGAATTAATGATGTGAAATGATGGCCCATGACCATGATGTGGGAATTCCTTACAGCTAAATACAAGGCAGTGTAAGTTGGAAGGAGCTCTTTGCAATGTTCACACTGTCAGTCGGTTTTGAATTAACTGTAACTACTCAAGGCAAATCTTGGATGTCAGAAACAGATTTGCAGGTACCCTGGAAAGCTCCTGCCTTGCAATATCTGTACATCTGTGCAAAGGGGAGGGGGTAGAGGAAGAGGTCAGAATTTTAAAGAAAGGAGAAAAGTATTTAAAGGCTTAGTTTCACTTATGCTTGGCTGCTGGCTCTGAGAGGAGCTTCCTCAATATGTAGTCCTGCATGAATTTGGGATTCCAAACATATATGGAACATGTAAGCAACAGTCTAAGCAATAAATATCTTTTTTTAAATTCAGCAATTCAAAGCACCTATGTAATTGCCTAATCTTCACCCGCATTTGATGCTGCATGATTGTTATATATTTTAAAGAATGGATAGAGCATGAGGTCTGCTGAAAGTCTTACTGAATCTACATGTTAGATTGAATCAGGATCTTTGCAAGCTATCCACTTGCAAAGGCATCAGTGGCAATAAGTGGAGAAATATTAGTCTGGTGTAGAAACATGGTGTATAAGAAATCCACCTTTATACTATGATATGTACAAAGATTAAGAAATAATGCGATTGCTTATTAAGAAATACACTTCTTAAGGAAATGATAGAATATGTACATCATAGCATCAAGAAATAATTCTAAGGAAGATGCATCAAGCTGTCAATTTAAAATAGTTCAAATAGTTTTAATAGTCTCACTTGCCTTTATTTAAACAATACATTTTGTGGAAATGTTGCAATCTACAATCTGTCTACTGTCTGGTTGGATTCTGATGTATTTTTTCTTCTCTTTTTTTCCTATAGTGGTCAACCCATTCCCAGAGTGGAGTACACAGCTGAAGAAGTTAAAACTTGGGGGGTGGTATTTAGGGAACTCAGTAAACTCTATCCCACCCATGCTTGTCGTGAATATTTAAAAAACTTTCCTCTGCTGAGCAAGTACTGTGGATACAGAGAAGATAACGTGCCTCAGTTGGAAGATGTTTCTATTTTTCTTAAAGGTAAGATTCATTTGATTTATCAGTGGATACGGTTTCTTGATAATACTCTTTTCTATTAGTATGGAGTACAAAGCCCATTGAATGAAAAGACTCACAGCGTCATCAGTGGTCTTCAGTTTAGCCTGAAGTATCATTCTGGTTTTGGTGTTCTCCATGGCAGAGAGTTTTTTGAGTCAAAACAATTTTATATAGGTATTTTCAAGTACGAAATGGAGAGAAATTAATCAGCTGAACATGTGAAGTGTGATGTTATCTTGTAAGGGAGAAAATCCTTCAGTACAGTGAAAAGAGTTGAGTTAGTGCTGCTCTCTCATTGCCACAAATTTGGAGTTCTGATAACTGCACTGGGCATCTCCCAAATATCCAGGCAGGAAAAAGAGGGAGTGAAATGCCAAGATAATTGAATTTAAAGAGGAGAGCAGGCTTGGCACATTGTTGTGTGGCCTGATGAATACAAGCCTTTCCTCAATGCTCAAGACCTCATGAAGCTTGTCCTTATATTTGTATGTTGAAAAATATGTTGGACACCGTAGGTGATGTGGTGCTTCTCTTTCATTTTATTTTTAAAAGGATCAGTCTGTTACATACTTAAGTTTGAAAATAATCTTATTTTTGAGTCGTAATGTAAGTGTGTCCCATATGGAAAATGTGGCAGACATGGAGCTGTGTTTTTTAGCTCTAGAAGAAAAGCCACCAAAGAGTTAATTAAAGATTTTAATTTCTCCTCAAAGGTCCCTTCAGATACATATATTTGTTCCTTAAACCTCTTACTTAGGAACTAAAATATTATAAAGGTGGCTGGTAAGAGAATAATTAAAAAAACGTTTTGTCCCAAATATATATAAGGAAAAGCTGAAGGAAATACAGAATTTGTAATGACAGGCTTACTTTCCTCAGTCCATATTTCATCCATAATTCTTGTCATTTGCTAGTAGCTGACTCATCATTTGATTGTGTCCTTCTTTCTTATATTGTGTTACAGTCTCTAAGGAATGATGCCAAATTGTACAGATTTTTTCTCCCTAGCTAGAAATTAAAATCTCACAGTTCTTTCAGAAATATGTTTATATATAGTTTTCAGACTATATAGAGCAGGTAGTAGTATCTGTTGCAGAAAAACTTGAAATATTGTTCTGTAAAAACTTTGAAGGAGTAAAGAATTAATTTTTGAGAGAAACATGGTTTTGAAAGTCACTGAGTCTGAAACTGTTTCCCTCTGGAACTAATCTGACAGAGGAACACTGTTAAATATTTAAATGAGGACCTCAACTATAAAAATTGGTATTTTATTGACACAAGCAATATTTTATCTGTAAAAGTAAGGGCAGATTTGTTTTCATCCTATTCTGTTCTATTATTTTTAAACATATTTTGCATATTTTCCAATATGGAAACTTCTCTCCCACTTAATACCAGACAAAAAATTTTAAGAGCATCACTTATGGTACCTTAGAATTTTTTCCTGGACAAAGATATTCAAACCAACTTTGAAGTACCTCAAACTGTTTTCATTATACATATGCTAGCAATGCAAAATACTTCTTGTGTATAATAATTGAAAATTATGTGTGGTGATCGTCAAGATTCTTCATGTCATGCTTCTGGTAGAATAATTAACAACAGATCTGTCACCAGAAACTGATACAGTGATATATGTAATGTGGTATTTTTTTATCTTCTTCCCTTCAGAAAGGTCTGGTTTCACAGTGAGACCAGTTGCTGGATACCTGTCTCCCCGTGATTTTTTAGCTGGCTTAGCATACAGAGTCTTTCACTGCACCCAGTACATACGGCACGGTTCAGATCCCCTCTACACACCGGAACCGTAAGTTGCTGTGCTTGCTTTAGTATTGAAAAATTATGCTCACCAGTTTCTTAAAAGACCCAATTGAATTTGCCGAGATTGAAAAGAGGAAATTTCCTACAGATGTGAAATTCTTCTTACACTGTTGATGACAAAATCCTTCACATTGGTGAGCCAGAATTTAATTCAAAGACTTTTTGTTGACATTTTACAAGGGTCTTAAATAACTGGGCTTTTTATATAGTGGGTCAGAAATACTATTTGGATTATATTTCAGTGGAAAATGGAGTTTTCACCTAAAAATTTTGAAAAAGTGTCTACTAAGACTAAATTTTATTTTCTTCTGGACAATTAGAAAGAAGTTGTGACAAAAGAAAACCCTGAATCTCTTGAGAAAACCCTGCTTTTAGAATTTTAATTTGGTCTTCTGTGTTCCCATTTTTCTTTTTCTGGACCGGGCACTACAGCTGAACTTCATTTCTCTCCTGTAACACAACACAAGCAAGTCATGAGGCACTGTTCTCTTACCAAGAGAGAATATTATATACAGAGCTTGTTGCAGGGAACATGATGGCAGAAATAAGAAACACTTTAATTGTGACTTTTATGGGACAGCATTGCAGCTTTTCCAAAACAGAATATTGTGAGTTAGTATGAAATATTTTGGCACATGATCTTTTGATGAAAAATGGGGAAAAAGAAGATCAGAGAGATTGCAATTCTTGTCTTGTGTTGTATATGTTGTATTCTGTGCAGTAATAGCAGAACAGTACATGTCGTTTAGATAATATGGAGGTAGTTTTACCAAAGGTGTCTGCTGATCTTGTAACCACAAGACATTTTTGCAGTGAATCAGTCATCAGGCAGTTAGCATGAAATTGTGGCTGTGGTTTAATCAGCTTGGACTACTTGAGTGTATTTGATTTTTGTCCAAATTTACACAAAGGATTCATACATATATATTCAGCTCCAGTCCTGTAAATATTTGGACTCATGTCTAAGTTTGATTTCATGAATTGACTGCCAAAACCATGGAGTAATATTTTTGGATATAAAAGGTTTCATGGCACAGCATACTAAGCTGTATCTAAAAATGCTGTAGGCCTTTTTTCTGTCAGGAGTCACCAGGTGGTGCTGTTAGACACTTATCTGCCTTTTTCCTCAGCCTCTGAACTGAGTGAAGTATTTGCTGAAATGCTCTGAGGCTAGTTTTGTGTGTGTGTTTCTTTTGGAAAGGAGGTGGTAATCCCTGAAGGGATTTATTCACTTCTGTAAGCTCTGTAATTAGAATTTAAATCTCTTAAAATTGTAGGCAAATTGATACAACGTAAAATCTTGAAAGAAGGGCTTGGATGGAAAGAAGGGCTGAACCTCTTCCAGTCTATCTAAAAATATCTGTAGATATTTAAAAAAAATAAATGATACAAAGGCTTTGCATCAATGATTTCGTCTCCTGTGGGAAGCCAGTGTTTCAGTCTGCAGCATGTACCAGTGTTCAGCAAAAGAATAATGACATTTATTAACTTAGTACAAACTAGAAGAACATCTTCATCTACTGATAAGAGATTTAGGTACATAACTCCAGTAGGATAAAGGGAAATAACATCTTCCAAAAAGCAGTTAAGTGTGTCTGTGCTTTTCCTGATGTTCTCTGGTTCATTGATTTGTGTATTTGAGGGCCCTGTAGTTTTCAGGATGCTGCTTACATTCAGAATTATGCAATGGATCATAGCTGATCCTTAGTAGTAATGGCAGCTGCTTTTTTTTGTAACCTCTCTGGTCATGCTGTCTGTAAAGTCACTGAGTAATAATAATAGTTGAGTTAGAATGGAGGTTTTTATTCCTTATTTGGGCTGAACTTGAAAATACAGGTTATGGTCTTAACACCTCTAAATATGACTAACAGAGGATTTAAGTTTCTGTTTTGTAATGATGCTATGCTCTCTTCTTGCTGATCTCCTGGTTCATATTAGTTAAGTAACGTGTACTGACTATCAGGGGCTCCATAGGAAAATTTTGAAAATACCTTTTAAAATGTATTTAGGTTTTTTTCCTTAATTTAGTAAGTGTTACCAGAAGTGTAGAGTGAAACCCTGGTGCTTTTTTAAATCAATGGCAAAACTAAATTGGCTTGAGTGGGGACAGCTCTTCATCTTCTGCAATGCCTTGAGATGTGCTCGTTGATATGTGGGTCCATAATGAGGTTTGCTGCAGGTCCCTGGCTGGTGAATGTTGCATTTCAATGACATAAACCTGGTAAAAAGGCTTGCTTTGACTTCAGTGGGCTTTCCATCAGATTTAACACCCATGCTATAGAGCTAGATAAAAATTAGAGAGTTCATTTGGTTTGATCTGTATCACTACCGTATGCATTTTAAGACATATTTCTTCCTGATTTTAATAATGTTTCTACTACATTTACAGAGCTATGTAGATTTCTTCTGCTCTGCTAATTTATTCCAAGAAAAATCTTTTGCTGTGAAAAGTGCATTACAAAAATATTTTCTCTGAGCAATGTGTGTGAATAAATTAAAGGAACTTAATTATTTTCAGAATAAGACAAAACAAAAGAATCAAGCCTTGGTAGTTAAGCGAAGAATTATATTGTTTAGACTATCTATAAAGGGCCAGACTGGCAGGGAAGTCTAAGAGACTTCACTGACAATCCCAAATGCTGGTTCATGTTAATGCCTGAAAGATTTTGTGTGTTTGGGTTTTTTTTTTGTTCATATGCTTTTTGCTTCAAGCTCCCTCTTTATAACTGCACATTCAAAATACTACTTTGCATAGCTTTAATGGAAGAATCTACAAGCTAAAGGCATGCGAGAAATATCTTCTGCCTCCTCATTCTCTTTCCCTTGCCAACAGAGACAAGTTAATGGGATTAGGCTTTGTCTGTTCTCATTTTTGTCTGCAAGGGTGGACACAACAAAGACCATGTGTCCCAGTGCGGAGCTGGGAATAGCTCGTCTTTGCTTATTTCTTTCTGGGGCTTGTGGCTTCAGACAGGAAAATAGAGATGTAGGCACTCACTCAGGTGTCAGTAGTAGTGATGCATACTCGTCTGTAGAAGCCTGCCTGCAGACGAGTGTGCCTACCTGGAGCCAGGAACTTGGAGCCAGTTTCACTGTGTCTTCTTTCCTTCTGTTTGATCTACTGATACAGAGCTAGATATATCTGGACTGATGTAGTGTAGCACAGATGCTCAGCAATTAGTGTCAATTTGTCCAGTGGAGGTAAGAATTGATGTGCTGGGTTTCCAGAGAATGGGCTTTTTGGTCCATTTTTATGTCAGAAGTTGATGGAGAAATCACGTTCCTCCAGTTAATTGCTTGGTACTGGGAAGTGGTGTGTCTGTCAGACTGCAAACTACATTTCCCAGCTGTCCTTTGTATTGTTAGTGGGCTAAGTCTTGCAGGAGATGATAGAAGAAATTCTTGTGACTGAAACCGAAGCAATTAAAGAAAAGTCATTATCTTTGATGACTATCCAGTCAGGTGATACAAGCCACCTCCTGAACAAAGAAACAGATACCGTGCAGAGCTAACCAATTTTTCCAGTCTGAGTTCCAGTGAGAAAGGGACTACTATCTAAGCTATGGGTCTTGTTGAATGATTTACTTGTTGGTGAAGTTGGCTCAAACTTGTCAAACACGACTTCACAGTGATGCTTGTCTCACCAAAAAGTGTGATTATAACATGAGCTCCACATCCATCACTGAGACCATTTGGACTGAGAAGGAAGACTTGTATGTGGCTCTCCAGTATTGGATACACTTCTGGTGAGGCAAACTAGGAATACCAGGTTTTAATCTTCATTTGTATATTCAGAAACTTCTATTTACTACTACCTACCTACACATTATTGGTTCAGACTTCTTGGTGAAGATACTGAGTAAGAAGACTTTACATAGAGGATTGTTTTTCTGTTTGTGATTTATCTGAAATGTCAGGTTCTGTGACTTTTCAAACAAAAATAGTTTGTAGAAGACAAATTGGATGATTTTGGGTAGAAGGCAGAAAACTTGATGTTTTCTCCCTGCCTTTAAAATATTTGTTTACAGCTTAGGATAAAAAAAAAAAAGAAAAAAAAAAAAGAAAGAGGAATGTCTTTGAAGAGACAAAAGCAAAGGAAATGTCAGATTGGATTTTTAAAGTGAACTTTACTACCAAGTCCATTATTTCCTGCGAACAAATGCAGCAAAATGTTCAGAATTGTTTGAAAGCTTTTGTAGATGATGCATGTGCACTTCTGTTAGCAGTTTTTTGTACACTTATGTCTGCACTTTGTCATGACTAACAATGCACTTACAGATGTGAACAACTGTTCTTTTTTGAAATTATTTGGATTCTCTGCTTTTTCTGAAATCTGGTTGCTGAAAAGTACACTGCATAACAGAAGTACCCAGTAATTGCAGTAGCATCTCAAGAATAAATGAGAAATTAAGCACATAGAAACCTCTGTAAATATTGCCCCAAATTTCTGGGAGCAAGTGGCAAAATGTTTGATGTAGAGTTCTACCCAGGTACAGAAGGAGAAATGGAGAAGAGGAAGAGGGAATCTGTTGGATGTTAATTCGTGTGGAGAGAAAAGCTGAGAACTTTACTTGTGAGAGCTCTGGCTTTCCTCTGAGCAGTTCAGTTTTCATGTCACCAAGCCTAAAAGATAGTAGTGATCGGGCTCTTCCACACAATCTGGAAATGATGAGGAAATCACAGAACAGCTGGGGTTAAATTATATATGACCTATTTAACAGAAGAAAATATGTGTGTTCTACCTACACATAGAAATCATACACAGGGAAGAACTACACTGTAAAAACCATGTTTCATTGTAAGACTTCTAAAGTAGGGGTCAGACCCACGTAAAATGGCTTATGTTAAATTAATTATGGAATTATTATGGTATTAATTTCTGTAATGATTCTCTTTTAATTTCCATTCCCTTAGGGATACATGCCATGAACTCTTGGGACATGTGCCTCTACTTGCTGATCCCAAATTTGCACAGTTTTCACAAGAGATAGGACTTGCTTCACTGGGAGCATCTGATGAAGATGTTCAGAAATTAGCCACTGTGAGTCAAAATCTATTTGTGCCATGCTCTCTCATCTCTCCTCTGTTTTGGTTGATGAAGTGATGTGCATTGTCTTATTAGAGCTGACTACATTTTTCAGGTTCCAGGTGACTATGATGTGACAATCACAGATGTTTAGTTTTTTTCCATTGTTTTTAATAAGACCAAAGCTGATCTCACTAGGTAATCAATTCCACTTTTTATTTGCAGTAACCACCAGTTTTCAGGGCTAGCCGAGATGCATTTTATCTGCTTTAAGGTGCTGGAAACAAGTTAGAAATGTAAACTTGGAAAAAACCCCATAACGTAAAACATTTTGGTATGGTCTCTAGACTGTCAGCTCCTCAACAGGTGGCCACTTTGGCTCTTAGCACTGGTATTTCTGTACTCACTGTTCAGTTTTGCAGTTCTTAATTGTATTGCAGTGTGTGATGGACTTCGAGATGACGTTGCATCCTTGCCTGCTGCTTCCACTGGAGAATATGTAGTTACTAAGCCAAGGCTGTGCAGCAGTAGATCTAGACCAAGATCAAGTGCCTCAGCCAGCAGATGGATTCTACCTTGCACCAAGTGAAGCATGAGCCAGTAGACAGGGTGAACTGTGTCTGTGTGCTAAAGCTGTTAGATGCTGCTGCAACTAGAGCTTCCTGGCCTTTGTGTGAGGGACCCTGTCAAGTTGTCATGACTCTCAGCTCCTGACCACCTGTCAGCCCTGCTTTATTGCTGTATTCCAGTAACTTCGATGCAGCCCTTTGCATCATGACATAAATTAGTGACCCGTGGTTTTTACCACTTGCTTTGTTCAGTTGTGTTGACTTACTGTATGTTTTCCTTTTGTGGATCCCATTAAAACTAATGCTGCAAATAATTTAAGGACCTATATTGGATTGAAAAACTCCATATTTAAAAAGTCCCCCATTTAAATATTTTATTTTCTGAAAAATTCTTTGAGATCGAGCAGGGGAATTGGTTACTTTAAAACTTTTGCACCATACTGCTGCTTTTCTACACAAGAAGTGCAGTGGGGATTTAAAGACTTGGAAATAAGTGTTGGATGCGGAGTCAAATTAGGTTCGATTAAACTGTAGAAGTTTTGGTGCACCAGCTTAGCAGAGGCTTTGGGTTCTATCTGCCAAAAAAGGTGTGTGTACCCATTTGTTTGGCTTGAATCCTTTAGCCTTCCAGAAAAAGCCATTAAGTTTAGTTAATCAAACTGGCTTCACTCCTTAGTTAGACAGGCTCCATGTCTTGGTCATGGCCAATTCCTCTCACAAGCTTTGGGGTGTGTTCCTTGTTTTTCTAATGGATGTGTGTGGAGAAGAAACTGTTGTTTGTATGGAGGAATCATGGAAGTTGAGTGAATACTTCCACATTTGCTTGGGAGGGACTTAGTAAGAAGCAGACTTACCTTGACATGACATGCATCTCAAGAGAAACTACTAACTTGCTGTCCCTGTAAGTACTTCGAGGAAAATGGTATATCCAAATATTTCACCCCAAAATAACCTTGGATGACATGGGCCCCTTGCAGAGGACAAAGATGGTACTGGTCTGTTTGGGTAGAGATATTAATATAAAGTGACCTCTAAATATTATATAAATGCTTTTACTCCTCCCCCTCACAGAAGTTCCCAGTTATGACTGACTGTGTCATCTGAACGAGCTGCTCCTGAAGCACAAAGCAAAAAATAAAAGAAGACAGCTGAATCACTTTCCCTTATCACACTGAGAATTTGATATCTGAGTCAAAGTCGATTTCTCCTCCCATGCTGGAAATAGCTCTTTCAGGTGGAAGGGTTGTTTTAGAAAGAGTCTGGTGGTGTTATTTTTTGTAGGAGCACAGTGAGAGGCTGTGCTCCCCTGGGGCAGATGCTTGACAAATACAGAGATGTTACTTGCCCTAAAATGTGCAGTGTAAACAGCCAACTTGAAAGTAAGTAGACATAATATCTCTCATTGGTGAGGAGGCCAAGAAATTCATTCAGCTGGGCACCAAATATCACCTGAGGTGCCATTGAAAAACTTTTGCAATGTTCGGTCCTGTTTCTATCCTAGATGAAAAACAGACGCAGCAAGCTGAGAAATGCCAGCCAAGAGTCTTAACACAGAAAAGCATTGCAGGTTCCAACGAGGCGACTTCAAAGTAAATATAGAAACAAATGAATGGAGACAGAGCATGCATATTAATGAGCTTGAATCAATATGCCCAAAGAAGCTTGCCATTAGCATGACCTGTTTCAAAAGACAGTGACATTAACAGCTGAGCCATTAGAGGGAGGACAATGGCTTTAGAAAGAGAGGAAAACACCTCTTAGGAATTCAGACCAGAAAGAGAAGAATTATTACAGGTGATTTCATAATCTTTTACTCCATTCTGCTCTCAAAAAGACACTGTGTATCAGCTTTGATAGATCTGCTCTTGGTGCCCCATCAGCTCTGAGTTGCAAAGGAAACATTTGATGTTTTTGTCCCTGCAGGGCTGACACACTGGATGTAGAGCAAGCTGGAGCCTGGTGCCTGGGCAGACTAGAAGTGTTTGTTAAATTGCAATTAGTCACATCTGTGCAGCCCCACTGAGGGCAGGAATTAAATGGGAGAGCATTGCTGGGGCCCTGGTGCTGGCCAACTGGAGGGAAAAGGGTGGCTGCAGGGAAGAGAGCTGCAAGGAGGGTATTAAGTTCCCTTCATTCTCTTGGGGTCTCATAGTCAGATGGGGGAAAGGAGAATGGAATTGCTTCTGCTTTGTCATGAGAGCAGAATATTGAAAGAGCCAAAAGACTGATATTCTAGTGGTTTATTGAGAGATTCCATTTCCTTTACAGTCTTTAAGGAGAGAAAGAAAGAGGAAAGACACAAACAAAAAAGTGACTGAGGGATTATGTAACTGAAACAGAATGAAATATTTGCACCAACGACTTTTTCTCATGGAGTGTGGTATAATATAGTTACTGGTTGAGGAGATACAATATTGGCTGTGCATGTCTGGGTGCTAATTATTATCATCATTGTTACTCATGCCTTGTGCTATTCTGATTGATTTTCTAAAACTGCTTTTAAGCTGATTTTCCAGCATGTCTGGTCTTTCTATTTTCATGTAGTACAGAAATAAAAAAGGCTGTCTTTACTGCTTGCCTATCAAACCATAAACTGTAGAGAGGACTTGACATTAGGTGTTTCAACTAATTTATATAGTATGTAATTTACAGCATTTAACAGCACATAACGTAAGGTTTTGTCAGGAAAATTGTACCAAAAAATACATCTCGGCTTGCATTTCAGTGTTAGCTTGTAATTTGTGGACTTGGGAGCTGTCTTCTTAAAGCTGCAAGTTGCTGAGCAGGAACCTGCCTATCTTGCTAATGGCAGAAATGATTCCTGACTCCTGCTAACTTGTTTCAGCACAGCTCAGGTTGCCCCTTCAAGATTCAGTATGTATAGGATGTGTTTGTGTAGGTGAAATTCCGTGGGTAGTGGTTCAGAAAAGAGGTTAGCAGTGTTGTTTTTGTGCAGTTTATCACCAAATCTTTCCACCCAAGAATTTGGTCATTAGGACCTAATTATTTGCACTAAGTTTTTTCCCAGTCATTTCTCACTGGAAGTTACATTTAAACATTTGTTCTTTAGAACTGTAAAACTTTCACCTTTTCATCTTTCACCAAGTATTTGTTCTTGTATTGTAACAGCATGGGAAAATCAAGAAATTTCTTTAGTTCTTGCCATCCTTTACATAGAAAACCACCCAAATTGCTTCTAAATTTGAAGAATTTTGTGTGATGAGATCTTGTAAATGCATTTCAGGATTGTTACGAATCTAAAAGTTTTACCTTGCCTGGAGGGTGACCGAGGCCGATTGTTCATTTCTAAAGCTAACTTTATCTGTGTATGTATCACAAAAAAATTATTTTAAAATTATATACTGGGATAAAAATAACATTCAGAACTGCCTCTCTGGGTTGTGGCAATTCTTGTGACTTTACTTGCCTGTCTTCCCTCAGAATCTATATTGTCTGGTCTTGTTGATACCATTCTAGTCCTTTTCCCATGCTGAAGAACTAGTGCATAATTCACTACAATTCTTCATTATGTTTGCTGAGGAGATAACTAGAATGGAAGAAATGGGACCATTTTGGATAAAGACTGAGTAGCATTTGCTAACTTAGGGAAGATTCAGCATTCGTGGTCTCACTAGGTAGAACAGGCTGTTGCAGCTTCTCATCTTTACAAACAACAGATTAGATTTCCCACAGGGGCTATTTGGTACTGGTAGGCTGTAAGTACAGTTTGTGAACTGGATTACTCTCTACTTCCATGGATGAGCAAATGGAGCTGAGAAGAAAATTTGAGATTTCGAACATTCCCACTGTACATCTGAAAAGTCAAAACTGCCTGTGTGTTTCTCATTTATAGTTGTGACATTATAGATAGGGAACTAACCATCATTGTAAGTCTGTGACTGGTTCCCCAGCTGAAGGTATTCTGACATATAAAAATAATTACATATTGGCCAACTGAAACCTGGTATTACAGCCCAAGAGCTACAGCAGTCACTGAGCATACTGAAGTTTAACATTCAAATCTCTGCTTAGTCTTTTCTCTATATCCCAGTTGCATGCCATGTATGTGTGACAGATGCCAGGAGTGAGCACAGTGAGCGCCTTAAATCCAGTGGTGACATAATGGAGTTTCTTGGAAAAGTCTTACTTCCAGCTACACCTGTGGTTAGTGAATAAAGGAGCTGCAGCATGAAGAGCTGGAAGTGAATATGACAACACTACTTGAGTAAATTTTGATGGGCTTACAGGAGACATATGAAATTACTCTGTTTTGGGCTGTATGTCACTTAAGGGAGATGAATCAATTCCCCGGGGAAAAGCTGGGATGGGAAAGCTGAAATTGGGTGTGATGGAACACTATATACAGACATTGTCCTGCTACACAGCATGAGACTCCAAACACTATGATCTGTATTGTTCATCAGTAGGTGGCCTGGGCTATGTTTCTGTTCCTGGCTTTGATCAGGCAAAACCACCCATATGCAGATGTATTTAAAAATTGCCCACGTATGAAACCTGAAATGTTAACAAGAAGCAAATGTTCTTAAAGAATTAATAAAAAGTAATGGTCTCCATTTTAAGGGTTACTTTCAGCAATACTTTTTGATAAAGTAGCTGAAGCACTGATGTGAAGTCCTTCCTACATTATGCGTAATCAAAAAGGTGGGCAGAAAAATAGTACATATGTCACAGAACAGGACTAAAGGGGAAAAAAAACACTGTAGATTCCAGGGATCAATATTTAATATTTTAGAATACTGCAGTGTTCTGAAGTGCATTTTTACAGTCATCCTGTCAGAGGTTTGTAGCACAAGAAGAAAAAAGTCAGCAGAGATACCTAACTAGCTTTAAACTAGCACTCCAGATTAAAGAGTTCCATTGGTGGAATTGGGACTTAATGCTCAGTGTTTTCTGCAGGAATTGTGGCAGTCTGATGAGGCCTTTGTTTTGGGTTTGTAGAGTCTGTTTTCAGGTTTGGATCTGTAAGAGTTGCTGTGCTGCTCAGGGCCATATTTGGTGCCTTGTGCCCAAGTCATAAATAGTTGCTATGGGGAGATAAAAGAACAGGATGAGCATACCTGATTATTTTCAAATATTTCCCAAGCTTCTCACCATTCAAAAACTTGGGAAACTTTGTTCCCACAATGTGGCTTCTGTACATTTAATTATTCTGAAAGGACTTCTGTCCAGGGACAGCTGTTTATGTTTGGAGACATAAATTTTCAGTACCAGCAGTAAGTTTGTCAATGAGTTCTATGGCTCAACTATTCACTGTGTGGTGAACTATCTCATTTTGTTGTTTTTAACCTGATTCCTGCTAGGTTTTTGGTATGTGAAGAGAGATTGATCAAATCATCCCTGGAGGCTTTCTGTATGCCATCATGACTACAGAACACATTTTCTTGCTTAGTTCTTTACTTTTGTGGGTTGGAAACCAGTTGCTTGGGTAGTTACTCCTCATGCTGTTGAGGATGTTATTCCTTCCCTGAATCCTTCCACCTTTCCAGCTAGGACTGGAAAAGAGAGAGGATATCTCAGTCACCAGATTGTGGAACAGGGTAAATAAGCAGCTTGAACCTTAACCCGAGTTTTGATTAGGAGTAGCACTGTGGAGCTGTCGGTTTTGTATGTGCTTGCTATAGAAGTGGGGGCCGTGTGTATGGCAGGAAGAGTGGGCCTGGTGTTGTAGAGCTGACACAATTTGCTGCTTAGGGTTGAAAGAAATCGGCTGTATGCAGGATGAAAGTAGGATTCAGTGCATCCATCTTGCATTGCTGTGCAAGGATTTGAGTCCCTCCAGTTTCTGATCAGAAAGGGGTAGGTCAATGTAGGATGTGTTAATTTTGAAAAGAAACATCTTGTGCTTTGTACTGGGTCCCTCAAAATTAAGCAGGATCACCTGTTGCTGTGAGGGTGACTAGTTGGTCAGGTCAGTAACCTGCTTCTTGAAGGGGTCTCATGTTGCCCTAACAGACAAAATTTCATGCTCACAAGTAGCTAGAAAAAGTGTTGTTCTGTAATGTACTTAGGAATTTATATCCTTGGGCCCAGCCCTGCAATGAGGAAGCTATATGTAAGAGAGAACTAATTTGACTTAATTAGGAGCAGAGAAGAAATTAGAAATTTTACTGTAGAAATAATATAGTTAATTTTAGACAGGATGTGATTAATGAAGATCAAGCCCTAAGCAGTTAGAAGTGCTAAAGAAAAAGGCTCCATTAAAATAACAAATTGCAGCCAGAGACTGGATTTGCTTTTATTTCTTGTAGCATTTTGTTTCCAAAAGTGGTTAGATCATAATCTGTGAGGTTACTGAACTGCAAATGCAAATTTTCATGCACACAACTAATACATTTTGACATAGGGGTTAACAAGAGAATGGTGCAAATTTCACACAGCACTGGCTTGCTAATTACGTTTGTTTATTTTCAGAAGCAACTTCATTTTCATTAAGAAATTGCAGAATCTGCAATAGTAATCTTTGCCAGTAGTTCAATAGCTCACACTCTGAATGTTTGCTCTGCTACAGTAGTAATGAAAGTGAGCCTGAAAAACAGCTTAGGGAAAAATTGTGGAATTTAGGAGTGCATGCAAGTGGCAAGCGTTTGCCAATTCAGTGTTGGATGCAGTTGAGATAGGTTGAGGAATGGGTGAAAGGAGTCTATGAATTTTGATAGGATTTTTTGCGTATTTGTTTTCTCTTTTGACCTAGAGTAGATAATGTATTAGCAAAAAGGCATAAAGTGTCTTTTCTACAACATTTGTAACCTGGACAAAAGAAAGTATTACCCAGCATAAGCTTCCAGTGAGCAACAATAAAACATTTTGGGTAACAACTACTAACAAAGCACTCATAAATTACAGGAAAAAAGGTTTAAATAGTCGGGGGGAAAAGAGCTGAGGAGTGCTGTGCAAAAACAGCTTTGGTGCCTGCAGGGAGGTTTCTCTTAGGAGCAGCTCCCTGAATCCAGCTGCTTGGTTACCTGGCTGGGACCTACAGTGGTGTTGGGGTGGGCCAGATCCAGGCTGCCCTTGCTCAGGGATCTGTGCATCCTGCTGCACTGTGCTATGCAACCATGGCTACTACCCTGCTACCCAACCCTCATTTCAGGGGTCAGTGACCCCATCAGAAGAAGGAAGCCAGGAGATTCTGCATTCAGGCAGAAACCAAAAGAGTTATGTGTAATCACAGAGTCAAAGTGTCACAGAACGGGTAAAGTTGGAAGGGACCGCAATGGATAATCTGGCCCAACCTCCCTGCTCAAGCAGGGTCATCCTGGATCACGTTGCACAGAATTCTGTTCCAGATGATTCTTGAATGTCTCCACTGAGGGAGACTCCACAACCTCTCTGGGCAATCTGTTTCTTAATCAGTTTTACTGTGGTTACCCCCACAGTAAAATTCTTCCTCATATTCAGGCAGAACTTCCCGTGCATCAGTTTCTGCCTGTTGCTTCTTGTCCTGTTGCTGGACACCACTGAGAAGAGCCTGGATCCATACTCTTGACACCCTCCCTTCCGATAGTTGTAAACAGTGATGAGGTCCCCTCTCAGCTGTCTCCTTTCGAGGCTGAACAGGCCCAGCTCCCTCAATCTCTCGTTATAAGAGAGATGCTCCAGTCCCTGAGTCTTCATAGCCTGTTGCTGGACCTGCTCCAGGAGTTCCATGTTTCTGGGATATTTCAGTGAATAATTTTGCTTCCAAAAGGACATTCATGCATGTAGCTATTGTGCATAACCCAAATAGTATGTTATGGAAAGAGTCTTAAAATACATATCTGTACAGAGCTGAACAGATCCTAACTTAATGTTCACAACCACAAGACTAGACATACCTCATGTGTTCAGTCTAATTATCTCACCCAGCACATTTGAGTACTTTCTTTGTATGCACAGACTGAAGTAAGACAAAATATATCTGGCATCCATAAAGAGCTAACTATGCCGAGGGCTTAATTACTTAAAGCTGCAACTTTGGAAGTGGTTCTTATGCCTGTCGTCACCTTTCTGTCAAATGGCATCAAAGTGCTGGATGGAATATGGTCCCATAAATTTTTAATTGAGGTATTTTTGGGTGATCTACCATAATAATTTTGCAAGTATAGCTTAATTATATATTTATAGGTCCAATGCTGTTGCTACAGATGGCCTGGGGGTGGTTTGCCATTGCTTTCAATGAGCTAGGTCTGTGGGCTAAATACTAACCTCATTTCCATGTGTATGGAAATGTATGTGTGTGTCCTAAAAGCCAATAGAGTTCTACACATGCAAACGAAAGCAGAATTTCTTGCTGATTAATGTTTATTATTTACTTGTCAAAACTTGTTATTTAGGAATATGGGTTTCTCTGGGGATAGAATTGATTCTGGAGGACACACGATTTTGCAGTTGTGTCTCTTTCTTTGTCCAAACGTGTGTGGTACAGCATGCAACGAATTCTGTTAGCTACTTCTTAGAGCTAGCAGACATTCTGAACTATTGTATAAAGGTTTTTGTTTTATTTGTTGATGGTTTTGAAAAGTTTGAGCAAATACTCTAAACCTGAGAGCATTGTTGAAGCCAAAGGTTACAGAGAAAGACCTTGTTACTGTTAATTTTGGTTGCTTTGGTTTGATTCCAGCTGTGGCTGAAGTTGTGGCAGTGCAAGGTCAACAGAACTTCAACATGATGGTGCCCTTTCAGGCACACTTTGAACAGCCCCTCCACTCTTATTCTGTTTGTTAGTTTGCTTTTGCATCAGACATAGCATTAGTTTAGACTGGGGAACCTTGTTTCAGTTATTAGCTGTCAGTTTTATATATTCTCTACCTTATAGAGAACTTTCTATGGAACATAACTGTGACATTCATAAAGATGGCATCTACTGATAGTGCTAGATAAAGCAGTTTGAGCTCAGAGGTTTTTCAACACCTGCTGGAAAGAGTGGGTACTCACAGATTATAATTTTTTCTCCCTGTAAAGCATATTACTCTTTTTTTCCCCTGGATATTTTTGTTCTCTACCTTGAACCAGTAGGCTGTAATTGCAATAATTATATAGTTTGACTACATGAAAGTAGCTAAAATTATAGTTTAACAAGACATTTTACATCTCTTGAACGTAAACACCTTTATAGGATTAATTTTTCAGCTTTGAATAAGCCTATTAGCTTTTGTACAGATCCATACCATACATCTGCAATGAATTTAGGACCTATACAAGCACAGAATTCTTGCATATCAGTGGGAGTCTGATCACTAGTGACAATTCTGGAGTCATTTCAGATCTTCATGTTTGGTAAGTCACTTCCAGACCACAGCCACTGTAAATTCCTTTGACTTTGGTACAGTGAAGAGCTGCAGTCTCTCTGCTCACAGGTACTTGCTCAGTATATTTTTTCCACCTTGCTGAATGCATGTTCATGTGATTTGCTTTGTGTTTACACAATGCTGGCAAGTAAGTCAGTGGTGACTCAGTTGACTACTCTGTGGTTATGATAGATTCATTTTACATGCCCTCACTGCTGAAAATCAGGGTGCTGCAAGAAGGTGCTCAGCTATACTTGAAAAAGATTTTGTTTGGGGCTGTGAAAAACATCTTCAATTTGGAGATATTTTTAGTAGCAAAATTAATAGATATTTAAAATTCCCTGAGCTACTTTTCTTCTTTGATCTGTCTGTCAGCTTGACATGAATAGCACTTACACTTTTGTGCTTATGCCTACTATCTTTTTTGCTTCTTTTTTTGCAAAGCAGGTTGAGCTAATGCATTAAGAGTCACAAAAGCTTTTGGGAGTCCCTTGGCATTTATGTGATTAAAAGAACATTGAGTTTAAATGCAGTGTTGCTGTATTAGAAACTGTGATGTTTGAAAACAAGTCTTAGCTATTAAATCAGTTTTCAGTAAGTAGATGCAAGAACTTGATTTTCTTTTTAAAATGTTTAGAAAATTAGTGTGGATGCTGGTAATTTTGGAATGAAGTCCTAACCCTTTTTTTGCTCTTCAGAAATAAATTTGAAATTAATATGACTGTAAAGAAATAGTACATTTTTTCCTTGAAATAAGAATTTTAAAACTTCACTGGACAGTTGTCCCTGTCTCTTCAATGTGTTTTTGTCCCCACAGTTACAGAACTTGAAAAAGTTCTGAGATCCTTTCAGCCCCAGGAGGCTGCTCCCCTTTCTGAAGATATAACTTCCCCTCATTAGTAGATACATTAGAACTTTTGCAGCTGATCATGAACACAAGAACCTCATACCCCTCCTTGGCTAAAATGGCATGGGAGGCTCAGTGGCTCTCCTGCATCACTCCCTGCAGTGCAACTGTCATAGGCAGTAATTGGCCTGGCAATTAGTGGGGACACAGCCTGCTCCAGGGAATGGCATCACGACAAGCACCACATGAGCCTCATGCCTTCCCCAGGGGAATGCCTGTTAGGGAGGACACGGGGAGTCTGTCTCTGGGCTGGCTGAGGGTAGTTACTAAAGAGGCCTCACAGCTCGCAGTAATTAATTCTGACAGTGGACTGGCGCAGGGCAGTGATTCAGTAAACTCCCTGCTTAGAGAAGTGAGGATTGCCTGTACTGTGATTAGTTGCTTCGCCTTTGCTACTTGATAATCTGTGGATTTACTGTACCAGTCTGTCAAAAGCTTCTCCCAGGATAAGTGGAAAAAATCCTGTGCCAGTTTTCCCCTTTTGAGGTTTGCTTGGAACATTGCAGGATTTTCAAAAGGATGAACTCTTCATCACCAGCTTGAAGAGGTTTTCTTGGTATTTCATGGAGTGTTGCAACTTCATACTTTCTCTTCTGAGTCTCCTGCTTAGCATGCTTGCTGTGGAGTGGAAGATGGTCTTTTTAGAGAGGGACAAACAATGTTGGACTGATGCTGAGGTCTACAGGTAACTGTGGTAAATGTGTCCTGAGGACTGAGCTAGGCATCTATAGAGATTCTGGCTCTGGCTGCTGGGGAAAGAAAGGTGTCTGAGGTGGTTCTTATCTGTTCTTTGGATATTCTTCTAAGCAAGGCAGTTCACAATTTGGGGTAACAGTCCTAGGGTCAAGGACCCATAAAATGAGTATGCTGTCAGGCAAAGGACAGACAAATGGTCTCTTTCTATGTGTACTTGTTTCAAATTTTGCTGTCACTTGTGTGATGCCTCCTGTCAGTGTTCAAGTCCCTGGCTCTTTGCTGGAGCAGTCATGCTCTCCAAGCAGTAATATAAGCTGCAAGGCTGAGGAGAGCACTATGGGGTGCTAGCCCTTGCCCCTGTAGCCTATAAAATCAGGACCGTTCTTGCTTTGATAGGTTGTGTTAATGCCAAGTTATAGTTTCTAAGTGTAGCAGAACAAAGATCTGGAAAACAGGAATGGCAAAGCTATAAAGACAGTCCCTGCTTGTAGCCTGTGAATTTTGAAGGATCTTAGTGAACCAAGTGTGTTATATGAGGCAGCATAGACTGAAGAGTGTGGTTGGGCAGAAGTGATATATTTGCTCAGCTTTTTTTTCCCCCCTTTTTTCTTTTTCCTTTTTCCTTTTTTCTTTTTTTCTTTTTCTCTGATTTTCAGAGGACCCCATCTCTTGTAGTCCCAGCTAACATGTCAAAAGACCTCACTGTCCCTGTTGTTGTAGTTCACACTACCTGTATGAAATCTCTGTAACACTGAAATTTGAACCAGGAGCTTGAAAGAGAAATGAGCAAATACTCACTTCAGCTAAAATAGGGAACACTGAATGTGAATTCGTGTTTTATGTTGTAAAATAAAGTGGAAAGGAAATGGCTCATTATTGCACATCATTTTTTCTTAGTAACTCCACATGAAATTAATAAACCTTAAACCCCCAGGTTTTAGAAGTTGTTCAAGATAAGAGTCAAATGACAGGTAAGGGGGAATAGCAAGGGCAAAGCATTAGGGCTTCAGCGACTTACGTTTAACAATTACCTAAGCAGCAGTTTCTAGTTTCAGTGATCTCATCTTCTTAGCTGCATATTAAGTTTCAGCACTGTTAGGTAATTATGTTGAAAAAGCTAGGAGTTCTTTTTCTGTCAGTGTTGAGCAAGTTGAGGCAAGTGTGCTTTTTGGGACATTGATTTTTTTCACCATCTCTGTGACCACTAGCTTTGGTGGAAGGGAATCGCAGCCTTGTCCGGAAACAACAGAATTTCTGCATAAGTGTTGAAGTTCCGGATTCTTCACCTCCAAAGGACTCCAAGGTTTTCAACCGAGATGAAATGAGAGGGCTGGACGGACATCATCTTTGCACAGAGAAGACCTAAGTTCAGATTATTTTGAAGTAATTGAAACATGGAGTGGGATACTAAGTGACTTCAACTATGTGGGAAGTAACTTCTTTTGCAACAGCAGAAAAATCCCAGAAGTGCTTCATCCTCCATTCTCTCTGCTTGCCCTTTAGAGTAGCAAGAGGGCCTCCTCCATGTGAGAATGAACAACAGAAATATTCTTTCAAGAGACACAAAATTGTTAGTAGGAGCATCCTTCAGGTCTTATTCTGGAAGTCATATTGCACCTGCAAGGTTGCCAGCTACCATACACATTTTCTTTTCTTGGCTGGGCTCCCCAGTGTTGGAGGTAGAGTGTTACCTCCTTACATGTTCTGCTTGAGGTACATTTTCTGCTCCCTTACAAACTCATGATAATTTTATTTTGGTTACCAATATGAGTTTTTCTGCAGAAACTCCTGAAAAAACAAGCATAATTTCGAAGTATTCATGAGGGGTTAAACCCCCCTGTGCTCACTGCAGGCCATAATTTCTCTGAGTATGTCAAGCCTTGCATTAGAGGAATTTGCATGTGCGGGTTCTGTGGGCTGTGACTGTCAACAGAAATGTGAAGGCTTATGTGCGCCTATCCCTGAGTGCTCTAATGAGCAGCACCACATCTACTCAAACTTCTGTTTATAAAGAGATTGTTCCAAACATTCACCCTTAGTGAAAGGTCTGAATGTGAAGCAGTCAGATGAGGAGAAAAAGGAAAATATTGTTAAATATATTCACTTTGAAATCCCCAAAGGAAACTTCATTTCAGTGAGCATAAATGCTTTTCAAAGTGACAGACTAAACAAAATGCTTCAAGAAGGTAAACCTGGAGAATTAAACTTTGGGTTTTTTATTTAGAAATGCTGTTGGTTGTTAAAAGGGTCACTGCCTTTGTTGGAGGTAGGTGAATCAACTATAATGAGACTTAGCTATTGAATTTTACTTCTTTTCTGCTTTTGATCTATTCACAAGCTCATCATGAGATTTATTTGTTGTTCAAAAGTCTCGCTGCATTTTTACTCAATAATGTTCCCACGTGAATAGCTGTCAAATAGCTGGTATTGCTTGAGGTCTGGACTCCAGCACTGGGCTGTATTGACTAGTTGCCTGGGTTACCTGTGTTACATCTATCTGTTTCTTGTAGCGGAGCATTCCTGGTAGTACTCAACAGACTGTGAATTTTGAATAATTCAGTCAAATGTGAAATGCCAGCTGACTTTTTGGGGTTTTTTTTGGTGACTATTGATGTCTTTGAGATTGAAAAATAAGCAACTATTAAAAAATTTATTTGCACCAGCTCTGAATGAAGAAAGAAAGCACAAAGGAGAGCCCATATATTTCTGAGTTGAGAGTTGCTTGCAATTTGAGCATGCTTTACAGGGGGAATTAAAACACTTTTATTTCATTAATTCTTTGGATAAATTTCTAACAATGGGATTTTTGAAAGTCTTTCAGTAGTATATAATTATTTATTTATGAGATAATTACAACTATCTCAGGGATTTAATCTCTAGGTAAATATTTTTAAAGCTAAAATATCAAAGGACTCCTAAAGAAAAAGGAATTAATCTTTGCTTGTTGTGAGTATATCACATGCATTTGAATTGAGTGGTCCATTCAAATACCCTTTGAAATCAGAAATCCAGTAGAAACAATGTAAATATATTTTCTTAAGGATATTTATTTGGCACTGGTCTTGCAAGTACTTACATATATTAATGGTTGTATTTTCTTCATGGTAACTAACTTCATATACGTATAAATTGATTGTGCTGCTACACGTGGGGCTGTAGCACCATGACATTGGCAGTTCATGTAGTGGTGAGTCTTCCTGCCCATGTACCAGGATTGCAGTCATGCAATTATGCAGTCTCTCATTCTTTCCCCATTGTGGCAGGGAGTGCAAGTGAATCAGCTCTTGACATGGTTGGTGTTCTCAAGACTCATTCTGATAACATTTTTATAAGCTACTCTTAGAGAATGAAATGTAGAGATAAAATGCAATGCATCATGCTGAAAATTGCCAAGTGAACACAAGTGTTGGTCTCCAGCTACACCATAAGAAAATTAAGCAAAGTGGAATGGCTTGAAAGGCCTTTTTATGAACAAGTCAGATTTTGAACTACTGACTCTGTGACACTAGGACTCAACACCATGCGCAAGCTCTTTGCACAGGTCCCAGGAGGGAGATTCTCAAATGCAAAATGAGGTGGTGTGAGAAGGGATTTTCAGAGGCTTAGAAACCAGACAGGTGAGGAGAATTGAGCCTATCAGTCCTTTTTTCCTGCCTTTGAAAATATATCAGCGTCCTCAAATAACGATTTTTTCTGTTAGCTGTCATAGCTGTCACTGATTTTTTCTTTTTCTTTTGGTAGTCCAGTTCATAATGCAGGGCAGCATCTGAATGCGAAGAATAGTAACTGTGTTTACCCTAGAGACCAGGTTTGGAGTTTGCCAGGGCTTGATCTTCTCTCTTTCTTTCCTATCAATAGCAAGACAACTGATCTGACTCCTAAAATCACACATACACTTGGCCAGACAAGCTACCCCAGTATCTTGTCTCTGACACAGACAAATTGCAGACATCTGCAGGACAGTGTATGTCTAAAGCCATATGGTGGTATTTTCCTGATGTACTGCTTTAGTTGCCAATGACTTTTGATTCAAGGGCTCTGAAGGAAGAAATCTGCTCTATTAGTATTTTATAGCCCTTAATTGGATTTTATTCCATGCATCTGCTGAATAATTTTTGAACCCATTAGGCAATGTTTCATAAGCATGACTGTAAAGTATCTCTCATATATTTTTGAATAAATAAGAGAAATAGAATAAAATCATACTGGACACTGTCTTGTGTTCCTGGCACAATCTTGATTGATGTCACTTGGTATAAAAATTATTTCTAATCCCTCATTTGGCACTTTGATTCTTCATCTCATTTTGCTTATTTGACTAACAGAGCAGCGTTTTAGTGTAAGGCCCTTTGAGAACTTCAGAAGTTATAGAACATGGAAAGCTACCTGTCCTACTTCAAGAGCCTATCTATAGGTTGTAGAAAATCAGCGCTTCATCCCAAAGATGAGGTGGAACTAAACATAAAGGTATGTAACCAGATATTGCTGTAGTTTGTAGAGGTAACAAATATCTGGGGCCCCAGTCTTGGGACTCTGCCAGAGATGGGTCCAAGATTTGAAATCAGAGTAGGAGAGCCTGGATGCCCCTGTTTGTGCTTGCATTCACCAGCCCACATGTAACAGCAGTGTAATTACCAATATTTTCTTCAGGGGAGGCTTCAGAAAACGTATTCATCTCAACAGCTTTGTTCAGTCTTTCCCACTCCACTGCACTTACCCTGTGTATAATGTATCACAACTGTAGTTTGCCGTACAAAGGGAGGCATTTAGTGCAGTATCTATGTGCCTGGTCTATAAAAAGTGTTGCTATATAGTTAACAATTAAACTCCTTCCCAGTATGCCTCGATGTTTGTATGCTTGAGAACACAACTTACCAAAGTCTGCAAACTCTAGTGCACCAAGCCACCTCTTGTGTGTCTGAGTAGACGTGTAGGGGGAATTGTGTATCACTGTTTAACCATCTGAAGATGGCAGCATTGGGTGAGCTATTGCACTTTCTTGGCTAAGCAGGGCTCTCTTCAATACAAAATTGTAGTTGTTGCATATGGCAAATTTATAAATCAGCTTTTAATTTGAAGGGCTTTTCTTAATACTGCAGTTTGACACCACAAGTTAGTAGTAGGCAGACATATTGCCATTTATGTGTTTTATTTTAGTTATACTGAGAGTACGAGTCTTACAAATACTAGAGACTGGTTCTCACCAGCAAGTCTTGGCTCATAAATATGACTCTCTTTTATATTAGTAACAATTATAATAATTTTTGAACTAATGTAAAAGAAGCCCCCTCTCTATGTGCTGTCTATCCATCAAGGAGGAAGTGGAATCTAGTTCTCCCTGTCTTGTGAACAGGATACTGTTCACCCTGGACAGCAGGGATTGCTCCCTCCTTTGCCTGTTTTCGCTCTCTGCCTTCTGCCCTTTCCATCCTCTGGAGTGCACATCCTCAGAGGAGTGGAGAATGTTTCTCTTCCCTCCCTCTGCTGACCCCATAGATTCCTAAGTGGGCATTCGACTTTCTCCTGGGTGCAGCATGACATTGGTTTTGGTCTTCGTCAGGCTAAGAAAGGTCAACAGTAAAGGTGTCCCACATATGGGGACAAAGTACTGCTCTTACAGATCTGTAACAGACAAACACCAGACTCCTTCTTATTATTGATTTTAAGAATGAAAATGGCATGATCACTGTGTTTTATCAGGAGTCAAATCCTGCTGTATGTCTGTCAAAATGTTTATGTCCACAGCATAAGAACTACTACCTGATAGGTTCCTTTAAGGGAGTTAAGGAAGAGAGGGGCAAATTCAAAGATGTTAGTGGGATTTAAGCATAAAGTGGAGTAGTTTGTTGCTGACAGTGTTAGCATGTATAGCACCAGGACTGTGGCCTACTAACGATTTTTCTGGCAAAATATTTAGGCAGGGAAGCTAAGTTTGTACTCTTTGTGGTAGGTCTCTCAGCTTCACTCATTAATTCTACTGTGATGCCTTTGTCATTTTGTGTACCTGGCTCTTTGTCCTCTAGATGACCTTTTTGGAAGCCAATTGTCTTTGCCTTCTTCTTAGTGGTGACTTCAGCTCATTGGATGTACTGAAAAATTTTATGTCTGCCTAATTTACTTGAGTCAATAGCAAAGCCAGTGGTGGAAATTTGATTTTCTTGGGGTTTGTTTCTTTGTTTTGTTTTGTTTGATGGTGTTGTGCTTTCACTTCCCTTTATGGATATTAGTGCATTTGACTTCTGTGATGGAGCTGACTTAAGACATTGGAAGTCCCTGCAACTGTTCCTTCTTCTCAGCTGACTTAGTAGGTCTGGATCAGACACAGGGCTCATGTTTTTATTCTTTTTAAAAATTATACCCTTCTACTAGCTCTACAGAATGAATCACTAGCTCCACAGAAACTTCTATGAGGCTAAGCAATTAATAATTTCTGAATTTCTAAAGATTTGCTGAACTTAAAAGAGCTGCTAATTTCTTGTCTTCTACATTTAGTATGTTTCCCAGTCTGGGAAGAGCTGGGAGTTAAGGAGGAAGAGAATGGAAAAAACCCCTTGTATTAGGATCCATTCTGAAGTTATTTAAAAAAATTAAAATTTAGTACAAAATACTGGGCTATTTCTTATCCTAAATTCATATTTCCTGCAAAGACATGTAAATCTTCCAGGTTCAGTGGAGTTATGCCCCTTTGCACAAAACCTGAAATTGTCAGATAATGTAATAAACACAAACATATTTAGTGATATCTGTATATATATATGCAATATTATTGTATAAGTTAGAGCTCAGTTCCCTAAAACCTTCATATATAAACTATAGAAATAGTTACTATCTTAATCTCAACTGTTTGATCTAATATCAGAAAGAAATCTTGATGTGTCACAACAAAACCAAACTAAAACTTGGTACCATAGGAACAGAAGTGACTGATCTTTTGCATTTAGTGGACAGTGGGCCATCGGTGCTTCTTATGATCTTCCTAATATTAAACATTGGGTGGGTACAGTAAAGTTAGATACAGTACTGTTACATTGATTTAGTGCATCCCTTTTCACAGCTTCTCATCAGTTTTATGGTCAGATATGTTACCTGATTGAATGTAGATCTAAAGAACAATAGTAATGAATTGATCAAGTGAATTCATTTGACTGAGTATAATTTTCTTTCTGCGATTTAGGAATCCAAATGCCATATTCGTTCCTTATTTATGAAAGAGTAAAATCTAGTGAAGACTAAGGCCTCAGCTCAAAAAGGCTCTTAAGCACATACATTTAAGTAGCTTCATTCTAGCTCAAGATGGCACTTAAGTATGTTGCAGACTTTAAAGTGGTATCAGCTTGAGCTTAAAACTCAGTGCTCTGAACTATATCTTAGAGATCTTCAGATGTTCCTAGACAGTCAGACCAACTACCTTGCAGGATTTTATTTTAAGGCATCCCATTTATTTCTGAAGATTTCAAAAATCTCTGTAGGTTACTATCAGCGCCTTTGATACCTAAAAATGATTTTGCTTGTCTGTTCCTAACTGGTCATTCCTGTGAACTGCTTGGGTGCCCAGACAAAGACCAAAATCTCACATTTTTGTGCAAAGCTCCCTCACTGCTGGACATGACACTTAAATTACTTAGCAGTAATAATATACTTTATCTGAGTTTATATTAAAAATAGATAATTCTGAAGAAGTGGGGCAAGCAAGTGAATATGGTACTGATTGTTATTGCTGGAGTGCCTGGTTGCAGCTATACTATGTGTGTCTGAATATCTGTATGTTTTACAGTGCTATTTCTTTACGATTGAATTTGGCCTTTGCAAGCAAGAAGGACAGCTGCGTGCTTACGGGGCAGGACTTCTGTCTTCTATTGGAGAATTAAAGGTAGGTACCCTGAAAGCAGAGTCAACTTTTAATCTTTGTAAAATAATAGTTGGATAGAAATATATTGACTTTCAAATAACAGTTAAAATTCTCAAGATAAAAAGCTTATATTTAAAACATGGTATTGACCTAAAAGCTTTGTTTGAAATATCAGCTGGCACTTGAAGCATGAAATGGACTTGTAAGGCCCAAAGTACCAAAACAGCTATAAACTACAGAACTTACTTCTGTTTGAATTTTCATTTCTTGTAAAAGGAGGCTCAAGGGCTCTAACAGGTAAGAATGCCTTGGGCTCTAAAAGCTTTGTTTGGAGGAGAAGCACATATTTTTAATACCTACAAAAAATGCTAGAAATCAGACATGATTCTGTTGTAAGTACTCCCATGTATTTGAGGGGATTCATTATTGATATGAAAAGAACAACATTCATTAGTATCTTGATTCAGTAGATTAATCATATTTGAAATTAAGGAGAGCATATAAACTCATGTTGAACATGCCTGTGTGACAATACATAGAGCCCTATTCTTTTAAAGGTGAAAGTGTTTAACCTAGCATGGTGTGTGTAGTTGTAGTGGATCATTTATTGCCTCTTTTTATGCCTAGAAAACATCAGGAACAGGCAAAAGGTATTTTGTCACAAGTGTGGTATTTTGGGACATGTACATCTCTCTGTTGGTAAGATGGGAGGAAAGGGTAAATAGAGGGAGGAATGCTATTTTCAGGGACCCAAATGAACTTTTAGTGGTTTTACAGGTAAACATTTGGATTTAGAAAGCATATACAGAAGAGTATTGAAAATTATTTTGCAGAATATCTATTGTTTATATGTGTTTAAACATCTTCCCACCCTCCTGGGCTGGGTTTCAGTGAACTACTTAGCAGTTTAACAGAAGTATCTCAGTTCCTTTTTGCTGTTTGTTTTATCTGTAACTGAGAATATTTGTGGTGAAGCTCATTAGTCAAACTGCTGTTTCTCCAGTAGAAAAAAATGTTCAAGTAAATTACCTTCTCCAGTATTTTTTCTTTGATCGCATTAGGGTTGCTCTAAGTTCTGTGCATACTTCATCCACAGAAGTATTTTGTATCTGTCTGGCAATATTTTATACTCAGTGTGCAAAGACTGTTAAATGAAAAGAGATGAACATGTCCCATTTGTTTTCCTTTGGCCCAACAACATTCAGTACTGAGCCCCAAACTGTGCAGGATTCTGTGAAGAATCAGGCCGTTTACTTAAACTAACAGTTAATGGTCGCTAGGTGGTGACCCTGAAAATACCTACCCCATCATTTACAAAATCTAAGGGCATAAAAACAAGGACATAAATAATCAAGAACATAATAAATCTTCTGTCATCAATGTAATAAACAAATGCATTATTCTTGTCAAGTTTGCACATTTGGTATCACACATTTGTGGTCCCAGATCTATGTTCTTTGCTCAGCAGTAATCTCAGAGTATAAATACAAAGAATAATCCATTTGAAAAGCTACACTAAAAGCTAAATAATCTGCACATTAATGGACTATATTGATCTGCTACAGTGATATGGCCAGATACATATCATAATTTTGCCATAAGTCAATAATTTTATATACTTTTCTATTACACTACATATATATTTTGTAGATATGATCCCAGAATGGACTATTAGATTATCTGATTTGACATTTTGTGCATCGTAAGATACTAAATTTCATCAGATCTTGCATATACTGAACTTGGGGACTTAAGTTAGATATTTCAGTTTCTGAGAAACTGTGGGAACAGAACAGCAACCATACCATAAGTAGACATAGTCTCTGTTAAGCGAGTGCTAAGGTGAAAAATGTTCAGAAAGTCTTTGTGGGAGTGTGCTCCAGTGTAGAAAAGAAGGTAAAAATAAAGGAAAAAAAGCAAAAAACTAGTAAGTTTTCTGATAAAATGACCATGGGAGAAGCCATTTCTTGACCACAAGCACATGAATGTGCTTCTAGTCAACAAGATATATCAGGTAGGTGCTTAGGAAGGAGAATGTCTGGACATCCATGACTTTGGTGCACAGCCTTGCATCAAGCCGCTGTCAGTCTCCACTGTTTCCTGGGAAAGCAATCTCCCTCTTAGCACCTATTGGGAGGGCAAATTTCTTCCTTGACCTGAAGGTATCTGAAAAACCATGCTAATAGACTGTTGTTGACATCCTGATTATATCAATATCCTGATTGTAACTGAAATCCTTATGGGTGGCAGCAGTTGTTCTGAAAATGATGAGAGCAATACTGCCTATTTCAGTGATGAGTGGGGATGAGTAGGACACTCAGATTGCATGGCCATGAGATCTCCCCCTCATGTGTGCAGCACTCGTACTTCTCATAGGTGTCAGAGTGAAGACATCCTTTCAGAAATAACTACTGCCATACTTAAGATGAGAGTGATTGTGGCCCATAGTCACTTCTGTGAAGAAGTTCAAATACTTGTGTGTCTCTGTCACTAGGAAGGCAGATCTTGAAATGTTGAATTTTGCTGCCTTGACTATATAATGGGTTGGAAAAGATCTCTAAGGTGATCAAGTCCAATTGTTAACCCAGCACTGCCAGGCCATGCCCTCAAGTGCCATATCCACACATCCTTTAAATCCAGGGATGGTGACTCAACCACTTTCCTGGGCAGCCTACTCGAATGTTTGACAACCATTTCAGTGAAGAAATGTTTCTTAATAACGTCCCCTGGCACAACTTGAAGCCAGTTCCACTTATCCTGTTACTTGGGCGAAGAGACCAACACCCACCTGGCAACAATCTCCTTGCACGTAACTGTAGAGAGGGATAAGGTCTCCCCTGAGTCCCCTTTTCTCCAGGCTAAACAAGCCCAGTTCCCTCAGCTGCTCCTCATCAGTCTTGTGCTCCAGACCCTTTCCCAGCTCCATTGCCCTTCTCTGGACACCCTCCAGCACCTCAGTGCCTTTCTTATAGTGAGGCCCAAAACTGGACACAGTACTTGAGGTACAGCCTCACCAGTGCTGAGTACAGAGGGACAATCACTGCTCTGCTCCTGCTGGCCACACTGGTGCTGATACTGGTCAGGATGCCATTGACCTTCTTGCCACCTGGGCACACTGCTGGCTTATGTTCAGCTGCTGTTGACCAGCAGCCCCAGGTCCTCTTCTGGTGTGCCACTTTCTAGTCCTTCTTCCCCCAGCCTGTAGCACTGCCAGGGGTAGATGGGACCCATGTAGAGGGCACAGCACTTGGCCTTGTTGAACTTCAATGACTGGCTTCAGTCCATTGATCCATCCTGTCCAGATCCCTCTGCAGAGCCTTCATAGCCTCCAGCAGAGCAATGTTCCTGCCCAACTTGGTGTTGTCTTCAAATTTACCAAGGGTGCACGCGAGACTGCACAGGTATTTGTTACTAATATGCTTCTGTGAGCAAGAAGAAAGACCTTTCTCCATCTACTGTCCCTATCAGCTCTCTTTTCAATGTAGAGGTATTCACAGGAACTAAAATGGTGGCCAGTTTTGTGTGTAATTTATATAAATTTCTAGAAATAAAGGAGTCTATTTGCAGGGTAGAAGTGGTGAGCAGTATTTGGGCCTTTCAGAGGAGTGAATGGCTTGTTCAGTCATCCCTTTTTCTATATTACAATGCTCCCCTTTGCAAATCTCGTCAACAGCTCTAGTAACAAAAAACTGTAAAAGCTAGAGAAATTAGCTATCAATATAGGATTCTCTTCAATTCTTTTTCCCCACTCCACATTTAGACTTAAAATTTCAGATAATGAAAAATGCATCTCCTGATGTGCAAGCTATGGAAACATCAAGTAAAAAAAAAATCTAAAAGCACAACAAAATAAGGAGAAAGAGAAGATTAAAAATGAAGCCTAGGGGGAAACGAATAATACAGTAAGTAGTTATAAAATGTTCTGCCTAATATAGTCAGGTTAACTCTAGCTAACACTATTACACAGTATGTATTTGGAGCTTAGAGATAAGGCGGAAATAATGTACATTTCAATTATTAAAACTGTTTCTAAAAGGCAGTTCAAATGTCTTCGGAAACTTTAATCCATTTACTTTGTGTGATGCTCTCTTGAACTCTTTCATTAAAGGAGTCTCCTAACGACTTCAGCTGGCTGTAGATCAAGTCATATATCCCTGTTGTGTGCTTCTATATTGAACAGAGAGGTAGACTTTAAATCTCGCTATAAATTTTTAAAGTCAAATACAGTATCCAATTGTATTATTTTGTTTTAATGATAATTTACTTCAAGAAGTGCCGGCATTAGATTTTGTAACCAAAATGATTCAAATGCAGATTTTTGCTCTGTTTTCTGAAGAAGATGAAGAAAACAGCTCTTGGATCCCAGATGCTCATTTTAAGACTCTTTTAATAGAAAGTTTTTTCTGTACTTTTATAGACCATACATAAAATTATACTGTTGAAAAAAAATTCTGGTAATATCAGGACACTGTCAGATTTGCAACTTATGTTGTAGATAAGCAGGAAAACATTTAAGAGCAGGTTTTCCAAGACTCTGTGTACTTCCCCTGAGAAAACAAGGTGATAAAATCAGTACTGGCACACACACCAACTTCTCACCTGTGTTCTTATTCTTCCCTCCTGTAATTCTCAGACAGTGCAGTATTTATAACTCATCTCAAGTATTTCCCTTGCTAACTGAAGATTTTACTTTTTGGGTTTTTTTATTAATTTTTTTCTCAAAACTTAAAAGGTCTGGGTTTTATTATTGCACTCCATTTTTATACTCAAAGGAGAAATTACAAAACCAAACTCTTTTTTCATGTCAGTGATGGTGGTCACTTAGAAAACGATTCACAGTTGTGCAATGTAAATGCCTGGTGCCATCTGACATGCCTCAGTATTTCTGACCAGCTGCCGCTGCAAAAACTTGTAAAAGTCTTCTTTAGATCCTGTGCTGTATCTTCCAGCCTCTGTACAATGCATCATACAGCCTAGGCCTTAGAGACCTGTGGTTAGGTACCTCAATCACTCTTTTAACCTTTTATCTGGTGGAGAGTGGAGATACTTCTTTATTGTTAAGCTTATTTTCAGTATGGATGATTGTCTAATTCTTTAGTTGTCTGATACTGTTGCTTTTCCTGAGAATCAGTGATGATTCATTTGAAAGTTTCACTCCAAATTCTTATTTCTTGAACTGAAGGAGAATCACCAGTAATTTTAGTAACGTTACCAGTATGGACTGTATGAATGGGCAATTAGAGACAGTTACTGCAGATTCACAAGATGGTGAGATTCTCTGTTTTACCAAAAGCTATTTTCCATATGAGTGTTAGCCCTAATATCTCATTGGAGGTGGATAACAAAAGAGGTTTCTGATGGAGAAATCCATATTGGGTACTTATTAATTTGAGTTCACTAAAGAACTGAACATCCAACCAAACCCTAAGTGAATAACATGTATGTAAAAAAATACAGGCCTGAAGTAGAAAGCTTTTGGACTCACCAGACCAATTTTTTTTTTTTTTTGAGATTATGGACTTAATAATGTTGAGAGTGCCAAGGACCAACATTTTAGAGCACTGTAATGTGTCTGATAAATACTCTGGCTAGCTTTGGGTCAGTGTCTTAACCGTTCTAGTTCACACTAGGCAGTTTATAGTCTCTCTGAAGGGTTGTCTGCAGGCTCAGTTCAGTTGCTGAACTGTGGCATTGCTGGTGGCAGTCTATCAACTCAATAGCAGGTGTTACAGATGCCAGGCTACAGAATTAGAAAACATCATCCAGACTTGCAAAGATGGAAACATTGCTTTGGTAGCCATGACAATTCCTACTTGATCTAAAAGCCAGAAGAACATATCCCACTCATATCTTGGGTGGGAATTCATCAGAATTTACACACTTCATTCCCCAACTGCAATCCTAAGAATACCTGATCAGTTGTCACCTAATTTTGAAACCCTCAGTTTCCAGGTTGCATGTTTTCCGGTGTCTTCATGTTCCACTCTCTGCAGAGTTGCTTCGTGAAGCAGCAGCTCTGTTCATGTATAACTAAACTGGGATCCAGAAAGTATGAGTCACTTCATATGGATAATCTGAGGAGAATAGCTAGAAAGGCTTTCTCAGAGGACATCTCCTGTGGTAGAGTCAGCCTTTCCTTCTCTTTAAGCTCTCTCTTTATAAAATTAGGGCTCAGTAATTAGAGCAGTTGTATACAACATAGGAGCCACAGGCTGAAATCCCTTCTCGATTCTGATAATTTCAGTCCCGAGGACTGGGCCTGGCCCATCAGAAGCTGTTAGTAAGTAGAAAAGTTAACACTGTCCCCCTTTCTGTTGAACCTTTCACAGTACAGGAAAAAATCTATGAGCCAGAAGTAGTCAGTTCCTACAAAATCATGGTCTGTATCATAATCTTGATTCCCTGCAAGGAATCAACTTCACTCAGTCCACTCAGAGTTTTGAAACTTTGTGCTTTAGACATTTGAGGCATCAAGTCTCACCTGGAACTACAAAGGCACCTTAAGAGGAGATTATCTATAGTTACCCTCCCAGGGAATCTATTATAATTCCTAGTGAAAAAAGGCAAATTCATTTTGATAGAAGGAGTAAATGCCTTAATTTATAAGCATTCAACCATGTCATGGCTCTGCAAAGTGACAACAGGGATATAGGCAGGGGCCTAATGAGGTGAGCCTGCTCCTGCAATCCATTTAGAAGAGGATGATGGTTGACAGACCATTTTTTATATTTCTTTTCAAACCTGTTTAACTGATGGCTGGCTAGAAAAAGCAAACCTTGTGAGAAGGAAAAGATACATATACTAAAGAAAGTTAATTCCCTGACATTTTAAGATTCCATGCATTAATTTTTCATGTATTTATTTTTGGAGAGAGAGGAGGTGGGAGGAAGAGCCTCTTGTTCCAGTTTTCTGTCCTGTTATTTGGAGACTGCAGGTTGAGAGCTAGTATGATATTTTCAGAGCCTTTCACAGGGATTTAGGAATGAGCATAAGCAAGAGCACAGATAAAAGTTGTGGTGAATACCTTAAGGTTAATACCTTATTCCACTATAAAGAATATCCATGCAGATAGAAAGTAAAGAAATCAGAGACACCTTTGGACCTCAGGGATCTGCTTCCTCCTGTCATTTCTTTATACTTTTCATGTAGATCTTCTCTCTATATAGATATCAGGGGACTAAAGAAGGTTGAAAGGTGACCTAAATATGCTCTCCTTCCTTACCTTGTACTTCTGTAACTGAGAATGAAAAGATATGTGTTCTAGAAGATCAGGTAGATCCAAAAGCCAACACAAGTATTCAAGTTGAAAGGGGAACTAGAAAAGATTGTCTTGGAAAATGTCTCAGTACCTGATTTTCAGTTCTGAAACTTCTCTTTTCCAGTGGCTTGTGCAAGTCATATGAAGAGAAAGGCTAATCAGAAATCTCTGCTCTGGGTAGCAGCATTTGCCTTATCTACCCAATGTTTCTTCTATACATATCTGTGTCTGTTCAGTTATTTTTTCTTTGCAGTACTGTATGGAGCATTATTGCTCAGGTTGTGTGGCAGAAGAGTAATGCATTTCATGGTCATGCAATACATTGGCATTATTTAATGGGTTTTCAGATATGTAGTTTCACGTAACTGTCAGGAAATCATATATGATTTTGGCCTGAACATATAAAGCAGAGATTGCATGAACGGTTTGGTCAGACCCAATTTACCCACCAAGACAAGGATGAATTCTGCGAGTTAAATGACATTTTGGGGACATATATATTTGTAATTGTATAGATAATTTTTCAAGAGTGGCTATTTCATGACTTTCCTTTTCCCATCTGGGCATTTAGATATGTATGTCTTCATGGCAGGTGCATTTCTAATCTCCTCTTAATTATTTTATTATTATAGGAAAAATATTCTCACAGTAAGATGTTTTTTAAGTAACAAATTCTGTTGACTATTCAAACTGAGAAAAACCACTGTATGTAAAACAAGAGGGGCAACCAATTAGTAGGAGACATACAGCACATATGTAAAAGCTGTATACACGAAGAGTTGATGTAGATACACAGTAATATCAAAATCCAGTTTAACAGATCCTGTGGTGTATTTTGCAGCATGCTCTCTCTGACAAGGCCAACGTGAAAACATTTGATCCAAAGACAACCTGTTTGCAAGAATGCCTTATCACTACTTTCCAGGAAGCTTACTTTGTTTCAGAGAGTTTTGAAGAGGCCAAAGAAAAGATGAGGTAAATTATTTTCCCTGACTCAAAAATCTAATTTTCTCTTCTTTAGCAGTTTGGGGGAAGCAAAAAAAAGTTAATTTTCTTTTTCTCTTTTAGGGACTTCGCCAAATCAATCAATCGTCCCTTCTCTGTGTATTTCAATCCCTATACACAAAGCATTGAGATTCTGAAGGATACCAGGAGTATAGAAAATGTTGTCCAGGACCTCCGCAGCGATCTAAACACTGTATGTGATGCTTTAAGTAAAATGAACAGATATTTAGGGATTTGATATGTTTGGCACTGTGATTTGCTGTCAGTTGCTCTTTCTGTAGCCGGTTACATCTCATGAGATGGCTGATTTCTCAAACCCATCAGTTTCCCCCTTTACAGCTTGGCCTGTGTCTTGCATTGTTGTGTAGCTCTGTCTGATTGTAATGTGCAGACAAACCAAGGCAATGCTAACTTGTAAATGCAACATAAAATGTGGCAGAATATAATCATCAATTCCTCAACACAATGTCTTGTACAAGTATACCATTAAAAACTTTCCTGGCAATGGTTTGGTTTCCATAAGATAATTCACTCCAATGTTTAAGAAATGATGTTGCTGGTTTCATTAGGTCTGAGTTTATTTCTTCATAATCCCTTCCTGTCCATAAGAATCCAGAAAAAAAAGTCGTTTGTGATGTTTTCATTTTCTTTGTAAGAAATCTGTATTTCTTTTTATAGTGGGAAAGACATTGTTTTGTCCATGTATCTGTAAGAGAACTTAGTGTCTCTTGTGACTGAACAATACAATTTATATACCCGTGCTGAGATCAGGAAGGCTATGTATTGGTACTAAAAGGTCTGTGAAGATTACACATTATGAGAACTCATAACTGACAAAAGTTCAGTGTGGCTGGGGAATTACAACACAGTAAAAAAAGCGAAACCTCTGACAATTCATGTTGAAAGGTGGTTGTAGTTCACATGTGTTACCCGTGACAGTCCTGACTATGCTTCCTCTGAGAGTGCTATGTGGAAATAAGAGAGGACATACTTGTTTTAATTCCCTTGTTAGATGTGAATCTAAAGCCCTTCTACATCATTGTATTCCTTCTGCATTCCCTCGTGTCTTGAACTTACTCCTCTTGCATTTCATGCATAGTTTGCCTTTCCTCATTATTCCACATTCAACCTTGACTTGGCCATGCCTGACTAGGTCTACACTGTGTCAGTATCAGAACATAGAAAAGGGTGAATATGGGAGTTGTTACTTCATTATAACCAGGATGATTTTCAGTTACTAGAGTATTTGTGGACTGATTAAATAATAGAAACACCCAAGCTGCCTTGATTGTATCAGATGGATGCAGGTAATGCCTGAGTTAATAAACTCTAAGCTGGCAAACTCTGACAGAAGTACCAGCTCTGACTGGGGAGCACAGAGCAGAAATATTTGAGCCGGCTCTTATCTGGAAGCAATAATTATGCATGTCTTTCCTTTATCTGGGTTATTCTATTCTCCTATTAACCAAGATAATGGAGACTTGACTATATTGTGTGGACCCTTCTTAATGGAAACCACATGGCTTATGCAGATCATGTCAATAAGGGTGAAAGTGTCACAGCTTGTCTACATATATGGAAAGTAGGTATCTATTGAAGCTGCTCTCCCAGCTGAAAGAGTCGTGCAGAGACTCTTAAATGTTGCTAGCAATTTCAGCATAAAAAAGGCACCACTTGATAGTACCAGCATATCCTTAAATAAGAGGCAATCTATAAGGATAATTTTCACAGGGAAATCTGCCACCTCCTCAAAGATAACTGTGAGATAGCAGAAAAGACTTTTTTTTCTGTGGATAGTCCCCACTGCATTCTAATGTTGCTGTTAATAGGGTGTGGAAGAATCTAGTTTTAGATTTAACTGTGACTGCCGTTGGTACAAATGAAGAGCTGTTGAATTATCCCATGGGGATCAGCATGCCGGAGGAGTTTTTAACCTCCCAGCATTAATGCTGACTAATAGCTAGCACTTACTGCAGAGGAATAGCTGGCAACCTTAGCAGGAAAGTTTCTCCCTCTTTCTTTCCACGGAATCTGATGAACCCCTTGTAGGTCTTTCTGGAGAAAATGGACTGTACTGAGATTTGCTTTAACTGGTCTGTAAAAATCATTGTGCAGGAAATAGTAGCTCTTACTTGGTTCAAGAACTGGCAAGGTATTGTTAATTGCTTAAGTAAAAAAATAAAGCCACAATAAGTAACAAAGATTCAAAGCTTACAAGGTTACCAAGACTGTCCCTTGAATAAGAATTATGCAGGAAAACTTTAAATACCTTTAATATCTGGATTTATACTTGACTTTTCTGAATAGCTTAAAATAAGAATTCCATAGCAGTAAAACAATAGAAGCATATCTTTGTTTTGTTTTGTGCTGTTAGCAAGTAAATCTTATTATGGATTAGGGAGAAACCCTTGAAATCCAATAGTCATTCTAGGACTAATGATGGCAAGGAAACTGTCTACAGTGAAGATATAATGTCAATGACACAGAACATTGTCAAAGGATAATGGGCTCCTGCTGCTAGATATATGCTTAATCCAGTGATTTTATTTCTATTATACAACATGATTAAAAATAAATTAACTATAATGGGCTAAGGAATAATAGTGATTTAGAGAGACAATCACTCATTGTTCTTACATAGCAAAGCTGCCGTCTTACAGGCTGCAGAGCAAACTGGCTTTGGGCTTCAGCCAGTCAGGAACCAGGACTGGGAAAGAATGCTTTTAAAAGTGCACTGTTGCACTTTTATGAATCACATAGTTCCAGCTTAGCTGAAATTTTTCTCTGTGGTTTTTATTAGCAAATTAAGATCAGCCATGCAGCAATCTCCTTGGATGACAAGCTCATTTAGGCATAATGAGGGAATTATTGACAGTTATCAAATTACACTAACGTTTCATTTAGAATAGGCCATATTTATCTAAGGTACTTGTTTAGCTTTAGTGAGCTGGACTCTGGAAATTGGACTTCTGGATTAGTCTCATTTATTTCCTGTGTAATTCTGAACTGATGCTTTATGGGTCTGAGATATATGCACTTGCTTTGCCTGCACAGAGTAAATGGGCCCGAGCTTAATGAATGTAAAGCATTGCAGTGTTTACTACCATGCAAAGCCTGAAATGAAAAACAACACTGAGACATGGCAGCAAATACAAATACCAAGTTTCATTTGCAAACCAAGACATGGTTCATGCATTTAATTTAATTTTCTCAGTAGAGGGGGTGGAATGGGGAAGGTGTTAACACAATATATTGCGTTTTCCTTCTCCACTCTTCAAGACCTGTTGGGATTCTGGTTTTAAGTTTGACCCTAAAATGCACTTTCATGAAATCAGGTGTCTTTTCCTTTCTTCTTGTTAGGATATCCTAATGTGATGGAGAAAATTCCAGAAATTTACTGTACTGTAATGTGTATTTACTGATGCGCTGTAATGGATTACAGAAAAAAGTTTCATGTCTTTGAAAGGACAACCTGGCTCAGAGAGCTAAAGCTGCTGAAGGCTTTCACCTACAGGCTGCTGGTACAAATCCAGTCCAGTCAGCAGTTACTGAAAGCTATCACCAGGCAGCAGCAGTCTGGCTTCTGTGTGATGAACTGGGAGGCTGTGATTGCTTAGTTTGGGGTAGAGGAGACTGAGGGAAGACACGATAACCTTTTTCAAGCACATAGAAATAGCTGCAGAATGGAAGGGACAAGCTGTTCTCCAGCTTCAAGAACTAATGGACTTAAACTGCAGGAAAGGAGGATTAAGTTATGTAACGGTGAAACATGGGGGACAGATTACTTGGGGAGACTGCAGGGCCTCCATAATTTTTTAAGAGAGCAGTTTAGGCTGCTGTCTCTCAGGAGAGAGACTGGCACAGTCAGTCCCATCTTGAGACCAGAGGAGAGGCCATACAATGTCTTGAAGTCCCTTAGAGCAACAGCCTGGAAAAGGCTTCAGGCAGCTCATAAGAGCAGTAAGGGTCAACAGCCACCACTGTGGAGCACATATATGTCACCTGCACTTCTGACTCCTCTTTCAGTCTTTGACCAACCTGAAAGAGTGATTCCTTACCTTTCTGTCTTCCCTTATGGAATGAATAGGATCCATGGTCAGAGTGTAGCCCTCCATGCTGACTGTGGTGTTCTATTTCAAGTTCATCAGCTATTTGGGAGAGCTCTGTGTGCGACTCATCTGCTAGTTACAGCTGCCCAGAGGCGGAAGACCAAGAGTGAGCCACCAGCATTTGTGGTTTTTACAAACAAGGTTTAAAGGTCCCCTCAGCTTTATAAACAAAATAGAAATGCATATTTCATTCTGTCTGTGCCTGCATTTGAGTTGTCAGGAAGACTGTGCTCCCTTGAACACGCTAGAGAACTTGGAGCTCTTCCAAGCTGCTGAACTTGAATGTTCCAGCCAGACATCAGCCTTACATCTTGGTGAAATCTGGGCACAGAGCAGCCTGTTCTTCCAAACTCCCCTGATTTCCAAGGAAAAGAAACCTGCTGGTGTAGTCCAGAAGGCAACTTTGGTTTAGGCCCCTGCTGTAGCTTCCCAGGGAACCTGGGGACTCTGTCTTCTGTCCAGCCTGGTGTTACTTTAAAGGGTGGGTAAGGATCAGTGCAATGCCCTTCCACTCAGGGAATCAGCTTTCCCAACTGGAAACTTCTCTACGTGTTTCATCAGAACAGGCTATGCCTTTTTAGAAATACGACAGCTTCCCTTCTATCTCAGTAGAAGCCATGATCATATTTTCAAATAATTTGTGAAGGGAGTAGTTCTGCTATTGTTGTATAATGACTGTGCTCTGTAGTATCAGTTACTCCAACTCTGGAGAGGTTGCACTTGCAAATTCTTGCCTTCTCAGCGAAGAGTTGGACAACAATGACAGATTCCTCATCTGGGCTTGAAAGTATGTTTGAGACAGGACTCTAAGAGAAAAGTTCTGGTCATACTGGAAATTATAGCTTATTAGAAAATATATGAGGAAATAGGTTATTAGAAATGAGTACCTCTAGTTGCCATAGCGAAAGCTGTAGAAATGTCTTTGGCATCCTTATTGGTAATTTCCTGTAACTTAACTGAGCTTGAAGGCAAAACAATGTTCTCCATGAAATGAATACTCCATAAAATGCTTCATGAAACCTCTGTTAAATTTTGCATGTGGTCCTAGAGAAAACGTAAGTAGACACAAAATAATCAGAATTTAATGATGTCTATTCAAAACAGCTACATTTAATTTAAAAAGGCCTTCCAACATGTTAGAGTAAGAATTCATATTTCTTTGCCAGCAGCTGAGATGTTAAGGTAAGACTGAAAATTAGTGCTGGCATCTTCTTGGAATTTGGACCAGAGGGGACTATTCAGGTGGAATAAGTATGAAATGGGTTATGTAGTCACATACTTCAAGTTACAAGTGGGTAGTGGATATTCCAGTGGACATTTTTTAAATGTAGTCAGAAATCTCAAATGTCCAGAAAGAATAATGAAGAAGCTGCTGTTGCCCCACTCCGTCTTTGGAGGTAAAGAATTGAGTTTGTGAAGCAGCAGGAGGTGGATTTCAGTCCATATTAAACTGGCACGTGGTCTGAAACACAACCCAAATACGCCTACATCACTGGCTTCTCTGTGAGCTCCAGCATGAATACAGTCCTGATAACAGAGCACTCTAGAGCCAAAAAGTCCTGCTTTCCCACAGAAGAAAATGTGTCTGGTTTGAGACCAGCATGACACAAATAAAATCACACTTATTTTCTATAAAACCTTTTGGAATATGGTACTATTAATTTTTTTAATAAGGATTATAAAGAGATATGTTAATTGTGGAGTGGCTGATGCTCTTAGCATTTTCTGCCTTGAGCTTTTCTAGTTGCCACCAAAGTCTCCACCCAGTCTTGCTACTTTACATGAAAGTAGAGTAATCCTGAATATGGGATGCTGCCCTTTTCCAGAGCTTTACGACTGATGGGTAAAGTCTAGTGCTACCCTCCCTCACCGCCCTCCTTGCAGTGAATTGCAAACCTCAGAGATATGAATAAGGTCAGCTAATGGTAAATGAGTTTAAGGTTATACACACAGGGGATTTTCCACTCTAGCAGAATTTCTCAGGAGGATCAATTTGGTTGAATTCCCTTTTAATGATTACCCCTACTAGATCACTTGCACTTGGAGTTATGAAAAAGCAAGCGTCTCTCATCAAATAGGAACCAGGGAGTCAAAATCTCAACTGCTGCAAAGCCAGCACATGTTCCAAGAGACGTTTTAGTGCCAGTGCCACTCAGTTCAATTGGAAGTAGCTCAAAATAGATTTCATAGTTACTGGACTGAAAGGCTACATTTTACCTGCAAGTCTCAATCCAGCCACTTCTGAGATAGATCCATGTCTGCTGGAGCAGGTGCTAGAGCTGTAAGTCAAGCTTGCAAGGCCTGTTCCTTATTTCATTTGCAGACATTTTTAAGAAGAAAATGTTATCTGCAGAATAAAAATGCAGTGTGCAGAAGGTGAAGAGGCAACACGGTCTGCTCTTTTCTGAGATCTCATTCACTGCTCCCTCCCAGTGCTGGTCAGCACAGTTCATGCATCCAAGGGAAGACTCGGCCTATGCTAATTGACAGGGGCAGAAGTTATGAAGCTGCCTGAGTCCCAGAGAAGAGTTCCTTCTCTGAGCTGCTTCTGTAGCCTCAGAAGGCCACTGCTTGTCTTCTGTGACTTGTTTGTACAGAGTAATTCCTCAGGCTTTGTCTGTGGGTGTCTGTGTAGAGGGATCACTTAACACATGCTGTCATATGTGTAGGGAAGGTAATAAAGAGAGATTGGGAAGTACCAAGAATTTTATTCCCTACCTCTCCTTTTCAAATCTTCTCATACCTGGCTGATGCTTAAAAAAAAAAAAAGGAAAATAGAGGCGCACCAGTACCATCCATCCATGCCTGCCTCTCACTGCAGTCTTCAGGCAGAAGCTCTGTAAGGCATCATTCTCATCTGTCCATTCTCATCTGTAGCCCTTCTCTTCTCTGAGGGCAGCAGTAGCGCACAGTGGGTCTGAAGGGCTGTGTGAGCTCTCCCTGCTGTGCCCACCCCGGCGTTTTCCCAGTGGGACATTGCTGTATGGAGGTGGGCGGCCCCGTGCAGCTGTGTGGGTGAGTACAGTGTGGTAGCACACAGCTCGCTCTGAGATGGTAAGCCCAGCCTCGCTGCTGGAGTGAAGCCCTCCAGGACAGTCAGGGCCCTTAGTGGTGCCAATACATTCTTCCTTGCCCCATTTCAGAGGCAGAATTGCTTTAAATAAGCAATTGCTTAGGAAGCCTAACACTTGGGACTGTTAAAAATGTCAGTGGCTTCCAGAGACTTATAAGGAAAGGGCATGGGCAACTGTGTGATACCTATAGGCAAGTATTGATTTTCTCAATACAAAGTCAGCACAAAATCTGGCATACAGATGATGTGGGGTTCATGTAGATTCAATTTTGTTGCACCATTTCTAAAAAAGCTCAGGAGAAACAAAAGATGGCGTGTTTGCAGCTGGATAGGCATAGGAGCCTCTATTTATTTCTCTGTTTTCTTGCCATTACCTTCTTTCCAATGGGGAGGAAGAGCACTGTGTTCATGAATGCTGTGTAAAAGCTGGTGCATTTTCACCAGGCGATAGCTTGGTCTGTCAAAGTTGGGAATGAAAACACAGTTAGAGGCAGTGAATTAAACCTCAAATGTAATGCCTCTGATTTGCAGAAGGGAAGGGGGAAGTGCTAAGTGAATATATGAAATTGCAGCATTATGCATTGTAAGAGCAATTCTTTCCATCCTTGTAGCTAATGGACTGAACAGAAAGTGAACAATTTATTTCATACAATGATTCACCAACACTTTGACAGGGTTTCCAATTCTGAGCTCAGTTTCATGTTCAGCTCCCTGTTTACTAGTGAAATAGTACAATTATCTGTCTACCTCTTGCACTTTATAAGCAGGCAAGGCTGCAGTATCTGAAAAGAATAAAAATAACTGTATAAATCCTGAATGTTTAAGGCTGGAGGGAAGGGAAATGAAGCAAGTGTTATCTTTCCTGCGGTCTATTGGAACATTCCTCTAAAAATAAAGTTAAATTCCCTGGGAAAATAGGTCCAAAAGAAAAATGTCAATGGAACTCGGTTTTCAATTTCTATTTAATGTTTCCCCCATCCAGGTTTGTGAAAGGAAATCACAAAACATTTCTCGTTTGCGTCCACTTGTCAAATTGTCGATAGTAAAGTAGCCAGAACTGTTACAGCTGAATTGGTCACATAAAACTCTGGTGAAAAAGAGATGCTTCTCCCAGAGGCGTTTAGTAAATGTGCTAAGCTGCTTTACAAGACAGGATGACATTTTTCTGCCTTTAACCCCAGTTTTATTGAGAATAGAAATCACTTGGACTATGAGGAATTTCAGTTTTTAATCTGGAAATGGTTGTGAGCCAGCCCTGACTGCACACATCTCTTGCTCATGGGATCAGTGTGTTTGAATGGAACAGCCTCCCAGAAGAGTATAATTAGTTGCTTGTTAAGTTTGATTATTTCTGATATATCAGTGTTTATCAAGGCTATTTGGAAGGAGATTCTGGAAAAATATATTTTAAAAGTCCCAAAGTACAAATTCAGTAGAGCTTTTAAAATCCAGTGAGGGTCAATGAGTTGGTGAAAGAAGAGAATGGCTATAAAAATGGATATGAAAGAATTAATAAGGGTTACAAGATGAACAGTTGAGGATTTAGGAGTCTTGTTTCAAATTGCATAGGTAAAATGGAAAAAATTTAGAAGTCAGTAGCAGCAATTACCTGTTGCAGCCCCTTCTGGCCGACGGTGACGAGACTGTCACTTCATGGAAGGGCCTGAGTCTACCGCTTTTGCTTAGCATAAAATATGAGTGTAAAGTTGATGCTAAAGATGCTGTTAGTCTGAGAGCCACTTAAATTCATGTCAGCAGCAACAGTCAATGTGGGTGCTGAAGTCTGGAATCTGGCTGAGGAGGTAGGGTGGGCAGTGGTGGGGACCTGCCTTTGTTGGGAATGGCACCCACCAGTGGCTTCAGAGCACCTGAAGAGTAGGAATTTTGTTGTGCCATTTTGCTCATTGCCCCTGGAGACTAAGGAGGGAACTCTGCATAGCAGGGAGAAAGTATCTACTTTTTGGGTATAGTGGAAGAGAGATAGATGGTCCTACATGCCTTTGGTAGGGGGGAGAGATTTAAGATTACCAATAGCAGAAGTTACCTAATCCTAGCCTATTAAGGGAAAAAAGTCCTTATTGAAAAAATCCTTATAAATCCTTAAAAATTCCTTGCAAGTCCTAAGCTATGAGTACCTCTGTCCATGCACAAGAGTAGCATCCTCGGTTCCAGGGCTGCCTCCCTCAATGACACTGGGGGAGAGGGGAGAGAGGTGCTGGGTTAAATGTCTGCTGAGTCTCTGGTTGAGTTTACTGCTGCCCTTTCTGGAAGCAGTGCACTGGGCCTGGGTTTGCTGGGCAAGTCCGCAGTGTTGGTTTCATGGATGAGGTTTGCAGTGGTAAAATTAATCTGCTCCCTGTAAAACAAAGAAATGCAGTGTTCACTTTGAATTGTGGGAGTGAATATGGGGCAACAGGGAAAAATTAGTCTTACGAGGTGTTTACTACAGGGTGAAAAGGAACGTAACCTGTGAGTGCTTTTCTCCGTAAAGTTAGTCCTGGGTAGTTCCTGCAAATGTAGCATTACATCATGCCTCCATTCAGTTGGATGGCTCTCACTCTGTATCTTTCTGGCTTTATCAAGTTCCAGGCAAACATTGGCAGTGATCTGAATTTAAGTGAAATCAGCCATTTTGTTAGCTTTGAAATAAATAATATATCTGGAGGAGCAGGAGAAATCTGCCCAAAGAGTTACTATGCTCTGTGAGTCCTTGGCAGTAACTCTTTCAGTGAAGAAGTATATGTTATGGTGGCTCTGGAGCTGTCTGGGCAGAATTTGCACAAAACCTTTGCTGTGACTATGGAGTTACAGCAGATTTCTCTGGATTCCCTTAAATTCATGAGTTTCTGCTTTCTACTAGTCATGGCATAAAGGACAGAAATCACAAACTGGGAGCTGGTGCAAACAGAAAACTTCCCTTCTCGACATCAGCAAGTTCAAGACAGTGACTGCTCCACTTCCAGCCTCCCTGGCTGTCTCACCTCAGAAGCTGGTGCAGACAGCATTTGGTTCCTGTGATTCCTTTTGCAACCTTATTTTCAGTTGCCCGGAGCATGGTGAAAGGTGACTTGTGTTTTCAGAAGACAGCTTCATCTTTGGTACTGCAGAAAGGGCCATTCTTTCTTGCAGATTCCTGAAAATGTTGTTTGGTAGGATATCAGTACATCTCCTTTCACACGTTTGCCTAAGTGCTTCACTGTTGGACATTTCACAGTTCCAGGACTTGTAAAACCCTAAACAAAAACTAACCTATTCTGTTTTTTTTAGAAGACTAAAGCAAACAAGCAAGATGATATTTTACTGCCCTCTTTCCCTTCTGTGTTTAAATTGCCATTTGCCCTAATTAATCTTGTGTGTAGCTCCTTAGTCAGGCAATACAGTTTTTCAGTGTGTGTATGTATGTGCACATAAAATAAAAAGAGGCCAGATTATTTTCCGAGCAGCTTTTTCCATGGTCTTCTACATCTCAATTGCTGCCCAGGGTTCTGAGAAGCTGCACGTGTGGTTCTCATGCAGAAAACAGAGCAAACATAACGTAACTAACCCATATTGACTACCAGATGCCTCAAAGAGTTCAGGACTTGTAGTAAACTACTGTTTTCTTTGGTCTGTCTCCACTCTGCCTTCTGATGCTTTTCCCTTTGATGCCCTGTGACCTCACTGCAAATGCAATGCCTTCTGCTCAGTGCTCTTGGACAGATGGACGGTGGTGCCAACAAGGAATCTCAAGAGCCAGCCCACTAGGCTCTCGCTTGTCATTCCTCAGAAGGATGGTAACTGATTAGCTAAAGCTAATGGTTTCTGACAAGTGGTTTACTAGACTTAAAGAAATACTGTCTCTGTGAAACAGAATCTTCGGATTGATATTTAAAACTTCAGTTTTCTGTCAGATGCAAGTGTTAGTAACCATACTTTGCCAGCTGATCACATGTCATAATTACAATTACTATCCTAGCCTAGGGAAAAGGCTCAGTTCATTTGTCCAAGTATTGATTAACTGGTGTAGTCAAGATTACTTCACAGCGGAGGGATAACCATTAATAATGTTACAATTACAGCCCAGAAAGTATGGGGATGAGAGGCTAGATTGGAACTTCAATAGATAAGGAGAGAGGCATTGTTTATATAATCCTGAAAAATTTACAGCTGCAATGTTAAAGGAGGTGATTAACCTGAGGGAATCACTGAAAACAGGGAGTGGTTCATGTCCTTGGGTTGTGTGCAGGGAGCTCTCCCCATGGGAATCTTCAGAGGAAAATATTTACCTGAGTGACATCTCAGGGCTGATGCATGTGTGGAGGTGTGAGGAGGCTATATTTTGTTACTGTGAAACCATCAAATACAGCCCTACCTGCACAAAGGGTGGGTGGCCTTTTAGTTCCTGCGCCCTGTGTCGTCTGCTCATGCAGAAGGGGAAAGGGAAGACCGGAGCACAAGGTGACACCAGGACATCCTTCTTCTCTCCTCCTTCTCATGTGGATGCAAGAAAACTTAGTTTTTTTGAAACAAAGTTTTGTGTGAGGCAATAAAATTTTGCAGAAGAAAACAGCAAATTAGAGCTCATTAAGTTTATAGGGCTGGTGCTGGTTTATTCCTGAGAGTGAGCTGCAGCTTTGAGTTAAGAGTCTAACAGCTCCTTCAGCTTGGCAAAGAAATCCTGTAAAGATTCTCCCACTGTGGACAAAGATCAGAAGAATTTTCTTAGTACTTTGTGTGTCAAAGCCCGAAGTCCAAAGGCCAGGTCACTTTGTCCTGCTCTGAGGGTGTTGAAATCTCTTGGATTAGTGGAGCTTCCAGAGAGCCACAAACAGAACCTCATTCTCCTGAACTTCTGGAGGTGGTGAAGCAGGACATACAACAAGGATATGGCTTTATTGATTAAAAAAAATTATTATCTGAAGTCAGTAAGTTCATATCCTCAATCTCTTTGACCCGATTATCTAGACTTCAGCTAATTTCAAAGGTCTGTTCCCAAAGTCAGTCAGTTCCAAAGCACAGTCAGTTACTCGGCTGTTCATGGATCACACAGCAGGAATGTGACTGTTCCTACAGAATAGCAATTGCCCGTGGGCAGTGTGTGTGTGCTTGCATTCCCTCATACAGCCCACGCTTCCACACAGGTCCATATTGGTTTATGTAAATTCATGCTAATCTCAATCTCTGTACATCTGGGCTTATTTCACCCATCTGATAAGGATCAAGGGATGCACCCCTTGCTATATACCTTATATTCAAACAGCCTGGGGTTAATTTGATGCCAGAAGAACAGCTTTTAATTCCCCTTCTCAAGGCATTAAACTACCAACATTAACTTTCTGTGCTCAGCTCTTGGGGTCTACAAGGAAATGGTGTGAGCAAATTTGATAGCAGGTATATTGGCATGTGAATGTAAATTAGGTAGAGAGCTGTAGGCAAAACGAATATCATGCTAAGATGTGTGGTGATTTACAAAGGAAAAAATTGAACCAAATTAAACTCAAGCTACATTTTTTTTTTCTCGTGTTGATAGTTTGGGTATTTGATCTGTATGCTGTGGGCAGATTGTTTGGAAATAGTAGGTAATGAGTCCTTTTGTTAATGAAATTGTGGAGGGCTCTTATGTCCCACTCTTAAATATAAAATCTCTATGCCAGAGCAAGTCTTACCATTAATTGGATTTATTTCTGCCAGTGCTCTGTTTTTCATTCCTTACCTACTCTCCTTAATGTTCTCCAAAAAGATACAGGCCTTCAATTGCACCAGTGCATAATCCAGTGGTGTTCTTTTTATTTACAGACTAAGTACGGAGTAGTGAAATGTAGATAAACAATAATCTGCCCAACTCACAGATACTGTTTGTGTGCCTCCTCTTTACCACTGCTCTCATGATTACAAAAGCTTTGTTAGATTTTATGGGGTATTTGTAAAAGTCAAGAGATTCTGGAGAATTTTACTTTTCTATTCAAGCTAAGGGAAAATATCTCAAAGCTTGCAGCCCTTTTCAGCAAAATCACGGCAAGCAGGTCCTGCCCTTTCTTAAATTGGTAACGCGACAGCTTGAGCTTATCCTCTGAGTGCCACTGTGACAGTCTGATCACCTGGGGAGAGAAGTGTCTTACAGACAGGCAGATCCCAAGCCATTTTGGTAATTATAGGTGAAAACTAACAGCTTGCCAGTGCAGATTCTTGAGTGCCCAAGGCGTGTGCTTGCAGTCGGAGCCTTCTCAGTACAACTGCTGCATTCAATGGTTCTGCAGCAGCTTGTCCAGGGGGGTCCCTGGGGAGAGCATCTTGTAAATAGAATAATCAGGAGATAATAAGTGTAATGGATGGTAGTTTTGCAAGCTCCTGACCAGCTGGAGCTGAGAGACCCCATGCTAGCTAATGCAGCTACATGATTGTCAGGTGCTGGCTGAGCAGCTAACCAGGCCTTTCAGCTGCAAACCAGAGTAATGCTCCTTCTATTCAAAGGTTGTTTATAACATTCCTTGATTGCTTCTACCAATAAAATTTTCATCTTCCACCAGCCTAATCTTACCTGTTCATTGCTTTCACGAGGCAATGAAGTTCCAATCTCATTATGGAACAGCGAAGCACTTACTGTCAACCTTAATATCACCAGCATTGACATCAGGCTGTCAATTTTCTGTTCATATAGGAGTAAAAGTGGCAGCCCATTGGTAGGAGAATAACTGTTTCTTCAACAGAACTTTTCCTGAACTTAAGCATCAGTGTTAAAAGAGAGGGTGTAAAGTGTAGTTTAGGTAAATTGTAGACACCTATGTCAGAATGCATGGAGAATGCCACTCCCTTTCCTGTTTACACCCTGAAGGTGTTTGAATTCCTTAGGGGTCATGAGGCTTGACTCTGGCACTTACTAATGCCTAAATCTCTGGAAAAACACAGAATTGTCATTAAAAGGACTAGGAAACCACCTATGACCAAATGGGATTTCCAGTCAGTCATTTCCCTTAGCAAGTCTCCTGAAAGTCATGAACAACTTGATTGGAACCAGGAGGACTAATTTCACAAAATTAGAAATGTGTGATCCTTCCCTTTTAAAATTCAGGCGGGGAAAGTCTTTCTCTTCCTCCCAAACACAGTAGCTGTTGGGAAGCAGAATTGACCAAAAGCACAAGAGGTTTTCTGCCTGAAGGAAGAGAGCCTAGCACTGCTGATCTGGGCTGCACGTCCCAGCCACCAATGCATAGCCCTGACCTTGGGCTCTGAACTGGAGGGAGCAAGATGAAGCCTGGTGTTAGGACATAGTTACTTGAGTTTTACTTCTTCTCCTTTGCCTTAACTATCACTGTTTAGAGTGAGTATTCTTCCCAGAGGTACAGTGGGAATTTGAATTAGCATGGAAACTATCTTCCCTAATTAAAAAAAAAAAAATTCTCGATGTTGTTCTAACAGTAATGTGTCCAAAACTCAGCTATTTGATGAGTTAACAAAGCTGACATGACTGCATCACACAGCACCAAACCCAGGCTTCTGTTAAAACTAGTGAATTTCTAACCATTTTGTTTGCCAAGATAATCTTCCCACAGTCTAACTAACATAACATTGTCTGAGTCTGCAGGCAGCCTTATGAAAAAAGGGTGAACTTTTCCAGACCATTCATCTCAGTGAAATACCAACCTCGCGCTCACTGGTGTTCCTCAATGCCAGTGCCACTTGAATTGCTGAGTGTTTTGTCTGAAGGTTTGGAAGGGCATGCAGGCTAGGAAAGCACAGGAAAGAAGACCAATGCCATGGAAAGGAAGAAGGCATTAGCCATCCTCTGCATGTGGTTGATGGATTAAACCCCTCTGGTGACAGCAGAACAAATGGGAGCTGGAGCTCTGACCGGCTCACCCATAGCAACCTCTCCTGAGAGCAGACCTTTCACATATTCCACTGCTGTTATAGATAGAAATCTTTCCCCAATACCGTCTGAGATTGTCCCTCCTTCAAAATGGGCTGGCTGCCTCTTGTCCTTCTGCCTCGTCCGACCCTTTCTGCTGCTGTAATTTGAGCCATCACAGAGAGCAGTGTGAGTGAGTATTGTGAATACCGTGAGTGCTATTAACCAGAGGTGTTGGTAGTGACACCCCAGCAGCTCCCTGGAGGGTCAAGTCTTCTGTCTTCCCTGTATCCAAAGAGCAGTGTGTGTTTGCCCATGTCTCCATCACAGTGGTTCCTTCCCTGCTAGGGTTTTTCTGCAGAAAACCTCCACTTCCCTGCTCTGGGTTTTACCTCACCTTTTCCCAGAAGATTTTCAATACACTGCAGTCAGACACTCTATGTCACTTGAATGGGACTCTGCTTTTAGTTACCCTTTTTTTTTTCCTAAGCTGTTCTCTTGGTCTATACCCAGAATTGTAAAAGTGGCCACTTATGGGGGCTAGGACTCCTGAAATATCTCTTCTCTAATTATTCGGGTGTGAATATTGTAGCTTTGTGTGCTCCAGCTTTGGTACCTTTGTTCCCGATGCATGACGGAGAAAAATTCAAGGCTGTGCTGTAAAATGTTTGTCTTTCTTCTTTTAAGGCTAACAACCAAACCCCAAGATTTTTTCCTGCTCTCTCTCTGTGCTGTAGGTTTTTCACAGCTCTCCACTGAAGAACTCCTTCAGAGACACTAAAATAAGCCCCTGCTTCCCTGGAGAAGAGATGGTTAAAAAGGCACAGGACTGTGAGGGGGAGATGGGGCTGTGGAGCTGAGCAAGGCTGAGTCAAGACAGAAAAAGGCAGCATCGGCTGAAGTCAAGGAGAGGTAAGGGCCTGGAGGGATAAGGGAGGGAGAGCTGACGGAGCCTGTCCTTCATTGATTGAATAAATAACCCACATGGCAATAACAATAAATAATTTTATGAGGAGCTAGATAAGCTTTTAAGGGGAAAAATGGTAGGGGGTGTAACTGCAAATTGAGGAGGAAAGCAGCTGAGATGGGTTTCCCTGTTGCCGTCTGTCCTCTATTTGGCAGCAGCTCATTTGTGAAAAAAGCAATCAAGAGTAGTTTATGATGCTAAGACATTTCAGTGACTTATACTCAGTGAAAATCCTTGATGTTTCTCCTTTAGCTAGGTTTTGCTGCTCAGAGTTGAAAGCATTTCTCTGTCCTAAATCCTATTTTGTTAAACCTGGCAATGAGTAAAATCACAAGTTCCTTAGGAAAATCCCCTGGGCTTGAAAGGGGATGTGTTCATTACCCTTGTAATTAGCAGGAAAACTTCATCTTGACAGGGCACTCAGTCCCCTCTGGTTCCCTTCCTCACAGCTCCTTAATCACCAGGTGCCATTCAGATTGTAGATTGCCACTATTTAATACATATTGTTGAAAACTCTGATTATGTTTCAGTGTGAAACGCTTAAAGAGCTGGGCCTTAAATATTTCCATCAACCTGTGTCTCTTCCACCCCCAGGACTCCACTTCCCGCAATACAGCTAATCCCTCAAAATGCAGTTTTGGTTTTTGCTCTCTGTGGAGCATGCAAAGGAAATGTTACCTTGGGAACAAGGTTAAATGATAGGCTTACGGACCTACTCTCTTATTTCCCCTTTATTTTATGATGGAAATGCAAGATGTTGTGAATGGTTCATCATAACATATGCCAGCAGAAGCATGCCAAAAATAGCAGTCTGAAGCAGCACACGGCATGTAACGCTTGCATACTTCTCCGAGAGTTAGGGAGATCATTGGAACAACACATGTCAGATGCTATTACTGTCATATTGCTGGGGCCATCTGTTAGAGGCCAAGATCAAGACCTGCTGCTTTCCTGGGAACAGCAGCTCCACAAAGGACTGTGGCAAATTAAACTAAATCTGCTCAGGCCCAGGGAGTTCATCTAAGGGATTTTCTTGTTTTGTTTCAAGATTTCATCAGGGATAAACCCAACCGTATATTTTGGATATTGCTCCAGGGGAACTCTGAGGAAAGGCTTTTTAATTCTTTTTTGTTTGCTATGGGTTGGGTTTTTTTTTTTTTTTTTGAGGGACTAAATTGCAGGTCCAAGAGAAGGACTGAATTGTCAGGACAGGATGTGCACATTTGCACTCACAGCTGTGCTTCTTGGGAAAACATGTTCATAACTAACGTTCATACAAATGTGCACATGAAATTCTTTGCAGCTAGTGAACACTAATTTGACAGCAACCTGGAGTTGAATATGACAACTGATTTATGCAGTTGACTACACAGACACAAATTTTTAAAGCAGAGCAAAATTTTGAGGTTCCAAATGGAATTTGGATGCCAGTTCCTCCTAGTGATCTTCAAAATCTCAGCTGGGATACCTGTAAGTGTGTCTATTAGATGTCAGATGAAGTTCTATGTAATTTGGATCCACAGGGAATTTTGTTACTGGTAGCAGTAGGCTGGATTTCACACGTACACTTACTATATCAATATAGCTACTCACACACACCATATATCTATTCATATACATATGGATAGATGTTTTCAATAGTATTAGCATAATGGCACAGCTTTTTGTTCAACTGCATTCATAGAAATTTACGTAATGGGCATATGTTTTACTGACGTGTTTTATAACAGTTTTAAACAACATCCTTGCTGACACCAGAACACTAAACAATTAAATGTATTGATGTGGAAGATGGGAAGTCTCTGTTATGAAGACAGACGTGGTTCAAATGCCATGAAGTGGGAGTAGTTTGCAAATGTAGAAAAATGACATCACAGATCTGGAATATTTTTGTGGAGGTTTTGTTTTGCTGTATGTTGGTGAAAGACTTGGACCCAGCTCCTACCCATTCTGCATTTTCCACTTAGTAGAGAAACTTGCACCACAAAAAGCCTCCAATGCTTTGCTTTAACTCTGCTGCAGAAAGAGGTGCTGTTTTGAAATTGCAGGGTCTGCTACACAGCAAAAGTATACTTTTCCTGTGGACTCAGGATACTTATAGTGAGTGCCTCATTCTGCTTCTGGAGGAGCCCAGCACAACGGGGTGCAATGGCAGGAGAGACCTTTCCCGAGTGGAGAAGGCTCAAATCTGGTACTAAATAAGGAGAGAGCAATGGGGACTCTGCAGGGCAGGAGGGAGATGCATGGGGAAGAGAGAGGACTTCTGGGGATTCCCGGCTGGCAGCACCTTGCCATTCTGCTTGCTGGCTATTTCCATACTTTCCCAATGACCGTTCCATGTAAAATCTGTGGATGGTCCTTAGAGTTGGGGTAGGATCCAAGTCTCCATTTTCAGGAAGGCACTTTCACTGCCAAGACAGATTTGAAGTTTATTAACTGCACCTTCAGAACCTTTTGCTTGTGGAGGTCAGACTCTGGGGAGAGGACAATAACTTTATGCTCACAGCAATTTTATAATCTACTGCTGTTCCGTCCTCTGGGTCTCTTGCAGGAAACTGGTGTCAGAAAGATGCTGCTGCAGCTTTTGCCAGCGAGGAGTAATGATCCCAACTGCAGCACCCTCTGCACACATATCACTTGTCTGGGGATGCTAATGGTACAAACTGATTATGCAGTGCAAAAGTACCTAACAACCTTCTATTTATTTCCTTTGCAGCAGAAATTCCCCAAGTAGGTCTCTGTCAGTCCTCCCAACCATTTCTACTCATTGCATTGTTCAATCAGAAGTGTTAAAAATACATTTTTAGAAGCCTTGTTTGATTGAAATTCACTGTGTCCAAATTAATTTGGATGAGTTGGAAAACCCTTAGTTCCTTGGTGGAGGGTAGTAAGGTGGAACTGAAAGATGGCATGGCAGTTTTGGACCCAAGCAAAGGGCATGTTTGCAAACCACAGGTACTGTGGAGGTATTTGTCACCCTTGAGAAATGCTAGCCTAAAAGAGAAGCTTTCATAATATGAAATAACCTCCCTTTCTCTCCCTCTCTGGGTTTGATCTTAGTATTATTTGGGGTAGAAGCAATTTTCTGATTTGGAAATTTGTACCAAATGACAAGCTCCCAGGACAGGGCATTTCAGCTCACTGAGACTGATGTTCTTGTCACTTTTACTGCCACCTCCAGCACAAATGGGCAGCAATGCCAATTTCCCTGAGCAGCTGCTGGCATCTGCCACCAAAAGGGACTCTGGGGGAATCCACCAGCAGACTGATGCCAGCTGTGGGACCACACAGCTTCCAGCATCTCCAGTCTGAGGCAGGTGTGCCAGTAGTCAGGATGACTGATCTCAGAGGACTGTCTTGGATTAAGCAAAAGCTGGAAGTGTATTGTATGGCGCATTTTGGGCTGCAGAGGGTGGTATTTTTTTATTACTGCGTGTTTTGACGTGTTCAAACAATTCTGAAGATTTCCCACAATCTAAGTGCTCACGTTACCTCTTTGCTGGCTCTTCAGAGCATTCTCCAATTTCATTTAATATCAAGCCTGCATGTGCCCAGAAAAGCTCTCAAAAATTGTTCCACTTTTAAATTCATGGAAAAAGAACAGTCAATTCTTAAATGATCTGACCAGCACAGAGGCAATTTCTATATATTTCACAGTATAAGTGGTAACAGTGAACTTTCATAAATGAAACCCTAAACCACCCCAAACTGTGCATTCCTGTGAATGAATTCCAGCACAAAAACTGCCTGCATGTAGACTGCAGGAGTTCAGCCACAAGATGGGTTAACATGAAGGCTGTGCCTAATCTCAGTCGTAACAACACAGAGAGAGGGTATTTCCAGTCCCACTGCTAGACACTAAGTCATTCCCTGCTGCAAGTGGTTTGTTCAGTCCCAGCAGAGAAAGAGGCAGCTCCACCATAGGGGCTAGCCAATTATGTGTAATTTTTCAGGAAAAGCTGTAAAAATATTTTCCTTCATGAGCCTGAGTTTGAGCTGTGTATCTCTACTGACACAGTATTTTTGTTCTGCATGGCTTTTTTGGTGTTTCGTGATGTGACAGGTTTCAAGTATTTAGTAATTTTAAGATTAAAATGTGCAATGTAAAGGTGGCAGAAGGATGATGTGTTTGTTTGCTGCTTTCTTGCTTGATTTTCCTTAGGTTAGAAGAGGGCAGAAGAATTCAGCTAAACCAAAGCTAAAATGTGTTTTTTCAATATTGAGGAAATACAGACTTACTTGTTTACACTTGGAATATTCTTTAATGAAGGCAACCCTTGGAGTAATAGTGTATATGGGGGAGGCTGAGGCTGGAGCTATTTCTCCTAAGGGAATAGTGAATTAATATGTGTTCCTCTCTTTTCCTCTAATTTCTTTCTGCTGGTAGGAAAATTATATCCATACTGTAGCTTCAATCCATGTCATTTAATATCCTAGACTGGTTCCCCCTTGGGATGTAGGGGAAGTGGGAAGAAGGAGTGTATTTAGAAAAGGAGATAGTTTGTCAAGATTCTAAGAGCATTTTGGTCAAAACAAGACCCCTGAAATGGATTCAATAGAGATTTTTTAAAAAAAACGTTTTCTAGCAATTCTGCACTGCTTTTGCTGCATCCTATGGTTTCTGGATTCGGAGACTGAAAAAATTACAGTTTGCCTTACCAAGGCACAGTATTGTTAGAAATGAGGAGTGCCAAATAGCTTGTCCCTGCTGATGGCTGTCAGTGGGTCCCCAGGGAGAGAGTAAGAGAACCTGGCCCAACTCCTAGGGAGCCTTGCCAGCACCCCTCTTCCTCTGCCAATGTGGACACCCTACCGAGGAGCTTCTTGTGCCTTTGGAAATGTGCTGCTGTGCTTCCCCCTTGAAGGGCAGCACCCAGGGCAGAGGCAGATATTGAGCCCCTTTTTTGGGCTGAATTTTGCCTGGTTTATTTCAGAAGAGGTGGTTGCCACTGTGCCAAATGCCTGTTCCTAGAAAGCACACAGTCACAAGTAACACACTCTCACATTACTGGGGGGAAGCCATTTATTAATTTTATCTGCTTTTTCCCCTGGGGAAGTAGTCCAAAGCCTTAAGTATCATTAGGAAAAGCAAGAGGAATACTGACAGTTCTTGTTTTGCAAATTGTCACATGAACCCATTTCCCACCGTTGCTGGTAATGTCTTTCATTATGCCTTTAATGAAATTATATTGACATATTTATGGTCTAATAAAAGAAAAAAAAGATACCCTGGAAAAGAAATTTTCAGAAGCTGAAATGCTTTAATAATGGTTTCATAAATTATTTTGATTTTTTTAAAGTCATAAACTTTGGCAAAATGAGCATCATATTATTCAAAACCGCTAATGAAATGGTCTCTGGACTGTGCCATTTAAATCCTCTAAGATGTATTTTCTCCTGCCTCTCCTTTAAATTCAATGTCCTTCATTTTTAACATCAATGGGAAGCTGGCTACACTGCATTGTATCTTCTTCCCACCCAGACAATTTATCCTCTATTATATTTTTCCTACTGTCTTATCACTGGGAAAACAGCACTTTGACACACCATTTTATGATTTACGATTTATACTTTTACATACCCACCTGATCCAGTTTTATGTCCTCAGTTGTTGAGTTCAGCTTGAGTTAAAGTAGGAACTTTAGCATCTGTTTTGGAATTGTTAGGGATTAGCCAGAAAATTTTGCAATGATTCTGATGAGCATCTGTCAGGTTTTTTGTGGGGCAGTGATGAGAGCTTCCATATAGATTGTCATGTCTGGTGGATCTAGATCTGGACTCTTTCTAAACCTGGGATCCAATCTGTTAATTGTACTCATTTGCATGAGTGCAGTTCTGGTTTCAGTAATAGATGATGTATAATTTTTTTTAGTATTTTTTGCCTTTGTAAACTCATAAAATGAGTCTGACCGAGCGCTTTGTATGTTCGTTTCATTTATATGAGTCAGCCAATTGCTGTATCCAGCTCAATTAACATCTGAATTGGCTTTTATGAAAAAAAAGAGGCTATTGCTTCTATCCCAGAGGTCACAGCAGACTAAGAAAATAAAGGTCATGTTATATCTGGAATTCAGGATGTACAGATGTTATAAAAAGATAAAATCTGAAATCCAGAAGGAAAAGGAAGACTTATTTGCAGCTATGCTATGTATATGTAAATGGTAACAGATGATTTACTGGTAGTATCTTTTTTTTTTTTTTTTTTTTAACAAAGAAATGTCATAAAAATAGGCAAAAGAAGAAAACCAAAATGGACCAATGAATAACAATACATACTCAATCTCTCTTAAATATGCAACTGGGGGAATATATGGTAGTTTCTTAAGATATGGACAGTAAATATATAGAGCCTTAGTGGCAAATCTGCCTTCTTGGAACAGTAGTTCCTATATCACAGATGAAAATAAGGATATATGCATCAAAAATAAAGAAGAGAAACAATACATATACCCCTGAGACCTCTGTATAATTCAAATCAGTTTTCTGCAAGAGAGTTAGAAAATACTTCATGCATTCAGGGAATACGGCTTTCCATCAGAGAAATAAAAGAGATATATCTAGAATGTAGCAGCATTGGTCTCATATTTCCTTTCTCTGGAGTCTACTCTGATGTCATCTCATAGTAGCCATACTTTTTCATTTGAAACTCACCATTGTTAGCTCAGATGCAGGGGCAAGAAACGTTTCAGAGGCAGAACTCTTGGCACAATTTTTGCTCATGTTGTAATTTCATCCTGTTTCACATTTTCAGTCTGCTTCTCTGCCTGCTGTGACTTCTGGCTGAGCAACTGCAGAGGTCACCATGTTTGAGACACATCAAGTGCTGAGCTAATATATAATCTCATCCTCCTTGAGGTTGTGGGGGACATGGTGGCACAGAGTACAAGGAGGTTGGCCCATTTTTTCAGCAAAGATGTGTGTGACAGCTTTCAAAGTTTTTTGAAGGGGTTGTCATTTAAAGCTGTTTGTGGGTCCTGCAGGTGTATTTGTTTATCTGCCTGTTGAGGTGCGCTTGTTCTATCTGCCTGTTGTCTACCTGCCTATTTATCATCAGCAAACTTCAGTAGTGTGGCTGCAATGGCTTATCTACTTAGATAAGTGTCATATTTAGACTGGGGTGAGTTGTGATTTCATTTGATCTTCTGAGAAGCTCTGTCTCTCTCTGTCCCTTCAGCAGGACTGCAGACAGAGAGCTAGGTCACCTGTGACCTCTTCTGTGATCTAGCTGCTGCAGACAGACAAGCAGGGTGCATAATTTTACATGAGAATTAAGGCTGCAGCAGCACATTTCTTAACAAAACCACAAATCATGAAGTGCAAAAAAATCCTAAACAGAGATAGCATTCAGGGGTCTTGCTGGAGGCATCACCAAACATTAGCCAAGTGCAGCTCTGCAGCTCAGTTATACCATCATGCCAATGGCCTTTAGTGCAGCAATAATGCCCTACTAGTCAAGAAATAGAAGATCTAAAGGCTATGTATTTGCTTACATGCTGATACATTGAATCTAAAAATCATAAATTTTGCCATGAAAAAATAAAAGCAAATCAAGATGATCTCTTGATATCCTACTTTACCTGACTTCATGCTTCTAGTATGTTTTATTAAAATATGTCCCAGTTTTTAGACCAAGGGATGATTCACTGTTAACTGAAACCACATACAAACTCATACTGAAATCTACCCATTCCCTGTTTCTTGATTATACTCATAATATACACAGCACTTCAGTAAACATAGTCTTTAGGCATCCAGGTGGGATGTTCTGTTCAGTCTCACAAAAGGCAACTGTAGCTGAGATGGAGTAAATGAGTTCTCTAAGGTCACATGTGGTGTTTCAATAGGAGCATGAGCAGTGAATTTCTTTGGTAGGTCATTAGATACTGTAATTGCCAGCAACCAACAAGAACAGCGTATGAGGATGTTTGTGGCACACAGTACATGTGTGTGTTTGAACACTAGATTGCAGCATGATAGCCCAATGCATTTGTGGGCATCATTAATGATTTTCCAGGGATCATAAGAATACTGGAGCAGACTTACAGTCCTGTGTCTTGTCTTCTGTGCCTTAAAAGCAGGTGAAGCAATTCTGCAGCAGACAAGTGTAGGACATCTCTTCTTCGTGGTATCTCATCCAAGTCTCAAATAAAGATCACGATGGTCTTAAAACAATGCCCTTCCATACTCATAGAGAAACAAGTTTTGAACTGTGATATATGCTTAGCCTCAATTACAGGATGAGGTGCTGAATTTCCCTAGCCTTTATTTTATAAAATGTCTTCCGTTTCTTGTGACACAGAAATACCTAAACATAAACCAAAACACAAATGTAATTTAGCAGCATGCGTTAGAAGCCCATATAAACTCGGTAGGTCAGTTTTCACCTCTGAAAGGGCTGGAATTGATTTTTTTTTGTCAGAATGGTATAAATGTTCTTAGAGATGTTCTAAGGATGATTTTAAATGAGGGATTCATAAACTAACAAACTTCGTAATGCATGTGCACAAAAATGTACTCAGTATGTAGTGTATTTCTTACTAATTTAACTTACTAACAGAGTGGCTGCTCTATGTCTTCAGGAAAAACCTTCAGAAGTTTGAACTTAGCTGTTAGCCAAAATTTTAGTGCAAAATTTAGAACTGACCTATTCTAATGTCTACTAAATTCTGTATTGTTTATTACTTTGTCTAAATAATTACTGACCTGGTAGTCCATTTTAATGGTGAGGTTAATGTGTCTCAGGCTCTGTTAAAAGACAGTATACTTTTCATTTAATGTGAAACTTCAATAGTAACATTCCCTGTTTTTTTTCAGGATTGATCATTATGTTGGAGAAAAAGAAGTATCTTTTTCTTGCATGCTATTTAGTTTTAAGAGATGAAGAGAGAACAAACACACACAAAAAGTTTTTTTTTCTTGTACAGAAGTAAATAGCAACCATTTGATGAATCATTGCTGCAAGTGTAGCAATTAAATTTCACTCCTCAGTTTGTTTTGAATAAAAATCTTGCATAGTTCCTTACTAGTGTTTCCTGTATAGCTTTGTCTTTTGTAGGAAATCATGGAGAATTGGAAATGCAGGCTTGTTTGTTCTCCTGGTTTGTAAGAGAGGAATTGTACTGTGAGGCAGTTTGGGAAAGAAGAGTCTCTGTGCAAGGAAGCCAAATTTGAATCCATGCCTGACTCTCTAACATCACCTTTATTCTTCATTATCCACCACAGAAGGTGAAGTGTCCTTGTGTTTGTTAAATCATTGGTCTCAGTCTTACCGTTGCTGTTCAGGGTCTGCAGCCATGGCATTGCAGCTGTCTGTGAAGCTGAATTCAAAACACCCTCACTCTGGCTCAGAAAGGAAATGAAAGGCTTGGGTCAACTGATGACAACATTAGGAACAAGAATTTAACTGGCTGCTTGAGGGTAAAGGAGTTTGCATTTGCTTATTGATCCCTGATCTCCTCAGGCTGAGCCACATCTCATTGTGACGGCTAAACTTTACTATGGATCTGAATTGATGTAGCTAATGGAGCTGGACCTCATACCTCTGACCTTTCCTGGTCCTCCCTGTCAGACTGGGCTGGGTATTCTCCAAACTGCACCTGGGGCTGCCTTTGCCAAAATCCATGAGCACTGGCTTATTGCATGGATCCTTTTTGGGTGTTTTTGCTTTAGAGCCTACTGCTTACATTTACAGCCCTGACACTACAAGTGTGAATTCTCAAATAACAAACAGTTTTATTTACCTGTAGACTTAGTATGCTGTGGCATCTGTAAATATCTGCTTTCCCCCGCTAGTCCAGAATAACACTGTTAATGTATAAAGGTCAGCTAAGGGCAGGAAACACCGAAACTCCCTACTCACATTATGAGATCTCTCCTGGTTTTGTTGTTGTTTTAGTGGAAGATGTAGTTTCTTCTAGAGGAGTGCCTGCTCCTCACAACTCCTCTAAAAATCTCCCCGTGGTTTTCTATGTGATAAGTTGCCTCTAAGATAATTTCATGAGTGAAGCTGGTGCAGTATTTTAGATGTGTTCCTGCAGAGAGTGGGACTGTTGCAGGAGGGGGGTTGCCTGGATCTGCTGTCTAATAACTCTTCATCTATGATAGAACTTAGCATAGCTACAACAGGATGAATAAATTGTTCTCAGTCACCTACCAGTGGAAATTTCTCTTCACAGCATCACTTTAAAAAGGAAGCAGTTCCCCTAAAATGTTAAATTGATGTTCCAGCTGAGAAAAATAACAGTAACTTTTGAAAGAGAATTTGATTTTTATACTCTTCTAGTTTAATAGTCGGTAGCCTTAGGTATCTGCAAATATATCCTGAATACATAATCAGCCTATGCTGAAACCTGCACAAGTTTCATATCTCTCTTGTAAATACAATTCCTACAAAGGCTGGTTGTACTACTGCAATGCACTGAATCACTGAATGAACTTACAGAGTGCTCTGAAACCCTTTAAAGTGTAGTGCTTTCAAGTAAACAACATTCTCCAGTTTTGTAATGTCATGTGGATAAATGCCCCTTTTACTAACTGTGAGGGGACTACATAGCTCTGTTGTTGTAAAAGTTTGATTTTCCATTTCTTGGGACTGGAAAATAGAATAGAGACTTGTCGTAGCCTTCTGGCAGAATTGACAAATCATTAATTCCATTGATTTCCACTGTAGTGAAATTTATCAAACTGAAGTCCATTTGTATTAGCAAAAAAGGTTACATGTCATGGCTTTGAAAGCTCTCTTTTCCTGCTCTTGCTTTTATACTTTCACCTTTATTTATCTGTTCTTTTTAAAGCACTGCTCCATACTGTTGTGTGCTTAGAAGCTTCAAAGATTATCAGGGAGAATCTCCTGTTGAGTCATGAGGTGCATAAAGGACCCCTTGGCTCTCTGAACTCCTTCTCAGAGAGGAGTCTAGGTGTGGCAGGATCCAATCCTAGTGCCAGACTTGGTCAACAGTTTGTGTTTAAAGGGTTATATAGGTGTAATTGAGTCTTTATGTGACTTTGTCATGCAGGATTAAGGATGGGAAACCAATGAATTATTTATTTAAATTGATGGTAATAATGATTAGACTAAAAGGCTTCAATCTGAATTAGTTAGTATACAGTATAGATAGTAATAGCTACAAGTATAGTGAACTATTTATCAAATCAATAATTTCCAAGCTAGTGAAATAATTTTAAATAGAGATTGATGTTACCACTACCAATGACTGGCCAAATATCTTTCACTCAGCCTCGAGGTATAACCTTGAGGGGCATCCCCTCTCAAGGGAGGAATCTCCACACATGCTCCAAGAAGGAGTATGCTAGAAATCCCTGCTGTTTAGAAGTGGGACTGTGCTTTTATAGTATGAAATGATTGACTGTCAGTCATATGTTTCTAGGCCAGCTGTATCAGCTCAGCAGCCTTTAGCTCAGCAGCTTTAGATAACTTATCAGTACTATCACTTGTTGGTTCCTTTATCAGGAACATTTTCTGCCACATCCTCACTAGTGAAAGTTCCTGTCAGGATACATTGTTTTTCACATTCTCATAGTGTTTAACTTTAGGATTGCTGTCAGTCTGGTCTCAGCATTCTTCAACAACAAAAGCAGCATGACCTCCCTTCTACATCCACTGATGCAAATAGGGTAAAGTTTGAGCTATTTTACCCTCACTCAGACAGAGGAGCCTGCTTCATGTATCTTGTAAAGAACCTAGAGTGGTAGACTATGAAGCCTTCTGCTTGTTCTTGTTGTTGCACTCAATGCACTTTATGTCAAAATTGCAAATACATCGAGTCCGAATGAATGTTTGCCAGTCTTCAGAAGGATTTGAGAGGAGCAAAGGACTGCATACAGCAGACAAGACCACTTAATTTCTAACACCACCCAGCCTGCAAACTTCAGCGGTAAACAGGTCATCTGAAGGTGTTTGACTAGGGGCAAATTTCTTTTTTCTTGATTTCAGGAAGAAAACACTCCATTTCCTGCTTGATGGGCTTGTCCCATTCCAGCAGGTTTTTGGGCCTGGCTGGTTTTTTGCCTCAGCTGCAGCTGGAGTGGTGGTGGTTCACACTGCTGATAATGCTTTGCAGGGAATGCTCTGCTGCTGGGGGGATGTGCTGTGCTTCCACTGGAGATCAGCCTCTGGATTCCATGGAGTCGCACAAGAAGAGAAGGGTTAAGGGTGATCTCTGATTAAAGTTCCATTTACTGATGCTCTTCACCAATTTATATCCAAGTGCTACTTTGCTAATTAATGGCTGCTCATGAAATGCCATGTGTCAGCAATGAATCACTTATTTTTGTTGCACTTCAGTAGTATAAAGCTAATGAGCAAGGACAACTCATATAATTAAAGCCTAAAATAGCCCTGTTGGTAGGACACAATCAAGTGTTTATATCTTGCTGCAGTGTGTGGACCACAGTATATCACTTTCCTGTCTTTATCTTTGCTAGTTTTAGAAGGAAAAAAAGGAAAGTTGAAAAAATTTGGTATAGTAAATATTTTTTCAATGGTAGTGGTATGAGGAATTGAATTTAATTTTAAAAGAACTAAAATCCTGCCAGTTACCTGTATCTGGCATAACCCTAAAATAAGACTGTCTTAATTATTGCCTCTGATGGGCCTCATCAAGCTCAAATCTAATTAAAAAAAATAAACAAAAGGGAGAAACAGCCTGAATGAAATGGGGAAGGTTAGTGCAAAGTTACAGCAAAATCTGTAGTTTGTGTCTCCACAGCTGCATGTAGGTAGGAAAACTGAGAAACAGCGACAAGCCCACTCTGAATGTGTGTAGGAAGCTGTTCATGCTTTAAGCAATACCTTGAAAAATCTGCCACTGAACCAGTAAACCAGCAAATAGCATTTCTCCTGTTTGACCTGGTCAGTGCTAGCACAGCTGGGATCTTGTGTTTTCATTCATGAGAGGTAAAATCAAATCTCTGGAGAACATTTGGTCCATCCATGCATGCTGCATCCCTTTTCCCCAGTGTTATACATCACGGTCTGAACCACTGGTGTAGTCCACTAGTTTTCCTCACAGGTGGGGGAAAAAAAAAATTTCTGAGAAAACAAGTAGAATCTATTAGCCAAAGAACTCCAGGTTGGTAGTGACATGTACAAAAGACATTTGCAAAAGGTTTCTTACATGGAGCACTGGGAAAACTGCATTCCGTCTCCTCTGTCAAGGAGGAAATCAGTCTCTTGTGAACCCATTTATTCTAATGAGCATATAGGGGAAGGGGAGGAATATATGTAGTCTATATTGAAAAGATAGGGCAAAAAAGAGCCTTATGGACGGCATGGGAAGAAGAACAGACCTTTTATTTCAACATTTTGGATACAAAATATTTCAGCATTTAGGATTTTAAGTTTGTAATAGAAAACAGTTTTATGACACATTAATTCCCACAACAGGCCCTAACATCTCCCTTACACTCCCTTTTGTACACACCTATGTAGGAACTCAGGTTACTATAAAGGACCAAAAACCTTGGCCACCAGTTGTGACCACTGCTGCTGGAAAAGAGCAATAAAAGTGAGCATCTGTTTTCCTTGGAATAGGTTCTGCATAGTTTCTCAGTGTGACCAGATCCCATCTTGCTGCTGAGCAGTAAGAACAGCTACAGCTCTCCCATTAGTGCACTGGGTAAAGCCTTTGCATTGGCTTCATACAGCAGTTTAAAAAAGTCCTGTGAAATGAGGATCTTTTCTGAAATGACTTCTACAAATTCTCAGAAAGCTTTGTGAGTGCTTGAGGAAAGCTCTCGCTCTGGGGCATAAAGCACAGTGAGATTTTCATCTCTGTGTTTTCACAGGCTTGTTTAGGGAAACCACTCAACTCAGGTTGAGTGGTGAAGACCTTAATCTCCTTATTCTTTAAAACACTGCAGCCCTTCCTACTTGGACTTACTCAAGTGTTAAGCTATGAAGGCAGATGTGCTGTCTGTATCTTATTCCCTTCATGGTCCCCCTGTGATCTCCAATGACATCCTGACACTGGAGAGTTCCCCAGTGATAAATTGGAAGGCAGTTCCTCCTGTCGATGCCTGCTCTTCCACCTTTGTTTAGCTCTTTGAATGCTGTTTGTTTGCATCGTCAAGGCTGTGGATAACTGCCGTCCACCTGAGCAGTGAGATTGTGAGAGATCTTGGGTGGAATTAATTTAGATATTTTTGGTCTCTTGACTTCCCTTTTGTGTAAGTCAAGGTTCTTTATAACTGCAGAATGGAGGCAGGGATAAAAGTATGAGACTGTCAGAGCATCTGCAAAATGGGCACTTTCTGTTTTTAAAAAACATGCACTGTTGTGGAACAGAAGTGTAATATATGCCATTAACATTAGTGTCATTGAACACCCTCTAAATTGCAGAATGTTGAGAAAAAATTGATATGAAAACAAGAGAAAATGAAAACTGTAATAAGCTCTCTGCGTAAGAAGGGTAATCTGTGGTTAAATATAAAGGCTAAACTGAAACAATGTAAAGAATGAGACATATTTCCTATTTTAAATCTAAGACTGATGCTCTGTCGCTAACCCCCAAAGCTGTGACAAAAACTTAATGGTGTGAAGCAGAGACACCATGTCAGACTTCACTCTGCATCCCTGGGTCTGGATGATTTATCACTTGCAGCCATTCTGTTTGCTATTAATTAAGTACAAAAGTTATTTTAGTAAGTTAGCTTGACTCTGCTCCATCCCCTGTTGAGCTTAGTTGAAAGTGAAAACAAAAGGCCTTTATTGCAGCTGCTGTAAATTCAGGTCCCAAATGTATTTCTTTGCATTTGCGCACTCATGAAATGAAAACAAACAGCCTCAATTCTCTGCTTTAGGTGCTCCAACACTTGTCTGTAGACCTGGTTATAAGAACAGATTACTTATTAACAAATAAGCTGCATGTATTATAATATAGATACGAGAATGTCTGTGATCTGGATGGTATTATGAGAGAATTCTGTCATTTTTCCCCCCCTGACAGCAGACATATGGGCTTCTCTTTATGCTTTGGAGAACAATGAACTGTTGACTACCAAATGATGGGAGAGTGATGTTTGATGTTGAGAAGGCCCTGCTGGAAGCGCCCTCTGGGAGACAGTGCTCAACACAAAGGTATTTCTTGGAACTGAAGCTGACTGCCAGCCAGGTTCTATCTGTAGTTTTGACTGCTTTGGAAATGTCAGTAATGTCAGCCAAAATGGGATGTTTGTGAGGGAGGAAGACAGAGCATCTTGCTGAGCTATGGCAATAATGAACCTTAGGCTGACTACCTACTAGCACAGATTTCAGAGAATGCACCTTGACACAACTTTCCTGGTAACACATCCCTGCTCTGCTGGGAATTCAGATAGACACGTACCTCTAGCAAGGAGCTTTTTTCTTCTTCGGCTCTGTTTAGCATTATTTCCTGTTCTTCTTGTTAGGTCAGAAGAGGCTTGGTTACCTTCTGGTTTATTCCTTTTTTCTTCTACCCGCAGAGTATTAGAACATTCCCCCATTTTCTTTTTCTTAATGTCAGGTAGAAGGAATGAAAGATAAATCCCAATAAAGGGTCTCTGGGCAATTGGATGTCTTGCAATTTGGAATATGCTGAAATACAAGATAAAAAACTGATGACTGATGTGGCTTTTTTTTCTCCAGTCAGCTGCTTATAAGGTAAATGCTTCCTTCTTTCTTGTACAGTGATGATAAATTGAGAACAAGATGTGTTTGGGTAATGCAGGTGATCAGACACTATTCAACCATAGGATGTGGAGGATTTTGTCCCTTCCGATGTCTGAAAGTCTCACCAAGCCCTCCTGTTAGAGATCCCCTGCATGAGTGGAGATGTGCACTGTGGATGAGCTGAGGAGGGATGCCAGGGGCATAAGAGATGGTGGGAGTTAGAAACCACAAGCGGCTTCCAGTCCTTGTGTCTGGGCCACAAATGTACATCTTGTATCTGTTCTTTCCTATGAGGTTCTCAAGGGTTCTGCTGCAGCCCTGCTCCAGCGTAGTGATGGTACGCAAAGGAGAAATCTAGTTTTTATTGAGGATAGAGATTTAAGGATTCCCATCTAATTCCATGCTGAATGGCTGTTTGGCAGATTCTTATGCTGAAGTTCTGAGGAGCTAGTCCATGCAAGGTGCTTTGACTAACCACTTTGCTCCTCAAGTCACCCCTAAAATTTGAATTATCCAGACAATCCTTCAACTCCCAGTTCAGCTCATTAAGAAGTGTGGGTCCCTGGGAAGAGCGAACACAGCACAGGATACCTTGCATGCAGGGCTATCTTTTGTATGCTGATTTTAACAGCTTTCTGAAAAAGAGGTTCAATTACAGTTTGCCTTGGAAGAGGCTTTTTTTCTGAGCTGCCGAACCCTCCCTAGCGCTGTTTACAGGCCAGTGCCTGCCAGGCTTTGATGTTTGCTGGAGGAGGTCCAGGCCATGGGCAAGGCACCAGCTCCTGCTGGAGGGGCCAAGCAGCGGACGTGCCGTGAGTGTGAAGAAGCACCTGGGGGCTTCAGAAAGACTGAACCCCATCTAGAGAGATAATCTTAATGTCTTAGAGAGTTTCCCAGGGCCAGAATTGCTTGCTTTAATGAAAGTAAGAATTTTAGCTGGTTGAAATGAGGATACATGATGGGAGAAATTTAGTCTTGATGGAATATTATTATAAACATTTTATTACTACTTTTTGCACTGAAGTGGCTCATTGTGTCTCAAGAGAACCATCATTAGACATTTTGACATACTTTTTATTCAATTCAGAAATTAACAGAGTGGTTTTAATGAAGTTCAAGTAAACACAGTATGAAAACTGTGATACAAAACAATTATTTTGTTCAAAAGTCAGGAAGAAAATCAAGCAAAAGTATATCTGAAGATTGCAAAGATAATTTCAAAGAAAATAGAAAGATGAATGAGCACAGCTATCATTCACCTGAATATAATGAAATGTGTTTTACGACGTTTGGCTGTAATCACAATTAGCAATACTCAGGGCTATTTGCTTGGCTATGTGTGCAAATCGGAATGTGTGTGTATGGGAGAGTAATAGCAGCTGTACAAATTAATTTCTTGTGAAGAGCTGATTGCTCCACCTGTTACAGTCTGTCTACATCCTATATTCCCATCAAGTGTTGCCGATTAGTTCACAGAATGTAATTGAAGAATGAAAATAGAGAGCAAAATGTCTGATTTATAGTCTGAATTGGTTATGCCCAGTGATTTTTTTAATAGTGGTTCAAATATTCTGTTATTAAATTGATTAAATAATTAAATGCTGCCATAAACATGTCAGATGGTATTGCACATCAATTTTCTACTGCTGAGTGGGACTCTCATTTACTTCCCAGTATAGTGAGCATTACTAAAGTTGGTGCTAATCTTGGACAAGACTGCTAAAGAACACTAAGGAAAGAAGGGAGGGATGAAAATACCCTCTGTAAAAACTTGTCAATGTAAAACACAGCATGGGCAGATCATGCTGTTTGGATGTGCTTTATTTTTGTTAAATAAAAGGGTTTTCTTTGCTGAGATGAGGATAGCTGAAAGAATAACTGATTCTAAAGGGAAAAGATTATTTCAATGATTCCTTGTTTTCTTTAAAAATAGTTTTGTGACAATACAATCACCAGACCACAAGCTGCACTGTTTATATGTTTATTCACTTGGAGAACTGAATCTTTATTTGAGGAAGCATGAAAAATTAAGGCTTAAGAAATCCCTAGATTGAAACAAAGCCACTTGCTGTAAATCACAATGTTAGTAAAACTGATAAAGTAAAAACTGTTTTTGGGGAAAATATATAAGCTGATAAAATCCAGGTGGACCTGCGGGAAATTAGCATAGCAAACTGTTATAAATATTGTCAGCTACAGCCAGAGAAAAGGATATCCAGCTGCTGTGTCTCGCTCTGCGCTCAGAGCTGAGACACTGCAGGAGCTGTGCTCCCTTTGGAGCATCGTAGCTGAGCTCCCTTTTTCATATCTGATGGCAGCTGAACTGTATTTGTATTCATCCCTTTATTCTTTGTTTACCCTGAACTTACTTGGAGTCTATTTAAGCTGTGCTAATGGCTGTAGTATGATTTAATGAATAATCTCCCGGAGATTCACGGTCATTGTCTGGGTTTACAAATTTTTGAAGGAAGAGAAAAACCTGTACCTGCCTTTTGGATGGTTTTCTGCCATGTTATTTGGTCCACTTGCTATTCTCCACCCATGTGCAGAGGAGAGGGGTTAGCAGTTTGTATATCATGCTGTGCTGGTTTTGACTGGGGTAGAGTTGATTTTCTTCACAGTGACAAGGATGGGGCTGTGTTTTGGATTTGTGCTGAACACAGTGATGATAATACAGAGAAGCTTTTACAGAGCCAAGGCGTTTTCAGCTTTTCATACTGCCACGCTGGTGAGGAGACTGAGGGTGCCTGGGAGGTTTGGAGGAGACACAGCCAGGGCAGGTTACCCCAACTGACCAAAGGGATGTTCCAGACTGTGTGATATCATGCTCAGTGTATAAAAGGAGTGGGGGGGAAGAAGGAAGAAGCAGGGGTTGTTTGGAGTGGTGGCTTTTGTCTTCTCAAGCAACCATCACATGTGATGGGGCCCAGCTCGCCTGGAAATGGCTGAACACCCGCCTGCCCATGGGAAGTGATGAACTCATTCCTTGTTGTGCTTTGCTTGCATGCGTGGCTTTTGCTTTCCCAGTGACTAAATATTAATCTGTGTATAAAAAATGTTAAAAGGAGGTTGGGGAAGTTAAGTTCTTTGATACACTGTTGTCAAGAATTTAGCTATCTTGTCAAAAGAATATGATTCCTTCACTGATACAGATCCTCTCTCAAGAGGATGTATTTCTTGGAAAGATATACCATGGTCAACAATGTTTTCAAAACGATTTGAGAATTTTTGTCACTGTCCTTTGTTACTATTTTGGATTTTGTATATCTCAGTTTTTAAGGGCATTCTGAATGCAGTGCCTGCATATTTTGCCCCTAAGACTTTACTTCTTTTTCTCTTAATATATTCCATTAATTTAAAAGAAAATCAAGGCAGAGGCTGAAGATGTATTTTCTGTATTTGGCAAACAGCAATTTCCATGCACAGGTTTGCCTTACAGCAAATGTAAGCCTCTCATTTTTAAACATTCACATGGACCCCAAATTCCAAGAGTCCAAATCTACATCAAACCCCTGCTACAGTGCCTGCTTCCATTTTCTCATCCTTTTTCTTGTTCTGAGTATTTTTGGGATTTCAGTGTTCAGTGATTTATAACTTGCTCATAAAGGCAGGTATTCCTGATGCTGCAGTGATGGCCAGATGCCTGGACACCTCCCTACTTGCTGTCATTTTGCAGATGCAAAGCAGAGGCCTTTTTGTAACTTATCATTAATCTTGAACTGTCAGTCTCAGGTATAAAGAGTGGAAACTGCTTAGTGTGCTTCAAGTTCTCTTTTCAGATGAGTTCTGAGTTGAGTGAGTGCACACTATTCTCCGAATATGTGTCAGAGTGGATTGTATTCAAGTTCTTTTTTCACTTGCCTTTGAAGTGATTAATTAAGAACTTATGGTTCAATGTGCCACGAGAACTTGGGAATTTGACTCACTGTCTGAAAGCATGTTCTCCTGCTGAAAGGATAATAAAGGAGAAAAAATTGGCATTGTGATTTTGAGGCAAAGGTTCCTCCAGATTTATTTAGGAGAACAAGTTAAATAATATTGCAAACAAAAGCAGAAAGCTTATAAAAGGAAGAGCTTAAATACTGAAAAATAAAATTATTTTTAAGAAGTAAAGAAACTGGAGACTATGACAAGTCAGCAATGATCACTACAGAAAATATCCTTGGAATGGACATCTCCACAATTCAAATGACTAGCTTTACTCCAAGTCTTAAAAATGATAAGTGTCTATATAGCTGCAATGGTTTTTTTTGGTAGAAATTGCTGTAACTGAGAACAGGTATGATTGGTATGTGGAAGGCAACATTTGTCATTACTAAACAAATCTGTTTATATTTACATTCCTAGAAGAAGTAGCCAGCAAGGAAGGTTTCAACTTGAAACAAATCTGCAGTGTTGTAAGAAGACATGAGAGTAGCTTCTCTGAGATGCTGTCTTTTGTCTTGTAAATACACTTTGGCAATTTTATGTAGTGCATGGAGAGCCAGACATAAGTGTCTCCGTTCACTCAGCACTATTCTATCTGAGAACTGTACTTTGGTGTACATTTTATTAAATGCAAAACTGGGAAGCAGAGAAAGTTTCTAAGCCCTGTGTCACTGAACCACACAGTAAAAGCGCAATTATAAAACTATAATAAATATTTATGCGCTTAGTAAATATGAGATATTCTATGATTCTATATTGCAAAATGCACATGCATTGAATAACAAAAGACTTAATACTAAGGCATTTTCTGCTTTGTAGATTACTTTAGGCTACCACAGCCCACCTGCTTTGGAAGCAAGATTATTTTCTTTTGCTAAAAGTGAATGTTTTAAGATATTCATGTGCATGAAGAAGGAAGCACTTACTTGTATCTGACAAGGGGATGTATATGACATGGTGTATCCAGAGTCAATTTATTCATGTGGTGTATAATTGTCACTTTTTAGCAAGTGGAACCTCCTCCCCTTCTATGAACAAAAACCAAGGCTCTTTTGTACTGTTTACTAGGCTCACCCTGATTCTTATTCTGTCAAAATAAACTCTGAGATATAAACTCTATTCCTCTGCAGAAAATAAAACCCCTACAACCTTTTTTATTTTTTTGTTGTGAATGGAAATAAAAAAGGTTGAAAGATAAGTCTGGGAGCTATAATCATAGAAATGTATTAATGAAACTGTCAAATAATTCCTTTGAAGACACTTTTTAGCATGTATTTCATAAGATGAGCAATTTGTGTGATGCCAACCATCATTAATTGAAATTTCTGTGCCTCTGCTTTAATAAATTTGCTTCAGTTACTTGATCCTTTAAACTCTCCCATTAAGTGGCTGCTCTTGTTAAGGGAATGGTGTGAAGTTTGTGGTCTGTGCTGAATTCTGTCTAAAATATGGGTCCATTGACGAAAAGAGGTCCCCATCCACTTACGGTGCAAATATGCATCCTCCTTTCTGTGGAGAAGAGGGTGGAGAAAGAAGGCTGGGAAGGGTGGCTTGGGCATATATTTCCGTAGGGCTTGGTTAGTCTGCTCTCTTAATAACCTGGTCTCATTCACACAAGGACCTGAGCATTTGCTTGATTTTCATGTGAGTAAACAAGGATTTTAGGATACAAATGTGCTTTTGAGTGCAGGATCAAGCCAACAAAGATACACTAAGTATGTGATAAGCAGTGGCTTGGAAGTAGCTGACAACAGAATAAAAAATGCATCAGGATGTGCAGCATTGGCAAGAATCTTTCAACTAGAGCAGGTTGGATAAGGTTTCCTAGGGGAATAGTCCAGCCTCTTGTCATCACAGGCCAGGATATGTTTCCATCGTGTGGGCAGATTGGTCATCGCTCCCCATGTGACAGGGAGGTCCCCAAACCTCAGTCATGTAGTCTCATTACATAAGTGTTGTGTTTCCAGCCAGATGAGAGGACAGCACATAGTGCTGGCCATAGAGAGCAGCACAGAGCTGGCATCCGCCAGCCAGCCTTGATATTTTGGTTACGTGGTGAAGGTGCTTCCTTCTGGCCTTGTGGAGACATGGCATGAGGCTATGGGGAAAGAGAGCAGCAGGGCTGGCAAAACAATTCAATATTTCAAGAGAAGGGATGGGATCAAGTCTTGGGCCATATTCAGTTTTTGCAGTAAAACAGATCATTCATAAGAACTGGAGGTTGCTAACTCCAGTGCACAGTGAGATATGTGTCAGAGGCATTTTGCCTTTTCCTGTGATAAACGTAATAGGAAAACTTCACACATGGAGAAGCTTAGTTGACGTGTTCTAGATTTCTAACAACGTGGTAGTACATGGGGCGGGTAAGTTCATGTAAGTGGATGCGAGCAAATCTAATCATTAATGACATCAAAAATGTCTCGCAGATCGCACCTCCAGGTAGCCACAGGCTACAGCCAAAAGTCATTTTGTATAGAAACAGGTATCTAGATATGGGGATAAGCGAGGGCCACTCACCCCTCGCACAAAACATCTCCCTGCTTAACTGCACCTTTCCTTACCTGGCCTGTCCCAGCCTGAGCACCTAAAGGCATCTGTCTGACCCCCAGGCCAGGAGGGAAAGCAGCGGTCTCCCGGGTGGCAGTGTCATTCATCTTTTAGATATCAGCCTAGTTCCCCAGGCATGCTGTTCCTGCAGAAACACACAGGCTGTGTCCATCATCACAGCTTCTTACTGTATGCATCAGTACAGTAGGTCTTGGGGCATGATTGCTACCAAAAAAACCCCCAAAAAACAAAACCCAAAGAAAAATGGTGGCAGGGCTGTAGTCTGAGGGATCTGTCAAAACAGTGAGGCCTTAGGAGTCATTTTAGCTGTAAACGGAAGGTTTCATTGGCTGACTTGAGGGAGTCAGTTCACACTGGGTAGCAGGGCTTTTGATCTGACTCATAGGTGAATACCTAGAAAGTATGATCTCTTCTAGAAACATGTAATACATGTAATACATGTTTGTAGAACATACAATTTTACAGTAGGTATAAATCCTGTAATTGTATGTCACCTTTTTGAATGTGGGACCAGGTAAAACTTCTTGGGCATCATTTTAAATGCTATTTCTCTGAAAACCACAACTACTGTTGCAATTCTGTGCCCAGTTATGAAACTGGAGTACCTGCCATCCACAGTAATACATGTCAGAGGGAGGCAAGAGAAGGATTAGTGTTTCATGCCAACCTGATTCAGTAAATGAACTCAAGTTATCTAAACCACATGAAATCCTAGGGTAACTCATATGCTTTAAGCTAGGATGTCCAAATACCTTGCTGGGCTGATAGGCTTAGGCTTAGAGAATTCCTAAAAGAATCTGAAATAATTTCTCTTTCATATAGTGACTGCTGACATGAATTAGTTATATCTTCACCTTACACTGAGAAATAGAAGAGTCTCATCTTCAGATTTGTCATCTGCATGTTAGACAAGAAGATGACTTAAATAGCAATAGGGGTTCTCCCTGAGATAGTGAGATATCTCAAGAACAACCGCTGGTTGATGGAGGCTTCTGGTGTGCCAAAGAAATGGCAAACAGGCTCCCTGAAGAGAAAAAAAATCTATAAAACTTACCAGCATCTTGTCAAAATTAGATAGATTAAGAATTTATTTATTTCAGCTGGATTTTCACATTCAAGCCCATTCTGTTTGTTTGTCTGTTAATTCATAAGCAAATACTTTCCCCCCATACTTTTCCTTTCCACAATCTTTCTTTTTGGCTTCTCAGAAAAAAAAAAAAAAAAAAAAAAAATCATCACAGCATTTGAACTGCCCAGTGCCAAATTAAGATCCTTATGTTTTAGGGACAGAGTTCACTGGGAGGATATAAATTACTTGCCAGCAGTAGACACGACCAGTAAATAGTCACTTGCCAAGCTGCAACTTTTTGGGTATCTGATTACCAGCCCCTGAAGTGAAATCTTTAACTCCCCTGTACACTGAGCCCCATGGTGATAAATGAAGACCCCTCCACTGAAACTGAAAACCAGGCAGAGTTACTCACAGGAACTAGTTCAGAATTACTCAAGGAGAATCCATTCAAAGTTGTTTTTTCAACATCAGTCTGGAGCTCCACTTCTGAACTCAAGGTCATAGAAAGGCACCACAATTCTCAGCCTAGATTTTTCTTTCCTGGATAGTCCCTGACGCCCATTTGATCAAAGAATGGGACTAACAGCTCTCTCTTTCCTTGAAATTTGGAATTAACAGGAGACATTAGTGTAAAAGAGAAAGTCCCAGAATCAGGAGTAAAATTAATGGTGGTGTCTCCGTACTGAAGGTGCTAAGGACAGAGCTATAGCCAGACAGAGCTGTACCATCACAAAGATCCCATAACTGCCATACCCTGCTGTTCTTCCCATTGGCTCTGAGACACACCTGCATGAAAAAAGCAGCAGAACATCCACTGATAACAACATTTATTTTCCTTCTTTTTAAGTGGGAATGTCCCAGTTTCATTACATTTTGTCAACCTTCTTGAAAAACTGTTGGTTTGGACACTTGTAGCAGTTGTGGATCAAGTCACTTCTGGGTGAGGAGGTCCTAACTTGATAAGGATTTTGAAGAGGAAGATAACATGTGGCTCTTTATCTTCTGTTAGAAGTGAACAGAAGGAATAGCCCCATTTGACATTTTATTGAGCAGGTGCTGGAGGGTGCCCTTTGTATTTGCTTCCTTTTCTGTGTAGAAATAACTTCACTGGGAATTTTGCAGTCAGTTTTCAGAGGTAGAGTCTTATTCACCTACTTTTGAACACCTCTGCACTTCAACACTTCCTTTTTTCTTCTTCTAGACAATAGAGAACAGCATTTCAGAGGTTTATTTCTGTCTGTATTTACTGTACCTTTCAAATCACGTGCATCATTTGAAGCTGTTCATAGGAAATGTACTTGTATTACTTTTGGGAATTGAAGCATGGAAGGAAAGAAAATTACATGTTTATCTTTATTTGATTTCTTAATTTGAGATGCAGGGATAAGTTAATTAATTGACAAAGATTTTAGATTTATCCCATTAGAAGTTAGGGCTGGGACTGCTGAGCAGTTAACTATTTTTGACATGTCAAGAACCTGAGAAGATTGCTTTTTGTTACATATTGTTTTTTTCCTCACTTTGGGCTAAGGTGCTCTTATATTTGTTTTAGTATTTTTGCTAAGAAATAGGAATGCTAATGGTACTAAAAGGAAAGGATCTCTGCTTCCAATAGCTTACACTGAGTGATTTCTTGGCTAAGAAAGTGTAGAGGTGATTTTATAGTACAATTTTATAGTACAATTACATAGCTCTGTTTCCATGCCTTCTCAATGATGTGGAGATTCAGAGCTCTTACTAGATTCTGGTAAAAGACAGCTAAAGTTCAGAAGATAAGAATTAAAAGTAGCATTGTAAGATGCTAATAATGCAAGTAACTAATAATTAACTTTTTGTCTGGTCTGAAATTTTCAGTCTCAAAATCCAAGTCAGCCAGATAATACTTATAATAATTTGTACTTAATTCAATGTCCTCTCTGCTCTTTATGTTTGGAGGAGACATTCAGTCTTAGACAGATCACTAAGTGAAAGCATCTTTGAGATGCTCTGAGGTTTCTCTTGCTCTGACAGAATTCTCCTTGTGTCTTTGAATTTCTAATCCTCTTTCCAGGCCAGCAGGGCATTAGCTATGTGAAAAACTCAGAAGTATTTTCATATTCCATTCAGGTATCAAGTTATTTAATCAAAACCCTAAAGAGTTACATCCAGACTTAGTTTGGCTCTTTATATTTAGCATAACCTAATACTAGGGCTTTATTTCCTCTAAACTATCTGATTGAATGCTGCTGCAAATTATTCTGGTTTTAGCAATGCATTATTTCATCTTGTGCTCATGTTTCATAACTTTCAGAATAAAAAAAAAAAGAAGAATTTTTTCAGCTTATTTCCAAGACTTGCTTAGGTAAGCTTTATGACATGCCTGCACAATTTGAAACAATACATGTCTTGAGGGGGAGAAGGACATCGGTTACGTTTCATATTGCCCTAGTCACAAAGGGAATATATTGCATACCTTAATTCTTCTCTGGCACATATTGGATTACAGGGTAATTTGGCCTGGAAGGGGCCTCAGGAGGCCTCTAGTCCAACCCCATGCTCAAAAGTTCAGAACAGATTGCTCTGGACTGTACCTAGAGCCTGCACTTCAAAATCTCCTGGGAGAGAGACTGTAGATTTTCTTTGGGCAACCTGGCTCCACTGCTTGGTTGTCCTCACAGGAAACATTTCTTCTGTCTGGTTTGAACTTCTGTGGTTTCTCTTCATGTCCTTTGCCTCTCAGCCTCCAGACATGTGCTGCTGGGAGAAGCCTGGCTCCATTTCCTTGACAAGCTCCTCATTGGTGCTGGGGGCTTTTCTGTGGTGCCCTCAGAGACATTTTCTCTCCAGATGAACAAGCCCCAGTCCCTCACAGCTTATCCTCACAGGGCACATGCTCCATCCCTGTCCACCCCAGTGTCCCTGTGCTGCTTGCTCCAGTCTATCCATGCCTTTCCCGTCCTGTGGAGCCCCAGACTGGCACAGTGCTCGAGATGTGGTCCAGCGGCTGCTGAGTACAGGGAATGGTCACTTTCCTTGCTCTGCTGCCTGTGCTGCTGCCGATGGAGCCCAGGGCACTGCTGAACTTCACAGCAGCCAAGGCACTCTGCTGGCCTGGGCTGACCCACTGGTATGCCCAGGGCCTCCTGTGCAGAGCTGCTCCCCAGCCTACCTTGTTGCAAGGGTTTCTTCCTCCCAGGAGAACCACATCACATGTGTCCTTGTTGAATTTCATAAGGTTGTTGTTGGCCCATTATTTGAACTTGACCTCAAGCAGCATTGGAAATATACTGGGAATCAATTGAAAGGATACAATTGAATTCAGAGGTTGCTCTTGAATCATTCAGAACAGAAATTTAAATACATTAAAGGGAGGAAGAATGTGTAAAGGTATTCCAAAGAATTTTTGAAATACCTTGAAATACTGTGACTGAGACTTTCATCAAGTTTTGTGTGGTATTAGCATTACCTAGGTTAGCAAAAAACCTGCTGCTGTGGAAGAGCCCACAATCCCTCAATCAAGAAAAAATTCACTAGTTGCCACAGCATGGTTCCCCATATCTAGCAGCAGTCAGATACATAAAGTGCACATCAGACATCTGAGGCAATAGGAGGTGCTATATGTGTACTCACATATATATACATAGGCACAGTGGGTTAGAATAGGACTGACAAAATGTTGATGGGACGGACCTACATGTGGGTGGGAGCATATACCTAGAAAATCCCCTATTTGTAATAGCATTTCATTAAAATTGAAAAAAGAAATGGAGGCACTTACTTTAGGTCTTGAGTATAAACTAAGTTACACAGACATAAGTTCATTGTTCTACTCAATCCCTAAATTAGGCCTTTTTGAGAGTTATTTAGGCTTAAGGAAGGACATGAATATAAAGTGAAATAGCTGTTCTAATTTTTCATGTAAACAAGCTCTTATTTGATTTTTCTCTGTAATTATTCAGTAGCATGAAAATTAAGGACTATATTCCCTTTCAAAAAACTTCATTAAATATTTCGCCCAAATGACTTGATTGTATCATTTTAATGAATACAGAAAAAATTAATCAGCACAAAAAGTCATTAATTATAAAATGGCAGAAAACCACTGAAACAGACAACAATGGCTCTTTAACATGTTAAAGAACTTTTTACTCAGATTATTGCAAAGCCATCTTGCAAATTTATCATGTGGGGCAACAGATTTACCAGGAGTTCATAAAGCCCTCTCAGTGCTTTACATTTTCTCCTATGTATTTCAGTAGGAATCAGCCCTGCTAAGGCTGGTTTATTGTAGTCTATGCACATAAAAGACAGAGGAATTTACTTCAAAAAGTGGTTCCTGATCTTAGAAGCCATCTCTCTTTTCATAAACACAACTTGATCAAAACTAAAGATTTTATGAAAGGCGATATTGCACACAGAAGAAAGTCAAAGAGATTCTGAAAATGGATAGAGTTTAAAGTGGATCAGTACTATCAGCTGCTGCAATCCTTACAACTGGGGATTAAGCTATTTGTCTGCGTGGATGATGCATTTTTAGCTCTGCAAAACTCTAGACATTGAGGTTTTTTTCTTGAATGCAGTTCCTTTCTTGGTCCATTTTTCCAATAAATGGACAGCAATCAACTTCCAAAAGAGAATCTCAAACAATAGGTAATATCAAGAGCCTGAAATCTTAAATGCTCCCAGCTGCTTAGAGAAGAGAAATTGTGAAGAAGAAAATTATGAGGCTGTCAGGAAAAACATCCTGAAGAATGAAGAGGTTCAATTACGTATTGGTTTCTTGCAGAAAATGGGAAAGCAGCACTATTTTTTGTCTTAATATCTAAACCAATCAAAACATAGTAACAGCACTGTGTTGCCCAAAAAATGATGAGATGTGGTTTAGAAATTAGGAGTTAATATCTGTAGCTAAAAAATCCCACTTTACTAATCCTTAGATTTCTGGGTTTTTAAAAATTATTATTATTATTATTATTGTTACTTTTCTGCTACCAAGCTTCTTCAAGCAGATAGTCTATCAGTAGCATGCTATCTTTTCTGCATGGGTGCTGAGATTCCCTGTCAGTGGTGGCACTGCCTGGGAAGCATCAGAAGGAGGGAGATTTAGGCTGAGAGAGGCTGGAATGCTGAGAGTGCAGTGGACACTCCTGCACTTGTGTGTGACTGGAAGACCTACTGGTGGTTTCCATGGGCCATGTTTTTGGGTGGTCTAGAGTAGTTTAATTCTGAAGAATTCTGGAGCTGTGTTGATTCACACCATCTGGGTATTTGGCTAAATCATTCCCTGGCAAAGTTACAGAGCTGTAAAGATGGCAGTGCTCTTCTTCCACTGTCAGTCTTTGTGGGTTGATTCTGTATTTGCTGAAGGGGAACAATAATTGAGGCACAGATATTTGCTTGACACATAATACTCATGGCAACAATCTCTCAGGCATTTATTGTGTACACAGCTATTGAGAACAGTGACAGTTTTCCTTCACTGGATGACATAATAAAATACTACAATTAGTACAAAATGCACTCAACATTCAACATGTCGTCATCCAGTGATATTCATTGTTCCTGTGATCAAGTGGATTTTAGTGGAGAAGGATGAATTTACTTAAGTGATACATATTTGCATATGTTTTTCAATCAAAGCTGATTGATTTGAACTAACCAAAGGCAATGTGATTTTCAGGTTTTTGTTTTCCTACCAGGACCTTTGTTTTGAGGTTTCCATTAATCCCTGCAATTTATTGAGTAAATTGTTATTTATTTCATCATGGATAGGTGCATTTCCTATGACATTTCCTATGACAAACAAATGCTTGGTGTTTTGTTCCAGTGGTATGTCATTGAAAGGAAACAATGACTCGTCTCTGCATACTTGAATGGCTTTAGGATCACAAGAATAGGAAGCAAGGTCATCCTTCTTGCAGAAGAAGGTTATACTAGCATGATGACATTCAGGGGAACAAGGTTGCTTCTCTAATTTTGTTATAGTCAAGTGCTGTGACGGTGCAGTGGTATCTAATGGAGTGAATAGTAAGAAGAGGACAGTGTTTTTGCTATGGAGACAGAAATGGTAAAAAGAACTCCCAAAGGATCAGTGGGGGAGATAATGACACACAAGACCCTGGTAACTCTTCCCTGTTACTGCCTAGCAGAATATTTGGTGGGCTTCAATTGCTTAATTTACTATCAGACACTTGCCATAAAGCATTCAATTACCACATAAGTCTTCTGATAGATAGATAGCTATAGAACAAATGCATGCAGACCTTTATCAGCATGAGCTTGGAGTGCTTGTCGAGGCATATCCTCATCAGACATTAAACCCAAGTGAGAACTCAACTCTGGGGCTTGAAATTTGTACAAATCATTAAAGCTACCCACGTATGATCTCCCCCCTTATTTCAGTGCCCTTGGAGGCTGGAGTGCAATAGGGTAGTTAGGTTCGCTTCTGGTGAACCACTTCTTGGTCATCTGGTCCAAGCCCTGGATTGAAGCAGATGCATTGAAATCACACTGCTCGGGATTTTGTCCAGTCAGTTTTTGAGTATCTCTATTGATGAAGATGCTGTTGACCTTTGGTCAACTTGGTTGAATGTTTGACTGTCCTCAGGTAGAGATTTTGTCAACTCACTTCTAACTGAAGTTTCCTGTGTTGCAACTTGTGCCCCGTCTCTCATCCTGCGTTTTGGGAAAAGTCTGTTTCTGCCCTGTCTGTACACTTCTATTAGCAAGAAGTACACTTCAAACAGCAAGAAGATTTGTCTCTTTTTCAGACTGCATAAACCCAGCTGTCAGCCACTCCTTGTACACCATGTGCTCCCAACCCCTTCTGTGGTCCAGGTAAAAGAGGAGAAGCACAAGGACTATTTCTTCCCTGCTCTTCTTTTCCTCTTGTGTTCCTGGGTACTCAAACCAGACATTGGTGCTGATGCTGGAGGTCAGGGGGAATCAGGAGAAGAGGGGTTACGCGGGCAGGTGTGATCTAAGCAGGCTTCTGGGACTCATGACTGTGAATGCAAGAAATCGAATTGCAAACCTGGGCTTAATGGGAAGCCGCCAGTTACCCACAAGGGTTATCCTGACATGGGTCAGAGTCTCAGCACAGAGTCACACAAACTTTTTGAGAAAAGAGCTGGTTCCTTCAGTGCAAGACTTTTCTGCAGCACAGCGGATACCAATAAAAATTTTGAGCACACGACACATCATGTGTAGGTGCTGTTTACGTTCAGCACAGGTATTTTTATAATTTAAAGAGAAATTCAAAAGATGTTATCTTGGCAGAATACATGCTTGTATTCTTCCACCTGAATGTCAATACTGGGAGGTATAAAGTATGTACCCAGGCTTATTCAGTGCACCTCTGACAAGGTTGGATTCAGTGAGGCTATCTTCTCAGATAAATTAGCTGTGCGTGCCCATCCAGCACAGCAAACCTTTCTTCCAGTCACTGAACAACTGTGTTGTTAAATACAGAATATCTGACCGTGTAAGATGAGTTTTACTTCAGAAGGGAGGTTTGCTTCTACCAAACTCATTCCCATTCCTTAAACTACTGTGAGCCTGAATGGGGTGAGGGGAATGGAGAGGAAATGAAGCAGTGGCTCAGTTCTTCCCTGCCTTTTCCCCTATCATGCACAGCCGGGTTTGCAGGATGGGAACTGCACACTCTGTTCCTTGAGATATCTTGGAGAAGCTCCATTCCCTTGGAGCTTCCACAGCTGAGTATATGCAGATTGCTTGGTTAACACTTTTTTCTAGTACTCACAGTAACTGCTCCCATACAGCAGTACCCAACAGCTTTCTGGGAGCTCATCTACTTGTAAAAATCCAATGAACATCTGAGGGGACATAGAAATTTCTTGCACCTGTCAAAATCTTATTCCATTGCCAATGCACAGCATGTCACAGAACCATTTTCAATAGTGGGAAGTAAAGTCTGGTTAATCTCTGTAAAGCCCAAAAATAGTTCCCCAGTCATCCCAATTTAATGGGTGATTCTCATGCAAGGATAGCAATGTCTACAAATTTAAGGTAGCCATGGATTCAACAGAATACTGAGTTACAGGGGCTTTCGTGTCACAATCTAGTGAAGCATAAAGATGTGCATGTACAGCAATTTTAAAATTTCAGTTGAAACATCAAATTGCTGTGCAACATCCACATAACTTTGTCACAATGTTTAGTGGGAAACACTTAGAGCAAAATATAACCCTCTCAGCTAAATAAGTGCCAGAGAGAAATATTCATGTCTTTCAGTATAGCTATAGAGGCAAACTGGAGTTAAGAAAAAATGACATTTTTAATAGAAGTATTTGTTTTAGGTTGATTTTTTAATGAAATATTTGACAGCCTTGGAGTACAAATGTAATTATTTACTGCAGGATTTAATTAAAATATGCTTATTTTTGAAAAAAAAAAATTACATCCATCCTGAAATGCCAGTGCTACACTATGCAGGCAGAATAAATAAGGCAACAAAATTTTGAAGTTCACATTTATTGTGTGTATGCTTTGAAGTCCTATTTAGGGGCCAAATTCAAAAACCACTAGAGGAGATCCCTGTGGATGAGGAGTTTGTACTGTGGGATGGGAGAAGCAAGTAAGATCCACATGACTCCTCTATCTGTCAATGCCACATTCTTTTCCCCATGGGGAATGGCTGGTTAAACCACCACGTCCTCAGGTACCACATCTACACATCTTTTAAATACCTTCATGTTTGGTGATTCAACCACTCCCCTGGGCAGCCTGCTCCAATGCTTGACAACCCTTTCTGTGATGAAATTTTTCCTAATATCAAATCTAAATCTCCCCTGGTGCAGCTTGAAGTAATTTCCTCTTGTCCTGTCACTTGTTATCTAGGAAAGAGACCAATTTCCACCTGGCAACAACCTCCTTGAAGGTAGCTGTAGAGAGCAATAAGGACTCCCCTAAGTCTTCCTTTCTCCAGGCTAAACAACCCCAGTTCCCTCGTCTGCCTCTCATCAGACTTGTGCTCCAGACCCTTCACCAGCTTTGTTGCCCTTCTCTGGACTTGCTTCAGCACCTCAATTTCCTTCTTGTTGTCAGGTGCCCAAACCAATATTTGAGGTGTGGCCTCACCAGTGCCCAGTACAGGGGAATGACCACTGCCCTGGTCCTGCTGGCCACACTATTCCTGACACAGGCCAGGATGCCATTGGCCTTCTTGGCCACCTGGGCACACTGCTGGATCATGTTCAGCTGCTGTGAACCAGCACCCCCAGGTCTTTTTCTGCCAGGTAGCTTCCCAGCCACTCTGCATCAAGCCTGTAGTGTTGCAAATGCCTGCTGCAGGTGTGCAAAAAGCCAGTGTTTTCAGTTTTCTGATCAAAGGGCATAATTGCAAGGGTAGGCTGAATGTATGCATGTGAAAAATGTGAAACACTCCCATCAGCTATAGCAGAGTCAGGGCTTCCCAGAACTCCTCTCTAAGTGTTCTTAATGGCTGAATACCACAAATTTCATCCTCTGCTTCTTCCAGGTGCTTTTTCAATAGCACTGACGGAGAGAATAGCTTTTCTTCACACAAGTGGCCTCAGTTTCCAGTAAACATTGCCCATGCTGACACCCTGAAGGGGAATCTGAAAGAAGAATCAGTTTTTATCAGTCCTTGGCTTGCACATGTGTTGCTGTCTGCATCAGGTTGAGAGAGTATAAAAATGCTACTGACAACTCCCCTTAGGAATTCCCTTAGGGATTCTTACCATGTGGAATAATTACCAAGGCTCTGGGGAAGCTGTGGGGGAGCTTCCTTTCCCTTCAGGGACTCTGTTGAATAACTCAAAGTCCCTTGGTATTTGCACAGCTCTCTCTGTATGAACGACCAGGATTTAAAGCAAACAAACAGGTACCTTTGAACAGAAAAAAACAAGCAAAAAACAATCTAGCTGTGTCTAAACAGAGGATTCTGAAGCCAGACCTAGACAAGAAAATAAGTGATGCTGTTAAGGGTGCGTGTTCCCAGAGCAGCTCCTGGCAGGTTCAGTGGGAATCACTGCCTCTTTTGTGCGATGAAAACCAGGTCATTCACTGAGTGCCTGAACATGGATTTAATAGCCTCACTGGGGTGGACGTGGTTTTCCTCCGAGGAGGTTTTGGCCTTATGTTACATGTTTTGAAAAGGACACACTTCTCCCTGCCCCATCCCTAAAAAAAAAATTTTAAAAACCCAACTGCTGTAAATCAAGGAAAATTCATAACTTGCTTGAGGTACCACAGCTGTTGATTAAAGACTCAACATCTTTAGGAGCGCATTGCTGCTAGGAAGATAAAAATCTTTTTGACAAAGTTGTGACCATAAAAATTGCAAGGCTTTAGTCAACAGTTAGAGAGGATTTGCATCTCCCTTATAATAAATAACAATAATAATAGCTCACATTTATACGGTGCTTCCCAGATTCAAAATGTTTTACAAACATCAGCTAATTAATCTTATTGAAATACTTTCTCTTGCAATACAGTGATACACAGTCCAAAATGTATCTCATAAAAGGGGCTAATGACTCATAAAATGCAGCATTTTCCTTGCTGTGTGACTATCACTGGTTTTTAAAATGGCAAATATAAAAATCACACACCTTTATGCAGCCTATTCTTCAATTATTACATCTGTGCAGTGGCCACTGTGGTTAATTTGGGTTGGAAACATGACTGGAATTTGGATCTCCAGTTGGAATCTCTGGTCTCTTCATTCTGTTCTCTGGGATTTGTTCACCTTTCAGGGGATTTGTGTCAGTCATCATCAGCCTGACAAAGCTGATGGTCCTCAGCTCCTGCTTAAGGTCTGTGAGCAAAAGGGGCTGCTCCAGGGGCCAGGTCAGAGCAGGTACCAGTCCGTGGGGCAGAATGGGGGTTGCCTCCCTCTGTGCAAGGTCTGCAGAGACCATGGAGGGAGCATTGGCAGCTCTTGTAAATACTCCCTGAAGTCTTTCTTACTGTGTTTTGGGAGACCTGAAAGGAACATGTGCTGAATTTTCACTGCTCTTGTATCCATTTCCTTGTATATCCCATTTCATACAGTGTCTCTGAAGGAATGTGGATCAAACCTGTGGTGGTGCAAAGGTGTTTTTGACAGCCCAGTTTTCAGCACATATTTCTTGACCAACAGTGTATTTGGTTTACGTGGCAAGGTTTTTGGTAGTGGGTGTGTGTCTGCAGGGCTGACTACTATGAGAAGCTGCCAGAAGCTTCCCCCATGTCCAGCAGAGCCAGTGCCATCTCCAAGGCCAAGCACATCAGTGACAGTGGTAGCACCTCTGCGGCAACAGATTTAAGAAGGGGGGAAACAAAGTCAGTGCATCATCAGCCAGAGAGCAGAGTGAGAAAATGTGAGAGCAACAGCCCTGCAGACACCATCAGAGAAGAAGGAGGGGATGAAGTGCTCCAGGCACCAGAGCAGAGATTCCCCTGCAGCCTGTGGTGCAGCCCATGGTGAGGCAGGATGTGACCCTGCAGTCCATGGAGGCCCACGGAGGAGCAGAGATCCACCTGCAGCACATGGAAGATCCCACACTGGAGCAGGTGGAGGCCTGAAAGGGGCTGCGATCCTGTGGGAAGCCCGGGCTGGAGCAGGGTCCTGGCAGGACCCTGTGGAGAGAGGAGCCCACAATGGAGCAGATTTGCTGGCAGGACTGGTGAAACTGTGAGGGACTCAGGCTGGAGCAGCCTGTTCCTGAAGGACTTCACCCTGCGAGAGGGGCTCATGCTAGAGCAGTTCTTGAAGAGCTGCAGCCCGTGGGGCTGACTCAGGTTGAAGTTTGTGGAGGACTGTCTTCGTGGGAGGGATCCCATGCTGGAGTAGGGAAGAGTGTGAGGGATCCTCCCCCTAAGGAGGAAGATGCAGTAGAGACAATGTGTGGTGGACTGACCACAGCCCGAGTTCCCTGTTCTTCTGTGCCACTGGAGGGGAGGAGGTAGAGAAAATTGAAAGTAAAGTTAAGCCCCGGAAAAAGGAAGGAGTTGGAGGAAAGCATTTTAAGATTTATTTTTATTTCTCATTATCCTACTCTGATTTAATTGTTAATAAATTTAACTAATTTCCCCAAGTTAAGTCGGTTTTGCCCATGACTGGTGTGTGATCTTTCCCTGTCCTTATTTAGACCCGCAAGCCTCTGGTTGCATTTTCTCTCCCCTGTCCAGCTGAGGAGGGGAGGGATAGAGCAGCTTTAGTGGGTACCTGATGTCTAGCCAGGGTCAGTTCACCACAGTCAGTGTTCTTGTGAGAATCCTACCAGTTAAGCCATAATATTAATATATTGACAATAGTGGCTGACAGAGCTTTTCCTGTGGTTCCCCAGGAAAAAAAACCTCTGTGTCCCCAGTGCAGTAGACATGGTCTCAAAAGCTGGAAGTATAAAATAGTGTTCTAACTAGGGATTTTCTTCTCCCATCATGTGCAGTATCTTTATTCAAAAAGATTGGGTAACTTTACAGTTTTCATCATTGTTTACTGATTCTTACCTGAAGACAAATATATGCAAAAATTTGCTTATATTTAAACAAACTAAAGATTGAGCCAAACTCAAGCCAACCTTTGCATCAGACAAATATACTACTGACTTTTCATTCTGATATATTTTACTTTCTCTTTGACTTACAAATTACTGCCACAACTGTGGTAGCATTTTTTATAGTAAGCGGTAAGATTGATTGCATGGTTGTGGGATTATCATGTGGGATGAGATAATTTGTCAGTACTTTTGTTTTCTCTCTGTAGAAATCTTGAAAGACTGCATTTTAGGTCTTGACTCTTATTTATATGAATGCTTCTTTATTCCTTATACGTAATATCAGAAGCATTACAGGGAATGCAAAAATAGTTTACTAAGTCTACAAGGCCCATTTAAGCTGACAGAGTGGTACAAAGTGTCCTTAAACATTTATGAGAATCAGACTGTTGGGGCTTTTGTTTAACTCGGATCCATGCTTGGTTTAAATCAGTTTGTTGACTGAAAAAATGACAGCAGAGGAAACCAAAATCTATGGAGTTTGCTCTCCTGTCACAGGCAGGTCTTTTTGCCTGACAACAAATGACATGATGGCATCCTAAAAAATTTTCAGCAACTTCCAGTATGTGTCTTTCGGGGTACTAGCTGTGCCACTCAGTCCTGCCAGGCCCAGCCCAACACAGACAGTTAATCAGCTCTGGATTCAAAACCTCAGCAGCCCTAAGTGCCTTGCTGTGACTTCAGGAAAGGAGCAGTCACCTGCATCAAGGAAAGCCTCTGTAAGTCAGCACTGGGGAGGAAGGAGCTGGAGGCATCCAGCCATGGCTGTCAGCTGCTGACATATAGCCCTAACCTGCCCCTTTCCTCCATCCCTGTTTGCTGCAGTCCTGCCTGCCATGGCATAGCTCTAGGTCTTCTAGCAGAAACCCTTACCTGAATAAGCAGGCTTAGAAGAATTTGAACACTCCAAAGAATCTTGAAATGCTTTGCCTCAAGGCCACAAGGTGTGAAAGGCCACTTTGAACAAAGGGGATAATTGACCTCTCCTTCCGTATTCAATGCACAAATGACGCATAAACCTTGCGTAAATGATAACTTCTGACTACAATATCTGCTTGCTGCTTTTTCTTTCTGTTACCACTGAAGAGCAGCCACCATTACCATGGAAGCACGAGCCAGATAATCTCTGGTTTGTGCTTTGTCAGCAGGGAAGCTGCCTGAGTTCAGGCTGCAGCATGCTTGCTGATGATGTGTGATAGCAGATGCATGGAACCAGTTTTCTGCTCCAAGACTCACTTTGCAGGATTGCCCAACAGCAGAAGATAATTTTTCTATGGAACTTCATCAGATTTGAGCTGACAGTTGTCAACATGTGAGATGTAAATAGGGAGCCTTTATGGTTGAAATTATAAAGAGTTTCTTTTTAGGCTCAAACCCATACTTTAGGCAATAACATATGATACTTCAGTGAAAGGTATGTTTTTCAGATCATGCTTTGCTTCTAGCAAAGTATTTTTTGTATGTTATCACATCACATGAACAGTGTTTATATCACCACTGAAAGAGTATTTTCATGACCTCATACTTAGCGACTAAACCATGTGCTTTGTTTACACGAGAATGATTGTGTTTAGCTATGATCTCCATTTAAGCCTAAAAATAAATGTTTGAGACATCTGAGAGCACGAGTTTGTTGTTCAGACTCTTCTTTGCATTCAGTACTGAGTGTGGAGCCTTTTTCACATTTTTAAACTGAACCACATTGTCAGCTGGATGAGGGGAAGAATAATGAAACTTTTCTGGTAAACAGGGATCAGCACTGTTCACCAACTTTTAATTCACGTAAGTGCTAAGGGATTGACAATAATGTATGTGCAACCACTTAGTGATAAGTAGAGAACAGTTTAGGATAACAGTAACCCTGAGATTAGCTCAGCTGTTAAGAACATGGTGATAATAACACCAAGGTTGTGAGTTTGATCCTTGTACAGGCCATTCACTTAAGGGCTAGACCTGATGCTTCTTGTGGGTCCCTTCCAACTCAGAATATTCTGTGATCTGTGTATCATGTCTTGAAATTGTCATGAAACTAATACATAAAAGTGTTCCCTCTTTGCAAATATCTGTGTACAAAAATGTTCTGGATGGATGCTTGGGCTAGAAAAAAAGGGATAAAATCTCAGAAACTAGAGAAGACCTCATGAGAACGAGGTCAGAATGTGGAGTTAGCTAGTGAGGAATTGCGTAGGAGAGGGAAGTCCAAACGGCACACATCCTACACTACAGGGCTCTTTCAATCATTATTTTTTTTAAAACAAGAAGGACTTTTGCATTTTAAGGTTCAGTGGATAGTCTCCAGCCAAGGTGTGTGAAACAGAGGGCCAACTCTCCTCCCTTTGGAGGTATGGAAAGCCACATCTCCATAAGCAAGGAGAGAATATTGTTATGGTTTATTTTGGGAGATATTTTTTTGGGAAATTTTTTTTGGAAAACACCCGCTTCAGAGAAGTTTTGAGTATAAGCATGCAGGCTGCACTGAAATTACCTTGTGGGTACCCACGCCAGAGTGCCGTGAACACAGAGATGACAACATTGCTAAGCTGACAGTAGCAGTACTGCAGCAAATCTACGGTTTTGACTGTGGTGTACTTGTCTTATCTCCTTTGACACCTCTTCTGGAAGAGCTGTTGAAGAGAAGTAACTTTTGGTACATGAGAAGAAAAAGATAACTGTGTGCAGGAAGAGTTTTTGACGAGAAATTGTAATGTCCCTCCTCAGCCTCCTCACATCCTCTTCTGTCAACCCATACATTATAAATAGAGTTGTTTTAATAGCTCTCATACATTTTTCCTTTCAAGACTTTTACATCATTTTGATTGACATTAAGGCAATTACAGAGAAAATTCTAAACCATTTCTTAAACATAAAAGAAATAGTTTAGCTTCTTTTAATAATGCCTACATTTTTGAAGAAAGATGAGCAACCTTTGTAATCCCGGAACCCCTGCAAAACATCCCTTTCACTGCATCCTTACTATTAGGGATCTGTAAGGAATAATTAGGATAATTCTGTATAGATTTAAGCCTTTTGCAAGAGTTTATTCTCCCCAGATATTACCATCATTTATCTGTATATTGTTAAATTTCAAAAGGAAAGGACTCGTAGTCAGGTACAGTTCTTCCACGCTAAACCAGACTAATATTTTACAACAATTGTAGCACAGTGTGGAAAGAACAGAAATAAATAAATCAGCTGGTGAACCATTATCATTCACTTTACATAGTAAAAACAAAATACAGCTGTCATTTCCTAACTTTCATTGAAAATAAATTGAAAAAGTATATCATTCTTTAACCTAGCAAGGAAACAGAGAATTGCCTAATATTCTGCAATGCACATTACTTGTGTAATATATATATTACAAAGGGGGGGGGGGAAAGGAAGGAAGGCATGAGATGATTTAAAGTAGTAAATGTGTATTATCATATCCCAGAATCATAAAAAACTCATTTGAGAGACAGAAGAAAGAAGAAAGAAATCAATTAAGAGTAAGCAAAATAAATAGCAATTGTTTCTGTCTTCCTACACTGCTTTGCAGCTACTCTGTCAAGCAGATAACAGGGTAGGTGGGTGTGGGTGTTGTAAAGGTCTAATTGGCTCAAACACTCAGATTTCTGAAATAGTGTATAACATTGAAGTATTACTTTTCAAGGATGCTGACATAATTACATAGACTTTTCATCTGGAAAGTAAAAGAAACTTACTATCAATTTTCTTGCAGCTCGGTGGATTGAAGTCACAAAAATAAAGCAAAGAGTAACCCCCCATGGCTCTTTGTCAGTGTGTTCAGGGGCATATTAAGCATTGGTAGCCCAGATGAACGAGCAGGGTTGTCCTCCATAACATACCATCCTTTTTCCAAACACCTGGCCTGGGAGTCAGTCATGCTGAGGACAGTTTCGATCTTCACTCCTCCTTGACCAGACTAAGCACTGAGCTTGGTAATTTGGTGAGTCCAACTGCATGACTCACGCTTGCCCTCCTACACCTGACCATGCCAACAAAACCAGTCCCCAGAGCAAAGAGACAAGGATCAGTTTGCAATAAGTCTCCTCTGACACATGAAATTTTGGACCAAGCAGCTATGCAGAAAGATTTCTTAATTATTGTCACTTATCCCTTCTACCACTCAAGTATGCTTCATTACAGATCCTGTCACTTTGTGACACATTACTACTGAAAACTGTAAGAATTTCATAATCACTATTTTGGATTTCTGAAACAGCTCTGTTGAGGTTTCCATCTTAAGGGCCTCAGGTAGCCTGTGCCAAAGGATGATTGATGGCCACCTGACATGTCTGGGGTGCTGAGAGCTAGTGAAATGCACACTGATGAGAAACCTGCTCACAAAGATAAAAGGTGTTTTTTGTGATTTGGTTATACATAAAAAACACTGTTCAGTTTTCCTTAGAGCAGCTGCTGGTCATACATTAATTATCCTTTAGAAAAGACCATTACCACAGGCTAATAAGGTTTAACCCTGTTGAGGAGAAAATATTTGTCCTGTAAAATATTTTTCAATAATCAAGATGTAATAACTTCCTTCAGAAAAAAAATGGTGGATTCTGTGTATAGGGAAAAGTAAAGAGTTACATAGTGTTCAGTTCCTTCAAAAGACCTCATGAGAGACACAGGACATGAATTATATTCTAATTAGTAGTATCCTAATTGTGTCAAATTACATGGAGAAATAAACAAAGCCTTTTTCATATAATATACCTGACAAGCATCTATTATAACATTCTCCAAAAGCAATTTCCAGTGAGCTGTATTTTCATGCATAGTCTTATTAAAAAGTAAAGGAAATTGGAGAGTATATTTGACAGATAAAATTAGAAAATTAATGGACACAGATAATCCACTCAGATATTCAGAAAAGGTATATGAAGAACCAAATTCAAAGGCACAGGAGAGGAAAATTTGTGAAAAGTGAATGGTACTGTTGGTTTACTCTCTTATTCCTTGGTATTACTAACTTACATACATGCAAACAGTAGCTCCAATAAGTACTGACCAAAACCATTTTTGGTCAAATCCTTTATGTATATACTAAATCTGACACAGTTTGATTCTTCCTTCTTCTCCATTCTTCCCAAAAATATCCATTTATACATTGTACTCAGAGTAAAAATTATGCAAATTTTAACTGAATGTTAAAAACAATTATCATCACGATAATGTTGCTTTGTCCATCGATATTTTCATATAATGTGAATAATTTCCTGGTTTGTGAAGGAAGTTGTATAATAATTTTGTTTTAACTTTAAACTGTTTGCTATTTCTTGCAGCAGTCTTGGGAAAATGTATAAAATAGTTCATACTTTTCCTCAATTCTTTTTAAATGCAATATTTAAAGTGGATGTGAGATGGGTGTATCTGTGCAAACTTTAAATATCATTTTATTAAGTTCTGTTAATGATTGTTCATTTTGGAGCCACTGGCAAAGCTCAAATTGATTTTGAAGTTTACATCTGCCATAGGAATGCATATTAACAGATGATAGACAAATCTACAACTTGATATAGTGGCTACTGTGAAAGTGACAAGTCTTATATCTACTGGAAATGGTGGTGTTTAGGATTATTGTGGACAGATTCTGTCTAAAAAGATGCTTTGTTTTCATTTTACTGAGCATATTCTACCCAAGGATATATTTTTTACATAATTTCCTTAATTAATTTTTATTGAGCAAGAAGCCATTTGCAAGAAATAATTTTCAAAATTTGGCACTGGACAAAATGCTCTTTTGATGGTGATTATTATATTTATCTTCAATTTGGGAAGGTAGTACAAGAAGATATCAATAAAATAAACCACAATCTGTGGTATGCCTTAGATGTGGCATTGATTATGCGGCTGTGACTTTTCCATTGTGCCCCTGTTCCTGCCACCCAGTCAAGCTCCTGACAATAATGATTCAGGTTCTCATTTTTATTGAGCATCCCTTTCTATTTCTGTAAAGAGGCTTTTGGCTTCTAAACAGGTGTAACCCTTTTTTCTGTACCTCATTAGGCACCTTGCCAAGGAGAGAAAGGCTGATTCAACTTTCCTGTCAAACTGTCTCTTTTAAAGTGGCACCTTTGAAAGTGAGATCTGATATTTTGCTCGTGTGCCTGGGCTCAAGTTTGGAAGGCAACAGAGCGTTCCTGGTTATCCCAGAAATAAAATTCTTAAGCTTTAAGCCTGACATTGGAACATGGGGTTTTGTTCCTGCATCTCTCTCTGAAAAATATATATTGTGTTTCAGATATTTCCAGTAAATTTGACCACAGATAAATAGACCTGTCATGCCTTTCTTCGGGTGTAATTATTCATATGAAAAAAACTTTTCAGAAGATCAATTCTGATGGCTTTTATTTGGGAAATGTTTTCTTCGGGGTAAAAGGGGCTTCAGCCCATTCAGAAGCTGAAAAAAATAGATTCTTCATGTTTATATGGTTTTATCTGTTGTTTTTATCTTCTACATATTTGGGCTGCAGCCCTCCTCAAAACCCGTTGGGATGTTCCTTGCTCTGGGGAGCTGTCTCAGTGCCAGTGCCTTTCTGTGTACACCCCAGTAATGACATCCTGCAGTTCCATTGCCCACAGCCAATGAAGCTCCTTTTCTTGAGGAATGATGCCTTGTATGTCCTTTGTTTTGAGTCTGTCAAGGTGGCTTGCCAAGTTCCTTACAATCCCTTCTGATTCAATGACTTACTGGTGAACAAAAGGCCATCTCACTCTATTTTCATCTTTTCCAAGATATTTTTGCTAGCAGAAGGCCTAGGGACAAATGTTCTGCATTGGAAGTCTGGCCTCTAACCTTGCTGCAAGCTGGTATGGGGCAACTTTTACACCTGCATAGATCACACTTAAGTATGATGAATATTAAGGCTGAGCTTTATGGAGCCAGCTACAACATTTAGCTGGACCATTCCACATGGAATAAATAGTGGTTACATGGAACCTTCTCTAATTGGTTTTAATTACGAAATGTGGGATTGCTGAATTGCTGTGGGATTGCAATTGTAGATGTGCTGAATGCAGAGATAATAATAATTTGAAAAAAAGAAAACCCACTATTTTTTTCTTGCTTGTTTTTAGTTTGTTAAATCTCTACTGTAGCTGTCATGTGCCAAAGCTGTGTTCAGGATTTCAACAATCACTTCCTAAACTAAAGCTAAGCCTATTTTGCACATTTGATCATAGTCTCAGCCTACATTTATGCTCTTGCTTGCCTGTTTTTCCACCCAGCCAGTGCCTACACTTTGCTCCCCTCACTCTGGATTCAGTCGAGTTTAGGAAATGAGATCTCCAGTGCTTTTCCCATGGGACTTGCACGCCATATGAGCAGTGATCAGCTGCCTCCAGCAAAGCTGTGGTGGCCTGACTTGCTCCAACCATTCAGTGATGAACCCTGTGGTTATGAGCAATGAGTGACAGCTGCCCAGGGTTGCTGTGTTGAGAAGCATCCCCCGGGCTGGGGGATCCCCTGGGCTGGGGGGCTGGAGCTGGGAGCGGTCACTGCCTGGCAGTGGGACTGAGGTTGGCTGACCTCAGCTGCAGGGCCTGCCTGTGTCCAAATGCGAGTGCAGCGCCGTGAACCAGCTTCCTTGGCTTCCAGCCTCAGCCTGGGCAAACAGGCTCTGTGGCAGCATCCCACTCCGAGAGCATGTGCAGTTGTGTCACCATAACACCTGCACCACTGTAGTCTTCTTTGGACTTCTACCATACAGGCTTAAAAATTAATAATGGAAAGAAAAAAAGGGAAGAAATTAATTTAAGGAGCTCTTGATGATGCCAGCTAATGTGTCCAACTATCCAGAAAGAGAAGATTATATATATAAGTTACAAAGAATGTTTTGCAAACATTATCATTAATGTGCACACCTTATCAACATACATTGATTTTATACACATCCTTTAATTTAAATAGCTTTGATTTTCTGTCTGGAAGACAAAATAGAACATTAATAGCCATTGCTTACTGAATTTACAGAGCTGTGCATTAGCTCCTCTAAAATGATCTTGTGTTTGTTATGCCTTAAGTATTAATATTTAAAAGAATATTAAAAATGCTGGTAACCTGAGTCATGTAGACATTATAGAAATAAATTGCATATTTGATATTAATTCACCCTGTTACTTCCTATCATTCTCCATAAAATAGCATACTTCTTGCAAAGCTACCAATAGCAATCTCTGTGTGCCAGTTTATTAGCTGTATAGATATCATTATTCCCCTGTGACAGCAAAGTCAAATTCAAGGCATTTTTCATAAACTAGGAAAAATTACCTTTCCAGTGACATATGACACAACCTTCAACTACTAAATGAATCCAAGAAAAATTCTCCTTTGGGAAAAGACCTTGCATATGATTTGTCAGCCTTAAAAATATTTCTTGACAAAGTTAATTCTGAGAGACTTTACAACTGAGCACTGTTTTCTGTTTCTATTTAAACTGTACTCTGCTGTGATGCACTTCAGAATCAAAACTACAGAACAAAAATTTGCTTTGCTATATTTGAGTTGCACAAAGACTGTTAGGCCCTAATGTTGAAATCTGAGACCTTATTGGAAATCTCACATAAAAACTGTATTTGTAAATGTCATGTCATGATTTTCAGCACTGAGGTGTTCCAAGAGATTGATGCTGTGATGAGGAGCCTGAGAAATGGAGGCTAAAACCGAGGTGAGATGCCTGGGGATTGACAGGAGAGTTAAAGTAGAATGAAGTGGTTGAAGCAGAAAGCATCAGCTTTGGGAGAAGGGGAGGACAGAATGATATTCCTAAGAATGCATTCTTTCCAAACCCAGATTTAACCTTCCTTTTGCTGTTGATAAAGATATGTCTGTAAAGCTGATTGGCACCTGGGCTCCTCAGTGCTGGCCCATACGTGGGATGATAACCTAGAGATGCTACTGCACTGACAGGTACTGAGATGCAGTGAGTGCAGCGGGCCTGCCCACAGCCCAGGGAAGGGTTAATGGCTTAATCACCTCCCTAGCTGAGATCAGGCTGTGGATCTAAACCAGCTGCTGTAAAAGACAGCTGCCTGGGCATCATGGAGCAGCAAATGGTGAGGCTGCAGGCTGCCCTGGAGGCTTCAGACATACAAGCTGACAGGGGTGGTAGAAAAAGCTACGTGGAGAGAAAAACTGCCAAGCAGGGAGATGGGAAGTTGGAACAGAAGAATGAGAGGTAGGGAAGGGTGATTTGCTATTGGTTGCTCTCAAGCTATCAGGAAAGAACATCTCTGGACATCCCACCTGAATGGGCTAGAGTGTTTGAAGTTAGAGTAAGGGCTCATAACTGAGTTTGCAGCCCCTTGTACAGGGTCACAGGGTGGTGCTCTTATGATTGGGTAGGGTGGCATGGAATGTGGATGGGTGTCCTTGCTGCAAACATACACATCAGACTTCTGCTGCCTTGGTGAGGTTCAGCTGTACAATACAGCTCAGTGTTGTGCAGAGACCCTGAGGCTACCTCTGATGGCAGCACTGTGTGACAACTGTGTTGTGCTTGCTCTTGCACAGGTGATCTTGCTGAAAAACATGTTGGAGCAGTCTGAACAGCACAGTGTTTAAAGCAGCTAAATATCTTCACCCCAGCTGGATCACTGCTCTTCAGGTAATGCTGTGCTATATAGACATACTAAAATTACTGCAAAGGAAAGGCTCTGGGGTTTGCTGAAACAGGGTGACACTGCTAGTCTTCTCTATCCTGCAGACTTGGAAAATTAAGTTTGCCATCTGCATATTCATATAGTGTTAGAATTGGGATTTCCTGTGGTCTGTAGAACTTCAATTTCAAATAAAACCATGGGAAATTATTTATGTATGTAACTTTTCAAAAGCAAACTGAGCAGCTTCTTTAGGAAAGGAGGTACATGAAAAATCATCCAGGGAGTGCAGCAGGTAAGATGGCCACATCCCTGCAAAACTGGGGTCTGGATTCTGTCACTGTCTGGCTCAGACCTGGCTATTTGTGAGCACAGCTGCCTGTAAGAAGGTCAGACTGCACCCAGCTGGGGCTGAAGGCATCACGCTTGGTGCGTTTGGTAGGAGACTGACCTGGCAGAAGCATAGCTTGTGGTGCACGTATGTTGTTTCTGATGCACCAGAGTCTAGAAACCCCTCATAGAAAATGGAATTCAGTTCTATTAAGTACTTCCAAAAATAACACAAGGACCTTCTCTATGAAGGATGGTTGCAGTCCTGGGTCTCCCATTACCTCCTTCTTTAGAGGATTTGTTTTGTGCCATTATGCACATGCTATTTAAACATCATTGATGCTTTTTCAGACTTTCAGAATGTCAGGATTTCAAGCATATTAAAAAAACCCCCCAAACTATGTTCAAATCTCATTTTTAAGCATGTGGCCATTTCTCAACCCAGTAATTGCAACTTTCCAAGAGGCAAGTTGCCAGTCTATGTCTTCTGGTGCTCGTAACTAGGTAGAAGCACCTGGTAACTGATCATAGTCTGGTCTGTGTGAAGATTTGGGAGAGAAAAGGTGGGGAAAGAGTGATAAGAATAACTGATGCATGATGGAGTCATGCAGAGATGACTGTCTCTGTAGCTGTATCCTCAGCAACTGCTGAAATGTGAGCACAGGGTGAAATCTCTCTCCCTTGTTGTGTGTCATTCTTCACTCAACCTTACTGTAACTCCTTTCTCTCCTCCTGTCTGCTCAGTAGAGAAGCATTTGCCCATCAGTGTTTTGCAGTGGGTGGCTGTTCAGCTCACAGTGAATTTTGGACCATGATGGGCTATCTCAGTGTTCCCATGGGGTGTAGCATCCAGACACCACACAGGCATTAATAGCTCTTTTCCTCAAAGGCTTTTCCACTGCTTGGAGGGGTGAAGTTAGCGAAGGGGCTATGGAAGAAGGCTGTGCCTGTACTCAGAAATGAGTTGCTGAGTTTTCTCCAGTCTGGGCTAGTGAGCCAACTGTTGGATCAGGGTTTCTACTGCTTGACCTGAACTTACTATGTTTGAACTTATCTCAGGCTCAGAGAAACTGCTGGACACCTACCTCCTTGTTGGTAGGGGAGTTTGCCGGGCTTTTCATCCTTGGGAAACTTCCCTGAACTTCAATGCCTGCTGTGGCATATGCTTCTGTGAAGTTCCTTAGACTCTTTCCATCTAAATAGTAGCCATATCCAATCATGGCAAATTGCATTTTCTGTCACTTGTTCTGATCATATGTCTTAATGATGATACATAATTTCAGTAAAACCCAAGAGTTACCATTTAAAATAACCCCTCTCCTTACCAGCAAGATTACCTGATATGTGACTACTTGATAAAACTTAAGATATTTTCAGAGATGGCTTATTTTACTTTGTAAGTCTGGATCTAGTAAGAGAGAATGCAAAGGAGATGACTGGCTAAAAACCAGAATTTGTAAGCTTAAAGTGCTTTTTAATGTGTATGCAGAACAAAATGGGGCATAACGTACCAAAAATTCTTTTCTTGTAGCTTCCAAAATTATCCACATTAAGAAAAGCAACAAAAAGGATTAATAAAAGTAACAAAAAGGGCTCTTTAAAAATTAGAAACATCAGAAACATTCTCTCTGCACCTTTCATGAAGACAAACTGACCACAATTCTATTGTCCACAGTTGTCCAAGTAATGAATGAGAAGTGTTTGAGCTGTTCTGTAAGGTGAGGGTACAGCTGAGTCATTAGTATTGTATTAGAGAATACTTACTGTGACCACACTTCAGCCAAGTTTTGATCTGAATGTCCTTTGCAGTACACATGTCCCCTGACACTTTTAATTTTTATATATGCTTTTAAATTTCTGTGCTTTATCAGCAGAATCAAAATCTGGTGTGTGCAAATCCACCCTGAATTTCACAAGCAAGTATACTATGATGCTGTGTCTGATCATTCATCTTTCCCAAAAGTGGGATTAGTGGGAGTTTACAATTATCTAGCTTTACTTCTCTTGAAAAGGTGTTGCAAAACTAATGTCACTAAGATACAAAACCATTTTTCTTGTGGCAAAAATCACACAAGTCAGAGCTTGCCACTTACATTTTCCCGGGTAAGTTTGATGATTATCCTGTAAATGAACATTGATTTTTTTCTGTAGATCCCATTATTTTCAATCCAGAGAGATTGTTCTGTCTTCTTGCATACCTATTATAAATGAATAGCAAACATTTTCACCATACATTATTGCTTTTTTTCTTACAAAAAAAGATGGCTTAAACCCTTAAAACAAACCTCCCCTCTTCCCTATGATGTTCTGAATGCCCCATCCAGACTATTCTTAGTGCAGGAGATATTTCTGTGCTTTTATAACTAGCTGACCCACAAGGTGGCACTAAAGAGAAAAGTGACAACTTAGCTAATAAAAAGTGAAAACCAAAGGCAAAATACCATATGCTGAATCAATATTATTTTAATTAGGAGCATGCTTCCTTTATTGTCAGTTAAATTTTATTTTGTGAAAAGCCTTAAAGCTATATAGCACCAATGATGGTTCATTGCCCCTGTCCCACATTAAAAGTTAACTTTTAAAAAGAATGAACAAGACACAGGTTGTCTACTTATCACAGCTCCAGAATCTTAAGGAAGATGATTATGATCAAAATGTAGTTAATTAATTTTCTCCTCTAAGGAATAAGGAATTCAAATGAACTAAAACCTGAAAACTTATTTTCAGTCATTAGTCATGTTGGTAAGAGATATGACACAAGGAATTATTCGTTGCCAGCAATGTGAATGTATTTTCTACTGGAATGTTTTGATTGCTTAATTTTTGTGGCTTTGCTGTTGAGTGCTCTGGTCTTACTTCATAAAAAAATAATTTGAAACATTGGGTCCTGTGATCATGAATTTTATACCAACAGGGGTTAAATCTTGCCACTTTGATGATGAATATGAATACTCATCAAAAAATCTTAATCGTGAAACTCTTTTTGCAATCCAAGTTACATGTGAGTGGTTAGATTAACACGTTTCTAGCAATAAAGTAGCAGCCATGACTGTTCTGTAGACTGCTGGCCTGAAGCTTACAATATAATGAAAAAAAAAAATCTGAGCCATTTTTATACCTTTATAACCAGACTAGTTATAATATTTTTAATTTTCCTGAGATGTGTGTGTATGGCATCAGCACTGTTATGGGCGATAGGGGGCAGGAGTTTACTTGCAGAAGCAAACTCAAAATAGTACTAATGCATCAAGAAAAAAATCCTTAAAACTATTATGAAATATTTTTCTCTGAATTGAACAGTCTTACAGAATACCTGGTAGTGTGCTCTGGGGCCCATCAAATGATCACATATATTGGTAATGTGTTTTGATTCTTAATGAAATTGCAACTTTACAACCACCCTGGACAGAGTGACCCATGGGTAGCTTGAAAAACTTGGATCTAGAATTATTACTAAGTAAGATATTTTCTTGTATTTCAAATGCTGGTTAAATTTTAAATGCTGCTGCTGCATTTAGAATAGTTTTATCACTACAAATAGTTACTTGTTTTGTTTTTGGTTTCCTTTCTTAAAAATCAATAACTGGTATTTTACATTCAAAGACCTTGTTCGATTTGCTCACATTATTCATTTTGTGAGGAAATAGAAGCATCTAATCCTCAGGATCCCAGTAAAACTAAACCCACAAAAATTCTGGCCAAAAAGAGCACTGAGACAAACAATCTTGCCCGGTCAGCTGAACTCTTCTTCCCTTCCATAATTTGTCCCTGCACTTTATGACTCCCCTTCGGTACTTGCTCCATTTTAAAGGCCAAACCAAAGAAAGTAACGTTCTGGCAGGTACCAAAGTGCTTTCTTGGAATCAATTATAAAATCAAAACGACTGTAAACACATGCTGACTTTTTTCCTCGTAGTCCTTATTTGGAGAAAGTTTAGGATCAATCAGCATTTAGACTGAGGAATCTCACAGTGATTCTGTTTGTGGATGCTTGAGATTGTTTTTATGGATCATTCTTCTTGAAGGATTGTTGTGGGCTGTACTTCCCTCAGCTAAACTTTGGCCACATTTCTGAAAAAATAGCCTATTTTATGTTTATGCTGGACATCTGGCAAATCAAAGATCTCTAGGATATTTTGATTATGAAGATCATGGAGGTGATCAGTGAAGGCTGAGGTGAATATCAGTGCATATATCCTTACTCAGGGAGTCTGTAGCAGGATATAAAAGGTTACAGTGGAGCCAACAAAATACATTTATATGCTCATATAATGCCTACTGGACACAAATGCGGGCCTGAGGGAGGTGATGGTAAAGCACAAGTATTCTTGCGTAAGGTGGGGCTCTCTAGATAAGCTGAATCAGGAGACCCACAAGGACCCATATTTTTGCCTTGTAAAATGGAAATGGGATATTGAAAGAAACAAAAGAGCACAGTCAAGTTTGTAACGATTATAATGTTACAAAATACACAAAACTCTGCATTGAAATCCAGTTCCAGAAGTCTGAATATGTATTGCAGAGTTTAATGGATGAAGAGATTATCCACAGATGTTTTAAAAAATGGGGTTTAATCTAAATTTTAATGGAAGTAAACCCTTGCTTTGCCCACTACCATGTTCCTTGTATTTTTTAATGAAGAAGCTTCAGTAGATAAGACACAATCTAGGCATGTAAATGTTGGTTCTTAACACAATCTGGAGTTTCCACAAATAATTCTTCTTCTTCTTCCCCTGAGACTAACTTCTTACTACTAATTGATTCCAATTAGCCAGTTTTAAGTGTAATTATTCAGTGAAAGAAACAAACACTATTATATCTATGCTCTGCATTCCACTACTAAAACCATGGCATTATTGAACTTGTGGAGTTGAAATAGTTCATGCTTGGAAAAAAGACTTTCAAGAAGCTGTGTTTAAAAACACCGAGAAAAAAACTCTTGTAAGGAAGTTGGAATATACTTTAACTAAAACTTTCTAGTGGAGAATGATGACACTTGTTTTCCTTCTTAAATTACTGCTGTAGTGAAGAAGAAGAAATGAAAGGAAGAAAAATCAGTTGCTGAGTAGATTGTGGATAAATATGAAAACAGAACATCTGGGGAAAAGAAAATATCTCAGACACCTAAATTGGAAATTTAAAATATTTAGTTCTCATATGAAAGTAGATATTTTTATCCTAAAACTTGAGAAAGAAAATGCTGACTTTTGGAAAAAGAAAAAGTATTATAACTTTGTAAGGTAGTACTGAGTAGTTTAAAAGGACTGGACTATAAAGGAAATAAATTCCACAACAAAGGGTGGCGATGGTATGATTTCAAGGCACAAGGTGAATGGGAAGCTGCAGGTGGTTGTTGGAGTCTGGTGGTGCACAGATAAAGCTCTATTGATGCCTCCTCTGATGTTCCTTCCAACTCGAGTGTCAGAAAAGCAAGAGGTGATGATAAGAGAAAAAGGAAGGAGGGGAAGAGAAGGATCAAGATTGCTAGGGAGCCTCTCTGTCCTCTGTCAAACTTCCAGCTTCTCATTACATGGGGCTTTTCAATAGGACTTGGTGCACAGTCCAGCACCAACCCCCTTCCTCATATATCTGTTCCTTTAAAAAAGGAAACCCAAAACTTGTCCAGGATAAAGCCGTACCTAGTCATCTGGGTATCTCTAGTTATAAACTAAACACAAACAGTGCTTACTGCACTCAAGTAAGTAAGCTTACTTAATGAAGTCAAGTAAGAAAGAAGATCATTTATACAGGTGACATGAGGGAGAAGGAGCAGAAAACGATGGAAAGAATGTTCCTTTTCTTGGTATGTTTAAGCCAGCACAAATCACTGTGTGTCAGCTTGTTTTACAATCCAGTGTTTTCACTTTTAATTAGAAAGTCTTTCCCTTAGCATTTTTCTTAGCAGCAATTTTTAAACTAAACAGAAGGTGTATTCCCCAGTGCCATATGTTAAACCTGACATGTTACTGAAATTGTCTTCTGGAAAAAAAGAAAACAAAAAAACAAAACCAACCAAAAAGCCACTAAAGATAGGACCACTGTCCCAATCCACTCCCTTTGGCCTACTTGTAAGCCTCAAGAGCACATAACTGTCCCCTGTTAGGCAGTGTCAATTCCTTGGGGAATTAGTCATAACTGAAAAGCCAACGGTTGATGGACTGATAATTTCCTCTTCACTTCCCTAGAAACCTATATGGCTGGAAACTGTCACCCCCACTTGGCATTGCAAGTAACAGCTACATGGAAGCTGTGTCTGTGGGAAGTGAATAGTTCATAATACTCTGAGAGGTCATCTTCTTGCTGTTTTTTGACCAATACATTAGTAGGCTATGAAGTGTAGTCCATTTTAGGACTTAAACAGGAGGGATTAAACCTATAGGTATCCTTGACTTTAAGGCATACAAGGAGAATGCAGCTATGACCAGAGAAGTGCCTGACTGAGGCTGAAAGGGTCAGCAGAGCACTGCCTGATGGGGGTTGATGCAGTCTTTTTCCCTGTAATTTTTCCCAATACAAATTCCAGTTGATTTTGGGCTTTGCATAGAAGCACATTTTCTCAGCCCCTTATCTTTTTTTTTTTTTTTTTTTTTTTTTTTGTGAGTAGTGTCAGTATGATAAAGTCTGTCTGTAAACCTCTGCTATATCCAGATGAATGAAGGATGGATCACTTGGATTAAAAAGCAGCAATAGTTAGGCAGACTCAGAAAAATGTAATGTGCCAATCCCTGGGCTGGATGAACTGTACCCAGCTGCATGATATACAATGAAGTTGCTCATTTATAGCGCTTTTCTTCCAAGACTGTAAAGCACCAGTGTGAATACTGAGAGGTGTGCAATCTTAACGTAACATAAACTTCAGCTTTATGCGGGTCCCTCATCAGCTCTTTGCTAGCCATGCTATAAGCTGGTATAGATTTGGAAACTGTGCTATCTAAAGTTTATCCATGTTTCTTCTGATTCTTGTCTAGGGAGGGCCATCTCCATAGCAATTCAGTTAAGGTGAGACATACTCTTTTATTTTGTATGAGTACCTGAAACCCTAGGCTATAAGCTCATAAAATGAGATTGCATACAAGATGTTGATGGCCTGGGGGAAGTTTTGAACAACACATAGTCATTATCGGGATTTTGCTGAAAAAATGATCCATGATCTGATGTATTTTCCAACAGTCTTTGCAGAAAGACCAAAGGAGTTGCAAGCTTCAGAGGCAATACCCATGAAATCCATGTCTATAAATGTGGACAAATGAAAAAACAAGCGTTTTTTCCCAGATGTACACGTAAGTTTTTTTGGGAGCTGCATGCCTCCATATTTTCTCAGCAAAATGGCTATATATAACAGTCTGTACACTGAACTACTTGCAGAGAGTAGCATTTGAGAACAAATTACTAAGTTAATACCTTCTTTGACCTGTATCTGGTCAAGCTATGTTTTAGAAACCTGTCATTACTAATATGAAGAAGAGGTTAATCTAGTAATGTGAAGTTTTAGAATGATGGATGAGTCGAGGCACATGAGCTATTGAACACAATACCTAGCTGCACCTTCTTATTGTAAGGCTCCAGGCTGACAAGCCCGAAGAGGAGGGGTCACAAACCTCTCAGTACTTTGTTTGAGCAATGATGAAAGTTGGAGGTGAACCTAGACAGCCTTAATTCCCATCACTCATGCCTTGTGCCAGTTCTTGGAGTGCTATTTCAACTTGGCTTAAAAGGAATCAGCCTCATGGCTCCTTACTAGCATGCACCTTAAACCTTTTACATATCCTCTCCAATACTGACCCTTCAATTTATAGACTAATATTGTTGAAGCTAAATTGTGTGACTCCCTTGGCAACTCCCTTGGCAGAGGCTGGAAGATCTCAGCCTGGAGAGTTATGTATTTGCTATCTGTACATCAGGAAGGCCAGAATGATGCTCCTGTGCTGTCACACAAACCAGTTGTACCTCCCCCTTTACAAGTGGCAGAGCTGGTTAGCCCCAATTGCCTGCAACTCACCACTTTTCTGAGAAGGCTTCACAAAAACCTTAACCTGTGAAACTTGTAACTATCCAATTCTATTTAATTTAAAATGATTAAAAAAATAGAAATGTTTATAAATGGGACATACTGTACCACTTTTTTCCAGGCTACTTCTACTCTTGAATCACAGCTTTGCCTGAATGTCTCCCTGCACTGCTGACAGGAACAAACATAACTGAAAAACCAGTGCAGAGAGCGACAGAGGGAAACACTGCCTATTTTACTAATGCTTGATACTGACAGCCTGCACGCAAAATCTTAAAAGCACTCAGGCACTTCCTTTTGTGCCCCCTTTTAAAGGGTTTAATGAAACATATAGAAACTGACATTTTAAACCTGTAGCTTTGGATGTTATTTTGCCATGTCAGTTTCTTCTTTTTTTCTTTTTTTTTTTCCAAATCACATAGCAATAGTTTTATAGCTTTCTGCATCAAACTTCAGTCAACAAATAATGAAAGCTGTTTTCAGATAATAAAATGTTTCTGTTCTTTGACCTGTTATAGCAGGTGTGCAGCCAAATATCACCACAGGAAATATGTGGCAACACTAGTTATTGAGCAAAATTGTAGTCCTCCTAGGTCATACAAACACAATTAGCAAGTTTATCAACATACTTCTAATTAAGAATTGTTAATATTACAAACCTTTTTTTAGACTGTGCTGTAAGATAAAAACAAAGGCTTATTTATTTCCAGAGACAGTAGACTGAAATACAATCCTTCTATAAGAATATATAAGGAAGCTAGTAGACTCCTTAAATTGATAATCCTTAAACTGTTCAAGTGTCAATAAATGATCATTTGTGTTCTGCAACAGTATGCAAAGTGATGTAGCACTTCTTGAAGATGTTGTAGATTCGGGAAAAACAGAGATTAGGCATTTCCTCTTGAAGTAAAATGGCTAATATTTCACATTTCACAATACTCTTCAGATTTGCCTTTCTTATGAAAGAAGTGTAGGACTTGATTTTTATTTTTTGATCTTTTTTCTTCACTATGAAAAATAAGGCCTTTATCCTGCAAATTGTTATGTATGCACTTCACTTGATGTACAGCATACATTCCCGTAGATTCCACAGGACTGAATGCCGAGGACAGACACATCTGTAACTGCTTACAAGATTGGAGCTAAAGAGCTTCAAAAAAAGAAAATGAACAGAGATAGTTTTTGAAGTATGCAAGCAAAATAAGGGGAACAGAGATGCTTTCAGACATTGATCTAGATCCTTGCTGTATATATTATTTCTGTGTTTCTTGCAGACCCTATGTACAAAAGTTTGGGGGCAGGTGGAAGAAATAGGCTGATTCAGTTTTCCAGACGGGTTCGCTGTTAGGGGTACTGAAGCCAAATGTTGCTGTATTACCGCAGGCAGCATTTAACACATCTTTAAATCCCTCCAGCTGAGGATCGGGGGTTCAGCACTGGCAGCTAGGAGAGTAAGAGAGTCCTGGGGCCGCGGAGTAACGGCAGGGGGATTTCTGGAAGTCCCAGCCAACGCTTACGGCGCGTTTTTTTTTTTTTTAGGCATATTAATCCTATCGATTTAAGTAGGAGTATTTATCCTTTTCTGAGCTCCATCCTCACGTTAGTATGACAGCACTATTGTCGTCCAAACACGTAGTCGGCGGCTCTTTATTAAGTCTCTATAAATATGACACAGTAAGGGCGTTCAATATTTATGTGGAGAGCACAGGCATTTGCGCGTAATCCCGGGCAGTCCTGCGGCTCGGAGGCTTTGCAGCCTCCCCGTTCCCGGCGCAGCCCGGCCCTCGCCCTCCGCCCGCCCCGGCCGGGGCTCCCGCCGCCGCCTCAGCGACCTCCCCCGGAGCCACCGCGTGTGACACACCGGAGAAAAGCCTCCCTCGTCCCCGCGTCGCCCCCGCCTCCCGCCCCCGCCCGCTCCCCCGGGGCGCCGCCGTCACCGCCGGCAGCCGGAGCAGCCGCTGAAGCCGAGGGGCGGCGGGGCTTGCCCGCCTCTCCCCCCTTCCCATCCTTTCCCTTCCCTTCCCTCGCCTCTCCCCGGTGCCTATATATAGCCGCCTCTGCTCAAGCCAGCCGGGAGATTGCTCTGTACCTGCAGGAGACAGGAAAGAGAAAATAAGAGGAGCGACTCTCCGAAGCCTGACCCACTATCAGGAAGAGGAGGACGGGCCCGGGCCGCGCCGCTGTCCGGTGCCACCGCCCCCGGTGCCGGGCGAGCCCCGCGGGGACGGGCCGACCTGCGCGGCGGCGCCCCGGGGGCGCGCATGGCTCGGGCGCTGCCGGGGCCGGGCGAGGAGCCCGACCCCGGTCCCGGCGGCTCGGGACGCGGGGAAAGGAGAGCTCCCTGCGGGCGGCGGCGCTAGCGGGGGGGCCGGGGCGGCAGAGCCCTCCCCCTTGGCGCCGAGGTGCGCTCGGCGGCATGTGCTGAAGTGCCCCGCAGAAGCCACACAAGTTGCCTGCGCGGCGTGGCCCCGGCGGCCGGACGGTGGGGACCGCCCGCCGCCTCTTGCCTGACCCGACCCGACCTCGTCCCGTTCCCCTCCCCGAGGGCTGCTCCCCGGCGGGGCTCCCGGCGGCCAGGGTGATGCGGCTCGTCGGAAATTGACAGACGGTGCGTCCCAGCCGGGCCGCGGGCCCCCCTGCCTCGGAGCCTCCCATGCTTTCGGGGCCCCCTCGGGTGGCGGCGGCCCCCCGGGAGGCGGGGGAGGCGCTGCCGTGATGGCCCTGGAGGAGAAGCGGGAGAAGCGCCCGCCCGTCACCCCCATGATGATCGAGGAGGAGGCCGCCCTGCGGAACGGCAGCCGGGGGCTGCCGCCGGGACCCTGGGCCGAGGCGGCGGGGACAAGACCCCGCACCACGGAGCGGCACATCGCCGTGCACAAGCGCCTGGTGCTGGGTTTCGCCGTTTCTATCCTGGCGCTGCTGGCGGTGACCATGATCGCCGTGCTGCTCAGCGTCCGCTTCGAGGAGTGCGGCACCGCCGCCGACGGCCCTCCGCGGGCCGGCGGCAACGGGAGCCTCTCGGGGGCAGCCCGGCAGCCGCCCGGTGCGGAGCAGCCCGCCGGCCGGCCGGAGGAGGAGGCGCGGGGCGGGGAAGCGGCGGAGGAAGAGGAGGAGGAGGAGGAGGAGTGGCAGCGGCGGCGGGAGCTGCCGCCCTGGGCCCGGCCGCGGCTGCCGCGGCACCTGCGGCCGCTGCACTACAACCTGATGCTGAACGCCTTCATGGAGAACTTCACCTTCAGCGGGGAGGTGAACGTGCAGCTGGAGGTGCGCAACGCCAGCCGCTACATCGTGCTGCACGCCCACCGCATGCACATCGAGGCGGTCCGCGTGGCCGAGGACAAGCTGGCCGGCGGCGTGCGGGTGGCCCGCGCCTTCTTCTATCCCCAGACCCAGGTGTTCGTCGTGGTCCTCAATCGCAGCCTGGAGGTACAGAGAAGCTACAACCTTAAGATCATCTACAACGCCCTCATCGAGAACGAGCTGCTGGGCTTCTTCCGCAGCTCCTACGTCCTCCACGGCGAGCGAAGGTAGCGGAGCGGCCGCGTCGCCTCAAACCCAACTCGGTCCGAAGTTGGCGGACCCCGCGCCGAACTTCTGGCAGGGCGGCGCTAGGACCCGGCGGCCGCGGCGCCGCCAGGCGGGTGATGCTCGGGCTCCACGCTGCTCGTCCCCGGCGGTCCCGCCGAAGGGCGCGGGGCTCGGGCGGCTGCCCGGGGAGGGGGCTGCGGCGGGGCGAGCGGCCGCCGAGCCCGGCCGGCCGGTGAGCGCAGGCCGAGCCGAGCCTCCCGCCGCCACCTCTCTCTGGACATCTCCCTAGGGCTGGGCTGTCAGGGCAGAGATGCGGAGGCTCTCGGGGGCCGCGAGCCCTTGCCCGCTCCAAGCCGGCGGCCGGTGTCGAGGGACAGCCCGGAGAGCGGCTGCAGGGCGGCCGGGGCTGCGGGACTGCGCGGCAGCGAGCGGGGGCGGGCGGAGCTGCCTCGGGCTGCGGGGCGGCGCGGGCTGGGGCCGTGTGGGAGGCCGGGCCGGGGTGAGCCGGGGCCGCCGGCAGGTGAGCGGAGCGCTCCGCCTGCGCGCCCGCCTGGGCGGGAGGGCTGCGGGGAGCGGCCGGCGGAGCGGGGGGTGCCCCAGCGCGGCTCGGGGACGGACAGTGGCAGCGGGCAAACTTCCAAGGGTGGCACCAGTGGAGCAGACCGTCCGCTCGGTCCCTGTCAGGGCAGGCCCGGAGCGGAGACACCGGGTCTGTTTAATACAAAGGCTCTGTGTCCGGCTGCCGTGTGCCCTCGTGTGACAGAGCCTTGTCAGGTTACAAATAGCAGCATGTAGGGGAGCGGAACTTGTGTTTTGTTTTTATTGTATTAGCTAAAGCAAAAATGCGGTGGGATGTGTTTTTACATAAGGGGAATACGTTTAGCTGCTGTAGCTGGGTCGCTGCAGATTTACGGTGTGTCTGTGACCGGGCCAACCTGATTCCCATGTTTGCGTGCAGAGCAAGATTCACTCTTGATCTGTATTTACTCACGTTGGGTCCCTATCGAGGCCCTTGTTATGCTAGGCAGGGTCACTGTGGAGGCCCCCGTTTAGCTAGTTACAGAGGCTTTCTTTTTTAAAGAAAGTGTTTTCTAACCACAGTGAGCCTTTGTAATGGATAAGAAGGGCGGGATGGGCTTCTTGATAGTTCTGGCATGGTTTATAATTTTAGAATTGGATTCTTTTTAAGCAGTCCTTTCTTGAAATATCTGTGCAGTAACAGGTTTTCTCTTCCTGAATCTTACTGTTTTATACTGTTAAGTGAAACAAAGATTTTCTAGTTGGAAGAACTGGGCAAAAATACTAAGACATGAAAAGCATCCTCACCAACTGAATTAAGTCAAAAGCCCTTTTATTAAAACATATTTTCATTACTGTGATTACCGACAGTTTTAAACAGCCTGATATTAGAACTGCAAGCAGGATTGAAATTAAGTTTTTGCAGTTTGTCATCACAGTGAAATAAAAAGGAAATTAGAAAAAGCATGGCTGTAAGAAAAGATGCGGATAAAATGCCTTTTATCATGGATGACTGAATGGTTGGGGTAATTGGGAGTTCTTACAGACCTGTATTGAAATGGGCAAATCACAAAACAAAATACTGTTAACAGCAGGGGGTATAATTCGCTTTACAAATTTGAGAAGTTATTTAAGCAGTTATTATTCTCATGTACTTTGACTTTGTGTAGGAATAATTGAACTGTCAAATAGGTGTGGCAGTGACATTTCTCCAGAGTTAATGTACTACACTTCAATAACAATCCCCTAGTTAAGATTTAGAAACCACCACCAACGAAAAAAAGTCTATTAACTTTTTAAGTTATCAGGATAGTTTAAGACGCAGGGTGGAAGGCGATGGTAAAATGTTTCTTGCAGTGCTCTGTGTGTAACATTTCAGATGCAAATTGCTTTGTTTTTGATACGCTACAGTATAGACGTACTGGGCAAGTGCTTACCTTATGTAAGGTGCACTGCTATTTTGAAATCATTGGCATGTCTTTCCTTGACACAAGCTCACTTATATTTCTTTCAGTAAAACATTTTTAAAACTAGTCATTGCATGGTTGTAGCTTCAGGTGTTAAATAGAAGTAGTGTTTTTCCTTTTCAACTGTCACAGGCTTAATGACTCACTATAGTATAAAGTGAATAATACACATTCTAAACCAGGGAACTTTTTTGATCAGAGAGAGCTCTTACAGTAACAATTTGCATTTTGATTAATAACCCATTTTAAAATATAAGGCATATAACCATTTTTAGTCCTTAAACATGGACAACTTCTGTTATGATAGACAGACAGACTTCTTGCATGCTCTGGGAGACCTTGGTGTTCCAGCAGGGCTTTATTTTGACATCTTATTTTCGATTAAAATACAGCAGCCTCATTGGAGTAGTACTTGTTATAGAAGGGTCCAAACCATCATTTTTCACTTTTGTTGTATGTGAGGAGCAAATAACTCTGCTGTGAGGCATCACAAACATACTAATGCCTTCACTTTATGATTTTTCCCCCTAAAGTTAGTTTCTGTGGCCTTCGCAGGTGGAAGTTGTAAATCAGCCTGAAATGTAAAAGCTGCGTAAAAGTATTTATTTTCTGACTGAAATCTTTCCTACTGTACTTGAAATGTAAAATGCAAGTGATAAGCTACAAATTTACTTTGCATTATGTGCTAGAATTTACTGACAGTAATCAACAGAAATATAATACAGAGCAACTGTAGATATATGCAGGCATAATATAAATGAACATCACACTTTGGCATAAATGAAAACGAGGAAAAATTCTTGCATCACACAGACAAAACAAACAGACATATTCTTTCATCTTGTAACAACTAAGATGTCAAAATAGATAGGTTGTTGAGGAAACACATGTCTTCCTTTAATAGACAAGATGGAATTAAAACACCTGCGAATTACTGCCATAGGTATTCTGAGAAGACAGGCTGCAAGCCTGTCATTCCCTCAAGTACAACCTTTTCTGGTGATATTTTGGGGAATTGGAGGTAAAAGTGTTGGTATCCAGAGAGGTGTGTAAAAAGAAGGATGAAATAGGGCACTTTAGGCATGCTATTGAAGTCTGCTTGTTTTACTTGAACAGAGAGAAATAGACAGAGACAATGTTTTGGGTTTAGCTTGTTTGTTTTCTTTAAATGTAAATAGGATTATTTTAAGCAGTTTTAAGATTTTGTTTGCTTTGCTTTATGGCGTGACAAGCAAATCAATGTTTGATAGTAATGCACATGTTATAAATATCACTGTTATTGGTAGTTGATGTATTTTTAGTATGAAATATTGACTGCCCAGTGTTTTCCCAGTTATGTCTATTTGGATATATCTGTCTATCTGTAAGAACACAGAAGATGGAGAATTTACCAGGGTTTATTAGCCTGGTGAAGGGATTGTTTCAGTGGCCAAATAAGTATTAAAAGATGACTGATAAGATCTCTGAGAAGTAGGGTGAAGATGTTGAGGGGGGTCATGGGAAAGCTTTCTTATTTAGAGAGTGTCACAGTACAAACAGTGTTTCCTAAGTATGCGTTTATGTGTATGTCGGAGCTCATTAAAATTGTTAATTGCAGAAGAAAGTTCATCATTCTTGCTTTATTAATAACAGGCCAGTACAGTTTTCCATGCTCACTTGAAGCTTCTGTTGATGTCTGTAGCTGTTTAGAGTGTGCCTAGAATGCAGAATCAGGTCCACTTGAAATACTTTGCATATAAATTAAGTTGCTTTGCTTCATTTAATTGGCTGATTTGGCTTTGTTGCAGTAGTGCAAATCCACTGATAATATGGAATTTTTTTTGGATTAACACTGGGATACCTGGCACCAACTTTTTATCTTAGATTTAGCAACCTTATGCAAGATCATGGTTTTAATAATCCGTGTTTTGTAATGAGACAAAAAATTGTTATGATGAATTCCTTCAATAGTTATTAGCCAAAAAAGGTTTTTTATTTTGGAAAAAAGACCAATGCTAACTGCTTTAGTGGTGGAAAAATTTTTCAAGTTTTTAAAAAATCATCCTTATTTGCAGGAGGTGACAATTCACTGGAAAACATATATCTAGTTCTATCAGGTGCTATAGCAAGAAAAAAGTGTAACATTTCAATAAACTTATTTCTTCATTGCCTCCAAAATATATGTAAACCCAAAAAAGTTTTAGAAAAAGTTAATTAGATACTTTATTTTTCCTATGGGCTACCTGTTTGTTTACTCTGTCAGTGTTAGAGAATCATATTGTAGAATAATGGTTATAGACTGATTAATAACAGGTGCCACCATTTTCATTACATCAAAACTATCAACACATCCTTTTCCCTCAAAGGAATAACAGATGATTAGTCAGCCTCTAAAATCTTGATAAATGTTTGCCTGATATCTAAATTGCCACTGATGAAGCCTTGGAAACTGAGACATGAATCAATGCCACTCAAAAAGCTTACATATGTGCTATCTTTACATTTACATGGTTGGCCCATAGTAATTTTCTTATTTTACATGCCTCCAGGAAATACTCTTACCGAACTCCATAATTCAGTCTTTTAATTGTAACTTCTTGTTTCTGCAAAAAGATCATGGATTTTCTCCAAATGTGTAAATATAAGTCCTTACCCATAAAGCTTCCTATTCTATATCTGGATTAAAATTTATTTAGTTCCAAAGAAAACAGTTACAGGTTTTATTGTCCAGCTAAAGCCTACCCATTCTTCCCATATGTGCATAATAAATACCTTTTCCTCCTTCAGAGATCTTTTCATAATTTGACCTATTAACTGAGAACATGGATTTGTTCTCTATAAAATACACCAGAAGTGAAAAGCACATGTAGAAGAACGGTGAAATACTGTGCTGGTTTAATCATTTGCTTGCAGTTGTGATTGCGTAAAGCTCACAGAATTTTTTTTTTTGGATGTGCACAGACACAGCAGTGTTGTATAGTACTGTGTCCCAGACCTACATGCAGCTGGTAGAGAAATAATCAGCAGTGGAAAACAGTGACCCTCCTGAGTGCACTGTGTGACCGTAAGTTCTCATGCCCAAAGAAAGGTAAAGTGCCCTGTCGGTGTCTCAGGGCAGAGTGAACTCCCTGAAGGCTGTTAAATCCTGGTTTGAACTGAGTGTGCTTTTTTACATTGTATAACCAACAGTGACTCACCTTTTTCCCACAAGCTGATGAACAATACCGCTAGAACGTGAAGTTTGATGCAAGGCAAGGGCTGATTTATTTAATGTCAGTGTGGTGTCTACAAATTTGTAGGAAATTTGTAGACCATTAATTTGTGTCTATTGCATTGCAGTAGAGGTAGTAAGAAAGTGATAAAGCAGTGTTCAAACACTGTGTATTTTGTACAGTTGTATTTTTTTTCTGCCCTTAAACCACAATAGTCAAGCAGTGTCTTATTTGGTGTGTCTTTGAATCAAGTGCTAGGCACAGTTAGTAATCAATTTTTATTTTTGTTTTCTGCTTTTCTAGGTTTCTTGGTGTTACGCAGTTTTCTCCTACTCATGCCAGAAAAGCCTTTCCTTGCTTTGATGAGCCCATCTACAAGGCCACGTTCAAAATCAGCATCAGACATCAAGCAACTTACTTATCTTTGTCCAACATGCCAGTTGAAACTTCTGTTTTTGAAGAAGATGGATGGGTTACAGATCACTTTTCACAGACCCCTCTCATGTCTACCTATTACCTAGCTTGGGCAGTGTGCAATTTTACATACCGGGAAACTGTCACCAAGAGTGGAGTAGTTGTAAGTATTTCTAATGTATTAAATGCATTTCATTACTTTGAAAACCCTCACTTTTTGTAAGGGATTGTACCAGCAAATACTAAAAAGTATTTTCTTGATTAGTATTTCTAAAATTTACTAGTCTGATGATTGTGTGTATTGTTTGGGACCTTCCCTGGAGGTTTGTCTAACTTTTTGGTTTGTTTTGTGTCTTTTTTAAATAGTTAGCTTAGTAGATGTGGTTGTCTGATGAAATTTTAAGCTTTTAAATATGCTGTTAAACTACACTTTGGTTTTCTTGGGAAGTTTTTTCCTTCTTTTTCCTGTAGCCTTTTCAATACCAGTGTTCACGAGACTATGAAAAGAAAGCAGTAATACTGGTAGGGTTTCCAGTCTTCTTCCTTCTGTACTGACATGTCCCTTGGTGTGCTGTATGCTAGCTCAGGAGGCTGGTATAGTAATTTCCATCTTAGATCTTTTGCTCAGGAGCAGTACTCTGCAACCTATCCACTTCCTGAGGTTGATGGAAGCCCTAAGTTTCTGTTGTTTTTTTGCAAATATGACATGATACCAGGCGTTATGTATTGAAAAAAAAAAGAGAGAAAATCCTTTATTTGGGAGTCAGTTTTGGTTTTGTGTACAAATATCAAGCTCAGAACTGTATAACAATCCAAAACATATGTGAGAAATGCTGTCAGCTTAATAGAATATTTCACAGCACTGTCATCTTGATTTTTCAGGTGAACATACAGAGAAACCCTTCCTACTTAGTTACTGTGAATAACGAAACAGAGCTAGTTCTGGAAGTAGAGGACTAGACAGCAGTTTGAGCTGTGAACCTGAGCAAAGGGGTGTTTACCTTATACCTTGGCAAATGCTGTACGAATTTGTGCTGCAGCCTGGGGGCATGAGAAAGGGCTGCAGGCTGATCACATCAGGAAATACCTCCTTAAACACTTTGATCCAGCCTAAACATGGTGCTGCAGTGGAGGGAGCTGATCCACCTTCTCTGAGCCAAGGATATTCTTGGCCTTCCTTGTGCCAGCCATCAGCTCTGTACAGCCGTATGATCTGGCTGAAAACTGATCTGAAAAATAACTAGAAAATGTGATAATTTTTCAGCCAAAACAGTTCTCTGATCCAGCTTTTTGTGCTACCGTGAGAGCCTTAACATGGATTCAAGGCTGCGCTGATGGAAGGTGGACCCAGAAGAGCATTGGCATATCTCATTTAGGCCATACTGAAGGGATCAACAAATAAGTCTTGTTTTTGTTACTGGAACAGCTGAGTAGGGCACTGGGGGCCTTTCCTCCACTTCAGCTCTTTCATACAGTGACCAGCAGACTATGACACTACTCTCTGGCACCGTAAAAGGAGGAAGTATGACTAGGAAGTGGTTCTCTGAGATACTTTAAACTATGAGTAAAAGGATATGGGATAAGCTGAGACTTTTGTAATAGTCATAGGATCACTGAACAGTTTGGGTTGGAAGAGACCATAAAGACCATCTAGTTCTAACCCCCCTGCCATGGGCAAGCACACCTTCCACTAGACCAGGTTACTCAAAAGCCACATCCAGCCTGGCCTTGAGCACTTCCAGGAATGGGTCATCCACAGCTTTTCTGGGCAACCTATTCCTGTGTCTCACCAACCTCACAGTAAAGAATTTATTTCTTCTTAGTATCTAATCTAATCCTGCCCACTTTTGTTTTGAAACTGTTACTCCTCATCCTATCACTGCTACTCTAAGCAAATATATGACTTGTGGGGGATGGACCTCAGGACCATCATTTTGAAACATGCAACCTACTTTGTCCTTAACTCATTTTCTTGTAGTGTTGTTCAGAGCACATATCCTTCAGACTTTTGCTGCTTGAATATGTTTGATGCCTTGAAGACAGAGGCACACTTATGTCTTACAGACAACAGTTGACAACTTTCTGCTGTTCTTTTGTTTGCCTCAAGACTTCAGGTTTACCAGGAATCTGAAGAGAAAATCCAAGTATTCATTTGTTAGGAATTTGTGGCTACTAGAGCCTTATAGTTATGCTTGAGTCTGTTGGTTCAGCACATATAGGACATACATCTGTATCCTACCAGATTGACAGTACCACTGTACAGACCTTTGCCAACAATTATGAAAATCAGTAGGTTAATATTCGTGAAGACTTGAAGACCAAAAGCCATATAGATTGAGATAGTCTCTTATCCCTTAAAATTGTTTGGTTAGTCTAGAATTTTAGCTCTTGTTTTTTTTTATAAAGCTCTTACCACAGAGTTGAATTAATGCTCAGGAATACTGAAATAGTTTGCACTGGGTTATTGGTCAAATCTATCTTGCTATTTTTGAGTTCCATTTGGGATCTGATCATATTTTATCATGGTTCAGTTTTGTTGAAAGAGTGTCTTTTAAGGTATGAACTTGCAGCAAGCACTTCAGTTCAGAGCTGCATTCTTTCAGATAAATTGCTGAGGTAATCCATCTTTTTGAGTCTCTTGTATTGCAGTGCCAGGAGTTCATGGAGGCTACAGGGTGAATTTGAAATTATCTAAATCCTTGCACATGGAATTTCAAACTTCTTAGTCTCCTTCAAAGACACATTTTAATAAAATGTAGTTACTCCCATATCCATGGCAATTAACTTAAATGTATAATAAAAGTAACTTTGCTTCTAAAAATGAATGTATTTTCAGGAAAATTAACCAAACTTTCAGCTGAAGCATCTTGATAGGCTATTTCTTATATTGGTGAATAATCTCATTTTAATTAATGCAGCGTATATTATATTTATTAGTAGACACCTAAAAGATTCCAGCTTGCATATACTTTCGCTTTTTTTTTGGCACTTCCATGAACCTGGTTTTGGTTCACAAAACATTTTGGGGGGAGTGGGCTGTCATTTCAAATTTTGACAGCATGCTAATGATTAAAATCTCACTTGTCTTCCAGCTGACCAGTATTAATAAAGTGCTGTGCTCAAAGGTAGATAAACTCTGAGGAACAGAAGTAGCTGTGATATTAAAAGCAGATTTTTTCATCAAAACTGGTTAAATGTTAGTTGTTCAGTTTTTCTTAAAGAATGCTATTGACCTCAAAATTAGCTTAAAACCTAAGCATGACATTCAATACAAGTTGAGCTTTAAATAGAAATTGCCTTTTGGAAAGCTTAGGTACCCAATCAAAATACTTACGTAGCTATAGCCTATATAATTCTTGCATGAAGGTGTTCTGTATTTCATACACTAAAATTAATTGAGAAAAGGGAATTAAGACTAGCAGTTCTTTTCTCGGAGCACAGCTCAGTGGATGTGAATCATTACCATAACTCTTTAGTCCATATGATCCGACTCCCTTCCAGAGTAGGTAATTTAAAAGCAGAGTTGACTTTTTATATGCATTACAGGTACGTAAGATGTTGTTTGGATACGGCTGGGATTATAGGAAGTCACTGCAACTGCCTTTGTCTTTGGGCAGGGACTTTATTCCTGTGGAAAGGACAGTGGGGCAGTCATCTATGCTGCTATGGACTAGGGAGCAGTGTGGCTCTGCCAGGGTGGTGCCTGAGGTAATGCTGTTTTGAGGGAGGAGGGATGCCCTTACAAGCAGGCTTAGCTGGTCAGTGTATGGCTCTAGCAGTTGTACCAGCTGCAGCTGGGAAAATCATGGGATCTGTGTACTGTCATCTTTGCACAGCACAATAATCCAGAAAACTCCACTTACCCCCACATGCTTGCTTTCTTCTACTGTTATATTGCATTTCCTAATCATACATCTTGTATATATTCTTTGTCAGTAATTCTTAAAAGCAGAATATTGCTGGTTGGATTGTATTGTCTGTCACATCATCTCTGTGTCTCTTTCCTTCATTGTTGTTCTTATTTATGCTTTCAATCCACCAGGCCTTTTCCTACTATTGTTGCTTTATTTTTCCCCCTGTTTGGATTAGTGCATCAATTGTCCAAACCCTCTGTTTCTCATTCCTTTGTCAGGTGAACATGGAAACTCACTATTTCCTGCATGGCTTTTCAGTGTCTCGTAAGTTATTTTAATTCCTTTTTTTCCCTGTAAATTCTTTCTCTTTTTGAGTTAGTGGAAAGAGGGAGTGCATAATGTCTCAATGGAGATGAATGTATTGCTGGAAAAGATGTTTCTGTGGGAGACTCATCTTCTACCACTCCTCCTTTTTGCTGTGGATGGGATGTGGAGATAGGTATGGAAATAAAATGCCAACTGGCATCTCCAAAGTGTTTCTTTTGTTGGGGGTTATCTGCTAAAAACAAAAAAGGGAAGTGCATGGATAGGGGTGGAGTCAGGAGGAATTGTGGACGTAGGGGTTGAAAGGACAAGTGCAGACAGTACCAGAGCAGATGGGAATGAGCAGCTGTGAAAGAAAGTGGCTATCTGGCTGGGTGCTGGTGAGCGGGAGGAGGAATGCTGAAGAAAGGCAGTACCCAAGGAAGAATTTTGTGGGGTTTCACTTTTCGTGCTCCTGCTTCTATACCAAAATGGTTGCAGCACGTTTTGCAGGACTGGCAATGTGTGCCTGCCCACAGCTGGGTCCACAGCTCTGGGTAGGACCTCCACTGTCTGACTGAACCCATGCATGTTCCATTTTGAGGAGACCTCTACAAGCAGGTGCGTCCTGGTTTCAGCTGTATTAAATGTTATTGTAGGGTCATCAGTGCTGAGTACTTTGTCGTGATACAGACAAAGACCATAAAGCTAAGAAAGATCTTGTGATAAGAGTTATACCAGAATAAAGTCAACCTTTATTGCCCTGCTTTTGTTTTGTTGCTTTATCTAAGATGTAATTAGACTTCACAAGCTTTAGAGTACATTTAAGTCTTATCCTGGCCAGTGAGGAGGAGGTGTAACAATTTGGCTAAAGGAAAGATAATTACTGTTTCCATAGTGCTTTCTGGCTTGTAGAGAGTCTGTGTAAAGGTCCTGGCACTGAATTCTCTCCGACATGAGCTTGAGGGGCTGACTCAGTCTGGCTTAATATAACTCGAAAAGATAGAGTGGTCTCAGAAATGGGAACCATGCAGGAATAGTTTCTTGATTCTGCACAAGTGAAAAATCATTTTTTGTCCAGGAGGAGCTAGTCAATGGAGATTTTCCATTAAATGAATAAGCAGATTTAGGTCAGAATCAGTGCATGTGCAACAGCTCATGTTGGTTTAGTTCCAGCATGGGACCATGCTTTTATTCATGTCCTTACGACAAGATGACTGGATGTAGTCCAGTGCTTCCAGTAGCCCAGACAGCTGTATTGGGAATTCCCTTATCTGAAGTATGGCCATCAATCTCCTCTGACTTTCATTAATAGTCTAAAAAAAAGAAAAAAAACCCCCAAGTTGAACAGCAGAATAACTTTTTTTCCAGCAAGTTTTGTCATTTGTTATTGGCCAGAAAAAACTTAAAGTACCAGTCCTGTATAAAATAACTACACACTTACTCTGCAGCTTAGCCTGTGGCTTTTATAAAATTATTTTATATTTGAAAAATGTATTAATATTTTTATCTAATATCAGGAATGACCTCAAGACCAGGCAATTTCTGTCAGCTAATGACTACCTGGGTTAAAGGCTTGAGGCTGTTCCTTAGGCCCTCTCTTCAGCTGATGGTTAGTAACTGCCAACAAAGTCTCTTCATGAGTTATTATTTATTAATCAGTATTGAAGCAATTATACATGAGATAATTCTTTGTGGGTGAGCATATTGGTTACAGCAGAATGATTTTGCTATTGAAAGTAGAATCAGTCCTCAATTAAAATTTTCTTCCTCTGCAGCCTGAGTTTAAGTCCAGCTTCAGAGTTGTGCTCTACTTTTGAAGCCCTGCAAAGTAACTTTTGTTAGCCCATTACTCACCACTGGGAGGCCACACGTTTATCTGATAAACAGGTAACAGCTAAGACAGGAAGCACCAGGCATATTTCTGAAGCCTGGTATGATGCAGACTTGTAATGTTTAATCTTTTTATGTCCTTGAATCCCGTAGTGATGCCCACTTGTTTTTGCTTTTTATTACTACTGTCCCAGTCTTGCCTTCTCCAGAACAACTTTCATCAAACAGTTAAAAATAAAATGCATGTTAGGAGGAAAGAATGTGTTGGGCAATATGCAATTATGTTGCACTAAAAAAGCACACACAGATTTGGATAGGTGTGTTTGTGCTTTCTTTTGCTTGTATGGAATTTTCTCTGTAGTAAGGCTGGTTCTACAAGTGTCTTTTACTCAGTTCAGTGCTTACTACTATGAATTATTTAAGTGGGAAGCTGTATTAGAACACAATAGGAATCCAAAGAAATTGTAACTTTTTCAGATTCGCCACATCAATATTTGTTTACCCATTCTGTTTCAGCTTTGTATATTGAAAATGACTTCTAGTTTATTAATTTTTAAATACTATAGCTACAAAACGTGCTACAAACAAACAAAAACCTATGTGATCAGCATCCATGCTAAACTGAATATGCCAGGGAATCTGTTAAAAACATAAATTGCAAACTTGCAATCCATTGTTATTGATTTCTGGTTGAATTTGCAAGTCGAGTGCACTGGGAAAACGCTGTACATTTATTGTGCTTACTCCTTTTAAAAATTGCTCTCTGTCAGCACGTGTAGAACATGCTGTATTTAAATGTGATATTTGTTTTACTGAAGTAAATGCCCAGGTGCACTCTGAAAATAATACTGTTGAACTGAAATACTTGAGTTTGGAAACATTGTTTTGTTTTGTTTTAGGCTAGGAAGATCACCTGCAAGTATCTGGGGGCAGTGGTGTACTTTGTATCTAGTACCAAGAAGACTGTCAAGAAGCACAGATCAGTTTCTTAATTTGTGCCTATTTTGTAAGTTTATGGCTTGCCTGCAGTAACAGTGAGGAGAAAGAGGCAGCACGTTATTCCTGGCCTGATGGTTGTTGGAACAGAATCCTAGTTGTAATTCTGTACATTCAAGAGCAGTTCAGCCTGTAGCTGCTTCATCTGGGGTCTCTGCTACCTAATGAAAGGAAAGAAAGGTCTGAGACTTAGTATTTTCCACTCCTTCCCTGCCATTTGCCCAGAGGAGAGTAGAGTGAAATGCCTGCAGTTCCTCCTACTTCCCACATCACAAGCAGGGAAAGGAGGGAGATGTAAGAGAAGAGAATCTTTCCCTTCCCTTTGATGTGCTAATGAGTATATGGTTAGTAGTATGTGCTGTGACAATGCAACTCATAGCTGAGACTGAGCACTCGAGCTGCACTCTGCTTTTTGTACTATGTTGTTTCACGTTTCCTTATGCTTCTTATGTTGTGCTGTCATATTTGACTTCATTAACTTATTCGTTAAGGTCTGTCCTTGGCATCAACATGAATTCTTTTTTCTGACATCCAAGGAAGTAGCAAGAATCTATCAGTGTGTTTCCATAAGAGTCATGCTCTTGCTATAAAAGCAAAAACGAAGTGCCAGATAATCTGTAGGGCGTATTTCGCTCCAGAACAACGTAAGGGTGAGCACATTCCCGCACCAGGCTGAACATCTGTCAGTCAAGCCAGTGTTTTCCTGCATACCTACTGTAGTAACTGTGCTCTGTGCAGTGAAAATGGATTACAGAGGCAGGTGACTGAGTTGACATCTAGTTGAGTGACAGATACAGTATTTGTTGATAGAGGAGAGTGATGTGTGCTTTTATTTATTTATAGACCAGTGTCTCCTCCAGGGTTTAGGTAAGTTTTAATCGTATTTTTCTTACAGGAACAAAGAACTTAGGCTGTTTGTTTCCAATTTTTATAGCCAGTGGGGGGAAAGTAACCACTCATTTCAGACATTCATGCCTGTTGCCAGTTCAACCACTCCTTTTTGGGACAGACAGTCAGATGTCTGTAACGTTCACCTTTTAGGCTTGCCTTGACCTGTTGTTTTCGTGTTGGAAAACCTGCACAAATGCTGTCTTATTTTTACCTTTTTCCCAGTATTTTTTGCTGCCTGGTGGTTTATGGTGTTTACCCCCATTTTTCCTAGTAGAATACCTAGTCAATTTGATTTTCTACCAAGGTATCTGCAGGGTAGACAACACTCTTTTGCTCTTCCAGTGGGGTGCCTTCACACTTCGGTAGCTTTTCTGAAGGTTTTATCAGGTGCCAGAATAGAACAAGATGCTGAAGAACAGTGCTGGGGGAAAGGGACCTGAGGATTTTGGTCAATGGCAAGTTGAACAGGAGTCAGCAGTGCCCTGGCAGCCAGCAGGGCCAACCCTGTCCTGTGAGGCATCAGGAACAGCATTGCCAGCCAGGTGAGGGCAGGGATTGTCCTGCTCTGCTCTGCTCTGGGGCAGCCTCACCTTGAGTGCTGGGGGCTGCTTTGGGTGCCACAATGTAAAAAAAGATACTATTGAGCTATTAGAGAGTGTCCAAAGTAGGGCAAAAAGGATGGTGAAGGGCCTTGAGAGGAAGCTTTGTGAGGAGCAGCTGAGGTCACTTGGTCTGTTCAGCCTGGAGGAGACTGAGGGGAGACCTCATTGAGACTTCAACATCCTCATGAAGGGGAGAGGCAGGTACTGATCTCTTCACTGTCATGACAGGACTTCAATGTCATGAAGCTGAGTTGGGGAGGTTTAGGTTGGATGCTAGGCAAAGGTTTTTCACCCAGAGTGTTCATGAACACTGGAACAGGCTCCCCCGGGAAGTGGTCACAGCACCAAGCCTGTCAGAGTTCAAGAAGTGTTTGGACAACGCTCTCAGGCACATGGAGGGATTCTTGGGGTGGCGCTCTGCAGGGCCAGGAGTTGAGCTTGATGATCCTGATGGATCTCTTCCAACTCAGCATTTTCTATGAATCCATAAAATGTGCTTTTCCAGGGTCTAGCCTCCATGGCTTCACATGTCTTTTCTGCTGCTCTCCAAGGGTGCTGTTTGCACAGGGCAAACTCTGCAGCAGTGGAAATAACCAGGCTGACTGACTGCCTTGCAGGCAATGCTCTCATTCTCGAGTTTATTCCAGCTCGTAGTGGTTGCTGTGACTGTCCAACTGCTCAAGCTCGGCACATAGCCCCATCCCCTGGCACCCCTCTCATGCACTGGGGTGGGTACAGGTGCCAGGGAACCAGCTCTGTTGGCCTGGTTCCACTGAATGGTACCCCTAGGAGATCCTCTGCTGCTCCTGCCTGGCAGCTTTCTGGCTGCTGCGTGCTGTTGAGACATAGCAAGAGCAGTTAGAAATGAGAACTGAGCATGTTATCTTTGTATTTGGAACAGCATAATTTGAAAGCAGATTATGTTTCTCTTTGAAGGGTAAATGACCTAAAGTTTATTAAAAAAAGTTATCCCACAGTGGATTATCATGAAAAATGTTTAGCAATGCATTTTGTTTCACAGCATGCAGTGGCGCTGTGTGGCAATGTGGGACAGAACAAGAAGACCAATATTTTATTTATTTGAAATGACTGCGTGGGGGAAAGGATAAGAAGCAAAAGGTGGTTATTAGCATGTACCTCTGGGGGTACCCACACTTTTTACCTCCTCACCCTCCTTTTCGCAAGCATGGTGATGGTTTGGTAGTCACAGCAGCTTGGAACCTCAATTAAGAGTTCATATCCTCAGGATGGCAAGTAGTACTTCAGTTAATAATGATGAAAGGGAATAAAAGGTGGAGGAAATAAAAGGTGGAGGAGGAAGAAGGGAAGTGGATTCCTATGGAATAATTTAAAAGAAAGAATACTGACTGAATCATTTGCATAATTTGTGTTTCTTGTAGCTCTTCAATCCCCTGGCTAAACAAATCACAGTCCACTGTTGAACAACAATACATCATGCTGTGCTTTGTTTTACTGAGGAGTGTTCCTATATATTTAAAATTTGATAATGTTGTTGTAAGTTCATTGTTACACTTTAAATACCACAGGAAAAAGGGAAACTGTTTTATACCTGATGAGGAAGTTTGATAGTTTAAGTTTTTCTGTCTGATAGATAGATGTCTGTTTTCCAGATAGAAGCCCATGTCTGTATGTGGGAATGTCAATGAGTGATAACATGTACTGCTTCATTAAAAGTCATATATGTGAATGCATATGTATTCGTAAATACTTAGATTTTTGGCTACTGCTGCATCAGAGATGACACATGTTGTTTTTTTTTTCCCGCCACAAGACTAAAGGGAGGAATAATTATTTTCATATACTGAAATTCTGCTAACTGGATCTGGGAGATGGAAAGGGAGTGATGCCCAGGCTTGGCTTTCTTCTCATTATTAACCTTTGCTTTTTATTCCTTAGCAATGCCATATGTTTAAAATGTTAAATATGCAGCTCTAAAGTAAAAGAACAGAGTGATCACAGGGAATATCTGATTTATTTCAGTTCAGAGTACTTTTGCTATACAACCTTTCTGCAATAAGCACCAGCAGAGGTAGTACTAACATTTTGCCCTTCTTTGGAAGTTTCCTATCATACCATGCTCAGGTTGTATTCAGTCTTTATTGTGATCTCTTGTTATAATTGGGAAATGTGGAGTGGTGGTTTGTACTTGTGTTCTATTTTTTACTTCCTCTGGGGCTGTTTAATGTTTATTCTTGAGCCATGACCATTAGGTCTGAAGTGGAAATTTAGGCAGTTAATATGAGCCATTCTAAAATGGCATTTCAGTCACCTGGTGACCCTGACCATTACTTTAAAAAAAGTTTTAATAGGCAGAGGATTAGGAAATAGACAGTATTAACTATCCTACTTAAAAATATTACATCTCTTGTGGACAGCATAGCAGTGAGTATATTAAAGTTAATAGGCCCCAAGAGAGCAGAAGGATGAATCCCTTGGGAATAGGTATCTTGTTGTAGAAGAATGAAGTTTGAAACTTATCCTTGTGTCTCTGTATTGCTTGGCTTGTGATAATCCACAGAAGACCTGTCATTCAGAGTTGCTGAGGCAAGTACAGTATGGTTTGTCTGCCAATGAGTTTACATTAACTTCTGTGCACAGGAAACATGTGAGGCATACAGAGGAGATAGGGTAGTGGCTTAGAGTTAAGAATCTAGTGCAGACCTTTTCAAAACAGTGATGTGTAAAGCATAAAGAGGCTTGAGAAAGTGAAAGGGGATGAAGGCCACCTCTCAGAAAACTTGGGATTCCTTGCTGTGAAACAACTTTGAAATGCTTAAGTAGCTTGGAACACGAGAGCTGCTTGAGCAGCAGAAAAAGTTCAGCGAAAGCATAATTTAGGTATGGAAATGAAGATAAGTAATTTGCATGGTTACAATAGGGCATATTATAACATTTGTCTTTACTACAAAATACTTTGATGAATCACACATGACTAGGAATGATTATACTACCATGAAGTATTGTGAGGATAAAAAGGATCTGTGAATCATAGTGCAGCTGGTAGAGTAGAGTTGCCTGGCTTCACAGTTCTGTTATTCAGGGGTTGATGGCTAAGAACAAATATCCTGAGTGCTGTTTTGTATGTACATTTGTGCTTTAGCAGCATTTGAAGTATTTAAATGCATTTAATTATACATTCTGTTCCGTAACTGATCTCACCAGTACAGTGACACCTTGCAGTACCTACATGAGGAAGTCCGGAAAAGAACAAAACTGATTTCCCAGCAGAATCTATCTGCTCCGAAAGATGCTTCCTCTCAAATGCAGACATGATTTACTGATGCTGGGATGTTTTCATTAAGCTGAACTGTTGTAGTAATTACAATAAACACTTACAAGTTGAAGTGCTTTTCTGTATTTATTGAGTTCTGTCACCTGAACTTGGACAAACTCTGCTCTACCTAACAACCTTTAACCACAGATTTTCATGTCCTTTTCTTTCTTTTTTGGTGACTGCTTTGTGACTTCTCGTCACTTCAGACTCACTGTCTTTCAGGTCCAAGGAATTGTGTATTTTCCAATCACCAGGCTAAGACCAAATAGTGCTGCTGAACCACAGATTACATTTTAGCATTGTGAGTAAAGCAGTGTAGCTGGAAGCTGCTCCTGAACAGACTTGTGTCGTTCCTTCCCCTCCCTTACCTGTACGCTTTGCTGTATCATTTCTGTCAAGTCTAGTGATCTGTGGTTGGACAATGTGCCTACAATTATCCAACGGGGAAAGAAAAAAATAACATTTTGACTGAACCATCTTGTCCGATGTGTTGATACTCCATGGATCTAACTTGAGAGAAGGAGGAAATGCACGACTGTCCTTTTTAGTGATATGCCATCATAAATGTGGAGAAAGAACAATATAAAACTCTGTGAAGGTATTTTGCCACTCTCAACGACTCCTGGAGATGTCATTGAGAAATATGACTCTAACCATAACTCTCTAACTTTGTGAAGCATCCCTCTAACCATGAGTCTTTCATATCCATGCTACAGTCATTATTGCCCAGGTGGGGGCATTAATGCCAGTGCTTGGTATTGCGTGAATTATAAGCAAGATCCTTCAGAGGAATGAGGTGTTACCGTTTCTCTGTCTGTACCTCACCTTCCTGGTTATTAAAAACCTGTTATCAATTATTTTCTGGAGTCCATCAGTGTTGGTCACAAAAGTTGAAGGAAAAGGACCTGTTATCCACAAGGAAGAGGCACTGTTCAAGGGACCCAGAGCCAGAGCTGGTCTTTGAGTCATGTTAGTTTACACTGAGATTTTTTTTCCCCGGTATTTGTTATAAAACAATTCACCTAATGTAAGAATAGCCACAGAAGAAAATATTTTACCATGTCCTATATGGAGATCAGTTTAGAGAAGAAAATCAGTGGAGTATTACTCCTAGACTCTAGTTTGTCAGTGACTCTGATCTGGAGTTATACACGGGCCACTGCCTTAATAGCTGCCAAAGGACCTGCTCTCTGTGAATGTGCATTATTTGAATTGGAAGCTGTTGCTTCATGCTCTGACAATCGGTGGCAACAAGATCTGTATTTTACTTACGTGTCTCATTTACTTAAATGCATTAGTTTCATGTTTTCATCGGCTCCTCTCTTCTTTTTCTGTGAACATCAGTGACTGGTTGTTCTCTATTTGCTGTGTCCGAGTCCTGAGTCTATAGATAGTTTAGCTGTCCTTTTCCAGAACTCAAAAGTACTTAATCTCTCTTTGCATGGGATTCACTTCCCATCTCTTCTTATTCTTATCATCTTTCTCTATGCATTTTAAGTTCTGCAGTGCCTGTTTGAAACACCGAGCAGGAGAGAGGGGTGGTACTGCAACTGCCTGCAGTGCTCAAAGTTTATATGCTTGAGTTTGTTCTGTGGCATAATAATTTTTTGGGTTTTTTCTTTCCTTAATCTGTTGTAACTTTGTGTTTGCCTGTTGAATATTCGCTGAGCACTGAGCTGACATTTTCAGAGAGCTGGTCACAGTGATTCCCAGGAATTCCTCCCTGATTTAAACTACTAATGTGTACACATAGTTATGATTATGTTTTCTTGTTTACATTTCTTTGCACTTACTGATGTTAAGTTTCTTCCACTGTTTTACCAACTAGAAACTTCCTGTCATGAGATTCACCTGCAGCATTTTGTACATATGACTGTTCTGAATAATTCTGTACAGACTGAACACTTCTCTACTTATTTTTTGACATCAGTTCTGGGCACATTCCTTATTGTTTGTCTCTGCTGGTGTGGCAGAAGAGTTAATGACTAACAAGTTCCGTGTTCTGTTTTGTGGCAGGGAACTTTTATATGAGTTTACTAAAATGTCTTGCTGAAAAAGATGCTGATAGTGTAATAATATATGTGCCTAAACAGGTGAATAGAGAATATAAAGGTTGTTGTTAGAAGTCATGGGTAATTATGGTTCACTGCTGTGTGAGAAGTCTAGTAAAATTAGCAATTGCAATTGCTGTGTGGAGATTGATCAACATCTTCAACTCCTCTGAGTGCATTTTAGCCAGTATATCTATTCAGGAGTACCCTGAATCCCTCTTTAGGCTTGGTTAACTCTATTCAGCAGACTGCCGTTGCCTGACAGTGGAAGTACAGATACCATCTTGTGTTCAAACATGCACAATATAGAGACTTTTGGGATCTGAAATGCAACTGAAGTGTCTGCTTTGTGAAGCATCAGCTATAGTGTTTTGACTGTAATTCTGTTACTTCTGTTTTTGGAACAAATCTTCATTCCGCTTTATTTCAAGAGGGATGTATTGTCTCTTATGACTTTAAGTACTTAGGTTTTGTCTTGGTGAGAAACAGGGCTAAGGCAATCTTGATTCAATACTAACAAACCAAGAGTGGCAAGTTCAGCTGGTGAATTGATAAAGTCAGTTGTATGCACATCACTGGTGAGATGCTAACAAGTAAAGGATAAGTACCATAAGGGTAGGAACATTTTTTTTCTTTATATTGCCATTTTTCCTGATTTTTATGGAATGCTAGTAATCTATGAATATAACAAGTCAAATGCAAAAAACCCTACATTTAAAAAATCATGGCTCTGGTATGTGGAAAACTGCTTTTCAATTTTTTAGAAGTTTTTTTATTTGTTTTATTTGTTTAAATATCCAAGGCTGTGGTGACAGGAGTATAATTTCTGTTTTTAAGGGGAAGCATATTAGAACTGTAAGTGAAACATCATTCATTGTTTGAAAGTCTGTCCGTTCTAGAGAAGGACGGCCAGTGAAGTATTTAATTGATCTTTATATACCTGGACAATAGCAAATATACAGCTTCTTTGGAAACTCCAAAATGGAAAAAAGTTGGACCTTCCATACCTGAACTTTTAATCTGAAAGAGGTTGTCTGTGGTTTTGTACCAGTTTTTACTCATCAGCATTCAGCAACACTGCAGGATAGAGGAAAAGTACAGAGGCATAGGGAAAAGATAAAAGGAGACTGGGAGCAGAAAAGATAAATGACTTTGCCGTCAGTGCAGTGTAATGAAAATCAAATCAGTGCTTGGCAATGCGCAATTGCCCGGTATGGCTAACCCCAGACAATGTTTTAAATAATGTACATGCCTTTTGTATTTTATTCTTGTATTTATATAAAGAAAAATTACTTTGTTATTAGTTGATTGCAGGGGAAATAGATGTTCTGATTCTGTAAAATCCTAAGAATGATTGTGACTTACATGTTTAGTGCCTCTTCAGTTCTTGGCTTTGCCAGTAATGGAATTTTGTTGTTGCCAAGGTAAAGCCTGTTTCAACCGCACTTAGGTTGTTTGAGCCGCGTATAAAAAAGATTCTGCATATAAAACACATTAATCTTAAAAGTGTAAAGCAATTATTTGTTTGATAATGCACACAGAAGATATCTAGGAGTTAATGAGCTGCTAGGCTCTGTGTTAATATGCTCACCACTGCTCACAGTCCTTGCTGGCCTTGTGGGATTGTCCAGTTGGCTCCTTTCTACAGACTCTCAGTGTTGCTGTGCTGCCATCTTCCACCAGCTCTGTCAGCACTGTTGGTGGTGATGACTGGGGGTGCTGTTTCGTACTGGGGCCAGCTAACCATGCGCTGTGATTTTATACCTTTGTGGTGGGATTTTCTTCTTGAATCCTTGACCTAATGATGATGTCTCAGTAATCTTGAACTCTGTAACTTTCATGTTGTTATCTGCCTCCAGACCTCCTTGTAGCTCTTTTTCAGTAGTTACACAGCTAGGCAATACCAGAGATGGACCTTGGCATGCAGGCAGCTGGTCCTCAGGGTCGTGAAAGCGGAGTTACCACTGAGGGTTATAGACTGAAATAGTGGTATCTACATGACCAAGCTACACTGCAATTGAAAGCAGTAGTAGCAAAAAAGATAATTATGGCAAACTTACCAATTTTGTTTTATCAAAAGAAATAATTAAAGTGCATTTTCCATTTTATTTTCAAATAGTATTAATGTTTCAAGTTATTTTGTGTTAGCACAGTGCTGTACTGTTTGTGGTAAACTCACAATGGAAAGAGAATTCGTTTCAGAATATGCCTACACTGGAATCAAAACACAAAAAGGAATCCACAACAACTTTGAAAGACTTCTGCAAACTTGCATTTTGTTCCCGATTGGGTCTGACAATGTATTTTTAATGAAGACTTGAACATCTGCAAACTGTTTGCAAGCTGGAATTTTCTTCTTGAATAGCTGACTGTGGAATCACAGACTCTGTAATCATGGATGCTGTGTCTCCACAGTACCTATTTGCAGTACAGTAATATAATAATCATAATAATAGCAATAATGAAATCCCTTCCCTCCCAGTTAAAATTCAGCATTCTGGAGAGCATTTCATAGTATTATAATATGATATTGGCTGTTTATGATGACTCAAAATTACCTCAAATGGCCTTTAAACACCTTGTACAGCTGAAAATACATTTGTTTTCTGGGTTGTTCCTCTCCAGCTTCTTCATTTCAGTGAATGAATATTGAAATCCACAAGTGTACAGGAAACTTAGGAACCAGAGCTCTTTTTTCTTTTCAGATTAGGTTGCAATATACAAACCTGTGGGGAACTCTGGCTTTGTGTCCACAGAATGATCTTAATTTGTTGCTGACTCTTATCACAGGAGTCAGAAACGCTCCCATGGTGTTATTGTATCATGCATTCCTTTACTTTCTAAATATTTGTGTTGATATTGATTGTTGTAGGTTTTAAGTCCTTGAATATGTTCCTATGAATGCAGTGCAATGTACAGCTAGGAAAGCTGCTGATATATAAACTAGGAGGGTTTGGTAGCATATCCACTAAGGTGAGGTCTAGAAATACCACTAATTTAATGGGAGAGACTCTATAGTTGTGATTATGCTGTGTAAGGTGGGACTAAATGCATTGCAGATCAACTCTTCAAACATTGCAGTGTTCAATGTAGACAATTCTTTAAACTTGTATTTGCTTTCTTATCTCAATTTTCTTCTGAAGCTGCAGGACCAAAATGGCATGAAGTGCTATCACATCTTTTCCTTACTGCGCGTTATTACTGGCTTGCTTATGTGAACAGCCTTGTAGATTGATCTATTTCCGTAATTCCCAAGCCCTCATTGACCTAGGATTTGGAGTTTGTTCCAAAATATCTGCACTTTCTTGAGTATGATGAAGATGCTTTGGTTTTTTTGAGCTCAAAGGCTACCACCTATTAAACTGGGTTTTTTAAAACATTCATAGTGTTTTCAGGATGCCTGTTGCTCAGAAGTCTGAAAAGCCCTTAGCCATCTCAGCACAAATGACAGTAAAAATCAGCATTCAAACAAGAGTAATTTCTCAGAGTTTTAAGTGATTGTGGTTTGCAGAGTGTACATCAGTGAAACGTTGGTCAGAGATCATTGGAGTGAGCTTTGCTGCTGCTTAAGGGTTTATGTTACAATGTCCAGACACGGAAAATAGCGGAGAAGAATGTGGACAATGATGGTTGTTCAGCTGACTTACAGCTGTTGCACGGCTCATGCTTGACCCCATTCCTGTGTTGGCGTAAAATGAATGAAGCTCATCCGCTCTTTTTAGGCAGAGATGAGCAATTCTCAGTGGAGTACAGCACAAGTTCAAGCATGAGGATCGTTTAATGGGATCTAGAATGGAGAGAGGGTAGCATTGTCAGCAGAGCATCGTGTCCCAGGTCATTTGCTGTGTTGGGAGTCAGGGTTTGTTAGCTCAGACACGGCTCTGCCTGTGCCCTACACGTGTCTCTGAGCGGTGCTGCACTGTAACGCGCAGTGATGCTGGTGCGCCTGCCAGCTCCTCTGTGCCCTGCTCTGCTGCCGAGGGGAGCTCTCCTCACAGGCAAGGTCAGGCTGCTGCTGAAGTTACTCACATCTCTACCTGTCTTCTCCTTCTAAAGCTTATAATTATCTGAGCTCACCGCCTACAGGCCTGCAGTGATCTTGTGGTTAGTTTGCGTTTTTTTTTTTTTTTTTTGCAAGTAAATGAGGCTCTTTCATTTTGTTAGGGAAAAAAACAGGTGAAGTTCTCTAATAACTGTTTTAATATAATCTGTGACTACTGATCTTTTTTTATTTATTTAGATGAGCAAGCTGGGCAGTGGTAAAATGCAGCAAAAGTCAGGAGACCTGTTTGGATTTGTAAGCGTAATGCGCAGAGGTGCTTGGGCTGGGTAGTGTTTGGGAAGCCCTGAAGTACAGTAGCTGAAGTTGGCTGTCTTGTAGCCTTAATCCTCTGGGTTGCTGTTAATGAGATTGACTGGTCCTTGAACCAGGGAGCATTTTAAGCTTTGGCCTTCCATTTAAGGAGGAGTCCATCAGCCCTGTGAGCATGCAATCCAGCAGCAATACTCCCTAGGATTTCCTTCTTATTCCCTCATCTTTTTTTCCCCCCTTCCTCTACTAATAGAAAATGGCAGCTTTGAAGACTCTCATGGGAAAAGTATAGCAGATATTTTAGAGGCAGTAGCCTCTACTTGAGAGCTTTAGGCAAAATTGGCAGAAGAATATTAGTCAATGATATTTATACAAATGTTTTTCTGAGAAGCTTCTGGTGGTGGTGTCCTTCACTTCACAGACTGATCTCAACTTCTTATTAGTTTAATTTTGGCAGCCTAGCTTCTTTAGTCCCCTTTTGTTCTTAATAGACTTTCTGTATCCCCATGGCGTTAGTGAGTTTGTTTCTTATGGAAATCAAGTTTTCAAGCTCAGAGATTCCAGTCTTCACTGACACTTTGTTGCACATATTAAGAGTACCTGAACTGGGGGACAGATCTTGTCTTTCATTGTCCTGCCAACAACACTCATGCGCCAGAAACTTTGGGGAGAAAGGTATTTGAGGTTCTGTTCTGATATGTTAACTTAGAGGAACCTTCCTTGTAAGGTGTCGTTTATCCTTTCCAGTGTTTTTATCCTGTGGAAGTTTCCAAAAGATTTTGCATTTTTGATGTCTACTTGCTAAAGTGCAGAAATGCTTTTACTTCCCATGTACTGTTGATATTGCCATAGTAATTGTTCTTAATGATTGTTAATCTGCAGGTCCTCCAGTTGTAGACACAGTTTATGCTGTAGGTAGAGATACGACGAGAGCAAATAAAGGCTGCCATTTTAAAGGTATGCCTCGCACTGTGCAATCAGTCTCATGAGAGGGAATGCTATCTTAGACTCTAAGAAAGCGTTAAAAAGAGAGAGACTAATGAAGCTGTTATATTGATGTGGATGTCAGCTGGAAGCTAAGCAAGGGAATAGCTTTCTTCATCAGCTAGAAAAAGAGAAGGAAGGATTGTTCAGACAACAGTGATCTGCTCCACTGTCAGCAAAGAAACATGTCTGCGCAGTCCATTTTGTTATGCTAGGAACTGAAGTAATGATGGTGATAAAAATGCTTTTGTCTTCCTGTTTCCCTAATATATACGCTATTTAAGACTTAAACCTGTAGTGGAAGTTCAGTTTTGCCTGTGATATGACCACTGTGCTTGATACCAGGTGTCAGAAAATTTTCTCTTCTTTCCATCTTCCCATAATGAGTTGGACCATGTTGTTGCTTTATGCTAGTTAGCTTCCTGGGGAAGGAATTGCCTTGATTTTTTTGTAAGAAAGGGTTTTATTCCTGTTTCTTCTTATAATTGATCCTGTCTTAAACACTCTATCCAGCACATTGATATGAATGAAGAGGTCAGCTTTCAGCAAATTGTTTTGTTTTAGGAAACTTGTATGATAGTCATCCAGTCTTACTTTAACCTCACCTGCTTAGCTGACTGGCTGGCTGTTTGGGTGTAAACCACATGTGGTGTTTGAGCTGTGATTGATGAGAAAGCATTGTTAGCAAGTTGACCTTTTCTGTAGGCATGCAGAGGATGTTGCTGATTAACTTGCATCTTCCTGATGGGAAGTATGTCCTGAGTAGTGCAAATTTTAAGATGAGGAAGGTAATTTGAATGATAAAATGTGCAAAAATATTTTTCATAAACATCTGAACATTTTGTATATTGGAAGGGATTTGATTAATAACCCTGCAATTATACATTTTGTAGTATTTTATTTTAATTTGAACAATTTACATGTTACATTAATGTGTATTCTATAGACTAAAACCAGCATGCTTCAGAGTCATCACATTCATTTGTTTAAGTTTGTACATGTTAGAGTACTTGAATTTTGCAACAACTTCTGTGTTTAGGTGCAAAAACTTGGGTTTGCTACTTACCTGTGTCTCTGCTGGCTGGTGGTCAGGTGGTGAATCACTTTCTTTCCTGGTTGTGGCCTTGGTCTTTCTCAGATGGGAGCCCTGACAGGAATAATGTTCTAGTTGGTTCAGCCCTTCTATTTTGTTTTCTCTATTTATAGTTGTACTTCGCGTTTGAAATTTTTTTCCCTCTTCTGGTTCTTGTGTTTTACACTGAGATTAGTGTTTTCAGAAGGGGGCTGAAGTCCTTCCAGTTGGGAGATGTTAATGATAGTTAACTAACTCTCTCCTAATTTGCCCATGGCTTTGTCAGAGGTTAGTTGAGCAAAAGTGTTTGAATATTATTAGTGCATTTAGATTTTTTGTTTTATTTTTCTACTGTGCTGTCAATTTGGAGATTTTAAGAAATATTTGAAACATCAGTTGAGCGTGAGAACCAGAGCTCTTAATGAAACTTTTTAGTGGATTTTAGAGTGTGTCCATACAAAAAAGTTGATTTCTTGATTTCCTATTTCCTGGTTTATGGTTTTTGTTTTCACTTGGCTTAATTGTTTCTCTTTGCTACTTTTAGCCTGAAGGAGCTCTCACTGTTAATATGGTTGCTACTCTTATTGGTGTACCCTGATTTTGGTATGGATTTTATACCAGTCAGAGCACAGCATTTTCCATGTGCCTATTTTTCCTCCTCCTTAGGGCTAGGTACAATTTTTCACAAAAAATCCAGCTCAATGCAGCACAGTGCAGACTTGTCTATGAAGTGCTGTGTTTCCTCAGTGCCAACAAGCTTTAAAGGGTACCTTAAAACTCAGCACCTTACACCACTAATCTGTTTACCTTGCCAACAGTTTTTCTATTAAGTTTACATGTAGCTCACAAGCTACTTTGCTGTGTTCCTCTTGCTTGTCGCTGCTGTTATAAAGCGATGCATTGAGTAAATGCTCTTGAGCTCACAGGTGAGCCGTGCTCCTGCATTGCTTTTCTTGTGCCTGTATTTTGTCAGTGGTTCCCTTTATTTACCACAGATTTTTTTCTGATTTTTCTGATAATTTTTTTCCTGATACTGATCAAAATTACTACAAACATACGATGAGTCGGATGAAATGTATATCTACCAGACTATGGTTTCCACTATGGTTGTGCAGAATTTATGTGAAACATGAGAGTGCTGACATGCCCTTGCATTCGTCTTTGGCTTGTCATGTGCAGTCTGTCTCTGTCTCCTCCCAGCCTTTTTTGTTATGCTCTGGACAGGTACATCGCTTTACCCAATAGCTGTTTCATAGGGGACCACTGTGTTGACATCTCTTGAACTAATTACTTCTAATTGAGTAATAAAATAACCTTTGCCTTTAAACAAAGCTAAATAAGTCTCAGCGCGGTAGTGCCTTGAGAAAAGCTGTTATTATGGGAATGGGATTGTTACTCTTAGACATGAGTCAGTATGGGAAACTTCAGTGTTCAGAATGCCTTTTAAGTTAAGCAATTATAGGGATATATATGTCTACAGTTTGGAATAAAGTTTAGGTTTGGGTTTTGAAAAAGATGTGACAGAAATGTAAAAGCAGAATTTTAATTTTTTTTTAAAATTTGTGGTGGAAAAGGTGGTGTTTTTCAGGAAATGTGTTTAAGAATAGTAATTTGTTGACAAGATGATTTTTCAGTTTGGGGCAGCGATACTCAAGTTTTATTTCTGGCTCTTTCTCAGACTTTCTTCCTGCTATTAAGCTCATCTTTCTGTAACATTCATTTATAAAATGAAGATGATAACAGTTCATTTTCCCTATGTTTTGCCTGTTACTTTTTAGGCAGAAAGACTGAGAATATCAAACATCTCTCTCTCATATCTGTGTAGTTGACTAAGCACAGGGGAATTTTACTGTCATATTGACTGTCTTTAGACAATGCCAAACTATAAATAAGCAGTTACAATGTTTTCATATTATCATATCAAATGGAATCACTCTAAGGAAACATCTGTGTGCTAGTGACAAATCAGTCTCTAGCCAGGAGAAATGGACATGCCGTGGGGCTGCTAAACCTTGGAGGCTGCTTGTTAGTGCTTTCTTTAAATGTGTATTTCTGTAACTCTTCTTTTTTTAACCAAGAATAGGTGAAATATTTATGAATGATGCATGATATGAATGCTTTGACTATAATATAGGGAATAAATAGTACTTGGAAATAAGAGAATTCAGGCCAATCCCAGCCCAACCAAAGGAAATCAGAATTGGTGTTAACTGTTGGGCTACATCTACTGCAGATACTTTTTTCCTGGAGGAAAAAGCCCTTCTCACATCATCCTATCACTGGGGTTGTGATACAGAACTTTTAAGTGTAATAGATAAATAATGTAGATCTTTGTGCTTTCTTAAAGCTATGCTGATTTTTCACCACTTACAAAAGACTGGAAGGAACTTTAGCTGCTGGGAATCTCAACAATTTAGACATGGAATTCCCTACAATAGCACTTTAGAAGAACTTGAACCTTGCTCCTAGATTGAAGTTCTGTAATAACTCAAATTTATCTGCAACCAGGCTGTTGTGTTTCTCTCTTCTCTCCACCAATGTTTTCTCAGGCTGTTTCTAGCACTGAACTCATTGGGCCAGGTGAGGAAGCTGGGCTACCTGGGCACTACCCACCTGGTTGGCATAGTTGGCTGACACATCTGGCTGGCAGGTTGCTGTGAGAGAAGATGAACTCTAGTGCTGATGTGATAGAAGAGTCGAACCTGAATGACTGAGTATGTGATGGTGAGACTGTGGCAGTTTTAGTTGGCTGAAATGGCTATGAAATGGTGTCTGTAATTACATTTGTTCTACATTAGTTGTTAACATGTTCACGTTCTGTCTCTGAGCCATTTCAACAAGATGATAGAGATTCTTAGTGTTCTAAATTAATCTTAATGGCACTGTGGTCAGTGACATAGCCAGTATTTTATTGTATGCCATCTGAGCACTGGTTGGATTTATATGTGAGTGCAGCTCATTAACTTTCCAAAGTATTTTATGATTTCAAGTTAGAAATTGCAGCATGTCTTCATGACAGTTTTTCCTCCTGGTAGAATATATTGTTGCACCTTTGGCTGGAGCAGTTGCATTTGTTTTGGTTCAGATGAGAAATTGATGAGGCAACTTGATGGTTGTCCCATGCGGTCATGTTTATTTAGAAAGGGGCTGCACAAAACTATTCCCCCTCTTTTATAGCTCTGAAAATTCCTGGCAATCGCTCAACATTCCTCATTTCCTGCTGTCACCTGGAACTCCAGAAGTTTCTCTCACTTCTTTCTCTTTCAGGGTGATGCTACAAATTTTTATCCAGAATTATTATTTCTGTTCAAAGCCTCTTTCCCTTGCCCCTGCAACAATGTTCAGGCCCCCCAATGCTTGGATTTAGTTTCCTGAGACATCTCTCTACCACTGTAACTCCCTCAATGACCATTTCTTTCATATACACTTTATTTTTAGTGGTGGCTTCTCTTACTTTAACCGGTCTGTTAAACCAGTCTTGAATGAGGATTCAAATATGGTGTTTGCTTACTACAAAAAAGAGTTCCATCCAATGTCTAGCAAAGGTGTTTCTTTAGAAAGTATCAGGTCATTGAATGCTCATTGGTTTCAGCTAGCTTTAAAAAAAAATTCTTCGGTTTCTTAAACATGTTTTACTTGTATTCAAAAAAGGCTCAGTGCAGTGCTGTGGGTGACTGCTCAGTTTGGAGTAAAATAATCTTATAAAGATGAGCTGTTCCTTTGGTATTCATAAGCACATTTCATTATCATGCAGTCTATTTTGAGTATTGTCCATGAAGAATTATGGATGGGAGATTGAAACAAGGCATTCTTCTTTCTTCCCATTATCACATTTAACTGTGTTCACTACAGCAGAATTGATATTTCAGTACAGCTGCCTCTCTCTCCTTTATTCATCAATGTTGTAAAATTTATTGCATTTGCACCAAACAAAACTTGTGGAGGTATGTGCACATGTGAAACAAATCACACATATTCTTAGTGGAACCTGGCCTGTAACTTATTTGTGTATGTAGTGGACCATTATTTATTTTGAATTTATCACATTTAAAAACCCATCTGAGATGCAATGCCTTGTTTGCAGAAATGACCCAGGGAGTTCGCAGCCAAGGCTGTTGGATCCAGACATATGTCTGCTACATTAACTGTGTGATGTGAGCATATCTTTATCTCTGTAACAATAGTAAAAGCCATATGTATGCCTAAAATAGTGAGCAAAATAATGTTTAAAGGGATTTCAGATTATCAAGTAGATTGAAGCATTTAAGTACAGAGGCAATGCATGTGTTTTTCAGCTGACAGTGTCACTTGCTGCTGAAGTATTACAGATGAAGTAAGGATCATAACACTATTTTGTCCCCCTTTTTAAAACTTGTAACTGGCTGCTCTACTGAAATGTTAGGGCCTTCTGTAACTACAACACATAAAGGCATGTTTGAGGTTAAACACGTATTTGAAATTAAATTTATGCATAAGCCCTTTCTGAACGGAGATTTTTAAATCATTGTAAGATCCCAGATGTGTCAGTGTTTGGCTGAGCCTGTGGGTATAGTCACGCAGAGGACTGGAGCTGATTTGGAGGGACTTCCCAAGAACAGTGCTTTATGTGGAGTCTGCTGGCTTTGAGGCAGGGATTAAAGAACAGACATTATTCCCAGGATTGCTTTGCTGACACCAGTTGATGAGCAGAAACATCTGTTTCATAATGGGAAAGCACTCTAAGCTGCTTTAAAACACCTGACAAAGTTACTTTTAATTCTGTGTGAAGTATGTGGGAGGGATAACTATCCTTAATTGTGAAGTGTATTCCCGTGTTGATACAAGGTTACCTAATCCATGCTTGCCTGAGAAAACAAGATTTATGGTTGTCACCAGGCTCAATTTCCATACCTCCGTTTGCTCTGTCTGTTCAGACTTAAGTACATGTAGCAAAATGGATCAAAGACAGGAGAAAGGAGAAGGGGACATCTAGACATTAGCAAAATGGGTATATGCCAGCCTTGGGACATTAGCCATGTTTGCTTGGAGAGATGCTGTGAGAAGCTAAACGAGAGCAAGGCTCAAGTCTCTTTTGGTTCCACACGCCTGTGTGATGTGACAGTGTTCAGGGATGGGGAAAGGCTCTCCATGCATGTGGGTACCTTCGGGAGTGGTTTTGTGTGGTGAGATGGGTGGCAATATCTGTGGTACCAGATGGTGTCATCCAAGGGCTGGGATTATATATGCATCGTCTCTCTTTGTCAGCCTCAAAGCTGGCCTTGTACCTGATGCTGTAACAGAGATACAGCAATGGTTACCACTGTAAACTCTGCATCAGGCTGTTTTCAAGATTCAGAAAGCTATTTTCTTTACAGCACATTAGATAGAAACATATGATCCAGTCCTGCTTCTCGTGATCCGAATTATCAGTGGCTGTGACCAAAGTGCAGCCCTTTATTTAAAGAACTAGGTTTTTTCTTTTCTTTTTCACTTCCTGTGCAATTGACTAACAAAGGCTGCTTGAGTGGTGATGTAAAAGCTGTACACATGGCAGATGCTATTGGTGAAGGTTGCCTTGGCAGAAGTGTCCCTGGCTCAGAGGCTGGACCACTCATGTCTCCAGAATGTCTGAAAGCCCCTGTAGTTAACAGGAGTCATTCAGTTGAAGTCAGTAGATGTTGTTTTAGGCCTTTGGAGCCCGATGAGCCATATGCTTCCACAAGCCTTTCCTTACTAAAACAGAAGTGCACTTTATTTCCTTGGAGCAGAATTTCTCATCCGGTGAGCTGTGATTCCCCCGAGGGCATAGGGGAAGACAGTGATGGCAATTGGAGTGGTTTTAAGACATGGAAAAGACGGCTAAACATTTAAAGAAAAGATGCCTTGCAGAATGAATGCAGACTATTATAGAGGATTATTGTGATCAGTAAACTTTACTGTAACAATAAATAAAAGAATACAGATGTCTTGATATCAAGCAAGGTGATGCTCCTCTAAAAAGATAACACCACTCCAAGAATGAAGGTTTCAAAGGGGCTGCACACGTGAAATAGAAAGTGACATAGCGAATAATGTCTTCAAAAGCAGGCTTGAAATGTAGAAGTGCATATTTAATTCTAAAGTAAGAGGTGGGCTCTGGTGTATGGCATGCTTCAGGCACGCAAACTTCTTACTGTAACATCCTGATTTCTGCCAGGCTGTCAAGTTCCTTAATTCCCTGGGAAAGCAGGTTGGCAAGCTTGTGGCACTATGCGCAAAGGTTTTTAGTGTCTTCTAGTGCCAGAGGGAGAACATTGTGCAGTTCTCTCTGGTATTCCTCCATCTTTAGTGAATTCCTGTAGGGGAGAGGGTTGGACCACAGTCTTTCTGCAATTAGACATGTAAATAATGAATTTTTACTTTTTATATCTGTGATCAAAATGCTGAATGTTTTCCATATTCATCCTGCCTGTGTTGAAGAACTGTACAAACCTGTTGGTTTGACCTGAGGTATTTCACATAATGTGAAAAAATTACTGCAGGGTTTTCCTTACCATTCTTCATCCATTTAATCTTCTTCTCTTTTTCACTTACATTTTAATGCAAAAAAAAAAAAAAATAGAAAAGTAGTGACTTTAAAATTTCAAAATAGAATGGTTCTATTTCTTTTGAACCTGTTCCTCTGTTTTTTGTGTGGTGAAATTATCACTAGTCTTTGGTACAATGGAAACAATCTTGGTGAACATACTATTCTCTAGAAAGTAAAGTGTCTTGCTGTCTAGAGTTGTGCTTGTCAGAATTTTGCCCATTGTACCTAGTAGATAGTTACAAATTCACATTTTTTAAGTGCTCTGAAGTAACAAGACAGGAAAAGCTCTCTTTCCTTTTTATGTGCTAACTTTCTTTTTGATGGGTAATTTTTACCTGCTTTAGACAGGAAGATTTTCTCATCCTCTGTAGCTAATAACCTGACTTCAGTTAGATGTGATTTGTTTTAAATATGTTGCACATTTCTCAGTGTATATCGTGACTCTCTCTTTCTATGGGAAACAGTTCTCATTTTACAATCACATTTATCTGTTCCGGCAACCTAGTATTACAAATATTTTTAAAATTTCTTTGACTTAATATTTCAGCATTTACTACATAAAATAAGAGAGACTAGAGAAAATATTGCAATATGTACAAATTGTTTGTAAAAGTATGCTGTTTTATACAGCAAATACTTTTGACTAACTACGGAGGAGTAGGCTATTGATTGCTTATAACAAATACATGGAATTTACTATACAAGTTTCAGGAATATTTTAGTATTTTTTTCTGATAACGCTGTCAAAATAATTTTAAGAATTGAGTAATGTTACTAATATTTTAAAAGTAATCATTCAGGGTTTTTTTTTTTCTTTTGGAAATATCTGAGTGTGGCTGAGTATTGTGTTTACTTAAAGTTGTTGTGATACTACTCAGAGCTTCTGGAAAGCAAACAAGGGGAAACAATTCACATTTTTGCCCACTTTAGAAAAGAATGAGAAAATACACATTGCAGAAATTTCATTTAGAATGTCTAATAACTTCTAGAGTTATTAATAACAGTCTCTTATAAAGAGGAGATCTGGTTTGTAGGGCTGCAGGTGCAAACCTGTTGCTCAAACTTGTGGTAGGAGGGAGACAGTTCCAATTTGGTTCCATTAGAGAGAAATGAGAGGCTTGGATTTTTCTTCTTAGTCAGAACTCCTGTTGAAAAATTGGTAGTGGTTGCAAATGTAGTAGATGTAAAGGATCTAAGAAAACCCCCTCAGAATTTAGGTTAACTGTGTAAACTTTGTTATATTCATAGGTATTGTGACGGTGTCATTATGAATATGATTCTTCATAATCTATTTCTGGTATTTTTCATTGAGGCACACAGGGAACTATACTGCATCAGACCACCAGCTGTGTGCTGTTAATATGTCTGTTGTCCAAACAGAACCTACCTTATTAGTGCCCAGATGTGGAAGGTGCTTGGTGCAGGTTGGTAAGCGGTCACAAGGATGAATGCCTGCTCTGAATTCCCTCCCTGCCTCTGCCACCAGAGTTGCTATGGGATCCCAAGTAAATCACATAAACTGACATAGTCTCATTTAGTCATTAATCATGTATTGCTGATTTTGTGAATGCCCAAACTAAGGCACCTGTGGCCAAAGCTTGTATGAAGTGTTCACCACTGCAGTTAAATATAATGGGAACACTGCTTTAAGTATGTGCAATAAAACTGTTAAATATACTTGACATTGAGAGGTGTCAAGATAGGCACTCAGAATTAGTCTCTCTTTGTTCTCCACTTTCTTACATGAAAATAAAAGTCAAACCTAATCGTGCAAAGATTATGAAAAGGAGCATTAATAATATTTTCAGGGTAGTAGGTGCCATTTCAGTGAGTGATGAAGTATGCACTTACACTAGAAACCTGTTTGTCTTTTGTACGAGAACATGTACTGCTTTTATATATTTAGGCCTGACCCTGCAGAAAACTTGTTTTTTCTCATATTTAAATTACCATAACATTGAGTTCTTAGTATAGTGATCAAACAGCCTGTGGGAAGTTATATAATACTGGGCATTATTGTTTAATCCAAAGCAGTTTTAAAGTAACACTACCTGCCTGCCTTTTGGCATGAAAGTAGTAAACAAACAAAGTATTCTAAACAAATTTCATGTCTTAATTCTGTTTTATTTATTTAAGTCCTCTTTGGAGCAGAATATAAAAACTTTATTACTTTACACTGAGAATCTTCTTATAAACTAAGGAAATAATATAATCCCCATTTGATGAATTTGGAAGTAAGAAATTAAGCCCATACACATGAAAAAACATCAGTGTATGAAAGCTAGGGGCTTCAGTTTCAAACTTACAGGTGCCAGTCTTTAGGCTGACCTCCGGACTAAGCTCCTCTCATTTTGAATGGCATCTCAGAATGTGTCATCCAAAACAGCAGCCAGGTAGGCAGAGTGTCCCAGAATGTCCCCAGCGGCAGCTCTCTGCCAACCAAGAGGGAATTTCTGAGGCCGGGGTAGGTCTGTGCTGGTGTGTCTAAGGTTCTCCATACATTTCATGCTCAGTGGTGCTGGGTGAAAGGCAGAATCAGACCCAGTGTTTGTAGAGGCAGAATCAGACCCAGTGTTTGTAGAGGCAGAATCAGACCCAATGTTTGTGGAGGCAGAATCAGACCCAGTGTTTGTAGAGGCAGAATCAGACCCAGTGTTTGTAGAGGCAGAATCAGACCCAGTGTTTGTAGAGGCAGAATCAGACCCAATGTTTGTGGAGGCAGAATCAGACCCAGTGTTTGTAGAGGCAGAATTAGACCCAATGTTTGTGGAGGCAGAATCAGACCCAGTGTTTGTAGAGGCAGAATTAGACCTAGTGTTTGTAGAGGCAGAATCAGACCCAGTGTTTGTAGAGGCAGAATCAGACCCAGTGTTTGTAGGGGCAGAATTAGACCTAGTGTTTGTAGAGGCAGAATCAGACCCAGTGTTTGTAGAGGCAGAATCAGACCCAGTGTTTGTAGGGGCAGAATTAGACCTAGTGTTTGTAGAGGCAGAATCAGACCCAGTGTTTGTGGATGCTTGACTGCTTTGACAATATCTGTTGCCTCAGAGCCCCTGAGAGACCTGGGCAAAGGCACTGGTAATGTCTGGACTGTGTTCCAACTTAGGGGTGACCTTGGTGTGAGGCATGGAGGCCTGGCAGTCCAGAGCTGTTCTGGGCAGGCAGAGAGGCACCCAGGGAAACTTTACAGGCAAAATAAAACTACATTCAGCGTTAGGCAGGAGACAAATGAGAGTTTGCAGCATTGCAGCTTTGGTACCTTGGCTCCATCTCAGACACCATCAAATGCCTTTTCTCTATTTGCCAGAAGACATTCATTGTAATGCAATAAGTTGAATCTTGATTTTCCGTCTATCTGCCGATTATTTTCTTCCCTTCTGTTGTCCTTTTTCTTATTATGGACAGATTTGACCACTGTCAAATTGAATGATTTTTTGCATACTTGGTTGACTGACTCTTTTTCCCTAATTTGCTGATACAGTAAACTGTGCCAGTAAAGCAATTATACAAAATTGTGTATAAAGGTTTAATGATACAAAACAATGTTCATCACAAATCTAATTGTGATTCTTAACATCCTTCCATAAACTAAAGTTTTTGAGATTTTTGGATTAGGATCTCTGTGCTTATTATCTATTATGTTCAAACCAATATTTAGTTTAGTAGGTAAGGGAGCATTTAATGTACACATCACTGTTAACTTTGAAAGGAAGCAATAAATAAAAACGGTGATTTGGAGGGGTTCAGATTATGATCTGTAGTGATTATAAGAAGTCTGCTTTATTACGTATCTCATTAGGTCACACTGTTACCTGTTTTATGTTACGAATAACAACTATGTATGGTTGATTGTGCACCGAGTCTAATACAACACAAAGATTAAATAAAAGATGGACATTGTAATGGAGCAAATAAAGTGTCTCCATACTGAAACCCAGGAGACAGTGGGTTAAAACGGACTTGAAAAGTATGCTCTACTCTAGGTTTGATATCTTGTTTCCACTTGGGTAACTGAACTGGTTCAGCAAAAGAGCAGTAAAGCAATACTTGGTAATACTTTCACTGAAGCCAAAAATCCCATTGGCTTTTCTTAGTCCAGAATACAGCATTTAGAAACATTCCAAAGCTGATATTTCTCCTTCATGTTTGCATTGTTATTTTCTGATTTCTGCCCTACTGCTTTTCTCAGAGCCCTGTCTGGGATTTAATCCTGCCACAGAAAGTATTGGTGGGTCAGATATTATTATTAGGACTGACATTCAGTAGAGTCTCATTTACGTCAGGTCATTATGCAGTGCAGGGAGAGACCTTCTGCCGCTGTCACTAGAGACAAAGCACACGCTGCTTCCATCAGGCAGTGTATGAGCAGGGAGAAGGAAAAGTGGCTCTCCTTTCTATCCCTGTCTTGGTTAGCAGTTCTCGGCTCTATGTCATCTTCGTACGAAGGAAGCGCTGTGGACGGTAAGGACAGGGAAGAAGTAATAACCTGGCAGTGCTTTCTGCAACCTCCGTAAGCAGGGTCACACTCCAGTGCTGAATTGCAAAGGTGAGTTCTGTTCACTTGGTTCACTCCAGGTAGTGAATTGTGTGAGCTGTGTTATACTGAACAGAGCAGTCTGTGGCTTATATAAACAGCTTTGACTTACTGCTTTCTGAAAACAGAGGCCCAGAAGCAGTTGTGGAGTTTTCAGGACTGTTGTTTGTGTACATGAGTGAGCTTAGAAATGGTCGTTTTTGCAGTCTTCCCATAGCTCGTTGAAGGTAACAGAGTCTCTGCCAAAGAAAAGAGAAGGATTATTTTCTTTCTCCACAGTCTACTAATAATTTCAGGGCTTGATATAATGTGCCTTTAACAAACCATGAACTTCTCTCCTACTGAGTCACTGCATCCTGCCTACGTTCAGTGTAGGCAGAGAACCATTATACTAATCCATTCTCCCATCATATCTCTAGCAAACACATGTATTTTCTTTGAATATTTATTTTGATATAAGGAATGCTAAGTTTTTTATTTGGCAACACAAATAAGTAGGAGATTGTGACTTCTGAACTTTGGAACTTTAATTGTGGTAGTTCTGGTTTTCAACGATGACATGTTTTGACAAATGTATGACAGTCATATTTGGCTTTAAGGGAATAATCCTGCCACCTCACAGCAAGAGTAATTCATTCACCTCTGCAAGTAGGATAGGTTTAAAAGGCAGATGCTGAAATTGGACTTTTGCTTTGTTTTTTAACAGGTACGGTTATATGCAAGGCCTGATGCAATCCGAAGAGGATCAGGGGACTATGCTCTAAATATTACAAGGAGACTCATTGAGTTTTATGAAGATTATTTTAAAGTGCCCTATTCCCTGCCAAAATTAGGTAAGATTTCCCAAAGAATGTGAAGTTAACCCAGAAATGAGAGATTAAGTTGGCTATTTTAAAGGAATTCTAAGACTGTAACATATTGGCTTTCGAGTTAAGAAATATTTGGGTGAATTTAGAAGGATCAATAAGTAAGAAATTTTTCCTTGTAGAGGAAGGGGAGCCAAACTATGCTTTTCCAACCTGGGACTGAAAGGAGCAGGAAGCAGACAGTATTTACATTTTTTAGACAATGGGTAGAGAATTTGAGATGTTCCACTGATACATGGGCTGGGTTTTTCTTTGCTTTTTGGATGTTGTCTATTTTGGTCCTTACTTGCATGAGACACGTACTGGAAGATGTTTGCTCAGTAATATTTGTACCTTGGTGCCTCAGTCTTAAAGGGGGAACAGAATTGGAAACTGGGAACTTGTAGCAGTGCAAGACTGTAGGCTTGGTTTTTTTTTTGTTTTGTTTTTATGGCTCATATGACTTGCTAATGATGATTAGTAAACAGGCTTAATTGTCTTGTTGTTTATTGAAAAAATTGCTGTGAATTTGTTTTGCTGTGACCTAAATGTAAACATCATCAATTTCTATTATGTTTTAAAAAATAGTTTCTTCTCATCCTCCCTTTTACCACAATCAGGTGTTTTCCTACTCATTTTAAATACTTTACATAGTATTATTATACCCTCCCTCCTTTGGAGCATGTTTGATAAAGATTCAGAAAAGCCTATTGCTCAGCAGGAAGAGAGCATGTATTTGATCAGAAGTGTTAGAGTTGGAACCACAGGTGATCCTCCCAGGAAGTCAGGGTTTATTTTATTAAATTCCTTGCCTGCTGAGTAGCTTTATTGGACTTACAGCTAATGATGTAGGAGGTAGATAATGTAATTGATGCTTCTAGATGAGAGTATTGCATGAATATTTTTATAAGTATGTTGTGACATTTATTTCTTGGTGTCTTTTAATAACAGGCAGTGTTCTCCTGGAGAACATGCAGATGGGTTAAACAAGCATATGGCATATTTAAATATACACAAACTTTCTGTGTGTACTTTCACATATGTCTTCAAGTATGTTAATAATGTTTTGTAAAGGAAGTTTCAGAGTTACAGGGGCCAAAAATGTAGATGGGAAAGAATAATCAAGAACTTGCTGTTGAATAGAAAAGATGAGCATAGAACGGTTTGGGTTGTAAGGGATCTTACAGATCATCTAGTTCCATCGAAACATCCGAACATTATTACTTCAGGTAGTTTATTGAGAATGCCAGCTGGTAGTAACTGTATCTGCTTCAGAATATCTTTTAAAATTGCAGTGTATGGTCTTTAAATCCAACATGCTATATCCATTGCCATTATGCTGTGGCATATCTTTTACAAATATTGCATTGGAAGTGAGTATGTTCCAGTCTGGATCTTCTTGGAACAGAACAGGAACAATAGTCACAAGTAAAGCTGTATTTTTTCATCAAATAGTTGTAGTAAAATTGTTGAGTTAATAGGAAATACTCTTGAAGACTTTAGCTATTCAGAAGGGATACTATGAAAATAATTAATATAAAGAATATTTTTTTTTTATACAGCAGTAAGGTTGAATTTATTTAATGTAAATCTAGGAAGAAAAATACCTAAACTCAGTGATGTAAACATTTTTGAAAATTTTATTTGCATATTTATACAGGTATATTGGTTCCAGTTCATCCAAACATTGATTGCTATGTTTAAGCATGTGCTGGTGTCTTTAACCTGAAAGAGTGATGAACTATTATTTTTGTTTTGAACTTGAAAAAAAATTCTAAGGTGGAAGATTAGGGATAATAGTCTAATGGGTGAATAAAAAGACTAAAATTTGTAATACTGTATCTATGACAGGGATTTTGCAGTAGTATTGAAGAATTTCCTAAATGAAAAAACAGCATTAGCGACAGCAGTGGAAAAAGCATGTGTATCAGGAAGATGTGTTGATACTGAAAGTGCACCTGGGCTCTCCAAAAGCTTAGGACTCACCTGATTTACGGCTATCACCACTGCAAAGAATTGAGTGCTTTATTAAGGCTTTAAGAAAAATGAGAATGGGGTTTTTCTGGGACATTCCAGGAATTTTTAATTTCACTTCTAAATGTGAAAGTGGGAGTGAAAAATGAAGAATGTACTTAGAAAGCTTTTTAATGTCAACATGAGTTTTGTAGAAAATGTTCTATTTCAAACATAGATGTTTCGAAAAAAAAGTTTCATGTACTGTCCAGTTTTAACAAGAAAAAACTTAACCAAATGTAATTTTTTTGTTTGAAAGCACAATTTATGTTTACAAAATAATTCTATTGTTGAAAATACAGACCAGTTTACTATGGAGGTGCTGTACCAGCTACTGAGTGAGGCATTGTTAGTGCCAGTGGTGTATGCTGGGCTGTTCGTGCGTTAAGAGTTGGAATGGTAATGAATGTGAATTGGGAATTGCTCTAACTTGAATTAACAATTTCCACAGTTAAAAGTTCTACTTAGCATGTAGGTCTGTGTGGTTTTGCCTACATCATACTCTGAACTGGAAGGTGCTTGTGTAAGGTTTCAAACCAATAATTTTTATATGAATTTCATTTATGAAAAATAAATAATGTCTTTAAAAAAACCCTTGATTTTTCCAAGACTATAATACTATCATTGTAAACACTAGTTAAAGTGATGGGTAGATGAAGTATTGGGTTTTATTTAATCTAAAAAGATATGCAGAAGATTTTTAAATTATATTCCTGTGGCCAGGGAATCCAAGATACTTTTGTATTTATATCACATAATGATTTTTAATCCTGTTTACACTACACAAAAAGCTGCTTTGTATGCATACCGCTTTTTCTTAGGGTCTTTGAGACTGGAATAGTTTTGAATTTTCCCCCTGAAGCCCTGGCCAGTTGCTGTTTTGAAGTGCACACAGTTGAGAAATTTAAAAAGCAAAAAAGCAAACTGAAAACCCACCTCAAGATGGAGGCTTCAAAGGTCAGAGTAAAAGTCACACTACAAGGTAATCAAGCACTCTTGCCATGTTGACAGTTGCAATTCTTAAGTTTTGAATGGTTTGAGGTGGAGGGCATGACTGCCTTTTCCAACCGAGACTCCCCTGCATGTGGGGTCACATGAGAGTGGAGTAGAGGGACAGAACCCCTCCCTCGCCCTGCTGGTCACACTGCTTTTGATACAGCCCAGGGTATGATTGGCTTTTTGGGCTGTGAGCGCACACTGCTGGCTCATGTCCAGCCTCTCCTCCAGCAACACCCCCAAGTGAAATATATTTTCAGACTTCTTAAGTTTTTTTTCTGTAAATTTGCTCTATAGTAAACTTTGGAGTTTCATCTGATATATTTTATGTGGTTATTGTTTTGTGGGTTTTTTTCTTTTACAGGTATGTTTGAGGTACTAATTACCTGCCTTATGCAAAAATTATATGGTTCTGTTTTCATTATGCAGCATAAAGCACTTTGAAGTTGTGAATGCAAAGTCTCAGAAAATGATTTGCCAAGGGATTTAGGGAACATGTTGCACAATGGAAGACAAGATTGGACCATAAACATTTGCTCATGGAGTATTTTTAGAGAACAGGATTCAGTTTTTAAAGTGTGTCACTGAAGAGTTTAAACTCTTTCTTATGATGTAAAAAATAGCTTAGCCATTAGAAATAAGAAGTTTAGCAGGGGAGTGTTCTTGTTCTGATTTTTAAAAGAAACTCATGTACCTCTGTTCCATTCCCTGATTGTTGACAGTGAATATTTTGGTGAGAGAGAGCTGCTGCTGCCTGGTGTGGTGTGAGTCATTGCAGGCCCAGAAAAAAAGTGTTGAGATGCTGTTGTTATGTTAGCCAGGTGACTTACATGAGCACTTGTGATTAACTGTTCATTTTGATTTAAGTGCTTTACTATTAGCTTGACTCTTGCACATGTTCCTAACCCATTCATTGCAGTGTTGCCTTCTGCCCTGCTTGATCTTCCATCATCTCCATCAGCACTTTCTGTGCTACTGCTTTCTTCCCCTTTGTCCTTCCTCTTGTCTCTGCTGCTCCTTCTAGGGTGAGCCTCCATGTTGTTGCCTACATTCTCTGCTTAAAGTTCTGTTAAAAATTTCACAATTCTACCCTCATACTTTCTCTTTCTCTCTAGCAAGGTGAGGCTTCCTGCCACTTGTCCAGCTCTGACCTGAAATTACTGTACAACACCAAGCAAGATAGCTTGTTTTTACTTCTTCATCTATAAAATTAAAACATTAATTAGTATTTTTTTTTGTTCCTGTTTTTACAGTAGTTGAAAACGATAATCAGTTTGGTTGCCTCTTGATTAACAGGTTGCCAGCCTGAAAATTTAAGGCTTCTGGAATGAGGAAGGGTGGGAGAGCAGGCACTAAGAACTTGATTCATGTGCCTAAACATAATTAACTGGTACTGTTAAATGCCATGGGGTATCCTGAGAACTCTTAGCTACTGTCCTGCAGGCCTCCAGATGAGATTCTGTTGGGCCATGACTGGCCCACACCTGACAGTTTCACGTGGTTTTATTGTTTTTTAATAACTTTGAATATCACAGTTGGGGCTCTCGCCCATGTTTAGGCAGCAGAGTTGAAGCCTATGATTTTCTTTGCCCAACTACGTGAAGCAAGGTTAATGCTTCTGCACGCAGGGGACTATTTGTTGATACAGATAATTCCTACACAGAAAAACTGTGTCACTTCTTCCCTGGCCTTTGAAGCCTCTGTTTTGAGATTTGGTGTGGTTTTGGGGTGTGTGGTGGTTGGTTGTTTTTTTTTTTTTTTGGTTTTTTAATTTGTTTGTTTGTTTGTTTGTTTGTTTGTTTGTTTTAAATTTCTAAGGTGTGAGCATTTCTAACCAGAAACTGGTCAGGACACCAGGGAGAAAAATTCCAGCTCCAGCCATAGGGAAAAGCAATGTATTTTCTCAGAACAATGCTTTGAAAGAGAAAAAGGAACTGTGAATTACAAAACTGAAACAAACCAGATAGGAAATCAATCCATAGTATGATGTTAACAACAAAGGGAAAAAATAGTCATCACTTAGGAATTACTATATTGCTCTAAATAATTTCAAATGATAAACCAATTATTTCCATTAGTGAGTTTAATATGGCTCACAGTGGGTATTCTAACAGGTTTTGGAAGTTTGATAAGGGGTACCTGATCTCTCTCTGTTGCATTAGCGTGGCAAGTCTGATATTATTTGCAGGAGATGGGAAAGGTTACGTGTAGGAATAAAGTAGAATATATAAAATACAGATGAATTGGCCCTGGTGGAAATAGTCCTCTTCTGAATGAAACATTTTCTTTTCGTTATGTTGTGATTTCCCCAACTCTTAATTGTGACATGAATCAAATCCATACCTCTCAAACAAGGCAAGTGTTCAGGCAGGACTATTATTGCCGGTAGTAATTCAGTCAGCCATAGTAAAAAAAAAGGTGACCCAATCTGACAGTGTCCCCACTGGCTATTTGGCTAAATCAGCTTGGCTTTTAAATGAGTAATTAAAAAGAAAAGATAAAAACCCCACAAACCAGAGAGTGATGCTGTTATGAGAGTGTAATAGGATGTGGGATTGTGGGAGATTCCCTGGAAATGTCAGGGCTGTTTTTGAGCCAGGAGAATCCTTCATCTGAATGTAAATAGATTTTTCCCAAGCTGCTCTTCAGTATGTCATTTGAGTGGTTAGTACCAATGTAAAGTGGGTGCACTGAATTTCAGCAGTGTCTATTCTTAGTTCTCTACCTTGTGAGAAACACAGATGCCTTCAGAACATGTTGCATTTTATAACGAATTAGGAGAAATAAATCTTGGCTGAGAAGGTACGAGTAAAGGTATCTCTTTTGACTACACAGAGAGGAAACTAATCTGGCTAGTTTAAATTTGATCTCTGATTTTAAAATGGATTAAAGACAAGGTGAATACTGTTAGGATTTATAAAGTGGGATAAGATCTCTGACAGACACAGAAATGCCATAGAAATTATGGGACTTACCAGAAAACTGTTGGAACTTCTACCTGGCATGAGATGGTTAAATGCCTAAAGGCACATGAATCCAAAATACTTTTTTGATGGCTGTGGCTGAAGTAGTTTTCATTATAGTTCCTTTCACTCTAGCTGAGCAGAGCTCTCATACCTGATTGACCATGTCCAGCTTTTGAACTCATTTTATTTTTTAAGAGAGGCTACAGCACAATTTTAATAACCTGTTAGGTTTGACAGTCAAGAGGGCTCATCAGAGACTTTGACCAGCTGCTGAGACCTTTTACACAAGCAACTGTAGCTTTCTTTTCTCTTTCTCTCCTTTAAGAGCCTTGGGTCCACAATGAACTTCCTGTTTGTATAGACATTATGAACAGTAGATTTATTATAGTATAGGGTCTGTATGTCATTAGGATACCGTGAGAGTTACTTTTTGTGCATGGTATGACACTGTGAAAGTCATCATGCAAAGCTCAGAGCTACGTGGCAGAAAAACAAATTCAGAAGGATTTGGAGAAAGGATAAATGGTATCACTGAGGATACTGTGATAGATTTCGATGGTGCTCAAGAAGAAGGGTGTGTGAAACCTTGGGCATTGTGTAGGAAGATTGGATTGCAGTAGAATGTGCTAAACATTTATTTTTTCTTTTGAAAATTGTACGTATGGCATTTAGTTTGAGTGAAGTAGGTAACGCAGTTGATCTATATCAATTAGAGTACAAGGAGAAAGTAATGGCCTTTTCTCTCAGAATTGAGGTAGAAACCTTTACCATCTACATCTAAAATAGTACAGATGTGTTATATAATCTGCTGAAGTATATTGGCTTTTGGTGGAAAACGAAATGGCTGTTGTTGACCTAATGGAATGTACAGTCCCCCTATGCAGTCTTGTACATTGGGCATTGTTTAAACAGCACCTTCAAGAGAACTTTATATTCACAAACAAAGCCAATGGAATAATATGTAATGGAGTAACATGTTCATAATGACACCATTTGAGTAAATATGAAAGCTTACTGAGGACTTGCTGGACTTTCTGTAATTTTGGTTCATAGTCATATGATAAACTTTAAATAATTTCAAGTTCAATTCATGAAGGTTCCAGTTTTCATTTAACCTTGCAGTTTCAAATGGAGGGTGGGGTGAAACAAGGATATTATGGCGATTCCTGTTTTTGCTGTCTTAACATGTGAAGTAGAGGCTTTCCTGAAGAGCGAAGCTCAGTAAAATCAAAGTATTGTGCTGGTGAGAAAAAAAAAAAAAAAAGTGGCAGATTGGAGTATGGTCCACATCAAACATTGACACAGTTCACTCAGACTTTTTTTTAACATGCAGTTTGAGTACAGGGCAGTTCTATTATTTTTAAAGAATTTTTGGTGGGAATTGTTTTGAGACAGGTAGATTTACATATGTCAGCAGCAGCAATATCTTTCATTAGTATTTTCTTCTCATTCAGCATTGTGGGTTTTGGCCTCCCACATTTGACTGGAAAAGTGAAGATGACTCAGTTTCAGGCTGAACTCAGGAACAAGTTCAAGTGAGTCTAAGAGGAACTATAAATCAATACAATGGAATCTTTTTTCCATTCCTGTCTAAAAACATGTTCTGTACCTGTTTTAGCCCTGCCTAGTATTATGCGTACTGAGCCTTACAGTTGCTGTTTGGTGTCCTGCCCTGGAAGAGCTAATGCCTGTTCAGAGTCTAATTTCAGAAGCACAATTTTATTTAGCCTGGAAGTCACGCTATAGCCTATTTCATTGGTCAAGACAGGCAAGAAAGCCTTAGAAGTCATTTCTCCTGAATCTCCTCCTCACTGGAGGCGCTTAGAGCTGTTGGGGTTTGCCTAACTCCTTGCCTTCTTTCTCTTAGGCAGATGCTTGAAGAGTTGTTAGCAAACTATTTTAGGATGCTTAACTGTAGTTTCAGGGCTAATCTGTGCCTTCTGCCACTTATTCAAAGTCTCTGAATGGCTGGAATGACAACTTCCATGCATAATGACTAAAAGGAGATTTTAACAATACTTGCATTGTGTTGTTCCATTTGCATAGGTAGGTAGCAGTTGTTTTCACAGCAGTTTTGAAAGTACTTCCATCAGTTTCATGCTGATTATTAGGGCTTTTAAGAGTATGTGAATTTATTTATTTTTCATATCAGTATCATTGCTAAAAGTAAGCAAGAAGAAAAACAATTTGGTTTTTGGTTGTCTGTTTTCTTTTTTTTCCCCCTGCAGCACTGGAGAAGTGTTCCTGTTAACTCTCTATGTTTTCAGTTTTAGAAGGATTGTTCTCCTTTGGGGTCGTTTGTTATGCTTTCCAGATGGTATTGTGACAAAGTTTGTTTTCCATTAGATGCTGATTTGAGGGTGGCAAATATATTACTTAGAGAAACAGAAGTTTCACTAGGCAAAACTGATGAGAAAGCACTTTGCCCACTGCCTCACTTAAACTGATTTGTATTTGGCTTTATTTTCATATGCTTGTTTTGAAATATGCATATATGTATTTTAAAATGCCACTTTATTCACATGTAATGTAACGCCAAGATCATGGAAACTCCATAATTGTCCCTACTAAGAGCATTCTCTTTCACTATGAACCTCATGCCATAAAGAAAATATATGAGGGAAGTACACGCTCACACACACAAAATAATCTAATATTCTTCCTAGTAAATCTAAAAGGTATGCATTACTGGTGCAGTGAGAGATGGAAAAAAGTTACCACCTACTGAAAATTCCCTGAATATTGGAAACAGTTAAAAGTCTTTATGTAGATGCGTAAAAATGAGCTTTCACATCTTACTCTGTACTGTAAAAAACCCCTATAGATAGACAATACATTTTCATATATCAGCAAAGAGCACGAGGAGTTTCTTTCAAGAGATTATGAAAGTGTCTTGAAAAGATCATAACACATTAAAGTGGGACTTAAGTAGGCCAGAGATTTCTGTTCATACAAAAGATGTGAAAAAGTGAATAACTACTGAGCTGAATAAACCTATTGCTGCTGCCTAGATTCTGCTGGCTTAGTTATAAACCTTCCACCTGTACTAGCTAGTTTCTGTAAGCTACTGAAATTCAAAGGGATGTATGTTCTCACCTTTTATTGCTTTTGCTAAGGATATTGTAACTGAAAAATATCCTAACACAATGAATTATGCTACGTTTGCATCTCCATGCCTGAAGCAACTTCATTTTTACATTAAGGAAACCAATGATTTTCAGGGTAACGATGAAAATGTTAAGATGGCTGAACAACTTTCATTTAAACAAGTGAATTACCATTGTACATTTCCCCCTCGCCCCACCTTGCTGCCTGTGTGCTGGCAAGCTTCTTAAAATGGTATACGGACATTGAAAGAATCACTTAATTAAAATTCTGTGGAGATCTCTGGCAGGTACTGCTTAAATTCGCTTTCCCTGTTCTCTCCTGCTGTATATGAATTCTCATTTTCTTCTAATTTATTTAAATGCCATTTGTATTTAAACCATAACATTTCCAGATTCAGGATCAGTTCTGTGAAGATTGCGATTTCTGTCGCTCTCTCTGATTCTTATCAGTAACACTTCTAACAAAACTGTCCTCATGAAGATGTATATTTGTCATAGTGATAGCACACTTCAGAAAGTGTATTAAGCTAAAACAACTCCCACTGTTCAGCTAAAAAATATGCTCCTTGTCATATGCTACTCCTCACTGAAATTAAACTCGGGCAACATTTTAGTCTAGAAAAATCCAGTCGCTTTTTCTCCCAGAGTGTTTGGCACGGCTGCACATAGTTCTTCTTCTGTATGTTACAGAGCAGTTGAATCCTGACATGAGTGGGAGCGGGAGGGAAGGGGACAGATGAACAAAAGACCTTAGAATTGTCTTCTAGAGACCCTTGTCATCAGTTTCTGCAGCTATTTCTGTCTCTCTGGGGGGCTTAGATAAATCTTTAGAAACTGTTTCCAAATAGTCCCTGAGTTTGTGGCTTTGTAACTGATCCTGAGCTCTGCAACAATAGAGGACTTAGCATTAAAAGGGAATCACGCCAAGAGAGCTCCTGATACGTATTTTATTCAGCAAGGGCTTTGGTCTATCACCAACACTGTGGCATCAAGTTTCCTTTTGGAAATCACGATGTAAAAACACAGGTAATTTGACAGAACTTTAGTTACCTGTAGCTCTTTATGATGTGGCTCCCAAACAGTAACAGAACTCAGTGGTTGAATTCCTCATAGGAAATTATGTGAGATGTTTCTTTAGTTGTTTTAGTACCTAAGCACACTCGAATCACTGTTCACATGCAAAGCATTTGGCAAATGGAGAAACATCACTGTTCTGTTGTCCTATTTAGAGGCTCAGCTGAAAGCCAAAGAGTTCTGAGAGGTGAAGGCAGGCAGATGTTTTGCTGGTCATACCTGTATAAAACATTCAGTTGCCAGATAGAATTTGAGTATGTATAGAAACAGAAGGCAGCTGGAACTTGCATCCTTTCATGGTTAAGTATTGATGATTAAGTTTCATCTGAGGTGAAATACATGAAATGAATATATACAAGTGACTGCAATATTTCCTGCTTTGAAATTGATCTGAGAGTTGTTCTTCCTAGGGTGCTAATTCTCCGATGTGGAAATACATAAAACTTCACAAAACTGTCAGCCATAACTTAGATACATAGAAAAATGCATTTTATGTCTTTTCACCGCTAATGTAAAAGTTATTTCCTAGGCATCTTTTCTCTATATTTTTGAAATGTTTTAAGATTTGCTTCTGTCTTAAGGTAATCACAGACAATTGAATTTTATGAAGAAGCAGGCTGTTACTCAGTAACAAACAGATGCATTAGAAATGCAGTTTTATGCTTCATGCCGTATCTCCAGGATTTTCTGTAGAAACCATAGAACAGTTTCCAAGTGATTAAAAGCATCTGAATTGTACAAGTTACGATTGATAGCAAAATGATCTTATGTATCTCTTAATAACACCTTCCCAAGACAAGAATGCTGCCGAGTGATACTGAAGGATATTTGAAATAGCTCAAAGTCATTCAGAGTAACAGTGAACAGACAGCCTTTTTGTAATGTTTATATTGTATTTGGGGACAGCTGGATGGAAGTCCAGACCCAGAAAAATTCACTGTTTTATCTTTGCCAGTCTATTTCTTTAAAAAATAGAGAGGAAAAAAAAAGCTTGCTCTTTGCAATCAAAGTACAATTGCTGTGTGACAGCTCTGATGTGGAGTATAAAATGGCCAAATCTAAGTACACAGCTGAAGGATAATTTAATGTTGCAATAGTGAAGTAGAGAAAAATAACATTACAAGTGAGTAAAATGTAATTTTAAACAATAAAAGCAAATTTTCTTACAGGTAGTTCTAACCTCTTGGAATTTTACATATACTTGTCTGTGAATGTTACTTTAATATTAATCTGTCGTTCCAACCATACGTGTACATGTAGACACATGCAAGCATATATATCCTGGCTGTATTTTATGATGGTAATCCTATAATTAAGGTTGTAAGGATGCTTATCTAGAGATAAAATTCTGGTCAGCGGATGCCAGACTTTTATGGAGACTCTCCCAAGCTATAGGTCCCACCTTTCTGGTGTCATGTGTAATGGGTCTAAACCTGATCATAGAATCAAGAAGTGTGCACCATGGGGCGGGAAGTCTGGCAACAGCGCCTTACTTACAAGCATGAGATGAGTTTGGACATGTGGATATTGAGAAGATTGGGTGTGCTGGTGTTTGCTGGTGAGAAGTTAATTTTCTTCATGGTGGCTGGTGTGGGGCTCTGTGTGTTTTTATTTTTTTGTCAGTAGCTGTGTGTCTCATGCTCTGATGGAGAAGTTGCATGAGTGCATTTATCTTGTATGCAGTTCCTTCCTTTCCAATGACTAACAGTTTTCTAGAGGTGTGTGTGGAGTATATCAGTGAAGGAAAGGCATCTTCTTCATCCTCTCACAAATCTGTTACAGGGGACACATTCTCGAACACGTAGAATATGCTGCATTTCTTTCAGCATGAATAGGTTGCATTTTTGGTATCTGTATTACAAAGTTGCACCTGTAAAGATTCTTTCATCTTAGAAAATTTAGTGAAAAATGAAACAGCAGATGCACACACCAGATTTTATAATAAAGAAATATTAGAATCTTGGCTTATACTTTTCTTCATGCTGATCACTGAGTTTTACTTCAAAATCTAATCATAATATTTTCTCCTCTTTGCTCTCTTGGGGAGGATTGTCTGTATAGACTTCATTGCTGAGTGTCATTATTATGGGGCTAATTGCTTTTGTCATCCTTTTCTGGTCTTTCTGGGTGTACCATTTTAGAATGGCAGTGGCCTCTGTGTCAAGCTGTTTTCTCATTTGTATGTTACACTTCCATGTGGTGCACTATGTTTTTCAGACTCAGTTAACAGGAAACTGAAGCTTAATCCTGTAAATGACTGTTTAAAACTACCATCTGAGATTTATTTCAGATTTTAAAATTATGTGTGCTCAAAATGTAATGAAATTTCAATGGGTTTTAGCAGCATAGTAAGGTCTGTATGCTTTAAAAAGGACTTTTCTCTATCAGGTAAAATAGAGATGAAAAAGGATTTTTTCCCTTCCTTTATTTATCTCATCTGAAGTCCCACTTTATGACATTTGGGATTATGGATTTACTTGGACTTTATCTTGAGTGTTTGGTTTGCCAGGTAGATTGAACAGTTGAATCTGTGGATACCACCTTCTCTACACTACAGCGTTAACTTCTGTGTCCCTGCCAACATGATTGTGAAGGCACTGTAGTTGTAGCAGTCAACAGCATATATATATATAACCTTTTGTTTACCTTCCTTGCTCTTGACATTATTTTTATGTCCACTGGGGCTGTTCTAACATTGAACCTCTCTCTCCATCTTTAAACTCTTATTACAGCAATCTTTGCTTGACATCTTTCTTTCATGTTTTTATGCATTGTGATAAGCATTGAGATGGGGAATCCCAGGTGCTGTAAGAATAGAAATTCAGTATGTGGTTGGAGAGCTGCCAGGAGCTGGGATGAGCTGCAGATTGGAGAATCAATATGAACTGCCTGACTTTACTTGTGGGCTTTGGTTGTCCAACATGGTTGTCCTTGGTACTCAGTATGAATACTTGATTTATGTTTTAAATGGGATGAAACCAAAACAAATACTCAAAGAAGATGATTTCAGACATGAAGATAATGTTGACTGCTTGATTTTAAAGGTGATGTCTCATTTAGGCCTTGAGTTTATAATAAATCTGATTTAGAATGTTTTTAGTTAAGAGATTTTATTCAGTTGGATCAGACTTTATAGTCTTTATGTTTCTTTTAGATGTTGATACAATTAACAAAAGTTAATTTCTTTTCCTTTCTTGTTTGCCATCCAAAGCAAAAATATTGTACAACTTTAGAAGATGAGATTGGGGAGCTTTTGTAGGCTGTATTTGTGTAAACAAAAGCTTTTTAAAACAGGAGTTCTGAATAAGCAATGGAACTATAGTGGATGATCAGTGCACATGGGTTTGTGCTAAAATTTCCCATTACTGTATACAAAAACTAAGTAAAACATATTGAGATCAGAGTACTTTCAATTTTTTTCTGCACTTATCACTATTGATTAATGTACCATGCTACTAATAGCACATTTGTGTATTGTGGGCTGCCTCAACTAGGCTCTAATCCTATCAGCTCTCATCAATCAAACATGGCTAGGCACCACCCGAATTTGCATGGAGGCTGTCTTGTTGGGAAAACAGTCTTTTAATTCAATTGATGGTCTGCTTCCAACCAACTCCATTCTTCTTCTTCAATAGGATGAAATAAATGCAAAGAAATCCTTTACCATGTCAATGCCTTAAAATAGTTGCCCATTTGGTGAGGTTTAAATATATGGATACTTGCATTTGGTGAAATTTCTCCATAGAATGAATTGTGTGAATGCTGTCAATTATTCTCCCACAAGTAAAACCCCACTAAGCCAAAACCACTTCAGAATAATAAGTGAAGTGATTAAGTCAACATTGAAGTGCTATAAAATCTGTCATCACTCACTTGTTATCCAACCTAAGTTCTGTAGTTCAGATAAAATGTAATTTGTAGTCTTTTTTTTTTCTTTTAAATGAAATAATATTTTTGGATGCACAGAATTTCTGTATGTTGTGTATTGAATATATATAGCCTAGAATATGAAATTAAAGTCTTGTATTGTACTATAAATGTCAGAATAAATTACATGCTATATATATTTTCATATGGTGATGGGTAAGGCTGAAAGAATATCTTTGTGACCAGAAATACTTGACATTATGAAGTACAAAGGCTATGAAGTTGCAGGTTTTATAAGAGCTTGCAAATTTGATTTATAAAAAGATTAACAATGTTGCTAAAGGGATTTTCTGGAATAGGCAACATTAGAGTGTAGAGTGATATCCAAATATATTAAAAACATTCCCACTGAATGACAATTGGAAAAACCTTCTTGTATTTTGTGGTTAAAAATAATGCCATTAATTTTTGGTTTTTAAATAGCAGTAGACATTTTTGGAAGAAAGGCAGTTTTAAAATGTATCCAGTGGGGGTTTTTTTAGGCCTGTTAACTGGCATATCCTCAATAGGTATAGAAAATAGCTATTTTTTTTTCAATAAGAACATAATAGAAGAGTTGTGTAGCTCTGTAGATTCAAATGAATAATTTGTCAATGGAAATTTCAATTCAGGAGCTATTTCAACAAGTCATATGTTTGAATTTAAGTATGTGGTTATTTTTTGCTGACTCAATGTTTGGGTATCTCATTGCTGTGAAATTTTAAATACAGTAAGTGGGAGATGCCAACAAGTGATTGGTATCTGCAGTGGTGTTAAATGTATAGAATGTTTGGTAGCTAAGAGATGTCAATATCAATGTGCTTACAGAAGAAATGTTTAAAATTCATGTAATAAAATATAAATGAAGAAAAAGTTGAACTAGATGCAATACATTTTTTTACTTGCAAGATACTTCACTTTTGAACAAACATGTAAGCTGATCTTTCAAGTGTTGACTCTGCTGAGGTTTATAATTCATAAGAATGGAAATGACTCAGGTGGTAAGGAGTGGTTTGCAATTGGCTACAGTAAGCTTTCATGGCAAAAATATGAGCAGTACTTAGAACAAATTTTCAAACACCTTTTTCGTGATCCCTGGTTGCAGAAGAAACTGTTTTTCAAATTTCCTTCAATAGGAAAGAAGAATTGGTAGAATATTTCAGGTAATGGAAGGTCCTTCAGACAGAGTTTACTTTCACTTGTGTTTGACGGTATTTTTGATATGGATTTTTCAGTTGTAAGTAATCATTTCCTCTCAGATTTGTAGCTGAGTTCTTGGTTTACATGTCATTGCCTGCAATGACAAGTAAACTGCAAACTATATTAAAGTTTATATACAGTTCATAAAAAGGTGACCTTCTAATTGATGTATCGTACTGTTAGATATCCAGGAGTACTAATGTTCGTGTTGGCACACAGTACAACTGTTTGGGGTCACCTTCTTACCTAACATCTGCCTGAGGAATCTCTGGCTCATTTGGACAGCATTCAGTGTAGTATGGCTCTGTACAACACTCTCCATCAGGATTTTCCCATCCTTAACAAGAGTAACAGAGCAGTAAGGCTTTTCGTCATCGCTTGGGTTTCCGAGAAGTTACTGCCTTGGGGACCAAACCTTAGGTTATTCAAATGTAGATTAAAATTAAAGAAAAAATAAGTTTGCTTTCCAGACTGAAAAGAACTCTTCACTTGTGCTTTTGGATCCGTGGTCTCTTTCTGAGTCCACAAAGCTGGGAAGTCTTCCTTGTTGGGTCCTCTCAGACTTTATTTTGAGATGTAATTATACCATACATTGACAGCTTCTGGAAAAGTCTGGATTATGGAGCAGATCTGCCCGTTACTGCTTGCTCCCACTTTCCCCACACATGGACCATTAAAATGGTTATTAAATATTGCTGTCAATCAGATTCTTGAAATGACTCAAGTAAAGATAAGCTGCTAGGAAAGATTCTCCTGGACCCAGGGATCTTTTTAAAACATAAACATTCAGTTTTTAAAAGATACATAAAAGGAGAAGACTCTTTACATCAAATAATTAATACCTGTCTCCCCCAGTATCTTGTATATTAATGTGAGGGAATATCTCATGAAAGAGTGCCCAGAATCACTTACTCAAAATGCAAAAGCAATGGACAAAAGTCAGCATTTCTCTAAACCAGATTTATAATCACTGTGTGGTTCTTTGTCAGACCCTTTTCTAAGAGTCAGATTTTTGCTGTGATTGGCTTGTTTTCTTTTGCTTTCTGCCGACAAGCTGATATTTTATTAGCATTCGAATGTTTTTCTGTGCATTTTTGTAATTTGTGTGCAAATGCATAAGGAATTTAACTAGCTAAAAATTTCTGTTTGCCTTTGCAAATGAGGCTGAATTGAGTCACCATTTTCAGTATCTCTGGGATAATATTGAGGTAGCTGGAGAGGTAAAGGAACAGATTGTTATTGTTGCTAAACAGTTGTTAATCGAGTAAGAATTGTTCTACTTCTGGTTTTTCTCTCTGTGAGATCTTTTGTCAAGCTCATGTTGACAAAAGAGCAGTGAAAAAAGTTGTTGAGAAGAATAGGGCTGTAGTCCCTTGAAGAACTAGTATAGGGGCCCCTGTACACTGACATCTAAAGATACTATAAGCCAAGTAAATTATGTAAAAAGAGACAGGATCATTTGCATTGACTTTTACTGGCTGACAAAGCAAATTGTCTTTTCTATCATGTTGTGGAGAATTTACATTATTTGTTAAACGATTTCTAGAATAGAATAAAAGCAACTGGAGGAAATAATCACAGAGAAAAGCCCAAGGGATAATCTTCAGATACAGCAAAATAATTGGAGCTTTGGCTATACAGGGTGTTTGAAGCATAATTCCATGCCCAGAGGAGCCAATGGGAGAAACCTGAAATGGTTTCCACAGACATTGATTCAAAGCTTTGAGCTGGTAGAAACAGCAAGCCAGTTTGTTGCAACTCTTCTCTATGTAAAGAGCTATACTGTGCTTTTATCAAGCAATTTTATAAGCTCAGAATTTCTTCACAAGCTCTAATCCATCTCTTAATGCTAGGCTTTGGACCAAAGAATGTTCTCTGACCTTTGTTGCTTTCTTTTATAGCTAGAAACAATCTTTATTGCAAGGAAACACTACATAAATCCCTAGAAAGAAGCTGTCTGTTTATATAGAGTAACTGATAGTCTCTTCCTGTGTCAAAACCAGGGAGCAAGATTCTCAAGACAGCAGAGTCTCTGTGCAATAGCTGAATGAATATATGTCCTTTTCTGAGAGTAGATCCACACTCTGGTAGGAGGCTCTGGTAGAGGATGGGCTTCCTAAACTAGTCATGCTGTTCATGTGAAGTAGGTTTATTGCACCCATGTACTTTAGACAGGCTGGCAGCATTGCAAAAGTGAGGTGTCTGGTGGGCTACTGAGAGAGGGACTAGTATTTTGCTTTGAATGTTGTTAAAGACAGAATTTTGAAATGTGGGGACACCATATGGCACATAGCAAAAAGCTTATCCAAATTTCAGTGAATCCCTGTTCACTAAAAATCTGACTCCAGATTTAAGTTTGTAGATGGTAGCTGTGAATTTGTATTCCCTTCTGGACTGGAGAAGCAGCTTGCAGATTTCTGCATGGCCTGTAAGTAAATACATAGAAATCTGTCTGCAGCATAGATCTTTTACTGATCATGTGCCCCTGTCAAGTTGTGTTGTTGCAAATAGGCAAGACCCTCCTCACTGCTTCCAGGGAGGGGGGCTGAACTTTACACCTGGGTTTCTGTAGGAGACTGTCAGAAAGGCTTCTCTTAGTTTCAGACAGATAGGCATCACTACCTTTTCTTTCATGGCGTCACCCCCATGTTCTGGCTGCAGTCTGATCTGAGGAAATGAGGACAAGAATGACATTACTCTACAGCAGCATGATTATTTGGTAGATTTTTGTGTTTCTTGAACTGTGGGAGACAAAGCCAATTATGTGTACATCACTGCTGCTGTTGCTCCGTTATCCCACTCATCAGTGAATCGGCATTTCTAGAAGGAGATTCATTGGTCAAATGTTGTGTTATCTGGGGAAGGGCTGAGTGAGTAAGTTATTCCTCCTAGCTGGCACTTCACTCTGAACACCAAGGAGTATGTTTCCTGCAGTATGGTGTCCTTTTGGAAGACAGCAAAGAAAGGAAAAGAAAAAAAGGCAAAAAGAGAGTTTACTTTAGCTATTGATGTTTCACTGCTGTAGTGCTTGCATAAGCATCCCAAGCTCTCTCTCAGGGGTGGGGGGGACTTACTTTTCTCCATGTTCATTGTGGGAGATGTCAAGTGATAGAAACATGTTTTAGTCATATTTCTGTCTGTTTTCCATGTTTCCTTCCATAGCATGCATGTGGTATATGGATGCTGGTTGATTTGTGGATTAGACTCTTCAGAATCAAAGCTGTTACTTTTGTTCTATATGTTAAAGGAAACATAGAGAACTGTTCTTTTGGTGTCAGGTTTCTGAAAGGGCTAAGAATGTCTTCAGTTTACTTGGCACACATGTGGTATTGGCACCCTTCAAATAAGTGACCAGGAAACAAGTGTAGGCAAAGAGAAATAGTTATGTATCTCTGAGTGCCACTAGTTGTCTTTTTTTTCCCCCCAACCTGAGATTTCTTCTAAAATGCTTTTGGACAACAGCCCCAGAAAGATAACTTTTACACCTACTATAAATATTTTCACAGTAGTAAAAATGACTGGCAGTAGAACAACCCTGAATAGGAGAAAATGCAGGTTTTTTTAGAGCCACGTTGAGAGAATGCATCATGTAGTTGGGGACACAGCCTGGAAAGGGACCTGCTGAGTTGCACCCAGTCCTAATTCTGTGTTTGACAGCCAGCTATATCAGCAACTCATCAAACTCCAGTTTAAATATGTCTAGCGTCTTCTGATTCTGATATTCCTATCAGAAAATGTTCTGAATTCAGAATTGACAGAAGTCCATCTTATGAAGTCTGAATTGTGGTTGTGGTGGCCAGTAGGGTTCTTCTGGTCTGCCTTCAAAAAGTTCATTGTGGCCATGAATGCTTAATTTTGCACTATTTTTTGGAAGAAAATTAAAAATTTAATTTTAAAGCCTGCCAGATAGAACATTACACAGTTTTGCTGTTTCTTCCACAGTAAATAAATCCTGACTTGGTAAAGGAATGAGTGAGCTGTCTTTTAGCAAATAGCTGTGGACTTCTAGGACTTGATAGCTTTCATTGGTCTGTAAGGAGGGGGCAGTAAGGAAAATGTGCAAGTAGGAAAGACTGAACCTAGACCTTATGTGTAGCTCATTGCTTTGAAAGAAAACATTTTGACTTTTTGCCATACCTTTGGCCTGGAGCAGAAAGGAGAAACAAGTCAGAGAAAAAGGGCTCATTGTAATCAAGGGAAAGTCTGACAATTTAGGCATGGCATGGTAACCTGTTTCCTCTTAGGACCATTACCTACTTAAAAAATATGAAAGATGGAAAATCCGGATGCCCTGGGTTTGGCGCTTACATTAGATGCCACTACTGAGGTCCAAAAGTAACAGTAACAGTATCAGGTATGTTGTTTCTATTTTGTGGGATACTTTCATAGGCTATTACTTCTCTTTTTCAGACTGTCAGTTCCACATCTTTCCCAGATCCACTCAGTTTCTTTCTACTTCCTGTATTGATAGGGGCCATGTCTAGCTTTACTACGGACAATTCTTTCCCAGAACTGGGTCTTAGAAAATCCACACTGCTGCTGGGGAGGCAGATTAATTTGTAAAACCTGGCATTTCCAGTTTTCATCAAGGCCAGAACCTTGCAGGTCATGTGAAAAGGAAGAGTCAGAAGAATAAAAGAATTAATTTATAATAGATTATCTGAGACCCTTTGAGATACGTAAACCCTCTTGCTCTAGCACATAACACCTGCTGATTGACAGGGATGGAAGGGCAGAAGGGAGAGAGAGGCTAACAAATGAAAGAAAGGATCAGGTTGTGCTGTAGGTTTCTTACAGCTGTTCATTCCCAGTGGTGCTACTTCTTGAAGCATTTGGGTAAAGTAAGATGTAAGAGTTACATGGTTACTGGAGGGGATGAGGGATTGTATTTTCTAATTCTGGGTGCAAAGTCAGCTTAAGATATTTTTTAGGGTATCAATGTACCCTTCCAGACAGGATTAAGATCAGTTCATCTCAAACTCATTATCATTCCAAAGAGACTTGTTACGACCATAGTTGCTCTCAGTAAAAAGACCATGTTTCCTTTTGTGTGGGTCACACATGTCCTCTGTGTGTATCTCTATAAAATAAGAGACTAATGTTTTTCAGTCAGTGTTGGACTGTGAATATGGAGTGGTTCAGGCTTCAGTGGAATGAGTCTTAGGCCTTGTATGAAATAACTTGTTGAGGGCTCACTCGTTGTCAGTCCATGCAGCCACCACTGTTTGGGTGTCACCTCTCACGTTAGCACTACCAAAGCAGGATGTGCCAAGAAGATGGGTGGAGATACTAAATTTCTTCCTGCCTGGATTGATACATAAAAATAAGAGTTTTTCTGGCAGAAGATGTGGAATTGAGAGAGATTGAAAAGTGAATAATTCTGATTACAGATCTGGGTCATAGGAGAAAGCATGTACCTTGTTATTTGGACTCATTTCTGGTTAAGGGTGGGTGAAGGAGATAGGGCACATGTGAAAATCACAGTTCACAGTCGGAAAAACTACTGGTTTACTGATAAACCATAGAGTGTGGTAGAAACTTATAAACTGGTTTAAGTTCAAAGTTCTTCCTTCTCTTCAAATTATCATTATATATTTTTTTTTTAAGCTGCAAAGTACTGTTTGTGTTTAGGACATGATTATGTTTGTTTCACTTTAACTCGATTTAAGGCTGATTTAAAAATAAATAGTTCACTTCAATATCCTTCCTGTTGCTTTAATGCTCCTTAAAAGTGGAGTATTGGAGTACTGTATTAACTAAATACTCTGCTTCCAAATTCAAGAGCATAAAAATAAGCTACTTCTCTCCTTAAATGGTATTGAATAGTTTTTGATTCCTTGATTTGGAGAAGTGTCCTCCAGTGATAACGAGGGAAAGTCTTTGCAATGTGGTTGGTAACATTTGTTAAGTCGGCGCATCAGAGCATACAGAGTAATTCTCTGTGATTTCTGTGGGATACATACAAGAATAATTGTAATATAATAGAAATGGGGATGTGTAGGAGAGCGAGACAGAGAAAGACAGATCTGCAGTGCTGGAACAGAGGCAGAACTCATATTCTAGAATGCCCTAGGGACCCGATTGCATCAGTTTACATTTCCTAGGCCTGTTTTGCAGAGAAGACAACTATTTTCTCTTTTTTAACTGTAAATGGAAGACTTTTTTCTTTGGCTTATGGATTAGCATTGTTGACAAAGTACTCATGAATTGCCTCCAGGTTGTTGCTGTAAGTTGAAAGCCACTGGCAGTTTTGTTTGTTAGAGGATGAAACTGTTTAAGAGATAAGAAAGAATAAAGGAAGGGAAAGGGGAAAACATGTAGGGTTTCCTAGGGGGTTGTTTTAAAATGCTATCTACTTGCTTTGCACCTGCTGAGAAATTAGAATTTAAGCTCGCCTTAGTTCCCTATGGCTACTTGCTGTCAGTGCCTGTTTTGGCAACCTCTGAGCAAAAAGCATGAAACAACTTTGATTCTCTTTCTTCTCCCCTCCTTCCCATCTGTTGCTTCACTCTGGATCATGAGGTGTGCCAGCCTCCTTGTGCTGGGAGTGAGATCAAGCAGAGGCTGTTCTGTAAATGCTGACAGTGTCTGTGACCCCTATAATTGGCACTATCTGCAGTGTCCTGGATATCAGCCGAGGATCAGTGCAAACAGAGCATGGAGCAGCACTTGCAGCCTTTGCATTGATGTGAGTGGGTTTCCGAGAAAAGCCTGGTTTTGCAAGCTTCTAGCAATCTCCTTGTAAGGCAGTAAGAGCATTAGTGTTCTTTGGGGCTGGTACCTCTCTGAAATCAGTTTTAGGGTTAAAGTTATGCAACCAGTGCTATGTAATTTTTTCCAGCATACACCACTCTAGGACTAATGTAAGGTAAAGGCAAAAATGTATAGAAAAGGCAGGTACATGTACACTTCAGACTGAAGGCAGAGAAAATACTTTATCTTTCGTTTTTTATTAACTAACCCATTTTCCACCAAACCTGAGGCAGAACAGGTGTGGCCAATTCAAGGATTCTGCCTTTCCTGGGAACAGTGCCAGGTATGAGTGACTTGAGAGTAGGGGAGATATGACACTTCCTTCGTTATCTGCATACTCATGATTTTGAAGTGTGATTATGAAATTCTTCTTGTAACACATGAATTTAAAGATTTTATTTCATTCTAGCTGCCATTTCTGCAGAAATGAAGGCTCCTGTCCTAGTTATAGGAGTATAGAAAGCTAGCTGATCTGCCAACTATTAAAAGTTCATAAAGCTGTGTTACATAAACACAGCCCTCCAAATCTGGCTGTACATTTCAGTAGTGAAGGCTGATTTTTTTCCCTGTTGTAATAGTTCATCCTGAATTTTCTTTATAAAGTGGGCAAAAAGAGTAACATGCTTTTTAATTTCCTTGTTTTCAGGAGAAAAAGGGGCTAACAACAAAGAAAAGTGTATTTCACAACTTTGAAATTATTCAGATGAGAATTATTCTGAGGGATGAAATTTAAAATTAAAAATTTCTCTCTTTCTTTCTTTCTTTCTTCTTTCTAGTTTCCCCTATTTTTATCCAAAACTTTTTGACTTTGAGAGTACAAAATATATTATTAAGGGGGTTTTTCACATAGTGTTTATTAAAGAGAAGGATAAAACTGTAAATTAATTCATGCAGAGCTACAGTTCATCAAGTCCTGCAAGGGACAGTACTACCTCTGATGCTCATTGAAAGTGGTAGGAGATTGGTTTGAAATAGATAGAAGAAAATACTTTTTAAGAGCCTCTAGTGAAGTTCAGAAGAGAATTTTTGATTAATTTGCTCCTATAAGAGATTGGATGGAAGTTGCTACCTTTTTATCGATTTCTGAAACTGATACTATAGTTACTAAAAATTTAATTTTTAATATTTTCAGGGCACACTAGCACATTCAGTCACTGGCTTTGCTGCTTCCTGGATGTTGAAATGGCAGTTTTTACATGTTTGTTTGTCTCTATCTGTAACTGCTGGATATACTTGTGAAATAAAAAGGAAATGAACAGCTCTTGCAGTTTCCAAAACTGTCATGCTAAAATAAATCATGAGCATAATTTGGGAAACTTGTCAGACTGTAATTAGGATTAGTTTTATTGAAGACTGTGTTGTGGTGGTTACGAAGCAAAAGATAGAACATAATTAATGACAGCCACTTCAAGTCACCTTGTATTATATGCCTTTTAACTGTTGATTTATTGATGCAAAATTACAGTGAGGTGGCAACATGTGCCAGTTCAGCATATTTGGGTGAGCCATTCAGTCACCTCGAACATATTTCCTATTTGGGCTGGCAGACACAGGTCTGCATCAAGTGGCAAAGGAAGATAGATGTAGTCTGGAACTGTGCAGAAGAATGCTGCTTCAGGTATATTCCAAGTTTGTGTTTTTCCTTAGCACTTTACTGCTTTACCAGGACTAGGTTTGTTCATACACCTATCAAAACCTTGACATAATCAAGAAAAAGCACATTGCAGCAGATCTGCTCTTCTAGACACGTAGTGTTGCAAGCAAGAAGATCAGTGGTCCTGCTTCAACCAAAACGACAGACTCCTGCAAATTCAGTCAGTAGCCTGCTGAAAACAATGTAGACCTGAACAGAGTATGAAGTCTAGGAAGTAGCAGGTTATTACAGCTTTATGTCAACATCAGTGTGTTACTTTCAACCTTAGATCTGATCACAAATATATATATATATATATATATATATATATATATACACACATATATATATATATATGAAAAGCAAATGATTAAAAAAAAAAATATATATATATGTATGCATGGTTTTCTGATATACTGTGCTGGTGGGAGAGGGAGGGATAGAAAATTACCAGACCTGCAAGAAAATAATTGAAAAAAATTATCTGGTCACCTTCAATTGCAGATGCCTATTTAATAGTAATTTCGTTCAGAAGAAGCCATAAAATACTTCCCAACTGCTTGCAGCATCCTTAAAACCTTTAGTACAAAAGATAAAAGCCTCAAAAGTTGCAAAGAAAACAGGGGAGACCAAGAGGTCTGAATTTTCATTGTACTTGGAAATACGTTAAACAGAACTTCCCATATGAGCCTGGAAAGCTGATGGTGTATCACTGGATAGACTAGGCCAGTAAAAGTACCATGACCTGTACCACCATGACCTAGGGGACTTTTCTTTCTTGGGGATCACATGAAATTCAGTTCTCTCTTCAGTTTTTCTTTACTCCCTTCCAGTATCCAAACACAGACAATTGCAAATGTATTTGCAGTAATCTAGTATAGTCAGAAAGGGGATAAAGAGTTTTGATCAAGAGAGAGGGAGACATCATTAAAGTACTAGGGGAGGAGACAACAAATATAATGAGCTATAAGAGATATGCTGGATTGGCAGTGAGAGTTATGGGGAGGCCAGAATGTCTGGAGAAGCTTGGATTTTCACCAGGCCAAGTCATGACAGGGATTCATGTGCCTGGAGATGTGCTCTCTTAACTGTGATTCCAGCAGTACTTTTGTGAATCGGATTGCATGCTGATCCAAGTCAAGATAATTCCCTATGGAAAAACACTTAAAGAGCTGAAATCTCTAGGAATGACACTTTGCTAATGTCAGAATAATTGATACTCTATAGACTAAGTAGCAGAATTCTGTGATAACTTTTGTTATGAGGGTTCCTTCTCTTTCCTCATTAGTTGCTAGAATATATTTCTATAATTATGCATTTCTGTGTATTAGATATTGCATACAATTAATTCATTGTGTTTGGACGTTTGTTTTCAATTGAAGCTAACTCATACATGTATTACAAAAATTAGTTAATATAAATATTAAGTTAATTAATTAGTTAATATAAATATTAATATAAATATTAGTATAATATTAGTTAATATAAAATTATTAGAGAATGTCAGTGGAAAAAGCTGAGTATCTAGAACATTAAATACCAAAGGGAAGAATGTGCTGTTCTGGATCCTAAAGTGATGGATGGGATTTTTCATCTTTTGTCTGGTGCTTCTAAAGTTTTCCATTGGTTACTTAAGGTGCTGAAGTTTGAAAGGGCTGGTAATCATCTTGTACCTCATCACTTTGTCAAGCTTAGTAATCCACTGAAATTTGTATTGTCACTGCAACACTGAACCTTTACTTGTAAATGAAATAGCAGTTCCTTGTGCAGCATACAGTTGTGGCAAGAGATAAAAGTGCCTTTTAATAACTATGTGTTTCATTTTTTTCTTGCTGGCAGCTTAGCTGGTTTTCTTCAAGCCCCTAGTAATTTGTCTCTGTGGATGACTGTCTTTGGTCATCACTGTCATACCTTCAAGCTGACATCAAGCTGAACTCCCGGCCAGCACAGACAGCAAGGAATGTACTGAGATCATGTACAGTAATGCAAAGTACAGTACCATTCCTGTCATGTTTGAAGAAGAATGCTTCATACTTATTTTAAACAGTTTTTGAAACTTTAAAGAAGACAAAGTTGGGATTGGAATATCCATAAAGAACTAGTTACAGCTGTGGATTTTTATTCCAGCTAGCCAGAGGGGGTTCAGCACCTTTGAAGGTATTAAACAAAACCACCCTTGCTTGTTTTAGCTCTATTTGAAATGCAGATGGGGAGAAAAAAATCAATGTTTACTAAAAGAGAGAGAACAAAACTGGCTTAAGGAGTAAAAGATCTTCTTGAGGAGTATCAAAATATTAGCATGAAAAAACCAAACAAATTGGGCTCTTACAGAAATACCTGTAATGTGCCTTCCATCAAGTAAAGTCATGAGATAAGTAGAGGATTCCTCACTGATATGATTGTTAGTGTTTAATTTAAACCAGTAGATTTTTAATGCTTGCACCAAGAAAGAATCCCTCAGTTCTCCTTTGTTTTTCTTCATCCTCTTCTGCATCTCTCATTTACATTCTCAGATGTCACTAAAGCGCTAGACTTTGATCTTTCACATACTTAATAATTCGCTTTAAGCACATCCTTAGTCCTTTTGAATCTGATTTACATTTGAACCAGCAACCTGATTTATATTGTTCCAGCACTGAAAAGGAACCATAAGCTATGTGTAAGCACTGCTTCATGCAGGCTGTTTTCTAGCCTGTCTTTTAGAAGGAAAAGACCACATCCTCAGTGTGAAGGAGAACTTGGTTCAAAGACTTCAGTGTGAATCTTGCATACTTTCAGTTCAGATGATTTGATGACTTGGTGTCCTGGCTTACTAAGTTCACTACAGAACTGCAATTCTCCTCTGCAGGGTATTATTAAGATTTTTAAGAATGCTTCCATGGTGCACACTGAGTTAGCTCTGTACTCTGAACTGTGTTGATAGAGTCAAAAAGACTTCCTAGATTCAGGGACTATTAGATTCAGATTCCATACTAGCTGCTCTTTTGTGCCTTTCATTATATTGAAGATCTAGTAGGTTCTTCTCTTTCTTCTAGTAGACATTACAATGCTTGTTTTGTGCAAGTTATTCTTAGTTTTCTGAAAAGTCTGTACTCTCAGTCATGGTCTACATCAAACATTACTGATGCAGCAAAATCCTTAATTGGATTTTTTTTTTTTACTTCTAAGAGGAATGATCAGAAATTGTTTCTTCTGTAAATAATAATGAAACAAGATGGTATGCGAAAATGATGATTCTAACAGAGAAAAGTAATCATAATAGAAACATTTTAAAATGAGACCTGTATTGTCTTAATGTAAATTATTCATCAGTTATCAAGTTTCGATGAGGTTTGTGAACCTAACTTTATTATGGTTCTTTAATATAACTTTAATATAACTTTAATGTTTAAATCTATGATGCAGAGAATGGAATTCTACTCAGGGAAACCATTCTGATTTCTGTATAATTGGAAAAGTTTATGTATTTAGTGGGCTAGTAGTACTGAGAGCAGACATCTATCTCCATGACTTTGTAATGTCATGGTATAACATGGGGCATAAACAAGACTGTACTTGGACAAATAGTGCTGTTTTAGGAGAAGAACGTGCTACATCGGTTTTGGTATCTTTCTTGTTGCCAGGGGCTGATCAGGAAGCTTCTCGGCTTCTGTACCCGACAGATGCAATTGATTGTACTGAATTTCTGTCTGCTTTATGTTCGCTTTACTCAAACTTCTTTTTATGGCTGTTTTTGCTTGTTCAGTTTAACTGCTGTTTTTTCTTCAACATCTTTGTGGTCATTTTCTTCAGCATCTTGTGGTCATTCAATTCTCTGTGTCACTGCATTTTGTGTATATAGTTTGCTCTCAAATACTTCACCATGTAAAGCTGTTTCATAGAAGCACAGAATTGTTAAGGTTGGAAAAGACCTTTAAGATCATCAAATCAAACTGATTAAAAATCCCCTTACATCTGGCGCAAATTGGGTCATATTATCTATTATTCCAAGGAGTCTCAGTATCTTTTCTATTGACTAAACATTATGATAATGCTGCTCTTGTACTCTGTCTGCACATCTCAGTGCACTAACAGCTGTCTCTACTTCCACTACAATACTTCCAATGTATGTCCTTCACTCTTTTTTTTAGGGTTTTTTTTGTGTGTTTAGATTTAGCTTAGCATTTTCTTAATCTTTCCAAAGTTGTTGAACGCCTCTTGCTACTTTCTCTTTTCTCCCATATGAAATGTTACTCTGTAAAACCTGATACCCTGTCTATGCCATCATAAGATGAATGCATATCTTTTTCAAATGACATTTGCCTGAATTTTGCGCATTCATCAAACACAGAAATACTTGATATCAATGGCATCTCAAAATACTTTCTTTTGTAGGCAGTAAAAAAAAATTTCCAATTTTACACAGGTTCTTCCTTGTGCAAAAGCCAGGGATGAGGTAGCTACTTTAGGTTGTCATATTTGTTATATCCTGCAATTGTCTTACTCTGCTCTAACTTTGAGAACAGTGGAGCTGCAGTGGGGTTCAGTTGCTGCAAGCCCCCTGTTATCCTGAAGTGATCCATTACTGGTATGTTGGGATTGTTGGTCTCAGCAGTCAGCAATGAGCTGCATACATTGTATTTATTTAGATATTTGGATAATGCAAATAAAGATTGATACAGAATGTAAGCTCTGGTGGTGGTCACATTATACACTGAAAAAATGCAAATAAATTACTGAAGAGAGAGGAAAATGTTTTCATCCCCCACTGAAGTAAGAAACTGCTTACCAGCCAGTTTAGCAGGGAAGATGTTTCTTAGTCTAATAAACAGTTATTTGCATATCTAAGGCAGTGAAAAAACACTGTTAAGAAAAACGGACTGACTGTGTCTCAAAAATGGAGGAAACAGAAGGAATCAGGATGAAAGATGTACGTCTGTTTAGATCCCAGGAACATTTCAAAGCCTGTTGTGGCTTAACCGATGAAGGAATATGGAGATCTCAGAGGGAATGGAGAAGTGCACCTGAAAGTACTCAGTGAGAAGTTCATCTCTTGCAGTTGAATTCTCAGACCAGAACTTGTGAATAATTTTTTGATGATTGGGAAAATGTGAAACATAAGGTGTGCACAAGGACCTGAGCTGTGATTGCCTACTTGTCAGTGCCAGCTTGATATGGATGTAAGTATGGATCAGTGTAACTACATTAAACATAGATTTTGTCTGTTTGGTGGTAACTTTAGTAAGCATTCAGCAGTGTTGTCAGTTTATAAAGTTATTGATAAAATGTACAACTGCTTTTTTTACCTGAATTTGGCTTAAATGTGATTTAAGGGAACTAGCAAAGCATACTTCATACAGAAGTGTAGCAATACCATACCATAGGGCATTTGTGTATCATAAAAGTACCAAGGAAGTACTAACAGATGTTAGTGTTGCTGTCATCATCCCCCTTGTCAGTAAATCCACTCCATTAGTGGAATGGAGAGATGTAATCCATCACCTTTTCAGTATTTCTTCCCCACTGTGATGGGGACTGTTGCTTGTCCAGGCTGTCAGTGTGTGTGCAGCTCCACATGTTCTCTGAGCTCTGGATGATTTTCCATCTTGCGTTTATTTTCTGGTGGGATATTGGATTATCAATCTTACTCCCTATGTCAGAGATCTGACTGATCTCTGTAAACTTTGCTCTGGACTAGATGACTCCTGTTGTTTGCCAGGCTCTACTTTTCCTTTTTTTCTGAGGAAGTCACGAGTCTGTTCCTGAAATTCTTCTCCCAGGGCTCTCCCAAACTCTTTTGTTGTCAGCTCTGGTTAGCTCCTTGCCAAACTTAAGTAGTACAGTTCATTTGGTATTGGTCACCAGCCTCTCTTTAGCGTGTCGCTTTTCTTTTGTAAATCCAGGTAACAGATATTTCTTCCTAGGGTTTTTTATTTTTGCAGTTTGCAGTATTCCATTTTTGTGACAGATTTTCATGTTTGGGTTCTACTCTCTGAGTTAATTGAAACTATTAAACACTTGAAGTATGTCTGGAAACACAACTGTCAGAAATAAGGCTACTTTCTAATTACTGTCTTTCTCGTCACTAGTATCAGTTGCTTCCAGGTGCAGAACGAAGCACCGTTTTCATCTCTTCCCATTGTTTTCCATGTTCAGAGAGATTTTCAGCTCTGGTGAATGTTTCAGCTATTCTGCTTTTCCGTCTTGCTAATTTCTTTTATTTCTTTTAATTACTCCCACCCTCACCTTGAATAACCATGTGGGATTGAGGAATAAGTCTGGGCCCAGATGCCTAAAAAAAGACCCTCTTTTTCGGAGCCACATTACTGCCTGCCTCTGCATAACAGGGTGAGTAGTGACTGGAACCCATCACTCAGCCCTCCTGCACCAGGGAGGCGAAGCTTCTTGGTGGTTCAGGTCTTGGTGCTGCATTTTACTGTGGGAAATATGGGGTAACCGTGCACAGGTGTGATTTTTTCCTGTCACAATGTTGCACACCTGCTTTTTAACTGTGATTTTTCACCTGTCATGGATAGCTGCACAGCATATGGTTGGCAGGCTGTGCCCATGCTGATAGGTAATAGTGAAGTAGTAAATTCACTTAGTTAAATCTCTCTAGGATATCTAAATGCACCAAGAAGTTCACCTTGGACTTCCGTATTCTGATGCATCAGGGTATAATTTGAGCCTTCTGTGAATATGGATTCTGTGACAAGACTTAGTTTACATGGTTGCATCCTTAGGTATGACTGGGAAGCTCGGAGTTTTAACTTGCATGAGGACAAAGTGAGTCCTCTGTTTCTTGTGTTTCTGTAGAATTCAGGATGATGGGTTTTTACTGTGATATGTCATAGAAAGTTACTGATTCTTTTATTAATTTATTAAACAAAGTGATTAATAGATTACTATTTTTAGTGTTAAGATAGTAAAGTTTTATCCTGATCTACTATCGAAAGGATTTGCATAAGAATGTAAAAGAAACTCTATTCTAGGACTTACGTTACACAGCAAGATCTAAAATTAGTATCTCAGGAGCTTTCCAGGACAGTCCATTTGCATTTCTTCATCTTACTCTAGAATAGAAGATAAATAGATACAGTCCCCACAAAAACATTGCCTTCAGATGTAGTGAAAATGATTAGGTACCTTGTAATTTTATCTCAAGGTGAAATTTAAGTTTCTGCTAATGCAAAATAACTGCCTGTCTTCCCAAAATTCCTGTTTCTACTTTCCCTGTTAAACTGTGCCCATCACCTGTGAATATGATTTCATTTTAAAGCAAACATAAAAGAGGTAAATCTTGGTATACAGTGTTATACTTATGCAGACATTCATCTCTTTATTACTGTGGTGCAAATCAGTTTAATGTGTGCCAGATAAAAAAAATATTTTATCTCATTACTACTCTTAAGTAGAATGGATTTCTGGGGTTTTCTGTGTACCTGCAACTTGATTTTGCAGCAAAGAGGGAATATGGCAGTGGCACTTGATCATTTTCTTTGCGGCAGCATTCATACTGATAGTGCTCAGTAATCAGTGTCGTGTTGTTTTCAACCATAGAATCCTCATGCTCTATTAACTCTGGTGGTAGGAAAATGGCTGTTGGCAATTTTCCATCATGTCAGTGCTCTTAGTATTTATGTTAGAAACAGTATTTATGAAGGCAAAAGAAGTATTTCTTGTTTTTTCCTCTCTCCCGATATTTCAGTATTGGGAGTTGGAATGTGTTTTCCCTGTTCATCTCTTGTTTATATACTGTAGGGGATGCATATACAGTACTACTCCTGTTACCTGGAGTAACAGAAACCTGAGCTCGTTTCAGTCGGTGTCCTGGTTTGACCCATACAACTCCCTGTTCGAATTCCCACATAAAGCTGAAACTGAGAATAAAAGTTTAGGAAGAAACTTTGTGAAAGATTTTTTTCCTTGTTTAATACGGTGCAGCAATTCATAATGATCTGTCCAGGTATTATTTTAAGAGAAGGGCATTGTTCATGTGGAGATCAATACAACCAAGATGATGCACAATTCATCCTCAATGGGCGATTGCATTCATTTTTCATTTTAACATTGAATCATTTGATATACTTTGAAATAACAAAGCAATGATCTATGGACTGGGGGTATCAAAATTGAAAGCAATTTAATAATATGCATGTCAAATAAAATCAGCAGATTTCTATTTTATTTTCTTAAACTATAAACTAGCTATCACCCAGTTGCTTGAAAACACAGCAACGTTTTTCTTCCTGTGTTTCTGCATATTCTCTTTCCTTACCCTCCCCAGCTTTCTCTCCACATTTTTTTCCCTCTTGGATCTTTTAATATTCACGTTGCATTAAACAGCTGCGATATGTGTCAAACACTCTGAGAATCCATCCATTGTTTATGTCAGTTAATGTTAAGTAATACTTTGTACGGCAATAAGAAGCAATAAAAAACCCAGCAATAAACTGCTGTGTGGTAGTGATTTCTCCTCGGGGTCTGCAACAAGCCATTTGATTTGACCGAAATAACGGCAAACAATTTTAGACCTTTACATTAACTCTGCAGGCCAACGTCCGTGTGGGTTGTTAAGTGTCAAGCTTACAGAAGGGTATTGGGGGTGTAATCCTAAAGATAAAAAGTGAATAAGCATTTGGCTGAACAGAAACGTTAATGGAAGATTTCCTGTGGGGGTGTCATCCAGCTTGTTTGTGGCTTCTGTGTGTTTGAATACTTTATATGCACTGTGATAGGACAGAATACTATTAAGTTTAAAGACAGATAATTTAGGGTGTTTAGCTCCTAACTGTCAAAAGTGAAATACTGAATTGATTTAGTTTGCAGGAAACATGCACTTAGTATTTTCTGAAAATCTGGTGTCTGAAGGCGAACATTGGCTTGAGAAAGCTTTCGCTAACCCTGGGATGTTTGGGTTTTTTGGTGTGTCATCCTGTTGTGTCACTCCCCTGCTTACCTTCTCCCTTCCCCCCCATATCTTTTTAAGGGGATGAAAGTATATAGAGAAGTTACTTGGTTTTCCAGAACAAACTTCTCTGTCATATATTAATCAAACAGTGCAGAAAAAAAAATCAGTAGCTAATTTAGATATTTCTTATCAGTACCATTACCAGTAGTTCTTTATCAGTAGTATATTTGGATATTTTTTACAATAACTACTGTTCGACTTCATGTTTTTTAATGATAGCTGTCTTTTTTTTTGTATTTAGCTTGTTCCTTAAAATCTGCATAAATCATGAAATGGTATTGTGCTATAGAAAAGCAACTTCTACAAACAAATTACTTTGATTAAGGAATCTGAGTGGCAGAAATAGAAACCCTTCTGGTAAATAGTTTTTTTTTTCCTATTGGTACAGTAGCAATCATTTAGGAAATTGCACAAGACCTTACGAAAGGTTTAATAAAGGTATTGATTGCATTATGCAGTACTAGAAAAGGGCAAAAAAAAACCAACTTATGGTATGACTTAAACTTATATTAATCCATGGTTCCTCTTAATTTGATGATTTTGTTGTCAGAAAAGTGGAAATCCTGGAAGCAAGATACCTGCATCAATATCCTGAAGAAAGCCTCTGAAGAAATAAATGAAAATAACATTGTGAGAGGCACATCGATAAATTCAAATTATTTTTGTAGTGTCATTTTTGTAATAAAAGTAGGGATTATGAGGGAAAAACATGGAGTTCATGGAGTGAACAGTTTATCCCTGCATGCCTCCTGGGTTTATTAAGGAAAATATATGTGCAAAGATGCTTGACAGAAAATTCTTGTTTCTCACTTTATGTTCTCATTTACAACTTGCAGTGTTTCAGGGGTCTCAGATATTTATTTGGGAGACTTCGCATGTATGGTAACAGAAAATTTGAAGAAATAATTCATACATCTAGTTATTTTTTTTCCCCTTAGTAGGTACTTTTCAACTTCCACCATGAGTATTAGAAATTTAATACTGTCATATGTTCTGGAATATCTAGCCCTTGGTTACATTACAACCAGCAACTAAAACAAGTAAGACTGTAGTACATAACGTTAGGAAATGTGGATGTGGATGTCTGTTTGTGTTTATACACACACTCTATTTATATGAATAGTAAGGATGTGTGCCTATTATACCAATATCCTTGTCCATATTCAAATGGAGGTGGTTAATTCTAGTGGAATCACAGAGGTGAAGGTACTTTGATGTTTGCAAAAGAGCAGGATGGTAAAGGAGGGGAAAAGGCCCCACAAATTCAAAGTACTCTGAATGAGAGAGCTGGATCATTTTGCATTTAATCCCATTCTGTTCTAACCCTGCTCTCGTCTAAAGGAAGAGTGATGTTCCCAGTTGTGTGGTTTGGGGAATGTAATGGTTTTTAACAGAGCCTAGAAGATACCGTAACTGAATAGCAAGGTCTGGACAACAGCATCATTTGTGCAAATTGTACAGATACCATGTTCATAGATAAAAACCCCCATCAAATGTATATTTGCTTTGTGACCAATTTAGGTGTGAAATTGCTAATTTCTATTTTTCACTATGATGATAACTTGCTGAAAATGTCAGAGGATTATATTTTGATGTAAGCTCACATAGTTATGATGCCTTAATTATTGGTTTGGAAATAAAACAAGCTGCTGAGCTATGTACAATTTTTGTAACTTAATTTTTTCTTCATGAAATTAACACAGAAATAGATTTTTAAAAAATCCAAATGCTATCCTTGTATTCAAAAAATTGTGCCAGTATAGCATTTTAGTGTAAAGCTCCAACACATTTTTGTCTTGTGATTCTATTTTAGCCGTATAATTTTTACTTGTTGGTCATGAATTTAGTCTCTGTGAAGGCCAGGAGGTGGAAACCCTCTATTATTCCAGCACTACATAGGACTCTGCACTGCTGTATCAGGAAATCTCAAGTAACAGTTTTATGATGCATGAGGATATTATTCTCTGCAAGCAATAACACACATTTCTATCTCCCCAGCAATATCCACATAATCAAACATTCACAAGTGCTTTACAAAGAATTTAATTAAATAGTGTGCAGAGTGACTGGATGCAGCATGTACACAAGCTGTTATATATTCAGTAGTTGCCATTTTGCAGTTAGTGCTGAACGCTTTCATACAGTAATATGTGTGAATGATATTTCCGTCAAAATGTGCATCATCACCCCTCCTTTTGTACCTTACTCCTTAAAAATGATACTAAAACCTTAACAGATATCACCTCCAGGAGCACAGGATACCTTCCTCAGGGTTCTAATGGTGTGATAAACGGAAACACAAATTCTCATGTTGAGACTGGAACATCACACATTGTTCCTCTGAAATCAAATGTTTATTACTCCCCAGAGAAAGATATAGATTATTGTGTCCTTTACCACAAAACTAGACGTGTTTGGAATTTTATTTAAAGATGGTAGAAATTTTTGAAGCAAAGACTGGCCACTGAAAAATTAACTCAAGACTTGGATGTTCAGAATTTAGACATGGACAGTAAGAAACAAAAAATTGATGATGAGAATTTTCAGAGACCATTCTGTCAGTCAGTGGAGATTAAGAAAGTCTTTTCTTTGGCATTAAAGTGTAGTGTATCAGACCCTGTACTAGAAAATGGTAGTGTGCTCATATTCACTCAATATTATTGGTATGCTCATGTCACCTGCAGGGATTAGCATTCTGGAAACTGACAGGGTTATCTAATATGTTTTGTTTTGTCTCTTCAGAAAAGCCCTTTAAGCAGAGCCGATGCATGAAAGGACTTTTCAGGCTTGCAGAGCAATGGGGCTGTGTTGGATGAAAGTGATTTAAAATATCCCTCTGTGGTTGCCTACCTGCAAGGCAGTTATCTGTCCATCAGATTGGAAGGTTTTATTGGTGTGTCAGTGCTATAAAATATCATCTAAAACAGCAAAGCAATACCAATGACACAAATAGTGAAAGACAGTCTATAATTAGCCTGTAAATATGTTTAGTGTGAGACCTCACCCTTGTTTCCCAGTTACACAAGAGTTATTCCAGTTTATTACTGGATGACACTGATAAAATCTATCCATTTTGACTGGAAAGAAAGACCAAAAACTACAAATGAACCCAAAGGAGAATAAAGAGACAAAAGAATCAGTGAAAAGTAGGGAACTGGTTTTACTTTTGTGCTAACTCTGTTCTGTGTTTGAAGGAAAATGCTGAAAACTTAATTGGGGTAAATAAGGACAGTATTCATCTTCTGAAGACACCTTTTGGAGGAAAGTTTAATAAAGACTTTCTTTATAGACTTGAGAATGGGAGAGATCCCTGTTTAATGTTAATGAAGATTTGCCATTAACTTCAGTGATTCCACCCAATAATGCTTGTGTCTTTTTTTTTTCCATCCCTATTCCTTCTTTGTATAGCAGACAGGAGTTTTTTAATTTTACATGCCATTTATAATGAATTGCAGTTATTCTAAATAAATTGAACAGTTTGAGCTTCAACTGAAGAAGAAAAGGAAAACATGTTGTTTTGAATTTACTCACATGTCTAATCTTGAACACCATGTTTTGGATTTTTACTTTATTTTCTTTAATTAGGCTCATGTTCTAGTGTCTGCTTTTCTATAAAATATTTATTCTTTAACATTTGAAATGTGTCTCTGTTTGTGATTTGTATATTTTCTGCATGTATTTGGAAGCAGCTACTAGACTCCCCTTGCTTCCACTAAGGGGCTGATATTTTTATGCTTCTTATGAAGCAGGCCCTTTTTTAGTAATGCTAGAATATACCGAAGTTCTCCTTCCCCGATATTTCAGTGGCAACTTCCTATGAATCTTGGAGTAGAGCTCCTGCAGTCTGTTTGTTCTCCAGGCAAATTCCAGCATATGTGTCGGCAAGCCAAAACAGACAAACTTAGGAGAGGTGTCTGTGCTGCAATAATTAGGTTAGAATTTTTCTTATTCGTGCTAGGAAGTCACCCAGTGGAGGACCACCTAGATAGACTTGTGATAACTGCCAATGAGCTGGCTTTGGAAGCAGAAGTAGTAGAGGCAAATGAGAGAGGAGTGTGGCAGCCGGCTAATTAATTGAGAAGTGAGACTAATTAGTTTGACTGGAGGGAGCACCATGCTGATGTGACATTGTAGCTTCCAAAATTCTGTCTGATTTGTACATGGGCTGCACTGGGCTTCTAATAGGCAACAAGTTGTTTCTGGGCTCTTTCAGATTTTTTTTGCTGTGTAGCAGCAGTGTGTATTGGTTCATTCCCTATGGAAATTTACTGCAATTTCAGATTTCTTTCCAGGCTGGTAGTCAATTTAGTTCCTTTTCCATCTTCTGCAGTAAGATTTTTCTGAGACATATATTGTAGTATTGTCTTGCTCAACCTCATGCCACTGAGAGACATTCCTTGGTGCTTTTTTTTTTACTTGATGAAGGACCTTCCCAACTTTTTCCTAATATTTTCTCACTTACTGAATACAAAACTGAAGTAATGCTCCTGAAGCTGTGTATGGTTCTGTTGTTCCAGCCGGCAGGGCTCAGAGGTGGCTGTCAGCTCTCTTGCTCCCAGAGGATGTGTGCTAGCAACAGTGCATGCTGGAAGATGCCTTGTTTAGTGAGAACTGGTGATTCTGAACAGTTTGCCATTTTTCCTGATGTTATGAAACAGTATTTCTTCAGTGCACCCCTTAATGTCAGTCATTACATGGAGTTTCATGTGTCAGATGTTCATAAAGGAGTTGCTTTAATGAAGAGATAAAAGCTGCTTGTGATAAAAGTGTGTCTTACTGTGCTGTGGTATGGTATAGTAAAGATGAGAAGCAGTACCACACCCAGAAATAAACCAACAAGGTGTTGTAAATAAGTTGGATTCTGTATAGAAAGCTTCATTAGAAATACTAAGTACTGTATTACATCAATAACATGGTAATAATTTGTGAGCAGATAGTGGCTTAAGAGAAAAATGAATATTTTATTAATGTTTCCTAAGAAATATTATTAGTGATCTGAAATTAAGGTTTGTTTTTTGGGTTTTTTGTTTTGGTTTGGTTTGGTTTGGTTTTGGTTTTATTTTTTGTTTGTTTGGTTTGGTTTAGGGGTTTTTTTTTTTCCATGTATGTTATTTAAAATGCTTTTAGTGATGATTTATGGTCCATCTTACAATAGCTCTTCAGCACAGTAGCTCCCACAAGGACTTAACATTTATTTTTTTCTATTTCTAGATCTGTTAGCTGTGCCTAAGCATCCATATGCTGCTATGGAAAACTGGGGACTGAGTGTTTTCGTGGAGCAAAGGATACTGCTAGATCCAAGCATTTCTTCTATTTTATACCTACTGGATGTCACCATGGTCATTGTACATGAGCTATGTCATCAGGTATTAAAGGTGTTCATGTATTTGATCTTAATGTCAGAAACCGTGCACTCCTTTTCAGAACTGAAAATGAATTTGTGTTGTACATGTGGATGGTTGTGATTTCTATTGTGACTGAAATCCATGTAACACGGAGGTCTATAAGACACGCCCCTACACTGCAGAAACTCTGAAGACTCAAAATGGGAATAGAAGAGAAAATTGGTAGCAATGAACAGCTTTCCTGTCTTGTGTAGCATTATATTCTGTGTTTGTGTGTCAGTGTCTTTGTTGCTGGTATGTAGAATAAATGTGTTGATAGCAGATCCATGCTAAGTTTCATGTTCATGTCAAAAAATGTTTTGGCTGAAGTCAGTTTGGTAGTAGTCTTTGTCTTCTGTCATATATACACATACTTCCATTTTTTTTTTCTTTTCACTTTTTTTTCCAATTTGTTATTGACCCTCTCTGTTCACTAATGGTGGATAAGCGAGTCTTTCTGTGAACAGAAACTATTGTGTCAATAAGAAAACTTAAAATAATAAACCCATATTACAATTTATTTTATGTTTTTCCCATCTTCTTATCTCAAACTAAACACATTACAAGTGTTAGTAATATTGAATTGAATGCAAATGTTATTGAAGAATTTTGCTACAGGGCCAGGAAATGCTTTCTTATACTCATAAGAGGCATAATCATAGCCTTCAGGTTAAAATGAATGAAATCCTACTGTGTAATCACCATGGCTTACATCTGTGACTTTACACAGTATTCTTTAAAGGCGATGCAAATTCTTAACACTTTCTGCAAATAAAAAGTGCCATGTAAAGGGGAGCCATTGTAATGGATTTCTGGCAGATGAACCTGAAAATAATGTTTGGTTCATGTTTCACATTAAATCGATGGATGAATATGAAGTCCTCAACTACAATATGAAATTTTTATTGAACATTGTTGCTGGTTTGATCTTGATACTATCATCTGATTTTGCTATAAGCTCTTCACTGTGCAGTACAATAGAGTAGTACACAGTTCAGCTAGAAAAATTACAGTGCCTTAGGAATTATGTGTGGAAAACATACATTAGGTCATCAAGCCTCAGCTCCTGTGGGTGTGGTTTGTTTGTAGTGCTAGGTTCAGTGCTCCTGAATATGGCTTCCCTTAAGACCTTTTGATTGAATCTGATAGTAATTTTTTCCAAGTGTTCCGCTAAAGTCTTGGTTTTTTGTGAAGTTGTTCCATTACTTCCAGTTATTCTTTGCACTGCTCTGATAATTTCCTCTGGTTCCAGAGCAATTTGTACTTCAGATGTGGGCAATTACCACATCAGTAACTGGCCAAGTTTGTTTATTTGATTCTTATAGAAACTGAAGCCTTTTTACATTGTTCTGGGAATGTTAGAGGATCATGAAGTGGGCAAAAACTATAACTGAATTTATTTTAGGGTAGAAATATGATCATAAAGTGCATTTAAGTGACCTTAAAATTGCAGATGAGGAGGTTTTCTTGATGTCCATGTTGATATTAGTTCTAGTGCTTAACTGAAGTAACTTCCTCTGTTCCTGTTGCTGCTCTTTCTATTTCAGTACCATGCAGATTAGGTCCTTGCTCAGCTACTTCACTGGATAACTAGAAAAGATAGAAAATATTCAAGTTAAAGAACCGTTATTTCCACTTTTTGGATGCAGAATTGAGTCACGCGGAGTATGGGTTTTTCACCTGCAAGTAAAGTTTAAAGGGAAAAAACACTCAAAAAAACCAACCTAAAAAACACTGTCTAGCACGTCCATCACAGTATTGTCTTTATTTAGCCCTGTTTTCTACTTTTATTTTACCATAGTCAGAAGCCCCTCAAGGAACTCTAAACAGTGCTATCTTAGGTGAAAATCTAATGAACTGAGACTAGGCTGGGTCCAGGATCTCTTGCCTCTGCTGTTTAATTGTTAGATATGCACTGCATTTTTCATTGTCTTTTGCCGTGTGTCATATCACCTGTTTGCCTGTGGTGACGCATGAGTATTCTTCCCCTTCTCTCATTTTTACACACAGAATAACAGAAATTAACCAAAATCTCTCTGGTGCAGGCAAAAGTAGAATCCACATCTCCACATCTCCAGTTTTACTTTCTATTTATTGCTTTTATTTATTTATTTATTTTTTTAATTTCAAGGAGGGGAAAATGGAACTATTCTAAAATGCAGGTTTTTTCAGGTGTTTTTAAGAATTGGGTCATTGTCTGATTTCCCTGACTTTAAACCCATGACTTGAAGATTTATGGAACATACCTGAGCATGTAGTGAATTGATTTGTATGAGACCCCTGTTACTTAGAGTAACACAGCAATTGCTTTGCTAATGTTGTTTCCAAGATCAGAAAAATCAGATTAATATTAAAAATCCAGATTGTTGCCTTTAGATTTGACTGTTTAAAAATTGTAATTACCAAACCTGCTGTGTATTAATGCATGAGCACAGTACTCTGGACGGATAGAAAACGAGACACGGCATTGCAAAAGGACAAATTCTGTGGTTGTTAAAATACAGTTAAAAAGCCTGTAGGAAAGAATTTCATGTCCAGTTTTTTCACAGCTGCCTTTGTCATGCTTGACCAGATATTTTAGGTACATGCATTAGGAGAGGTGCATGCAAGTTACTTAAGTAGTTTTGGTTCAGTAATTTTGTAGGGTGCTATTTTTTGATATTTCAGCTTGAGTGTTCTTTCAGAATATTTGATTTATTTAATTTTTAAAAAAATTGAAAATATGAGTATTTTGACATGAAAGCTTGTCCTCCAAGCCATGAGTTGGTCAAAGCACATGTATTTCTAGCAGCTTATTTTGATAACTTGAAATAATTACCATAATTTATTAAAATAATTCCGTTAAGGTAGTAATCAGTTTTATTTGCATATCATAGATCAGTTCCACCTACAGCCTTTGAAGAAAGAGTCATTTGAATTTATGCATCATGATTTTTTGTGATAGTTTTCCCACCTGAGCATAAAACTTGGTGTGACAGATTGAGGTACAGAGGCATGAAAGCAGAAAGAAAATTAAAAACATCTAAATCAACATTTAAAAAATAATCTGTAAGGAAAACATATAGGAAAGAGTGTCCTTTCAGCGTATCTGTAAAATAAGTACCTTCTGCACATCAAGTTGAACATAATACCTGAGGGAGATGGGAAATTTCTCTGATCAATACATTCAAAATGAAAAGAAGTAATGGTCTTCACTCCAGGCAGATAAGAGTCTATGGTCAAATACACAAACAAATAAAAAAATAATTACTTAAAGGAATTAAATTCTTTACCTACAGTTTTCCTTTCAGACATGTAACACCTAGGAAGATAATAGCACATTTCTGCTAGAAAATCTGGCTTTCTTGTTTGCACTTTCTGGGTGCTGCTCTGTCTCTGACATCCGTAAGTCTCTGTAACACTGTTCAAAAGTAGTTAAGCGAATTCCCTGCTTTTTCATATTGATATCACATGCTGGTTTAATGCCTTTAAAACATTTCTTCCTTTAGGTGGATAGTTAAACAAATTGTTTTAATTGTATCATTAATAATTGAACCCAGAAAACTCACAGAGGAGAAGAAATTCTCTTTTGTGGCATCATAAATTAATGTTATTAAGTCAAAGTACAGGGGGAGGTATTATGAACTTTACAACCTTTATTTTCTTAAAATCTGCCTGACTAGTGATGACTGTTTTACTATTGGTTTCATATTTGTTCCGTAGTACTCTTGCAATTCAGGAAATAAACTCTATGCTATTATGTTTAGTCATTAGAAATCATTTAAGCAACCTACTCTAATATGTATTTAACTTCCATACTTTTTGGTGTATGAAAGTTATATTCATTTCAATGTTTCAAATTCTGAAAATGCATTAGCTATATGAATATATTTCCAGTATTTCTTTGTCTTTTCAGTTAAATGTTCTTAAGATCAGGATCTATGTTTAGCGTCCCTGTAGAGAGTTAATTTATTGATAGCCTTCAAGTATATTATGAATACTGAGTGTGCATAAAGTTTAACTTCACTTAGTGTATGAATATGACTACTATCAACCTTTTCTCTCTAAATTCTGAAGTTGATTGTCAGTGACATTCATTGCCATGTTTTTCTTCATTTTTTCGTTCTATGTGCTGAACCTTGTGTGGCCATCTGGTAATCTTCCTGCCAGTCTGGTCTTTGCCTGCTATTCTTTGAAATTCTAGTGTCCACTTTGCTATGGATCCTCATTGCAGCATTGCTCCTTCTGTGGCGTCATTCTCACTGCACAAAGACATGCACAGAGTGACATCTTTCATTCAGGTCCCAGACAAAGCCTTCAAACAAGACAGCTGTCATGAAATCAAAGTGCTTATGGGCCAACTCCACTTTCATTCATTCCTCACTCTACAGTTCAGTATCCGTTCCTCTGCTCTGACCTGAGTCACTCCCTCTTAATTGCTGCTTTCTCTCTCTGATAAATATCAGAGGTTGCTTACACATGAAAGCTCAAAATTATCTCTGTTGATTATGAATTAATCTAATTTTTGTAAATATTAAGAGAAAGCTGGCAGGTAATTTTACTGAAACAAAGTTTTGATATTTGTTTGGCTACAGAGAGTATGAAATATGTTTTCGTAATACTGTCTATGTTTCTGTTCTTACCACTGGTGTTACATTATTTGGGTTGCACAGGGACATTACAATCATTTAAACAGGGTCATCCATCAGCAGACGAATATATGACATCTGATTTCCTATGAATTGTTGTCCTCATCCATCTTCCAATGATCATCCCAGCTCTGTGTAAAATCCCTCAGATACCTACATGTCCTGTACCATAGCATTTGTGTCTCTTGATGTCTTAGTGAGCAGCATATGTAATGGCCGTGTTCTTGCCTTGCCCTCAGCTCAGGCCCTTCTCCTCTTTTCAGCTGATCTTTATGTACTTTCGTAGGAGTTTAGTTATCCTTGAGATTTCTGTCCTTCTTGCTAAATTAGATTGAAGTCAGTGGGGATGTTGAAGAATGACCTGGAGGAAATGGGAAAGGCAGGCAGCTTAAGTAGGGCTCCTTTGCATGTACACAGGTGGGCCGTGCCATTTGAGATACCTCTGCTTCTGGTTGCTGTTTGGGAAGGCTACAGATGTCCTGTAAGTCGTATGAAATTTCCTAGGCCTGCGTGGGTATCTCAGATAGCCTAAGTGGCATCCACTGCCTGCTTTTAGGCATCTGAGTCCTAGCCACAGAGAGGTGGCATTATTGTGTAAAACACTTTCCTTAGGAAACCTGCCAAGGAGAGGAGCACCAGTAGTATTGTAAATCTTAGTGGGCAGACAGTGGGGAGAAAGAAATGCTAAAATTTAGGTCTGGGGTGGAGAATTTGTTCCCATTTTCACATATATGTTTTTCAAAAGACACACTATACATCATGAAGTTTCCATGTAATGGATCAGATTACTTGAGTTAGAAGCCTTTTTCTGTCCAGTGTGTATGTTAGTCTCTTAAACCTAGGTGAGCATCTACTTCAGAGAACTAAAGTTGTCACTGTGAATATTGTCCTCCATGCCTCTTTTCCCCTGTTTGTTCATTTCTAATGTTTTACTTCATTAAGTTGTGCATCCTGTAACGTTGAATTAATTAGTACAAGAAAAATAAAGTTAGTGAGTTTCAGTGGGTGGTAAATACTACTGTTTTTATTAATATGTGTGGAGAATGTGTTTGTCTAAGTGAAATATATGCAAACGTGGTTTTCTAAATGTTGTTCATTTGAACTTTTTTTTTTTTTTTTGCAGTGGTTTGGTGACCTTGTGACTCCAGTTTGGTGGGAGGATGTGTGGTTGAAAGAAGGTTTTGCTCACTATTTTGAATTTGTTGGGACAGACTACCTCTACCCTGGGTGGAATATGGTAAGTCACTTCTATTTTGTTAATGTGGAGACTCCACAGAAAAGTTGCTCTGCTGTTAGACTCCTGCTTCTGTTATAGAAAACGACTGCTGAAAAAGACCAAATGATGCATGCAAGTATCAGATGTCAAATGAAGCAAAATCACTAGGTGTGAAATAATTTGACAGCATTTGAAAAATGTAATCTACAATTTATTGCAAAAGAAATAATGTCATGTCTATCATGACCCAGCATTAAAATAGCTACTTTCTCTCTGCTCAGAAATATTTTGGATTAAAGCAGTTATGATTTAACATGGACTGTTTTTTAAACGTTGAGAATATTGAATTTTATCCAGAAGATAAATTGGAAAGAAATGTTTGTCTAAAACATCATATAAAACTGAGCATACCTTTTCTTGCAGTATTCTGTTCTCCTCTACCTAAATATACTCTTTTTATCTTCCCAGTATTGTTTAGATATCTAGAATACATGCTAAATTAACATTGGTTACATGAATTGAGAATCTAGGTTTTGGTATGGTTTCTGGCTGTACACGGTCAGATATGCTTTTTCAACCAGTCTGCAAGTACTGGGGCTTTCTGAGGGAACAGGCAATTCCATGCTGGGACATGATTTTGGAGTGCTTCTGTTATATCTTATTGTACCTAGTCAGGTCCCAGTTCATATGAATTGCTGTAGTCTAGCTATATTATATTTATGAGAAAAACAGGAGATATGAGACCTCAGTACAAGGAAATAATGTATGAGACCACGTTGAAGGTTCCTCTAGAGATTTTATTGTCCATTGGAGGCATGTTTATGTTTGCTAACCTTTTGTGCTTACACATGTTTAATTATGTGGCAGAGTATTTATTGTAGATCACAAGGGTCTGACATATTTGTTGGGGCTTGGATGTTTTGCTTAAACTCTTAAAAACTAACTTCTGAAACTTTCTTTCCCCATTTCTGGTGATTTCTTGAGTATACCTATCCTGTTAACTTTTGTGTGCCATAAAATGAAGATGCTATAATTATGAAATAAAGCTAATTTTTAAAGAATAGTTGTATACAGGTTACTCTAGAGTTAGTTATGCTTCTTGTGGAATTTGAATTCTTTGTAGTATTTTAATTTTTTCTTTCAGGTGTCAATTTTGGTTTATAATTGCATTATGAAAAGGAAAACAAATCTTTGTCTGAACTGACAACTGTCTTGCATAGGTAGGCTTGTTGGGTTTACCTGGCTTTGGCTATATTAAAACTGATTCTATTCATCTTGATGAAGAACACAACCTGAATTACAATGTAATGATTCTAATTATGAATGCAATGAAATCTGGCAGGCCTTTGTGATTTTAGCATAGTGAAGTGTCATAGATGACAACATTTATACACTGAATTTTATCTTCAAATCATCAGTCATTTGTTCATCACATAATCAGTCTCACAAATTCAGAATAACTTTGCTTTAGAAGTCATTTGGAATATGGTATGTTTGCTTGAAATTTCTGTGGAATGAATATAATGTTCACTGTTATGCAAATAACATGCCCATCATGTGAAATCTTGGCATCTTAGCAGAATACAAGCAAGAAGAGTGGATTGAACAAGGTAAGGCAGTTAAACTGGGGAATCAGAAATATGCTGCATAAATTAGAATTAACTAGAGTAATATTGCTGTACCTGAAAAAGTATTAATCTGTCAAGTTTTTCCTTAAATTAAAAAGAAGGGAGACATAAACTGTTCATAAGACTTTGGATATCTTTGGCCTTTGATATTAAAATGGCCATATTGACATATTTAAATGATGAGAAAATGAGATGAAACTCATAATGGGTTAAATGTGCTTCATTCTTTTGCAGACTAGAGTAGGAATCAGTACTGTCATGTTTCAGCATGTTTATTATAGAGACTGTAGGAAGAGGAAGCAAATTTTACAGAAATTTGGCTTGTTGGAAATTTTGTTATTGTTATAAATTGCATTTGCTGTTTGAACATATTGACTGACATTTGTAAACTTGAAAAAATTAAAGTGATCCTGTATAAAAAGAGAAACGGTTCCAAACAACTTACTATTTTTCAGAAGAGAAGGATGAAGTACAAGCTTCATGCATCAGTTGCAAATATGAGAACTACAAACTTTATTATCTGTAATGGTGGCCAAACAGTGCAATATTCCAGCATTCTGGTTGGTGTTTCGTCAGCAATAATTCATACCTGAAAAATACAAATTAAAAAAATTGTGGTATATGTTACCACAGCTCTTTGTGTCAGGAAGATAAAATGATATACCAAAATCCTCTTTATTTCTAAAGAATTGGGTAAGTTAGATAGCTAACTTCTTTCTCTTGTGGTTCTGAAATGTTAACCTTGAAGGTTTGCTCAAGAAGCCCATGGATTAAAATGTCAAATTCAGCTTGTTTTCAGCTTACCAAAGGCTTTTTGTCACATTTGCTTTTGGATAAATGTAGAAGACTGGTAGTCCATCCCAGAAAAAGGACTATATCTGGAAATGCAACTTGTGCAATATGGATACATCTGAAAAAAATGGATCTATTCTCAGCTTCCTCTCTAAGTTGTTGGATGTTTATAGGCTACAGGCACACAAGCTTTCAACATTAAGGCTCATAAGCCCCTAAAGTTTTGATGCTACTTGTCAGAAGATGCTTCTCTTTTAGCAGAGCTGAGCATTTTTCAGTGTCCATCTTATTTGGCATTCACAGCCTTGGTATGGCTGAACCTGAGACTCTTGAGAAGAGCAGTCTGTTAGGCATGTTCACACCATTATAACTTAAACCAACAGCACCAAGTTCTGCACAAAGCAGAGGTCCATGAATTTTGCCTGAAACTCGTTTCTGGGCTTTTCCTTCTCTAGGTTCTTTAGCTTGCTTAAGTATTTCTTCCCCTGGTAATTATTAATTTTATCAGTTTTTCTTCAATTGTTTCATAAGCTCTTTTACAGCAGGAAAGATGGATGGATAACAGTGACAACTGCCATGGAGCTGCAACACTTTATTGAGCATTCCAACAAGTCTGGAATTTCTTGTGTTGTTCAGAAGGCATTTACTGCCATGCTTCATCATGCTTGGATAATCTTAATGAGAAAGGAAATCCAGTCCTTATTAAACCCTTGCTATCCTTATGTCCTGAATCCTTTGGCTGAGGTCACTTGGTCTGTTTTGCCTGGAGGAGACTGAAGGGAGACCTCATGGCAGTTACAACTTTGTCATGAGGAGAGGGGGCAGACACTGATCTCTTCAATGTGGTCACCAGTGACAGGACCTGAGGGAAAGTCCTGAAGCTGAGTCCAGGGAGATTTAGGTTGGATATCAGGAAAAGGTTCTTCACCCAGAGGGTGGTTGGGCACTGGAACAGCTCCCCAGGGTCACAGCACCAGCCTCTCAGAGTTCAAAAAGCTTTTGGACAATGCTCTTGGGCACATGGTGTGACTCTTGGGAATGGTCCTGTGCAGGATCAGGAGTTGGACCCAATGATCCTTGTGGATCCCTTCCAACTCAGGTTATTCTGTGATTAAAACTTGGGGTAAAGAACAGAATGAAGAGACATTCAGATGGAGGGGTCCATCATCCAATGCAGTTAATGTAAAATACATCAGAACTTTCCCAAGGAAGGAATTAAATTTTGCTGGTTTTGAAATAGGAAGATGAGCTTTCTGTGCTCAGATCCTTAATGGTTACCTTACTGTCTTAGTATCTTTTATCAAAGCTAAGTTTCTTCACATTAAAGCTAGGAATTCTCATTTCCTTCCCTCAGCTAAAAAAAATAAGTCCCTGCATGTTACTTTTTACCTCGTGAAGGTGAAGCTGCATTTAATTTTGCAGGAAAGCTCTCTCTGCTATACAGTGATTAGACATTTGCTATGGGAAGGAATTCACCATTCTTCCCATTTCAGCCTCTTGCCTTGCCTGTCCCCCAAATTATGAGTTTTTTGAAATTCTTGTTCTGAAATGCCTTAAATTCTTATTCTTAGATCTAATTCTTAAAGGTCTGGGAAGCTTAAACAGTTGTTTTTGTGTTGTCAGGATGATTTTAAAGAGAAAGCTGTCTTTGCAAGTGTTCCTTTGAGATCAGAGAATTTCACTTGATCATGTGTGCTCAGAATGGTCATCTGCATGCGAATTCCCTGCCTGTTGCTATTTCATGACTTAGAAAAAGATGAGATTTCTGTATTAAAGGCTTGCCATGATTGTCTCTTCATGCCATCAAAAAGCAACCGCAGCTGGATGTGAGTTCTTGAGCTGTAAGATCTTATGACCGATGCAAGGTAATCTCACCTCTGTGGAAGGGGCCTCTGCTGGTTTTAGGATCAGAGAAAAGAGAAAATTACAGCTGAAAACTCCATGCTGGTAATTTCCACTTCAGAACTATGTCTTCTCTCATCTATCCTGCTCACCTTCCTCCTTTCAGAGGCCTGTTTGCAGCTATATATTCCATCTTCCTTTTGGCTTGTTTCTCTCAATATCCTGAAGTCCTTTGCATGAGGCTTTGTAAAGGAGGGAATTCAGCTCAGGCTTGCAGATCAAGGAATTTATTGACTGATCTTTTCCCTCATTTTCTGGTAGAAGGAGCCATCATGTTTGTCCTTGAATGTCCCTGGTATTGGGGTAGGTTTTGAGGACTATGACAGCAGGAATTACTGGCATGTAATTTGCCCTTACATCCATCAAATGACTATCAAGTATGTTAGCAGTCAGTACCTGGCTTGATGCTGAGAAAGCATTTCACAGAGCCCAACTGCCTTCTCCCTTTATTATATAAAAGTTAGCTGTGCTGACAACTTTATTGGCTGAGTCAAGGTGTAGCATGTCAGCAATAGCTTTGAATCCTATGTCTTCTTGATCCATTTATGCCCTGGGATTAGATTTCCCACTTTCTTGTTTGCTTAGTACTTTTATAATTAAGGATGATCATATTTGCCAGAATTTTCTTATTATTAAACTAAAAACCTAGTACCCCTATAGAAGGGCATCTTTCCTCTTTCCTTAAGTGAACCGTGCTTCCTTCACACTATTAGGTTCCACAGCCTGGACAATCCTGCCATTACTGCAGACAGTTGAAAATAATAATGTGGTTGCATATCAACATGTCTGTATCAAAATAATTAAGAAATAGATAAATGATCTTAATTGCCTATCTTCCTCACTGACTTGATTGAAATAATAAGAGTGAATTCAGCCATTAGACATGTGCATATCTTTAATGTGCTTTGACTCACATGCCTCCTAACGTCTTTGCCTCTGTCTGTAAAGATTTCTAAGGCATTGTTTGACTCTTAGAAAAGCTAGAAAATCATTATAAGTTTCGAAGTAGACTTAAGATATGGACCATTTTGATTTATTTCATTATTATTTTGGCATTTCAGACCTGAGCTATAGCCTGCTTGATCCTTCTAACCCAACGTAAATATCATGCTGGCTCAGCATTGAGGGAGATTCAGCCTCTCATTTTTTAAAACTACTTTCATCTCTTCTTTTTTGGTTAAAGGCTCCCCATGCTGGTGTAAAGTCAGCCTTTAATTAATACCACATGGAGTGTTTTTCCTCCAGTAGCTGCTCAGTGAAGTCAGTCCTTGTATGATTTTCTGTTTTAACTTGACTATGGGGGAAGCTTTCAGTGTAAAATTAACTAGAATCTCATGTATAATTGACTTTGGCAGGAAAAAAAGAGATTTTAAAGGTAAGGTGCAAGATCTTCTGTTTTCTAATTACTAGCCCTTTTTAAATATACCAGTTGTGAAATCCTTATACTTGCTTATAAGTAAGGAAAAAAAAATTCCATTTCCACATTTTCTTCCTGAACGCAGGTTTGGGGTTTTTTAATGCTTTGGCAGAGTAGATTAATTTAGGGAATCCTTAACTATAAGTAGTTAACTCTTTAACAGTTAGGGATCAGACGTAAATGAATATCAATATTTAGATGAAACATTTACTCAAGAGATTAAGTACAGGTTTGGAGAATGTTAGTGTCTCTTCTTGCTTTGTGTCATTTTCTGCTCATCTTGAGACAGCAGTTTAAATGACATGATGAGAGATTTTGAGTCATGTGAGTTCAAACCTTCTGAGTTCAGGGTTTAAATGAAGCTTTAGTTGCAGAAAGAGCTTCACTCAACTGGCTGAATTTCACATAATTTTGAATTAGTAGACACTTTGTCTTCAGTGAAGATGAGACAGAAACTTTACAGCAACTTTTGCCTCAAGGCAAAACCCTGTTGCTCAGAGTTAAATCATTGCAGGGTTGCCCTGCTGAAACAAGAATATGCACTTCATCAGGAAGCAGAGTTGATATGGGAAATTCAATGGAAAAGATTAGCTGTATATTTGAGGGCATTCTTAACTGAAAGACTGCTTCTCAAATTTTCAGCAGTTCTGAATGTGCTACCACTTTAAAATAAAGTTGTGACAGTGTGCAGTTACTTGGAGCACAAACTTGTGTGCTCCACAAACTTGGAGCACCAAATTTTTGGTGTGCCTGCAAATCGTCTTTGGTTCCTTCAGAACTTAGCTCGCTGAGTCTCATCACTTTCAGGTTGAAACAGTCTAGGTGTGTGCAATACCTGAAAAGTATTTTCAGTGATGGTGACCTCTGACAGTGGTTGCTGGAAGTTGACTCAGTGTACCAGCCACGTCTTAAAGCTGCTTTTTGTTTAAGTATTATTTACTATTTCTTGAATTGAGGTGATTCTCCTTTACAGATTTCCTCAGTGGAGTTTGAATTAGAGAATAATCTTCATACTTTGTTGTCTAGTATTTTAAAATGCTCTGAAGACAAATACATGAGGAAACTGCTCTCTTCATCTCTTTGCTTAATGACTCAGTTTCAGTGAAGGCAACTACATACAGAAGATGATCTTGGAGAGTGAAACTGGCCTTTTCTTGTGAAGTACTAGTGGTCAGTATGTGTTTCCTTTTTTAATGCTCCCTTTTTTGTACTGCATCCTCCCATTCTGTAGGCATACATTTGGGAGAGTGCATCTAGTGTACAACTGAATCAAAGCTATATCTGGTAAACAGAGTGGAGAGAGGAAACAGAAGCTGAAGTAGCTGGTGGAATTGCTTAAGAACTCCAAATCCTCTATCCATCTGCTTGGCAGTGTAAACAGCTGGTCATGATTGAAAACAAAATGCATATCCAGTTCTTTTTCCTGGTACTCAAAGCTGTTGGTCTGCCTTAACTATGAACTCCTAGGACATCTACCTTGTTTTGCAACAAAAAAAGTTCTCAGTGAGTGCAAAAATTTCTCAAGCACAGGAACAGAAATTTTGCAAGATCTTTGACAGAAAGTGCAGAAAAGAGCGTTATGAAGGTAAGTATGAAACTGTGACATGTTCACAACTGTTCAATGTAGAATTTGTTGCAGGCCTCCTTCAACAAACTATGCACGTAGTTGAAACACACATCAGAGATGTAAATTTAAAAAAAGAGCAGTCTGTAAGTTCCTCAAGGTATTTACAAAAAATTACTGTTGGGAAGAGAGAAAGAAGCATCTCTTTCATTTGCAAGTATTCAGGAGACTTCTGTACTATGACAACTTAGGATTTAAAAGCATGTAGACAGAAAGAACTTGCTTTTGACTCTCAGTGAATCTTATCTGACCATAATGTATTTTACTGAACCTTACATTTCCTCATAGATGATATTTCTCTGGTTTGTTAAGCTTCACCCTGAAATATATTCTATTAGAACTTGACTGCTGGTAGGGTATATGCTGGTGTTCTTTGATTGCTTTCAAAATTTGCCCCTGTTTCTTTTTCCCTAGGGTGCACTTTCCCTATAAACCCAAATATTGTATCTTGCAAATGCTTGTTCTCTCAGGTATGAAAGATCACTTATCTTCTTTGTATTCTTGATGGCTGGTAAAGCTCTTGTGGAGAAGATATTTTCAGAAAATTTGTCAGGAAAGTCATTTGCAGATTTGCACACCAGTGTTAGGCTTTATTCATGTAGATTTCTCAGTCCGTAAAGTGTTCAAATGGCTGTCCCAGAACAAAGGCAATGCCTTTAATATTAGAGGCCTTTGATCTCTTTTGCATGCTAATTATCAGTTTGGGCTTTCATTATGCTGTTTCTTTAATTCCTTTTTTTTTTTTTCCTCTTCATTTTAGTTCTTTTCCCTGGTATTTAATATTAATTTTTAGAAATTATTTTTATGTGACTAACTTTAAGTATTTCATTATTGTCATGCTAGCTCATATTCTTACATTATACCTCAATATGGTACTGTAAAATCACCAGCAGCAACCCCTATCCATTACATCATTGTTATCCTGTTATGCACAATAAATTTTTCTTGTAGGTAAATGTTTCTTGAAGGTACAGTCTTTTTTGCCAAAAAGGGTTATTTCTCAATTGCTTTCTTTCCATTTAGTGGTAGACTAGTTGAATGGTGGGCAGCTTATTGGAGATTTATACAAGAAGAGTGACCACTGCATTTCTCTAAACCTTTTTCCCAAGAACAGGGTGAATTTGAATATTGGTTATGGAGGAGAGAGCACAGAAAAAGGATAAGTCTTTCAGCAAAACCTTGTGTAAAGCAGAGGAGGCAAGAATTGAAAGAAATCATTCCTTTGAAGAGACAAATACTTGAATCTAGTGACCACAGATGTTTGGGAAATAATCAGAAAATGTAGATATTTGAAAGACATGTTCATCTGATAACAGCACTTCAGTCCCTGCACTTGGAAGCCTTCTAAAGAATGAGAAAGAGAGCAACCATAAATAGTTGTCATGTGTTTTCAACACAGGTGTGGTGTCCCAGACTTAGACTATGTACAGTTCAAGGAAAGCTCTGAGGAGAGGAGATGAAGAGTTGGGAGTCCAAGTGCACAGCAGGAAAATAGGGAGTAGAGGAGCTTCCTCTTTGTCTTTAAAGGGAGGCACAAGTTTGTGTGGAAGCAGCTTTGTCCTTATTTCAGACTCGGCTTGTGCTGCTGCGATGCCATTCCTGCTCAGAGCCCTGGCCCTGCTTTAGCAGTGCACAGCTTTGCACTTACATGCAGCTACTGACACTTTCCAAGCGAGGCTGCAACACTCACCTGAAGCCCTTTTTTCCTCGCAGGTGGATCACAGTCTTTGGCTTTCTTCTTGCAGTTGAACTCCCTCAGGGGAGGATCATCTCCAGCAACGTTTTGTCATTGTTTCATGTGCAGCTGCAAACCTTCACCTATCATGTTGCCAGCTCGCTCATTAAACACATTCCCAGATTGATTTCCTTTACAATTTCTGTCCTGGTGTTTCTTTACTCCTGTAGGTGTCAGTTAAAACAGATCAATTCCATTGTATGTATAGGGTAAAATAACTAGGGAATAGAAAGCCCTTCTTCCATCAGTACAAGCAGTTTGGTCACATGTGTTGGCCTTTCCCCCTTCGTGTGATATTAGGACTTCATGAGCCGAGGTAGTGTTTCTTCAACATAATTAAGACAGTTTCATTTCTTTCTGCATTTCTGCTTCTTGTTGCATCTTCAAGCTGTGGCCTCTTGTGAACCAGCAGTCTCTCTGTGCCTCCCTGGAGTTATATTTGAGTCTCCTTTTCCAGTCTGCTCTCAGGGGCTTTGTACTAAAGGGAGAAGCTGGGAAATCCTTTTAGTTCAATGAATTTAGCTTTATAGGTCAAAAGCCGTCTCAATTCTCACTAAACTGTAGGTTTGCATCTTCAGAGGCGTACTAACTGCCCCACTTGGATGGATCCCAGTGTGTTATATCTGCCACAAATATGAAGGAAGACTTTTCAGCTATGGTAACTTGAATGAGTGATCATGAATCTAAAATTCTCATTTTCAGTCCTTCAGGACATAACCAAAGAAACAAAAAGAAAACTAAAATGTAGCCTGTCCTTTTAAAATGTTTTGTAGTTTTCTACTTACGGCTTCACTTTATGTTTCCCATGTGCTGATTTTCTTCATTCTGGTATTAATTTGTGATTTAATGAGTTAATTCCAAACAGTAACAATCCACTCACACAACTGTTTGTCTTGTGGGATCCAAACTTAAATTTGGAGACAGGTCCGTTCCTCTGTGTGTTCATACCTGTATGTGTTACGTATCAGACATTTGATGAAACGGGGGCTTTGTTACTGACTAACAGAAAATGTGAGTGAAGTGTAACCAAAATATCTACAATTCTTTATACGTCAACAGTTTTTCCTGAGTAGGACTATCATTATAATTGTTTCTCTACACCCTTTTTTCCCATTAAAAAAAGGACAGTTACTGCTTATGCCTGAGAAAATTTGGAAATTAATAGTGATACGAAGAAGACATTACTTTTCCTTTTACAAACCTTACCTCATGCAGCCAGATGAGAACACTAAGAGTGTGTTAGGTAATTGGCTTTCCTGCATCCGGTGTTTTTAATTGCCTGGATATACTGTCAGCTCAAGGTACATTTCTTGTACTCTAATGAATTTTAACATAAACCTTTTATTTCCAGGTGGATCAGCATTGGAAGAGCTTTATGGCTGTCTTATAAAAATAATTTAAATTAACACATTGATACCAAAACCTTGCCACCCAAGAAATGAAACATAGAATTTATTATGTAATTGTATGCATGTTTTACCTGAGGACATCAAGATGGCTTTTGAAAAAAATGCAGCATTCCCTAGAGTTTTTTTATAATCATGGCAGTGGATTGACATTGATTCAGGAATTGTTGTAATTTAAATAAAGTTTGAGATATGTCATTTCAGGGTGTAAAAGCTTATTTAAACCTTCTGTAATTTTTAATTCACTCTTTGCATTTATTTCTGGCTTGAAAAAGCAAGTAAATAAAGCTCTTCTTTCCTGACACAGTGTTTTGGATAAAAGACATCTACATGAATTCAATATGAGGAGTTTTAAAGACATGTCATTTCTCAGCTGAAAAAGCCCCATCCAGTTGTGCTGTACAAATGAGTGCAGCACAGTGCATAGAGTATACATGAACATTTCATTAATATTGCTGCCAGAGTAAATAGGCAGCAGTTTTGAAATACCTCTGCCATCCGTATTTATAAGGAGGTATTGAAACTAATGCATATGTTGGATGTTGTCTGGGTTTGTACCTGCCTCTGATGTAGCTGTGACTTTGACTAAGTCATTTAACTACATGCAGCTCTTTTCCCATGTGTAAAAAGTGATGATAGTGGTTTCCTTCAGATGGAAGTTATAAAGTTTATAGATGATTCAGGCTCTTGAGGCGAAAGGATTTCCATACTAGGATTACAAAAGACAGTGCAAGCATCTGCTGCAATACTGCTGTGTGCTCTCTTCATTGTCCTGTCCAATGCTGATCTGCTATGTGAACTTGGCACTAAGAGCCAAGTGACTTAAAATTCACTAAATAAAGCAGTCATAATTGTATTTACCCATCTTTGCCAAAAATTTTTGTACCTGCATATGCAATAAGCTCGAGAACTTGTAGCATCTATTTTTGTGATTGAAGACTTTGCCGTTTTGCCTCTCTCCCCATCCCCTTGTACATGTGTATGAGTAATCATAATCTGAATTCCAGTCTGCACGAATGCATTTTGTTTAATTTAATGCTCTTTAATTTCAGTTAAGTTTCATTGCAGCAAAAGATCTGAAGTCTGAGTCTATTCCATATACCTGTTCAAAATTGTAGAAGGTCATGGTGGTTTACATTCAAACCAGAAGGTCTGATTTTAGTCAACTGTAATAGCAGTCAACTGCCTCTGATAACTGTTCATCATTTCTGTATCGCTGTAAATATGTATTTGTCTGTGATACTACTGCATGTGCTGTGTTTCAGGAAAAGCAGAGGTTTCTGACAGATGTCCTACATGAAGTGATGTTGCTGGATGGGTTGGCGAGTTCACATCCAGTATCCCAGGAGGTGCAGCAAGCCTCAGACATTGACAGGGTGTTTGACTGGATTGCCTATAAAAAGGTGAGACTAACTAAGCTTATCTCTATGATGCAAATATGTCAGTAGCTATAAGATGATCATGTTCTGTCTGTAAAAGAAATACCATTATAAAAGGATGTGTGGGAAACTAATTTGTGCAGAATGCATTTGGAATATTCTACAGTGATTATATCCAATTACATTCAACATATCAAGTGTTAGCAAATGTTATAAACTCCTGGTTTTTCTAAACTTTGGGTCAGGACTATCAGCGAGGACTTTTCTACCGTCTTAAATAAAATATTTTTAAACAGTTTACCACTATGTGCAGTATTTTCTCCCTACTTTTTTTTTCATTCTCTTTTAGCTTCTTTTGAAAATGTCCATCTTGTGCTCCCTGAGACCTTGGATTGTCCATGTGATCCCTATTATCTCTTCAGAATTTCTTACATGATATTGAAATGATGAAACTTTTCTCCCATATAATTTTTCTTCAGTGAAATGACAGTCATAGAATGTCATTGTTATTTCATTGTCTTTACTCTTATCAATGTGGCATAAATCAGTTAGGCACCATGAAAGTGCCTATCTCTGCTAGACACTCAGCTGTCATTCTAAAGATGTGCCTCTTTCTATACACTTCAGAAATGACCATTGAAAATGTGCTGTTTAAATGCCTCAGAGCTGAATATATTTTCCATTTCCACTTTCTTGTCCTTGGTGATTGCACATGTTAAGAAATCCATGACATAAACCCCCGAAGAATGGCATTCAGGTAATCCCACAAGCAGAGTGAAACAGACACTACAGCCTGGCAGCACACAGTGTTTTCCCACTTAAACTGTTGAGGGTAATGTTTGCCTCTTTCAAAAGCATCATCCTAATCATTCTTCAGATAGAAGCATATCATCCTCCACTAGGGCCACAAATAAGTAGAGAAAAATGAGAAGTCGTGATAGTTCATTAATAACCAGTACTTGTAGATGATTCAAGGCTCTCGAGTTACATCAGAGAGTGCATATGTCTTCCTAGCACAGCTGGAAGTGAGATAGTGTCCTCCCACGATGACGGGAAAAGTGGTTGTGTCCCAAGTGCAGTAGAAAATATAGCCTGTTGAACACAAGAGTAGAACTGAGAATTGTTAAATCAAAGCAAAAAGCGTGACAGTCTTTCCACACCAGAAATAACTGACAGCAGGAATCATAGCCCTGGAGAGCTGCAGCATCAGAGGAGGAGAGAGCACAGCAAGAATAACGTGAGGAGCAACAATCAGCATGGAACAACTGGCTGTAATAAAATGGGGAAAGAAGGCAGCTGCATCTCAAAGGGAGCAGCCAGACCCAGAGCAATGTGAGGGAGAGCCATCCCAGACAGAACCAAAGGAGTCATAGCCCTAGATGAGCAGCCAGAGCCAGATAAGAGAAGGGATGAAAGGACACATAGAGAGCCAGATATCTGAAGTCGTTTCTGTCAGCCTGCTGTGTGCTTTGAAGTGTGCTGGTTGAAGATTCTGGCAGCAATCAGTGCAGGCAAGGCCATTATGATGGAGTATTACTATAAAAGTACCCCCAAAAGAATATATCTTGGCAAGTGACAAACAATGATCAAAACAAGGAAGATGATGACTGGAATACGGAAGAATATTAATTTTTTCCCCTCCCTGTAAGCAAAATTAACCTCAGCACTGAGATCAATTACTGGTCCTGACTTTGTAATGCAAACATTTAATTATTTCCTAAACCCTTGCATGTATAGCTTCCTTTTCCTATTTATCTCTATGCCACTTCTTTAAAATTTCCTATTTCTGCTGTGTCAAGTGATGGAAGGAAGATCTGACAAAGGGAGACCATGCTCCCTGCTTCCCCTCAAAAGCAACATTCTGCATTAGGAGATCTGTTCAACTAAAACTTTACACAAAGAAAAATGCACAGCTTCCCTGTATTCTGGTAAAGGAGAATTTAAGAAATTGAAAGCAGTGGCTTGCTCACCATTTTGAGTGTAATTCTCTTTGAAACTTTACAGCATAGCATGTTCTGCAAGAATGTGGAAGAGCAGGAGGGCTAATGCAGTCACTGGAAAGGCTCTCTAAAAACTTCATTCTTTTTACTTCTGTTCCTTAGGCACTGGGAAGAACATTCACACTGTTACAAAAAAATAACAAAATCAAAACAAAAAAAAAAAAAAAAAAAAAATCCCAAACCACCATCCCGTATTCTGTCCAGGAATAGTAGTTAATAAGAAAGCCAGTTCATGAATGCAATGAAATTGTGATGATGTGCATCTATGAAGTGACAGAAAAGTGAAAGTAGCTCATTAACAATGAAAGAAATACTAGATAAATGCTTATAAATTGTAAAATAGATTTTATTTTAGTTTTTCTTTTAGTTAAATTGTTGATCTAAGGTGGTATCAGACTAGTTGAAAATCTTACCATACAATAGAGACGGCTTCGGAGCCCACTCGCTTACCACGGGATAAAGGGAGAGTTTTTTGTTCTCCCTAATTTAGCTGCTGTCTGTGAGTGCCATTAAGTCCAAAGGGTGCACGTTTGCATGATGCTGGTTTTTCTTCTGTAACTTGTGAGTGCAGCAGGTCAGTGCCCAGATTGCAGAAGGTGCTTTCAGGAGTCATTTGTTCCTAATGCATTGTAACAGAGGAGGTATCTTGTAATGAAAAAAATGTCTTTCTGTTTAGATAAAAAGGCAGTAGGTTGTTACTGCTCCCAATATGAAAGTCATCAAAACGCAGCCCGTGAAATCAGTAGGTTCAAGTTCAGAGCAGCCCCAAAAGCACCTGTCCTAAAGCATGGAGGCTGCCCCAGTCCAGCTGGTAGGTACCAATGCATAAGCTAGACAGGTACCTCAAGATACTTAAAACGCTTCTCTTAACTCACCTTTGTACCATCCTGACTCAAGAAGGAGCAAACTTCCTTTAACTCTTTACACTGGTTAGTGTATGCTAGGTCTGGTTTTCTGAAGAAGAAACGTGGAAACAACTGTGTGTGGTATATAAGCAGATACACACAGACAGTGCTTCAGGAGTTCCCCATGCCAGGGATGATTGTATACGGGTTTGACTGGAAATAATACGGATGGAGCACAAATGTTAATAAAAGCATGTTATTTTGAAGAAGAGCTCATTAGACTAGACTGCTCGATCAAGGGAAGACATGACATGTTGTGGTGCCAGCCTTCTGCTTGTTCCACGTGGAAAGGCAGTGGCAAGTGGCAACAGCCCTCCAAAGGGCTGCAGGAGGTGAGCAAAGCAGAAATGGCAACGGCGGGTCTAGACACTGTGTCCTACCATCCTTTCTTCCCCAACAGGAAGCCATGAGAAGGAACAAACCAGTTCATCTGTGTCTCGAATGTTTTCATGGCTTAAAATAGAGTGTTCATAAAGACAGGTATATATGGAGGTACACCAGCCTGTGCAACAGAGGTCCTGAAATGCACTTGCCTTTTCTGCTTCTCTGTTTCTGCTTTGTAATGATCATTTTCAGCAAGGGGCAAAGCAGAAAGTTACAGGTATTTTCTTTTTTTTTTGCCTGAAGGAGTCAAAAAAACAGCACCTGTGTACAGGCAAAGGTTGGTTTTGCTGATACACATCCTAGTTTAGATCAATTAAAGAGCAACAGTTACAAGTGTTAAAGTAACTTGGAAGAAATTGTAAGAATGAGAAATAGAAAATAAATTGGAGGTAATGAAATAGAGTAAAAGGAACAAAAAACTTGACATAAGAATATGACTAATAATTTGTTCAAAATATGAGCCTGTAGGATTTCTATTCTAAAGGGGACTCTTTGGACCAACCTCTGGCACACTGTTTTGTTGTTGTTGCTGTTCTTTTTAAAGGTATGTTTAAGTACCAGATACTGTATGAAACTTAAACGAGATGTTAAAAACGAGAAATTAGAATGACAGGTTTAGTTATAGATCGTTGCAAATCAGTCTTAGGCAAAAGAATTGAGATTCTTATGTGGTAGTTAGTGAACTAAAAAAGAATATTAATTTTTCCTGATGAATATCATATAAAGGCACTTAATAAAAAAGTATAATGCTTCTTTGTCCTTGTCACTGGTGTCAGAAAATATCAGAGTGATTTTGGTAGTGAGGCCAAGTAAATCTCCTTTTGTAAGTTGAGTCACGATAGCATTTTGCCTGGGCAACGGAAAACATTTTATTATTCAAGGAAAATGATGTGACAATATCCAGCTCAAGAATATGATTAGTTATGATCATTTACCCCTGAATTTTCTTCTTTGTGTCATGTTCCTTAAATTTGCAATGGAATTTATGACTAAGACAAGCATTTCACCAAAGCCATCTTACTATCTGACCATTTTGGTATTATCTATCCCTAGAACAGCTGTGTTTGTCAGAATAGAAAATGATTATGATTTCCAAGTGAAAAGCTCTCCTTGAATATAATGTTGCTTTTTCAGTGATGTTTCCCCATCAGATAAATGGCCCTTCATTCTGTAAAAACAACATAAGGTGCCTTTATGCATCTTTGAGGATTTAGCACAGTACATTATAGGTTTGTAGGTGTATTTGCTGATTTTAAAAATACTGGTTTACCCATGCTGTTAATAAAATTTTAAAAACAGTGGAAGTTTATTTTCTTCATTAAAATATATCCTGGTTTTATTGCTGAGTATTAACAGCGTGTTGATTTGTGAGTATGCACTGCTTGATAAGCAAATATCAATTGGAAATTCTATTGCTTTAAAAAGTAAAGCAGATAAATGACTGATTTTTTTTGTAGTCTGTATTGTTAAAATCAAGGAGGGATGGTTTTGTTTGGGCTCCTTTTAATGAATGTAGTCCCTTAATTTTTAACCATTGTTGCCAAGTGCAGGGAAACCAGTCAAAGCCCCAATCGGCCAAGTACACAGTTGTTCAACTCCATGTGTGTAGGCTGTGCAATTTAATTTGGGCTGCTTGTGCGCTTAAGGTACTTCAATGTGTCACTGAATGATGGCCTGGACAAAGACCTCTCAGGGTAGTCTCATATCGTGACATTTTGTACCAGTATGCTGCATAATCTATATGTACCTATCTCCTTCCATGGTTCTTCTCATGGATTTTATGTGGGTTGTCAAAAATAGAGCCTCTAGGAATTAATTTAAAAATTTTACAGTTCTGTCACAGGGAGGAAATCATAGGCAAATGTTTAGTCATTTAAACAAATATGTTCTGTTACCCTAATCAAATAAGGAAGCATTTGCCGTTATCAAATTCACTTGCATTAAGCTTCATTTTTTCTTGTAATATTTGGAGGTGCCATTGGAGAATATAGAAAATAGCTACGCTGTTGTATTACAGTGCTCAGTTTCTGAAAATGAAAGAGGAATTTAGTGCTGGTGACTCACGATACAATCTAATTAATTCCCTGAAAAGAATTTCTCAGTGGGTACTTAGGCAGTTCTCAGAGATGAGATATTTTTGATAGAGACAGCTGAAGAATTCCAGAGAAGTCTTTGCAATTATCTCTGCTCTTACAACTTGATAAAAGTACTTTAGCAAAGGTCTCTCTGGAGCCTGCAACAAAATCATGTTGTAACTGATGTCGTGAATAGGACGCTCTTGTTCCATAATTGTCAGAGGAAGTCCACATACCATAAAAGACTGTTTAGATGATAAAGGTAGGAAAGTAAAACACATTTCAGCATAACCCTCTGAGTGGGAGCTGAGGAATGGCTGGACTTCTCCCTGTGTGGGAAAATGAAAAAAGGAAGAGCGTACAATGAATATGTTTGCTTAATTAAACGCAGAGGAAGTGCAATACCTGGGATTGAAAGTGGTCACCCAGGGTTCAGTTGTTCATATGGGAGAATTCTGTAAATTCAGTGCACTGCATGTAGTGTAACACAGCAGATCAGTTGACCAAGTTTTTAAATAATTTGTTTACATATATATGCACTTTTGGCTGTCTAGGTTTGAGCAAATTCTGCAGATGTGACTTAGTCAAGACATATTTATTTTCTGTTAAATATCTCCAAGATTCAGCAGATTTAATTTGGGTTTGTTTTTTAAAATATTTTATGTAATTCTTTTTTAAATGCCCCTTTTTTGCTACATGTTTGATGTACATTATTCTTTTGTTTTAATTCATACTGTGTTTTTCCCAGTAAGCTTAATTTCATGGGGTATCCAGCTGTGGTTGCTTAATACCAACAAAGAATGATTGTTTTGAAAAACGTGACTTGGATATTACTTGTTGGCTAGTGTTCACATTACAAAATTAAAGTGCAATTGTGCATTCTTTGTGTAAGTGCTTGGTAACATGCTCTTCTAATATTTGAAATTAACTTAGACTCACAGAATTATCCAAGGTTTTGAGAAATAAAGAATAATGTATGAATTCAGGAGATTTAAACTGAAATGAAATGATACTCACTAACATAAGAACCCATTTGGTTATGGATATCCTTAGGCTTCTATTTGACAGAGAACTGTAAAAATATGTTCAAAATTTAAAAGAAAAAGCCCCAACCTATATTCTGCTTTTATTACATTCACAGTTCTAAAAGAAAATCCTTTGTAAGTTTCATGAAAAAAAGGTATGTTACAGCCTGTATTTAAAACACATTAGCCAAAAATTGGAAATTGAGTTAGTGTATGCCTGACTTGACTGCATGCAACAGGTATGGCTCTGGCTTATTTAGTGAAGGACCACATCATGGTCAAAGTGTAAAAGAGCAACTCAGATTTTTGAGGATATACCAGGGAAGTGCAATGAATTTTTTATGTTGGACTTTGCTGCTGAAGAATTGGTTAATTCTCATGCTCAGTTTATTCTTCGTAACAGATAGGTTGCAGAAACTGTGAATTTGACGTAGGTGTGTGGGAAACACTAACCTCATGTTAAAGAACTGTGAATTTGAGGTAGGTGTGTGGGAAACACTAACAATAAGAAGTGTTAGTTGTTAGAAAGTCCACAGATCTGTGAGGCATCCACCTGCACCTTCTGAGGGTTACCAGATACGGAGCTGCAGAACTTCTGGCAATGGGATGTAGACCATCCTAGCAAACAGCTACTGTGCCAGAGAATTGCTGGGGTGATGTATAGGAAGTGCTCCAGGGGGTGTCCTGGGAGCTATAGGCTGATGAGTTTGTCTTCCTTCTCCACTGAGATGGGGACTCTGTAGGATATAAAGGATAAGATAACTGAGCACATGGATTAATATGTTGGTCTTGCCTGGACATCACTGCTACAAAGGGGAATTCACTCTTACTATCCAGCTGGAGTTTTTGAGGGGAGAGTGAGTAGACAATGGATTTTAAAAAAGTTTTTGACAAGGCACCTTGCCTATAGCTCAGGGTAAATAATTTAAGGAGAGAACTATTTAATGTGTGTGTCCTGTGACTGATTCATTAAAAAGCACCAATACTAGTATGTATCAGGTATATAGTGGTAGCCATGAAACTTTTTGTATTTTCATCTTAAATCAGGAGGTCTTTATGAAAGAATTTTGCCTTTGTGAGTGCCTGTATGTGGTCTGAGTTTTGTTTTAATCAGTGAAAATGAAGCTGATTAAAAGAACTTACTGTTGATAACAATAGCTCTAACAGCATGAATAAAATTTAGTGTAATTGAGGCAGAGGATAGAATAATTCACATTTCTCTTAGCTAGAGAGAAAGTAACTAATCTTGAATTGCAGGTATATCAGCACACAAAAAAATAACTGTAGGCCTTCTATTTGTGTTCCACTGTATTTGAAAAACAAGTGGTGCTCTTACATATTAATCAAGACTGATTTTGAACTGACTACTGCACAATAGAAAAAAGTTAATAAATCACCTGTATTCAGTGTTGGTTTTGATTTTGTTTATTTAATGAGAAGAAGAAGCAAAATGGATGGGTGGAGGTTTTGTGGAAAATTGATGCATTAAATTTCTGTTTTAGAACCTCAATTATGTAATTTTTTGTGTTAGTCCAATGTTCCCCTCCTCAGCATCTTGGTCCCTGTTTACACCTTGGATACCGTGGTGGTGTTTTTCATACCAGGATCCTTCCTGTTTTTAGTTTTTGCATCACAAACAGCATTTTCCTGAACTAAATCAAATGGCTTTAATTCCTCAGGAAGGATGGCAAGGTGGATATTCAGTGAAGAAGAGATAAATTGAGGTCTGTGTAATTAATATGATTAATACTTGGTGTTACGTGAGGTAAATTGATAGGTGAGCCTGCAAGATGCTGTATCAACCCTTGCAACCTCAAGGAGGTGTTTTTCCACTGTTTGCTTTTTCATTTTTTTAATGTTGCTTCATAATTTACAAGATAAAATATCTTCTGAGGGATTGATGTCATCTCACTTGAGATGTTTACCATGCAGACTCCTGAGTAGTCCTCTCACCTCCCTGTATCAACTGTGAAGATAAACAGTCATCTTTAGCGTGAAATTCATCTGTCCTATTTTAGATGCATGTCTTTGGATGAGATGAATCAGGATGAACTGAAGTGTTTGCTTCTCTCTCCTTCACCTTTAAAGGAAGTCTAGGCAGCTGGCTCAGCTGTGTACAACTGAGCAAGCATCACTTAGCTACAATGTAGGCATTGCAGTCAGTCGGATGAATCTCAGTCCTAGGGTTAAAACAAAAACAAGGAAATGCACAAAAGCACAACCAAAAAGAAAAAGAAGTTGATATTACAGGAAAAAAATGACAAATTTTGTGGGAAGAAGGATAGAAGATCTGTGCATTTTCCAGGTCAGCCTTTTATGATCTCTGTTCTTTCCCTCCCTCTAATGCATTTACAGAACGATTGATTATTTTGCCATTACAAAAAGTCAGCTGTAGTTAATGGTTTCTGTTTTGTGTTGCTGACATTTTTCTCTCATGAGAACCTTTTAGAATAATGACATAATTTTTGGTTCTTCAAAGAATAATGCTGAAGGAGTTTCTAGCTTAAATGTAATTGTTCACACACGGCCTCTTGTCCATGCCTCTTGGCTTCAGCATGACCCTGTGTGCTGGTTTGCTGACTTCTATATTGTTCCCTTCACTGCAACTGCTTCACCAGTTCTTTATTTTTCAAGTGCTTTTCTTTGCTGTCTGTTCAGGATTGACCATCTACCTTCAGCTAGCAAGCCCTCTGCCTTCCCTTCAGAGCCTTCTGTTGAGTACTTACCTTTGCTAGTCTTCTTACATGAAAGTATGGCATGTAGAATAAACCAAGGTATGAAATATATTATTTGACTCTATGTACAAAAGGATCATGTCACACCAGTTTTGTATCTCCACGCTTCAGGAATTCCCCCAGAATGGGGAATCAATCTGTGTATGGTCTTTTTGGACAGTGCAGTTGAATTTGTCTCACTGCACTTTAGATGTCTGCAGCACAGATGTGTACATATGAGGTAGTCACTCAAGCCTACTTTTGGAGTGAATTATAAGAGATGGGTGCTTTTAGAGTACAATTTCCCCAATCTGAGGTTTACTTTAAGATTAGATAAAGTGCATCCAGAAGTGACTGGTACAGCCCATTGACTGAAAGGGAAGTTTAAACAACTGAAGTGATTGTAGTCACAGGTGCCACAGACACCTACATTGAATCAGGTGTATCACTTCCTGTGTGGCTCTGTAGCAGTACTCTGTTGTATGCAGTAGTCATGTTTTTGTGGGTTCATACATTAGACTTACTTTTTTTCCTGCTACAGAAAATTCCATTTGGTACTATCTTTTGCATAAAAAAGGATTACAAGATGCAAGCTGCAAGCAAAACAATTAATTTAAGATTTTGGGTGTAATAAAACTGAGAGATACAATAAGTCATAGAATTAAATTGACTTACAGTAATTGTGATCTGTAGTGATGTAGGAGGATCAAGATGTAGGAGTGGGTCCTTAAAAATTAGTTAAAACTAATCTAGGATCAAGGATGCAATCACGTTACTTTATGTTGGCATGGAGAGAATTAGACTGAATACCTCAGCTCGCCTCTGCATTTTGTAAATTTCAAAGACATGTTCAGCTTGCATGTAAAGGGATTCTACTCCTAATTTTTGTTATGGATTGTCTTTACCATGTTGTGAGTGTACAAGTTTCTTCAGGGTAAGAAAGTGCATAAACTTGCATCCCTTCAGGCAGCGTTGGCTCACTGTTCATGGGCGACACTTTTCCCAAGATCTCTTTTAATAAAAAGAGCTGTATGCACTTAATTTTCATGGAGTAGCCAACATATTCTACTTTCCTTTCCTAGAGCAGTGGAGTCACAATGCTGAGGCTGAGGAAGCTTCAACTGTATCATAGGTTACATGAGAAGTGTGCTGGGTGATCTTTGGCAAATGATTTCACTGTGGTGTGCCACAGTTTCTTTTTAATTTACAGAATATTGGCATTAATCTTACAGAGCACTTCTGAGATCTGCTAATGAGCAGTACTTCACCAGACACAGGTAGTGTCATTAATCACTGGATGAGTAACTAGTGTATCTGTCTGAGTAGACATATTAAGATAGGGAACAATGGCTTAAGGAGAGTCAGATTTTAAACTGGCAGGAACTAGGTATGTTTTTTGAATAGGAAAGAATTGCTTTCCACTAGACCTCTTAAACCAATGTGCTTTACTTCTTGACAAGGTACTGAGTCATCCAGTGCCTGGAGGAAAGCACTTAAATCATCAATAAACAGTCATTCTGTCCAGTAGGAGAGGCAAGTTTGCTTCTCGAGACATTCTGTGTTGTTCCTCAGTTGGACAAATGTTGGCAGAGCAGAAGTGGCTCTGAGAGTGAAGTGGGGAGCAAGCTCCTTGCATGTCAGGGTGTTCAGAGATTAATGCTGACAGGTTCCAAAGGGCATCTCCTGCAGCAGGACAGATTTGCTGGGATTTTTCTGTAGGTTTAGGGTAGATCAGAGAAGCTTTCAGAAGGTATGGCAGCTTAAGTCCTCTGGACTCCATCTGGTTTGCTGCTTGCCAGGCAGATGGGCACTGGGAATGTCAGCACATTGGGCTGTTCAGATGACCCCAAAGCTATGTATTCTATTTTTCCTATAATTGAACTTACTGCACATACCTTCTTTGTCTCCCATGACCCTCTGGCTGGGGTCATCTTCCAAGCTCCTCCTTTTAGTAAGCCACTCTTCTTTATGCCAGTTACTCTGTATACCTCTTGCTTTTTACCCTTCTGCCTGCAAACCTGTTTTGCTTCCTCTCCAGTCAGACTGCTGGTGTTTGCTGCATTATGCTTCCCTTCTCAGAGCTGTGAACCTGTCAATAGCTTCTGCTCTTATGAATGTATCACTGTTCTTCCTGCTCTCAAAAGTGCAAGAAAGGTGAAATGAATGGTTTCCTCCCATTTCTTTCCCCTCCACACCAAGGGCTTCATTTGCTCCTGTTTCTTCTCCCTTTTCTCCAAGACACTTTTTCTCTCTTAAAGTTCTCTTGTTTTTTGAATCCATTCCCTTCCTCACACAAGTCAAGAAAGCATTTGCTTTCCCTGGGTGGGAAGATGGCAGAACTGGGACAAGCCTATTGTTCTGGAAGCTGTAAGTAGGGTTTATGGGTTTCCTGAGGTAATTAATTGGTAGAAAGTACTTCTAAAGTAGCTGTGAAAAGGGAACTGTCTTAAGAGAGCAGTCCTGCCTTTGATCCTTGACTCTCCATTCAGTCCTTGCTTGCTGTTTTATTTTGTTTGCTGTGTAAAGGCTAGCCATAGTCCATCCAACATCTGTCTAAATGTTACCTGTGAGAGGAATTCTATAATTTCCTTACATGTATATGGTAGTTCTTGGTCTCTGGATAGAAAACAGACTCTATGGGCAAGATTATATGGAAGTATTTGCTTGCTTGCTTTTTACAGAAAACAGTAGAGTCAAGTGCTTATATACATATATGTCTTTCATTACTATGTGAAATTTAAACTGTGAGAAAGAAACAAGGGCATCCTGGAATACTAAATGGTGAGTAGGAAAAGGGATGTGTGATAATGGAAAAATGTCTTCATATTGTGGATTTTGTCTGATCTTTTTTATGTCTTATGTTTTTTGTTTCTGTTATAGATGTTTTGGATTGCCCTGCCCAAGTTACTTACAGAATAAATAGGATTTTTCTATTTATGAGATTTTTTTAAAATCTTCTGTTTATCTGCTTAAACAGATTTATATGTTGTTTATCTGCTTAAATGTCTCTGAGAACTTTACTCATTCTGTTCTTCTAGTAGTATAAGGGCAATATTGCTTCCTGACCTATGGTCTTGTCTGTTCAGGTAATAATCTGTTTTGAAAGGTGCTATTTCCTATTCTGCTGTGTGTTCCAGACATGATTTGTCTTCCAGTAAGATTATATACCACCATAACAACATATCCTAGTGTTAATAATGCAAACACCATGTTTTGGTTTATTCACTGCTGCTACTACTACCCTAAAAGCAACTACAGACATCACCTCAATTAATTTTTTTTTTGCTTCGGTTACTCAGCAAACTATATAATATTTGTTGTTGCTACTTATATGAAGAACTTGTGTTTTCTTACAGCTTACTAATAATTTACAAATATTTTTGATTTATTTAATAATTTCAAATGTTGTTTGTTACAGATAATCCATTCATTACTTAAAAATAGTCATTGTATAAAAATATCAGTGGAACATGTGTAAAATGATCTAAAAATTGGACAACTGTTAAATTTCAAACTACTCTGAACTTTAATTTAGCAGGAAAAGATATAAAGTCTTGTTTTGAAAGCTGAAGCTAGATAAATTAAAATAAGTGAAACTAGATACATTCCAATTAGTAAAGGGGTGTGTATTTTCAATGTAAGAGTACATATTAGTTGTGACACATTATATAGTACTGTGAAACATTATTCTATTCTTGAATCTTCTAAAATAGATGCTATTGTATGAAGAGAAGCCATAGGGTTTTTTGCCCAAATTACTGCTTGATCTCTCTTAATGCAGACTGAATGTTGTAATAGTCCTTCTGGCTTTAGAATCTGGAAATTTTTGAATCTATGAAATGTTTCTCTTTTTTTAAATTGTTTTCTACTTGAGTGTTAACCTGAATCTTCATCTCTATATGAGGCTGTTGAGTTCTAGCATCATGTTTTCTTAAAGCCTTTAATTCACTGATTTGTGATCACAAGTGTCCTCCCTCTTGTATGGTAATCAATACTAAGTATAACATTTAAATATTGGGATTGGAAGAGTGGTTGTCTTGAAATTATATTGCAAAGTGGGATATTATAGCTAAATGGTCAAAGCAAATCTGTGAAGTTCGTTCTGCTTGAAATAGAGCACTTGTGCAAGGGGAAAATACACAGCAACTGTGTATTGAGATGGAGTGAGAAAACACAAAAAGAATGCTTGTAAAAAAGCTACTCTTGCAAGTATCTGTCTGTTTCTTGCAGTAAGTACTGACAATTAGAATCACCTGTCTTTTAGATCTCTCTGCTTTGCCTGAAGGGGAAAAGGGTAAGAACAGCTGTAAGTAGAGAAAGAGTGCTATACAAGTACTTAGCTCTTTGCATGACAGTCTGGAAAATAACCTGATTATTAATAAGTCAAATATATATTTATATATATATATCTCCACATCTTATAAAATTCTTAAGGAAGTTATTCACTTTCAGTCATCAGATCTTGAAGGCTTTTACGAAGGAAAGTAGTATCGCTAAATCCTGATGTACTATAGTATAATGGAGATAAAAATAGTATGAACAATCACTGAGATGGAATTTGTAATGAACACTATTTCTTTGCTCTCATTTAAAACTGGGCATTTCTGTTGAGTGCATGGAAGGGCTGGGGTCGAGCAGCCATGGAGCTGACACATGCATGCTCCAGCAGTGGGGAGTGTGCTGTATGACCTGCGCTGTATTCAGTGTGTGAGGCAGGATATTAACAGTATCACTTTGCCTCCTCACTTTTCCTAGTAAGTGTTTGCATTATCTTCTCTTTATCTCTTTTTCATTCCAGCCCAAATAAAGACTGTATTAGTTACAGTTTTCCAGGATGTTAGTGTTGGCTGGAAATGCCTGCTTCAGAGTGGTTTTTTTGTGTTATATTGACATTCAAAACTGGTAACTTCTTTGTTTCCCTATTATTTCCCATAGGGTGCAGCTCTGATTCGAATGTTGGCTAACTTTATGGGTCACTCTGTGTTTCAAATGGGCTTACAAGTAAGTAAAGGCATTTCTGTCTTTGTATAGATGTGTACTTCTAGCAGTTTCTCTTACTCTCTCTTGTTTCTTTTGAAGCTATATTTGCATCAATTTGTGGAAAGGTTTCATTACTTTAGGACCATCTGAGGTACCATTATGTCCCTGAAGCTGAATTTGATTGAAGATGCACTTTCCCCCATATTTCTTGGTGTATGAAGTGATTGCACTTTAACTCTCATAGAGTTTCGTGTAGATTGCCACATAAAAGCCATTTTATCCATGTGACAACTCTGTGAAGGACTAGCTGAGGAAGTAGCCACTTCTCTTCACCTGCATTCGACTGGTGGTCTAACAAATAGTATCAATATAAGCCAGCTGGAAAATAAACAACCCTGAAATGAATAAGGCTTTTTAGATAACTGTTTTTCGATCCAAAGCCATCCCTTCCTCCATGGGAAAGAAATTCTTGAGCTTCATTTTTACCTTTAATAAGCATGGAGTGCTCTCTGCCTTAATGATGTTTTGAAAACTCACTCTGTCTTTTAAAAGAAATTTAAAGAGGTAACATTTCTATACAAAGAGAAAGAAATTCAACATGCTGATTACCAAGGATAAACTCCTTTTAGCAATAATTCAGCACAAATGAGTGTTTCGTAAACTATTTAAAAACAAACAAGCCAAAACATAAAAAACAATGTGATTCCCTCTATTCCATTGAAATCTGCTTGAGTAAATCATGTTACAGGCAGCTGTGATTGATGAATTATGTATGATGCAGCCTGCTACTTAGAAGTGTCCTTTAAAGTAAATTGATGTTCACCTGAAATACAATTATGCTAAGTTGGAAGGAGCAATCAATCTTATCTGTTCTTAGTAAGCTTTTCATTTTGAAATTTAAATAAACTACGTCTAAGATCAGGTCATTTTTTAACAGAATAATTCTACCTCTAACCAAAATAAATTGGAAGATAAAATATAAAACAAAAATTAAATGAATGCATTGGTCATGTCAGAGAGGTGTTTTCCATGCAAAGGCAATGAAAGGAAACTTGCTGAGGAAATGCAGCTTTTTGGAGAGTGTACAGGACATTCAGGGCTTGCGGCATAACTTACTCTTGGGACACAGATGTATCATTTTCTTAGTTGTAACACCAGGTCAGATCAGTTAGATAAATTTCTCATCCAGATGAGAAATTTTTAAATCAGAAGTTTCCTTCATAAAATCTATATGTCAAGGGTAAAACCATCATGTCGTTTAAGGCAGTGTGACTTCTGTCCTTAGTCCAGCAAACTCCATATTCCAGCCAGAAACATTTGCCTACACCGATCCATTCATAGAGAAATTCAGTAGCACTTTTTCCCAGTGAAGTATGTCACTCAGGGTTTTAGAAAGGAAAAGTTTCAGTGTGTACATCTCAAACCCTGTATTTCTGTTTTCTTCTATGTTTGCCTAAGAAATAACAGTGTGCAAGTTGTCCTGAAATAGACTGAGAAAAAAGTTCAGATCAAATAATAGCTATGCAGGGATTAATCATAATTACCATAAAGTTGTAATGGAGCTTTGTTTTTTGATTTGAATAGTTTCCTATTATTTCTGCTTTTCACTGGTGTGGCTCTAAATAGAAACTGTTCTGTTTGCTAATGAAAGTCTATGAAAAATCTAACTGTGAAAATTTGACTAGTGAAAATCTTGGCATCAGTTCAGTAGAAAGATGATGATTTTAACTAAAACCAGTTTGAAATAAAGATAGAGATTTTTCATGTGTATATCTTCAAGTTGAACAAAATAAAACAAAGTTCATAAGCTTTTTCATAAGCTACAAATTATACAGTTGGAAACATCTGTCAATCATTTAATTGTTTATATATTTTTTTAAATCTAATAAAATAGTGTTCCTGCATTGTACATTTGGGAGGCTGTAGCTTTGCTAATGATAAGGAAAACTGGAGGACTAATTTGCCCTTTCTGTCATGCACTGGTATAGTCATTTTAGCTCTTTAGTCTGGTACCATCACTTGGGATTTTGCATTTTTATGTTGCCTTGAGATCCAGCAGGGCAGCTTTTCTAGTTGTCTCGCTCACCAGCTGTGGGTGGAGGTCAACTTGCGCACACTTCCAGGAGCCTTCTATATGTTACCTCTCCATGCTATTATATTTCCAGTATTAATACTATTTCAATTCTTTTTAGCGTATTAACTCTGTCCTTAAGTGTTTAACAGATGATAAAAAGTAATCCTGTAGTCTTATTAAACTAGCATAAACCAAAATGAGTGGCTCTTCATTTGTGTTTGCATTGTTTGTGGGTCCATCAAAATCAAGGTAAGATTCATTGTCTTATTAAGACATTTTAAAAGTAAAGAATTAGAGTTTTTATATAAGAGAAACTACAACAGATAAGGTAACCTTTAGGTTAAGGAGAGAAAAAAATAAGGTTTAGAGCAAGAAGCAAATAGGACCGCTACCTTTTCTTGTTAATTGCCTCTTTTTTCGTAGTCATCTGGCAGGTGGATGCTTTGAAGGGCAGGTTGGGACAGCTTGGGGGTGAAAAATCCCTTATATGTCAAGCAAAATAATCAATTGTATTAAAAAGAAGAGAAAAATTGATGGAGGAGAATGGGGCTTTTTGGTGGATATTCTTTACCAATGAATATGATCTGAAGGAAATGTACAAATGAGCATGTGATCTGTAACAGTTCAGCAAACTGTTCTGTTGAGTCTGCAAGGAAGTAAAAGTCTTGTAGAAATGCTCATTTTTACGGTGTTGATGTCTTTGTAGAGATTCCTATCTGTCAAGAATAACTGGCCTGTTCCTATCACAGTAAATATACTGTGAAAAGCCATTTGATTATAGTGTGGCAGTTCCACAATAAAACTGCAGCCAAGAGACTAGTGAAGGTATGATTTTTGAAAAGCCCTTCAATGGTAAAACGCCTTGAATCATATGACATTTTCAAACAGAAGGTTTAGTAACAGACAGAACATTTTCACTGTTTTCCTGTAGCACTCTGCAGACAAAAGCAAAAGAGAACATATTTCTATTGGCTGTAATGAATAATTGAATAATGACAGTAGTAGCCACAGCTGGTAACACTTGCATATGAGAAAGTTATAGCTATTATTTTTGTAGAAAATGTCTAATAAATCCTTCCTTCTCACAGTAGGTGATTTCTGTCCTTTTAAAGTTCTGGCATCTTTCATGATGTGCAGTTTCTTATGCTCCAGGAAAATTCAAGAAGTGCGCATCACTGAATGCCAGTACTCTTCTTACAAAATGGTGTTGCTTTTCAGTGAAAAAGCTATCAATCAGGTAAGACAGTGGTTAGAGTGTGAAGAGGCTTGGTCAGCACCACTTACTCTGATTATGTTTCTGAACTGCACAGATTGATAGAGGAAGAAGCCATAAGCTGGCCTTATCATTCAGTCATCACTCAGGGTGGTAATGGGCAATGCAATACTAGGTCTGTGTGAGATTTTCTTCCGTAGGCTGTTGTTTCAACTCTGTGCTTCAAATAGATGGTTTCTTACATGTCTGGTGTCACTGGATTGCATTTTTGGGAAGGTTTTACTGCTTTATGACAATGCATCTCTTCAAGTAATCAGGGCTCGGTTTTTATTTTTTCATACTAAATAGAGAGAGAAGTCCCAGTGATTTGAATGTCTGGTAGATTTGTTTAAAAGGCACCTCCTGTGCAGTAATGAGATATTTCTGCACTGGTTTATTTAAATTTTCTTATATTTGGTTTGATTATTTTGGAGCCCCATCTCTATTACTGTACGTTTGTCAACACTGCGTTTCATTTGCGGTGTGACAGCTCATTGATCACATAGGTCTGTATCCTTTTGAACTTCACTTGCTGCTATGTATGTGCTCATCACTCACTCTGATTTAGTGCATCATCAGCAGTTTGAATTAGTTACTGGTGGAATCTCTGCTTCTGTGATAAATTAACTACTTTTTAGGCTTCACATTGTAGATTTTGAAAAATTTTCATACAGTGCTCTGGGTATGCACTCTCTTTTTTGGTGCTGTAGAGTGGCCACTGTATTGAAACAAATTAGTCAGCCTTTCACAGGAGCTGTCTGGGGAAGTGTGGTGTTCAGGCTATTAAATACAGCAAGGTTCAGATTTCAGTCATTTCCTAGTGTCATTTTGCTGGCTATTTAAACTTCCTTTCATCTGCACTGCTTTTCCCTGCTTTTTAGACACCTACAGTGTGCATGTCTGTGTTCCATTTGACTTGTGGTAGTCTAGGTGAAATGCTATCAGAAACTTTTGAGGTATAAAATAAAGCTCTAATAGGTTTTTTTCCATATTGTTTGCTGCTTCTGTCCAAGACTTTTGTAATGCATGAAATACGTTCATCTATTTCTGTGATATTATATGATAATCTATTTTTTACATAGTGTATTAAACAGTGTACCCATTTAATCATACCTGTTTATGATATCTTTATTACCGATTCATAACAGTTAGCTGTTTGCTATCTCTAATGAGACATCATTAGAGAATACTTTCACGAGTTTTCTGTAAAAACATAAAAAAATCTGCAAACACAAACAAAAAATCAGACACCTTACGATCAAGGTCAGTGAAGCAATGAGCTACAATGCTGCCCTCAGATCAACAATGGACATGGAACTACCTGGAGTCTTCCTTTGCTCAGTCGAAGGATATAACTTTTGCCACCCAGGAGGAGCATCTTTACAGCTAGAACACCTCTGGTGTTGCAGCTGCTGCATTTAATAGATGTTGAGTAAGGTACTTTTCAGCTGATTCTGCACCAACCTCCTCTGGTTTAGAAAAGCAGGGTGTTATGACCTTGGTGAACATCAAAGTATCACCATGGTTGTCCTGGCAATTAACTGTTTTTAAGTTAGTTGCTACCGATCCCTTTATCTGAGAATTGTCAAGTGGAGAACTTGAGCATGTTAACAAGAGGACATAAGAAGTCATAGGAAATCTCATAGGAGCTGACATCACTGTTTTCTACACTGCATATCAGACAAGATTGTTAACATCTTTCACCTTTTTTGCACCCTCAGCATTGCTTTTGCTTCCAATTTACATTACTCTGAATTTTAGTTTACAGTACTTTCTGGGGTTGACTGAAATTTTTGAGAATTCAGTCTAAGATGGACTTTTTGAAGATAGGATTTTAGTCCAGTTACACTTGGCCCACATTGGTGAGCCCAGCATGGGCACTTGTAAAAAGGGCTGATGGTATTGAACCTCAATAGCCAGTGGTGTCTCCAGTGCCTGAGTTCAGAGCAAGGTTAGAGATGGTATTGCCTTCATTAGGAGGAAGTTGTGGTTTTTTTCAGCTAGGATATGTTACTTTGCTCTGCTGCTAAAGCTTCGTACAAAAAGAAAAACCACTGGTATACACACTGTGTATAAACAAAGCTTGTTTTCTCAGAACAAGACTGCCCTTTATGGCAATGTTAGAGTCAGTCACGTTACAGATACTGCATAGCTATTCGCTTGGCATACCTTCAGTGAGCTGCTTCTTTTTGTTGCATATGAAATTCAGTTATGACTGTTTTCTCCTTCATTTTTATTATAGGAATTATTAAGAGGGAGAGTGATAGGTATGAATTCCCAGATAATGTCAGCCGGCTGAGCAGCTAATTAAGAAAATGTTTTCTTTTGGAATAGAATTACACTGTTTTCCTGATAGCAGCTCAGTGCCAACCTTACCTCTGTTGCTACGAGGCAGCTCAGTGGATTTTACAGGGCACTGGAAGTAAAACATTTTGTGTGTAATTCTGCCACTCTTATGCAATCAAAATTTCCATTAGCTCTTTAGAAGTCAGTGGGGATATTTTCAGCACAAATATTGCAGGATTGAACTCCTAGTTAACACGTAATATATATTGGAAATTAAATAAATAAATCTACTTAAGTTCAGCCTAGTGGAGGACATTCAGAAAAAAATGTCCTGAATCCCTGCTGGACAAAACTGACTGTTGTAAAAACTTTCTCCTCCTCCTTTTCCTCCTCTTTCTTCTCTTCCTTCTCCCTTTTTCGCTTCCCTTTCCTCTTCCTTTTCCTTCCCCTACATGCATTTAAAGCTATGTTACTGTAGCTAGGTAGACACACGTATAGCCAGATATAGGGCTAATGATTAAGGTGTCTTCATTTCCCAAAATGAAAAAAAAATGGTGCAGCTCCAGGGACTGAATTGTATGAAGGTGTTTTGCATCATGAGAAACATTCACTCAATTGATACAAACAGTGAGTACCTTAAAAGTCAGATCTTCACTTTTGCTGCTTCCCTGTTATTCACTGTTACTGTACAAGTGTTGCAGATCATTATGATCTACATGCTTACAGTAAGTTCTCTCGACTGGTTTATGGAGACCTTTTCATAGTAAGTAGCAATAATTTCTTTCCAAGTCTGGAGTTTATATAGAGAAAATTGTTACAGAAAAGTACAGCAGAGATTTTTTGTCTGGTTAGTAGTTCTTGGGCACAGTTCAAGTTAACGCAGAGGAATGAGCAGCCAACCTGTCACAATTAGCAGGTGCCATCGAAATATCTCTGGAAAACTTTCCATCTTTTTTTTTTTTGTGCCCTAAGAATATATTTATTGAGCAATGTGTGGTTTTAGGTTAAAGTGTATTATACTACCAGACAAGACAGAATTAAGTGAATGTACAAATTCAGACAAATGTGTACGGTTCAATTTCAGAGAGTTCTTTGTTTCTGTAGCATTTGTCCTTAGCTCAGTAGTTTAGTACCACTGCCAAATAATACATCAGATACATTTTTCTTTAAAGCCAAGCTTTATATACTAGCAGGTTTCTCACTGCATAGCAGATATCATCAGACTCCACCATGCACTAACTCTGCAATCCTTCTAAGTGTTCCCTTTAGACTTTGCTTTCAAACTGCTTTGCCACCACACTGCAACTGCTGCTGCTGTGTTTCAAGCTGTAACCTCCCTTCTCTTTATGTTAATAGCTAAAAGGTGAAGCTGAATTTTACAAGGGAAATAAACGTCTCAGTTTAATATTTCTGATATTTTAACAAGGATTCTCAGCAAAGCAGGATATATTTTAAAGTAGCTGGAAATTTGCCTGAATACAAATTTTTAATCGGTTTTGGATGCCCCATTTGCGTTGGGTTCACTGAGATGCACTCCAGAAGGTTATTAATTGGAAAATCGAGTTCCTTACAGTTATTTGAAATTTTTCTTCATTTCTTGCATTGGAATGAAAATGACAGGGCCACGTCGATTTTGATTGGCTTGTTTCTGATTTACAGCACTGGTTTGTTATCAACAAGCAGCGGGTAGAGCAACGAAAGCAATCCCATTGACTTAATGATGGCTCTTCCCTCCTTTCTTTTACTAGTTACTCCTGTATCTCAGCCTGCATATAACAGGGCACAGGTCCTATCTGGGTGCTCTAAATGAATGTTATACTATTAACACCATGGATGAGATACTCTCAACATTGCCCTAATTTCTCTTCCGCAAAATCAATGCTAAAACTCCCATTGGCCCATATAATGCCAGAGTGTCAGTTCTGCTGATATGATTATTGTCAGAGGGAATGGGAGTGTCATGAATTACAAAGGAAAAAGGACAAAGTAAAATGCTGTAATTACGTGGCCCATTCAGCATCATTGGCTCCAGAGAAAATGAAGATTTATTTCCATGTGTGGTTCCAGTGTCACTCTTTCTGATTAGCAGTTATAGCTTGCTGTTTGGACATAATGATTTAATTGCAGATATGACATGTTGACTGGATATTTTCCAGTTGCTGCTGGTTTGTCAGCTTTATATCACTGTTGTATGTGAAAAAAGTCTAAATGTACCTTTTGGAAATTAAGGGCTGGAATTTCAACTGCTGTACAGTGATAGGATTCTACTGAGTTCCTTCCCCAGGATTTTATGTGTTGACTGAGGTAGTAGCCCCAAGAGAAGGCAAAACACAGCTGAAGTGAATTCTTGCATTATGGCTTTGAAGTATGTTGCACATCTTTCAGGCCTTTTTTTTTTAACTGCTTTTTACCTATTTGTGAGTTTGAACTAGAAGCTAGCTAAGAAGTTCATGGTAGTAGACATTTTACACAAAAGATACACAAAAGTTCATTCAAAGCAGCAGGAGGTTGGAATTATAATTGGATTAGTTAAACCTCATTGTAGCCTCATGTGGACACTTTCAAAACTGAAGTTAAATGTTATTTCCCTTTCTTTGATTCATGATACTGTTTTAAGTTTCTGAGTTTAGTCTACTTCAGTTCTGAAAGCAATGTCCACACATAAGTTCTGATGAAGGCTAATTGACTGTAAAAATTAGCTTATTGATGAGAAATGATACCACCAACTCTTACTTAAACATTTGAAATGAACATCTGAGCATTGCATTTAGAGAAATGCACTTCAAAATAAAATTTTTGTTTCCCTTAAATGAAGCACTGATAATCTTTCTCAATTGTATTCTGGAATCACCACTGTGTATCTTTTTGTCCAGTCTCTTTCATAATACTTGGCACATACTTGGACAGGACACTGGCTTAGGAAACCACTATTCTGTTTTCTTTGATGCAGGTTGACTCCCTGGTACACATTAATTCTTGACACAAATAGAGTTAACCCCCAACTAATTTGCCTTACACGGTGTTGACCATGACTAGTAAGGTGAATTTCCTCCCTCCTTATTTTGTACCCTGCTGGTTGTCTGACTGCGTGGCCAGGAGAGTGGTCACTTTTGCTCCTTAAGGCTGTTTCTCAAGGGCTAGTCTGTTGTACAGCTGAAAAATACTGCCAATCTAGTTGGCTATTTTAGCTTTTCTATTCAGTAGTCTTCCTCTCTTACAGGAATCTTCACTTGTTTTGTAGCTTGCTTGTAATCCTTCACCACTGGTTCTCACTCCCTCTTGTTTGTTGCTCACCATTGCAAACATATGCAAGACCCTCTGACCCTTGCCCAAGCTTTTTTATTAGAATGTTAGAGAATGTCAAGATAATATGTGTTAGCAGCTTTGATGTTAGCAGTGTGAAGGAAGGGAGGAAAAAGGTGCATGTTACAGTCAGAGAGTCAGCATCTGTCAGATGGTGTCCGATGGCTTAAGATTAAGTATATACATTTCTAGGAAAACAAACAGACTGGATTTGATACCTGGAGCCTCAGAGCCTGATTTCTACCTGAACTAAATACTTTTATTTGTAGCTTTAAATCTTCGGTGATATACAGCAGTCATGTATAAAACCATTGAACAAGAACATATTGTAGGCTGAAGGGAGGAGGATGTGCACTGAGTGAGGAGCAGGAATGAAATACAAAAAAGGGAGGTAGAGGCAAGTCTACTTTTCCTGAGCCTTGAGAAAGGAGGAATTCAAGATGGAAATAGTTTGTTACTTTTCCCTCACTCATATAGTGGAATTTTCCACGTACCTTTAGGAGAAAAATTAAGTTTTTCAAGGTCAATCTGTTTCAGATCTCAGCACCACTCATGTAAGTTGGGAACTGTTCCTTCAGCTGACCAATCAACTTCATGCAGATTAACTGAGAAAGGAGTTTAGTCTTAGAGCTGATATTTCAATTTCTGTTTATAGATCTTAAATCTCCCTTGAAAGTAAGACACATATTTGGAGACTTTTTCCCCCTTCACACTTGTTTAACCTTTTGGCATTTATCAGTCACTACCTTTTATTAGTTGTGAGCATTATCATGTTTGGATAGTGGGGTAGTTAATTTCTTTGAAACCAAGAAGCTTAGTTACTAGGTAATATTGCAAACTAATACTGCAAAGGAATGAAAGACTTTTTCTTTTAAACAATCTCCTTTTCTTAAATCTAATACAATGAAAGGTCTGCAAGTTTAATCAATATAGCATTACTAAAGCCATCTTTCAAAATCCTTTAGCATTTTTCACTGTTCCTACTACTGTTTAAGCTATCTGCTCCAGTTTTCAAGAAATAATATCAAAAGCACTGAGCCTTTTAATTCTTTTTTTTGGGAGGGATTAAGATTGCTGTTCAATAACACATCGTGCTGTAGTCTAAATCTGTTGGGATTTTTGGAAAGATCTTACGTTTTGGTTGTGCAGTAAATGGATTGTTTTCATGGTATCACAGATTCAGGCTATTTATATATTTATTTATTGTAAGAATTGCTAAAACATGTTAGAAAACTGCATTGTCTGATTAATTTTTTATTGATAGAGGTGAATGAATTATACTCCATTAATCTGTTTGGCAAAGACTGGCTTCATGTTTTAATGCCAAGATACTAGGAAGAATATCACAAGAGGATACGTGCTGAAAATGTAAACCCAGATGATTATTTTTGTGTGTGTGTGTGTTTGATTAATTTTCATGTTGAGTGACAGTGCCCTAGGGTCTGCAAACTCTCTTCCTACTTTCTCCATGACAATGAAAAAATTTAGAGGCAGCATTACAATGAAGGAGAATGGAAGAGTTGTAGAAGAGCACTCTTGAGTCTTGAGTTATTAAAGAGCTTTTCATGCCATCTTTTGTTCTCACATACACTGTAGGGTTATAGCTGAAAGGAAGGTGGCTAATGCCTATCTTCATGCTCCAGCATACTCCAGTTGATGGAACAGCTTTTGTCGGTGATAGACTTGCAAGTTTATGATGGGAAGCAGCCTTGCAGCCAGATGGTTTTGGGCATATGTGTTTATGAATAAGTGGCTTTAAGTCACTTTGCCTCCTTTGGAGCTGTGCTGAGCGCAGCTTTAGATTCAGACAGCTGTGTTTTCAGTGCCATGCTCCTTTTCTGTTCTGTGGCTTGCATCTCTCTTCTGTTTGCTTTGGTTTTTTTACTGCATGTACAAGCAAAGGGGTGGCTAATACTCCTGCCCTGGAGAATAACAGTGAATGAGAACATGTATTCTGCCCCTTTGCAAACTGCTTAAGACTTAGATATGGGTCCCCAGGAGGAAAAATGGATTATATTCCTGCTTGTTCCATCCTTAGAACAGACAAGCAGGGTATGTAGAGATCTTTGGCTCCTATTTTACTACTTCCTGGTATGTATTTGATGCTGGTATGTCTTTTCCTTTTTAAGCTGAATGCCTATCAATGGAAGAGGAAGTGAGGCTGATTATCTGGTAATGAAAATTCAGACAGGGTCACAGAAACTGTCCAAACTACCTCTGGAGTCAGCAGCTGGGGTGGCTGTGGTAACAAAGTGTAACTTCACAGCAGAGCTGGGAGTGGTTTGGTCTGGTGGGGTTCTCAGTATAACACCTATATAAGCCCTAGGGTGGGGATACCTTTCATATAGATCTGTAAAAACATGAGTGGCTTGGGGAGAGTGAAGTGGGGAACAGTAATGCACTGTCTTCTAGTGTCAAAAGTAGGCAGCAGCAGATAAAACCAGCCGATAGGCAGACATTTGGAACAGGTTTCACACAACAGATCACTGAAGTGGGAGATGCTTTTTCATAAGGTATTGCAAATACTAATTTGTATAGGTTCAGAAAACAACCAGCCAAATTCACAGAATTATTAAATTATTAAATGCAAGGATATTAATCTGTTTAGGATTTCTTGTGCCACGAAGTGCTGGATGATGGAAGAGCATTTGTGGGAGGTGCCACTGTATTTTCTGGTTTTATACTGTTTCCAGGTGTCTGCTACTGGTTATTGTTGAAAACAATATATGAGGATAGGAATAGGAGGATATTTTATGGAACCTAGTTCAGGAGCCTTTTGCTCTTGTGCTTCTGGAAAGTGCACTCAGATTTGAGGTTGCAAAGTAGATTTACTACTAAAAGTCTATTTTGATGCACACTGTCACTTAGCACTACTTTTTGCATAGTGTACATTTGATAACACTCCTAGTTTTATTCTGTGTTTATGGTCTTGATGCAACTTTCATAAAATAATGACAAAATTGATGATTAAGTTGTATGGTACAAGGACTGTACCAAGAAGATGTGTTTCTCATCATATTTTCTTATTTCAGGATAGAGGTTAGGATTCCTTTTGTATTTCTTCGTGAGATAAACATGTGAGATTGGAGGCTAATAAATTTTTAACTGAATGACAAGCCACATTTAAACTTCCCTGTCTGTGTATTGGGAGGAAAAAACCAAACAAAACCCAAAAGAAAAGGGCAGAAGTCTTTAATCTATTTGCAGTCTTTCTGAATACAAAGTGTAAAAGTCATATATAATGTCTAATGGTAGATTGGTAAACAGAATTATTGCCTGTATGGAGTCCTCAAGTCTTCCACCCATTTTATTTTGCCCTGTAATGATTCTGAAAGAATCTCTCAGAAGGACCAATATATGCAGCATTTTCTAGTACTGCTTAAAATGCAGATCATATATTTGTTGTTATTTATTTACCTTGTCCCACTTTTGTTTATTCCTATTTTATCTTTCTAATTTGCAATTCAACTTCTAGCTTTGGAAGCTATTGAATGTTTCACCGTGCCTTAAATGATTTTGTATTTTTAGACAAAATGGAAGCACAGTGTGCTATAGGTACAGCCTATATAATACTGTTTTTTTTCTGAGTTAGTCTCATGACATTGTTAAGACTCAGCAGTGCATTTACAGAGTCAGTGTTCTCATTTAGCCTTCCTAGTCTGTGATTAAATGGGAGTTGTTGCTTGTTTTACTGTGAGTTGGCTGACAAAAGCTAAATCTGTCACAGGTGCTACAATTTGTGTATCAGAAAATTTGCTTTCCAAATACTAATTATTCCCAAAGTATCTTACTTCACACAAAGCACAGATAACACAGTCAGCAAATTTGTCCCAGTTTTATCATTGTGCAGTAAATTAGGGTTTGTCTTCTACCATTGTGTAAAGTGAAGATGCTAGAAATTCAGTTGCAGGAGGGCCAGTTGATGTACAGCCTCCGATCTGTTTTTTTTTCACTTAATTCTTCCAATCAAATGCTTCAAATGTATGTTATTGAAATACTCACTGCCGAATTTCACTTTTGTAATTGAGTGAGCTGTTGTCAAGGGACATAGGATAGTGGGAAACAACAGTGTTGTCTCTCCAGAAGTCATTAAAAATAGGAAGTTTTATGCCTGAAAGACTTAGACCTAGGCTGGGCATATGCTTAAACTATTAATTTGGGAAGTTATTTTAATATGATGTAAACTTATCAAGAATTATCTTTCTGGTTATTATGGGAGAAGAATGGACCTTCAGTTATTGCAACTGTGGCAGAATAAGTGAAAGCATTCTGTTTATAACCTCCTCATGCTCTGAGTCACATATGGCATGAAAACACACATGTGTGTGTGAAAACACACACCTGTGCACAAGCACAGAGTTGGCTTCCTGTCACATCTCCACTGTTCCTTGTTGTGGAGACCTTTTGTGATAACCTGTTACAGCCCTAGTTGCCAGATGATGTATTTTGACATTGAAGAGCCAGGATCCCCCAGATAAGAGTTTGTAGTTCAGATAGCCTATTGCTCAGTTAAATCTTCTGTGATGAATCCAAGTGTCATCTGAGTGAGCAAATTTTTGACACTAGACAAAGCAGAATGACCTGCTAAAATAGCAACTGGAACTGCGTTTCAGCATCTTCTCCTTTCATTGCCAAGAATTACCTAGGAACCCCTCCAGAGGTTAGACATGTATTCTAAATATATATATTTAAAATATTTAGCCAATAGAATGACTAACACAGAAAAGGAAGAGCACTAAATGTTGTAAATGAAATTTTTAGCAACAATTTTTGCATTGCAAACTAACTTAAGAAACTGTTTATTTAGTCCCTTAGGATGAACCTATTGTATATTTCTAGATTTCTAACAAATGCAAACATTGATGTGATTTAACTTGTAATAGCAGTGATGCACAGCTTTAGTTGTTTGGCTTGCGTATAGTAATACTGATTTGTATTTTTATTTTATTTCTGTAGGATTATTTAACCATTCACAAGTATGGCAATGCGGCCAGAAATGATCTCTGGAACACACTGTCAAAGGTAAAATGCTTTAATCTATTGCACTGAGAAACAGGAAATTGCTATCATATTTTTCTTGGTGAGATCAAGACTGAATAGTGCATATTGAGATCTTACAGAGCAAATACAAAAACTGATGCAAAGAAATTTCATTTGAGTTAACCTAGTGGCAACATTAAAATATGAGTTTTGCAGCATTTCTATTCTTTGTTATGTTAGAATATATTTCCCTGCATGTGCTATGTCACAGATGTGCAGTGAAAGATACTTCATGGAATCTGCTAGCACTGACTTAAGTGGCAGCACGCTGAGGCCCAAGCTGAAAAGCACTGGAAAGCACATGAAAATGCCAGGCTTTGGCATTTCCATCACATGTGTTTGGGATTTTGTGTGGAGTTAAGATTTTTGTGAAGGACAAAACTATTAAAGCTTTAAAGTTTGGTGTAAACAGAGAACTATTTACTGTAAGATTTGGCATGCTGTAGAGACTCATATTACTATATCCAGGCTTGGCTTGAGCTCTAGAGGCTGGTCTAGGGATCCATAATGCAGACTATAATTTTTGTAATATGAGCAAAGCATGCCTGAATTTCTCCTCTTTGGGGCTAGTCTGAGGTAGTTTAAGTCTTCTCCACAGATAAGGACAGAGTGCAAGGCAATGTGGAGTGCAGTCAGAGAGCATTGGCACAAGTGCCTATTCAAGCCATACAAAATATGACAATCTAGTTGTAACTATTGACACCGCAGCTAGGATTCATCTGCATTTATCTAGGCAAGCAGGGATATTCATGTAAACTAGATGTCCCAAGAACCAGTTGTTCTCACTGAGTCTTCAGTTGCCCATTCACAGACTTCTAGGAGCGTTTTCCTTAATTCCCCTTACGTGGCTTCCAGCTGCTGCATGTGAAGCATGCCTGTTGTAGGTCCACCAATTCTGAAAGAATGTGCTGAATATTTAGGACATGTTGTTTGACTCTAGGTGAACAGGAACAAATGGAGCCCCAGAAATCTAATCAATATAGTCAGCAGAGAAAAGAGAGTAATTCAGTTGGCTAGCCACTACATGATTATTTTATAGTAAGCCTGAGCCACTGACTGTTGACTAGAGACTTGAGATAGTTGTTCAAATACTAGTGCCAGATTAGGTGCAGTAGGATGTTCAAGACATTCAGGTGTGTCTAATCAATTTAGAATAAGATACATGGGGAAATCTGTGCTCTTCTGGAGTGTCAGGTAAAGGTCAGATAAGAGTATACACCTACAGGTGGGCAACTGAACTGAGTCCTATGTCTGTACTGACTGCTAATGAGAGTTGAGACGTGTAACATACAGTCAGGCTTTTAAATCTATACCTGAATGTCACTGCAAAAATCATTCTTGCTTTCCTCTGTATGCTTCTGGGATGGTTCTGGACAATGGGAGGTTGGAGGAATGAATGTTGTCTTGAAAGAACAACAGAATCCACAGCTAATAAAGTAGAACAAAAATGAGACTGTATTCTTATCCATAACCACTATAGCTATACTGTATGCTCATATCTACTGTTGCAACTAATAATTCCATTTGCCTCAGCTGTAAATGTGTTTGCTGCCAGCCCCTTTGTTCCTAATGCAGTGCAATTGCAGCTTCAGTTCTGAAGACGTCTTCTGCTTGTATTCAACAGAGGTTGCTCAGTCTGTGATCTTGGACTGTTCGACAGCTAGGAGCATGTCTGTCACTGAAGAACAAATGATGCCTCTTTCTCCTCCTATCCATTCCCATCTCCCACAATGCCATAGTCTCTCTTTGTATTTCAGATGAAAATCCACTTGTAAAACAGCATTTTTATTGACATATGGAATCAAGTACGAACACATTAATCCTCCATGTGTTGTGACAGGTGCAGTTTAAGAAGCAGCAGGGGATATCTTGGTATACATAGCCTCACTTTGGACATAAGGGACAGTATTTTCAAATAACTAGTAATTTGATTTTCAGAATTGAGACTGTATATGTGGAAATTAAGGCAGTTCAAATACGCCTTACTGTAGGTGCCTAGATCAACTAACACTGGGTCTTTTTTAACCTTAGCTGGTTAAGAATAGCTACCCAGTAATTCTGTGCCTCTTGTTAAAATCCTGTAAAGCAGGTTATTTCTTCTGTTACAGCAGAAGTACTTGACTGATGTGAGAAACATGACTTTCTGACTATCACTCTCCTCTCTGTCAAGATTACTCAACATTTATTTTTAAGATACACAGAACCTTAAGTTCAGTTATGTAGTGTGTGTGTATTGGGTGGAAATGTGTCTGTGAGTGTGTGTGTGTCTGCACACATGAATGATGGCTATTTTAACCTCCAAAACCAGTTATGATCCTGGGGGAAAAAAAAAAAAGTTCTATGTATTGAAATTGTTGTTTTTTTCTTCAAGGCTTTAAAAAGGGTTGGCAAATCTGTAAATATCCAAGAAGTAATGGATCAGTGGACACTACAGATGGGTTATCCTGTTATCACTATCTTGGGAAATGAAACTACAGACAACATCATAGTCATCTCCCAAGAGCGTTTTGTTTATGATAGTGATGCTAAACCCAAGGATCCTGCCCGTGGGGACAACAGGTACTTGTATTTCTCAATTACTAACTTTCAAGAAGCTGTGGTTGTTTATATAAGAGCTTTATGTGTACGTTTTTATGTAGATGTTTTTTAGAAATCTGAGCTTTGCTTGGGATCAATAGCATGTGGTGGTGCTTTAATTTGAACAATAGTGAAGTTGAGGCTAATTAAAAGAATTGAAAAAAATTGCCCATTTGCATCCTGACTATTCTCTGTGATGGCGGCTTGCATCACACATCTGCTTCCTCAGCTTTTCTTCTGATTTTGTCACACTACATGAAATAATTTGGAATGTGGTTGGAAGGTATGATACTTCTTAAATTTTTTGGAGTGGACCTCTCCACGCTCATACATTGAGTAGAGAGATGCAAATGTGTGTCAGGTACAGACCTTGCTTGACTTGGGAAGCAGTCAGGAGCTGAACTGGTCCTCTGTACAAGGCAGGGGGTTCCAGCTGTTTCATTTTTGGAGCCAGCTGAACTAGTCCTATAGGAACTGTTACACTGGCTGAAATCAGCATCTGTCTCTACCCCTTTTCCACTTCTTAGGTTGCTTTGTTCCTGTTCTCAGTTGAGTCCACACGCTTCCTTCATCCCAGAGACAAGCTGCCATTCCTGGCTGATCCTGGGGAATCCTTATTGTTTCAAGCAGTTTTGGCATCATATTTTAAGGCCAAGAATAGCTGTTGCTAGCTGATGCTAGAGAATTGCAAGATAGCCTTTGAAGTTTCTGTGTTAATCTGTTCATGCTCAGTGCGAATGAAGGCACACTATTAACCTGGAGTATTCTGTGTTTGTCTGGTAGATTTAAATTATTAAAAGGTAAAATTTAATACAAAATTTTGCTTGACATGTCTGGAACTTGTAGAATATTCCTATTGAGGGAGGCCTAAAATTATAGTTACATTTGTTGGAAAGTGTTTAGAAGTTCATTATCCTTTTTTAGAACATGAATGCTATGGAACTCAAACATGACACAGAGTAAATAGTTGTTTTTCTGGCTGTATGGGTGCCAGCTAACAGGGTATTAAGCATCTGTCTAAGTTCTGGGCTAAAATTAGTTCCTTTGTGAAAAAGAGATAAAACAACTGAATGTGGACTGTTGGAAGTGTTCATGACTCACAGCTCAGTGCAGCAGAAGAGAGATTCTCCCTTATTCTCTTGAAAATTTTTTTTATGCAAGCGTATATATGCATTATGTAACGACTGGATTTTACTACTCAGAAGAGCAGCGATTATTAGGTTTTTGATTGACTAAAACAGATTTGTTAAGCCTTCTAAGTATTGTAGAGACTTTCTCAAATAGATTCAGTATTGATTGAAGTAACTGCTGCTGTAATTCATGAATAAAGACTGCTGGATGTGTAAATTATACCAAGGGTGATATGGTGGGTTTACCCTGGCTGAATGCCAGGTGCCCACCAAAGCTGCTCTATCACTGCCCTCCTTAGCTGATCTGGGGAGAGAGCAATATAACGAAAGACTCATGGGCTGAGATAAGGACAGGGAGAGATCACTCACAAGTTGCCATCATGGGAAAAACAGGCTTGACTTGGGGCCAGGGGGAAATTATTACCAATCAAATCAGAAAGCAGAGAAAGGTACTGCATAAATAAACCAAAATCTTAAACCATGCTCCCCACACCTCTCCCTCTTTCCAGGCTTAACTTCACTGCTGATTTTCTCTACCTTGTTCACCCCCAGCAGTGCAGGGGAACAAAAATGGAGCCTGCGGTCAGTTCATCACACGTCTCTGCTGCTCCTTCCTCCTCAGGTGGAGGGCTCCTCACATGTTCCTTGCTACAGCGCGGGGTCCCTCCTGTAGGAGACAGTCCTCCACAAACTGCTGCAGCATGAGTCTTTCCCACTGGCTGCATCTCTTCATGAACTGCTCCACTCTGGGTCCCCTGTGGGGTCACAAGTCCTGCTAGTACTCTGCTCCAGCCCGGGCTTCCCACAGGATCGCAGCCCCTTTCAGGCCTCCACCTGCTCCAGTGTGGGGTCCTCCATGCGCTGCAGGTGGATCTCTGCTCCTCCGTGGGCCTCCATGGACTGCAGGGTCACATCCTGCCTCACCACAGGCTGCACCACAGGCTGCAGGGGAATCTCTGCTCTGGTGCCTGGAGCACCTCCTGCCTCTCCTTCTGCCCTGACCTCAGTATCTGCAGGGCTGTTCCCCTCTCATATTCACCTTTCCCCAGCTGCTCTTTCCCAGCAATTTTTTCCTCACGTTCTCTCAGAAGTGCTACCGCAGTCACTGATAGTTTTGGCCTTGGCTGGCAGTGGGTCTTTCCTGGAGCTAGCATTGGCTCTGCTGAGCATGGGGTAAGCTTCTGTCAGCTTCTCACAGAAGCCATCCCTGTAACACCCCTCTACCAAAACCTTTCTGTGAAAACCCAGTACAGGTGAGAATTAGACTGTTTTATTTTCATACATGACATTAATTTGTAATTCAAACTGTATATTGTCATATGTGGAATGGCAGTATTCTACACCAGCAGGGCAAATTCTCCTGGGTTTCATAGGAGATTTTTTCCATAAATTTTATCATAATTATTGTTTCTAAACATTGGAAATAAGATTCAGTGCTAGGGAGAGCACAGAGAAAGATATCCATGTGAGCCCTGCCCGGAATTTAGTATTCTAACACTCAGTACAATATGTATATGTATCTCCTTTGGCAAGTCTCTTTGCCCTTCTCTTCCCCCTTTGGATTTGTTTTTCGCTGTGCTTCCATGTCCTTTTAAGCACAAATGGGGAAGAAACCCCTTGCCCAGGGAAAGCTTTACAAATGGCTTGTTTGCTCCAGCCAGTTAGCAGACAGAGCTAATTTGCTGCTCCCCAGTTGAAGTAATTTGAAAGTCATGTTATGTAAGTAGAAGTACCAAAGAACAGGAACCATATATATTTAGCAAGAGGTGAAACTTACCTGTGTCATTCACCTTTCAAAAATCGTCCATCAACTTATATTAAAGTCCTATGACTTAGTTATAAATTGGTGTCTGAGTGTTGACCATGAGATTTGCTCATGCAATTCGTTCACAGGCACATGTGGCTGGGTATGCACAATGGCCATGTGTCAATAATGTCCTTTTGTACCATCAAATTAAGTAAAAAACAAGGTTGATATACTGAAAACAAATTTATTCTTTTAGCTGGCAATGACCTAGATATTTTTCAGTTGTTTGTTTATTTTTCTCTCTTTTTATTTCCACTGCTGAAGTGACCATTTCTTCAGTTGCTGTGAAAGCAGTAGACAGGGAAAATCACATTAGTGTGTGGTCATTTGATAATTTGTGATGCATTACTTTACCTTGGTTTTTAATATTGAAAGAGCTGAACTTTGTATGACATGACACAGTTTTTCTACAGGTGCACCAGGAGGGGTGGTAGCACTATTGCACCATGCAGTGTTCTGGCTTGTTCAGTGGGTGGCTTTGGTCAGGAAGTTGGCAAGGGTTTGCTGATGTTTGCTGATGATATATCTATATATATATATCATCAGCATGCAGGCTTTGGCGGTGTTACAGATCAGTGGCCTAATTCACAGTCCAATAAAGTTGGTGCTTTCCTCCCCTGCATGACCTGTGAATTTAGGTGTTGGACACATGGCTCCCTGGGGAGCCAGAATAGGCACTGTAAATAATGGGAAGTAAATGGTATTTATGCCACATTTGAGGCCATGCTCTTGCAGGGCAGGCAACATTGGCTTCCTTAGGGTAGTTTATCTATGGATTAATCGTGATGATCATTTTAAACACCATAAGAGGTAGAGCTGCACAAAACACAGAAAAATGTTCAGGTCCAGGCATTTGCAGGAGTTTATCATCAAAACAGACAACACAGTATGCACTGGAAGGCTCCAGGGAAGGCTCTTAAAGCATCCATCTGCCCTGTAGTCTTTAGTTATCCAGAGGTGGGGCTGTAGTTTGGTATGGCACAGCAATAAATGTCAATTCTATTGCCTTCAAAATGATGAGGAGTTTAAATTTCTGGTTCAGATAGTCTCTAGGCAAATTTAACTTTGCCTTACTGTAGAAAGAGTTACTTCGGAGTAGGTCTTTCAGATGTATCTACTGCATAAAAAATGTAAATAAAGAGGCAACTGAATATTTCAGAACCATTCTAGTTTTATAAAATGTCTGTGCTTTGCTTTATGCTGTGTATTTATGCAGCAATTAACTGTTAAAAATGAAATGTGGAACTGCATATTTAATTTTTAACTCTGAAACCATATAGAGGAGGACAGAAGCAGCAAGCAGATTTTCCTAAGTGATAAACAGTAAAGGTGAAAGATGTTGATACCTTCGGCAATGGTTGATGCCTAGTCCATTACTGTAAGTGTCTTTAATTCTTCTACGGAAGAGAATGATTACATATAGTTGTATTTTCAATCTCCTGTATATTTGTGCTCCTTGTCATTATAGCTGTAGAAAAATGTGTTTCAAGAGCCATACATATACAAACTGTGATTTATTTCTGTGCATACAATAAACTGTATGGCTTGCTAAGTGCTAAGATTTGGACTGAAATTATAGAAGGTATACAATTTCACTTCTTTGTAAACTGACCATAGATTTTGCTTGACACTTATGCCTTCACATGATCCATAGTTCTCATTTTATGAGAAAATAAAACTAACAGTGACAGACAGTGTTTCTAGAAATGTCATTCCTTAGAAGGGCCAAACTCACTAGCTTTGATTTGAGTGCCAAAGCCTGTGGTTGGTCTAATGTTTCAGTGGCAATTTCAGCTTATGCAAGCAAAACTTAAAACTCCTATTATAACTGTATAATTCATATTCTATCCCCGTATAACAGTCCTTTAGTTAAGTGTAGCTTTGGTTCTGGACTCCTGTATACCCCTGTGAGAATGGATTATGCCCTTACATTATAAAGCTCCAAGGGAGAAGGTGATATTCCATCTGACAGGGTTCAGTGGGTTTCCCTGCTTACAGAAAATGATGATTTTAAGGCACTAGTCTCATCCATCATTACAAAACGGCACACAGATATGACAAAAAATCTTATGAAAAATAATCTGTGGTCTAGACAATAAACTAACCAGTTTTGATGAAATCCATAAACCTTTTATATACTATATTGAAGAGCAGACCAAAGCTTTCTGGTTGTGGGTATGTTTTGCCCTCTAAAAATATACAGAGCTTGTCCCTGCAAAAGTAGAGAAATAACCTTTCCAATGTTATCAAAATAATTAAGTTAATGTTGCTGGGATAATATTCATTTATAGAGTGTTCTTATCATGCATGCAGTTTCCATAGCTAATCTTTGCTTGTTCATGATAATATCCTAAAGGGAAATGTCTTGCTAGGCACTGAACACAGCTAGTTGTGAGGAAAAACAGGAAGAGGTACAAATCGGGATCTGGACAGGATATTCATACATGCTGTAGTGTGGTAATCTTCAGTGTAGCTAAACTGGGGAAAATTCAGCTGAACAGTGCAAGCCATGGACATGACCAGCAAAACCAGAGCTGTACAGCTCATGGGTCTAACACCCTGTAGTAATTGCGGCAGCTGAAAGGCTTTGCAGTGGACTGCAGAACTGCTCAGCAGTCATTCCACTTCAAGATGAATGATTAGCTGCAGAATTTATTTCCCTTCAAGTCTCTTCCGAATTTCCTAGACAAAGCTCATTTATTTATTCAGGCTTTGCAGAAAAAGGGCTGTGCTTGTCTCTTTACTGATAATTATTTACATAGTAAAAGCATAGCTATGTTTGGATATTGCCGTGTGTATTTTTACTTAGTTGTATGGCATTATTACTTGAGCAACGATGGGGAACTTACTCTGTCCACTTATCAGCTAAGGAGCTGGTTAAACACAAACCAGAATGTTAGGAGCACAAGGGGAATGCTGATTACTATCCATGCTGTGTTCTTAGAGCAATTTCAGATTAATGTAGCATATGTAGTATTAATTATGTAATAAAAAAGGACCATAATATGAACAAATATTGTTCCATAAAGTGAGGAAAGAGGGCTAACAAAATATAAATAGAAAACAAAGGGCTCATTTACCTCCCTGTCTCTGAGAAAAATCCTCTCATCTTCCATTTTCTCAGGTCCTTTGAGTGCTTTCTTGTTATGCCTTTCATCTTTACTATACCTGAGACATTGTGCCTGTATCAGTGTTTGTACCAGAAACAGCTATTGTGTTTCTACCTAGGGAGTAGCTGTGGCACCCCTAGTTCATCTGGACTGACCTAAATGTCTCTGTATCAGCTATAATGATGATGAAGGGAAGAGGCTCCAGGAAAGCAAGGTACCAGTGTATTAGACACAGAGGAAATGGAATTAACAGCAAAGAGATGAAAAAACCAAGAGTCCTTAGTGGATCACAGAACTGTGTGTGAACACTGCCAGATATTGATTTAACCACTTCTTTTAGCTGGTCAAGCAGGGACTTGAAAATACTTGTTCTTGCAGAAGAGTGGGAAAGCGTGAGGTACTCCTTCTCTTGAAATACACACTGGAGCAGAGGCCAGCTCTGTGACACCAATAGATCTTGTCCTTTGATGTGTGTATGAGGACAGTCCTTAACCCCAGCAGCCTGGGAGAGGATAGTGCTGCTCCTCCAAAGGAACAGAGGGGCTGCCTCTGTGAGTGACCTGGAGAAAGCCTGCCTGCTTTGGTCACATGATGGAACAGTGCTTTTGCTGTGTTTGGCACAGCCCTTGTGCTATGCACTCCTTGTTGCAGTAGGTTATTTTTCTTCTGTAAAATGGACTAGAAAGTAATATTTTATTTGTCTTGCTTTTCTATTTTTAGAGGCTTTTCTGATAACTGCATTTTAAAAAAATCAGAATAGGAAATATTCTTAAAATCTCTTCCAGTACATATCTGTGCTGGTGTCTCCAGCAAGATTTTGCTGCTATCAAAGACTGCAGAAATGCCAATTATAATTTAACACTATATTTCCTAAACTATTTCACATCTTTTTTTTCTGAGAAGCTCTTCTCACTGGGAGACTTCCAGGATGCTCTGGTGTGCAGTATACGGGCAACTTTCTGAGTTAGAATTTGCAGAATGCTAAAGGCAAAATTACTGTCTTGTGTCATTGCTTCCTGTGTGGTGGCAGCACTTGCATCCTGATAGAAGTTAGGCTGACAGAGAAAAGCTGCTGTTTTATTTTATTGTCACTGCAGAATGTTCCACTTTCCTCATCTTATTTGCTAATACTAACTCTCAGGAATTGCTAGATACACAATCTAGTTAATTGACTCACATTAATTAATTTCATGCTGAGGAAAGGAGCATGTACTTGAGGGCAGCACTGTGTTTTAATATAGAGTGAAGTGTTTGGGAGATGGAGAGGAGAATAAGGACAGCAGTGCTCGTGGGGAGCTGCTTAACATGCAGGGGTAGGAGAGGAAAAGTGGCATGGCAGGGTGCAGGCATGAGCCAGAGTTGAAGCATTAGAGTTGTGTAGCTGGAAGAGGCAAACGTGAAGTACTAGTGAAATGGAAAAGGTGTTTAAAGTGGGGGCTTTAGTGAGGGAAAGAGTGAACTGGGGAAAGCCCAGACAGCATTTGACAGAGACAAGTTTTAAAGGAGGGATGAGGGTGGATAAATGTCATATTTTGTAGGCTTTGGAAAAAGATGTGAGTTCCTCATTGTAGATCAGAGGATAAAACTTCTAATATGCTCCATTTTTTACGTCTTCTTCCTCCTGCTTTTTTAAGTTGCTGATAATGTTTTTTTTTCTTTTTATCCCTTTGTATGAGCCTTCACACTCAATAATAGAATCTTAGGTTTTATGGAGGAGATACTTTGGTGGAGAACTCTTAGGGAAGTTTACTGAGGAAAGAGAGACAGTCATAGGAATTATATTTTAATCTTGATTAAATTCACAGTATTCAGAGGAAAAATCAGAACTGAACGGTGGAATATGCTGAAAAATGTTTGGTACTAAGTCTCTGAGAATATAGTGGGGGATTGTAAATATAGCTAAAGTGCTACTCTCTTATTCCTGTGGTTCCTTCTCAGCCCATAACACATCCTTGTGCTCCAATCAGAGAAATCTCAGATCTGTGCTCCAGTCAAGGGGTTATGTTTATGGGTAAAGGACGACACAGAGATGGGTTTTGCATGATCAGCACCACGTGTGCAATTCTGCAAGGATGTTTTGCACGGGTGCAAGGCGGAACAGAGGATGTTGGAGAGATTAAGAGCCTTTATTGCAGGGTAAAGAAGCAGCTGTTAGGACAGACACTTAGCACTGCTTAAACCAAGCTTCTTTGTATCCATCTTTGATTCAGCACTCAAAGTTGCTTGTCACTTGAAAATGAAGCCTTTTGTGTTTTAGTGTAAAAGGTACCGTTAGGCAGGCAGGAGACAGCATGTGCTGACAAAGAATTTGTAGTATTTGTTCTTTGCCCACATAATTTTTCTAAATTTGGTAAGGTACACTGCTAGCACTGGCACTGAAATGAGTCAGTTTTAGATACCTTCATAATATTTATAACCACCTCATTTATAATTTATTTTTGGATGAAATATTTAGCTAATATTACACAGAACTTTATAGAACATTTAGTAATCAGATAATTATGTTATGTTATATTATGTTATGTTATGTTGTTATCAGACAATGCTCTTTTGGAGTTTTTTTCAGATTTGGTAATTTAATTCAAATTTACTCATTTAAATTACCTTGTGTCTATCCGTAAGAAACCAAAGGATAATGAAATTTAGATAGGATGGCTGAAGACATACAGCTGTTTTCTAACAGAATATGTAGGCTGTCATCTTAAGGAAGATCCACAGAGCAGAGCCACACATGAACTCTTTCATGCTAGGGCTGCTGTTACAGCACTGAATCTTTTTTCTTATGTCTGGAACTTTGTGTTGTCATTGCTTTGGTACGGGCATTATGTTTTACATAATACTCCTGGAAAAGGTAAATTTTTCCCCCTTTTTAGCTCTAGAACTTACTTATTGCTGAAAATTATTCCAAAGATTCTTGCAAAATCCAGAAGGAATTAGGACTATGGCAGAGTAAAGGATAACTATAAAATCTGCATCTTTTGTACATTGCTGTTAAGCATGTTAATCACTGTTATGACTACCAATGAATTATAGTGTTAATTATTGTATTAAAATACATGCCTCTAAAGTACATTCCTCTAAAATACATTCCAGCAATACTGTACTGACACTGAAGATATTTTCTCTAGATATCTTTGTATTTAGGTTCTTATGCAGATAAAAACCTAAACGATCCATGATCTGTACTATAAATAGTTGCTCTTAGAATCAGCTATCAGCCCTTCATTTAGAATATACCAATATGATTGCCTTTTTTAATATGAGTTTCTAAATGAAAGCATATGTAATAGACAAATACATAAAATTAGCAGCTGTATTGAGACAGAGCTGCAAGTAAAGAAGCTTACCATCAGAAGCAAGTCATCTCAGATGTGCTAGCCTCTTTCAAGACTAGAATATAAGCTTCCTACTCACTCATGCAATTTTAAATATTTCTCTAAACCATAAAGATTATTCAGTTTCCACCATGTGTGCAGCTAAGTATAATTTGTATTCAAAATTATAATAGGTTCACAATTCCAAATACCTTTCAAATCCCAGAGTTTTTCTTCCCTATGAAATATAAATTAGCTATATTCAACTGCCCATCCAATCAGAGCCTTTGAAAATCTCAGACAAACTTAGTAGTTAAGAGGCAAGACTGTTCTACAAATTGATTTCTGTTCATCTGTGAGACATCTGCTAAGTTCACTTCTATTAAAAACTTGAAATACTCTTCAAAATCTGACACCTCAGGTGTGGAGCCCATTCAGAGCCACCGGGTGGTGAAGCCATTATCTGCCAGGCAGCACCTATCAAGACCTGACCCTGTTGGGTTGTTTGGGATGGTACGTTGGTCTGACTGAAAAATTCAACTGTTTGCATAGGTGAGGCATTAGTGATAAAGAAGAGAAGAACTGATACAAGAAGCTCAGTTAGGTTTTGACAGGTTTAAGTGCTTGGTTTAGATGGTTAGTGCTATTAATTTTTCCGTCCCTTTTTTTGCCTTAGCTTACCTTTCTATTGTTGACCAGTCTGTTAGTCTAGGATGAGGGTAGAACCCCTGTAATGCCAGAATCCTGATGTCGGTACCATTTCCTTTCCTCATTTTGCTTAAAGCCAGGAAACATTTGATATGCATCCTACAGTTAATGTGGTGTGTGTCACAGTTACTGTGCCCTGCTGTTTCATATTTCCACTGCATACAGTGTTGCAGTCAGAAATTGTCTATCTGCAGCATTGTGAAAGTCCCATCTGATTCAGACACCAGGAGGCCTTCTCCTGTTAATACAGCTAAAGTACTGTAGTTTCTGGTTTCAAAGTTTGCTGACTTCAACTTGTTCCTTGATGAAAAAGTCTGCTGTTGTCTGCTTTTTCATCCCCCTTGTAGGGAAATCCAACTTAATTAGTTACGTTTACCAGTGCTACTCACCTGTTTCTCACTGTTATTTGTACTAAACTTTTTGTTCTCACTCTGATCACAGGAATTAAGATCACACTGGGCATATGCAGATGACCACTGAATACCTCAAGCTTTGTTCAGGGGTTTCTCAGTTATTTCAAATGGTTCTTCTTAATCCATTTTTCATTTGTATTTGTCTTTGCTACAAAGTTAGTGAAATGTTCCTTTTCTATCTGCCATCTTCCATGCTTACAGGGTACGAGGAATACTTTGACACCCAGTCTCAGTGTAGGAGGTGTAATAATTGTGAGAGAGGGAATAGCATCTTCTGTTGAGTTATGCCTCTGGGCACAGCCTAGATTCACTTTACTGGCATGTATTAAATCTAATGAAATCTCTGTGTTCTTCAGGCTTGTGAGAATGATACTCAAAACATGAATATATTGTCAGCTCCTTATCCATTAAACAGAACTAACCGTCTTGTAGAATTGCACTTAATAAAAGTGTGTGATTTCCTGTGATACTCACATGAGCTTCCCCTGGAACCTGAATTACTCCTTACTGAATGAGATACTATACTATATAATAACCTGGAAAAATCTCTATGATGCTTTTAAATTATCTTTCCCAACACAATCTTTCTAGAAAGTGTAGCTTACAAAATTGTATCCTGCTGAGTTCTGCTTCTTATGTAATAATTTTCTGTAGTATGAAGCTCTGAAGCTGTTCTGCTGTTCAACAACTTGCATTCATTTTCCACTGACCACCTTACATGTACGTTTGCTCTCAGCCTAGGAATAAAAGCTTCCAAGTATCACTGCAGCAAGGCTTGTGGTTTTTATATGTAGAAAAACTTAGAAAAACTTTCAGGTTTTCTGTTAACAATTTATCTTTGAGCCTTCAGTGTCTTAACACTCAAAATTCACTGAAAATAAAGCTTTTCTCTTGGCCTGTGTTGTAGTTCAACCTCAGCCAGCATCTAAGCCCTATGCAACCACTCACTCACTCCCCCTGTTGGGATGGGGGAGAGTACTGGAAGAGTGAAAATGAGAAAACTCATTGCTTGAGATAAAGACAGCTTAATAGGGAAAGCAAAAGCTGTGTGCACAAGCAAAGCAAAACAAGTAATTTAGTCACCACTTTCCATGGACAGGGAGATGTTCAGCAATCCCCAGGAAAGCCAGGCTTCATCATGCTTAACCGTTCCTTGGGGAGACGAATGCTGTGACATTCCCCTTCCTCCTTCTTCCCCCAGCTTTGTGTACTCAGGATGAAGTCACATGTTAGGGGGTATTCCTTGGGTCACTTGGGGTCTGTTGTCCTGGCTGTGCCTCCTCCCAGCCTCCTGTGCACCCCAAGCCTCCTTGCTGATAGGGTGGGGTTAGGCAGAGAAGGCCTTGGTGCTGTGTAAGCGCTGCTCAGCAATAGCTAAAACATCCCTGTGTTATCGTTTTCAGCAAAAGTAAAAAAAATAGCTCCCTATCAGCTGCTATGAAGTAGTAGCCCCAACCTTGCAAATCTTGCTAACAGAAATTGTACTTGTCTTGGCAAGAAGAAATGAGCAATCTCTATTGTCTACCTTCTATACTGATTTAATATGCAATCATCACATATCCTTTATTTAGTTCATGTTATCAACTTTCTGTGCCTTTTAATTTATAATAAGCATTAAAGTCATTAGCCAGAACCTTCTACAGCCGTACATCTAAATGCCTCTTTTACTCGCCACTATTTGTATATGTCTCTGGAGATCAGCCTGGTATTCAACCAAAGTAAAAATACAAATCTTTAAATCTTAGTTTTTGTTCTGTAAGATTTACTTGCTTTCAAAAGGTCAGATTTTCTCATTAGTTTGCTTTTGTGGGGTTTTTTTGTCTCTGAAATCCAAGCAACATGAGTTCATGCAGATGAATCATTGCAGGATATTCCCTCGATAAGAAATGCCTGTGTCAGCATTCTAACCTGTTCAGGGAATTGCCAGTGTTTGCAAGGGCCACCCTGGGAAAGTATTCCCTTCTCAGACTCAGTGCTGCTCACCTGAGCCTATGTGTCTATGTACATGAGATTTCAGCATTTCCATATGAAGACAGCTGAGAATGGGAAACTAAAACCAAGGAGTCCCTGCTCCGTGTTTCTCATCTTCAGCCACTCTGGGTGTACCAGATTGTTATCTTTAACTGAAGAGACAGAGTTGGCATTTTTGTTATTAAGTTCTGGTGGTTAAAATAAGGAGGTAGGTGTCTTAAACAGTCAGTTTTACTCTTGGAGTTTCTTTTTTATGCTTTTTACTCTTGAGCTATTTTTATTCCTCACTTTATCTCTGTATTTAGTAGCTTTAATCATATCCCTCAGTGATATGAGGTCTTAGATTGTTATGTTCTCAAAATACTTCACAAAGATTAGTAAGTGTTACCGATGAACAAGAAATGGATTCCCACAGAAATTTTCGACATATCAAAACATTTCCCTGCACTGAATCAGGACTAAAATCAAAGCAAAAATTGGGGAAAAATTGGTTTAGAACATTCATTTCAATTCTGTAACCTAACTACCTTGCATTTCAGTTTCAGTAATTTTAACTTCTGCCTGCAATTTTTTGAATCAGCAAACGGAAAGTTCTTATTTAAAACAGTAGCTATAAAATGCTGCAGCAGTGCCTTTTTTAAATTCTGTATTTGAAAATCTCTGCTGAAACCTTCTTTTTCTCACAAGCAGCTTGGTTTTGAAAATTTGCATTTTTCACTTAGAAATGAAAAGGTTGCATAGGGAAAGTCATGTTTAATTATGGAAGGGCTCTTTGTGACCACTGAGTGGATGGAGAGACCCCATTTAGTTGCTTGCAGATGTGACTGGTGCCATTCAAGGTGCCATCAGGTATCTGACTTTGCCTTGTGTTGCCACTACAGGCGAGAGCATCCTTAGGTGCTCTGCCATATCTTACAGACGATGGCAGATGTCTCAAATATCCTACGACAGCTCATTTGCCATCACCTTGAACAACTGAATTTATCCCAGAGAAACTGAGTCATGGAAGAGTGATGGTTGGGATTTCACCAGTGCCAGCTGATGGGTACATGATTTCTGTTCTTCCAGCCTGAGATAACTCACAATTTCATTTTTCAGCCTACTGAGCTATTTGAAAGTACGTACAGCTTTTGGTGTTAAGCTTTCCTGAAAGTAATTCTGTAGAAGCTTTGCAGTGGGAGAGATTAGGAAAAAAAGCAGATGGCAAATCATTTGCCTCAATTGACTTGATTGATTTTGTGTGATGCCACTGAATATACAGCCTGTGTATCCTCCTCTGATACCATGTCCTACCTACAGTGAAACCTGTTTTCCTGTGCTCTGATTACATTTGAGCAGAAGGCTTTATCTCCTAAAGTCTCTTCCCACCTAAATCATTCCGTGATTCAAGTTTATGATTGCCACTACACTTTAAAATAATTATGCTTATTATATCCTGCTAAGAGGTAAATCACTTAATTTGCTTTTGTGCAAAGCATTTTAAATTTGTCCTCATTCTTCTGTTGTTAGATGTACTAAAAATCAGTATTTTTTCCCCTTAAATCTGTACATTGTTCTGTTCCTCTTCCTTGCCATGGTTCTCCTTCTTTGATTTCCTGGCTAAGTATATTATCAAAGACTATTAATAGATGTATTCTATATCTAGATGTATGTAGCCTCTTGTCATTTGACTTTTTTTTAATGTGGTTTTTGAGGTCCAGCTCCTCTTTAAAGATTCCTAAAGAAATTAATCTGTACTAGGACAAGTGAGAAGATCTGTTTAGAAATATAAGCAAAAAAGTGAAAAACTAAATTATTGAATTTCTCAGTGGAGGGTGGTAGCCTATGAGTTTCTTGAGAAACCTGTGCTGAATTTTTTCCTATTCAGCCATGTGATAAAGGGTGTGGAAGAGCGAGGTGTCAAGAGTTTTCTGGTAACAGGAGTTTTGTGAGTGTAGTGAAAACAAGTGTCACTTACTCAGTGCTAGCTGATATGGTAATAAAAAGACAGATGAAGCCCAATGTTGATAATGAAGTGATATATGTTGGGAAAGCAGTTCTAACTCAGATACTCCGTGGTGTGTTTGGAAGCATCTATTTTCTCTCAGGAAAGAGATCTTGGACCTGTGGTAAGTAAAGTTCTGTAAACATCAGCTCACTGTCCAGACATGGTCAAACACGTAAACGGAACAGTAGGGATTAGTAGAAAAGGAGCATTTAGAAAAGTATAAAGAGTGTAGAAGAGAAAAGAATTATGCTGCTTTTAATCCATGGTAGACATGCCTTCAAAGCAGTGAAGCCAGGCTTGGTTTTCTGACCTGAAATAGTAGGTAAAAAAGGTAAAGAGGTGGACAATAAGAAGGATTAAATACAGTTTCTGTGTAAGGAGCAGCAGGATAGATTCAAAGCCTTTAACCCAGAGGTCTGTAAAAGCAGAAGGATAAAAGAGCAGTGTGGTTGTTCACTTTCTCTGCCATTCAAAAAGTAAGTAAGCTGAATTCTACAGAGGTACTTACAGATGTTCTGTCACTTTATGTGAAGCAATCACATTACTTGTATACTCCTTATAATGCAGGATAATACACCTCAGAATACTGAGCAATACCTTCCTTGTTCTGTGAGTGACTAGGAATAGCTCTATTTCTTTAATTTTGAATCTAGGGGGGAAGTGGGAAATGCTACTGGAAGAATGTGGTGTTTGCTACCAGCAGTGTGTGGAAGCTTGGTATATTATGGTTCCTGGGAAGATGAATCTTGAAAACGTGTGGATTTACATCTCAGCAAAAGCACTGATTAGTGTGAAAAAGTAGTTGAAGAGGTGTGCAAAATCTGAAACGTCAGGAGCCTTTTCTTTTTTAATGACCTTTATTTTGGAAGCACAGCAAATAAACTACTGCCCTTTTTCTGGCTTTGCATAGCTCTTTGCGAAGAAGTCAACTAATCGTTCCACTGAAAACCCAGTGCTACTACAATATTACTATTCGTCAGAGGCAAAAGTATGAGGCATCATATTTGTTTAATATTTTACGGTCTCAGAATTTGCTCACAAAGGGATCTCAGTTCTTATTTGTTGAAAATCAAGTCATAACCAAGTAATCATCACAAATACAACGATTTTCCAAGTGAGATAAAGTACACTAATACTGCCTATCTAGTCATTATGTAATGCTCAGGACAAAAAAAAATCTGTATAATCTACACAGAACTTAATTAGCCTGCTTCTAGTATTACATTAGCTGGCTTCTAGTATTGCATGTACCTTGGCTGATGCAAGATTCTGATACTTTATGAAACAAGTCCTTCTGATTATTCTTTAAGCTGAATGAACACACTCTGTATTATGCATTGATATGATGCTACAAGAAGACCTACCAATGTACTCCCTTTAATTGTGTGTTGTCCTGTCAGCCTAAATATAACTTTCACGTGAGCAGTTTCTCACTTATCAGCAATAAAAGGTTTATTTTTACTACCTTTCAACAAGATTCCCCTTTCCCTACATCTCTTGAAGACTGAACAATGTTATGTTCAGCACAGTTCATGTTAACATGTCTGTTCTAGTTATAGGTGTTTCTCCTCCTCAGCTTCAGAGATTTTTTTTTTAAATAATTCCTGAAATAGCTGTTCATTTTTCCACAATAAGAGGTTTGCCTTTAGCTCCCCATCAAAGTGATCAGGTTTGATTCTGGAGGGACCTTATGTGGGACATGTCTGAAGCTGAGCAGCATCTCAGGCAGACTGAGCCCACAGTTCATTAGCACCATTTCACCCAGGGGCTGAGTGTGCTATCTGTACAGGCATCTGAGTCCTGCAGACATAATCTTGATGGTAAGAGGACTAAATGGGTTGTTTCAAGTCTTGCTGCCCTGGTCACTGGGCCCTCAAGGCTAGATGCTTATTGTCACTGGAACTGGTTTGTCACAGCAGGCAGCAGATGGCCAGGTGGAACTGGATGCTTTTTTCCCCAATCAGATACATACAGAGAGCATGCTGGTGGTGCTCTCAACATATAAAGAATAAATAAAAGGTCTGCACTACTCTCAGACAAAGCTGGAGGAAAGCAGGCGAGTGGGCCCCCTTTTTCGTCTTTGCTCTGTAAAGTAGAAGACTCCTAATAGAAAAGTGCATGAAAAGTTTGCTTCTTTCTAGTCCTACCTGGAGAACACAGTCCATACAGATCATTCAGAGAGAATGAATGGAAGATGCCTTCTTGGAAGGTGAGCCAGATGTGTCTCCCTCACATACACAGAAGTGTAGCTACACCTACTTCTGCAACAGCAGCAGAAGTTACTTGCGAATGAAGAGGAATGGAGGGAGAAAACAGATAAACAGAGAGATCAGACAAACAGATCAACAGATAAACAGCAGCAGAAAAGTAGGAAAAATGTTTTTTTCTAGATGCCTATTAAAAGATCACCTGTGGTTCCTCTGGGAAACCACTAACCAAGAGGGTGAGGTTTGGAGATTCTGGAAAGTGCCAAGAATGTCTGGAGGTCTCTTATATTGGGGAGATAAAAGTTAATTTTGCCAGTACTAATATTCCCACCTAAATCCCTTATGTCTTCTGGTGGGTAGCTTTTGTGACACTTTTTCTACAGCTAGATCACCTTTCAGAGAAGGATCTGTTCTTACTTCAATAGGATTTACCTTAATTGGAGGCAACATAAAATAATACAAGGTAATATAAAGTTCTTCTCTATATAGATAATATAGTGTACAGAATACCTTTCTATGAAGTTACTTCTCAGAATAACAGGTGTTCATGTATATGTTCATACATGAATATTTGTGGATGTGCATATATGTGCTTAAATCAGCTACATAGGCAGCTTGCAGTATCTTTTATTTTGCAGTTTAGCTTTTTCAGTAGGAGTTGAAGGGTCATAAAAATATCATGCAAATGCAGTTTTAAATTTTTTTTCACATACCAGTATTCCTGTTCTTTCAAATAATGTACAATCTCTATGCTAAATTTTGCCTCATTTTTATCAATCACAGTTTGCCAGCATCTTTCTTATTCTGGAGAACCTAGTATTTAGAACTGGGTACGTTTTTAAAGGTGATGTATTTCCTAGGAGGTTTTTTGAACAGTCTATAAAACACTGGTGGTTGTCTAGTAAGGTATAAGGAATTTAGGAGAGTAGTGAATTTAGTTCAGTGCATCCCTTCACAGCATCTCTGGGCTGCCCTCACCTGTTGAACCCAGGAGTTACTGCTGCTGTAGCAGAAGAAGCAGGACACAGTGCACACTTTCATCTCATTACTACAGCTCACAGTCCAGAATATCAGTTAAGCCAAAAATGAAGGTAACCTTGTGTGAAAACCCCATATTTGGAAGTGGAGAAGCTAATGCACCAGTGGGCATCCTTTTCTGCTGGCTGTGCTCTGGAGTGTGATAATGTCCACCAGAAGAAGTGGGCAGACTGATATAGCCAATAGCATCTTCAAATGACACAGCTTAATTACCCAAAAAGAGTCTGCCAGAGCATGTGCTTATGTGGAGCTTATCTTCAGCACAGGAGTAGAGCTAATTATTTTCCCAGTGTGTCATGGTACCAACATTCAGAGAACCTAAAATCACATGGGACCTTTTTTCTTCTCTCATATGGCAATAAATGCCGTGTTTCTTTTCTAGTGTCACTCATAGCTCTTTCAGCTGTATGGTTGTCCAAATACCTCCCCATCTTTGCTGAATCACTGCTGTATGGACAAGTGTTTCCCTGCACACCATTCTGTTCTAAGCACTACATGTTCCTGTGTGTGCTGGGGGCTCTTTGCAAATGGGTGGGGAGCTGTGAGCCAAGTGTGGAGGCAGGGCTAGGGTCTGTCCCTCCCCTAGCCTCCAAGGCAGGCCAGCAAGGCAGCCCTTGGAAGCCAGCCCATGTTGGCTGGGGCTGTGTGACTTTTGGGTGGTGTTTGTAATTCAATGGAGCAGGCTTCTGGGTAAGTGGAAAGGAGCAAACCTAATTTTTCCTTTAGTACTGTAGGCTAGTTTTGCAATGCTGTGTACTAGCAGGAGAGACCTGGCCCACGCTCATCTTTGCACCATTTTAATGCAATCAGTCTAAAATTATATTCTTGCTTGCTACCAGAGTGGGACTATATGGTGGTATCTGAGTTGGAGCCATTCTCTTGCCGCGCTGCCTTAGCTGCACACATCCTCCCACTGACCACCTACCCAAGGACCAGCAAAGGTGCCACCTGTACCAGCACTGACATGGCAGGGCTGTGAGGGAAATGTCTACTCTTTAACTTACTGGTGAAGTGGTACTTTTGAGAGTTCAGGAATGGAGGTGATGATGAAGACATGAAGGAAATCATCCTTTCTGTCTGTCCCTAAAAATACTCACTTCATATGGTCAATTTCTGTTTATTGAGATGAAGATGTTATAAATAATGTTTACTGCAATGAGAGACATTTTGTAATACCCTATAGGGAATTTGGGGTCTGATTATACCAGTGTATCACCAAACCCACATGTTTGGTCCAGTTTGCATATGCATAGATGGTAAAAAATGGTGCAAAGAAGAGATCTGTTCATTCTGTTTTTATAAACCAACAGCAGTGAAAGCCCACTGTAGCTTTTTAAGAAGTTGCTAGAGGAGTATGGTATTTTTAAACTTTGAAGTCCCTAAAAATCAAAGCATGTTTTATGTGGAGGTTTTTTCTAAGTAAATGTAAAAAAGTGTTCTTCTTTATATGAGAAATCATTATTTCCTCTTCTGCAAAGCCCTTTCTTAAACTAGGAAAAGCCTTGTAAAAAACTCCTTGTATAATGATAGTGTGTGAAAAATGTAAAACATAAGTTAGGTTGAGGGTTTTTTTATAAATTATTTTTTCATTGTTTCATTGCTAATAGCAAATGCATTTCAAAATCAAAGTAACTTGTTAGAATCCACAGATCTTTATGCTGCTACTGAGATTGTGTTTTGATTTCTTTGACATGATCCCTGATTGCTGTGAGAAGAATCAGTTCAGTATTTTTGTTCTTAGATTCCCCCTCCTTTGTCTTGCAGCTACTTGTGGCAGATTCCATTAACAATTGCAGTAGGAAATACGAGCCACATCTCATCAGAGGCAATTATATGGGTGTCTAACAAATCAGGTAAAAATAAACTTTCCTCCCAGTGGAATCTCATAAAGCATACTTGTGTTTTCCTCAACTGTATCTTTGGAATTGATCCTAGATAATTGTTTAGTTGCTCTGCACCCAGTTTTAACTGCTTAAAATGAACTGCAAAAAAAAAGGACAGCTGGGAAGGGAGGGAGGAGGAATGAAGGATAAGCAAGAATCTAGATTTATAATTATTGCAGAATTTAGACAGAATAATGTAAAGCTTTTACATAGAAATGTGTACATAAGTGCTATATTTTATATTTGGCAACACATATCAAATCATTGATGAATGCAATCCACTTTATTGATCGGTGAAAGTTAAATGTAATATTGTATAACAAAGCAGATATGATGAGTATGATTTAGTCCATTTAAAATTCTAGCATTTTTAACTCAATCCATAGTCTGAACCAGGGCTAAGAAATGATTGCTGTCATTAAAGTTTTCCTTATTGATCTATAAAAAGTATTTGTTCTCTCTATTAGATGACCATATGCTGGACCTCAAAAGTGCATTATTCTGCTTACTACTTACTTTCTTCCTCCTCAGTTCCTGCATGATCATAACTGTAATAGTTATTGTCCGGAGGACAGTGGGTGCTAGATACCAGTGGGTTTTATCACCTGAATCCCACCACAGAAATTTCATGAAATATTTATCTATTTCCTTAGCACTTCATGCTACATCGTCTGGCAGTTTTGGACTGGAATTGAAGAGTGAGGGAAGATATATGGGGACTTGAATAGAATGATTATATAGAAGGGAAAAGAAGGATCCATGCATCCCCTTGACACATGGGCTGTAGAGGGAGAACTGATCCCTTCTCGTAAAATTAGAAAGGTATAGAGATTTCCCTCTAATAGAATATTAATGGGAGAGAGGAGAGAGTCAAACCTGTGTGAGATGTTTTTTCTCTTTCGTGAGTTACTAAAATATATTAGTCACATAAAGCTTAGCAGCCAGCAGGACTGGAAATGAATGGTGTATTGTCAGTAGAAATCTGAGTACCCCAACTTTCTAGTGGTACAAGGTATGTGTTTCTTTACCCTGATCATTTGCAGCCTATGAGAAACTAACACGTGTTACGCTGCTCCCATGGTAGAATGATCTAGAAACGTGCCTGTGACCAGAGCACTTTTCATACCTGGGGCACATACTCTCATCAAAGCATACAGATTCTGCCTCGCTTTTCAGAAACTTACTGCATGGCTATACTTTTTAATATTAGTGCTTGCAAAATACTTCAAGACCTGTTTGCACTTTCACAGTCTGCCTTAGTGACCTGTTCTACTTTTGTCCTTTAGGGCGTGATTGAACTCTCATTGAAGTTATTAGAAAGGTTCCCCCTGACTTCAGAGCGAGTTGATCATCCCATCTCATTAGGTTGCACATGCATGCCTCCTTCCCTTCACTCCCACTTTGAGAGTTCAGTATATTATTATTATCTACATAGATGCTTCCTCATTGCCTTTTACTTGCAGAGTGCTGTGGAGGAGCAAGTCCATAAAACCGCTACCTACTCTTTTAAGATCTACTGCTTCTATTGGAATGCCTTCAAGAAATCAACAAATTAATGATGGCCAGTGAGAGCAATTATTTTGGGCTGGCTACTATATAGAAATTAAAGAGGAACCTTTCCGAGTCATCAGTCTCCTGTGTAGCAAATCAATGACACTGTGATCTGTTGTCATTATCCTTGTTCTTCCTCATTACTTTCACTCACTCATTCACTTGCTGTGCCTCATTGAAAATGAGACTGTAAACTTATGACTACAGCAAGAATGTCCTCTTTCTTCTACTTACTGTGGTCTAGCTGAGTTGAAGAATTCCTCAACATAAAAACAACAGTAAGAACATGCCTGAATGTATACTCAGTGTATGATTTTACATGCTGTTACGTATTGAGGCTGGTATACATGGTTTTGTGATACTCCTGGGAGTTTGTCTGCAGCTGGTATGCTTCTTTCATGGGGATGCGGGAGGAATTCTGGCACTCGAAAGGACAGTTTCCAGGTTTGATTTTTGTGGACTGGAAGAATCTTGAAGACTTTCTGTTGTACAGAGGACACAGTTTCAGTATTGTCCCAGTGAGTAGCCTGGGAAAAACTGCAAGCTGGAGGTGAAACAAACTGCTCCAGAGGATATTTGGAAGATTGGAAGTGGTCACATTGTTCTTCAAGTGAGTGTCATTAAATGCAGATACTGAAATCAACTTTGGAGTAAATGCTGTTCATGAGGATGGTTTCTGTGCCCTTTTCAGGAAAGAGTAGGCAATTCCTCCTTGTTGACGAAACTGTTGCTCTGAAGAAGCTTCCAGGGTGACTAGAAGAGTAGATAGGAGCTAATGAACAGCTCTCTGTTGTTTGTGATTGTGGTATGTTGACCCTGGCTGGACACCAGGCACCCACCCAAGTCTCTTTATCACTCCCCTCTGAAACGGGACAGGGGAGAGAACATATAACAAAGTGTTTGTGGGTCCTGGATAAAGTCTGAGAGAGAGAGAGAGAGAAAGAGAGAGATCGATCACTCACCAAATACTATCTTGGCAAAACAGACTCAAATTGGGGATATTATTTGGATTTATAACTAACAAATTCAGAGCAGGATAATGAGAAGTAAAAGCAGACCTTAAAACACCTTTGCCCCTCCCCACCCCTCCCTCTTTCCCAGCTCTGACTGCTCCCCCCGCAGCAGTGCAGGGAGACAGTGGATGGGGGTTACAGTCAGTTCATCACACGTTATTTCTCCTGCTGTTCAGGGAGAGGAGCCTTGCCCCAGCTCCAACATGGGGTCCCTCCCTCAGGGTCACAGCCTCCTCTCAGGCATCCACCTGCTCCAGTGTGAGTCTCTTCCACAGGCTGCAGGTGGATCTGTGCATCCCCATGGATCTCCATGTGAGGCACAGCTGCCTCACCATGGGCTGCCCATGGGCTGCAGGGGAATCTCAGCTCCAGTGCCTGGAGCGCCTCCTTCCCCCTCCTTCTGCACTGACCTTGGTGTCTGTGGAGTTGTTTCTCTCACCTGTTCTCACCCCACTCTTCTCTGGCCACAATTACAGCTGTGCAATACCTTTTTTTCCTTCTTCTTAAATATGTTATCACAGAGGTGTTACTACCAGTTCCGGTTGGCCCAGACTTGGCCAGTGGCATGTGCATCCTGGACCCACCTGGAATTGTCTCTGCTGGACATGGGAAAAGCTCCTGGCAGCTTCTCATGGAAGCCATTCCTGTAGCCTCCCCTCCACTGCCAAACCTGGCCATGCAAACCCAACATAGTCGTATATTGCTGATCACACACCTCATTTCAGCTGCCAATAGGGAAGAGGATTCAAGTTGATCACTACCATTGTGATACCTTGGCATATAACTTAAATCTTTCAATAAAAATTAAACTTGTCTGTGGGTTATCTCAGAGAAATGAAACCACAGCAGTTTTGAAATAGCTACATATAATAATACATTTTAAAATGTTCCTTTTTTTGGGTGGTATTTCAGATAACAATATCCATTGGGAGTAAACCCTGTGCTTTGCCCTAGCTCATGGTTATTTGCTGATGAAAAAGTCTTTTCTTTCATGTACATCCAGAAAGACAAAAGAGAGAATTGCTGATTTTTGCATCCTTTTTTGCTACCATGTCTGTGACCTCATCGAGGTGTTATAGGATACCAGCTGGTATTTTCATGAACAAGGGATATGTGGCTGCTCTCATATCTTTGTGAGAGCCACATGAATGATCAAGTTGCTGCTCTCTCCTCATCATGTCTGTCTGTGGCTACATACCAGAGATAGTGAGCATGCAGATCACTGATTGTTCAATATGCTGAGCAGGATCAGTTCAGATAACTGTGTGTCACCACAGTTGCCAGCAACAGTGCTAGATCTGTCCCTTCTTCACAACGCCAAAGTGAAGGAATACACTGGAAATTACAGCTATGCAGTGACTTTTTGAGTTGTAATTTGTTGTCCTTTGCAGCAAATCCTGTAGGGAGGACAGTGCCAGGCCATAGCAACTTGTTTGACAAAGTGCATCATCTCCAAGATGTTTCATATTTAATATAGCTCTTCCCACCTGCTTGTGAAAGGTATGTAGTCATAGTTTTGAAAGGTTTGCATTTTGCAAGTGCTTTTGTCTGTTTCTCTTCTCCTTACCCAGTGAACCATAGCATTTATGTAACCATATTTCTACTCATCAGTTTGTATACTAACCATCAGATGATGGTGCTTTTACTTGGTTCAGTTTGTCTGGTGAGTGAAATGGAGCTGTCTCATTTGCTTTCAGAGTGCTGCACAAATAGGTCACCACCGCCTTTTCCCTGTTCCCTCGCCATGGCTGTGATGAGGCTGTTCTGCTTCAAGTGACTGTAAATCAGTCACAAAGGAAACATCTCATGCTGAACCTTCCTATCTGTGCTGAGGTCAGAGACAGCACACTAAGGTGGCTGCAATACTCTTTGTGCCTCAGTCTTGCAGGTCTGCTGAATGATAAATTATGCTGGCGTTGTGGAAGTCATTGGTGTTATGAACTTCTGCTCTTTCATAGTTCCAGGAGTTGCTTCTGTTTCTCCTAAATAAGTTGCCTCTTTTGAGGTTGCTGTAATGATCTCTGAACATATATCTGCAGTGTTTTGGGATCAGCCGGAAATCAGGAAGGGGCAGAAAGTCAAGGACCAGCTTTGAACCCATTCCATCCCCATAAGATGATTGCTTAGCAGGGCTTGTGGGAAGGTGTTGGAGATTGCTGATGAAGGTGTACTGGGTGTGTTTTGGCAAATCCAGAACTGACCTTCATCTCAAGTGAGGAGGTTTAGCTAGCATCCATTTCTAACAGGTGAGCAGGGCTTGGACAAAGGTGTACTTGCTGTTCCCTGGGAATCACTGTTCTGGTGCTCAAGCTCCAAGCAGGAAACATCTCCATGCAACTCAGCAAGTGCTGCTGAACTGGCTGACATGGCTTTAGTCTGCCTGCCTGCCCTTTCCATCTCCACCTCCTCTTCATTAGCTGATTTGTTATGTTCCAGGGAAATATTCCTTTGATGCACCTCCCTGCCTCAGTTAAAGTGACTGCTGTTCAGATTGCTCCTAATATCTCCTCATGATTGCCATGAGATGGGGGAAAGAAAGTTCAACAGGGTAATTGCCTTCCAACGGCAAGTCCCAATTTACTTTGCCACCTCCTACTAGATAATCTCTACTTTAAGCCACTTGACAGTCAGATTCTCCTCCATGAAGTGTTTTGTAGAAGGCAGATGCTTCTGAGCTGGGGTTTGCTGGCCGCCCACTGGGGAACAGAGCATTAGTTGCAGCTTTAGAAAAATACCCTATCCTTTCTTTTCTGAGACTCAGCTGCTGAGCTTTACCTGGGTTGCTTCCAGACTCCACTCTTTTATCTTGCAAAAGCAGGAAGAAGGGAAGCACTCTGAAGAAAGATCAATATACAAGTCCTGCTTTGAGCTTCAGCCAGCCATAGTGAGGACCAGGGATACAGGACTTGTAATCCTATGTGATTTTGACAGAGGGAGTCAGAACCATTCCCCTTATTCCACCAGCTGAGTGAAGATCCTAGCAGAAGACTGCTGCTTATACTGTGTATCACCTCAGACATTAACAGTTCCGTCATATAACAATGTTAATTGATGGAAAGGTTGTCTCAGGAAAGAGTATGTGAGGTGGAACATGATGATATTTCCTGATGTGCTCCATTTATTGTGTTGATCCCTATACCAAAATATTTTCTTTAGCATGGAGCTACAGCAACATGGGAAGTGAGACAGAACTTTTTCTTCTGGTTTGCCTTCTCCCTGTATGAAAGGTTTTTGCAAGAAGATTTGCAGAATTTAGTTAAAGCCAGTATAAATTATCATGGAGCTTTTTTTTTTTTTTTTAGTCAGAAATATGTCACTTGTTCTTGTTGTCAAGAAATTGTGCTACACTTGCACAGTCATTTTTGCAGCAAAATGGAGTCAATTCCCCTAGCAGGGATTCTACCAGCATAAACCAATTTCTTAATATGCTAGGGGTTGTATAAAGTGAAGAGTTAAAATAACAACTGTGAGTCTGAACACTTGAAATGGTACTGGAACTGTGTTTGGCCCATGCTTTTGGCAGTACTCTCTTGCAGAAGGGTGCCCTTCTCCCAGACCTGCCTCACATGCTGCTTTTGATGGAATTGAAGTTGCTTGAGGGCTGGGAGAGCTCAGAACTTCAAGCCACATGCACTAGCTGGAGGACTATCTCACACTTTGGGAGCAGACAAGCTGGGAATGAGACCCTAACTGATTTTTTTAATGTCAAAACAGATGTCATAAAATTTAACCATTTCCTCCTAAATGTTTTCTATATGTATGTGGCAAAACTGGAAGTTTTAGAGCAGTGTTATTTTCTGAGGCATCCAGACAAAACATAACCGTGGAAAAACACTTTCTGATGGAAGAAGATTAAGAAAAAATTCCCTTTAATCTCAAATACAATGGGATATATATTTTACATTGACTTTTAAGAGGTGAACTAAAACCTTCAAAGATAGATTTCATTCCAAATGAAATATTTGTTGCTTTTTAGAAAGTCATGAATGGTTTAATGTAGGGTTTAGCACTGAGTTACTACCTTTCCCCTAACTATAATACTTTTAATAGGAAACTAATAAATGTGTTTGTGGTAAGTGAAAACATTACCCAGTTGTATAGAAATTTTTAGAGCCTGTAATCACCAAAAGAAAGAATTTCTTTTATAGGGAATCTTGAGAACTGACAGACACAAATATCAAATTGTATTAAATTATATAGAACTATATGAAGCACATGTATCAGGCAGTCCCTTAAAATAGCCACCTCTTTATATGAGCTGAGAAGGTGTGACAGACTGCTGTCCTGTATTTCAGGAGAAGGTCAGTACATGAGTGGCCTTACTGAAAAATAATAGCAAGGGGTTATGGTTGCATTTAAACTGACCCAAATAGCAATAATGCCATCGTACTTTGGAAAGGTACTCTCCTCCTTTATAGAAGTATGTGTTGGGAGTGTTGCACAGCTGTTACATGTGAAATAGCTTATTCTGAACTTGTCATATTTGACTGGCAAGTATCATTCAATACGCTATTGATGCATAAGTGATTTCCTCACTTCAGAGGTGAAAATTTAATGCAAACACTCAAAGAAGAAAAAGTGCATGCATTTTTTCATTACATCTGATTTTGAAAATTTCCATCTAATGTATTTATTTACCCAAATATTGCTTAATGTGTGCTCATAGCCTATTTGGTATGCTTTTAGGTAGTGCTGTAGAGGTTTGAGGATTAACCAGTTAGAAGTAGCTGCTTTCAGGTTTGGTGGCATTTAAAGGTTAGTTTGCAACCAAAGAGCGTGGGCAGAAAGCTGTACTGCTTTAGGGTGCTGTAAGGTTACACAGGAACAGGATCCAAGTCTTCTCTAAGTAGGGTGGAGCAACGGGCTGGTTCTGACTTGGACCTGATGTAAAAAGGATTTTAAGAGAGGAGCAAGTCTAAGAGAGTTTGCTTAAGACTGATCTGTGCAGTTCCTTGTGGAAGAAAGGACGCACAAGTGCTACAGCCTTGTTCCAAATCGGATTGTGTGGCAAAAGCACCTTAGGTGCTTTCACAGTATGAACACCTGGGAAGTCCACAGAGTTATAGGACTTAATTCAGATTTTCTCAGTCCTATTTCTGCAGGATGTGTTGAATCCTAAAGAACATGTCTGCTTGGTGCTTTACCACAGATAACCAAAAGAGCAATAATAATTCAATTGAATAGGCAACAACTGAGTTATTCTGGGCTTAACATTTCTAATCAGTGTATTTTACAGAGATTTTAATCGTTTCAGAACTACCTAGGAGAAAAGAGGACTTTCTTTTTTTAATCCTGCAGTTTTTAATCTAAATTCATGTGCATAATGGAGCACCATGAACTTAACATATAATTATGTGTTTTTAAGATTGGGGTCTTGCTGATCTTTGTATTTATTGCTCCTTAAAATAGTAGTTATTTGGGCATTTGCTATTTGTCAAGGGAGAAGCGTAACTTCTATCTGTAGTTCTAGTTAACTGTTATTTCCTCAGAAATTACTTTTTTATAAGAAAGACTGAAACAAATAGATTTCTTGTAAGCCTATGTACTAGATAGTATGTGTGAATTGTAAAGACCAAGTTGCTAATTTTTTTTCCATTTGTTAATTCTGGGGAATTCAAGCACACCAAACAATTCCCTGATGGTTACATTTATAACATATTTTATGTGTTTCTTTTTTATTTTTAAAAATGCATGGGAAGACTGTTCCTTCAACAGTGTACAAAGGAATTTGATTAGTTGAAAAAAATGTTTCTGAATTTTTAGTGAGTTCTTGTTCATGTTTAGTTTTGTCAAAATAATTTACTAGATTGAAGACTTCTTCCACAGACATTGAAGCCTGGGGCTTTGTTCCATGGTAAAAAAGTAGTGCATGTTGTGAGTTCAGGGCATTTATGTTGAAATTTTGAAATCCTTGTTCCTGTAAATAGTTGTGGAGTGCCTGACTGTACAAATACTGTAATAAATTTAGACTTTCAGCCCTAAATTGTTACTTAAAACAAGGGGAAAGACAAAGAACAGGTTAGGTGATATAAGGTTAATTGGTGTAACTCTAAAGAGAAGGCTCTCAGTGGTTAGTAGCTAGAAGCTGTACAACTGGAATTTCATTAATTTCAAATCCAGTGTAAAAGCTTAATCAAATATATGCAGAAACACTTAAATTTTTTTTTTTAATCACAGGTTTACTCTTCTCTCTATAACACATCCATTGAATTATTTGACTTAGAGTTGTAGAAAGCTGTTCTGGCAGGGCCAGAATCAAGGCACCAGACTTAAAGTGGGTACCTTCCATAAAAATAATGCTTGCCAGAAGAAAAAAAGCACCCTTGAAGTTCTGTGTGGGTAAAAGATCCCTATGGGAATGTCAGCTGGTATTTACATCAGAATAAAGGAAATTATTAATCAAACATGATATTTTTGTTAGTTTTTGAATTAATTTTACTGCTTCCATGTGTATTTAAAGAAGGAGAAAATTTAACGGGTATATCTTTGGAATGTTTACGTTTAAAACTAAGACCCCTTCCCTTCTTGTTCTTTGTTTCCAGAACACCACAGAATTCCTGCTTTGGAAGAGGCAAGTTGGTTGCTGGGGAACATCAACCAGACTGGCTACTTTAGAGTTAATTATGATATTAGGAATTGGAGGCTGCTAATTAATCAGCTAACAAGGAACCATGAGGTAAGCTCCTCTTCTCATCCCTAAAATCTGCTTTCTTAGATGAACCTTCACTGTTTCATCACCCTAAATGGTTCAATTTTTGTGCTTGCCCCTCACAGGTTATCTCTGTCAGTAATCGAGCAGGCTTGATTGATGATGCATTCAATCTAGCCAGGTATGTTTTCCTGAAGATCATCTATCCTCATACACATTGCTGCAATAACTCATGCAACCATTAACTCAGCAGTTGAGTGTTTCAAAGTTAAATATGTTTTAAACAACTTTAGTACCTCTCCTCTGCTTTTTTTTTTTTTTTTTTTTGTATAGCACATAAACATGGTCTGTAGCACATTCACTACTCTTGATCAATAATTGCCGTAGGGTATTTCCGAGTCTGAAGAGATCTGATCAATTTTGCAGCAAGTTCAATTTAACACTTTGCAGATAAATAATCTCTTTTCTCTTTCTCTAATGAATGAGGGTTTTTTTCTTCTGTTTCTCCCAGTTGCCCCTCCTCTCCTTCTTTTTAACAACTGACCCTTGTGCTGTATTTAATTTGAGATGGAAGGCACCTTCAAGCTTCAGTAATTTTTTTTGCCCTGACTTGTACTGTTACATCATTTTTCCAATATCTTTTTTTTTCTTGTAATCTGCTAGACCAGACTATTTTTTCTCTGTGGTGCTTTTCAAACAGAATGGAAAAGCAGTTCCATTGAGCATTTCTGGAATTTATGTGGTATTTTGTGGTTTATTATGGTGAAAGTTAATGATTAACACAATCAGTGCTGGTTAGGTGGTGCCTTCTTTACAAATTGAGGCAATGGAATTGTCCCTGTTTTGAAATCCAATATGTTGATAGTGAAAGTGTAAAATGAGAGGAAAATGAGTAAAACATTTGCAACTTTTTGATTCTTGAGGTGCCTGGCTACATTGCATTAGTAATGGGTTTTAATTGCATGATTTACAAATTTAATTGCAAAATTGCAAATAATGTGATGCCAAACATAGCATGGAAAGAATTGGTGACACTACTGTCTTTTCTGCTGGTGCATGCAAGGCTTGGTAGTACTGAGGTACATTTAACTCCAAACAGTCACCAGAGGTATTTTGGGATTCAGTCACAGTGTCACAGCTCAGTGATGTTCCAGCATCACTGCAGTAAAACACAGTTGTGTGCCCTACCACTGTGTTCTTGCTGCTGACATAACGTAGTGATTAGCCTTTAGCAGTCCAGAGATGTAGTAGGGAAGGAGGTATCATGGGGAGAGGAGTATCCATTTGCTTTTGGCAGTGCCCTTCATTCTTGCTTTGTGACATCTTCCCATTGGCAACAGTAAAGAACTAGAAATAGGTCATTACGTCAGACTTCAGTAGGCCATGATTTGTTTACTCTCTAACTACTAGAATATTGAAGATTATTCTGAAAGATCTAGACTATCAGAACTTCCAAATGTTGAGTAATGTCATAATCTGTTCAAATTTTATTTGGTTTTGACACCTCAGAGATGCAGTGTGCGGTTACACAGAGTCAGTGTGGCACCTTCTTTTTCTGTGCACTGAATGCAGCCAGATGTGGCTAGACTTCCCTGAAAGTCTAGATCCTGAAAAAAGCTCTTTCTTAAGCCAATTTTTGTAGGCAAGTGTTTTTTTTTCCTGAGTCAGTATTGAGACAGTCCTCCAGGATGTCTTGCTCATGGAACATTAAAGTAAGGTCTTGATTAAAGACCCAACCTGCATTGTCTGGCCAAGTTTCATCTACCTAAAAATCACTCAAAAGATTAGAGGAGTGATGCATTCCCTGTTAATTTTCCAAGGTACTTTCATGGTGATGCTGAATCCTGCAGCTTTTTCAGAGGTAACTACACTAGAGCACTGTGAAGTCTTTCACAAGATTTCACGTTATAAAAACTTGCCTTTCTTTTGTTGATGATCTGCAGCAGACTGCTGCCACATTTGGTCCTCATGCACCATGGAAAAACGTAGTGGAGCTATAAATTTATGTCTGTACACATGTGCATACATGGATATCACTTAAGAGGAAATATTCTTCCAGTAGGGATATGTAGCTAGATTCCTGTTTCCAGAGTCCTGTCAGTAGTGTTACCTGGAGTGTGTGCCTTACAAGCCAGTGAGGGTGGAGGAGAGATCTGTTTGCAGAGAGTAGATTTGTGGTCTGTAGTTCAAGAGTAGCAATAAGATAAATGGACCTGGCTAAACTTGCCGTGTGGGGTATACTTTCTGGTGATATTTGTTACATTATTAATCTATCATCTTTCCTATTTAAAAAAACCCCAAAAGAAGTTAGTCTGATTGGCTGGCTGACAATACAGTAACTTTTTAAGAAAAGCTTGGTATTTTTTATTTTCATTTCCCTTCTCTGAGAGAAAGAAAGATCAGGAATAGGCCTAATCCTTTCTGTGTTCCTTTATGATTAGCAGGACTAGGGAGACATTAAGAGACTCTTAGCAGTGTGTTTAGGGCTGGCCTTGATGGCAAAGCATCAGAACTGCTTGGAATAAGAAAGCAGTTGGAGAAGCTCTTGCCGGGACAAACAATGGGAATTGAACCCTGATGCTGCAGTGTGGTGCAGCTTCTTCTGCAGTGTCTGGTGCTTCAATGTGACAGCAGTGTTCCTAAAACAAGCTCTGATGATGGGGAGATTAAACGCATACACTTGTGTCTGACTTTGACATGAGAGAAGGTCAGTGACCTTATTGACCAGACACAGAGGTAGTAATTGGTAGTTCAGATCTGACTTCTGAGAGGACTGGCTGTTTTTAAGAGTAATTCAGTCCTCTGTTTTGGTTCCTAGTTGCAATGATGTGTTATCTTCTTGTCTAGAACTACAAACATGCGTATTTTGAGAGAGAGAACTGTGGAATTCATACTTTAATTGTAATCCCTAGCTATTATTTTTTGTGATAAAATAATGCAAAAATTAAAATAGAATTTCTTAAATTTATGGTGGTCCTTTCAAAAATTATTTTTAATATAAACAGTTCTTTTTACTGTATTGAAGAGACTGTATTTCTTCAAAATATCTTGTCCTTCTTAGAAACTTCTGAAGTACTTCTTAGTGTGCTGTTGAACTTGATACAGATAATACCCACAGGATTTGACTAAATTTTTCCACTATTACAATGTTGTATGTCCTAGTATGGTTATTCTATGTCGCTATACTGCTATATTGTTATATACTGCTATTGATTTTGTTTGCAGAACAAGTGCAGTTCTTCTATTTAGTAAAATTTAATAATATTTAGATATGAAGAAAAATTTTAAAAAGTGCTCATATAAATTATTTTGGAGCACCACATTTTATTTTTTAAAGGTGTGTTTGATTTAATTATTTCAAAATGTTTATTATCCTTTTACTGTCCAGCATAGTGATTTCTTGAAAATAACAACATAAATGAATCAAATACTATCAAGGAATATTTTAATCTCTATAGCTTTAATTCTATAAATTTTTGTCCATTTTATATGGAAATACATTCCTTCATCTTCCTTCTTCCTGTATTTTGGTTTATATAACATTCCTCAGGGAGAGTTGAATGGAATAATAACAACAAAAGAAAGTTACAGCTTGTTTGGTTTTCAGATTTTTAAGTGTAGTTCTGTTCTTGGCTGTAGTGCATACACATACCCTTAATATCTGGAAAGCTGTAACCTTGGCAGTAGCACAGCTTATGGAAATTCGTGTCCCACATTCTTGAGCAAGAATAGCACCTTGATACTCCCTTTTCCCTTCATTTTGAGGATTCTTTATCTTGTGGTTTGTATGAAGTTTCAGTAGAATTTAAAAATATGTTGATTCTAGTAAAAGGTACTAGTAAATGTTGAGTGGGAAAGCCTAGAGAAGACAAATAGAACTGTGGTTCTCTTCCAAGCCTAAACAAAGCAGAGGGCAGTACAGACAGCTCCAATAAGCAGTGTCACAATAAATAACAAAGGTTGCACTGTTTCATGAGACTGGGAGTAATGTTGTCAACTTCTCTTGTCTTTCCTTAGTGTAAGGGTGAGTGAGTGAGTCTCCTTAGTGAGTGAGTGTGTGAGGTGTGATGCCTCCCAATTTACTTTAGGCATCCCAAAGGTAGACCTGTAAATCTGACATTCTCACCTTGTAGTGCACTGACAGTTAATGAGAGAAACATGCAGCTGACCTCTCAAAACCACTTAACCACATATGATAAGATAAATTACTCACTTAATGATAGGAGTGTTGTGTCACCCCTGGTTCTTCTTTGATGGGCTCTAAATCTTCATAAAAGATTTCCCTCATTAAACTGGTTGACTTAATCTAGCATTATGTGAAAGAAATAGGTCTGGTTTATGTTTAATGTTAATCAGTGTTGGATCAGATGTGACTGTGAATATCTCTTTTACTGTCATCTAAAATAGCTATTGTTGTTTCCAGTTCTGTAAGCACTGAATGAGAAAGCATTAAGCAGTGTTGTTGAATAATTGTTCTTTTGCACCAAGGATGGACGACTGCATTGGAGTGCTGTCCATTTCCTTGCACAGATTAGGGGGAAATTGGGGGAAATTGAGCTGTAGTCTCTTCAGATGAAGCTTGGCCCTGTAGATTTCACAAATGTAAGAGCCGTATCAGAAATGAGCCACAAGAAAAAAAATGTACCTTCAAAATTTTCTATGACCTAAGTGACTTCTGTGTTGTAGATGGCCTTCGTAAGTGTTCTTCTCCATCAGAATTTCATACACAGACCAAAACCAGGATCCTGGTGCAAATAGATATATGATGAGTTATGATGATTGTTTTCCTGCTGTTAAACAATTCTTTGGGGCTTTTTTCTTTCTAAGCTGTGAGTTCTGCTGACTCTAGAAAACCAAAGTCTGAAGGCAAGGGAAAAGGCAGTACCAACCTACTTTTCAATATATAAATCCAAATTGTGTCTCCCTTGACACAGATCTTTAACAGCTGGTGCATTTGATTCCAAGGTTGATTCCAGAAGTAAAATACTGAAGTAAGCTAATGCTGATTCCAGATCACTTTCTCACCAACTTGTAGAGAGAAATTAATTTAAAAAGTAAGTCTTACTTAATTGAGTATAGCCTTTTGTATCTGGAAAATCATGTCTTTAGGACTGCTATTTTATGGTTTCTTAAAAAAAATCAAAAACCAAAACCCAAAAAAACAAAACAAAACACCCCCCAAAACCAACCAACCAACAAAAAAAAACCAAACAAAAAAACTCCCCCAAAACCCCCCAAAAAACCAACAACAACAACAACAAACCACCACCAACAAAAAACCCAAAAAACTTTATTCCTGGCTGTGGAGTCTTGACACTGAGGCAAAAACATTTTATCCATTCAGCTACCTGAGGCAGCACCACCCCACATAATGATTAGCTGATCTTATTTTTGGAAACTGAGAGTTACCTCGTAACTAAACCTGTAGTTCATACACTTCCATATAAAATCCAGAATTATTGCTGCTAAATCGGAAAAATATTTTATGGTGGAAATACGTGCATAACAAAACTAAATTATGGAGTTGAAGTGATCTTCATTGCTGTTTTCCTTCGCAGAGATTAAGATTTCATTTCGTGTAGCATTTGAAGTCTTCCAACATGTGTGGGCTAATTGGTTCCATGTTACACTTGTGTTACTTCAAGTCCTGTTCAGTGTAATGTGAGGAGAAGTCAAGGCATTTGAGGGCCCGTTTGAAATGCTGGGTCTGGATAATAAGTGAGTGACAAAGGTAGAAATTCTCAGCGCAGTTAATGTACTTCAAAATGTTTCAAAATTTCAACAGTCACATTCAGGGTTGTTGACCTTGTTTCGTTGGCATATGCTGTAACAGTCATATAGGATCCATTTAAATGAATAAACTGCAGTTTTACTCTAGCCTTTATCTTTACTCCTGATTGCATTTTCTAATACAGAGGCAAACGAGATATGTTATGTAGCTCCCTTAATTAGTGCCTCTGAGTACCGGCTGAGAGAGTGAGTATTAGATCAATAGTTTGTATCACGCTTGATTAATAGTGGTATAGATTTACTGTTTTAATAAATGAGGCCTCATCTGAATTATTTCAGCAGATGCCATAGTAAGTCCCATTCACTGTCAGGCAAATTTTGGTGATGATTCACTAGCAATTGATTTAGATACGGTTTTCTGCAGAAGTTGTTTGGTTTCTTTTGACATAAATACTCTCTCAATGGGCCAGAGTAGCTGTGCCTTTTTTTAGAGAAAATAGAAAGCTACAATTATTTTAAGGTAGCTGTCATTCTTTCCATATGCTGCATGTCAGTCCATATGTTCTGTGACTTATCACAGCCTTGATATCTGCTTTATGTGGAGACACATGTTTCAGCTAACATTTGCATGTGTTCATAACAAGGAGAATCAAAGCAATTCCTGTAACTAAGCATACTCAAAGTCAATTCTGCTTCTGTAGTATGTATCATTTGTGCATCTGATCCTGTTACATAGCTAAAGGCAATAAAGCAAATTGTACAGCACATTCCAGGGAAGTGTTGGTGCTGCGAGAGCATCCTGAAAAATAGAAATACCTGCTGAGAGCCAGGGATGAAGTTGAAGAGTCTTCAGCGTGTACTAAAAACGAACCCCGTTGATCTGACTGCAAAGTGTTTAGTGCAGAGGAAAGGTCTTGGTCTAGTCATATCCCAGCAAAATTTGCCTAAATTATTTCTGGTACTTGTGAGTAATTATAGCAGTAATTGTTTTATCCTGTAACCTACATTAACTCTGTTCTTAGCCAAACCCAGAAAAACTGTCAGGAAGACGTGACTCTGGTTTCAAGGGAGTGACAGAGTTATTTTTAGTTAATGGTTGTTAACTCATTGTCTTTTTACCGCCATAGTCTTTGTCTCTTAGAGCTCAAGCTGGTCTCTGAAGTCAGCTTGTTGTGAATGTATCTTGTTGCAGTGCAGATGCCAGGGACTGCTGTGTAATGTCAGGGGAAAGGAACAGTCTGTGAAATTTCTTTTGGGAACAGTAATTGAACCAGGTCTGAATTATGCTTCAAGAAAATACTTGAGTTTGAGGTTAAACAAGGAGTGTCATGAGTGGAGCTTGCTGAAGGCTTCTTGACAACTTCAAGTACTGGAAACAGGGCTAAGAGTTGCAAATACAGCTTCAGGAATCTGTGTTGGTGGGGCAGGGGGAGGTCTCTGTAGAGCCTTGAAACCTGTGGCATCCTGTTGAGGCCCCATCCTCTCATATCTAGCAGACACCTGTTCCTGTGACTTCGTCTTATCTACGTACCCCTTTATCTTCCCCAGAGCTGCCTGGTCAGCTCTTTTCTCCACCTCCCTCAACTGTCCTCTCAAAATTAGCAGCTTTTTTGTCTCCTTACCCTTACCCCAGAACCCTATTATTTTCCTTTCTGTGGGTCTGAGAGGACTAATATGAAGAACAAAAGATCCTTCTGCTACATTGGTCAAGGTAGCAAAACCAAGTCACTCTGAGAAGCTGGAGGTGCTGCTCTGAACACCTTGACGTTCCCAGCATCAACAAAAGAAATATGAATGAAGGCATAAACCAACTTTTCTAGTTATAAAAGACAATACCAATGCCTCACTAGCATAAAGAAAGAAGTCTGCTGTCATAGGCTACTCACTGCTTTGCCTGCTGTTTTGACCTGACTGCACCATTCCTTCTCAGGAATGATCCTACTTTTTGGGCTTATCTAATTGCTGCTGACCATGATTGTTGTCTAGAGGAGGTCTGGTCTTTGTCCATGCATTCTCTGTCTGCTTGAATGTTCTAATAGATTAGCTCCTTCCTACCCGGCTAGAAGTGTTTTCCTCTACCCAGAAATCAAGAAATAAATGACTGGAAGGACCATGTTATGACTAAGGCACTGCACTGGGGCTGAGGAAACCTGGGATCCTGTTTCTGCTGTAGCCTTCCTAGGTGATCTTGGTAAAATCACTTAAATTGTTTGTGTCTGCTATCTCTCTGAAAAATGGTGAAAAGAGAATAGGTGAGGGTTTAAGAGAATTTCAGAGAATCTTTTTATTATAAATATTTTTATTGGGAATTGTGTTTAGAAAAGTAATATCCAGTTCTGTAGATAGTTTGGCAGACAAAATTTGGATTGTATGTGTATGCTTAAGATCGGGCTTCTGTGCTTTCCGTATGAAATTTCTAGCTTTTGAACACATATTTCACTTGGCTGACTGATATGCAAATTGTAAACATTAGACCAGGAAAAAAGAGAGTGATGAAAAAGTATTGTGCATAATAAAAAACTAACTTAATTTTGATTTTGCTCGAACATGCTCTCATAGATACCATCACCCGTTGACAACTTAATGAGTTGAAGAGCTGTTTCATTCTACCCTTCCCAACAAAAATCACCAAGAAAGAAAATAAATAACACTTATAATAATTGAGTCATCTGAAATTGATGTCTATTAGCCCCTGAAATACATTCAAATTTCTTTACTTAATTTAACTCTGTGAATTACATACTTCTCAAAAATCATGGTTTCATGATGATGAAAAACATGACATACCTTACTGCAAAGCCTTAATTTTTAGCAGTAAGATTGTTCCTTTTCATCTTGCTATACTCCTTTTTAATTCATTTTCTTTCATATGGGGAAGAAGAGGAAAGGAGAGATTGTGAACTACAGTTTGAAGGAGTTTTTTGTAGCATTTTGGCAAGCAGAGGGGTTTAGATTTGGGGTTTTTTTCTGTTTTTAACAGAGGTGAGTAATTCAAATTAATATTAGTCTTTGCTTATGTGGCAACTCTAAAACTGTGCGAGATAATTTAAACCACATAATACTCTGATAATTACATTGAATTTGAACTATTCTTTGTAGGATGCTTCAAATGCTCTTGTGTGGAGTTGAATGTCACTTGAGGAGTCCTTAAATATTTTGCATATAAGAAAACATAATGAGAAGCAGGCTTTACTTAAAACTGTCTTACTTTCTGAATCCTTTAATGTTGGAGGGATTGAGTGCTAATTAAATTTAGTTCTTAAAATGAGCTTGTAAGCCAAAAGTTGCTGTTGTATTCATCAAGAGCAGATATGCATTCCTGTCCTGTTTACGTGAAAGTCCATAGCTGGCACAGAACAGAATGCCTCCATCAAATCGCTTGGGCATCTTAGAAAAGCACAGTCCTTACATGGTCCTAATATAAAGTCAGCTCAGCCCTGGGAGGGAAGGATGAGGTGGATTATTCTTTGATACTGGAGATCACAGTATCAGGCCCTGATCACAGATCAGGATGTTTTTTACAGATTTGTTTTCTATGAGAAAACATTCTTTCTCCAGCTTCTGTAGTTGGACATGGATGCCAGTCATTGTAGGCTTTTAATCTTGACTTCCGAGCCTTGTAGTAGTTGAAGGTGAAATCTGTGACTACAAGAGTTAATTTCCGTATTGTATGGTCACCTTGCCCAAAGCTTTTTTGACATATCAGGGTTCAACATATATGTTTTTACTCAGCTATCAATGAACTGCTGTTAAGGCACTGTGGGAAAAAATATCCTGAATACAGTGGTATCCTTGATAGGTCCTGAAAAAATGAAAAAGGCAGATACAGTTAAATGTGGATGTTTGTTGGTGCCAGGTTTCTCTGTGGGTTATTCTAATCCACACACTTGACTGTTATGGTAAAAGAATGAATCAATAAGAATCCTAATTTACTTTCAACTGTCTCTTTAAGAGTTAATGAGTGTAGTCTAATTATTCATATATTGCACATGCACAGAAACAGAACTGATGTTAATCTGAGTTGCACATCTGTGTTCTGAAGGGCTGCGTTTTACCTCTTCAAAATTACCCAGACAAAAAGCTAGTCATGTTTTACACATTTCTAAGAAACAGACGAGGCAGGGTGAGTTTTAAACCAGCAGCAAGTAAATCACCTCATTTCCACTGTTTCAGCAATGCAGACCAGTTTGCTGCCAGCTTGGATTTTCTAATTTTGATTTAAACACATGACTTATAATGTCTTTGTTGGGTGGTGGGACTAAAGGATTTATGGTGCCCTTGTATGTGGGACTCTCATCACTGTACGGCAACCCTGTCGTTTTTGTGACAGAGTCTGTTTGACTGGTGCTGGATTTATGATAGAAATAATTCAGAACAGAGTAATAATTTTCCCTTGGCAATTACACTACCATTTGGTACTTCGTCCCTAAGGGGAAAATGAATGTGCTGGGATCTGTCCATAAGTTCAGTGGCTCAGTGAAAAGAACAAATCAAGGTCAGAATGCAGTTGAATACATGCTGATGTTTCATAATATAGTCTAAATAATCTGCTTTTATCTGACTCATTAAAAGCTGGTGTAATTTAAAGATTATTTTTTATTGCCATGAGATTTTTAAGTTTTTATCCCTCACAGTTCTTTCTGAGGGATATTTCATTACTGTGTTCAGTACTTTCTTTTTCTGTTCAGTGCTTCTTTTCCCTGTAGCAATAGCCACCCTAGCAACTTCTTCAGGGGAAGCAGGATAGTACCTTGCTAAGCATTGGTGCTTATGATATTATATGATATGATGTCATAAACCACTTAATACATATATATAACTTAAGGAAAATCTTTTTCCACTTCTGTCCTTGTCATAAAAATAATAGATCACATTTTCAGTACAGTTCGTCAGCAGCCTCCTTAGGCATGAAAAACCTCCTGAACCAGGATGTTTGTCTAGAGGTAATTTATCTAACAACTAAACCAGATCTTACTGCCAGTCCATGTTCCTGTTCTCCTGTTCTCCTCTTCAGTTTGGCAGGCAACTGTGAAATCAGGAACACAGATAAAAAGACAAACCTAATGTGGTGTTGAGTTTCTAACAGATGCTCTCATATGTAGTGGTGGCTACAGAATGGTTGACGTGCTGGTAAACTGATGGGTAAGGACAGATATGTAAAAATTGATAAAGCAATGAAATATCTCAAATGTGATCTTTTTGGTTAAATTTTGCTTTTGTAGTCATGCGTTTCAAATGACTTGGTATGGAGAAAGCTGGCTTAGAGAGGTCTTGTAAAGGCTGTTTTAAGTCTAGGCTGCTTTCTATATGACCCGTGATGGCAAACCAAAACGCTCTAATCTGAAAAGAGGGATGTCTGTAAAGAGGGATGTCTGCTTTTTGTAGCTTATACTGAAGATATGCAAACAATAGATCATTTTATAACATGAAATGGATCTATTGGTATTCTTCTGTGAATATTTACAGGGCAAAAGACCAGAGCTGTTTTATTCTTAATCATGCCACTTGGCAGAGGAGTACTGAAATAGTAGTATTCCTAGGATATTCGTTGGTAGAGGTCTATATAAATGAGACAAATATCTGTCAAGAATGGCATTGGTATGAATGTGCTTTGGGTAGGGAGAAACTAGATGAGTTCTTGAGGCTCTTTTAATTCCAGATACTATAGATGGAGGTTTATAAACTTTTTCACCTTACCCTTGAGAAATGTTTTACCTGAACGTCAGTATGTTTTCAGCCACTGTTTATATATCAACACTGTTTGATTTAACCATTTGATCTGTTAAGATACTTGCCAAAACTATCCCATGTTCCTCTGCAAATATTTTTAGGTGTAGGTACATGTTTGCTAAGATTCTCAGGTGGCTACTGGAGACATACCTAGTGAAAACTGTGCCTGTTTCAGACTAGATATAAGATTGGACATCACAGTATTTCTGCGGTGTTTATGCTTGTTACCTGGTTTCAGTATAGCTCATAATCAGTTATTCCCCTAGTGACAGACAATATTTCAATTTTCCTCCAAGATGGCTAGGCTAGAAAAGAACCTTGTCTCTTAGCCCTGACTCTCATGTATTTGGACTTTGACAGGCAATATCTGATAGCAATTTTGCTGGACTAAAAGATAGCAATATGATTGATGGCTAAAAAGACACAAGAAAAATAAGGATTTCTGTCACTGACCTTCCAGTGACTTTGTTGAAAGAGAGAGTAATAAGTCAGGCGGCATGTATGGAGTATGTACTAAACTTATACTCTGTAGTACCTTTGAGTGAACATTTCTAGTCAATTGTATGACAGGGAAGTTCTTTTACAGTTTCCCATTCCTTTTGATGGGAAGGTTGCTACCTTTAGTTTTCTTATTATCGTTACAATAATTGTTAAACATTTCTGTTTAACATTTCTACAGATCTGTGTTTCTCTAGCAGAGTACACAGAGATACTGAGAACTGACTCATTCTCTGTTCTGCCTTCTTTCCTCATTTTGCTTATTGTCCTACTCCGTAAATGCTTTTGCTGACCAGATCCTGTGTAACCATCTTTGAACCTAATTCTTCCAGGCTAGTGAAGGAGTATCCTAGAATCATGCCAGCACCTTTTGTCTGGTTTGCCGCTGTTCAGTGCATCTTGCTGAATGCAGTATTCCCTGGGAAAGAGGAGTCTTGAAGTCACTCTTAGCACGGGACAAGCTTTTAGTGTAAAGTAAAAGAATATGATTGCACTAAAATACAAGACTTAAGAAACCAGTTGCTGTGCTTTGTGAAGATGCAGAAAGTTAGAGCACAGCTCACCATCCAGTCACAATGCTTGGTCTAGGTGCTGTCTTCTGCTGACCTCGTTGTCATGGTAGTCATGCTGCCTCCCGGGCTACTTCACACAAGTCCTAGATCTGTGATCTGGATTTTAGGACTTATGCATTTTATGGTTTATGGTTTATCTTGTTTATGGTTTAGGGTGAGAGTTTCTCCTTAGATCCTATTTTCTCAGTTATGAATGTAAAAAATTAGCAGCCTTAGAGATTGGCCTTACCCTTACTAAAATTTTTCCTTTTTTTTTTTTTTTTAAATGAATGAAAATACTTCTCAAGGTTTTAAAACGTTAGTATACAGTTAATAATTTATACCATATACATTATACGCCACTTTTTGTGCAAAAAGGTGAAACAATGAATGTGCTGTTTAATGCCAAATAGTCTGGGAGAGCAGTGTATTTGGAATAAAAAGTTCCTAAACATGGCTTAGCGACTAACATAAAAGAACAGGGCTATCATGGTTTTCTCTGGGTATCCATGAAATAAAATAGTTTAGAATATAAAGAACATTCTGCCAAGGTAATGTTCCTTAAGCCCTTGTGTTTTCTTCAGGAAAGTTGCTGTCTTAACTACCACTGTAAGAAGATTTGAGATAGGTCTGCATAAGTTCTCTCAGAGGTTCAGTTTAGCATCTGTACTGCCCAGCATGTGCTGACAGAAGAGTTTAACATTGATTGCGTGAGCCATAAGCACTTTTCCTCTAAATCATAATCTGAAGTGATGACTTTGCTGTCATTTATATAATAATGTATCCCCAAGAATCTCCCTTCATCCCCATCCCTTCTCTTGGGACGGATTGGTTGATGTGTGCTTGAGGGGGTGATTCTGATGATACTGGGCATAAGCTCCTCTAGGGTCATACCCAGAAAGACAAGGAGGGTCAGGAGCAAACAGGAAAAATTCAGACTTTGCCACAATCTGTTTGTGTTAGTTGCACTATACTCTTAGGGAAACAGTAGGAGAAGTGAGAGTCAAGAGGTGAGACAGGCAGAATTGAATGGTTTGATAAATTTGGAAGTTAGAAGCAGTGAGTGATGAGACTAACAGCTTCTGTTGTGAACAGGATGAGTGAGTATCATCAGCAAAGAATCATGATTTTGAAACTCATTAGGAAGCTCTGAGAGCTCAGGAATAGGAGATCGATCTCTAGTTCACTTCTTATGTGTCTTTATGGAGAAGTTAAGCTTAAAAAGAAATAATCTGTTTTGCAGTCTTGATTTCCTTTCTGCACTTAGTATAGATAGATTTAATTTTGAAACATGAACTTAAATATCCATTAGTGCAGCTATAATAAACATTAATCTGTTTATTCCTTAAGCAGCATGTTTCCTAGGGCTATTCCTCTTGTTTCTTACTCTATACTTTTTCATGCCAATCAAATTATCAGTATAAATAATCACAAATCCTATTAGAAACTAATTATATATATGCAACTTTAAGCTAGTTCATCTGTTTGCTAACATTATCTACAAGATTTTTAACTGCAGTCAGTCCAGCATGCTTCCGGCTCCATTAATTATGTTTACAAATCCTTACATAGTATTAAGTCATAGAACTCATCTTAATGATACTCTGCTCTTTCAGAAACAAAACCTAGAAAATGGAGTAACCTTCTGTCTTCAGATGCATTGGACTTTGTCCACTACTGACTCTAAAAGCTTCACCACTTTCATTTCATATCTGCTCAGTTCCTCAGTTGGCACAGTGAGCTCCCCAAGTGATCTTGGTTTTTGTGCTTCAGTATGTGCTGGAACCAGAGTTGAAAACAGAGCTGAAAAAATGTGGACAAAGATGACATGAAGCAGACTGGAGGGTGGGTCTGCATAATGACATGGGACAGATACTTTTAAAATCTGTTACATGGAGTCACTTCTTTCCTGAGAGCATGAAGGGAGCAGAGTGTAATTCTTCCAATAGAGAGTGTAAAAAATGAAGCCCTGCAAGATGTGGTGCACCTTGCAAGGAAACAGACTATTTCAAGTATTTCAGCAAGGCGGTTTTTACATGTTATTACAACAGAGATAAAAATTTATATTAACATGTATGCATTGGTTAATTTCTGTACTAATGTGTGTAATTTTATTTGCCATATGCTTGCATTTCTTTCATAGACATTGATGGAAATTAAAGGAACATTTGCAATGAAGGAGAAAAAATAGTGTGTGAAGCTATATCATACTGTCGCCTATTAAATTGAAGTTTGTGGAATTCACCTTGCAAATTTTAAGTGTTTAATGAAAACAGAATCATTATCTCCTCTCTAGGCAGGTAGTTGACTCCTTTTGGATTTAAACACCTGCATCAGGAAAAGAGTAGATGACGTCTTTCTGGAAAGTTCACACCCACAGGGTTGTACTTTGTTTCTGCAGTCTGGATAGTTAAGAAAAAGTGCTGTTCTGAAAAGGAAAGCGGGAGCAAAACCTAAAGCTGGGTGTTTTCTGTACTCAGTTTTTAAAGTATCTTTCAAATGCTTGTGTCTGTACGGCATTTTACTTGTAATGCTATTATTTTAGAAACCCTTCCTGTACTCCTCCTGCACTGTTTCCCATGCGGGGGGAGGTCTTTTATGATTGCAAAAAAATGTGACAAAATTTTAGCTGGTTGATTTATAAGCACCTGAAAAAACCCATTATTTATGTGCAAAGTGCCGTAACATCCTGAACCAAAGAGATGTCACTGGCTAAATCCTTTCAAAGTGACTTAAGGTGGATAGAAAACAAGGCAGTTCTAAATGATAGAGAAAAGAGTGAGGAGAATAATTGTGACACTAATGCTGCTTCTTCAGCACTAGTTCTTTCCAGTGCTGATGGTCAGTAGAAATGTCTCCTCAAGCAAAATGCCTTGGGTTGTTGATTTTATGCAGACAGCTTTCTATCTTACAAATCAACAAAGCAACACCTTCCTTTTGTTTTGGGTTTTTTTGTTCTTTTTCCTTAAAGGCAGTTACTTCTTCATGTCTTTTATAGCCACAGGAATCCATTCAAAGAAGGGATAGCTTGTCTGGTTTTCTTTCTTGTGTGTTTGTGCCATGCTTCATCAAGTCAGTACGGTTGCATGTGTTGGGAGAGACTGCAAGTTGCTGGTTTTTTATAAGGTTGACTTTTATGTCATTAAAGTGTAGTGAGTTTATAATTTTTTTGTGCATTTTGATTACATCTGTGAAAAAAAGAAGTCGTTTATGCCCCATTATGAATATCTTCTGAAAACCAGTGTAATACTAACTTCTCTTTTTTTTGTCCAGAGCTGGTTATTTGCCTCAGAATATTCCTTTGGAGATTATGAGGTACCTTTCAGAGGAAAAAGATTTTCTGCCTTGGCATGCTGCTAGCCGAGCTCTTTATCCTCTAGATAAATTGCTGGACCGTACAGAAAACTACAATATCTTCAATGTAAGAGATACAGTCTTCCTCTAATTCTTCCTTTCCTTCTTCCCATCACTCTCTCCATCTGTCTGTCCTTCCTGCCTTTCCTCCTTTTCGTCCTTTCGCCTCTTACTCTTTCCTTTCATTGCCAAGATTTGAACTGTTCCCCAGTCAGATACTGTAAATTACCTAGGGATATTAACTTTCTTCCTAATTACTCTTTATTTAAACATAGCAATTATCAAGCTTTGGTTCATTTGCATTTGAACAGTGATAACTGTTGTTTGAGGCATATATGAATTGAAGAATGAAAGGTAATTATGCCTCATGTAAAATGTTATGACAAATAAAGTATTTCACTTAAAAGAGCCAAAGTATTCTATTGCCAGATTTTCTCTTATGAGGAGCCCCACAGTGATATTTAGGTGGATGGCCAAGATCAGCAAGAACACCAAAAATAGGCACAACTGAACAGAAGACAAGCAACTGAAACAAAGATTTGTAGTCATTATTTCATCCCAAAATCCGTGGTGAATTCAATGCAGTTACCTTAATTAACAAGAATTAGATCACCGTTGAGTCAAAAGCCCATTCATAATTGCATCCTAAGGGACAGCAGTAACAGCTCGCAGTAGATAATTAAGATAGACATGGAAAATATTTTAACATTTACCTGTAGCTACACTGAAGCATGGTTTATGAAGTACACAGGATTTGACTGCAGCCAGTGACAATTATGAACTCTTGGGGGTTTTATTCACTATGAATTTTATGTAGTCTACATATTTTCAATGGCCGACATACGGTTACTTTATGTAATGTTGTAAATCCTTCAAATGGAAGAGCTTTTTAAAGCCTGAAATGTTCAAGGATGCTTTTTTCTTCTTAAATATATATTTGTTTGTGTGTGTGTGACCGTAGACACCAGAGAGCAGAAAGTTAGAAGTGGCAGTAGTATGTAGTATGTAGAAGTACATACATATATAGATATAGATATATAGATACACATGGAGATACAGATATGTGTGAGTGAATATCTATCTATATACATATATATATATACGCACACATACATATACACAGTCACCTGATGACATGGGAAATTATTTTTGTAGAACATATACTACAGATTAATAAAGGCACATTACAATTTTTATGAACCTACAGTGTGGGCCTACATACAAACCAGAGCCATTGTGTAAAATGCTGTTGAAATAAGTTGCATATTTAACTGCATTCTTAACTGCACAGAAAACTTCTTAGGAGTCTGCCATTGCTGTTTTTCTTTTAAACACGGTTGTGTAAAGAAAACACAATTTTAATAAATAAAACCAGTAAAATTCACAGCCAGGTTATGTTTTATCACTACTGATGGGAATTTTGAAAGCTGAGGTGATAGCAGAGGAAATAAAAAGTCTTTTTAGTCACAGAATAACGTATCTGCTAGAGAAAGCTGCAGTATGAATCTTCTTTTGTGTTGACATATATACATGCCTATGCATCCGTAATAATAAAATAGATGCTCTCCTATGCGGTTCTATATATCTCAGTTCTCTTTTTCAAATTGGTGAATTCCACTGGCAAAAGATTACACTTAATACAATGACAGTGATTTTTCTTCAAAACTGGTCAGAATATGTAAATATATCCTCTGTGTAAAACGTAGAAGTCACTAAAATACATCCTGTGCTGGTTTTGTTCTTTAAGCACACCAGGAGCCAAAACTTAGAGCACAGTGTCATTAAGTGTACAAAGGTTATTTGCAGCCCTATTGTTGTGTATTCTGAAGTCAATTGACTGTACCCACATAATGTTTTCGCCATGGCTATGGATATTAAACCAGTATTCTCTTAAAAGTGAATATGCACGGTGTAGTCAAGATTGGCCATTAAGTTGAAATTAAGCTATTGACTCTCTTGTAATTTTTCAGCCATGTATTGTGAGTTGAAAGTAGCATGTAATAACCTTTTGAAATTGATGGATTTTATAACAATAAATTGTCTTGTACTCGGCATCTAATCAAGTAGATGTTCTACAGATTGCTCATTACTATAGCAGTGAAGGAGGATCATAAGCGGGCAAGTAGCTTTGCTAAATCTTTGGAATTGGACATTATTTGAGGGTAAAAAGACAGACCAAACCTCACTGGTCAGTAGTATTACAATTTCAAGTAAAAGGAATGATTTCTAACATTAAATATACTTTTCTTTTTCTCCTCAGGAGTATATTTTAAGACAAGTTGCATCAATGTATCTGAAGCTTGGATGGCCAACAAACAGTTTAAACAAATCACTTGTTCAAGCATCATACCAACATGAGTACTGTTATATTTTTTTTATTGTTTATTTGTGGAATATAATTAGACAAATGCAGCCTCCTAAAATTTAGTGTAATTTTTAGCATAAGTCAATCATAGTTCCCTAGCCCTGTCGCCCTTCTGTTTTTTCTTTTCTGGGTTAGAGGGAAAGCAGAAAGATTCTGTGAAATGAATACTTCTTTTTTAAATTGGGAGAGTGCTTTCCTAAGCCCTAACTTAATATCTGACTACACTGGATATCTAAGAACTTGGACTCATGTGACCAGAGAGGTAGGGAAGAGGGCATAAGTGTAAATGGGGGCTGGTTTTGATCCGTCCATGACCTCTCTTTAGTTGTTGCAGGCATTAAGCTGACACTGAGATTTCTAAAGCCAGATTGTCTTTGATATGTTGTCCAATGACCGGTTGCTGTCACTATTATAAGAAATAGCTTTTTGTAAACATTCAAATAGGTTCATTAATGCAGTGTATTCCTTTCTTTAATTTGGACAGAGAGTTGCGTCGGGAAGTCATCATGCTGGCCTGCAGCTTCGGGAACAAGCACTGTCACCAGCAGGCTGCGACGTTAATCTCTGATTGGATTTCTAGCAATAGGAACCGGTAAGTGGAACTGGAATGTGTATTTTACACTTCTCCTACTGAGAGGCCCTACAGCTCTTCCTCTCCTGCCTGCCCCATCTGCAGTGCCCTCTTTTGCAAAGGCTTTCTTTGTGGGAGGAAGCAGAGGTTGCCAGCCTTTATTTTAAAATGTCTGTGGGGTTTCAGAATGGATTACTTGACTTTGCATGTATGAGTGGGTGGAGGGGATTCTGCTATCTACTCTCTGTCAGATAATTCTATGCTAGAAGATGAGAAGATGGGTTTTAAGGAGGGATTTAAAGAAAGATGAGTGAACACTGTGTTGTCAGACAAAAATGAAACCTGTGTTGAGGCAAGAGAGCAGAAGGTGCTAAATGTTTAAACGAGCGAGAGGTTAGAGACAAAAGGACTGAGAAGTAAGGAAGGTGTAGCAATGTGTTGGAAGGAAATGTTGCAAAGTACTTAAAGGTGAAGACTTGGAAATTAATGTGGTTCAGGAATATGTGGAAAAGCTCATATAAGGATGTCATCCTTGAGCATTAGTAGCAGTGTGGTGGTTTGACAGCGAATATGTAAGTTAGGCTGTCCAGACACAGGTTTATTCAGCTGAGGCAAGGGAGCATGGGCCATGGATCATATATGAAGTTTATCTTTTAAAGGCATGTAAGAAACATGATATTACTGAAATTTCAAATATTTAAGTGTGTAGTGATCTATGGACAATACGATGAGTGATGAGTATAGGTTAAGACCACAACTTCTTTGGAAAGAATATAGGATTTTCTGATTGTGTGAAATATTTGCACTGTGCACATTTGTACATGGCATGATGTTTTGGTTTAAAGGAGAGTATTTTACTTTCAAATACGAAAGAAAAAGATAAGAGAAAAAGTCTCTCATTTTTAATCCCAGTCTTGTATTAGCTCTGCAAAAGGATCAGATCTCTCTAGCCATACAAGCAAGCAGGATTTTTCAGAGATTTCTTGGACTAATCAGGTGTTTGTTTGCAATTAAAATATTTCTGTCTGTCTTTGTAATCTTTAAAAATTCTTTACAGGCATAACCAGTTACATAAGTGTCTTTTATCTGAGCGTCTTTTAAAACCAGCCATGAACTGAGCATGAAGGGAAATTAAATTCCTATATGACTTTGAAACTTCTGGGGAAAAAAATAGCTTGAAACTATGACTATGTACCTTTAAGTAAGATGCATGTGAGGTGAAGGGTTTTCTTGTGTAAGGTGATGCCAGATATATTTACTATGAAATATATACCCCAGGGTTTTATATGAATTCTTATCATAAGCAGCAACAATCAGTGTGAAGCTATTCAAAGAGGCAATTAAAGAGAAAGAATCATTGGAAACAGTCTGTAAAAGTAATTTACTTAGATATTCATTTGCAAAATTAGTTAATCAAACCTAGCATTGCCTATTAGCATGCACAGCAGTAGATTATTCAGTATTAAAAAAGCTGTCACCCTGCAAAGCTACCTGCCTGTGTCTTTCCAACAGGATTAAGAAAGGAGGCATCAGAAAAGAAAAACATGACAAAACACAGGCTTATTGCTTTACTAACAGTATCAAGAGAGAAAAGGAATAAATTTAAGGAGCTGTCTGAAGATTCATCTTAGCCTTTCAATGGGGCCATTTTTGGTAGCAGAAGATTGTGGTTGCCAGCATATGATGAGTATTATGATAAAAGCACCACAGCAGGGCAGAGGAGAATAGCTAGTAAGTTAAAGCAATATGTTTCTCAAAGGGACTGCACAGTTTTGAAAAATGGCTGCAGCAAATAATGTAATTACAGAATAGAGATTGACAGTCAGCTGATAAATAGGGGCACAACTGGCAAAGAAGATAGAGATGCTCTTTTATTTATTTTTTAAGATTGTAGGATTTGTTCAGTCCTGCACTCCAGAATTTACCAGTTGGTATTCTCAGAGCAGTCTCACACCCTGAATGTAACTAATACATGAGCAAAACTCATTTCCTATCTACTTATATTGAAATGACATTACAAATACTACTAGTAATAGCAGCTCAGAAACATAAAATCACCTTGTGTTTCAGAGTAACAGCATTTGTAGCGTATGTCTCTGTTCTCTTGGGAATGTTCAGATGTTGCTGAATCAGAGGTACCCCACAGCACCCTTAATCAGTTTAAACTAACTCAGACTGAAACCTGAAAGTAAAGGAAGGGCTCTTTTTCCTGCTTTTCCACCAAGAAAATGATGATTCTACAATCAGATTTAATTAGCATGGTGTTGGAGTCATGCTTCTGCCTCTTAGCACTTCAGAGACAATAACTAGCTCAAGTGCAAAGGGCAAGCAGATAAGTACAAGATATATGCAGAGAGCACATCTAAGAGGTGCCCTTTTGTATTCTTTCTCATCAATCAAGTGTTTTGCTCAGTTTGATGCTCTTAACAGCTGTTTGTGAGTTTACTGCAGAGAGCCACCTCAGAAGCTGTAGGATTCCCTCAGAGCTTGTTTCCTCACAAAGAAGGGGAAACTCATGTTGCTCATCTTTCTACAGACTTCTCTGACAACTGGTGAGGAAAGTTGGTGACAAGTACCGAAACTCTATGTATCCTTGCCTGTTCCACTCCTTATCAGCAATTACTGTAAAAGTTCTTGGTTTTGCCATTCCCTCCTCTGAGACAGAGCCACGTAGTTGACTGATGATTGCAGGAAGCCTGGTTTTGGTGGGTTTGCATAGCCAGAGCACAAAAACAGTTTCAAAGAGCTCAGAGATATTTTATATACAGATATAATTTGAGTGTGACTATGACAGTAAATATAACAGCTGATTTGCAACCTTTCCACCCATCCCCTCCCTGACACTTTATTCTGGAAGATGACACAAATTTTTCAAAGCTGTAGAGACTATGGAATTAGGTTTGTGTCTCAAGATTTTAATAAACTGAAAATTAAGTTAGTATTAAATTAAAATGTGATATTAAGTACCACATAAATGCACAGTCAGTAAATCATGTAAGGGAGGTTTTTGATTCCCTGGCAGTTATTGCAGTTAAAGTTCAAATAATTATAACAGAGAATATGCAATTAATAATACTGAAGAAATGCTAACATTCATAACTCTTTTTAGCCACATTTTTAATCTATGACTTTTTAGATTAATCTTAGACTTTTTTTTTAAATGTGTTTTCTGTTTTACTTGTAACATTTAATTATGGATAAAGTGTTGAGTAATACAATAACATCTAACTCTGTTTTACCAGCATATGCTTACAATTGCCGTGGTTTTTAGTAATTATATTTAATCTGGTAGGTCCAGAAATTAATTACCATCTACTCTTCACAGTAAGAAAGTGAAATAATTGTGATATCAGATACGGTTTGTATTTTGTAATTATATGCTCTTTACTGTGCAAGTAATTTGCCACTGTTCACCGAGTAAAATAATGGTCATTCTTAGCACAAGGCCAGAGGTCCTCTTTGTATTTGCAGCATTGTTTGAAAAAGCCATCTGATTTCCAAATCTAGTGCTGCAGCTTTTCTTATGGAATTAGTGAAAAAACCCAATTTATATGTGATCTGCAGCACTAGCCTCTCTGCATGAAAGTGGAAGTCAGCTGAGAGGCTTTGAAGACTTGAATTTCTAAAGTGACTTAGGTGTTGTAGTGCTTCATTTTTAGATGCCTGGCTCACGGGGCAGAATCAGACACACAGAATTATGCTTCCTAGAAGGGGATTTGGGAGCCTCTAAAAATGCAGTTGGCAGCAGCCAGTGTGCTGAGTGAAGAGCCTCTTAACATGAGATTCTGAAGCATGAGTGGGCCCTCCTAGGGTCCCACACTACAGGTAGAAAGATACCTATATCAAATGAATACGTAAATAGCAATTGTAGAGTATGGGGTTTTCGCAAAAAATGCCTTTCAAAATTGTCACTCAAGCAGGAAAACGACTGCTCCTTTTCCAACACAGCTGGCAGAGAAGCTGCTCTTCAACACCGTTTCAAACAGGAGTGCTGAAATTCCAGCAGTTTCTTGTGCTTCAGTTTAGTACCTCAGCTCTGTATCTGCTAATGCAGGAGGCAAGCCTGATGACTTGTCTGTGAGGTGTTTAGGACAGTATTAAGATGCTGCAACACACTTTCCTCCTCTAGCTTCAGATCAGCCACTGGAATTTATTTCATTAGCAAGAGAAATTATACAGCTAAATGATGCAGTCTAAAGATGAGAGAGCATTCATCTGAGGGAAAGAGGCTTCAGTACCTGAAATACCAGAAATATTTAGTATGTAAGGGGCTTTAGGTGGTATTGCTCATGGCCACTTTTTCAGGGCAAAACACAATGGAAAAACAAGAAACATAATTGAGAAAGAGATTTGTTTGTACAAGGGGCAAACCAAACACATAGGATCAGAAACAGAAGAGACTATAAGGAGAAATCTTGTTTTGCTGGTTTAGGAATTGAAATGTTTTAATCCTTGCAATTGTTAAAAAAAAGTCATTATTTCTCTCTACTGAAGATCTGAGGTTAGACCTCAAGGTAGGTCTTGCAGTGTTTAAATCAATGAACTTAACTAATATTACTTTTTTTAAATGGCTAATGTGTCCAGCTCATTTGCTTGAAAATCTCTATTTACTTCTGAATTGATGGTGATATTAAGACAATCATTTTCCATATCTTAAATTGGGATATATGCTGCTCATGTACTGGAACAATGGAAACCCTTGAAACTTTCATGTCAATGTTCAGAAGAATACAGAGCTGAAAACATAAAGCCCATGTTGAAATTTCCCTTGTAGTTTGAGAACGTAAAGTTACTGGGACTCAGTCAACAGCAGAATGTACAAGAAGCTGCTGTTGTCTGAAAATGAAGATGTTTGCTTCTGCCTTCATTTAACTGAGCTCATCCCTGTGAAGCTCTCATGTGTGAAGAAATACATTATTCACACTCCTTAGATATAACAGCATTGTGGTTCAGCCTAAAAATTAACAAAATTACCATTCAATGCCTGCCTGAGCTTAATAATCAGCCTTGTTAACCCCTTTAACCTTCACTGCATCTATTCTGAAAGAAAAACATGTTTCTAAGAGGATTAGCATTTTCAGACTTCTTGCCATGGATAGGTTGAGTAAACGTGTGTTTCTGAAGTTCAGGAAAGAATGCATGGAGAGCTGCAATCTGTAAACTCCTGACAGAAGATAACAGGGCATAATATTCAAATACACACTAGGATGACTCGAAGCATAACTTACCCATAGTCCTGAACATGTTTTTGCAAAGATCTCTGTGGGTGCAGGCACGATTATCTTCCAGCTACTCTTACCATACATCAGTTACAGGTTGCCACATATACATTTCTGCTGGCAAAGTCGACTGTGGATGTATGCTTGCTTGGGGCAAAGTTAAACAGGATGATGTAAATGTGAGTATGCGAGAGAGCTGCTGTGAACTGAGACAGCTGATTTTGCCTTCAGCAGAAAAAGGAGTACTTGTATTCTGATTCTGTTTGTAGAGCTGTGGTGATGCTATTCTGCTGACATGCAGCACTGAACAGTGGGAGATGATAGCATTGCATCAGACACAGTTATGTGGAGATATTCCTGTAAGATGTTACTGGACCTGTTGGAAGGCTCCAGCTAGTCATAGCCACTTTCAGATTGCTCTTATTTTTAGCTTCTTTAGAAATTTAGTCATTGCTATTTATTGCTTTCTTTTACATGGAAACAAAGTACCTTAAATAATTGCTTTAATACTCCTAGAAAACTTAGAGTAAATACATTTCACTACTGTTGACGTCATATCACTTTGGGGTGATTTTAGCTTTAATGCAGTTTTTACTGTTTATGCTATTAATCTTCTGTCACAAGCACTCTGATCAGTTTTGATGATGTTTGCAGTGGGGAGTGCAGGCTGCTGCACTGAATTAGTTTAAGTCAGCATCCATTCTGTAGCCCATGGGTTAATGAAGTTTTCATTTGTCTGTCTTTGAGAAGTAGAGACTGATGGACAATCCTGAATGCAAATACAGATATTTTAAATCTGTTCTGGTCTAATCATCCAGATTGTTCTGAGAAATTTTGGAATGCTGAGGTGGGGCCATGTCACAGGACCAGTGGGAGTTTCAGACAAGCCCGGTCTTAGCCTTAGATTTTGGCAACAGTTTCAATTAAGAAAGCATTCTGTCCTACAAGTTCTAAGGATGGCAGATCAGGCCTATTTACAAAATGAATTATTTATTAAACAGACAGGAGATAACAAACGAAAGGTCTTAATCAGAGTTACTTACTGCACAGTATAAAAGGAACTACTAGTAGATTGCAGCATGGCATAAGCCAGTGTAAGACATGAAGGTAGCAAGCTAGCAAAAGAAATAGTATTGATTAGGAGTCAAATATAACTTGCCATCAAAATGATAATAATGTACACAGATTCCTTCACTCAACCTCTGGGGGAGCAACTGTGAAGCAAGCATCCCTACTCACGGGAAAAACTCCACACATTTCCCTGGAATGTGTAGAAAATTTCTGCTTTCTGAGACTTTGGTGTAGTTTTTATAGTTTGTAAAGTGAGGTGTCTGTCAGTGAGAAATCCAGCTTATCTCCCAGATCTCACGTCAACTGTAAAATGTTTATTGGCAGCTGGGAGATGCCAGACTGATGTTAACTCCATGGTGCCAAAATAACTCACTACAAGACAGCTTGTCCTGTTTAAGTTATCTGACTGGTTAACAAGCAACAGATAAGCTCTTGTGGGGGGCAAGATACCCTGCTACAGGCCAGAGATCACTGAGAGTAAGGCATGGACTTCCCTGTTCTGTCTGTGGATTTCAGGTCAGAATACATGTGTGTGTTGTTCGCGTTACAAATGAACCACTTTTGGTTACTAAGTAATGAACTCAGGATCTCTCATGTCTGCAAGATAGCACTCAACTACCTCATCTAATCTTTTAAAGTGTATTAATGTAGATATGGGCTTTTCCAATGATTTCTGTTTGCCATTTCACTTCTGTCATGCTGCTGTGATGGTTAGGAACATTGGTTAATTCTTTATTGTCTTAAGAAAGGAGTAAATAATTAAGTAAAAGTTTTCCATCACATAATTTGAAGGACAGGGTTAACCAACAAGCCAAATTTGCAAGTCGTGAACTCCATGCTTGTTCATCCAGGTTTTGTGTTTCCTCTACAAGGAATAATGGATTCATGTCTATCCACCTGCATAAGTTGGCAGTGTGCTTACTTGGCTGCACCTTTAACTACTCAGTGGAAATGCCCCCAGAAAAACAATTGCAGGAGTGTATAGGAGAGTGTAACATGTCTATAAACAAAACTCTCCATAGATCTGAGGGAGTAGTAAATAACAAATTACCATTCATTAATTGAAGTAATTTCAATGAAGTCTGGCTTAGGTGATAGAAAATCAAATGTTTTTCCAAATAAGCATTTTTTCTTTCCTTTTCCTCCTCCTTTATTTCTCCCTCTAATTACTTGAGATAGATAATTTTACTGCTGTGTTTCACATGAACACAGTAATGCTACAGTCTTGCAACAACTTAAAAATGTACTTAAGTTTAACCACCTACATAAGTACTTGTGAGAACACGGCCAACAGGTTAATTACTTTTGTTAGTTGATTGGAAGAGTTACTAGGTTTTTTGAAGGGCTTGATGCCTACCAGCTATTTTTGGAAATCACTGGCAGAAAGCATGAAAAAATAAGAGTTATTTTATTTTTTTCACACACAAGTGTCTGATAAATGTAAAAAAATAAAACGAATCCCTTCTTCTATGTTCTCAACCCCTAGAAGTTTTAATTAATGACAAAAAAATCAGGCATAGCTATTCATGCATTTTGAAATGTTACTGGAGCTTTGCCAGTTAATGTGAGCCAATGTTGCTGAAGTGATTTAACTAATTAATTGGTTGTTACAACATTTGAGTAGAATTTTGCACTCAAGTCAATAAACTTAAGGAGGAAGAAAACACTGTTGAGTGCATGAGTTAATCAAGGACTTAGCTCTCTGAAAGACCATTGGGGTCTAAATAGTGAGAGGACTTAATCTTGTAAAAGATAAACTGGGCTTTATGGAGCAGCTAGTTTAGGTAGTGTTTTTACCTTCTGACTTCTGTGTGTCACCGCAATAAAATGACCCTATATATTGTGATTATGGATTGGCAGCAATTAATTTGCAATCCTTAGAATGTGGATAGGTTAGTCTCCAATTTTCTCATTCAGGGATTATCTCTCCACAACTTTGCAAAACAATTGATCAGAAATGACTATATTTTTGTTCCAAAAACTGTCCAGAATGGACAAAACAAGGCATATCTACTCAGATATTAGTGCCACAAAGAAGTAGTTAACTCATCAGTCATTTAAATCAGTATTGAAGAGCTGGACTGTGCTGGTTGCATGTTCACTTGTGGGCTATCTGTGATAGGAACGGAAGGAGCAATAGCAGTAACAATCACTTGAGGGCTGATGCGTTCTCTGCCTGCTTCTGTCAGACCATGTGATACCTGAAATGTGGGAGCACAGGACAGGGGCTGTGCAAGCTTTACCCAGGACACCTTGAGTAGCCACATCCTCAGTTAATATCCTCTAAATCCAGTGTGGGATGGGCACCTGAATGTCGAGCCACTCGTAGCTCTCTCTGCCTCAGCTTTCTGGGGGAAGTTCTGCCCTCTGTCTTTAGACTGGCTGTGTGTTATGGCAGAGGATCATCCCTCCTCTTTCTGCACAGTGGTGCCAGCAGCACAACTCCTGGAGTTTGTAATAGAGAATGGGAGTGTAAGATTTGAGATTGAAGTTTTTAAAAATAAACTGTGTGGTGCTCTTTGTAATAGATTCTTTATAATGGAATCTGTATTACAGATCTGCCAACAAAGTGCTAATGCTTCATTCTTATTTCTTATCTGAACCTTCTAACCTATTAAACAAGACTATAAATATAGTCATCAAGAAAAATAGGCTTAAGTTAAATGTTAATTATTGCAAAAATAAAGAGTAATATTTCTGATTAATTTTCTTTGTCAAATAGTACTCTAAATGGTGTTGAAACTTGTTAATCAGCTGTCTTAACTGTGTGCATTTACATTTAAAAAAATTAGTACACAGTTTCCCCAGAAGATAAATAATTATGGTCCAATTTTATAAGTGTATCTTCAATTGTTAGAACATACTTTAAATAGGAGCAAGTATGTACCAATTAATTATAACTTAGAACATTATTCTTAGTTCATTGTAGAGCTTTATAATTCACTCTTGAAAAAAAGAAATCCCTGTAAAGGCACAGCACGATTTTAATTAATTTTTTTCTAACTGTTTAATTTTTAACTTTTTCTCCCAAAGAGTTTAATTTTTAAATGAGCTCGGCTAGCTACATATTTCATTCTCACCATCATATCTCTTAAGCAAGAAAAATAAAGTTAGATAAATTGGATCAGTATTCAAATTAAAGCCATTTAAAGTGATGCTCTCAAACTTTTATTTTTATTTTTCTGAAGTATCCATCAGTCATTTTAGCTCTTTAAAAACGAGAGTGGATCAAGGCGCAGATGTGGTTTCACATAAAAACAGGATGTGTTCTGCAGTGTTACAACCTAAGCAGTACCAAAATAATGGTAATTTTATCCATTTCAGTCAGTTAATATTAGGGGCAACATCCACATGCTGATCTAGTGCCTTGGAACTGCAATTTTCCATGAACTTATAATACTAAAAAGCCTGTAGACTGGAGAGATTTCAGATATTGTGATAATGATAAAATATGCGCCCTAAATGGCTGGAGGAGTGAGAAAGCAAAAATCTCCACAAACAGACAAAATTCAATTAGAGGACTCTCTGTAGGGGCAATAGTTAAAGAGAAATTACTCCGGGGATATTTGCTTTTTCATAAGCAATTTTTATTTCTAGAAGGAGAACCCCCCCCCCCCCCCCCCGTCTAGAGTCCTGATCATAAGGCTCTCACAGGAGTAGCTGGTAGTGTTTCATAGCTGTACATTTCGTATTTTGTGAAGGCAAGCCTTTTAAAAGCAGTATATGCATTTGATGTCTTGGTTTGTAGGGACCGATTTTTTTCACATTGTCCTAATTACTTAGCTTATAGGTACAGACCTAAAGCCTTCCCTGGAGCAGTTGATTGGATGATATTGATTAGATCTGCTGCAACACTGCCAGTGTACTACTCCTGATTTACTCTACTGGCAGCAGAGTTTTCTTAGCAAGGAAAGTGGTGACATCTAGGCTCTGGTCATGAGATCAGCTCTGTCATCCATTGTCCTAAGGTCTCCTTCCTTCCCAGAGATGCAAATGATCCTGTGCTTACTGACCCCACTGCTGCTAAAATTGCTGGTGTTGGTCCTTGGAATGTAAAAAATGGACTAGCTGGGAAAGCCCATTGAATTAATTTGTTTTACTGTAAATTATAAAAAATGTAAATGTCACAAGTGAGGAGTGTTGTCCGTTCTGGGGTTAGACATCCATGTCTAGGTGCTGTGTCTGTACTAGCCAAACACAAAGTGACAGTCCTTCCAGCCCACGGCTCCTACCTGAATTAATGGGACAATCAACCAAGAAAGTATTACCTTTTCCGTCTGCTTTATAGTTCCTTAGAATAACTGTTGGCTGAATTGCATATCTTGCAGTAAACCAAAGATAATATTTCTGCTGTCAAAGCTCTGAAAGAACTACATGTTCTTCTAAAAACATGATTTAGTATTTGTGTCAGGACATAAAGTCCTTCCTTCATTGAAATAAGGCTAGACTGGGTTTAGTTGTTCTTTATATTCAGGTATCATATGATAGGTCAGATTTGGGGCAACAGGTTGTTTGGTCCCCTAGTCAGGATAACACCCCTTAGTCCCTTTTATTTAGTGTGTGTTCTTATAGCTGCTTTCCAAGTATTAAATCCCCTATTAAAAGTAAAAAAAAAAACAACAAAAAACCACATAAGCTAGTAAGAAAGTTGTGTTTTAAGAACAAATAACTTAGTGATAAGAAAATCAGAACAGTATCATTTAATGTAATGTGTAGTGTATATGTATATGGCTGCATATTTATGTTACTGTATTTGCTGACCCAAAGTTTTGAGAGAGTTGCAGGTATTAGAAAGCTTTAAGCCTCATTCTCAGTTAATATAAATGAACACAAAAGCAGTACCTGAATATCTGCTCCTTTAATTTTGGTATGTCTCGATTTATTGTGTTTAAATATGTATTCTTAATTTTCTGCAATAGAGTCAAGTTATGTTCTGTTTCCTTTGCATGCAGTTTTTGAAGGAAAGATTAAGTGGGGGGAAAAATAAACTGTTGATATTCATTAATAAAGAGATCAGTTGACATTTTTTAACAAAGACACTCATCACAGAGTGAAAGAAACGTCTTTTTCTATTTCAGTGTAAGAGTTTTTTTCTGGAGAATGAATAAATGGGAGTAGAAGAACGTCTCTGTTATTGACGGGGACAGCCCAGTCTGTGGTGTAAGACTTTGGTGAAATCCTCTTATAATTAAAGTATTGATGTTATCTCTTTTTCCTGTTTTGTGTAAGTTCTGATACCAAATTTTACAGCAGCAATTTAATTTTTTGTCCCACTATATTACTACACAGACAGTAATAGCAACTTTATGTACTTCTAGAGGTCTTGCATGTGAAGTTCCAGAGGAGTTTCAGCCCAGCCATTACCAAAAAAAAGAGGGTGTTTTTTTCCTGAAAATCAGAAATATATTACCCTAAATATCTAGCTTTACATGTAGGAATACACTTTAGCTCGCAAATGTTTCAGCTTCTATGCTTGTTTAGGAAACATAAGCAAGGTAGGAAATTGAAAGCCCAGCGGAGACCTTTTTGGAAGAAAACTGTACATATGCACATACTATACTAGGTCTGATTTTGGTCATTTCACTGTAGATGGATTTGATGTTAATTGAGCAGTAATCACAGTTCTCAATCATCCTATGGCACAACTGGTTTTGTACTGGTATTCAAATGCTGAAAAAAATGATCAGATCTTTGTATTTTCTTTGCTCCTGACAATATCATCTTTAAGTATCATTGTCACAGCCCATCCTTTCTTACTTGTATGTTACTATGTGAAGCTGAAGCACTTTTCAGCACAAGCAAGGAGGAGTTTCTGGCTGATCAGGTCCTATTCTAAAACAGTGCAAAGGACAAGAAGAACAGATTTGGCATGGAGCCCAGCAACAGAGTGATAAGATCCCTTACTAATTTGAAGAATTTATGTTACCTGTAGGTTATGTGGCACATTATGAGTTGATGAACTAGATTACCATATTTTATAGTCTCCTGACAATGTGGCATCATTATGAAGGGATTTGCAAGCATGTGTTACCCACTAGAAAGCATATTAGGGTGGCCTGGAAGATGTTGGTGGCAGTAAAGAGATGCAAATGTAATTTTCAAAAAAACCCATTACTGGTGGACAATAATTTTGAAGTCTCATAAACATTCCTCCTTTGTATCCAATATCGGGAGGCTGCTTATTTACCACAATGCTGTTACTGATTTCTTTTGTAGAATCCCTCTCAATGTGAGAGACATTGTCTACTGTACAGGAGTTTCACTGATGGATGAAGATGTATGGGAGTTCATTTGGATGAAATTTCATTCTACCACAGCAGTATCCGAGAAGAAAATATTATTAGAAGCCTTAACTTGCAGTGATGACAGAAACTTGCTCAACAGGTAAAAAATGCTCTATATTGGAATCTGTTACTAAGAATCCCTTCAATATTTATGGTTCATCACTTGAACTTTTGTCTAAATGGAAGAAATTTGCTTTTTAAGCACAGGCTTACTGGCTGTTTAAGCCATCTTACACTTCTGCATTAATGCATATGAAAATTGACACGTATTGTCTTTTCAATTCCAGATTTTCTTGTGTTCTTTGGAAATGTTTAAAACCCTGTCATAATTGTTGGTATTTTTTGTTAGCATGTACTTTATTTAAATGTCTTGACCAATCTGATCTTACAGATTTCATAGAAGTGCACGTGTAAAGTTGCACTTAGCTTTTATTGAAATCTTTTTACATCAAGATTTTTCTGATTCATGAGTGTGTCCAGTCTTTGGAATTGTAGAAATAAACCACTGAACTCACTTGGAGACTTAAACAATTTGGCAGTGATTTTTTTTCTGAGAGTTTTCTGAGGGACTGATGTTAGACAATGTATTTGTGAAACTAAATGTTCTTTTTTCTCCCATTAGACTTTTGAATTTGTCTCTCAACTCAGAAGTTGTCCTGGATCAGGATGCAATTGATGTGATAATCCACGTAGCTCGAAATCCACATGGAAGGGATCTTGCTTGGAAGTTTTTCAGAGAAAAATGGAAAATACTAAATGCTAGGTAAAAATAAAAATTCTTAATTTATTTTCATTTTATTAGCTTGATAGTTTGTGTAAGTATTGTATAAGTGTGTATTTATGTAAGTTTCTGAATATAGTCCATTCTCTTTTAATCCATAAATAGAGATGTCTCTAAATATGAAATACGTACATGTGAGTCATAAATGCATTTATTCATGGATTATCACACACACGCACAGAGACATTTGTCTCTTAGCAATCATCTGTATATATATTAGTGTATTGTGTCTGTGCTTATGATAATGAATTCTATCTATATGTCGGGTGCTGCAGTTCTACTGTTACGTAGATAAAAAGCGGCAGTTCCCAAAGGAATTTCTCTGATATAAAGTCTGATAGAAAAAATAATCCTTTCAAAAACATTATTTCAGCTGTGGAAAAAATGCACCAAACCCTTTATGAAACATTTCCATTTTCAAAAGGATGTTAATATAGTGTCATCCCCTTTCTTCCCACTCTGTGTTTCAGGTGAGTTTCAAGTAGTAGAGGAGCAACATTTTGAATTAAAAATAGATGAACAGAAAGGAGACAAGGCTGCTCCTTACACCTGCTTCTCTTTCCCTTTGAACAAGTGCTACATGCTCCTACTCTAAAGCCCAGTCAACATTTTTAAATCCTTTTTACTGAAGATTTTGATATTAATTAAATTAATGACAAATTTCTGTAGTTCTTTAGGGACAGCCTGAGGGCCTGAAAGATTGCACAGCAGCTCATCTGATACTGTCAGATCAAAACGGACCACAACTTGGATGAGGTTCGGGTTCTTAAAGGCAGGTGTCCAAGATTTTAAGGCATCCCATGCCAGGTCACACCTTTGGTGTTGGCAGGAAAGGCATAGGAAATCTGTTCCATTCTGGACTTGTGAGGCACCAACTATCACACCACAGAATATCTGAAATGGTATATTTAAGATGCTGTATTTAAGCAACTAAATCCCAGGGCCTGATGAATACAGGTGCAAACTTCCTATAGGTTTCACAGCATCAAAATAAGAGTCAAAGAAACTCAGACACTGTGCAACTTTCCTAAAAATTCAAGAAGTTGTTCATGCTGTTTTGGATAATACTTTATAGTATAGTGGGACTTTAAAAGAAGTTCATCTGGGAAAATAGTTTGAGCTGGAATTGGTTTTGGAAATTTATATTGCAGGAGCATACTTTTTGAAAGCCATTTCCAAAAAACTCTTAAGAGCGCTGAAGAGTTTAAAAATTAAGAATTCTCTGCTTTTGCAGTGTTTATTCTAGGAACTGGACTTTTACACAGAAAGTGGATGGCAGACGTATTACCATTATGCAACCCAGTGCACATAGCAAATGAATTTTCAGGTTCCTCCAGGGATTTATTCAGAGTTCAGGCATAAAGCCATCACAATCTGTAATCTCTATTGCTACAAACACATGCAGTAGTTGTGTCCTGACTTAGCAAGTACATTTATCTGACAACCTGGCTAACACCTGTGATTTTAGATGTAGACAACATTAAACAGTGTAGACAAATAGAAAATATTTAGCGAACTATGCCACTTGCCAAATCTTTTGGGTATCATAATTTTGAATAGCTTAACTTCCTATATAATTTGAATTGTATTTATTTCACTTGCTTGGAATGCATTACTGTGTAATCTGAATTCCTAACAATCAGTAAGGCCCCATCAAAGACCTGCTATTGTCCTTTTTTTTAATGAGAAAATAACAGTTTGTCTTTTTGCTCAACACTGTCTTTGTGTTACCTTCATTCAGTTTGATATCCAAACACAAGTCAGAGCCACCAAAAAGATTGTAGCAGTTGATTTTTCTGAAAGTGACATCCAGTTGTGTGTCTGTTGATCACCAAAAGATTCGATGCAGTGAAATGAAGTAGTTAATGCAAGCTGTACATATGTGATATATATTGAAAATAACATTGTTTTGTAATCATAGATTGGAACCTTTTAAGTGAGTCTTTCAGAGAGTAGAATTGGTCTGATTGACACCTTGCCCCTTAACTGTTCAGTGAAATGGTGACATGATAGAATGCAACCAGAGTAGGAGCCAGAGGGGGAGTCTTCATCAGGAGCTGTAGTGATAGAACAAGGGGGAATGGGTACAAATAGAAATAGAGGAAATGAGTTCGATATTAGGAAGAAATCTTTTACTGTGAGGGTGATGAGGCACTGGAACTGGTTGCCCAGGGATATTGTGGATACCATGTCCTTTGGCAGTGTTCAAAAGCCATGTTGGATAAGGCCTTGAGCATCTTGGTCTAGCAGGAGGTGTCCCTGCACATGGCAGGGTGGGGGTTGGGCCTGGATGGTCTTTAAGGGCCATTCCAACCCCTTAATGTTCAATGATTCTGTGATTAGGCTTCTGAGTTAAGGTCACCACACCTACTGCATTTTTAAAATGTAATCTTTATTGTGGAACTATAGCTCAAGAAGAACATGGACCTCTTGAAGCAAGTGCCAAGGACAGGCACAAAGATAATAGGAGGACTGGAGTATCTGACCTATGAAGACATGCTGAGAGAGTTGGGAATGTACAGCCTGGGGAAGAGAAGGCTCTGGGAGACCTTACAGCACCTTCCAGTACCTAAAGGGTGCTTACAGGAAATCTGAAAAGGGACTTTTTACAAGGGCATGTAGTGATAAGGCAAGGGGGAATGTCTTCAAACTGAAGGAGGGCAGGTTTAGGTTAGATAATAGGAAGAATTCCTTTACTGTGAGGGTGGTGAGGTATTGTTGGACAGGACTTTGGGCAACCTGGTCTAGTGAAAGTTGTCCCTGCCCATGGCAGGGAGATTGGAACTGGATGATATTTAAGGTCTCTTACAACCCCAATCATTCTGTGACTCTATGATTCAAGTATACTATGTCCCAAGGTGTCCTTTTTCTACAATTATATTATTGAATTTGATTGAAAATTAAAATACTTCGTATGAAACATTAGTTTAATAAGGTGATATCTCAATGGTATTTTCCATTTAATTTATTATAAAAAGTGTTGATGTTTCAGATATTAAAATGAAATAGCTGACAGGGATTAAATCATAATGCTATTTTCTCCTACTTTTACACACAGCATGTCAAGAAGTTTGAATTGCCACAAAATATTGTTAGTCCTTCATATTTATATAGTATGCTTGTATTCACATTGTCCAGAACATACTGATGATGCCTAAAGTCTTCAAAGTCACTCATATAATTTACATAGGTAACTTAAAAATTGAGGTGCTTAACAAGTCTTCAGTAAAAAAAATCAGTGGGTCTACGACTGCTGCAACTCTGAAAAAGAGAATTGAAAATACTATGTTTGACTTCATGTTACCTGAGCATGCACTACCTTGTCTCCTAAACCATTTTCATCCTGTGAGCACGTCTGTGTTTGAAAATTTAATACATCAGCTGCCTATAAGAATTCCTTCATTCTCAAGTGCTGAATCATTTGTCATGTTTGGGAATTTGACAGTATTAGGGAAGGGATTTATATCTGTCCTAAGTAAATGGACTATGCTGCCTCTTGAGTTTGCACAAGTGCAACGCCTTTACAAACATGGGGCACTGGAGGGTTTACATCTGCAGAAGGAAGGTGCAGTGGAGAATCTGTCTCCAGAATGTTTCTAGGAAGTTCAGGCATGTAAATTCCTAGTTCTGTAGTTCTGTTATCTTTCCTGTAAAGGGTGAGAAGACTGACACTTGTAAGATAAAACACTTTTCCTATTTATTCTTATGTTTCACACCTGCCAAACACTGTTTTGGAAGATGATTTTTTTAGCATTTTTGCCAGCAGAACTTCTATGGAAATTGCTGTAAATGGCTGACTTTTTACTGAGTATACATAATGGGCAGTAGTCAGCACAAGTATGCATGAAGGTATCATTTTTAGTGGAAAGAATTCTGTTACTTCTTGTTTGCTCTGTGGCTGCAGTAGACTGTAAGAAAAATAAAAACCCTGCAGCTGTTTTTATGAGGTTACTTCTCTAAAGTGGATTGGTAACCTTGTCAAAAGACCCCATCAAGAGGAGCTTCCAGTTTTCCAAACAGTCAATTATGTCTGAGACTGCAATAATAATGGGCTTTGTTAGAAAGCCTAAACGTGCTTAAAGTACCATGAAATCCATACTTCCCATAGTTTGCCTCTGGATGTCTGTATATGCCAGTGTGACTGAAATTTTGGAAAAAGAGATGTACTTGCTGAAATATCCATGAATAATTCATTTATTAGTGGTCAGGGAGTAGAATTTTTGATAACTCTCACCGTGTTTCTCTTCACATGAGCTCAAGATAGCGGGCAATGTAAACCTTCCCTAAAACAGAATCTTCTCAAAGAGAATCTAGTTCTCTTCCCTCCCATCTTTCTATATCTCTTGTTTTGGCTATCCTTCTCTTTCTTTCTCCCCTTTGAAAGAATTGTGGTTTAGAGTATCTAAGCATTTAAGAGTAATCAGTTTGGGGTTAACAGAAGCAGAACAGAAAGCTGTGACTGTGCTGGTTCATTTCACTTTGAATTTTGAATTCTTTCTATAAATCTGTTTGTAAAAGTGGACTATGAATTGAATTGATCCCCCAGATGAACTTAATTTCAGTAAAGTCTATTGGTACTACTTACACACGTCTGACAGGAGATCTGGATTCCCTATCTTAAAACCAGTCATGTTCAGATTAGCTAGATACTGCTTTGGACATATGTGTAGATATAGGTATGGATAGCTATTTATCAAGTGCCTTTCACTATGCTCGATGACATCTAGCTTGAACAGAAGACTTGTTTCTGGTTTCCAATGGAATTATATTCTTCATGCTGGAGACTGCAAAAAACCAAGCCCCAGAACCACAAACCCCACAAACTATTCCGTCATGAAATATTAAACTTGAGAACTGGACAGTAGTGATGTAGATTTGGGCTTCATTTGGGAGATTGAAAAAAACCTGTGGAAAAACAAGTGAACAGAAGGATTTGAGTGGCTAGTTTCAAAGCAACTACCTGCCAAAGGTCATTGCTGATTACTGCTGAATATCTTTTAAATATTCCTTGCCCAAGCTTGCAAATTTTCATTCCATGTGGGTTCTTTGAAGATGCTACATTGTGGCCCAGGGGATTATTTTAGCAGTATTATTCTCTATCAGCATTATTTATTTTAATTATCAGGTACTGGAACAAGAAAATTTGATTCAGTTCAGTTTTTGAGAAGCTATTTGTAATGTAGATGAGGTGGATGAATACAAAATGCAGAGAAGACTGCAGCACATCAAAAAGTCTGATTTAATGGTACAGCTTGAAGGGTTCCTCAGAATACTTCTCCACAGTTGCTGCTCTACTCCTTCACTGGCAGCTGTACTTTGAGCTGTATTTTACAGAATTGTAGAATAACCTGAGTTGGAAGGGATCCACAAGGATCATTGAGTCCAACTCCTGATCCTGCACAGCCCCATTCCCAAGAGTCACACCATGTGCCCAAGAGTATTGTCCAGAAACGTCTTGAACTCTGTCAGGCTTGGTGCTGTGACCACTTCCCTAGGGAGCTGTTCCAGTGTTCAAGCACACTCATGGTGAAAAACCTTTTTCTGATATCCAACATGAACCTCCCCTGACACAACTTCAGGCTATTCCCTCAGGTCCTGTCACTGGTCACCACGTTGAAGAGATCAGTGTCTGCCCCTCCTCTTCCCCTCATGAGGAAGTTGTAGACTGCAATGAGGTCCCCCTCAGCCTCCTCTGTACCATTAAATGGGAGGTGGTTTGGTCCTCTCCTCCTCTGGAGCACTCACCTCTGCCTGTAGTTAAGCCCATTCTGCTTAATGGCATCTGACTTAATAAGTACAAATATTTCAGCCTAGGAGAAGGTCTCAGTCTAGGTTTTTAGCCTGAAATTCCAGTGCTATTCCCTTGATCCCCCAAAAAACGGTCCTGTGCCTTCTCCCTTGCTTACAGAAGATTACTTTCTAATTTTCAGTTGACCTGGCTCTTGCAGTAACTCTGTGTATCTTCTTTTTGCCCTTGCAGGTACGGAGAAGCATTATTTATGAATTCAAAGCTCGTCAGTGGAGTCACAGAATTCCTCAATACTGAGGGAGAACTAAGAGAGGTAATTTTTAAATTACTTTTGGCATGTGAGGCTGTATTCATTGTAAGCAGGGAGCAGGGCTGGAGCAATAATAAGGCTGTCCAGAGACTCTGGTCTCTGCTGGAGTTGAAGACCTGACTGCTGGTGCAGGTGGGCAGCACAAGCATGAGGAGCAGATTGCATTGGTACACAAGTGTGTAGAGGAGTAGGGATTGTGCAGGCACTTCTTTGTGCTTGGCTGGATATGAAGGTTTGTCTTTTTCTCATGACTGTTGCTTGAGAAAATAAAGATGAGAATTTTCTATCTGCATTAGTTTATGCTGCAGAGGGCAGCCCTTGAAAACATCAGTGTTGAAAGTCAAAGCTGCCACTGTTTTCTCTTTCTTACAGTATTTCCCATGTGAGAAAATCTGCTAACTGAATATACTGGCGAAATGACACCACAATAATTTGTTTTAAATGCCAACTACTTCTTGTCTAGATGGGAAAGATTTCTCATTTTAACTTTACGTCTGCCCTGACTGAGGTAGTTGTGCAGTTGTGCTACACCCAGCTACTCAGTGCTGCTTGAAATGGATCCAATGGTTCTTATGCAGCACAATCACCATTACTTGAACTCTGATTGTGCTCTGATGTTTTGCATCCAGCCATTTGTCTGCGCTCAAGTCTAGTGGCCACAGGAGCTTGGGGAAGAGCCACAGGTGGGAATGACACTGTTGGTCAGATTTGAGTATCTGCCCTGCACAAAGAAGCCTTCTGTACTCTTAGTTTCCACTTTCATGATAGGATTGGTAAGCTGCCTGGTTATACTTCCCTAAAAGAAACTGGTATTGTAAACATTTTGGTAAAAAAAGTACAGAGATCAGGTAAAGTCTGATTTTGATAGTTTCCAGGTCCCTTGATGGGACTGATCTCTTCCCAGGACTGTGATGGCAATGAGACAGTTGCAGAATCAGCCTTTTCAGTTTTGAGCCCAGGCACAAAGAGATGTTGCTGAAAGTCAGAATTTAGTAGCCAAGGTGAATTTGGTGTTACTGGGAAACAAAAATTACCTAGTTATTCATAAGTGTTGCTAAAACCATCTAATTTTATACAGGTCAACATAACCTGCAATCTACTGTGCAGATCAGTCCTGCAATTCTCACTTAATTAGAACAATAATTCAAAACTCACCAGCGCCATTGGGTATAATAATCCAGGTGCTGGTGCTATACTTTGAGTATACACAAGAACAGAGCAAAGTGCCTTTTCAGTCTGCAGAAAAAGGATCAAAGTTTTCTCATAGGGGAAGGAGTATGTTCCAGGCATTCAGAGATTGTCAAATGTGTGCCCACTTGCTGTTTTGTCATTCTCTTCACACTGCAACCATCCCTTCCTTTTTTAAGCAACTGACCTGTATTATATAATCAAAAGGGATCTGCACATCAAAATAAAATATGTGTTGTGAAGCTTGATAAAACCAAAGGGCATCAGGGCTGCCTTCTGCTGATATTTGCATATAAACCTTAATTAGAAGCAATACTGGTGGTCCCAGTTTGGTTTTCTAGGTGGAAATAAAAGTTTAGAGCAGCCATCTACACAGTGGAGCAGTTGAGCTGCAGGAGGGAAGGAGGTAATTATATTAATGTGATCCAGCACTGACACGTCAATATCTTCCAGTGCAATGTGAAGCAATTGCATCACATCTAATTGACAGTCTGCTGTCTTAATACATTTCCTATTAAATCTTTCTACCTGATACTGCATTTACTTCTATAGTGATTGTGGAAGTTTTTCCCAAATGCCTGACTTATTTGTGTGCACTGGAAATATTTCCTTTCTTTAGTTGCTGCAAATTTAACCAGTTAACTTGTATTTCCAGCTGAAGAACTTTATAAAGAGTTATGAAGGGGGAGCTGCTGTCTCTTTCTCTCGCGCCGTGGAAACAGTGGAAGCCAATGTGCGGTGGCAAAGGCTTTATAAGGAAGAACTGTTCCAGTGGCTAAGAAAATCCTTGACAAACTAATCTGTCTTTTCAGCCAACTATTTAACATGACTCACTGCAAGAGGAAGAGGAGACATTTTAAAAGTGTTCAACATGAAAATCATGAAGACAAGATCAGATTGCAGGGATAAGGGATTTTTTTCTTTTTTTTTCATTGTGGATTTTTCCTTTTACACTGAACTCTTGTGAAATTGTCAAGAAGATTTTCAGAAGAGAATATCATGAGTGCTTGTGAAATCCAGTCCTCAATGTACACAACCAAACATGATATTAAGTGGTGCATGTAAATGTCAAAACCCCCCCCCAAAAAAAAATCCTTTGAAGACTATTTTGTGCATGCTTGTACTGTCCCTGCCTGTATTTTAGCATGCTTATGTATAACAGCCACATTTTGTATGTGAGTTCCAGTTACATCAAAGTTGGGCATTATACAAAGCACAAAGACTCTACGACAATCACTATTTCAATGAACAAAAGGAAAGCAAGGAAAAGGAAATGCAGAAGGCTTCCAGCTTGGGGCAGTATGAGATGCAAAGTCAACCTTCCCACTTGCTGCCAATTTGTCTACCACTCAGATTGTCACTTACTGATTACAAAGATGCCAGCTCATTTTTTGAGTTACCAGTTGTATCTGCAGTCTCCATATTCCTATATTTAAATAAGCAGAATAGTGAAAGAGAATTGAAGGAGAAAAGGGACAGGAGGGGGATTAGAGAGAGAAAATGAGAAGAGCATCATCATTGCATTATAATCATATACATTTGTTCACTGCTGATCAGTGAAACAGTGTAATTTCAACTGTGAATGTGTTCTGGGACAGGAGCTTTGCATTGATATCACAGAATCCATGAGCCACCTCTTCTCAGCTACTTTACAAGGCAGTGTTACTCACAGTGGGTCACCCAGGTCACCCAGCCTGTGCAGTAGTATGTTTTGTAGCTCATAGTGCACAAGTATTATAAATAAACATAGGATTCAAATGGAAATTGGGAAGAAGGGAGAATATCTTGCATGCAAAGACTTAAAATTACCCAAGAAGGCTGTCTTGCATGTGGTAGACCAGTCTCAGCAGTGATTTATTATGATAGAAATGTCAGATTCTCTATATAGGCAATACTTTTGCAAATATGGAATATACTATTTATGCCATCATAGAAAAGTGAAATATGGAGAAAGTGAGGGGTGTGTATATGTGTTTATGTGTACTGACTAATACTGAGAAGATGGTTTTCTTTCTCTTCCTTTGTATTTCACATAGACTGATGTTCGTGAATGACATTTTCCTTAATCATGTTTGTTTCTTCTCAATCCTTAATCTGAAAGATCAGTGACACAGTGGAATTGTACAATGACTATCTGCACACTGAAGCTAAATGTTGAGGATAAAATCGATGGGTTCTCTCATGTCTGCACTGTGGAGGAAAAAGCCACAAAACAACAGTTTTCAGGACTCAGATTGCAGCGACTTCAGAGGTAGATTGTAGATGTGGGACAGTGTTTCTTTATCCTGCCCCAACCTATCCCAACCATCTGACCACATCATGGCCATGTACGTTGGGGACATGTGGCCACCAAAGTAGAGAGCAGCCTTTCTATCTGGTTGTTGCCCTCGTAAGTCATGGAAGTTACCAACACGCTTTATGGTTGCAGTTGCTTATCCCCAGTAAGTTGTGAATTGAAACCTTGGTGCGAAAAGAACCAAACCCAAGCATCTTCAGATATTTTCAGAGTTGTGTGGAGACAGTATTGTTTTCTGGGCTCTCATTCCCGAAGTATTCTGCTCCTCAAAAACTAGTAGACCTATCTACTACCCAAGGTGGGTACAGCATAACTAAGGTGTTGTACCCACCTTGCACCTGTCATTGTGTATCCTTTCCTGTCGGGGAATGTTGTTTGTGGATGGGAACATGAAATCCTTGTGCGGGCATTTGTTCAGCTGTTGGTGCTGTGTAGCACGTTAGCTTGGCTCATGTATAACCAAAATAAGAGGGAATCCTGTGCTCTTGTACTGTTAACTCTTTGCCTTATAGTAAGCCCTAAACCTTTGTGCTATGTTGCAGTCCTAGTGAACCTACTGCCCAGAGTCATTATCATGTCGAAGCTGAGTGAAATCCTCCTCCTCCTATTTTACCTACCTCACAGGGGTGTTGTGAGGCTTGACTAATGTTAGCAAAGCACTTGAATATCTTTTTATGAAAGGCATTTAAAAGTGAAAAGTATTATTTTATGCGGTTGACCAAACTCAACCTCAATGCCAGTATGTAGCGGCACATTTTTAATTTCTACTGAGAAAAATCACATGCAGATTTTTTTTTAATAATAAAAAAGCAAGCCAAATACTATTTAATATAACCTCTACCGTGTAATGAAGGCCAAAATTATGATATCCAAAGAGTGTGCAGAAAGCCAAGCCCTCAAATATTAATTGCTTGGAGGATTTCAGAGAACAGAAGAGTGTGAAATGGTCTGTCCCTTTACAATTTTATTCAATATTGTCTTTGATGACATTTCCTTTCCAGAACCACAGATTAAACCACATACCTTGCAGGATGCACGTAAAAGTTTCTTCCCACTGGGTAGTCTTCCCACTGATAAAGGACAGGCTAACAATATGTTCCAAAGTCAAAAGTTCATTAGAGCCTGTGTGTTTTGCACAGTGCTCAGAAATTTCCACTCTTGCTCATTTGAATTGAAGTTCTTGCACATTTAGCTGGTGTTGGATGTAAATTGATATTTTAGTGGCCTTGAGCAACTGGTCTACCACAGATATCAAGCCCCAAATGTATATATTATACATACCTATTGATGTGTTGCTTATAATTGTTGTATTCTAACCATGTTAGTATTACTGCTCTAAGGTTGAACTGGCCATTCCATTATGATTCTCTATTATTTTGTTTTTTATGTTTTGTATTTTGCTGTTTCACATTGAATCAGGAGTAAATTTAAATGGATTAAATTTTAAAAAACTATAACTGTTTTCTGCAATATTCAAACACTCTACATTTGATTATATGTCTTTAGAAACCTCTTTTTAAGAAGTTTCACACAGCTGTGTGTTAAAGAGTAGTTGATTCCTCATGGAAAGTTCTAATACAATCTGCTTAGAAAAATCTATTTATCTTACTGATTTTCTTTCTCTTTTACCAGTCCTTTTCTTCCCTTGTCCATATCTAAAGATGGTCCTCATTTTTGTGATTTGGATTGTGATTAGGAAAACAAATGCTCCTTATTTTTCAGCATTTTCTAATCCAGCATTTTACTTTGTCCTTTCTAGTGAGAGGAGATCATGCAAAATGTGAATGCAGTGTGGACATGGACCTGGATGTCTTTTTATAGAGATCTGATGAGGGTTGAATCTCTAATCAGCCTTTGTATGACTCAGGATCCTTTGTAGTTATTAATTGGTATGGCTTCCTAAATCATATAGGAAGACATGAATAGACATGATTCTATGCCAGCATAACAAAATAGCTATCGTATTTTTATAAATTTGTCCACTACAAATATCTTGGCCTATTACTTTGTAGCTGGTAGAATTATTCATGTATCCACTGCTAATGTATCCACTGTTAAAATTATAGTAGCTACTAATTGTGCAGGGCAGAACACTGTGAAAACATTCTTCTGAAATGGCATGTCACTTCTGCTGTTACTGGGAGTACTTGGACATTTATGATGATTAAAAAAATCTTCATGTGTTCTCAAGTGCATCTAAATTTGTGACCTTTAATTATCTTTTCAGTGAATATAGCAAGAATTCTGATACTATGTTGGAAACTGAAGGTGAATTTTGTGTAGCTCTTGGGCTGTTGTAGATAATTCACTGATCTTTAGAGTGCCAAAGGAAATATGTCCACTAATGCAGAAGGGTGCTTTCACAGCAAAGATCCTGAACCATACAATTAAATCTTTAGTAGTAAATAATGAAAATTATATATGTGTGTGAGGGTGTGTGCGTGCATGTGTGTGTGTGTGTGTGTGTGTGTGTGTGTGTATGTGTGAAAAATCCTCCATAGAGATACTTTTCCCTTTAAAAACTAATTATTAGGATAGAATAAAATGAAGCTAATATTTGCAGGTGAGGGTGCCTTTAGATACCTGCATGATAAGGTTTTGGTTTTCCACATGACCATAGCTGATACTGAAAACAGTCTTTGAGTCAAATGTGCAACTTTCTCTTTGAGGAAAATGGATGTGGGTTTGAAAACTGTTTATGTATATAATCAGATAAACACCACTGCTGCTATGAGTACTCACCATATCAGGCTGCCTGCCCTAAGCAGGATGTATAGCCAGTGTCAGTATGAGCATGGAGGAGAAAAAGGACCATCCAGCTGTGGAGCAGCCTGAAGAGGGTCTGTTTGCCCAGCTATGGATGGTGCAGTCAGAAAACTTCTGGCTGTATCACCTGCCACTGCTGCCAGACCACCTGGGTTAGGAAAGCAGCTGGGAACCACTGAAATGCAGAGAGGTTCCATCCAACTTTCTGTCAGCTGCATGGAAGAGACAGAAGGTCCCTTTGCTGAGTATGGGTTGTGGGTGATCTTCAGAGATGAATGTCATTGACTTGTGCTAGCAGAAGGCAAAGGTCCTGCTAATGAACCTGCACTGCTCAGAAAAACACAGGCCCTGAGCTCTGGCCACCCCAGCTGAAAAACACTGACCAAGGTGTTTGTAAAGGTCTAGAATGTTATAATGTCCCTTCTTCAGAAGTATTTTCAAGCAATCAAATATTTAATTTTCAAGTATGAATAGGAACGCAGGCACTCTTTTTCTTTATGATGTTTTTGTTAATATTTGAAAGTGTACCAGGAATTTCTCAGGCTTTTTTTTCTAACACGTGGTTTGGAAAGATGTCACTACAAATTATTTGTGGTAAAAATTCTAGTAATAGTAGTAACTGTACTAATACCATTAAAGAAAAAAAATCAGATGCCTGTGCAAACCTGTATGGCACCAGTGACTGGGCAGCACCCTTTTTTGCATACAAAAACGTAAAAAATTGGCCACTTTGTTTTTCATATGGCAGTGCAAGGTTTTGCCTGTCTTAATTCCAGTTCTGAAACCCAGTGAAACCACTCTGACTTGACCAAGTAGTCCATACTGGCATGGGTAATTTTGTTTTCAGTGGGAAGGAAGGGGAGAAAGGATTTTTCACCAAAGTAAGGCCACATGCCTAGTTGGAGCAGAATTCTTAAATCAAGTATATTTTGAACAATCTGTTAAACTTATCTCTTGTGTTGTGTGTGTGCTGACAGTGGAGAGGGATTCTGAGCTTTACCTCAGAATATGGTAACACAGTTGAGGTTGGAATTTAAAAGACATATGGAACCAGTTTCATTAAGATTTGTTTAGGGAGAATCACCCACATGATGAGCGCTGTGAGTCAGACCAAATGTAATTTCTCAGAAGAAAAGGCATTTATGTGTGACTGATTTGTAACTAGTGAAGTGTGACCTTGCCAAACAGTATTTCAGAATGCTTTGCTTATTTCACATGTTCCATTTCCTAAGGATATCAAAGCAGTGTTGGCAGAGAACACAGGTGAGCAGCTTTGTGTGAGCAGAGGCAGTCATGAGCCAGGAGGTTTTTGTTAGACTGCCCCAGCATTTTCTGGACAGTGTCACTTGGATTTGCCTGGTAAGGATAGCCCTGGAACAATGGACCAGGCCAGCAGCCAAGATGCAGTCTCAGTTCTTTGTGATACGTTTCACTCCACTCAATATGTTGGTTTCTGTAATTTCAAAATAATCTGTAGCCAGACTGGTGGAGCATGTGTGGCCGCAGAGCCTCTGCTGGTGCCCAGTGAGGTAGATCCATTGAAGTGACTGATGTGAATTCCAGCTGAGGATCTATCCCATTGCTTCCAAAACAGCCCTGGAGGGGGTGGCTCTGCTGCTCTACAGGATGTTTTATGTATTTGTATCTAGGTTTCAGTAGCACATACTGGATGACAAATGTTTTTCGTTTTCCTTTGGCTTTTCAGTACTTTGTGATCAGTTCCAATGTGATAAGGCTTTATAATATTTTTGGAGAACTGTAGAACACTGTACTGTGAAGAGTGTGGCTACTACCCTCTCTTTTTCCTGCAAACAGTAGATTTCAACAGAGATGGACTTTCCTGGACTTAGACACTCTGTGAAAAAAGAAACAATTCTGACAGTTTCTAATGGAAAAATCATTGTAATTACTATATAACTACCCTGTACAAAGACAGCTTTGTTATATGTGTAAATGTAATTTTGCTATGTTGTTGTTATGTTTGAGAGACAATAGGCTTTGGTGTGGGTGAGACATACAGCCTTATAAAAACAGAGATTGTAGCTCCCTGTCTGATGTTTTACTGAAAGGTGTTCAGTTGCTCTATTTTTGCAGAAGATAAATATAAACTGGTTCTCTGAAAACTAACTACACACACATCAATGACATAAATGGATCACAGTATTAAAAATAAAGGCTTGATGATAAATTTAATTATTTTTCAAAAAGACTCCACATGTAATATTTTTTGACCCCTTTAAAAGAAAGAAGTCATCCTGCTGCTGTTAATGCTGGTTATAATGGATGAGTCCCTCTGTTAATTCTGTCTCAAACTTAGATTAATTCTGAATACTGTAATTAGAAGAACATATTTTTCTATCAGTTCTCAAATCTGTACTCTCTGGAATTCAGGTTTTTGTCATATTAGAGGTGGAACTGGCTCTGTTGAGATACAGTTTACCAATGTTTTCACACAAACGTCTGTTTGCCAGATCAGAATGCCATTTTCATAGAGAAAATACAAATGATTGCATAATACCACATTTCTCTATGTACCATGTGTATGTGCACGTATAGCTTTTAGTTCTATACATTTGGTTTGAAAAAGCATTCATTGGTTATTTGTATTTATAGATCTTACTCAAACCGTTTCAACTTATCAGAACAGTTGGATGTAAGGCAGGATGTGAGGCTGTGTTGACCAAGACTCAAGCACATATATAAATATGTAGGCAGTCCCACTCATGTCTGTGGGATTAATCACGCGCTTCAAATTAATGTATATTCATTGTGAACTCATGCATATGACTGAAGTAGTATTTCTGGAAAGTGATTTAGGTTGAAACCTGTTTCTGCACAGGTTTGAGGTGCAGGATATGGTGATATGTTTTTGCTGAATTTTAAATCACATCTTCACTTTATATAGAGCCAACTGCTTTCTCTCTCTCTTCTTCCCCTCCCCCCCCCCCCCCCCCCCCGGAAAGCATATATTTTGCATATAGAAGGGAGATGTTTACTGATTCTAAGTATATCTAAAATACCACATTGAACAAAGGTTTTCATTTATTGTTTGGAGCATTCTACGATTTTGGAATAAAAGCAGAATTATTCTTACAATGCTAATTAGTGAATATAGAACTAATCAGAAATTGAAACCATTAGTCAAATAAAATATATTAATTTCTGAGAACAGTGTTTTCTGTTACATGCCTTTAAAAATGATTACATAAATATGGGACTGCTGTGTGTTCAACGTAAAATTTTTATTCCACTCTAAGGACTGACTATATGATTTTTTTTTTTAAGAGAAACTTGATCTTCTGTATTTTAAGCAGAACAAATCTGAATTTTGTCTCTGATAATAAAATTTTGTATAGTAATGTGTAATTCATCACTGTCTTAATTTTCTGATGTGGAGACATAGGTAAGATGAATAATGCCCAGCCTTTTGGTTGTGTTCCCGTTTCATTGAGATAACAGTTTAATAACATTGAATAGATACACTGAGGTTTTACAATGAAAACCATGCAAGAGAAGGTATTTTTTGACATGAGGAATTTTTCAAAACATATTAAAATGCTGGGACTAGTAGAAAGCAGAGAACCACAGAAAAGTACAAAATTTGGGCTTGGAGATATTCATAAGGGCTTCAAGACTAGCAGGACTAAGAATGGCATAGAGAGCAAAGTCTTTCTTTTGTGCTTGTCTAATTATGTAAATTTTGAATAAACAAAAAGATCTTTTCATTGGTAAAAGTGATTTCAACTAGAGTGCAGTTCAAATGACTTTTTAATAGAGTCCTTGAATCCAGGCTATTATTTTCCTTTTTTGAGGAACAGTTTTCAGTAACAATGAGATGTGAAATATGTGCAATTATTTACCCATTGGATACAATCAAGTTCCCACTGAAGTCAATTGGAGCTTTGACATTGACATCACCGGGAGTAAAAGCCAGCCCCGTATTTTTCAAAATACAGCTTTCAATGCCTGAATGCCTTTTTTTTTTAACAATAAAGATGTTTTCTTCTGCATTGTACATCTTAATCTGCTGAAAAGCTGAAGGGAATTTTTAAGGTTCTGATTTTGCAAAGCACAGGAGGCAGCTTTGATGCTTTGAGCCAAGGTAAGCAGAGCTGAGGCCTAAATTAGTATGTTAATAGTATCCTACCTTTAAACCCTTCACTGTATTATACTGGGGCTAGCATTTTGACCATCCAATATGCATATGTCGGCAGAGTATGTAGACATACCTTTCATACCCCTTTTTTCCCCTGTGTTCAGGTCTGGATCAGGAGTTCAGGGGGCCTAAGGAGTTGGCTTGGGGGCCAACAGAGAGCTTTCATTAAGAGGGGATGGTGGAATGTAAGATGATGAGAGGCTGGGATGTACTGCCCCCAAAATGGTCCTGGTCCCTCGCTTTTCTGCTATATGTCTCTCTGAGTGTTGAGTAAGCTGAGACAAAGGGCATGGCCACCTTGGAAGCGTCCCTGGAAGGATGTGAGGAGGGAGAAATGTCGCTTTTCTCTGAAGTCCCACTGGCAGCACATCTCCTAATCAAACATCAGAGAGAACATGCTTGTTTCTTCCCCAGTGTGGCCATTGCAATCAGCAGCACTTCAGTCTGGCTGAGCTGCTTTCAAGTTGAGTGTTTTCATACAAGACCAAATGAAGAGCTGTTTATTTGCTCCCAGCTCAGTGTCTTCAGTGAAAACAGAACTTTAAAGGCACCCATTTTCTTTGAAAGCTCCTCAGCTGAGCTGGAGGGTATAGGAGGAAAAGAAGCTAGAGCCTTTGGCTTGTAAATTGACTTAGGAGTATTTGCTATCTTAATTTTTTAGCTTTTGCTGAATAATTTGCTGCTTCCTCCTATTAATAGCAAAATTATATCTACTTCCTTTAAGCAGCACCTTCAGCATGGAAGCCATCACTCAGAGTCCCACTGGTATCAGACCACTCTGCTGCATATTGCTGGGAAGGTGGAAAGAAACAATCCAGTGAGCTGGTAATAGTCCTGGCTTTTCTGAAAACTGAGCACATAAACCCAATGTTAGGGAAACAGTATTGAGAATGACATGACTGAGGCTATCTTACAGATGGGATGGGAAAATGAGCCCAAATATATTTGTGAGAAAAGTCTAATGAAGGTAAGGCTGAAATTATGTGAAGTAATGAGGGTGTGCTTGGGAATATAAAGCTTCATTATGCTGAAACTTAGTCTTTGAGTTAGGAGCCACATCTGCTGTGGCCAAAATCTAATTAAAGATAAAAAATTCCTGAATGATTAAAAGATTACACCCTACACCCTACCAGTCGTTGTTTGCTTCGTGGGGCTGATGTCAAAGTGTGGAAATTCCTCTCTGCTGTATCCAGCCCATACCCTCCTCTATGTCTGTGTCGATTTGTCCAAAGCTGACCCATTAGAATCTGGACTAATGGTGCAGGGCTCGGTGAGAGCTGCATCAGCAGGGTCATGGTGAGACTGGATCCTCATGGCACACTTCCCATGTGTCACCTCCTCCCCATCTGACACGGTCCTGTTGCTCTACTTCTCAGTGCACAGCAGCTGTAGGAACAGCAGGGAGAACCCGGGTGTGTTTTGTAAGGTTCTGCCTTTGTATCGCCTTGCCTCGTAGCAGTAATGAGAGGGCTGCAGTGAAGAAACCAGGGCAGAAGGATCTAAGGGGCCTTGGCCTTCCATGATGCCAACCTTCATGCCCCTGATCCACCAAAGTGCCTCACTCCCTGCTGGACTGCTAGGGCTGAACAGCAGCATTAGGGCTCAAGCCCTAGCATAGCACTTTCGTTATGTAGTGTACAGAACATAGTGTTAATTACTCATTGTACTGCTACGGCATTATTTTTAGCAGGCATAATTTTGCTTATTGAACTTTTTCAGGAGTCATTTTGTCTGGTCTACTTACCATCATTTTTGACCTGCTCATTGCAGAAGGTGAGGAGAAAGAGAGGGAGGATAATAAGATGCTATTACATGACATGTCTATTACAGTAATTCATTTCATGTGGCGCAGAGCTGTTGCCAGTGATAAATGCATGTTCCTGGTACAATTATGAGATGTACCTTGAATTTTTCAACAATAAAACTGTCAAAAGGTTGCAATAGGCACAAGCACAAACGTGAATCCGGCCCTTAAAAAGATGAAATAGCTCACAAACGATTTTAAGAAATGGTATCATTTTCAGAGATCCACTTTTAGATCCATTAACTCTTTAATACCAAAAGGGTATATTGTTTCTGCTGTACAATCATGAATGTAACACATCTTTTTCTCATCCCACTCATCTGCTTGGCTAATTGATATGTTTCAAATATATTTCTATGGAGGTTAGAGTAATGATGGAATAATAGAAGTCTTAGCACAAAATTGGCGTATGTTTCCATATATGTGGGTGGAAATCAGAGTGGTTCTGTCCCTTTAAAATGCCTGTAAGGTTTTAGGTGGTTGATGTCAAAAGCAGGTTAACCCAAGCAGGTAAATAACCCTAAAGACAGGTATTGCTCCAAAGAGAACATGCCAGCATGGAAAGCAGAGGCACTTTGAGAAGGGGTTCATTCTTTATTGTTTTCTGAAGATTTGTGCAGCTATAAAGGACAAGCAGAGGAAGATCCAACCAGAAAAAGTAAAGCGAGTGAGAAAAAAAAAAAGCCAAGACGAAAAAAGAAAGAACTGGGACTGTGTCTCTGAGAAAAGCTTACAGAGAAGGCACTTTGGACTGAATTCTGAATTAAAAGACTAAAAATTATCTACAGAGGGTGATTTCACATCAACAGGTCCAGTTTAATGAAAAGCAGTATAATAATCTCCAGTGGAATCAGCAGGATAGGAGAGAGCTGAATATTTTCGCTGGCCAGGATTAATGAAAGTCTCTCTTTTAATGAAACATGCACTTTAAAATATTCCTCCTGTAGTTACCATCAACTGTAAGATGTTATTTCTGCTTGAGATGGTCACAGCTAAATGTGAAGGGTTTGAGAAGCAGTAAAAGATTGAGACTTCCTTTGTGCCTTACAGTGCCTGGTTTAGACTGGTGGGCCAGAAGCTTTGGTTTGGATTTTGCCCAGTGTACTTTGCAGCTGCAGATTTTTCCCTTTAGTTTTAAACCCAATTAAGCCATAAACTGTACCATGTATCCAGAGTGCTTGTACCATATTAAAATATATGAACTGCTTAGGGTAGCTCTTGCTTGAACTAAGATTAGTTCACAGAATTCAGTAGGAGATTAATGGTTGACTCAGGAATTTTTTTGTTCTTTTTAAATCTCCTTATTGTTGAGCATATTTTTCAGTAACTCCTAGTTCAACCTGGGAAAAATAGTCAGATGACTAAAAAACTAAGGACAAAATATCAGGATCATGGTTCATAAAAGCTTTCTCTGCGTCTGTCTTTACATAATTCATTCTTCTGTGACCTTGCCTAATATAAAAACTTCAAAGGCATGGATGGGGTTTGCATTTTGCTATTTTTGTGTGCACAATAAATTAACATGGGTAAATATTTAGTTGATATAGCTGCATGGAATTTCTATGGAGGCTAACTAATCAAAATTACACACATGGTAAGTGGGAAAATGGAAGTCATATTTTTAAAATTACTTGTGCAAATGCAATTTCAACTTTAAAAGCATTTCACTTGCATTCAGCAATTGTTCTTTGTAATCGGGTATAAAACGGTGCTACATATTTTAAGTGTCTAAGTAATTTGTCTAGGCTTATAAAAGGACAGAATTCCTCCCTACATATATTAAACTTGCAGCTTCTGATACAGAAGCTACATTTGAGAAATTGGTGCAAACAATGAGATTTGCTAAAACCAAGGGATTAAGGGAAATGCATCATGGTAATTGGCTCTATAGACTTAAGTTAAGTGCAGGTATGCACGGACAAGTGGATAAACTCGAATAAACAGAGCTGACTCACTCTCAGTTGGGCAAGATTGAGTTTGTCTTCCTAGTAAGTCAGTATATTCACTTACTCTGCATCGTGCTAGCAACTTCTGATTTGCATCAGAGTTGGTGGCAGAAGAGTCCACTGGTCTGAAAGCCCTGCACGATTGGGACTCCATGTGTCCTCAAAGTAATGATTCAATTAATGTACTATCCAGTCCTATTTTGGCAGAGCTAGAGAGATTTGAACAGCTGAGACAAAGCAGTGCCATGTACTACTTCCAAAGAGCCTGGTTCCTACAATGTGTGTCAGACTTGCTAAGTTTAGTTGTCTATGAAATAGATGCCTGCATCTGAGCTAGTTGTGGAGGATCCCTTAGTCACCATGGTGAAAAAAACCAACAAATATCATCATAAAATATGCAACTAATGCAGTAAGGTGGATAGAAGTGATAAATATAATAAATTTAGGTAGTAGGATAATGTATGTAAGAAATGTTAAGGCATAACCTGAAGTGAAAGATGAGCTTGTGGGAAAAACTAATTCCATTTACTGTAAATTAAATTAGTAATTGAAGCCCAACTCGTGGGGTTGGACAGAACCTGAATGTAAAAAAGCAACCATCAAACTAAGGGAGCCTCAGCCGGATTTTTGTATTTTTTTCATAGAGCTCTGTCACTTGTGTTAGATGAGAAGCAATATATCCCAATCAAAATATGTTTGAAGATAGGCACTGTCTGTTCTGACAGATGACAATCCTCTGGAGTGGATAATTGCTGTAGAGTTGAAAAATTGATTCTTTGTTTTTATCTGATTTAAACCCAGATTCTTTTTTTCCACACCATTATGTGAGATACTTGCTTTTGTTCACTTAATTAGTATGTATTTAGGGTTTGACTGTTTCCTGATGTCATTACTCAGGAACAGACATGGAGTAGTGCTTTTGGCTAAAATTAGTGTAACTCCTGGGGTGCTCCAAGGGCAGAGAGTTGATGCAGTAACAGGGCAGGGCTCTGGTTTGCTTCATTCATTAATAATATAATTTCTTTGTGTGTCTTTGTGCCATGGTAGGGAAGATGTTGTCTGATACAGAAGATCCTTTATATTGTCCAGGTCTTTTCAGTTTCTAATGTCTTGTGTCATAAAAATAGAGGTAGCTAGTATTTAAGCACTATGTAGTGGCAAACATAAGGTGGTACAATTATTTCTTTACAGTGAACCCAAGTGGCAATAAGTTATGAACAAGGTAGCTGTAGAAAGAAAGCAAAAGAGAGAAAGAGAGAGAGAAAGAGAAAGAAAGAAAGAAAGAAAGAAGGAAAGAAGGAAGGAAGGAAGGAAGGAAGGAAGGAAGGAAGGAAGGAAGGAAGGAAAGAAAGAAAGAAAAAGAAAAGAAAGAAAAAGAAAGAGAAAAAGAAAAAGAAAGAGCAAAGAAAGGAAGAAAAGATGGTAGGAAAGCAAAACAAATTAAAGAAATTCTCATGATTGTGAATAAAGGCATTGGATTTAAATGGACTAGCATGCAACTTTAATCTGGTAAAGGGAAAGGGCCCCAGACAGCTGAGTACTTTGTGAGGAAGGATTTTGAGAAAGAAGTATGGAAGTGGAACAGTGCAGTTTGAATAACCTGGAAGTTATGTATAAAGATAAATTTTTGTCTTTGACCAAGCAAAAAACAACTTTAGGCTGCACAGCCTCTACACATATTTCAAACCATTGTTAGAAATATGGTAGACAGGTGGCAGAATAGAAATGGAACAATTACTGCCTACTCCTGGGCTTCAGAAAATTGGGGATGGCAATACACAACAATTATGTATACTTAGGCAGCCAGAGTGTTGCTCTTTAATAACTCTGATGTTGATCAGTGAGTTGCTAAAGAAAAAGTGTTGGGGAAAAAAGACATTTCTAGGGTTCTGGAGGATAATGAAAGCAGCAACATTTGGTAGCCCGAATTTACCCAGTACAGATCTTGCAAGATAAATGATTGCTCTTTTTTGGATAAAATTGAAGATATTGGATGAATTCAGACCAGTAGTTATAATTTATTTAGATTTTAATAGAGCATTTGACATCAGCTTTCCAAACTAATTCAAATTGGCCAGGGAAGAAACCTGTTCACATAGAGGGAAGTTGTCTGGAAAACAGTTAACAAAAGATAATGAGGAGTGGCAGTCTGTGAGACTTGGTTGAAATATCTAGAGGATGTCAGGGTTTGCTCAAGTTTTAACATGTTCGTTGATGATTTCTCAGAAAGGAAGGAAAAAGCAGCCTCTTAATGAAATGTACAGTGTGAGGGACTTGTTAACACAGTGAGAATGGGAAAAATTTATGAGACCCTATGTAAAGAATTTTATAATGGACAGGAAATAAGATTCACCTCTAAATGCAGGTGAATTCTTCTGGGAAAAATCATTCACAAGCTCAGTTACTCAGGTATTCAGTAGAATGGAGAAACCTAAATAGTATCAGAGTAGCATCGTCTGGGGGACCTGTCAGAGTGCAGGTGCAAAATTTGCGATGAGTTGGAGTAGCAAAATGGGCAAGTACTGTTATGGGATCACACTGTAAAGCATGAGATCACTGAGCAAGGAATCTTTATCTACCAATTTTGGTTTGACTACCAAATTGCATATAGTTTTTCATTCTCAGAATTTATTAAATAGGAGTGAATTCAGCAGGCGAAACAAAACAAGATTTAGAGAGACTGTAATTGATTCCTCCAATTAGATATCTCAACTTGTTAATGAAATTCAGCCCTTGGCAAAGAGATTATGAAATAAAATGTTTCTAAATATTTATATGTACACTGAATAGGTACAAGAAAATTGAGAAAATCTTAAATGAAAAACCAAACACTAGAACGGCCTACAAGTAACCTAAATGCAGTAAATGAGAGAAAGCTTTTTTGACTTTATCTGAAGACAAGAAGAATCCTAATACCTATAGGAAGAGTATTTGCAATGTTATCTTGAAGTACTTTGATCATTTATATGTTTAATATTTGGATCCTTACATCAGCTGTGGTAACATGGACCTTTAGGGGCAATAAGAAGGGCAAGGAAGGACAGCCCATAGTTCAGCTGTCTGAAATTTCAGAGAATGGACAGGGTGAATCTTCCAAGAAGAATAATGGGATGAAGGTAAAAAAAGGAATGCCAGACCCAGGTGAGTGGTCTACCCGCTCAGTGCTTCTATTGCCTCTCCAGTCTAAAAAACATTGGAAAAGGTGTATCGAAATCAATAGTGGGTCAGATTTACTGCCCAGTCACATCTTTAAATTCCTCCATCTGCTGTCAGTTTGTGTCTTTAAAAGATGTTTGAAGAACATCAGACACCTTCACTTGCGAGCTAAAAGGTGTGCAGATTGACATCTGCCGCTGGAAGCGGATTGTACCTTCCTGCCAATGGCAGAGGTTCAAAGACTGTGCTCTCCTTGCTGGGAGCTGCAGGAAACACAGGGAACAAAAGGATCTGAGCTCACTGTCCCTGCTCTCAGAGCCTAAGATTAACTCATGATCAGTCTAAGCATAGTGATTGCCAGAAGGGATAGCTTTGGGGCGAGTAAGTATTGATAAGAAAATATAAAGCTTATAATTTAATTTTAATTTATTCCCATCTTCACCTTTTCCTGTGTGTCTGATTGTGGCTATACCTTGAAATACACTCTTACATGACTCTGGTTTCTAAACCTTAGACTCTCCCAGGAACAAATTACAGCAGTGCTCAGAACCTCACCCCATTGGTAATTGAAAGCACTCTGAGCATCTTAAAAATGAGATCTTGATGCTTAGATAAATCTGGCGACACATTACAATATTGCCCTCTGAAAGTGTGCAAGATATTCCTGGCTTGCTGCATATTACATAACATAGCCATTAAATGCAGATTATCTTTCAAAGGAGAGGCAGAGATTAATGAGTCAAACAAAAATGATGAATTAAATGAGCCTGATCAGACACAGTTGCAAAATTAGCTAGCAAAGAGTTCTATAGAAACAAGAAATATTAGAATTAGATTGCTCAAACACAATTTTAAGAAGAGTGGCAATGCATATAAACATACATTATCACATTTTAGTATTCTTATTATATTCTTTTAATTTTCCTGTCAAATGCATAATGCAAAGACATTGCAGGTGTTAGTCTGCAAACAGAACTTGGGCAAGAAAAAGGGTGGCTGCTTTCTCCTAAATTGAGTACTGACACTCTGCTGGATTCTAACCCTGCACTGATTCTTTCTCCAGTGGAGCTGGAGACTTCAGTAGGACTCTATGCAAATCCAGAAAAGTCCTCCCTTGCAGTCAGGCCGGATCAGAGCTATAAATCAAAGCCACTGATTTGCTCTGTGTCTTTAGGCAAATCATTTATCCCTAGCAGAATGCAAGTCATTTAGCCTTTGCATAGTAATACTTTACCCCCGAGGGATATTGGGGTGTCTGAGTGTTGAAAGGTGGGAAAAAGTTCAGAGAGTCTTTGGTAGAAGCTGTTCTGTGAATTCAAAATTTTCTTGTTTTAACACGCTGTGATGGGCAGGATGATTTGCTCTGTACCACTCTTAATGGCCATTTCCCACTCATATCTGCGAAGTTTTCCTTGTGTCTTGACAAGGCTGTCACTGATGCAGTTGTTATCCAGCTGTCACCAATACTGACCTTGAAACAGAAGTGTAAAGCCTCCCCAAGCCCTTTATGTTCGTGCAAAGTGCTCCTCAAAAAGACACACAGTGCAACAGGGACACAACTGCTCTTGGAAGCGTTTCATGGGATCCCTGGACTTCTGAGGCACATTTGCCGACACAGTGCAGCACTGTGGTCCCTCCAGTCCAGCTCACAGCCTTACTCTGCCTGGTTTCGGGGTTTTTTACCTCCCCTCTGTAATCAGTTTGTCAGCTTAAGGACTGCACTGTTCAAAGGGACTGAGCAGCTGGTGCTCCTTTCCCTCCACAGGTACAAACTGCTCTACTGTCCCAGGCTCGCTGATTAACACAGTTAATGTAAGCAGCAATTTAAACTTATCTGTAGTTGTCCTGTTTCAAAATTAAGAAGGGCTTTTGTGCCTGAAATCTTAGGTATTTTCTCCAAATCCATCAGTAGGTTGAATAAAAATTGTATTTCTGCCTACCAGCTTTGTATAGCCTATTTGTGGGCATTCCTGGCTGCAATAACAGTACCTCTGCAAAAATTTACAAACTGTATACTCGGAGAAGACTGCCAAGACGCCTTGCTGACACTACTTCAATTACCATATCATCTGATAAATGGCTGCATAGCTCAGTGAGATTCCTTCAGTGAGGGAAATCAAGACACTGGCTCCACCAGGCTGAATACAACCTCTTAACATTTAAATCTCTGAGATCAGTCAAATTCCCAGTGTATGTTTCTGGAACTCCATCCGTCACCATCATGATGTCTTTATCAGTTGATGCTAATGCTGCTGTTTCTACTTAAAGGCTGAGAGAAGATGTTAAAATTGATGGATAGATGAATAGCTGCTACCCTGGAGATTTCTTATTCTTGATGGAGCTGGGGCTGACAGGTATGTGGTGAGTGAACTCAACAACATCCTATCTGTGTTTGTAATTATATTCCCCATATTTATTTTTGTAATAATTCTGTATTTAGCATTAATGTTTCAAAATATTGTTGTAAAAGATCCATGATCTAAAACACTCTATCCAGAGTTTGAGCAAAAAGTAATATATTTTCTGAGAAAGGGCAGTAGAAGTCACTGGAGAAAATGAAAATAATTCACATGCTTGATCACTGGCAGAGGCACTGGCCTTGGAGAATGTAACTCCAGCAAAAAGAGGAACACACAAGATCTATGTGTGGCTGTGCTGACTGCAGCACAGTTTAATTGACTGGGATGGTTGACCTTCCCGGATACCTTCTAATGTGAAGGATTTTCATCGTGCTTTACAAAGAAGATGGAGAGGACACTGAGCAATGCCTCTGGAAGAGTCAAAGCAGGAAAAAAGCGCTGTCACTGCAATTTACATCTGCTGGCAGAGGCCTGAAAAATGAAGTTTTAGCTGCAGGTGGGCTGCGTTGTGGGGGTGCTTATACCTCATATTCTCAGAGAGGCACAGGGTACCAATCAGGCTGTGACAAAAGATGGAATTGAAAAGCAGCTGCTTTAGGATTGTCCTTCCTGAGGCTCTTCCTTCTCCTCCCATCAGGTCTGCTGGTGGCTGGTGAGCCTTCAGCTGGGTGTGCAGACAGACGAGCTGATGGCTTTCACTGGCACAGGGTGCTCTGGGGAGCTGAGCTCACTGCTCGCCCTGTCTGCACAACGCTTCCCAGCCCCAGGGCTGGACACCCCTGCAATTTGCCAAATATCTCAATAAAAAAGGTGGCTGATGTATATTTCTGCTGTGAAAATAGCAGTTAACCTTTTCTTCTGGTTCAACGTAGCTAATAGTAGTTTTTTGACACTTTCATCTGTTACTCACACAATTTTTGGCACTGCTGATTCCCGGGAGTTAATTGGTCCCTCCAGCAACCTGAGAGACAAACCAGTATAATTTTGGGAGATACCTATAAAATCTTTGTACGTTTTCCCTTAGGAAGGAGGGAGACAAAGAAATCCAGTGGCAGAGCACCTCTTCCAGAGTTGTGGTGCTCTGTTTCAAGGCAGAGTGTCTTGACAAAGCAGCAATAATTTCTGTGGTTAGTGATCTCATGGGAAGAGCAGTGCCGCCTGATCAGAGAAACACTTCAAAGCACTATCAAAATTATGATAATTCCTTCATTTAAAAACTCTTTCTGGCTTCCTATCAAAGTGTATGCTTACACTGTAGCTACACAAGTGTTATTATAGATAGCTTTAAGCTAACTATGTCACTTTCATAACAACAAATTTGTGGGTACTTTTCTGCATGTTGCCTCGGAACCTAGGATATTCAGACTGCTCACAAGCAGGTCTCACGCGATGTTTGCAATCTTTAGCTCATATTTCTAGTATAATCTAGTCTAGCATCCTACTATGGTTGTTCAAGTTCCTAATTGATCCCTCTTGTTCCAGAGCCTCTGAGGAAGACTCGTGGCTAGAAATTATACTCCTTGAGGACTCACATGCAAATGTTATAATTTCAATTAATGCCACTTCTGCTTCAGGGTAAATTCAAAGGTATATTCTTGGGGTTAATTTTCAAGGACATTCAGTCACCTTTTGTGAAGTGCAGAAGAGCCCTAGTCCACGTTTTCCTTTTGAAAAAGCAACTGAGCCCATTGGACATTTATAGCCTGCATTAACTAACACTTGGTGAAGGCCATGGGTTGGAGTTCAAACTTCCCAAAGGACAGTAGATGTCATCGTAGCTGATGACTTATTGTCTCTTCAAATAATGATGATATTGTGACTGCAGTCATTAAAATGTTCCCAGTGATTGGCATTACCAGACAGAACCAATTCACCAGAAGAATATTATCTGCCCCCAAGAGTAATACTTTAGAATATTTAATCACAAGCAACACAGACAGCAATTGTCTTTTAAAGCAAGATGGCATAGTAAAAGTTAATACAGTCATTTTTCTTACATTGTAACCAGGCACATTTAGCAAAGGAAGACTGTCATTTCCTATCAAATAACTTTGATCAAGAGTAATGACTTTCCTTCAAACTCCCATGTTTCTTTGGATCTCCATACTTTCTGTGAAAAGTAAGGTTTTAATTATATTCTTCTTCCCTAGAGAAGGACTTTTATGAAAAGAAATCTTGAGCCTTGCAGCACTTCAGCATTATACCCTTACTTCCTATTATTAGTGTAATTAAACAAGTTGGTTTCACAGAGCCTATGGAAACTTTTTTATTATACATTGCAGGGACTCCAAGAGTAAATCCTGCAGAGTTCTTTCCATAGGATTCTCAATTTATTCTCTCTTCTTTCTTTGTCCATGTAATGGGACTCTAAGAGAGTTTTCCAAGGGAGTGCCCTACTTGCATTTTGTTGGGCAAAACCATCATGATATTCAAAAGAATTTGTTAGGCTTGTCCTACTTATTTTCCCATGAAATAAATTGTAAATTTCTCTTTATTCTCTGGAAACAGAGTTACACAAAACTACTGTCATCTAACTTGGTGAATTCTGAGCAGCTTTCTCAATCGATACTTATGAAATGATCAGTCCTAACAATGAATTGTAGTCAAAATAAGTGGTAGGCCTAAAATATAACATTTTTCACTACTAGAGATTTAATCAATCAAAGAAAACAGTGAGGCAAAATAATGAGTGGTTGATATACTGTACATGAATCATTTTAATAGTCTAATTAAGCTAAAAGTAATAACACAGTCTTTGTCAAGCTTGTCTGCAACAAAATGCTACCATGCTGAACCTCAAGAATCAAATTCCACATTCTCCCTCACATGGTGCAGAAGAAAGCAAATGAGACAAATTACAGCCTGAAGTGACAAAGGAAGGCACTTGGGGGATAAACCTTCCTCTATATTATCAAAATACAGTGCTGCACATTTTTTCCATTGCATTAAAAATGCATACCATAGGAGAAAAGGGTGTCAGCGGGCAGAATTGAGCTTCAGGGATCATCTACTTTAAGGAGACAGAATCTGTGCTGCAGTGTGCCACATTTTGAGTGATCTGAGTCCCGACAGGAGTGAACACAAACGCAGTCAGCAGCAGTGGCAATATATTCCACTATTGATACGATAAAGGAGAAGAAGTAAAGTGCTTCAAAAGTTCAGGTAGAGATGTGAATGCATTGCAAATATTTATCATCATATTTTCCTAATAAAATGAGTTATTTTGGCATACAAGTGGTAAAAATACTCGAACCAAAGGAAAGTGAAGGTTGAATTCTGGCATCTTGGCTCATAAAAGGATTGCTATCCTTATATTTTGTCCATTCTACATTGTAGAAAATTGCTTATGGTAAAGCAAAACTCAAGTGCTGTCTTTTCAGGTTGCACTGCAAAAGAGTTGTTCGTCACCGGGACATATAGAAAGAAGAGGAATGATGTGGTTCAGAATTACATCACGTGAAGTATGTAGTGTTAAATGTGATACAGTGAGTCACTGGCTAAGCATGACAAGTTGTTTAAGGAAGCTTAGTACCAAACTTTGATTTTTTATTATCACTGTGCATTATGAAGTTGCTTAGAGCACTTAGAGTTTGTTATTATGCAATAAGAAAAGTATATTTGAATTAGTCATCCAGACTTTTCATAGTTAAAGGAGAAAACCACAGAGTTGTTTATCTCATTGTAATGTGGATATCTAAATTAGAATAGGTGGTCAGATATTGTGTATGTTGCCTGTGTTAAAAGGCTAGATATTCAGAAAGGTACAGAACAAATGAATACAGGTGTATGAGGGGAGATGAATATCAATTACAATATCTAAAGTGTTCAGAATATTATTGAATCTTACCTTGATGATTCATAACATGGAAACATGTAAACATTATGTAAACATAATGGACTTCATGTTTTTTATGTCTATGTCACCATTTATGTATACAAAATCTTTTGACATTGGGTGGTATTAAACCAGTATGGAAACATTATAGAGGGCAGAAAAATCACATTTATGTTCAAACAGCTGCAATATTGTTTATTAGCCTAACTGACAATTTAATTACTCAAAATTTTTATTATTTACTGTTTTCAAATCAAACCCCAAGTTCCATTTACTCTCAGTTAAGCACTTGAAATGAGGCATACAAAATGTCAGTGACTTTTTTTCTTAACTGCTGGTCATTTCAAGTAGTAACGTAAGTAGTGTTTGTCTTTATTTTTATGTGGTTAGGAATGAGATTGTTCTGAATCTTCAAGGAACAGCAATACACACACTCAAAAATGACCTCCACAATTCACTCTGGATTTGCTCCTTCACTCTCTGTGTGTCAGAAGGTGCTCTTATTCACCACCAGGAACAATCTCCATGACCAATACTTCCCTGGATGAGGCCACAGAGGAGAAGAGGTCCTGAGCCTCTTTGGAGCTTTCTCATAAAGGATTCTGGAGGAAATAAATGATGTCAAGGTCTGAAGTGACTTTTCCATGACTGCTATTAATTTTTCCATAGATCTTACCTCTGAGGGCAATGACGCAGTTTCTGAGGCTGCTGCTATTTGAGAGTCTTGTAGAAAATCCCCAGCTTTCTTCACATCAGCCATCTTCTGTGGTTGTTTTAAAATGCCTGTGTGGGAGATAACTCAGTCAACAGTTCAACCTGGTTTCCAAGAAATCTTCACATCTTGGATGATGGAGTACAGACACCTTCTACCTCTAGGCTGTGTCCACACTGCTAAAATTATTTACTCCAGGGAATGGTGCCTAGCTCCCTGCCAAATCATACCTATTTTTGTATTCATTCTCATTGTTCTATAGATTAGGTTCATGTCTCCTTTGGGCTCTGGGTAATGCTTATGGCTTCAGGAAATAACTGCTTGCTTGCTTTGTTCATTTTCTTCTCTTCAAGGAAAACATCTGGAATAATGCAAGGGTTTTGTTCCAGCCTGCCAGGCTGCTCTCATTTTCTTTTCTGTCAGACTGCCATTCGTGTACTATGGGCCCTAGGGCACGGCAGGGAGATGCAGGAGGAGTTTGAGGGTTACGAGGCCTTTTGAGCTGGTTTTTGAGGCTGAGATAGCCAAATCTGGCTGATTGTGGTGATGAACTGAGGGCTATACCCCAACTTGACTCCTGTTCCCAAGTCATGTCACTTCAAAGAAAGAGTGACCTGAGGCACAGAGATGCACATTGTGCAAGATCAGGAGGGCTGGACCTGGGAAGAAGCTGGGGAGGTAAATTGCCTGACAGCTCTGTAACTTTGGGCAAGGTGAAAAATGCACAAAAAGGCTGATAATTATGATAACAATTGAAGTGGATGGTTCAGAAGGACAACAGAGAATAACAGCTGTAATGACAAATTATATCATCAAAGTAAGATAAATGGTATGAATTTTTGCTATAATTTTAAGCAGGATGGCACTGCAAAAGGTATGGTCTTTTCTACAGCATTAGAATTATGCAAAATCATTTTATAAAGACTCCATGCACTTACTTTGGAAACGACTGATATAATACAGAAAAAATGCTGCAGGTTTTGACAAGAGGTTCTTTCTAGTTTTTGGATGTTTTTATTTTGTTTTGGGGGTGGTGGGGTTTTTGGGTTTTTTGTTTGTTTGTTTGTTTGTTAGGTTTGGTTTTTGGTTTTTTTGGGGGGTTTGTTCATTTGTTTGCTATGTTTTGTTTTTTAAAATACAATGTAACAGTTGTGTGCATTCTAGGAATATGGGATTCAATGGCACCATTACACATGAAAAAGTTCACTGATGTATTTACTCAGTTATAATGCACATACTGCAGAGGGATGGAGGATAACTCTATTGTTTCTCTCCTGTATGATGCAATTAGATTTTCTTTTCTGTACAGTGCAAGTCACAACAGCTTGCTAGTCCGCACTGGAGACTTTGGGAAATTATTAGAATGTCAATATTTACTTCTTTTCTACCAATATGTAGCAAAGCCAAGATCTCCTTGTGTATAAGTGTGTGCATGTGTATACATCAAGCAGATACTCTACGGAGTATAAGGGCTAATCAGCTAGAGAGTTTAGACTTAATATAATTTCCTAAGAGAGCAAACACTGCAAATAAAATGTTTATGCAGAAGACGAACTCAATCTCATCTTAAATAGAAAAAAATCCTGGGATATAAAAATATATAGAATAAGACAGTGACTCTCCCAAAGGATATGTGAAAGGGAAAGACAGCAATACAGATTAGCCAGTGTTTGTAACTGTATTAGTGTAAGCATTTCTTTACGTGTTAATGAGAGGTTAAGATGGATGTTCTTAGAGATACAATCATATTTCCCCTGCAGAATGAGAAATTATGACTGCATCGCTTTAATTTGAAACCCTCAGGAGGTGTGAATGTGAGTCCTCATAGGTCAGAAAATCTTAACATGAGTGGTGCTACACTGGTGGGAGCAAAGAGGAGGAGATAAAGCAGGGAGGGGAGGCCTATGTGCTTAATTTTAATGAAATTATACATGTTGCATTAGACAAGGTAGACATGATGGGAAAGTCTAAAGTAATTTTTAAAAGCTTTCCAAATGTTTTTGATACAGGCTTTAATTTTTAATGAAAATATTATGCATGCTACAGTGTTGTATTTTATGGATTCAGTATACCTTTAGATTGGGTAGCATTCTCAATTAAACACTTTTCATGTTAAAAAGAATGTAGACACTCTGTTTCTTTCTGTCCGATTATTTACCTTTAAAAAAAAGTGTCATCAAACATACATGTTTTTCATATTTTCATTTTCTAGTCTTGAAACAGTACTATGGATGTCTTCAGCAATTTCTTTGCTAATATGCCTTTGAAAGAGTCTTTGTACTTATTGCCTGTTCCAGACAACACTGAAGTAATTGTCACAAGTCCCACTGATTTTGCTGGACTTTAGATCCCGAATGATCTTGGAAGGGTGCCGTAGCATGAATGCCTTAAGACGTACACTGTACAACTTCTCCAGCCTGCAGTTATACAACAGGATCACACAGACATACCATGGCAATTGAGGAGCAGTAGATTGGAGCAGAATAGCAAATAAATCAATGTGAAATTATCAGCTGAATGGTACACATTGTCCTGAGCAAGCAGAAAGTTTAAGAGGACCTGTTTAAAAAGTGACTTTCAAAAAAAATACTGTGGTCTGTGTGTGTACATATATGTATGACCCTTATGATATGTGATTTGTACTTAGATAACTCCCAAGCCTGCACCAATCCTCTGCATATCAGACTGAAAGGTCCCTATAATTTTAGAGACATTCTTTTTTTCTGATAAAAGTATATTTTACTAAAACAGCATGTTTCAAAATAGTGTCTGACTACTTTGCTGTGGAAGCTGTGAAGCACAGCAGGGAGAGGCTAATATTTCATAGCCATGCCTCTTAAAATTATGAAAGACATATAAAAGAAGAAGTTTGGACGCTAAAATGATAGTGGATCTGATAATCTCTTTAGGCACAGAAGTACTGCACAGCACCCAGCTACTGCCCAGCAGTTCCTTCAGCTGGTGCCCAGAAGCTCCACTGTCCCATGAGATGATGTTTACCTTCTTCTGTGCTCCCCTTTGGCTAACAACACCCATGTAGGGAATTCTCACCAAATAAGCAGTGTGCTCTGAGTTAACACCTTTCCTGCCCACAATTCCCTGCAGCTTTATTGGCCTGCAGTGTATCTACAAGGATGAGAGTATCTGAAGGGCTTTAGGAAGCTGGGGCTGTCCCTGATCCTGCTGTTCCAGCTCTTCTTCTTCCAACCATGGTAGCCTTGCAGCTCTGTTAGGCATGCCAGCACCCTCCTACTCCTGGACCAGCTCAGTTGCCCTACTCTCTCAGCCTCGGAAGTGACAGCACAAGCTCTGGTGGGCAGAAGCCAGGGAGCCAGAGAGACATGAGTGCTGATCTGCCCTTCCTTAGCCAAGTGGAAATCCAGGAGCCCCGAACGGCTCTGTTCTGATGAGAGTGCAGCAGACGGTGATGCAGTCCCTTTGCCAAGTTGCTCTTGCCTGAAGCGCTAGCTGACTTGCCAGACTTCATTTGGGTTTTTGTCTCTGTCCTACCTTTTCCTCTGCAGCAAGCTTTTTGGTAGGGGTGGCAATAGAATTCAGAAATTCTAGTCCCCAGGGATAAGTAGTGATACAGAGGGGAGAGAAGGGGAGACGGAGAATGTGTCTGTAGATGACAGACAGCTCAGCTATTCCCATCTTCAGATTAGATGTCACTTATGTCTCATGCTTGAGCATTTTCCCAGACTGATCTGACCTGGGGATGAAGTCTGAAGAATAAGAATAGGGGCACACAGCCCAAGACATGTCCTGAATTTGGGTCTGGCAACGCTTTGGCAAAATGACTATAAACACAGCTCTTCAGTGGTCACTGCAATATATAATTTGAGAAAAAGTAGAAAAGAGAGAGAATTAATTCATTGTACAGTGGAGCAGAAAACTCACATCTGTCCTTTATACAAGCCAGTACACCCCATTTATTAATGCTGTTCTCTGCACTGACGGGTCTAGGCAATTAACTTCCCTTGACTGGCTTCCCTAGTGTGAGGAAGGAGACAGTATGTTTATCTTGGGAACATATTGATTTCTTTTTTAAAATTCTCAAGTAAATTGCATAATTTTCAATATGTTAGAGACTGGAAGATAAATGCCTGGTCACTTGCAATAATTAAGGGATGAACTTAATCCTCTAAATTCAGGGCTGAAATACCCCTTAAATTGGAAAAGTGAAAGGCAATTCTGGGTAAATCGAAATTTGGTTTTTTTAGTCTGCAAATTAAGGTCTAGTTTCAAAACTCCAGGCAGTTCTGTACCCCAGAAAAATGCATAAAAATTAGCCCTTCACACGTGCAAGCATTAAGAGCATCAGATTTTCTGAGATAAGGCAACCCATGTGCAGCACTCATCCGAGATTAAAATCCACTGGCCTTAGGGCACCTATTTGTAAAAAAGATATTTAGGTTATTTCAGTGCCCATTCTTTGTGTTTTGATGTGGAAAAATATGTAACAGTAGCTTTTATGTAAAGCTCATGCCTTCAACTTGTTAACTCTCCTTCCTCCTTCCTCAAGTCTCTCAGTCTTACTCATGTCTGCTGTAGTCTAAGCTGACGGGGAAGAAAGGGTTCCAAAATTAAGGACTGTCTAAAACTACAAAGCAAATGGCTGTGCTTGATACAAGAAAACTGGATGATTAAGACACGTTATTACTTCCAACATTTTAGAAAGATTTGGCCTGTTTACTGTGAACCTCCTTATCCAAATTTTATTTACCCTGATGTTTTTCACTTTGAACAGATGGTGAATCAACCTTCCGGGTCTAAGGCTGGCTGGGCTTTTTCAAATAGATTTAAAATAATAAATAAAAGGATGGATAAAGTGCATCCTCGCAGAGAGGCTGTATGAGCAAATACAGAACACGGAGCATGGCTAAGATTAAATGTAGAGAAGTGGAAGCTGCATCAGTAAGGAGCAAGGCGACAGCCAAGGTGAAACATGGCCCATCCTCGTGTAGAGCAGGCCCAGCTCTGCCAGCCCTCCTGACTCTGGTGATGCCTGTCCCTGTGCTTTGCCTCTGGAGTGGCAGTCAGGGGCTTGCCAGCAGCCCTGAAATGGCATGGCCCTTCTGCCAGGCTGGGGAGCCGGGCTGAGCCTGGAACACACAACTTGCATCATGCGTGTCCAACCCTTCTGGCTTTAATCAAATTCGAGTGGCCTTTCTTTTCTCAAGAACCACTCTGGGCCTTGCAATATGAAGCTCAGGAAATCTGAATTCCAAATGCCATTTCAATGAGCCTCACATGAAAGAGGTAATTTATGATGAAAGTCAGGAGGAAGTGTTGTTCTAGAGGCTGAGATCAGCAGCACGGAGAGTAAGGTCAGGCTGATGGAAGGGGCAATAACAGTAAAAAAATGGAGGCAATAGCAAAGGAATCACAAATCAAGCGGAGACTCATAAAACAAATATTAGGCCAACAAATGAGAATGCCTGAATATAAAACGTCAGGAAGAAATGACCTTTGAGGAAAATACCATGAAGATGTGAAATAAAACATAGGAGAATTGGCAGCAGGCGAAGACTGGCTAAACCAAAGGCAGAATAGAAGCAGAAAACTCAGGCATGGAAATTATCATACCTAGAAAAAGAGGGTGGCAGCTAAACCTAGGTGTGTATTTAAAGAGCTTGTTTGTGGTGGGGGGATGCCCTGGCACTCGTGGCAGCAGAGAGCCCCTGCATGGTCCTGCTTTGTGCTGCTACCAGCCACAGACCTTGCTGCACCCAGGAGAGGTGCTGGCCCTAGACCCTGCGCATTTTCCAGGCAGCTCCTGCCGCCTAAGCTCTGTGGAATCTGGCTGGAGTTTAAAGCCAAAGTGCTGTTAGCAATCCACTGGGGTGGATGTTTCCACTGGCAGAGAACCACTGGCAATGAATCAAGCAGCCAGTGAATGAAAAATAAGCACAACCAGACATTTGATAACAAAAATATTGTCAGAGAAAATCTCCAGCTCATTCAGAGCTGTCTGTTGTTGTGCTTGAGGTGTCTCTGTGTTTCGGGAGCTGGGCAGAAAGCAGAAAACAAGATGCACTGCTTCACTAAAGTGTAAATACACCATGGATTTTGATCTATTTCAACAAACTGCTTTTTTTTTGGGAACATTTTCAATAATCCCCAGGAAGTGCTTGTGAAAACCAGAACTGGATACTGTCAAACACAGGATATTTCTCTGAGCAAGGCAAGGGGTAAATATCTGTTCTGCTTAACTCTGGAGGTGATATGATTTGAGATTTTCCCTTCTCAGGTGGGTACCTTTATTATTGGGTCAAAAATTAACACTCAGAAGATTTCTGGTGGATCCAGCTCAGGCAGTTTAGGAAGCTGCTGCCCACAGTTGCCTGTTCTGTCTCTCTGCCAAAGGTTGCCATTATTAAGACATCAAGCTATGAACTCCAGTGGCCAAAGTATGGGTTCAGTTTAATCAAGCCTGATTTGTAATCTCCAGTGAAGTGTCGAGTTAAACAGTGATTAAGATGGGCTTAAACCACCTCAGCTATTAGCACCATTGCAAGTGCGGCAGAGCTTTCACATAGTTCTTGACCTAATGCATATTTTAAATAATTTAAATCCATATAAAATAGAATAGCACCAACAGAAGATATGGAATAACCTTTGCAAATAGTTGTTCAGAAAGAGATTCATATAAGTATCTTGTAGTATCTGAACTATATTCACAGGGCATTCACATAAATATATGACAGCCTTGTACAAATTTCTGCACAAAGCCACTAAAACCAAGAAGCCAAATACAGAATTGTCACACCTGTATTGTAACAGTGGATATTGACAGCACCACTATTATTAGCCATTTGCAAAAATAATTAAAATTAAAAAAAGATTTCTCAGTTTCTTCCTGATTCGTGGCAGAAAAAAAAATGCTTAAAGTGACAGAAAAATCCCCTGGATGTAAATTCATGAATGTTTCAGGACTGGGCTAGTATCCTATTATAGATAACCATCCTACTGATAATCAAAGTGCTTTTGCAGTGTGTCTGGTTTGCTTTTTATTCTTACAGACAGATATTGCAGAAAATCTTTCCTTCTTCTGGTTGTTACTTTCTCTCCATTGTTTTTTGTGCTTTGCTTCTATTTATTTCATGTTTTCCTTCTTTTTCCCATCAGTTGCTTTCTTCTCTTCAGTCATTTTTCTTCTCTTCCCCTTTCAGCAACATTTCTTTCTTCTTTGCAGTGATTCCCTTTCATCAAAAGAGAAATCTGGAAGAAAAATGATCGAGGAGTATTTCCTCTGCCTCACCAGAGGAGACTTGCTGGCATAGTGAGCCATCTCTCAAAAGGACAAAATTGGGCTCCTGAGATGCACACTCTGACTATGTCATCTCTGCTTTTCTTTTGCTATTATATGCTGCTACATTACATGCTTTTTTCCAGGCAGCCTTGCTGTTAAGATTAATCTTTCCCTGTTCTGATAATCTTCTATAACACCTTCTTAATAACTTTCAAATATTTGTCCTTTGGTTTGTCCTCGTGTGATGTGGGGGCCTCCTCAGCCAGGAGGTGCCACCTCTAGTCTTGTATCTGGTGGTATAGATGCCCAGAGAAGACAGCTGATGGGATAACTGCCCAATTCCAGCATGGATGAATCCACAGCTGTGCTATTTCTTCTGAGTATGGATTCTTTAAATAAACAAAAAATAAACTAAACTGTCGGTACTTTAGAGCAAATCCAAATAAAAACATAGAAGATTCAGAATACGGAACTGGGATACAAAAGGAAGAGAAATGCCTTCACTAGTGAATAAAATGGCAAATAATAGTCTTCTTGTACTTTTCCCCACAAACATATCTAGAGGAATAAGTTGTTGTAAAGACATAAAATTGGTTGAAAAATTGCGGAATATTGTTTTTGAGTTTGGCCTAGTCAAATGACTTCTAAGGGATCGGTTTGTCTTCTTTTGTGTAAATTTGTTTAATTTCTCTTTCTATTAATAGCAACTGGAGGGAAAAAGAAAATATTGCGATAGCAAATGTACAGAAGCTCTAATCAGTTCAAGGACCACTAGCTTTTATTTCTTTTTTTGTCTTTAAATATTTCAGAAATTATTCAACGTGTATTCAATGCTGTTGCTGCCCATCTCAGCTACCTATTCTTGCAAACACAGGACCGTGAAGCACAGATCAATATCACAGAGGGGCTATAATCAACATGCAGATTAATGAACAGAATTGTATGCACCAGGGAACAGTAGAAGAAAGACTAGCTGTGCAATTTAATTGCTGAGTTGCTATTAAATCTCTGCTTTCTATCAATCTCTCTACATTATAGCTATTGATGCATAGCAGACATAGTTATTCAGAGCTGCTGGGGTTCAAGTGAATTGCAGACCTTAATGAAAAAAAGTTCGGATTATTTTCTACCTCTGAGTGTGTCAAGATCCAAGAGATTATTCCCATTTTTCTCCTTGAGTAGGATCTTTTGGTAATCCTTTTGCTCACTAAAATAATAAAGGAAATTAATAGTTAAGCAGAAGCTTCCCAAAACAATTTTAAGTCTATCTGTTTCAATGTGCTTTTGAATGACAATTCCAACTTTTCATTAGTTCAATTAAGTGAAGTGCTATAGAAAATTAGTATAGTATAGTGGTGGAAATGACCTCTAGTTATGTATTATTTAGCTTAGCTACCTGTAATGAAAGCTTGTTAGCTCTATCAAACTGTCTTTTTAATGCTTTCTTTAGAGCTTTTTACAGACATATGGTTCAGCAGCTCCTGAAGAGGCTGTTCTTCACTTTCACAGGCTCCACTTGGGGGGCAGTTTCTCACAATGCTCATCCTTAAATTTCCTGCTGCTTCATATAATTTCTGCTCTTCCCCATCTTTATTCACATCCCTGAGTTTTTTAATCTTGTTCCTTTGTAGTTATGCCCTTTCATGTAGATACCTTATTAAAAACTGTCCCTCTCTCTTTTCTTTTCCTTTTTTTAAATTGATTTGTTTTTATTTTTTTTTTATAAAGCTGAGTACCTTGCTTTCTCCTATTTGCATTACAACACTATTAGTTAATTCTTTTCCATTCTCATACAGTTTTTTTCTCTTCAGCTAATCCCTGTGGGAACATGATTTTTAATTACACCTCTCTAAATTCTCCCTTAGCACATGGAGGAAAACTAAAGCCCCAGGATGTGATCCTCTAGCTTATTCAACAGAAAATTGCACTGAATTTTTGATGGCCATTATTGCTTATTACAAACTCATCTCCAGTTGTATGTTTACATTGCAATTTCTCAGCTCTCAGATTGGGGGTTTTTAACTCATCGTTTTCCAATCCTCTTCTGTGTTGATTCTCAGTGTTTTTATTATTCTTTGCCAGTTAAAAAAATTTAAAAATGTTCTTGCTGGCCCAATTTGACTGAATTTTTTGGCACTGAATTTTTAAGGTGGCTGTATGCAATACATTCAGGGTGACTATGATTTTACCATTTTCAACATAATTCCCCAAGTTCTCTGTGACCCAACATTAGAAATCCAAATGTGGAGTCTCTGCTTACTCATTGTCTGCTCTTTTCTTTCAAATTCATAGATAACCAATCAAATACACACAGCTTTTGCTCATTGTTTGTTTTATCGTGTTGTGAAGCATCCCCATCTCATTTTTATAAAACTTACACTGAAAGTACACGTCAATATAAAACTTTTATTGAATCTTTAAACAAAGACATTTGCCATCTTTCCTTCTTTACAATTGGGTGTCTTATGTCCTGTTTAAAGATGTTGCAAGAGGACACATTTGTTCCTGACTGGCTTTCTTCCTAGCACTATTTCTGCAACAGTAAACTGACTCTTATCAATATGTCTGTTCCTTTGCTAACAGGCTGAAGATTAACATAGAGAAGATTGCCTGAGAAGATCCAGCTTTTATTTTCGTTTTCAAGGTCACTTGGGTTATCTGAGAATCTCTTTCACCTCTCTCCCATCACAGGTTTGCATAGGAGTGGAAATTCCCCAGCACTCTTCAGGCCAATCATTGACCTTTTTGTCACAACTCCTGTCCTGGCACCCGCAAGGCAGCAGGCCATCCTGCTCTCTCTAACTGGGTCACAGATGGCCCAAGCCACACTCTTCACTTTCTCGCTGAAGGAACATCCATGAGATAAATTAGAACAGATGTACGGCAACTTCTTCTTTTGGCATTTACACCACCCTCTGGTCTAATTAATCCTGACATTGTGACCACCGTAATATGAACTGCAGCAAAGGAATGAAATAGCAGATTGCCCTCTCGATGGCAAATATGCTTATTTTCCCTTCCAGTGAGATATGATTTTATGTTCCTTTTTCTGTCAGACAAGTTCTGATTTTCTCCTGCTATCTCTAAACTTATAACAATGAGACAAAACACAGTGAAGCCCTTACACTGGTGTTTGTTTCAATTCCCATGGATGGAAAGCAGATGCATTTAAGAAAAAAAGACCGTCTACTTTCACCCATCTTTTCTGATGCAGTATTTCATATCAGAATTCTCATGTGTTTTTCTGGTAATAAGGTACTGTGCTAACAATTTTGGGTACCTGTTAATAATATATGTGGCAGTTATACATATTTTATACTAAGGGCTATCCTAAAAGCTACATCCTTAAAGGTAATATCCTTCTTATAAAAACACTTTCTTGAATTATTTATACTTTAGAACAACAAAATCAACTATCTTTTTATAAGGTCAGGCAAACAAGAACCATTAATAATGTAGTAACATGTCTTGGGACTAAGGTGGCTTAATATTTATTTTTTAATCACATAGGTAAGACAGTTTGCTGCAATATAACTAACCAAGCAAGACTTGTATATAAAGCATTCTAATGTGACTGAATAGGTTAATAGAAAATTACTAAAAGATAATGTCTGAGAATGATTTCACATACAGGGAAATCAGAAAAGATTTTTGCAAAAACTCATCTCTTTCTGTGAAAATTTTAAAAGTATGTAATACTGACAGAAATGTTATTTTGAAAAATTTACAAGACAGTATTAACCTTTTAAGTCAATGGTGATAATGAATGTCATCAGACTGAAAAAAAATTAGAAACCTGTCACAAACCAAGCCCCATACGTGATGAGAAGTCTTGTCTAAATGGATATTACCAAATGGAATAACCCTGATTCTTCATTGTCTAAGACTCCTTTCCATTGCCTGCAAAGACAGTGTAAATTTCTCTCATGAAATTATGGGATTTTCTCACAGTCTATGACATGTATTCTTCGTTACTGTTTATATAATCCCTTAAGAAGCAGGTATCATTCTGGAGCAGTTCTGTGTGACCTACCTGGTCTCCAGCAACCTTCAGCCCACTTGCAGAATCAAAGTCTTCAAGGTCTTTTCTTTTAGTCATATCTGGAATGGACAGTACAATAAATTGCATCATTGGAAAAGTTCCCTAGAAACCAGGTGGTAACAGCTTTGTATGAATTTAGGCCTGTCCTTTCTCTGCCTGCTTTGGCTCTGTGTTTTGAAGAGCTCTGGAGACAGGATCAGCCAAAAAGATAAGGCAATTCCTCTGTGATAGAGAGAAGGTGCTTCAAAGTGAACACTGACATTTAGCATCTTTTGTCAATAATGGCTTTGCATTATTACCATACTCCAAGAATAGGAAATAGCGGTGAGCTTTCTCTTACCTCACTGAGTGATTCCAAAATCCACAAATAGATTTCAATATCAATTCATAAATGCCTCCTGAGAAGATGCTCCCATGAAAACATGTAAAAAATTCTCCACTGGCTTCCAATTCAGTGCCAAAGCCATGTGCCTTCTGGCATAAATTTAGTCTTCATTTATGTCACTGGAGGTAATATACAATATACAAGGACGATGAAAAAATTATTAAAGCAATATTAGAGAATGTATTTATAGTCAGAGAATAAAACTCACAGTATCTTAATTTCCCCACCTGAGAGTTTTCTTTCTCTTTTTCATTTTCCTTAATTTTGTCTTACATTTAAGCCTCAGAAAGCTGTAAAGCCTGATGCACATTGCCATGTATGAAGACTCTCATTTCTTCGAAAATTTTGCAACCAAAGCTTCTTCTGTAAGTATATGTGTGCATTAGTTTGAGAGGGTCATAAACATCTGTGAACCCAATGTTCAAAAGAATGGGGACAAGAAGAATATTGAATGAATTTTTGAGCATACTTTTCTCCACATTACCACCCATCCGTGTACATGAGATACTGGCAGTTCTCAAACAGTTGTGTTAGCATTTGTGCACTGTGTTTTTCCAGGCCACATGAGTAAACATACTAGGCTGATTCCATGCTTGGATACCTAATACTGTATTTCTTCCATAACCACTTACTTGGTATTAGGTCAAACTGATAGCAAGAAAAATTTGCTTCTGCTCCTCTCCTTCATTGTAATTGTAATTGTTAAAAAAAAAAAAAAAAAAAAAAAAAAAAGGAGAGGGAGAGAGAAGAATATTCGCATATTCACATAGATGGATCTTTGGATCTTCAGTGTTATTAGTGTTATTTCCTTTTCTGCTTGATTTTGTTCTTGGCTGGGGTGGGTACAACCTTTTAACCAGAGACAGGTATTAATGGAGCTACTGTTGCAGAGAAATCAGCAGTCTGTGGAGAAAACTGCTGCCTCCCAGTCAGAGGAGGAAGAAAGCCCCAGATGCTCTGGTCTTCTGGCTGCAATCTTGCCACAAACCTGTGTGGAAATAGATTGTTGCTGTCATTCATATAAGAGCTGTGACAAAACTTTGATGTAGGACTTTGATTACACTATAAGGGCAAAACGGACCTGATCTAATCCTTACTAATGCTCATCAGATACTTCCAACCAACCCCTGCTGAGTGTTGCACAATGGCTTCTGATCTCTTTTCAGTCAATAATTTAAAGCTTTGCCAAGAATCTTCTGACTGGCATTAGTGACTGTGGAAATATCAGCAGTAGTTTTTGTTGGACATCCGTAGGAACAGAGAGAAGAAAGTGCTGACAGTCTGATAGCAGCTGATCCTTTTGAAAAATGTATTGTGGTGGACCAAGTAGGTTAATTTGGGCTAGAATCTGGAAAAAAGTAACACTTGGGGGGGGGGGGGAAGAAGCAGCTAACTAGAACTTTGCTTTGCTTTTTTTTCTTCTTTGTACAGTTTTACAATTTACAATTGTAACGGCAATCTCTATCATTTAACAATCACCATTGTTAAAATAACCAGCTGACTGAGCACCCTATATCATGTGTTCAGGCAACTCTCCTTTTGGATGGAATCCCTTTTGCTTGAAGGCACTACTAATATCCTGGACCAGCAATATAAAAAAATTCACATTTGTAACCTTCATGCTCCTTTGGGGTTTTTTCTGCCGTTCTCCCTTTCAATCCCTCATGGTGCATCAACTGAATATTCTGTTTGTTCTCTTTACTTCATACATACCAGGGTGTGTGGAAAACTTAGAACTAGTATTTGGTGGCCTACAGGTTTTGTGAGAGAAGCTTGTTAAAATAAAATTTTAGCAAAGGAAAATGATTCCACCTTAATGCTAAATAGTCTGTAATTCAAATCAGGAAACACTTTAGGCTTTAAAAAGTCCATTTTTTCCATAGCAGCTCAGACTTTTTACTCCAGTATGGTACAGTTCTCCAAAAGTAATGTTTCCTTGTTATTTGTCTTCGAGTGACCCATGAAACTGTAAGTGAACCATGTTGAAAGCTAAACAAAGAAGGCTGTAAAGAAAATATTGGTCTTGCAGGTTAGCAGGAATGAAACCTGATTGCTGTTTCTATAAGTGAGTGTTTGTAATCAAGTCTATTGGCTACTTCAGATATTTAAGATCAATTCACCTCACAGTTCATCCTAATAACAATAAGTAAGGGACTTCTCTAAGATCTAGCACTAGGATGATGCTGAAAAACTGAGGGTAGTGTCTGAGCCGTAGCTCAACCAGTCTTGGGGTGTGTATAATTAAACATCTCACTGATTTGGGCAATAGAACATTACTCTCAGTTTTTTTCCAGCCCCTTTCAGAGAAGTACAGCTCGTACCTTTTCTAATGGTATAATGATTCTTCAGTTGTGATGCATTTCTTTTTCCCCATTCCTCTACCCTTTGATAATCCACTCAGTGTAGATGTGAGACTGTCCAGCAGAAAAGCTCTTACCATTTGTGCATAAAACCCTAGCAGAAAATAACAATGGATTAAGGGGGTGCATTTCTTCCCTTCTTATTTTTCTCCAGAGTTTAATCATCCTAATTTTTGGCTGGTTTAGTTGTGCAAGTAGTAGAAACAGCATCTTGTGTTCCTATGGATTTATATCTCTAATTCAGATTCTTGGCTGTTTAGTAGCATGTTAACTGTAATGGAAACTTTTCCTTAAATTTAGAGCATGGATAGCAACTCTTCCAGTGGGGATTCATTAATGTCTGATGGGAACTGAGCGTGTGTTCTTCTTGTCTTGGGGAGAATCCACACAGTCTTCCTCTTCTACTTGCTTGTTTTCCTGCATGTTGCAGAGACTTAGTAATTTTTAAGGCAGTGCTTCTGATATAATGAATCTACTTCTGTGGCAAATGTGTTGGCAATTTATCAAGCGACTCAAGCACAAACAGGTAGAGAGAGAGAGAGAGAGAGAGAGAGAGACAGACAAGACAGACACAATACAATTCCTTTCTTTTGGAAGGCAAATGAAAAAATACATGTTGGATTTTTAGATGTTAATTTGTTTAGCTTCAGCCCCCAGTTGCTGTTTCTTGGTGTATTTTTTCTGCAGATTATAAAGGTGTTTGTACTTATTTTCTTCCTGTCAAAGCAGTTCCATGCTATAATCAAGTTCCAGCTCCTGTTTCTTTTGACAGACTCAACAAATTGTATGCTCTAAATCTGTCAGTGCAAGGTATTTTTATTCCAGACCTGAGATCAACCCTATAGTTCTAAGCATTTTTTCCACATCTTTTAGTATCTTTCACTAAAAGCACTGCCAGCCGTGTACACACTTTTCTAATATCAGCCTTCTCTTGTTTTGTAAGTTTATATTCAGCTTTGACCATAAATAAAGTCTCTTAAAAAACCCAAAAAACAAAAAAACCAAACCAAAATACCAGGAAAAAGGGATCTGAATATTTAGTAGATTTTGCAAGATTTTTCAAATTTTCAGCAAAGCCATTGCTCTGCTACATTTGTTACAATTGCTTGTTTTAGCAGCCATTGGAGGTTTCAAGTGTCTGATGCCTCATAGAGCACTGTTTGTTGTGAATTGTTTAAAATGAACGAAATGTAATAATTTAATGGACAGTTAAAAAAGAATGGTATTTAGAAGAATGGAATAAGTGCTCTGCTCCCCTCTTTATAAGACAACAACCCAACCCTCCTGTTACCTTAGATGAGATGACAAACCTGAGCTTTAGAATTGGAACACGTTGCAAGCTTATTATGTGACTGGTGTGCCAGTGCCTCCCAGCTGCTGAATGACCCTGTTGTATATTATATTTTTTGCACAAAGACTTTTCTAATTTCTTAGAAATACTGCACCACATCTTTGGACATGCCTTTCACTATGCTTCAGAAGGATGTCCTCATTACAATATAGTTCACATCTTGTTAATATGTGTGTTTTATAGCTCTTTATAATCTCTTTGCATACATCTGGGGACTAACTCCATAGTTTTACTCATCAGTTCTTCTGCTTGTTGTTGAGATTTTTTATTGTAACACATAAGATTACAAAGTTATTCGAGATTTGTCTTTTTTCCTCTTGTTGAGTGACTACTACAGGATGTAAGCCTAATCAAAGTTGGCCCTTTGAGCAACTGTCAACAACAGCTGACCTCCTAATGTCCATTCAAATCTGTGATTATTTTTAGAAGAAAATGAAATCAATCCTGAAACACCCAGGAAAAAATTTATTAGAAAATGTATTTTTAAGTTTTTTTTTGTCAACCGGAAAATTTCTGGCAGACAAGTAAAGGGTAGCAGAAGGTTTCTTCTCTTGTGACTCTGAATCTCAGTTGTCATTTTGGTATTTATGTGACCTTCTGTAGAAAGACCAGGTGTAGTTTCATGAGGTAAAAGGAGCAAGGAATCTCCCTGTTCTAAAAAATGCAGTACATGAATATATATTAGTGTAAGCTGGTGGTCATCTCTGTTGAGGGTTTCAAACACAACAGCTCAGGGTATAGAGACTGAATTGTGAACAACATCCTCAGCCTTCTTGCAGACAATCTCCGACCTTCTTTCAAAGTAGGGGGAAAGAAAACTTTTAAATAGAAATTGTTAATTTCTTGCATAAAAAGCTACTGCTTTAATTTAAAACATTGAAAATATCAAGATTTCATTAGTCCAGTATTTCCTTAGAAAACAAATATTTCATCATCAATCAGTGTATATTTGTGTACTTCTTATGCTTTCGATTTCTACCTGTGCAGTCTGACAAACAGAGGAGACCACTATTCCTTTCCTCTGAAAAGCACGTTTATGTAGCTGTGAATGATGGTTTTTTATAGAAGAAAATGATGCACTCTAATAACTAGTAACTTCGATAGCAGAGCTGGACTTTTGTGTAGTGTCATGTGTGTCTTCACAGTTATTTCTACTGACATTGACTTTTATGATTCAGATTTAAGCATTTTCATTAACAATTCTTAAATGTGATTCTTGGCTAGAACTTACATAATTAAGAAAAGTAACTACATTATTTAAAAGAGAAGATTTATTTTAGAACCATCTAATTAATTTATTCACACATAATTATTATGCATTTATTGCATTTATAGTTTCCTTTCTTTGAATGACTCACACACTGAACTTGGAAAGGCACTTTCTCCCACTTTATAGTACAAAACAGTACAACTGCTTGTTTCTCTCAGAAAAGCAAATTATTTCCTCCTTTGAAAGCATTTCTGGTAAGCATGGTACCAGTGCATCATCTCATTTGAGGAGAAAGGGCTGCTGCTGCTCTAACCCTGTATTTGGGACATCCAAGATAGTCTCACACACCTTCTGACAGCGGGGAAACAGCAGAAGTTGTGATTTTTAGAAGCTGATTCAAGGCCATAGATTCAATGCCTTGGGGTTTTCAAAATGCATTTAAACATCAACCCAAATTTTAAAATAATTTGAATCATAAATTACAATACAGGTATTTCTGGACATAGTTGGGCAACAGGAAATGTTTAGAAGGCTTATGCAGTTCCGGTCCTTCTTCAGGGCCTTAGGGAAATAGCTTTCAGTAATCAAGCCTAGAGTGAAGCAGATGATATCTGACCCTAAGTGTTTGCAAATATTCAGCCAAAGAGTATTCTGTACTAAACCTGACTGCTTTATCTTAGACTTTGGGAACACACTGACCCTCAGCAGGATTTTGAGAACAAAGCGTCTTATGGGCAGTAATTTTTAATGACTTGCCATTGGCACAGGCTGCTTCCACAGAACTGGAAGAGTTTTTGACGGTTTATTACTCATTACATGTGTCTGGTTGTTCCAGTCCAGTTATTTTTGTTTTCACTCACTTTTGAAATAGAAGGTATAAATATGTAAGAAACAATAGGCAGCAATTAATAACATTAGGTTTTTATTTAATATTTGAAAACATTTCCATGAAAACCTGAATAATATGAATGGTTTTATGTCAGAGACTTATTACTGACTTGCATGACACTCATATCAAATTTTTCAATAATATGAAGTCAACCCATTTGGTTAATATATCTGAGACTCAACATTTCCATTATTCATCTCCAATAGACCTTGAAATATTTGTTTCTGACAGGAAACAAAGAAAATCACAAGAAAATCTAATTCCTTATCATCTGAAGGTGCATTAGGCAGTGATACTCAAAGGTGCGGTGGGAGAGGAAAATATTGCATTAATATTGACTTCTAAGTTCCATTCGCAGCTGCTGTTTCTAGGTTTTCTTTTTCTTTCATTTCCACCTGCTTTCTAACTAAAAGTCTTCAAAGGCCAAATCAAGTGCAAAGGCCAGCAATTTAATAGCAGGTATAGACAGTAACTTTAACAAGAATGAAGCATTTCTTCTTGACTGTCTTCTTGACTTTATTCACCTGTCCTTGACTTTATATGCTAGGCTTTTTGGTAGCCATTACAGCTTTTTTTCCCAATATGTTTTGCCTATTGTGATGGTGCCTTTATAGCACCTGAATTGCAATTAAGTTAGGAATGTATTTGGGGCTGAGGACATGAAGGCCACCTTTGCACCAGAAACAGCTTTCAGAGTGATTATGTCTGTCTCAGGCATTTTATATATTACAATAGGTTTGTTGATGTAACTAAGCTGATGCAGTTCTAGAGGCAAATGCTTTTTCTGTATAGACAGCCTGTGCCAGGAAAGGGAGGCATTGTGCTGTAATTTATATTTTTTCCCCGATAAAATAAACTATACTGGCAATAGCATTTTTTTTCCTTTCAAACACAACTGTATAAAGTACTGGCACAGTGCTTTAATAATCCTCTGCAAGTTATTGTGCCGGCACAGAATGATTATAGGTGCACTAGAGCTGATTGAGGATTAAATACACTGCCCAGAGAAACCTAAGCTCATAGCAGAATGGACTGACATTTTTGTTAAAAAAAAAATAAAATTCTGTGTCCAAGACTTTCATGCTAAGCAACCCCTTTTTATTTTTGCATGGGCTGATGGCAACAGCCTCAATTGTGATGCATGGAAGCAGGGTTTATGTTCCTATTCTGGGTGATATAACCCAGTATCTCAGCTTAGACTTTTTCCCACCCTAAATGAATGTTCTCTTTCAGATGTTCTGAGGTTCATAAATCTCATTGTTTTGTGGCAACTATGGACATGTTAATTGTGATGTGAAGCAGAAAACCACTGAAATAATAAAAGTCTCTGCTCTGCAGAAGGGCACTTTCCAATCAACTCAAGTGATTGCTAATATTTCTTTTGTATTGCTTCTGTCTATATAAATGGCATGAAAAGGAAAAGGGGAGCATTTCACCATCTCCAGTAGCCCATCTCTTAAAGCTGTGAGGTAAAGATCTCTTTTCTCTTTTCCCTCATGAGCATGCAACTCCTAGAGATCTGGGCTTGGGAATGCTTATGTCCCATGGTGCAGCAGAAGATGAAGTAAGGTTCTTGCAATCTTTTCTCTTTGGACTAAATGAGTCAATTGTGTGCTGTTTTGGTCACTGCAATATAATATAGACATTAAACTACCAGAGCACATTCAAAGGAGGTTAACAAAGATGGTGAAGGGCCTGCAGGGGAAGCCGTATGAGGAGCAGCTGAGGTCACTTGGTCTGTTCAGCCTGGAGGAGACTGAGGGGAGACCTCACTGCAGTTACAGCTTCCTCGTGAGGGGAGGAGGAGGGACAGGCACTGATCTGTTCTCGTTGGTGACAGTGACAGGACAGTGGCATTGGTGACAGGACAGAACAGCCTGGCATTGTGTCAGGGGAGGTACAGGCTGGATTAGATAAATGTTCTTCACTCACAGGGTGGTTGGGCACTGGAACAGCTCCCCAGGACAGTGGTCACAGCACCAAGCCTGTCAGAGTTCAGGAAGTGTTTGTACAATGCTCTCAGGCACATGGTGTGACTCTTGGGAATGGTCCTGTGCAGGGCCAGGAGTTGGACACAATGATCCTTGTGGATCCCTTCCAACTCAGCATATTCTGTGATCTGCAAAATATTTTCATGCAATGAAAGCTAGAAAAGAAAAAAAAAGTAATGATGCTGTTTTAAAAATGATTTTTGCTGTTGTGTAGGCCGTTGCAACAATGGTTGCAACAATATTGAAGCTCATACATTTCTCTGAAGAAATTTCTGTAAGTGTAACATAAAGAAATGATAGTTTTATTCACTGGTCTATGCAATTTTCATCACCTTTGGAAAAAAATAGCATTCTTTGCTTGACTGATTCACTGTGTTGCATATTCAGGACACATATTCAACCCATCAGTTCTTTCCAGGTAATTATCAGTTAACAGATATCTACATTCCAGTGGTCATAGGAGTGAAAATGTGCTTCCCTTTACACTATTTCCCTTCGTTTCATGACTTTCATACCACTCTATTTTTTTTCTTTTTATGATCTTTCGGACAGGAGAGATTTTGTCTTATGCAAAATATTTAGTGTGAGCTAGCTTGAACCAAGTTGAAAAAAACAGTGTTTTATTTTTTGGACTGCTCAGCTCTACTTTATGCTCTTTGCTATAATTCTAGGCAGAGAGCAGAAGATCCCACAATTTAAACCTTTATTTTGAACTGCTCTTAACCTGCAACTCTTCTTTTTACTTTGTCAACCACCTTTGAGCAACAGATCAGATTCTGTATGAAGGCAGAGAGCATTTACAGCTCCATACTGCACAGAACCATATTAACCACATCTGTGCTCTAATTAGTCAAACAGCAGTTGTCTGTACTTGTATTGCTGTACCTTATACTTGAGATGCTCTTTATAGGTCCAACGCATGAAGAAAGTTCAATCCCTTCTTCAGACATGGTGAAGACCAGAATCAAGTCAAGCTGACAGAGGCATATAGAGTGGTGGTTTGGGGAATTAGGTAATGGCAAAAAAGTCACAGTAAAACATTCTTACATAAGTATATTTAGGAGGGGAAGTTATCACAGCATTATATTAATGTATCAATTAAAATATTTATGTGATTCACTATTTATATATGACATGTTATATAATAATCAGAAATAATAATCACCCTTTCATAATTATATTAAAATGAATCCATCCTATTCCCTTCTTCCTCTACTTCACCTTTTTCTCTTGTTTTCATTTTGTCCATTTGTACTGTAGGAATAATTTAAATGTCTCATAAGTACTTCTCTCCTGAAGTAGTTTCTGCAGATACATAAGCTTTGAAGTTCTGACTTAAATTATTCATATACTCAACTAATATTTCTTGAAACATATCACTCTGAACAATTTCAAGTTGCAAACACCAAAGTTTTCATACATGCTTAGACCCTCCAGATCAATGAACAATTGTTGGAACTTATTAGTCTGGACAATTTCTGTTTTTGTATGATAATTGCTGATGAACTTCACATCAGGCCCAGCTCTGTAAAATTGATTAAGTTCCTAAAATTCTTCTCCTGTGTGCCTCTGAATAAATCTTTTTGTTCACCATACCAAAAGGATCAGCTCTCGTGGTACCTCACCCAGAATAATTGATATCCACTGATTATGAAATCTTTTGAGGATATAGATTTATCTCCCATCAGGCTATGAAGGGACCTTAGCCCAGATTCCCCTGTATCTCAGTAGATGATCTAAATACTGTTTCGTGGTGCAAAGCACACATCAATATGTCATCTGTTAATTGTTGCTCTCTTCACAAAAAATTATTTGGATTGTTAGCAGCTTGAACGATACCTTTTACAAAATATTGGTAGAGGTGAATACTCAGTGCTAGAATCATGAGATGAATACAGTGCAGTTTCTAAGAAGGTGAAAGACGCTCTGTATAGCATACAACTGCTTTTTGAATTGTGCTCTTCCCTGTGTTACAAAATGTGCTCTTGAGGCTCTCTGTTAAGCACAGAAATCAGAAATTTTTACTGTGCCAAAAGTTGCAGTGATTTGGGCAAAGATAAGTGGGCAGCAGCACCCCAATAGAAGGGATACAAAGATGCAGTTGACTTTTTTTTTGGAAGTGGTGTTCTTCCCAGACATGGGAAGGCTGTAACATGTAGTTACAGCCTGTGGGGGCTGAGGTTCTAGGGACCATTTCTTGGTTTCACATTCTTTGACATTTTTAGGCACCTGGAACATAAAAATATGTGGATATAAAATAAATGGTCATTTAAGAATCAGAATAATGCACTTTCTCTGTACAAATGGAGAATAATTAATTTTCGGTCACAAATACTCTTGGTTATTACTGGACCACTCAAAGAAACCTTTAGCATTCATTAGGATTTCAATATTGCCTCAAAGAGATGAAACTAATAGTAGCATCTGTTTACATCTAAAGATGACTTTGCCAAATTTTGCTGTTGGCTACAGGATACCGTATGTAGCAGAGGAAGGGAAGAGAGTGTGATCTTTTAATGACAGCTAAACTGCCTTTTTGACATCCTTCTGGCCTAATATCTTTTATTAGCTATTTATTATTCACTGTTGGAATACATTACTTTGTGTTTGTAAAATTCATTTTCCAGGAGACACACATTTTAGTCATCAAAGTGCTTTAAAATTAAGCATAGTAACAAAAGCTTGGTGAAATTTAGGTACAAGCTGACAAGTTAATATTTGCTCAAACGTGGGGAAAAAAAGGTTGTTTGTGACTGAAGAATAAAAGGCCATGAAAAAAATGTAAGACAAAACAGTTTGAAACATCTAACATCCGCCTCAGACTGCTAAATTCTGAACTAGAGAAGAATACAGTGGTAAAGAGAGGTGCATAGAAATTGTGAAACATCTAATGTTTGCCATTGTATTTTTTTGTCTGTAAGAGAATGATCACTAGCTTGTAAATACCAATTACAGGGCAGAATGAATACAGTCAGAAGGCATTGATATTTTATTTTTCATTAGGTTTGTGACCAATAGACTATTTCATATGGAAGATCTATCACAAAAAGCCGTACAGCAGAAATATACAATCTATGTGTGACTAAAGGTGTGTAAATGCATAATTGAAATTCCTAATAAATAAGTCCTGTCTGATTTATAACAGTAAGAAAATAGCAACTTTGTAATTTAATGTATATAGGCACAGGTAATCGCAGGTAATTGCAAAATCATATTTTCTTTCAACCCTTTTACTGCAGTATCTGTATTTTCATCAAACTTCACTCTTCATATTTTCTCATTTCCTTTTCATTTGATTTTTGTGTAATAGTTTCTTTCATATTTGAAACACTCGATTGGCCATCAACAGCAACAAAAGAAATCAGTTCTTTATCTAGTCTTTTCTGCACATGGTTTTTGAAACAGTTTCCTGCATTTCTGCTGCCAAAAGAAAAAACTGAAGTGCAGAATAGTTTGTGGAAATCATGTGACATGATGAGATACTTCTTTCTGGCCATAATAAACAAACAAATAAACAAAATATATCTTAGAGCCTCACTTCATGCATTTCTCTTCTATGGAGAAGAGAAAGGAAAGGTGAAGGAAGGAAATGGCGTATTTGAGAACATGCTCTGATGATGTGAGAGTCTTATTCAAAAATGTGGGTGTCATATGAGTTAAAACATAATTTATTCACCTGAATATTATTTTTGATGTATTACCAAGAAGTAAAATGCATCCATGCACAATCCTAAAATGTACACGTAATGTACTTCCTGCATTTGCCAGGTTTCTCTGCACATGGCTCTTAGTTATACTTATCCACAGCTGTTTTGCTTTTAAAAAGTCCAATAGAGAACTTCAAATCTGATTCAGGGGAGGCAAGTTACAGTCACAGAATCAGCACAGTAATTTGTGAGAGGTTTCCAAAAATGAGTAAAGGGTTTCTGGTGGGAAGTTCACAATTAGCTCTCTGCACTCAGTGCCATTGTGTCCACTGCCAAGGCTCCAAGGGGGACAATTTTATGAAATATTTCTACCTTGGTTTGAAGAATCAGTTTGACTTACTTCCTGGTGGAAGGGTGAGAGCAACTTCCAGTTTTTAAAGGGAAGTTAATCACTTCCAAATCGTGATGAGGATGGAAGCCCTGACAAAACATGCAGGTATCACTGCTTTGTAAACAAGATTCATGTAGACCATGTTTTTGGGTTTGGTAATATAAACTTATTAATTTGTCTTATAGTTCCTACTGTGCTTTGACACATGAGTGCTGTACTCTTGTGATGTACTAGCAAATGCTGGTAAGAGGCACATTGCTTGTAATTTCATAAGCTTATTCATTTTTTTCTTCTCTCTGACTACTTCTGTTTTATACAGCTTTTGGAATGACTGGCTGCTTCCCTGGGAGATGCTTGATCAGGATTGGTGATAAGTGAATTTATGAAATCAGACACTGTTTTTGGTGCCCAGTGTTTTGGATATGCTCAATTCTGTTTAATGGCCACTCTTTATTAGAATCTCTATTGCAAGTGTGCCTCTCTATTGAGATATTCTTCAGTAAAATACTCTAGCAAATCTTCTGCAGTATGTGGAAAGTGGATAATTTCTACCATGGCAACACACTTATTTCCTGGTTAGCATGTACATTATTCTCATCATCCTTTATGGTTATGATTTATTGCAAAATCTTCTGTTAGTTTTTAAAAAATTCTGTAGGATGCAAAGATGTGGCAAGATTTGAAGAGAATTAATAGCAAGGAATTTGCAAGGAATGAAGTTCAGAAATTGTGAAATCAGTGTCATCACTGTGTTACTGGACTGTATGTGTACATACATACAACTTTCCATTTCCATTTGGTTTATATTCCTTAGCAATTTTTCAGTAACACTGGAAGTACAACATCCTTGACCTTAGTTGATTTTGTGATAATCCCAGGGTTTAGAGCTGTACAGTCACTTCATCATAGTGTTTTTGACTTGTGAAGTACTAAATGGCCAGGGACTTGACCTCCAACCTGATAGCTTGAGCAACAAAAGCATTCAGACTAACAGTTTGTGGTCTCAAATTGGAAAGGATGGAAGCTCAGGTACCCGAAGTGTATTCCTGTACTTCATTCTGACACAGCTAAAAGTCATGGAACTTTGCAGCATTCATTGTGATTCTTCTGTCTCTCTGAACATGCCAAGGATGGTGGTGGTCTCCTTGATTTTTGGTTGGTGTCACATTTTTAAAAATAATTTCATTTTTTTTAAATTTGGCTCAATTAGCAGCACTCTGTAAAGTGTGTTTGAAATATTTTTCCTTAAATATTTATCTGCCCTTTTCAAGTGTGACCAAAGCAGAGCTATCACAAATCAATGGGACCTCAAGGTTTTGGAAATAGTACTGAGCTATTTTTCTTAGAACCAATTTCAAAAGGAGTCTTTTCACTTCCGCTTTTATGCAAATTTCCGGGACTATCTGTAGACTCACTTAAACTTTTGCTTCTAAACTTCCTCTCTATAATGAATTAATTAACTTTTAGAAATGCAAAATACTTTGCCTCAAAACCACAAAAAACTACCAGCCTAAGGTATTTCATATCCCCAATGATATACTGCAGTAGTAATATTCAGTATTACAACCATTTTTTGACAGAGTAAATATTTCTGCAAAGAGTAATAAATTATTGCTAAATCTTTTTCTGATTTGTATAAATGTCATTGCTTGGGTTTTTGTATATATATCGTTGTTTGGATGGGGCATTCTGTAGGAATGCTGATTAATACATTTCTGTGGAACTACCTTCAGTGAAATGAATGCCTTTCTGCTATGTATATGGACATCACATTTTTGCTGGGGTTGCAAATGGATCACTTTTCTGTGAGCATGAGTCAGCTGATGCAGAGTTAAAAAAGGATGTGATCCAGCCCTTGTCTGCTGTATGTATGGCCCTTGATGAATATTGCCCAGTACTAAGGACTATCCTTTTTTTAAAAATCTCATCTTTAAATATATTTTATGGCAACAACACCAACAACTAAGTTCCCGAAAATTGTCTGTGAAACCAACCACAGTCTCTCCCAGGAATTACTGGTGCAGTGGCTCAGGTGCCCAGTCCTGCCACAACCCCTTCAGGCTCTGGGCTCTGTTTCCCCATAAGCACTGCAGTCTCTTGCTGGTGAACTGCATTCAGTCTGAGGAGAGTAGTTAGTTTTGTTAAAAGTAATTTATTTCCACGGAAACAAAGCCATTTGTTGAAATTCAATTAGTCAAAAATGCTGTTTATAATAAATACAGTTTGATGGAAATGTTTTTTACATAGTAGTAATTAACAATGCAGTAATGCAAATAGTTCCTACATGCTCAGGCTAGCTATGAACACAGGCTTTGGAGAAGGTTAAAATTTCCAATGACTTTCATAACTTGCTTTCTTAGAACTGAGCAAACATATCAGGATACTGATATCAGGAACCTTGTTAAGCTTGATCTTGCTGTCACTTCAGTGGGAACAAGACTGGACCCCAGGTAAACTTCCAGGATCACTGTTAGCTAGCTTAAATTAATTATCTTCTACCTTCCAGCAGCAGCTGCTGTTAGCAATCTCATTTCATTTTCTGAATTGAAATTACAGTAGTGGTAAAGCATTTAACTTTGTCTCTTTTATATGACACTATTTTTGCATCTAATAGGAATATGCTTCTGGCGTTTACTATCCTTCCTTTATTATAAGTCTGTCTGCCCTTCATTACATTTTCATTTTTCTTATGTGAATATTTTTCATATTTATCACAGTGGTTAAAATCGTATCTGTCACAATCAGTGATCATATACATTCCTGAAATGTTTATTGATCTGTAAGCAACAGGTACAATAAATTTTAAAAATGTTGTTTTCCAAAGGACAGGAATTAATTCAACTATTTTGGACACAGGCAAAATACTGTTACTGTGGTAAGGATGTTAATTTACCATGCAGTAAATCTTTTGCTTAACTGGTCAATATTAATTATGTGCAATTACGATGAATGCAGTTGTAGGTAGTGGAAAAACAGAAAAAAAAGGTCTTTCTGAAGAACAGTTTTTAGTGTTATTTTAAAACAACAATGTTAAATTACAATCTTCTTACTACTAATGGGTTCCAATAATAAAAAGTTAAGAGTATAAATCAACAAACTATCTTATTTACTAAAAATATAACCTCTTTCTTTATTAAGACTGTTTCCTTTTTCAGATTTTATTTTTCATCTTCTGTGTTTGAGATTTGTAGGAGAAGAAGCACATCTTTTTACCCATTCTAAAATCAGTGTTGACAAATATTCAGTCAACACGAATAGACTTGGTTTCACTTTGAAACTGCGCTGAAAATTCGTTTCCAGAAAATAGTCAAGGTCAATTCTTCTTGGCAAATGTTCCATTAAGAGTCATGCAATTATCCTGCTGCCTTGCTTTCTTGGGAAATCCTAATTATCCAAGGTCCCTAGAGCACACATAACCAACCTATTAAGGCATATTTCAGTTTCCTGTAAACTCTATCTCAGTAAACCACTGTTATTTTAGCTAGAGAGCTATATAGGTGTCCAAACCTTGTGCATTTGTGAGCAAGGAGGGGGCTGAGGCTTTCACTGACCTAGAGTGACTTTGTGCCTCTTCATTGACTCAGTGTCTCTCACTTCATCACCACAAGTCTTCCTTGTCTCAATAGCTGAGGTTCCTGACAAAGCTGAGACCAGAGTTTCCTTGCCACTGGCTGCTTGGCAAGGGATGCTCACTGCTCCAGATCCTCACTCCCGTACCCCTAAATGGCTGGGAAGTTCATTGCTCTAAAATTGTTGAATCAGAGGTAAGGTTGAGGACAAAGGTACACATCTCAGTGCTTAGAGCGCTGTTTCAGGACTTCAGAGACCTCGTGTAAGTCTCAGAGTGCCAGCATACACCGTTGGGGGACAGGCTTGGAAATATCTTTTACATCTCTCTGTTCCCCGGGCTGATGACAGAACTGCTTGTGACAATTCACCACTGCTTATAAAGCAACAGAGAAACAAGTTTCCATCCTAAAATGTTCAAGGAGAAGAGCAAACAGCTCAGTTCACCTGTGGAGAAACAGCTGAGGGGAAGGCAGGGCAGAGACAAAATGGATTATTCCAAAGGAACCCATCGAGCAGAGGGGCAGTATTTGCTTGTACTGCATATAGCCAAAGAGGCTGCAGCAGCAGCACACAAGTGAGGTGTCACTCTTTGCTGCTTAATGAGGACATGGTCTCCCAGTCCTTCATATGCCACTTGATATTTTCATTCAAAGGGATAACGTGAAGCAGTTCTCGGCTATGGGGTCACCTATGGTACAGGGCTGCACCATTGCTCTATACTTGGTGATTTTTAAGTAGAAGTATGCATTGCTGTGCTGTTGGAGTATTAAAAAGAATGTTATTCAGTGTTTAAATAGACACTGTTCAGAATATAAAGCACTGATTATTTTAACAGGTGAAATGAAGTTTCCATGTTGTGACCATTCCTTATTTTTGCAAAAATGTCATCAGAGAGAAGGCCTTAGGGGAAAGAGTAGAGCCTGTGGAAGCTGTTTGGGACTCCCTTATCTCATTGTTCAATGTCAACAGCTTCTATTTTTTCTCAGCCTTTTCCGTGACTGAGAAAATTTGGTCCAGGACCTTTTTCTGGTCCTTGAGTGTAAGTGACATAGCCATAGCAGTATCATACTGCTAAACTCATTTTTCCTAGAGCAGGAGGATCTCATCCAAACTGTTTACTGGAACAGCTTGGAGCTACTAATGTCCCTTGTCTGGGAAAGCACTGGTTTCAGGAAAGTGCTTGTGAAAGCTGTGTCAAGAAGGGTCTTTAACAGCAAAATGATACTGGCATTTGCAGGGCAATAACTGGGGCCGTGTCCTGGCCAGTTGGCTCACTAGAATCACAGAAACATCACAGAATGTTTGGAGCTGGAAGGGACCCACACAGATCATCAAGTCCAGCTCTTAAGTGAATGGCCCATATGGGGATCAAACCCATAACCTTGGCATTATTAGCAGCAGGCTTGGACCAACTGAGCTAGAACATATCTTGATGTGGCCAGAATGGGTGAAGAGGAATTAGGAGGATGAAGGAGCAGAGTAATAAATCTATGAGATGCACATTACCATTTGGAGGTAGGGAATAGGTAAAGATTTTGTACTCCACTTTGGAAGTAAACTGCTTAAGACTTTTGGCTCAGACCATTAACCCTCTTGGAGTCTTACAAATCACAGCATTTTTTAAAAAAATAGTAAAATATAATGTAAATTTTCAAGTACTTAGAAAATCACTTGTCAAACAGGTAGTATCACCTGCAGTACTGCACTCCAGTAATCTGTCTTCTTAATATAAAAAGACACCTGTCATTTCTTCCAAGAGCCTTTTCTCCATCCATCCGTGGGTTCCTACCATACTTTTTAGTTCTGCTCCTGAATGGAGTGTATCTCCAACAAAAAATAGGAGTCTTGTTACATTTTTGAACTGTCCTGGTTCTTGAACACTTATTCAAATCATAGTCATTGCCCTTTCATTTCTTCTTTTTCTACAAACTTTACTGAGCCAGGCCTTGGTCAGGCTGGATAACTGATAGGATTTCCTCATACAGCCATGCAAAGAAAATATCACAGGCAAGAAATAGCAACAGGGAGGGTAGGTGGCTGGAGGAAGGAAAAGCTCTAATAAAAATAATTACAAAAAATAAAATTATCCATCTGTGGATGGATATCCATCTGTGATATTATCGCCCTATAAACATACCTAAAATTTCAATCTTTGATCTTATCATATAAATACAATTATTTTAGGTATTGACCCCTATGTAAGAATTTTTTCTTGAAGAAAAGTAATTTTTACCTAAGAGATTAATCATTCTGATATGTCATGTTTATTTGAATGTAGATAGCCAAATATTAGAGTTTTACCATGCCAGTATAAGAAGTGGACGTGAACTATTTCTTTGCAGAAGATAGGCAATAGGGTCTGAAACATTTCTGTTATAATATTTAATAAAAATTTGCTGCCTTTTTTCCTAAAAGTTTAAATCAGGCATGGATGCTTATAGCAGCCAGAAAAATCTGTGATTTAATGAAAAGATATCCCATCAGAGTAACTAAGTAGAGGTGTAATTATGGATCTGGATCCATAGTGGTAGTTTGTGAAAAACCTCTGTATTTGTTGTTTGCATCTCGGGTTAAGTTTTCATTTCAAAATCCATAGCCACATGGGACTTGAGGTAATTGGAGCTGCAGTTTGGTTAGTCTGAGACTGAGATTTTAACTTTAGTGTACTCATATTAATGGTTTGGGAGCAGCTTCTGGTGCTGTTTTGTCTTCAGCAGATGATCTTCATTTATCCATGACCATGGTGACACTTCATTTACTTTCGTTTTTCCTTTACTCCCATAGGCTCTGCAAAGCAGAGCAATGAGTTGTGTGCCCCAGAACCATGCCATAGAATCACAGAATGATTTGGGTTGGCAGGGACCATAAAGATCATCTAGTTTCAATCCCCCTGCCATGAGCAGGGACACCTTCCACTGGACCAGGTTGCTCAGAGCCCCCTCCAACCGGACCTTGAACATTACCAGGGGTGGGGCATCCACAGTTTCTCTGGGCAATGTGTTCCAGTGCCTCACAAGAAAGAATTTTGTCTTCTATCCAACTTTAATCTTTCAGTTTAAAGCCATTCTCCCTTGTCGTGTCGCTGCAAATCGTTGTAAAAAGTCCCTCCCCAGCTCTCTTGTAGGTTCCCTTCAGGTACTAAAAGGCTGTTCTGAGGTCTCCCTAGAAGGCTCTTGTCTGAAGGTCTCATAAATCAGCTCTTGCTCTATAGGAATAAAGCTGGTGTTAGTGAGGCTTTATTTGTTTTGGAAAGTGATGTGAAATGTTCATTTTTTCACCATTTTGGTAATGACACCACATTTCAGTCTGAGATGCAAAAAACAACTTTATAAAAAAATATCCTTTTAGTGTTTTTGGAGCACGTTAAGTGCTATTTTTATCAAAGCAAGCTACTTTTCTCTAGGTTTTAAAGTAAGACTTCTAAAACAAACTGTCAAGAACACGTATAGATAATTTAATGAACTTGCTTTGATTTTTTGAACAGAGCAGAAGTGAGCTAACTGTCCCTTTGATGCTGCAAATGATGACAGTGAACAAATCAGAGGCTGGGTATAGCTGTGAACATGGGCCATAAAAGGCTGCAGCCACTGCCAGGAGCTTACTTCAGGTACTACTTCTTTCTCCTTTGCAAATTACAGAATCAAAAGACATTAAAAATGAGATGACAAGATAATATCTCATTTTATGCAGCTAATTGAGAACTCAAATGCTCATATCAAATACTTTGGCAGAATACAATAGAGATGAAAGGGAAAATATGAAAATATTTATAACACATAAAAGAAATTCTATCTTTTTCTTGGGTGTGTAAATACCCCATATAAATCAGTAGTCTCCACTGGATTTCAGAGAACCTGTATTTCTCTAGTACCAGCTTTCCCCTCCTGTCACCTTTCCAGTTTTCTCTGAAATAACCTTGTAATAAAGGCACCGTCAAAAAAAGTCAAACGTTAACTAGTGTGTCCATGGAAACAGTAGGAGCTGATAGAGCCATGTGTACAGTGAGGCTGTTGCCTTTAACCCACTTACAGGCAAGGCTTTTTCTTTAAACCTTGAACAAACCAAGAACATTATAAAGAACATACAAAATAGTATTTGAAGAATTTCAAAAAGGTACAGGATCAACAGCTGGGAGACTGGAGAGTCTCTTGGTTCTGCCACAGAGCCCCTAACTTCGGAGGGCTTGGGTAAGCCTCTTCAATATCTGTTTTCCCCTTACACAATTTTTAAAATTCTTTAGGGTGTGTGTGTGTGTGTGTGTGACTACCTAGCCTGTCATTCAAGGAAAGGAATGTCTCCTATGGTGTATTTATTATAATGTAGAGCACTTTGGGATTCTGACCTTTAACATCATCAGGTGCTACTGTAGTGCTAAATCTAAATAATAAATATTATATAAGTGCCAACATGTATTTTAAATAGCTTTGGAAAGACTGAAAGTTGTTTTCCTTTTGCTTTATTAAGGTACAGACAATGATATTTCCTTCTCCTATGGCCTTACCCAGCAGAGCAGGGGTAATGATTCACTGCTTCCCTAATCTTTTCCTTCATTAGGCATTTTTAAAACTAAAATAGCAAAATAATGAAGGGCTGAGGGTTGAATAGTGATATGAACTATTCCTATTTCCTTTTTCTAACAGATTACAGGATTTTGGTAACATCATTCATCCACCACAAGAAGCCCACAGACCTTGCTGTCATTTTCTGCTGAGGCCACCGATCCATGACTGAGCACATTAGTTTGAGGAGAGAACTCTGCTGAAGTGGGTGTTCAGCATTCAGGATAGACCTGGCTTAACCTCGCCCTGGGTAGTGTGTATTTAGAACAAGTTTAGCTGCAGGTGAGCAAATTGAACAGGCAATCAGGCTAAGAATGTGCTTTCTCTCAGGAATCCATCCCTTTTTGTACCGCCTCCCTTGCTTGCTGGCTTTAGGTGCACTACCTGGGAGTAAATCTCTCAAATAGAGTTTTTCAAAATATAAGGCACAAAATGCTTTTCAGAAGACAATGCAGTTTGCACTGAAATGCTAGGTAGTTTGAAGTGGTTTCCATTTAAATGCAAAATCAGCCCTTCTGAAAAGAAAAAAATCAAAACACTCCACCTGTTCTAAAACCCAAGCCAACAATGCCTTCCCTAATCTATACAAAGCAAATTTGGGAAGTCGTGATATGATCCAGACTACAAGTTCTCATTTATTTCCTTGATGAAATTGAGTTACATTTTATTATTGCTCCATGTTCTACTGGTATAAATTCAATATACGATACAATTTCTAATTAACAGGAAATGAAATACAATGTCATTAACAAACAAACCTCTGAAACCAACTCTGAAAGATCTGTAGCATATTTTGTCATCAGAAGAAACTTGGATCAAGCATGTTTTCTTTTCTGCAAGTCTATGGCTTTATTTGGTAACTCTTCCTAAGAAAAAAAGCCTTCTACTGCATTTTATGTGATGTTTCTCACATAACTTATTCTGTTTTAAAAGTAATGGGCTTTAATTACTGATTTATACCTCTGAGCTGCAGAACTGCATCTCTCAATCTCCTTATCTTTTATTTCAATGAAGGAAAGCAAATATAATCTGTTAGAAATAGCTTAAAAAACCCAAACAAACAAAACACTCAAGTTTAAAAACCACTATTATTCTTGAAAATAGTAGTTGTAAAAGGAAAGCAGAAGGAAAGGGGATATATAATAAAGGAGACACAGTTTAGACTGAAAGAATGGACACAAAAAGCCTTCTGCATTGCCTTTGTACAGTGTCAGTTTCAAGGAAAGAAGGATATGAGAACAGTTCTTGCAGTCTGTAGTGTAAAAGTTTCTGTCTTAACAAACACAACCTGAGACTATCAGCTGTGTTAAATTGTGGTAAATGGTCAGAGTGCTAACAAAACTCACAAACAGTATGTGTCTTTTTTTTTTACTATAGTCATGACCCATGTTTCATTTATTTCATAGATTCAGAAGCCCTAGGAAAAATAAAATTATAGTGGGTATTCATTTTTAGCATTTCAGAGGAAATACGACAAAATATTAGGTGGAGAAATTGCTGCAAGCCAAGCAAATGCCACTCACTGTTCTCAGCCAGATCCACGACCCTTGTGGATGTTACCCCCCAAATGCAAATCTGTAATTCGTGCACAGCCTATTAAGATCCTCTCTACTTTTGTATCAAGATCATGCAACCAAGTATGAAGTCTACTTTAATTTAGCTTTTACCAATTTGGAGTTTGAGGTCTCATCTTGCACAGAGAGAGCCCCAAGAAAGGCCTCATCTGGAGGACCAGTCTTCACCATCTCAGGAAAGGAAACCAAGAACAAAATTACTCTGGGTCCATCCACCCTGGACAGGAGGCAGTAGGATTACTTTATAATGGTAGTGCCGTGGAGTAAAAAATGGAGTTTTTTAAACACTTCTCTCTTTTTTCTCATTATTTAATATATTTCCTTATTTTCACTTATTTCAATTATTCTCTTATCCTCTTTTCAATTATTAAAATTAATTCAGCTGTACATATATACAAAATTTCCAGTTGACCTGGGGTGTACTATTTCAGATCTCATCTGATTAAAGTTTTTGTCTTAACCTGGTCTTTCTCTTTACATGAAAATCAACACATTTCTCCTGCAGCCATGCAATATTTAACATTTATTTTTTGTTTGTTTTTTTGTTGAGACAGAAAGACAGGGTAAAGGAGAAGGAAGGGATATAATTTTCCTCCATGTTTCACAGCTAATTATTGTACTTAGGAAATCTAAAGTTTTGATATGGAAATTGAGCCTTACACTTCCAGATAAAACCATGGCAGGAGATTAATCTCTACAAGTTCGGCAATATGATTAACTAATCCACTCTTTGTGTCTATGTTGGGTATTTTAGCCTAACCATTTGTAATGTAATCTATCATGATAATCAGCAGAATGTGTGTAGTGTGCATAATACTTTAATAAGTGTGTTTGCACACAAAATAAAACTTTAATTGCTGGTTTGAGACAGTCAGTTTTAGCAGTTCTCTGTCAGCCTTATTTCGATGAATCAAGGTAATTTTTACATGTAGCTTACTTCTGTGTCTGAATTTATCTCTCATTTTCACTGGCTTTTATTGAAGGAAATCACAGGGCAGTTTTCTGAGACTGGAGCATCTGCTAGGCAGAAGATGGTGAAGAACTGCAACCTTCTTCCACATGGCAATGGGGCAGAGGAGAAGGTCGCTGCAGACAGCAAGCACAGAGCCCGAAGTATGTTGGGTCAGAATATCAAAAGAATTACTCTCCAGGAGTGTTTTCTTGAGAATTTCAGAGGGTTTTGTGTCTTGTTGAGGACAACAATGGACATACCCTCTCATTTCCCTATGTAAGCATCTTTTTTTTGTGATCAGGACTTTTCTAGGCAAGGGGAGGTAGGTTGAGCCTTTCTTCTCTGCTTTAGTGAATTCAAAACGCTGACCGTAAATGTGGGTCCAATCTGGCAAGCTCTGGTACTCTCCTGTGTACTCTTCTGGAGAAAAAGTTCCTGGAACAGTCCCACGAAAGCTACTTGGAACTATTCTGTGAGTAAGCATCTGTGTAAGTATCTGTGGCATGTCTATGATGGCTGGTGAAGCACAATATAGCCATGAGAACTGACTGAAAATGTCAATTTTCTTTGGTAATGAATAATTCTCCTGACAAAAGAGAGAGAGATCACTTAGTACACATACCTGTACTTTTTTCAGGAGTTTTTCTGCATTCTGTTATATCCAATAATAATTCTCCTTTGTACTGCCTAAAACCAGAACAATTAATTTATAGTAATTTCAATTATCATTTCCCATGCTGACTAGATTTAAAACACAGTACCAGGTCAGTATATACTAGGGAAATTGCAATTTTCTTTGAGTCTCTGTGGTATTCAGACAGCTGGTGTAGATTCATTAGGGAGATTTGAAAGAAAAAGACCTCACAAACAGAAAACAAAATGGCAAAATGAAACCACACAATATTTATCCTGTTTGGAGGTGTGATACCTACCCTTCATTTTCTAGTCTACTAGCTCTGTCAGTTCATTTGCAGTGCAATTCCATTGCATTTTGTAAGTTTTAACAATAACTGTGAAATATTGTAGGATAAAATCACTAGGAGAGATTGGATCTATATAACCTCTAGCAGTTTCTCCAGTACGTAGACACCAGGTCAGGGAGCCAAAATGTAGGTCTCAGATGCAGCTGCTTACCTTAGATTATAATGCCATTCTGAGGAGACGATAGAGATCTTCTTGAAATAAAATAAACTGAATATTTCCCTGACTTTATTGTGTCCCCCCAAAGAGGTAAAAAGCCCTGAAAGAAAGAAAAGTTGTATGGATGTTCATAGTTCCCACATTGAGGAAATGGATGGCTTTCTGGTGAGAGATCAGGCGTAGCTGATAGTGAGAACAAAGCATAGAGAGCCTTCTTGGCTGCAGAGGGTCCCAACCTAACGCGAAACTTTGAAGATGTTTGGTGAATGAACATCATGAACATCAATGCACCTTGAACATCCCTGGGGGAGAGAGCACTGTTCATTCTAGGAAGGCCATGAGATGATTTCAATTTTGTCATGTCCCAGTGGGCAGGTGCAGTGTGTAGATGCAGATACAATGACCCAATAGGTCCATTCATGGGAAAAGCATGCAGGAATTGTAAATATATTTTCTCTCATTTTGACCTTTTCATACAGCCGCAGGCTTGGGCTGAAACTCTGTATACAACTACAAACAAACAGCACTGCCAGGTCCTTACAAATATGAGCTTGATTGTTAGTTGAAATCCAAGGAGCTAAGATCCATAGGTGTCGCCGGTGGCGTGGGCTGGACCAGCTGACCACCAGGGTAGGTCAGCGGCTCATCGGCGGTGTCTGCTAGCGCCCCTGAGTCTCAGGTTCACTGCAGTCAGGGACCGTGTCCCCTAGCTGCGAGCTGCGCCTCCCTAGGATGGCAACCACGCTGCCCAAAAGCCGGAGTGCTGCAAAGGAGAGTGTTCCCTCGCCCGGACCCCAATCAGACATGCAGTCACACGGTGGTCAGCTGCATGGGCTCAAGGGCAAAAGACCTCACCCCAGCCCGGCATCAGACTTTTATTCTGAGGGTTACAACCAATATCGGAACGGCACGGGGGAGGAACTGGGGAGGGACAAAGGGCCAGGGACCAATCGGGGAGGAAAGAGGGAGATACGAAATACCATCATGGACTGAGGGACAGGGGGAGCTCGACCCTTCTCTGGGGCAATCCACCTTTGACTCTACCCCAGGGGGGTTTTATTCTCTAGGTCTCCACAGATTCCTCAGGGGGGAAGAAACTCTGGGCTTGAACCACTGCGACACATAGGTGCACTAGAGCAAACAGCAGAAACTCTACTTACGGCTGTATAACATAAAATTAAGTTGTTATGGCAGAGCTGATCCTAAAATTGGCAATAATTCTACAAAGGCTCAAATACGGGAAAATCAGAGGTGGTTATTATTTTTTGTTTACAAGAATGGTTTTGGCATTAACATGCTAAAATTCAGTGGAATTTAAAAAGTAATGAATTTAAAGAAGTGTACTTTTTAAAAATTATTAAAATCATTCCACAGCAAACCTTGCGGTTTCCCTTCTCTTTGCTTTTAATGACAAAACCACTATCCGCCCTTAACATTGCCATCATCTACAAAGTTTCATAGCATGGCTATAGCATTGGCTCCCAGGCTGAATTTATGCCAGAAAACTTCTGAGCTTAGAAACAATTTGGGCTTTGACATGCGAAATAGAGATACCTCAGGGTCCTTAATCTTATGGTGAAAAAGCTTTTATAAGTTTTCTGAAATGTCATGTAGAAAACCCATGTATATAGGGACCAGATTATGACCCAATTATCACCTGTGCAAATTCTGAGTGAGCACACTGAGTTCAGTGGAGATGCTTAGAATTTAAAATGACGTCAGCTGGGATTGGAATTTAGCTTGTTGTCTCCTAACTAACTTCAGATCTAAATATTCCACCAGAAGCATTGAAAGTTTAATTATATGGCCTTTTTTCCCACTTAAACTCAGGCATTAGGAAAGTAAATCTTCCTTTTTTATGCATTGCTATTTCATAGTGTGATTTTTTTTCTAACAGAAGTGATAGTGTGGAATATAATTTTCTGTTGGCAATTTGTTTTTAATAAGCTCTTTAACATTCCAGCTATTCAAAGCTCCATGAAGCAAAGTTACTGCTGGTTGCACTTTACTCTAAAAGGTAATGATGATTATCAGCTAGGCAGAGTGCTGTAAGGTAATTCAGGTAAACTGAAATGGCTAATGTAGATTACAGTGAATTAATTATTTGGAGATGCACAGCAAAGGATTGTTGAAACTGTACTGTAATCTCTCTGGGGCAAGAACCAGGCTTTTATTCTGTGTTCAGATCCCAGGACAGCAGGACCTGTGACTGTGACAGCTAGGCAGAGATAGTGCGAATTATGAAAGTATCACCCAAGCAAATCAATAATGGGTGAATCTGATCTCAGAGTGGTGAAACTGTGTTGTCTTAACAGTGTAATTCCCTATTTACTGCAGCTTAACTGTGCCCTACTATAGGTATTCCCCCACCCAGCACTTCAGTTTTATTACAGCGATAATGAGTATAGCACAGGGCATTTTCAGTGGATCTTTATTCTGTTCCATCACAGTTTCAGGGCTGCTGTGGGAGATGCAGTAGCATTTCTTTAAAGTATCAGACTCAACTCTTTTTTGAGTCAGAACGATTTGCCTACCACAGAGGGAAGCATCTGATTATGTGTCCTACCCCTGGACACATTATGCTAAGCAGCATTCAAGTGGTTAAATGATCAAGTGTGTTTAACAGCCTCTGGCTTCACTTCCAGCCATCAGTTTCATCCCAGTTGGTCACTAATCCCCAGGAAATGCCCTACAGAGAGATAATTATTACTTACATACACGACTGGGGATTTTCAGCACACTGCTGTCTGCTGTAATGTAACAGGGAAGGAGGTAAGAGTCAAAATGTAAGCTAGCTCTAGCAGTGACTTGGGTTTCTGCATGCCAAGGGATGTTACTCTGCCTGGTGCTTTGTGAACATGCTGCAGGAACCTCCTACAAGCTCCCTTCAGTTTCTGCTTTTTGGGAAAATCTTTGCTGCATGCACAAGCTTTCCCATCACTTTCCAGATGCTGTTTGCCTTTCTCCCCACGACTCAGTCAGCTGTCACTGTGCAGGACAGGAGGTGCCCACAAGTTCCCCATGGCAGAGAGTGGCCCAGACTCGCAGTGCTGCTGCAGGTGGAGCTGCATTGCCTCCACACAAGTGGCACTCTTTGGTCATAGGATGCCTCTTCCCTAGAGTTTTTTTCTCTACATGGGAATAATAACTTTCCTCCACAAAGGCTTTGGCCCAACGTTTTTCTGTTCTCAAACGACAAATGAAGAGCTCTAATCTAGACTGTCTTCTCTGTCTTTTGAGACAGTGTCTTGCACAGGAATTTGCTGTGATGCCACAGAACAGAGCGAGATAAACAAGTAATGAACAGAAGGCAGCTACCGACATAGCGAGCTCTAGCACTGTGCTGGGGATTGGCATGTTAGGAGCAGCTTCTGATTGCTCTCACCCAAGCTCCATAATATTTTTCCCTAAACAGTGTTCAGAGCTTGGGGTTTGGGCTCTTGCAATGGGGCTTTTGATCACCTGGTGAAAAGAAGGTGCTGAGTCCCAGGGTTGCAGGCAGCCCCAGTATGCCTGGAATCACATCTGTTTTTGGGAATGTGCATGGACCCATTCGAGGGCCAGGGCCCTCCTAGAGGTGAATGTTGCTTTGCTGGCCAGTTTGTGCCTGGCACAGGGCGCAGGGCAAAATTCAGTATTTTATTCACATGGGCCCGAACTTCAGCATCGGTAATGCCAGAGGTGTACCCTGGAACGTGTCTCAGACTTGCTGCCAATTGCATGGGATGCGGAAAGTTTGAACATCTTGGGAAATTTTTTCAGCATGTACTTCTTTGTTTGATTCCTCAGACCAAAGAAGATTCCAGGTGTCCTCTCCCATCTGCTGTGCAGAGGAGTGAATTCTGTCCCAGGCCAGAAAACATACAGAACATCACACCAAAAAAATTTAAAGCTTCTCAGGTAACTTTATTTCGTGTAATTACCATTCTGTTCACCCTTGAGGTTGATTTGACCCCCCTAAGGGCTATTCACCTGGGAGCACATCCAGGGAACAACACTCCTGGACTTCACATCATTTGGTATGCTTTCTTTACTTTCTACAACATGCTGTGCATATTTAAGTTGTCATAAAAATGTTTAAATAATATGGCTTTGGCATTTGACCAAAATGAGTTATATTTACTGGAAAGATCAAAAACATCTCAGATTTCTCACATTTAATAAGAGATGAAAGGGATAAGATTTTTTTTCAGTTAAATGTATTTAAAAGTCAGAAGGGGAGAACGTCTAAATTACTGGCACATACTGCAGGACCTACTAATCTCAAATGAGTGAATACAACTAAGTTGTGGCTTAAATTCTCAATGAAAAGACTGAATATGGACAGAATAATTTATAACACATCTGTAATGTAGATTTTTTCTCTGAGAGCAGAGACACACCCATCTGTTTGAACAAGTATATAGAAAATTTAGATACCTCTAAAACTGCAATCCAAAGTCTTCTGCTCGAATGTTGCTTTACCATGAAAACAGTTGGGTGCTTTAGTTTTTAACATGAATGTTCTATTGGGCTTTTACCTGTTTCTGGCAGGACATCAAAATCTCCTGTGCAGATCACACAGAAGACTCAGTTCATGTTTGCTTTCCATAAAAATCCCCTGGATTTATGCTTACATGAAATGCAGCTGCTTTCCTTCAAAACAAAGCCCGTTTATACAGAAAAATTCTATTTTATACAATATCAAATGAGTTTCTTAGCATCAAAGAGGGGAGAGATAAGGCAGGTCCTTCTCCTCCTGATGGGCCATAGCTATCTCCAGGGAGGGGCTAACCACTATCTTGGATGCTATTGACTCTTTAGAGATGCCCACTTTTTTCTAGTCTGTTCACTTTTCAGGGGTTAGGGGCTATTTAGGCCACTGAACCAGAAGATAAAGCTTCCGAAGTACCCTAAGGAATGGGATTTTTATATGGGAGCTAGGAGACCTAACCTCAGTCCCTAGCCCAAGATCTGTATATGCACCTTAAAACAAATAGTCCTTAGTTAAAGTTGTTAGAGAGGAGGCACGAGTCCTCCCAAAGGACGCCACTTACCCCAGCTTAGACAGGGAATCTCTGAGGTCAGTGCAAGGTGCAAGTGCTGCTGGGGAATTCAAATGAGCAGGAAGCACTGGAATGGCATTGGCACAATGTTTGAGCTGTTCTCCTCAGAGATTTTGCAATTCTTCAGGCAGTAAAGCCAGACAAAGGGCTATTATGTTCTGAGTGAGGGCACTGACAACGCTTAATGCAAAGTGCGATTTGCTTCCTTCTGCACTGTTCTTTTTGCAATTTTCATTTTTTGAAAGGAAGTGCTTTATCCTTCAGTCTCAAGAAGTCAGAACAGGGTATATTAGTTCCATAAGTTGGCCCTGGGTACACCCGAGAAAAGGACGTGTATTTAATGGACTGGAGAAATGCTTTGTGTTTTAGGGATTAGGTAGCTCTCAAAATGCTGTTCAGACTGCGGTCTTCATGGACAAAGTTCTGAGGCGACTCTGCACATTAATGAAGCTGAATGTAGGAGGTCTTATTCATTCAGAGAGAGTCTAAAATGTGGATAATGTGTGCAAAAATTAGGCAATAGACATATTCAGGGTGGCCAAATCCACCCATTTGAGGATGTGAGAAAGAAAAATATACTCTATCTCTCTGTTATTATGCTTCATTGGATGAACAGTTTTGCATATTGGTAAATAGATTTGTGTTGTGCTATCAAAAATATTAACAATAGCTCACATTTATGTTTCTTTATAGAGGGAAAATGTCCAAAACCTGAACAAGACAAATTTGAATTTTCTATTGAAATAAGATTGCAAAAATCTTTGGCTTCACACAATGCATTTCAAAAATGTTGCAACAGTTTCATTCAGAAGCTAATCATTAACTACTTCTGTATTTTTAATGTTCTTTTACATAAAACCAGTTTAATTTCCCAAAAGTAATTTTGAAGCAAAAAGTGAAACGCTATGTTTAACAAATGTAGACATAATTGAAAGGTTTTACTTTGATTTTTCATTAAACAAAAAGGTTGTCAGAGTTGATCTTTTCTTAAAACATGAATTTTGGGAAAGGTTGTAGTGTTTTTTTCCCACTGAAATTCTATAGTGACACGGGAATTAAAATAGAATTTAATGCTCAGAATTTTAGATGCAAATCTGAGTATTTTTGAAACGGAAATTGAATTTGGATGCATAAGAAATAATTCATAAAGAAGTGATTTGCAGGCTGCTGCTGAAATTGCATGACTCCAGTAACATTCACATAAAGAAAATTTGGACCAAAAAAGTCTTGAAAGCACCAGAAACAAAAAGAAGTAATGTTTCCAATCTGTAGAATAACAGTTATTTTCCTAAAACAGTTTTCGGAGAAGTCTCCTTTTTTAAATCTTCTGCACCAAAACACAATGAGTGAATGGCTTTGCAGGTACTGTCCCAACTGAGACAGCTGTAGGCTTAAACAACCAATGCTGTGCACACAGCAAAGCCCATGTGGGGCCCTAAAGGGATAAACCCTGCCTAAACCTCCCTGTTGTGTGAACAAGGCCATAAGTTTGAGCACTTGCTCTTAACCCTTGTGCGTCGATAACTGCCACTTGGTTTTCTACTGCTATTAAACTGGTAGTGTGTGATTCCCTGTGATCATGTCTGAGTTATTTTTAGTGTGCTGTACTCCACCAAACACTTGTATGTGACAGTACATTAAATCAGAGAGACCACAAATCTTGAGTAGGCAGGAGTTGTCCTATACTTGGGATTTCTGCTGAAAAATTGAAGCACGAGACCTAAATGAGAGTGTCTCAGTATGCATTCAAGGCAGCTGCTCTGACAGAAGTGGCTGAGATCTCCAGAGGTTCTACAGTGATGTATTTAGTTGTCAATAATTCATGTTTTAAAGGTTTCCTAAGAATAATTCAAATATACAAAGTGCAGACGTAGAGGTCAATATGTATGTTTGAAGGAGTTCATAAGCATGCAAGATCTATTAGAGTTTAAAGGATCAATGATTCTCTTCAGAGCCCATACAGATGCATTGACAAGACAGGGAGGGATGTTATTATAGTCTCTCAAATCAATAGCCCACATTTAAGAACTGTAAAGAAAGGTAGTTTTAAATGTGTATCAGATAAAGCATTGTTAGAGATCCAGGTATCAAGAAGTGGGTTGTAGGCAACTCCAAGGTGAGAAAAATCCAGGAAAGGCCTCATGTCTGATCTTATGGGCTCCTCCAAATATTTTGGAACAACTGTTAGATGACATGACTAGCTTTATTGCAGCAGCACTGATGATTTTTTTTTGACAGTCCCAAGTGAGTTCTGAGCACTACCATTTCCTCATTCACATCAGCACTACATGTTTTCTCAGCTCTCAAGCACCAGGCAATGTTTAATGTGCGATTAATAAATTAGTTTAGAGCTGTCAACTTTTTCTTGTCAACAAGGTATATCTTATCTTTGAAACAAACAATGCAAAACAAAACAACCTCCCACCAAAGCTCCAGACAAATGAAATATTGAAACCAGATTGTTGTAGCTGAGAAACTTGCTGAATTATCCTCATTCCAATGGATTTCAGCTACAGAACTAGCAACTGTGAATGTCAAATAGAGGTCCAGCCCTGATATATTTAATTATAAGTATCTTCCCCTGAGAAATCTGATTATTCTAGGCAATGCTCCCCAAGAAAGTTATTATCTTGATTTGATCTATTTAAGATCGGATTTAATCTGTTTAAGAGAGAGGTTATGATGAGGCAAGTAGAGGAGGGTATTGCTCCTTTTGTTGAAGCCTGATGTGTTTCTAATTAATTTGCAGAATACCAGATACTGTGGACATGCACATAATGATACAATTACTGAAAATTCAATCATAATGGTGCCAGCTGACACTCCCACCAGGGCTCCTCTCTGGAGAGTGAGCCCAGGGGAAGGAAAACTCCATGTTCCTCCTGTTCAGTTCAACATTAACAGAACACAAGTTACAGGGGTTGAAATGACTTCACAGACCTGTGTCAAAATGTGAGTTAAGCATGTAGGAGACTGAAGAATGTATGTTGTCCAAGGAGCAGTTGGTTGGGAAGTAGGAAAAAGAGCAAGTGGAGAGAAATCTGTGACTTGGTAATCACTGACCCACAGAAGAAATCCTTGTCCAGTTCCTGGTTTTCAGGCAGCTACAGACATTAGTTCGCATCTTCCCAAGATGATGGTATGTAACTTGTACCCAGTGGTGCCAGATATGTGCTCTTGTATTTAAAATATTTCATGGCAGTATATAATTTCCTCAGAGAGAGAGTCAATGTCTAAGCTGTATTACCTGTGTCAGCAAGCTCGGACTGGCCATAGTAAACCTGCTTGACTTTGGATTCTGTCGTGTAGAATGAAAGCCATGAACTCTGCCCTGGTCAAGAGAATGTTCCACTTTTCATGAAGAAACTGCTTAGTTTTTCACTGCACTGGTAAGTATTTCACCTTTAAACAGTCAGGTCCATCCTCATCCCAGCGAATAAATCCTAAGGCTATGGATATCTATCTTGTAATGCTGGAACAGTGCCACAATGCTGACTGATTTCTTCTGCATAGGAAGGTCTTCAATCTAAGTGTAATTAGAATCAGGTTTTGGATTAGTCCTTACTGGGAGTTGTTAGCTGTAAATTCCAAATGGAAAGAAACTCAGAAGAGAACGTGACTTTTGAAACCAGTGGTATGTTCCCAAAAGAGACACAAATACTAAAATAAAACATGCTAAGAGGAGGTCCCACACCTTAAAATTTAAGCATGCTTCAGATGATAAAAATGAATAGATTAAGTACAAAACAATGAGAACTTCTCTAAAGTCTTTCCCTCTCTTTCTGAGTCTCCTTCTACTGCATTTAGAACCCATATTTACACACTATATCCTGACATATTGAAATAAGTGGAAAAATATCATTCAATATTTCAGTCTCACATGGAATTTTATGTACCTGAAATAAACAGCAATCTTCATTTCTCAAAGGCAATTCACCAGAAAAAGTACATAAAAACTTGCCACTGATAAACTGAGCAGATCATATATGAATATTAGAATCATAAAACTTTAAAAAGCATAAATGAAGAGATAATATGAGAGGTGGGATTTGCTAGTTGGAAGGTAGGGGCAGAATATATTAAGAGTGGTCTACTTTTATTCTTATTAAGTTACTGGTAAAAATGCAAAGATAATAATTTTAATAAAGGAGATGTTGGCTGCAGTCAACCTTTTTTGTCTCAGAGGTGAAATATTAAAGAGTCAAATGAGCATGAGAATAATATGGCCCCTATTAAAGTGGTTTTATATTTAAGCATAATTTTTGCTAATATCACTGAGCAATGGGAATAATTAGAATGGTTTCAGTAATTCTGAAGATTTTAATAATTAAAGATGCAAGATTAATTTGAGAAGAGGCATCATTAACCTAAATCAAATATTAGATTTTTTGTAAAGGAGAGGGGGTTTAGCCATAACCACGTTTTTCAGATGGGGAATCTCATTAAATACTATGGTTTGCCTTTTACTCTGCACCCACAGGATTTACTTACATGAATATTAAGTCTCTGTGTGTTGAATATAAGCATTTAAATCCCATGATATGGCCCAACATTTTTGTTCTATGTAAAGTATAAATTGAATAATCTTGTTTTTACTTTGGATGACAATAGCTAGTCACCTAAAGGTTGCTAATATTCTTTTCCCCCTGGAACGGAATAGTAAAAAGTTCAAGCCTGATCTGGTCAAAACCTTTTCTCTGCCTGAAAATGTATCTCTCTAGGCTCCCTTTATTAATGTCACAGCTGCTTTTTTTGGGATGAACTAAAAAGCATTTTCATGAAAACCAAAGCAAATAGGAAGTACAGGACAGAATGCATATGTGCTGCACTGGGAACTGCAGTTATCTAACGAGGAAGTGAATTCCTCAGAGGAATAATGAGTAAAGCCCTTTTGTTACTTAGTTGTTAACAAACATTGGGCATTTGTGTTGATTAAAATGCAGAAGTGGATAATTAAACAAAGAACACAAAGAACACAAAAAGCAAAGTTTTTCTCAATTTATAGGAAAACAGTCCTTCATAAATATTGATTTACTTTTTTTTCCCCCACAATGTGGTGGTTTTCTATAAATATCAGTATCTGATAATGAGCACTTCCACCACTCATTATTTCTCTACTTGCAGAATTTAATGAATAGAAATGCGTTCATTATATGGAAATCTATCTACCTGTTGGGCTTTTGATGAAGCCAGCCCCTGATTTGAAATTTTGTGCACCATTAATGATATGCAAAGAACTCCGTCTTATCTTTAATGATATGCCTGAAGAATTTATCAATGGAATTTATTAGATGTTAATTCGTCTTCCATGAATTACTTAGGCAGCTGCATCTCACTTCTATATCACTTTTTGGAATATTGTTCTTCTGTTGTTTTTGTTCCTTTGACCTTCCCAAAAATGATGGAAACAGAACCTATTTCTAAAACAGGTTGGAGTTCATTGACTCATAAAAACATGTTCCTTGTCTTGAAAACTCCTGGGAAATACTGGCTGATTGTGATGAATTTCCCGAGCCTGTGGGACAGCCAGCACAAATTTTGACTCAGTTTTTGATTGAATTTGTTTATTCACTGTTCCATTAGAAAATCAGCTTCTTCCACCTTCACTGCCACAAAGTGAAAGCTTACATTGAACCAGGCTGGTCTGAGGAAATGCTAACTCTGTATGGAGGCAGCACATAGCGCTATGAGCCAAGTCGGGCACTTTTGATTCCTAAACATCTCTGTCTTCACTGGGCTGTTTTGGTGGCAGTTCAGGTTCACTGCAGCCTGAACACCAATTGCTCAGTGAAGCTGGAGGTCTGTGTCACTGCTGATTGACTTGTGGTAAACAAAATACTTACGGTATTTTTGCCTTCCCGCAAACAAGTCTTTGCAGTTCTCTGCACAGTCCTGCTGGACTTGGTAAAATGGCCCTGGTCTTCCAATACCTGGAGGATGAGCCTTCAACAAATCCCGACAGAAAGAGCACAAGATGATTGTCCATTTAGATACTATACATGTTATACATGATTATATATTCCTGATGCTTCCTTTCTGCTTTTCTTAAGTATAACTACAAGCTGTTCTGCCTGGACTTTCAATGTCACTAGCCTGTCAAGCCATGTCAGAAGGGAAGCTTATTCCAAACATGAAAAGGAGTCCTCCAAAGAAGAACAAAAGGATCCATTTAATTTAAAACTGTTCCAAAGAATTTCCAGTTCATGTATATCTGGATGAAAAATACTGACCTTAAACTGTAGCGAGGATGTGCAGATTAGATATTAGTAACGGTCTGATCTGCTCCAAGAGTAGTGAAATATCAAAATATGCAGGTAAATAAAATCTCCATCTATAGAATTAAAAAAAAAATACTTAAATATCTGTTGGGAATTGATTCTGCCTTGGGAAATGAACTTCTGGCTTGTTTTCTGTAGAGCAGGAGGGCAAATGAACATTCAATTAGTGTGTTGTAGTGGTTCCTTGGTAAGGCAGCTGACATCTAACATGTCTCATCTGGAAATGCCTCTTCAGATTTGGTCCTTTTCCATATTGTCTGCCTGCATGGGTACCTCCATCCACTGAGTCACCCTGGGGGAACGCTGTGCCTTTTCCTTCTCCCCTAAGAAAGTGAAAGTTCCATCTTCCTAAGAAAGGGAAATGGTATATGGTTCTCCCCTGCACATACAATCTGGCTGGTAAGTCTCTGTCCCTGCAGGAGGTTTCTGTGCTTTAGCTGGTGTGGAGCTGTGTCCAGAGCTGTGTCTCCACCTTTCCTCCCTCTTTCCTCAGCCCATATTTTCACTTCTATCATGATGCTAGCTCCTGAAGCGAATACATGCTTTACACCCAAACCTAAGGTTGAAAACTGTTTTCTGGCAGACTCTGACTGGATATTTTGCCTCACCCTGTGCAACTCTCAATCTCATTCACTTCCAGTGTGAATGTTTGGATCAATTAATACTGATGTTAGCTTCCCTGGAGCGAGAGGCAAAGCAAGTACTTAGCATGCTCCCCTGGGCATTCTTATTTTTAGCCCCTCCTCAGTCACCTTCACTGTTACCAGCAGCCACAAACGAGACATCTGAAAGAGCCTCAGCAGCACCTTTTTGGAAAAGACTGCATGAGCTAAGGCAAAAAAGTACCTTCCCTCCCTGATGCTTTGTGTCCCTGTCAATGACTGAAGAGCAGGCTGATCAAGTGATGCAGCACCATTTTTTCTGAGGTATTTTTTTCTTTTTTTTTTAATATGTGGAAGCTGACACAGTTTCAGAGATTTTTTTCTTCCAAAATTATTCAGGATAGCTCTCAGCTTCAAACCAGATCTGTCGAGTGAAGCCCTCTGCTAAATTCCCTATATGTATGCTGGATTTGGTTAGCTTGACTGAAATGCATATGGCTTGGCTTATTCCTCATGCAACTATCAGTTTTGTGAAAAATCGTAGAATCACAGAATCATTTGGGTTGGAAAGGACCTTTTAGATCATCAAATCCAACCATAAACCTAATACCTTCAAGTCCAAAACTAAGCCATGTCCCTAATGACCTTGCAGTGAATTTTGAAAAGGTTATATTTCTAGAGTCAGAACTAAATGGCTATGAATCAGCATTGCACCGTTGAAATGAAAACTGAAGGAAGATCTGGGCTATGTTTTTGACTTAAAGGACTCAATTTCCCAAAGACTTCATAATTGCTCCAAATTTGTGGGGAGGTGGTTTCATTTCAGCCCTACTGTTTCTTCTCCAAGGATCCAGTAGTTACATTTTCTCAGGAGCAAGACCACATCACTTTCCGGTTAATTCCTCAGGTTGCTAATCCTTTAGGGTGTCTGCACACATTATAGTGTCCTGGTCCTGGACGCTGAAGACTTCAGATGTAAATTAGAGCAGAGCTTCAGCACTGCTTTTGTGGCTCTCCCTTGCACATGTGCATGGAAAGGTTCACCGTGGAATGAAGGGTTCTGAGGAGATTCCAGCTGGCAGGTCAGTGATGACCGAACTGGTGGCAGTGAGCCTTAGAGCAGCTGCTCTGGCTCTGTCACCTGGCTGCAATCAACATGAGTTCCTGCACAGTCTCCCTGCGGATGTCACTGTGCGCTCCATGCCAGGTGGGAGAGATCAGCACCACTCTGTGACTGGGGCTGGATGTCTCCTACAGACTCACTGGCAAGCTCAAAAGGCCAGGAAACTCTAGAGAGCGGAAATTCTAGACCAGAAACTCTCCATCAGCACCTTTTCCTCTAGATCACAGTTTTGGTATAACCTGCGAGATGAGCTGCAAGTAGGGAAATTTCAATGTGGTGCATTGCCTAGGAATTTGGTTTCTCATCAAAACTCAACCAGCTCTTCCTGCCCAAGGAATGCAGTAGACATTTCAGAAATCGTGATGGTTTCTGGCTGTGGAATGAAGTATGTTTCAGGGACTGGTGTCATCAGCCCTCTTACAAAGCTGTCTCATTAGGCACTCAGGTATAGATGTCATTTAAGGTGCAGTTCCTAAATGTGTATTGGGACATAAACACATAAACGTATGTAGTGTCTGTCCTTCCCTACTCTGTTAACTAGGTGCTTCAGGAAGAATTTTCAAAAGTATGTTGGAGACTTGCCCAGGAGATAAGGTCTAGAACTACAGGTTATTTGGACCTCTAGCTCCTACCAGGCTTAAATTAGGCTTGTAATAATCTCTGTGGGACAAAGATCACATCTTTTGAGTATTTTATTTGAGCACTTCATTAAATTTTGCAGCACCTTTATATATGTTTGTGCTTTTACATGCATTTCCATTAGGGTTTATTCATAGTACAATTGGAAAGATGATATATTATTTCATTTTATTGAGAAGGCAGACAGCTTCTTAAACTATGACTCTACTGGTGGACTAAACATTGCGCTGTGACTATGTATTCTCTGTGCCCAGCTTGGTTTTGGTCCACATTTACTAATTCCCAAGCACTTCCTGAGAGCTCTTGGAGCTGTTTCTGACTGTGTGACTGTTACAGATTGGCACCTTGATCTAAATCTGAGCAAACCTGCAGATATAGACACAGACTATTCCATGTGGGTTGGTCTCAAAGGCAGGGAGAATTTTATTTACTGGTGGAAAACTATAGACCTATTTCCCAGTGGTTGCCATTTCAGAAAAGCCTGATGGCAACATGTTGTACGTATGTGTCACAAACTTCTGGCAATATTAAGGCCTAAAAGGTATGCATTTTTTCCCAACATCTAATAAAAATATAATAAAATCTCACAGTCCCATAGAGGCTTAAATTTTCATGTCCAGTAAAGCTTAGCACAATTGAACATGATGAGACCATCAAATTTCCTTGTCCTCTGTTGTTCTGGGTCAGTAATAGAGTACAGTAAGTACCTTCATACATTAAGAGCATGCTTTGCACGGAATGAGAGCTCATTTTTCTGTTAGTTCAGATGGCAGGATATGTTTGCCATCAAATCAAAGCTCCAGAGATCAGTTCAAAGGAATTGCACTTTCAGGATGCTTTTATTTCCCCTCCCTACCCCCCACAGTAGGCAAACTTGGCAGTCAGTTCAAAGAGTTTAACAACACCCAAACAATAATTATTATTAACAGTTACAACAATAATAATGTTTTTTATAATACTTCAAAGAATTGTCTGAGAAAGGCGTATGCCTTAATTGCAAAACTACTGCTGGTGCAGAGGGAAAATAAACCCCATCTCATAGTAAATAGCGCTTTGGAGATGACATTTCCTCTTTTTCAATCTATTTTACAGCATTTTGGTGACTTTGTTGCTATTTTGTTTGCTCATCTCCCATTTGCCAGATGCTAAAGGCAGATTGGCTGAAAGCTGTGTCTGTATCTCTGTTAGTAATATCGACCTACAGACCAGATCTTTACAGCAAAGCAGTTTGATGCTGAGGACATGATACCTCCATTATGCATGTTTTGGAGAGGGAAGAAGGAAGGAGTGGGGTAACACTTTGGGCTAACTGTAGGCTGGTCCCATGAAGTGGAAGGTTATTAACTGCCAGGAGCCTCCTTGAGAGTGTATTTTCCAGTTCTGCAGCAGCCATGCTGCATACTCTGAGACTGTTCAGCCATGTGAGCTCAACAGAGGAAGGGGAGATACTCAGGAATTTTTCTGTATAAATCTCTCCCTGGTCTGTGCTATAGTACTAAGGTAGATGCACCCTGTTATCTTGCTGTTGTGAGATTAACACAAAATGAGCAGTTCCCAAATACTACATTTTTTGTGCAGATAAAAAATGTAAGAAAATACTCTGGGTGCAAATTCCATACATTCTTATATCACTGTTGCTTTCAAAGCTGAAATATCAAATACAGATTGCTGGTGGTACACAAAATAAAAATAAAGCAAATAAAAATAAATTCAAACCTTATTAGAAATTAGTTTAGAAATGTGCAAGTTGAATGACTCGCTTTGTAGTGAACTGAGTGCCATTATTATAATTTTAGATTCATTTTTTCTGCTTGCTAACAGCTGAAGGCTAGCAAAAAATGGAGGAACAGTGTTTTTGAGCAAATCAGTCTAGTTGATTTGCACTTCTAGTAGAGAGATGACCTTGTGAATGTACCACATTTTCAGGCTATATATTTGCAATCCAAAAGTGAGAGAATCTCCATGAGTTAAGAGCACAGGTCCCTTTTCAGTGGACAGATCGTTATGTACAATTAGATGCTAGGTGCTGGCTGGAGATGTGCACAACAGTAAACAGAGCGCCCAGATGGCTTATTTGATCAGGTTAGCTGCTGTGATAGAAGAAACAACTTGGGGTCACAAGCAGTTTATCTGGGGCTGGGATTTTTTCCCAGTGTTAGTAAATCTGCCCAAATGCTGACCTTTCTTTCATGTAGGTTGGTAGACTGTAGGCTTTACAGGTGCCATGGCTGTAAGCTCAGTGATATCTCTGCCTGCTGTGTTTTCTGGCAAATCAGTACTACCGAAAAAGAGAAAACAGAGTAAGTTGCTGAGAGAAAAAAGGTCAGGTTCAACCCAAATCAACCCCCCAAAAATTACTTCTTCCATTTTTAATATTTTTTTTAACCTTCAAGGAATCAAAGGATCCTTAAAGTTGGAAAAGATGTCTGAAATCATTGAGTCCAACGATTGACCAACATCTCCAGGGTTTCTATTTTTCTTCCCCAGATCTGTAGAGTTGCACGGGGGTGTCATGACCCAAGTTCAGGACCTGGCACTGTGCCGTGTTGGACCCTACACAATTGATCTCAGCCATTGATCCTGCTGATCCACCTCCTTACTTCTCCAAGACTTAAACTCCTACCATCTGATGACCTGCAGACATCTCATCACCCACCAGTGCTTCTCTGTTTGCAAAAGCGGGTCCATCTGGAAGGAAGCCCTGGCTGTCTCTTCAGGCAAATCAACGACACCCAGCTTGGTGACATCTGCAAACTGACCAAAGGTGCACTTGATCCCCTACTCCAGATTGTTGATAAAGATATTAAGCAAAACTGGCCTCAATACTGAGCCCTGGAGAACATCACTTGTGACTGGGCACCAGCTCTATGTGAGTCTATTCACCCAGGTGCTGAAAGATGAGCTGTCACAGAGATGACTGGTCTGGCTGAACAAATGTCTGGTAAGTCTCGCGAGTGGAAGTTCAGAGAAAACTATTTTTTGGAAACACTTAAACAATTGTTTCTGGCATGAAATAGCTCCCCAGAATCTGAAGCTGTCCAGTGAAATTGATCCTTGTCATATTGGAGACTACTAATAGCCATATTCTCTCTGTAGTCAATCCTCCTGAAGCAGAAATTAGGTCCTTGGGAAAGATTTATGTCAGAAATATGAGCTCCTGCAGACCTTTAGGAACCTCTAGAAAGCAGCAGCATGCAGGTTTTCAGCTTAAAATTTGACAGTAGGTGCTCAAATCAAATAGACACATGACTAACACCTGTCTCCTGGTGAAGAAAAGACAGCATAAGAGAATTTTGTTTTTAATGAAGAAAATATTCCTGATCTTTGTGAGCACAAATCTCACATGCAGACACTGAAAGATTCAGAACTTATATATGATTACCTGGATTGGAGCCACATCTTTTTTTCTTCCATAAAATTCTAGTTAAAATCACAATCTGGACTATGACACATAGAGAAAACAGTAAATCATGGTAGAACCTGGTATTTCAAACAGACAAAGAGCAAAAATCTTTCCAGAACTGAGATCAAACAGGTGTTGTGTCTGACACTGCATAGTCTGGTTGTCAAACGAAATAGAGACATAGCTGTTTTCTCAGTGCTGCTGTTTCTGATTTAAGGTTTGACATCAAGAGATGAAGTGGCTGACAAAGCGCTGTCAAAGCCAGACCTTCAGAGGGTGTGAACTGGCATCATTTCGTTGCCAGCTGCAGAGGTGCTACCTCAGACAAACGCAGAGAATCTTTTCCAATCTGCAAACAAAATCAAAAGTTTTTCCCTGGTTTAATGGCTTCCAATGCCCATGCTGGGGACTGCTCTGAACAATTATCTGAGTAATATTTGGCTGCCTGTATAAACCCTGAGAAAGTAGCCAGAACAGAAAAATGACATGGGATGGTTTTTCTATCAGCTGTAAGTGGTGTCACTTTGATTCATGTTTCGAGGGCAATCTTGGCCAGGGAGACATAAAAGGGAACTCGCTGGACATGGAGCAAAGCAGAGCAATCTCTGCTTGCTCAAAAGACCTGCTCAGCAAGGGACACAGGATCAGAAGATTCAAGCATCTTCAACCTCCAATTCAGAGGAGGGTGAGATGTCAGGTGTGAAAAATCTTTTAAAGTACAAAAAGGTTTGCCTATTCCGCTTAGAAAACATTAAAGATAATTTTTTTCCCCCATTGGATGAGGAGCCTTTTTAGGATAAGCAGTTTATATTTTTCCTTACAGAGTAAACATCACTGTGTTCCATGTTTGTATTATCTCTGATTTAAAGACAATTTTCCAGTATACATACATTTGCACTGATTCATAACACAGCATTTAAAGAATCCTACCTGTGTCTGATGCACCTACTGCTCTAATTTAACAAACTTACTCTCACTAAATTGCATTTTTTTATAGAGGAGGTGAATGGAGTGTGTAGTAATTTTAAAAACGTTCTTGCTATGAAGTCAGGGACTGTTGCCTTGGTGAAATCACGTATTTTAAAACCTGAAACATTGGAAAATTGTTTTAGCAAGAAAGGTAATTGACTCAGCTGGTAGTGAATACGACTGGAACCTGATGGCACTACAAGTATAATTCAAATAAAATACTGAAGGCAAGGTAAGGTTGACTTTAAGATTTCTGATGTTCTGTAAAACAACTGTACTTTGCTTTCATCCTGATGGCAATGTTATTGACATTTTCATATATTTTATCAAATCTGATATCTTTTCAAACTGAAAAAGTTCTAGTGTTTTCTAAACCAATACTCTTGCTGTGAAATCATTAATGACTCAGACAATTTACAGAAAGTGGTGGGAGGAAACTGCTACAGGCTGCCCTGTGGATGCCAAAGGATGGGGCAAAGCTTCAACACTGCAAAGTAAGGAAAAGGATCTTCACAAAAAGGTGATTTTTCACCTTCCAAACATTCTTTTTAAGTCCACTAACTCATGCATTTTCAAAAATATTTTTTTTTCTTTTTCCAAAGGCAAACTTACAAAAAAAGTGTTGAACAAGCAAACATAAACAACAGTCAAACAAATGAAAAACCAAACCTGTCCTCAAAAATACTCCAATGAAACAAAGAATTAAACAGAACCAAGCGGTGTTCCATAGCTGGGAGGCCCTTTCAGGACACACAGGTTTTCAGCAGCATCCAAGTCATGTTTAGGCAGATCTTAGTGAGCTAGAGCAGTGCGAGCTCTTTGGGCTGGCTGCAGTCCAGCAGCATTGAAACAAGTGGGACTCCTGCCACCCGCTTCCTCCTGCCCTTGCACTGGAGAGGACGCGGTTTGTATGGTTTTCCCACCTCCATTCTCTTCCATACACAAACAGCCAAACCTCTTTCTTCTTTTCACAACAAAGAGAGCTGCGAACAACAGGAAAGAACAACAACTAAGAGCTAAATAATAACCAAAGTATATTTGGTATGTTAAGTATGACTGCCACGACTTCCACTTTTGGCAGGAGACTTCTGATGTCTGCATGCCTCTCACACTGTTGGTAAGGAGGTTAAGCTTTGTTGTCTATTTTCAAAATTTTGTAGCCCAATGTTCTGGTCATGCAGAACCCTCATAAATATAGGCTCATTGATGCCACTGGGGAAATCCTCTCAATATTTTCAGGCCTGTAAATGTCTCAAAAATTGTGTCTAGACATCTACATGCACTCTCATATCTACAGTACTGCATTAAATTTCCATCCTATGAGATTCCAGGGAAAGTATTGAAGAAACCAAAGTGTTTGAGTGTTAGAGATTGAATGGGGTGAGGGGGTTGATACCATAGTCCTTGTACAAATTTTGCTGCAATACTCCAGAAGGCAATGCTGCCAGAGTAAATTAACCGCCAGTGCATATTAACATAAAGTCTATAAAACTCACTTATTTACATCTTGACACGTGAATAATGAAGCCTGAAGAAATGTCAGTCAGTCAAGTGGCATTTCAAGATAAGTACACCTCTATTGGTTCTTTTCTTTTTGCTTGAAGACTAGAAATATTTACATCCTACAAGGTAAGCAGTTTTGACTAGCTGTTTTTTTTCTGTCCTTTAAAATATTCATCCTAAAAGGCAACCACTCTTGATAAGCTGTTCAATTAGGGGAGCTGATACTGCAGTCTCATTGTTTAAGAAATTTAGCAATCAACAGAAATAACAATACTCATCAAGTAATATTGTGACAGATTGTGGAGAAATATAGGTTGCATCAGCTTTTCAGTGAATACCAAAGTTTATAATCTCCTGAAGCACATAGAGCTCATGGTTTGAGGTAATTGATTCTGTCAAGTCTTCTAGGTGAATAAAGTTTTTCCATTTTAAAAAATAATCTAATAATTTGTTTTTCATATATATTGGTATCTTAGTATAAGAATTTAGAGCATTTTTTCTAGTAGAATTCTGCATATTTTCAAAATGCATTTAATCCCATTTTTATTTTTTAAAGTATTTAAATGCGTGGAGCCTAAGAAATATCAACATTTATTTCAAGGTTTACTGGGGGACAAAAATGGTAGGGTTTGTGTTGGAATACAACAGAGGCTGTAAGAATGTCTATAATTTATTTCATAGTTCTTAATGAGAGGAATCCCAGTTTGCATATTTACCTGGATGTTGAAATAATGTCATTCATGTGTTCGTGAGTCTCCTTTTTTTTCCTTTTTAAAAAATTTTCTTTGTTGTTGTTGTTGTTGTTGTTGGTTTTTTGTTTCGTTTGGTTTTTTGTGTGTTTTGGTTTTTGTTTTTTTGGTTTTTAGTGGTTTTTTTTTCCTTTGGTTTGGTTTGGTTTCTTTTTGTTTGTTTTTTTTTCTTTTGGTTGGTTGGTTTTGTTCTTTTTTTGTGGGGAGGAGAAACACCTGAGATGTCTGGATAATCTGGATATGCTTCCACTAGTCAGTCATCTCCTCTTCTTGCACTCAACTCTTCTGTAGGAAAGAACTTCCTGAGTTCCAAAAAAATTAAATGCAAATAACTCAACTTATACTAAGGTTTGTTTTTGTACTCTTGAAAAATAAACCATTTCCCTACGGAAAAATTCCTCATTATTCTGATATAAGGATTCATTAGAGCCTGGGTTTTTTAATCATAGAAAAAGGAAGAGGAAAGAACCAAATCAAAAAGTAGAATTAACTGTGCTTCTTAAAATGTAGGATTTTTTTCCAGATTAAATGATGATTAGGTTCCCATGTTATCATAATTCTCAAACTCAAAATCAGAATGGAATAGGAAATGGAGGAAAAAGGGGCTGCTGCAGATGGGGAGGAAATACTTAGAGAAGATTGTATATAGATTTCTCTTAAATTAGTCAAAAATCATTTACTGTAGTCCAGCTGTTCATTTCCTTAATTTTCTTTTAAATTTGGCATGAAAATGAGTTTATTATTTTCACAGAGGGTTTTTCTTTTTTCTCTTTTGTTACTGTTGAGATGAGAATTATCAGACGCAGCTGGGGGATTGCTGTGCTTGGGAAGCTGAAAACAGCAAACTTGGGAAAGAAGGAAACAGGATATGGGATGCCAAGAAAAATACATTTCTGTGGTGCTAATATGTAGATTTTCAAAACATTTTGTTCACTTTAGAAGAGAAAGAAAAGCAAATCAAAATGCTAAGCAAAGACAGATGTTAAATTCTGTCAGAAAACTGTATTTTATTTACCTCAAATTGCCTCTGCGAATTTCATCCGAGTAAGAAGTTATGCACCTTCAACCATGAACTGTCAGATAATGGCACTGTATGTGGCTGGATAACTGTCTTGTCCATTGGAGAAGTGGGTTATTTTCAATGAAATGCAAAATGCTCCTCATGGCTGGGTATTTTTACTGCTTAATTGTTAAGGCCAGGATTCGGGAAACCATTCCTCTCCAGGAAAACCTGCACATACTTATTGCAGGGTTTTTTTTGTAGACAGCATTTTTCTGCAAAACATTTTTAGACAGAAAGATACATGAGTAATGACACAGTAGTTGTGTATCACTTGCAAAAACTTTCCCTTTGAACATAGTTAACCATTTAAAATTTTTGAAGCTAAGATATGAAAGATTTTTCTTTGGTACGAAAAAAAATCAGGATCCAAATTAATGTGTCTTCATCTCACTCATCTTTACATGTATCTACAAAGCAGACCTTAAAATCTGAGCTATAGTTCTTGTCTCTCCTTATAATAACTGAAATAAAATGGACTGAGGTGATCTGTCTGGTTTAGATATCCACCTTAGGATTACATGAGCCTTGCTAGGCTAAAAGCAAAGAGTGGGTGTGATATATGTCCAAAATGATGAATAAGATAAAGATGACAACCCACATCTTGGTGTATAAAATGAAGATAACAGCTGTGGAAATAAAAAATAGAAGAGCTTTTTGAAAAATATGCTATGAACCTCCTTAACATTCCATGGTTCCGGTGAAGTACAAGGCAGGGCCTAAATCGCTTATATTACAGACCAACTGTCTGGTGCCAGCTCCTTCTGGATTGTTGCAGCTGGCAGGACTTGGGTTTATTTCTCCCCACTTGGTGTCTTTCTCCAAACCTTTGTCTGTTCCTGACTGCCTTGCTTGTGTCCTCCACCCACCTCAATAGCTCAATTGCAAGGAATGATGCAAGCATTCTCTGAATACTCTCAAGAGAAGTAATCAACATGGTATTTTGCACGTAAGTTTTATACTTCTATTAACTGTGATCTTAAATTGCTCTTAGCTAGATATTTAGACAATTACAACCATGGTCAACCGCTGCTCCTTGGCCACTCTGCATTGTGGAGCATGATGATAACATGAGAACATGCTAAACAGACTCACACAGGGATTTTCTGTATCCATAGACGTCCAGAAGCCAAGCTGTGCTTTAGGTTCAGATATATACCCTGCATGGATTCATTTGACCAAATGTAGACATCTGCAGGGCCAATGGCAACACCAAAGCTAGGAGCTCTTCAAAGGGTTTCCCTCTAACACAAATGTACAGTACAGCATGATTCCAGCATACAGTTAATTTGACCTTAAATTAGTCATGTAAAGCAGGTCAGATAACTCCTGTCTGTAAAGTACCTGTTTCTTTCCATGAACTAGGCAGATTAGCTCAGTTGTTGCCCACACTGAGATAGGTGAGATAAAAATCACTTGAAGAATCAGTGAGAATTGTATTGGAGCTCTCTGCTGGTGGAGGCCTGGAAGGTGCTTAGCTCCAGCTGCTCTGTCTGGAGAATTTGGTTAGCAGTTACATGAGCTCTATTAAGTTTCCCTCTTAGGTACGCTGTGGTGAGCAACATAAATCTGTGCCTGCAGGTGAGCAGTGTAGATGTTAGGTTGGACTGGTCTTGAGAGACTGGTGGTATCAGTAAGTCCATCCTGTTGCTAATACCTCCTGATTTGGTATTATTTCTTCTCCTTTTCCTAGTCATCTCATTTCTTGACTTGTTCAAATTTCACTTTCTTCCTCTTCTAATAAAGTTTCAGAGGAAGAAAAGTTCCCCTGTTTACCCATGACTGCACCTTGCAGTAGTTGAGAGATTTGAATGGGTGAAGTGTTTAGTCATTTGGGGTGAGATCTTTCACGTGGAGGAGGATTGTTTCGTTGGGTTTTTTTCATAGGCTTAGTTCTTCTGCTTAGGAAGATCTTAGGTTAGTAATAAATAGAAGATCTGTTCCAAAGAGTTTAAAACTCTAAAAAAGGAAATCAAGGTGTAATTATGATGCCATGCAGGAGTTACAAGCATTATTGCTGCTTTGGTTCAAGGTCTTATGTTCCCCATGTGTCCTCTGCTTTTTCAAACTAATGCCACCATAATCAAACTTACAGCAACCCCAAGTTCATTACACTAAAATAAAAAAGTAAAATTTTTAAGTTTGCAACCAGCTATCTGGCAGCATTTAAGAACCAATTTAAATGTCACTTCTTAAAGAAGTTACTTGAGATTATTAAAGTAAGCAAGGAGACTGTATAGTTTATTTCTATTATTATTTTCACAATTTTTAAAACTGCCGTGTTACAAGTCTGCTAAAAGGGGTGAAAGTGCATAATCCTCCCACTTGTTATGCTGTGTCCCCTAGGGATGACCTTGTTTTTCTTTTCCTACAGGTGGTTGTTGTCATTGGTATAATCCAAGATCAAAGAAGCAGAAGGGAAACAGTTTATTACTTCTTCCCTCTTGAACTGCTGTGATTTCCAAAAGGGTTATTTTTGTAGGTGACACCTGAGCTCTGTTTGCCCAATTATCACTGTTGCATGTCCACATTGCATTTCTGAATCAACGTCTGTCTTCTCTTGTTGAGATAAAGGGAGTGTTGCAGCTCAACCTTGTTTAAAATAACAAAAGTCTGAACAACTATCAGCAGCTAGTTGGATCATAGAGAGAAATTTTGCTTTTCTTTTATGTATGCACAAATTATTTAAATTTGTACAATGAATGTAATTAAAAAGAAAAACACAAAAACAATAAACTAGTGTGTTTAGTCAAAATAATAAGCTGTTCTTGTAGTTTTAAAAATGGTTTCACAAAGAATAAGGCTATTTTTTATGCTCCAGTAATGAAAAACATGGTCAGGTCTGGTTTCCCTAGGTATTTTATATGGGATAGTGTGAGAGTGTGTGTGTACATACCTTTGTGTTTTGTTTCAAAGGGCAGCAGGATAATTCATTTTAGCTATCTGTCAAATGATGCTATGAATAGCTAATATTCATAATTTGTTGTTTTTATAAAAGGGCACGACTGGTACAGCTAGAATAGGCATCAAGAAATGTAATAGCACTAGGTGGTAAACAAATGCAGGCAGAGATAATTTCAAAGAATTCTTAACCTAAATTAAGGTAGAAAAAGTACACATTATTCTGCAGATATCATTATTCTGCAGATTAAAAAAACTAACCAACCAAGGCTATAAAGTAACTCTTGTCCAAGTGGGACTCACCTTCATCTCCATTTGTCCTCTGCTGTACGAGATCCAGCAGTGGGAGAGTGAGCTGGCTGGAAACACCTCTCGGAAATCTGTGCTGGCCCTAAGAGTTCTGGTGTAAAAGCAGAAATATAAAGAAGTTGTGTTAATTTCAAGATCCATTAGGCACAGTGGACATGTTCCTGTTCCCAGTGAAGTTCTCATTGGCTGTAAAATTCCCATTGGTTGCAGAGGTGCAGAATCAGTCAATGGAGAAAGAATAACCAACGCTCTGTATGAAAAAAGGACATTATTGAGCCAGAATTTCTTTCCCAATTTTTAAAGGCACGATTTTCTAAATTCTTAGTGTGCCAGATACAAAACTTCAACAGGCAATTAACCTGAATATAGTTGCCATGCAAGTACAAGTTTACCAGGTTTGAGGCCTGAAGCTATCCAATATTTTAATGTGGATGTCTGTAAAATAGCATTGAGTCTTCCATCAAGTGTCTAGTCTAATGCACATGCTTTTGTGATAATGGCCTAAGGCAAGTATGAAAAATTAGAATTACATTAGAAAAATCTGACCAAACAAAGCCTTGACAATATTTCAGCCAGGAGCTCCTGATTCAGTTTCTCACACATGTTGTACATTTATTGAAGAGCTCATGTGCAGCATAAAGGCAGTAAAATATCTGCCTGTCAATACCTTTCTACTTATTTGACATTCAAAGACTCTCCTGTTCCATTATCTTTGCTTCACTTTGTGACATTTTTATCAACTTCAACATTAACATGGCAGATCACACAACTAATACACTTAAAAGGTACAAAGATGTCAGGAACATCAATTATTTAAAAAAAAATTACGGCTCCTGCTTTATCTCAGAGGTAATTAAATGAGCTGTAATTATTAGCCTAGATTCATTAGATTCATTTTCTCATGACCTCCTCAGTTTGGATTATTGTAATTCTTGGTATGTCTGTCTGCCAAGACAGTGCATTTGCAGCCTTGAATGCGTTCAGGAAGGCAGAGGAAAGAGGACCATTAAAAAGCAAATTATTTCGGTACTTTGTAATTCACTGCAAATGAGTTCACTATTATCTGTTCATGATAATATTGCCATAATTCCTTGGTGTTTTGTGAATAAGGACCATTATGATTCCAGGTTGTTGTCACTTCTGGAGGTTAACCAGTGCTACCACTGGGCTCAGAGTGGAGTGGCTTGGTGTGACAGACCTAATTTGTACAGTCACGAGCCAAGCATTCTCATGGGTGGTATCAGAGGCATGCTTGGATTTGGCTGTGTTTATCTTGCTTGCCCTATGACCCTATTACTTGGAGATCAGAACTAAAGATGATTTGAATTTAGTAACAGAAGAAGTAAATCAGGGGGTTAAGTGTATGGAAAGTGAGAATATTTCATGCAGACAGTAAGGAAAGGATGACCAAGGAGGGCCCTGTGATAATTACACAAGAGATACAGGAGTAGCAGTGTGTTAGATGATATTTAAGTGAACAAAATGTAGTTTCTTAGCATCATTTAACATGGTTTTATTTAAATTTCTGTATCCCATCAAGTTTCTTGATTGCACCACTATTGTATCCCTGTCTTTAGGAGCACAGCTTTTGCAGAATTCCTCAGGCTGAAAGATGGTTTGACCTTCAAAAATCACATGTAAGACTTATCTGTTGGTGGATTTCTTGACTGAGAATCAAATGCTGGTCAATTTTAAAAATTGTTCGGGCAGTGCCTGTGGTTGGATAGGCATTGCCTGTGAAATAAAGTGTGAGGTCAAACAGAGCTTTATGGGTTCAGCCTCACTGTAGTCAGGTACCTGTACTTTAAATATTAGCAGTGAAAGAGCAATGTGAGTAGAACAGGGAAATTACATTACCTTTGATGTGTAGTTTCAAGGCATTCCCCCTGGACAACAACAAAGCTGTTTAATTGTTAGAAAAGAAGCCTCATTAGAAGTCAATTTAAAAAAAAAAACCCACCAAAACCAAACACACAACAAATTAATGTTTTGTTTTTACAAACATATCTTTGTATGCTATATGTACTTTGGAATCTTATCAGAGATGGGGCCAGATACGGTTTTCTCTGAGAGACAGAGTGATATTGTCATGAATGGCAGTTGTAGCAAGAGCAATCCAAAGGAGATGAGATTAAAATGTTGCCTCAAATATTGTCTGTCCTAGGGCTGTCAGTAAAATGCAAACATTATCTCTGTTCTGTTAAGAACTGAGGGAAGAACTAGAAATCCAATTCCTTTGAATCTCCAGAGAAAGCAAAATTATTCCTCCTGATCCTTGTGCATGTGAAAAGCTTCAAACATAAAATAGAAATAAAAGTCCAAAACCCAGGTCATAAAAATTAGAAAAATCTAATAAAGAGAGATACAGTGGAGCAGTCCACAGCAATGCCTTTGGACCAGATATGGTCACCTTTACACTCATGGAATAACACCTTACTCAGAAAGTAATCTCATCAAAATTTATGAGTGCTCCCAGGGTATCAGTCCATCTGATTGTCTGCAAGCTGAAACTGGCCATTATAGCCAGAGAAAACAGAGAGCTGCCTATGGGAACTCAGAAGGGTACCCAGCGTAACCACGGGTGTTTCCTCAGCTCTTGCAAGGCTATTATTGAATATAACCATTTGTTTGGGTAACTGCTGTGCCTAAAAAGTGAATAAATAGCATAAACCTGTGCACTTGTGTCTGTTGTCTGCTACTCTTAGCTCAGGTTCAAATGCACAAATGTGTGTGCAGATGGTGCTGCTCAAGACAGGAGACTGCTGGCCTTCTCTGTGTGTGATCCAGCTTGCTGCCGTTAGCAGAAAAATGTCCATTAAAAACACCTTGTTTTGGCACCTCACACTGGGCTAAAACAGATATAATTTAGTTAACTTTTATCGATAAAGAGGTCTGATTCCTGTAATAATTCCTGTAGCAATTAAATGCATCTTATTAAATAGTTTCTTAACAGGGAGCCAGTGTCTTATTAATCTTGAATGTACCAACATGAGAACTCTAGGGATATTACATGGTAATGAAAATTTGAGGAATATCATATACAACCACTGAAACAATTCAACACTCTAATTTAAATGTAAATAATGTACATACCTTTTTCAGCAAGGTGAGCATCTGAACATGGGAAAGAGCTATTTATTAGGGAGTAATATAACGTAAAACAATCATAATTAACTGCATTCCATGTTTGCTTCCCAAGATAATAAATCCGAAGTAATATGAAGGCCAAAATCTCTGTGTTTTTCTAAGCCAGCCTTCATATCTTCAGAAAGATGACTTCTGGGCTCAAGATGGCAGGAAATTGGTCCTCACATACCCCTACTCATTTAACTTTAAAGGTAAAACACTAAAATAATATCCAGAAATTAATTTTCCTGCTGTGACGTCAATTTTAACTTTTAGCATATTTTCTCTTGAACAACCAACATAGTATTGTATTATTCAGTATAATAGGCAGCAGTGCTGAAGGCTGTCTGTATAGAATTCATAACTATGCAGATGGAAGGCTTCTGTTTCACCAAGTAAATCCCATTTCCAAGGGTAAAAGGAATGCTATTTTCCTGTCCCAGCAATCAGAATTCCTAAAACTTAAGTTTACATCTGACAGTACATTTGAAAGGGGATGTCCTTTGAAACAAAAGGAGTTTTTCCCACTAAATTCACTGGGCTTTGGTTCAGGGTCAAAATGAAAAAAATCTTCAGATGTAAAGGGCCACAATGACCACAATGGTCACACATCCTGATTTCTTGTAGTGCAAGACATAATTCCACCACATAATAGATTCATCAAGAGTGCAACTTCTGATCAAGGCACTACACATCTTTGAGAAATACATCTTTAGTATAAAGAATTTGAATGATAGAGAATATACAATAAATGAAATACAGGCATTAGTTAATTAACACTTGATAAAAATTGGGCATTTTATTTCTAACTTGATTTTGTCCACTATTATTCAATCTCTTGATATCTCATAATGTATAATTTTTCAAAGGCATAGCTAGTGCCATAATCATGGTGCTAGCATAGTGCATTCCTACCCAGTGATGAATCTGGAAGTAAGAATATCAGGAATACTCTGAAAAGAGTAAAATATTTCACTTCCCAAAAATATTTTACTGGTGTATTTTGTGTAATGCAATCAGTCCAGTCGTTTGAAGAAGATGACTCTTCAAGGGCACAGGTAAAGAGTTCTGTGAATAAACTGCAAATGAAAAATTGATGCAGAAGACAAGTAATGTATAGAAACTCTGCCCTGCATTAATGAGAATGCTGCTAGGTGGCCATAAAGTCACTCTTGTCTAGAAGCTGGAGTAAGATCAAATCAGACATTTCTAAGCCTCACATTTGGTTGAGAAGCAAATGCAGTTTAATTTTGCCTCAGCCATTGCCTCTCTGCATGCTTATATTATTGGTCTTTGGACATAACCATACAGTGATTGATACTTACAACTACGCAGTGTGAACTGCTGTCAGAGTCTGACCCAACTTCCATTGAAATTGATGAGATTTCCCACTGGGAATATTACTGGATTGTGAGGACCAATTCCTTGAGGACCAATTCCTTGATGGTCTTCAGATGCCTAGCAGGGTATTGGCTAAATGGAAGCTAAATTCTATGTGAACTTTGATAAAGGCTATGGGTTCAGCTCTGCTGACTTCCAGTGTCACTGTAGTCACTGCTGTAGGTGACTGCACCTCCCTCTAGAACAAACATCTTCATCCGATATAGGAATTGCACTGTAATCTTCACTGAGTTTGTTAATTATTTTTATCCATTTGCTGTAATCAGAATCTGCGTGCTCAGTTCAGCTATCAGTACTTGCATTGGAGGCACCTGAAGTTAGATGGGACCCTAAGTACCGAGGTTGCTTTTGACAATCTCTAGACACTGGCAGACAGACCAAGGTGCCCCTGTTAAATTTACTGCAACAGAAGGTAGGACCTTAAATGCCTGTTAGATTATGGGCTTAAACGATTAAATATCTGTATAAACCTCACCCACAATCCAAGTTCGTCACCTGCAGAGGGTGACTTAGGATGCCAAGGCATGAATCTTTCATGAGTTGCTTCTGTCTCTCCGTTTACATCATAGAATGGTAACAGTGACTGCCTGAAGCTCGGGGCTTGAATCCTGGCTGTAAAACTTTTGTGTTCATGTGTATGTCATCACAGCAGTGCCTACTGTGTACTTTAAACAGCATTTACATCACTCAACTCTGTCCTATAAAGATACTAAGTAAACAATGTACGTTGTTTTATGCAGTCAAGAATGAAAAAAACCCAATAGATATTAACCATTGAAATGTGCTAAATTCAGCTTACATGCTTCCTGGTTTCTAATATTTAGCACATGTAGTACTTATTGGTAATTCTCCCTTCTTTAATGTATAAACTGAAATACTATAACTGTATTAATTGTATAATTATTACTTCAGGCATTTTGAACAACATATTCTACACAGAAGAGATTTTTAAATAAAACTGAATAATAGAAAACATATAAAACAAAATAAAAGTTTGTTTTATTACCAATTTGGATTTGCCTAACTCTTAAAGGGAAATATCCCTACCACTGTAATATTGCATTCTGTAAAGGGATTGCTAAAAATTTCGATTTCATTCTCCTCTGCAGCCTTGTTGTAGCAAGGAGGTTTCACAGTCTCCTGACTTCTGTGGTGCTGCTGGAAATATATTTGTAGTCTAAATATGCCAGGAAAGTGTTCCAGTAGAGATTATAGGGTAGCTGGTGTGCCACTGTGATTTGCTTAATTCAAAGTGGTGCTTGAAAGAGACATTTAATCTGCAGTGGACAGAAGCTGCAATACTGATACTGAAAATGACATTTAGCAACAATTTCTGATGGCTTTTTCAGAAAGTGGCTTGGGAAAAGCATCTCATTGATACCAGTGGTAGAGTTAAGCTTCTGAATTTTACATATGAAGATGGTGGAGGAAGAACTATATTTAGATGAAAGGGATTCACTTCTTTCTAATGCCATGCAACCAGAAAATCGGAGGTTCTTCGTTTCAGCCCTGACTCAAAATGGTTGATGTTAATTTTTTCATTACTTTCACTGACCTCCCTGGAGACCAGTAAAAAGGCTGTCTAAAGATCAAAAGTCCAGAATTAAATGGTATTTACATGTGTAAAAGCCGGTCATTTAATGGAGTGATTTTGCTGATTTTAATTGAAAATTAAGATGCTAAATACTTTTAAGGATCTTAGCTTAAGGGATTTTAAAAACCCTAAACAACTACAGAAAGTCCCATGTTGGGTCTGCATGCTTCTTTTTTTTCTTAAACATATAAGTCAATGGTCATACTACTCCCGCACTAAGACAAATGTCTTTCACTCCCATCCTCTCACTGGGTGTGCATTAAGGGACAAAGTGGGAGTTCCTAGAGGTCAAAAAAGGTAAACTTTTCACCAGCTCGAAATCCAGCCAAAGGTGTCAAAAAACTGGATTCAGACCCCACCTCTGTTTTACCTTCTGTACCCTAATCCTGTTTGTCATGAAATCTAACTCATCAGTCACCTTACAAAACATAACCCCTGGTTAACCTCCTCTGCCCTGAAATTCCAATGGGCCATTAATGTAAATTCAATTGTAGATAGTGATAGAGGAGGAAGAAGGGATTTTTATAGAAGAGGCAGTTAAAAATTCATCAGTAGCTTTAGTGGAAAGAGATTTTATTGAATTCATACATAGCAAAGCAAACCTGAGGTACTGTTGTTAGTAATCCCCTTTGAAGATAGACATGAGATAGTAGATATGGCATAAGTTTATTAAGATATCTAGATAACCTCTGGGGGAAAAAAAAAGAGCTGGAAACCTGTGAGAGCTTGAAGCTTTATAAGAAATTATGGTGGTGAGAAAATATTACCAGAAGGGTTACAATATATCTGAGAATATTTCTGATTACAGCAGGAAGCAGTCCATTAAAAAAAAAAAAAAAAAAAAAAAGGTTAAAAAACTATTTCAGACAAGTATTTTCAAAAGCTTTTCATTATTTGAAAGCTTGTACTTTGGAGGGTGAAGCCATTAATGGGGTTCACAGAATACTTTGCTGAATAACCTGAAACTGAAAAGGTGAAAATAACACACTATCGACATTTCCCACAGGGGGGACATGGAATTTCTAGGGTAAAAAGTTATAAAAGACAAAGGAAAAGGGGCTCAAAGTCACTGTGACCCACAGAGGATGTGTGTTTGGTTTGCTTTTCAATGAGGCTTGCTGATAGAAAGGAAAGATTTCTACATGCACAAAAAGCAGGAAGGGCAGGGGATAGGAATAAATTTCAGTGAGCCAGATTTTCAAGAACCAAAGCAATTTCTGTCCAGGCAAAAGAGACAGAAATGAAGATTGATAATGCTGCAATAGAAGCAAGAGCACAGTGCAAAATGATAGTTATGGATGGTTAAAAGTTTATAACTAGTTACAGATGTCTGTTGCCTGGAAAGCCTATTTGAGGCCCTTAAGCACGTGCTTGATTTTAATGAGATTTATGCTCAGGCTAAATGGTAGGCATGGTTCAAGGACTTGCTGAACCAGGATCAAAGAGAGAAAACTGTCATTTGATTTAAACATGGTGATTTTTTTCATATTCTTTTGGACGTATGAGAAGAAATTCCAAATTTTTGTCAGTAGTAAGAGTTTAGTAGGAAGATAAAAACCACACTTACTACAACCTTCCTGGTCTGGGTTTCTATGTGAGGACGTGAGATCAGAATCAGCAGTTAGCTATTAAAGTTTGGAAATGAAGAAGTAGGAAAGCAAACACTGTCACAAATTGGAGGAGAAGTCTGAGGACAGGGGGTTGAAATGATGATAGTAAAGGAGGTACAGAAGCAGTATAAGAAGAGATTTTTAATATATAAAGTTTGGCTGGCACGACTTGTGACCCTGCGGGGGACCCGCACTGAAGCAGCGTGATCTCGAAGGACTGCACCCTGTGAGAAGGATCCGCATTGGAGCATCTCGTGAAGAACTGCAGCTGGAGAAGTTCATGGAAGACTATCTCCCATGGGAGGGACCCCACACTGGAGCAGGGGAAGAATGTGAGGAGTCCTCCCCTGAAGAGGAAGGAGGGCAGAGACAATGTGTGGTGAACCAACCAGCCCTCATTCCCCATCATCCTGTGCCCTGTAGGGGGAAGGAAGCAGAGAATTAGAGAGTAAATCTGAGCTGTTATCCTACTCTGATTTAATTAGTAATTGTAGAGGCCCACAACAATAAATTAAATTAATTTTTTCTCCAAGTAATCTGTTTTGCCTGGGATAGTAATGAGGGACTGATCTGTCCCAGTCCTTATCTTTGCACATGATCCTTTTATTACATTTTCTCCCCGCTGTCCATCTGTGAGGGAGGAGTGGCAGAGGGCCTTTGGTGAGCACATGGCATCCAGCCAGGGTCAACATCCCAAAGGCTGACACACCGCACAGTGTTTACACCGTCCAGGGAGATGTTTGTCTCGTGCTGCCGCTCACCAATCGGAACTTCAGCCAAGTGCCCCCCTTGCTCTTTTCAGGTCTCTGCTCCTCATGCTCCCTCTCTTCCTTCTTCATCCCCCTTACTCCCCTAGTACTTTCCTACTTACAGGTATGCAAGAGTATTAATGATTCACACCCACGTTTTTCCATCCCACATTTTGCTCTAGATAACTTTGCATGCAAAGGACAATTGGAAGGCAAATGGGAGAGCAAAGACCAGGATGTTTCAACTGTACTTGGTCCTACACTTAGATACATAGATACTCTGTGGAAATGAGGCAACACTATATAACCAACACGAAACATCTCTACCCAACCTTATCCCCCTTCTCTCTTCACGTTGCAGGGTTCTTCTGGCAGTAGCGAGTGGATTTTAGCATGTTTATGCAGCAGCCGGGACTGGAGGGCTTTCATATCATTATGATGACTTCAAGTGCTGCCAGAACCAGGGTAATACTTATAATATTGATAAACAAAACTGTATGCCAACCTTTATTTTGTCTAAATAAAAGAACAGAGAAAAAAAAGCAAATATGTATAAAGTATTATTTAAGCTATTGAAATAAAATTTTATTGAAATAAAATAATAAATAAAATGAAACTTCCTACTGTCAAATATGCCAGGTACATAAACAAATGCACTATTTAATGTATCCTCATTACTAGGCAAAACAGTGAGCCCAGCAGCTATCATACATTTTGAAATCCCAATCAATTAAGAGTAAATAAAAGAACAGTTAGGAATAATCTAAAATTGGTGCTGCCTGAAGAATAAAAAAACAAGTTTGACCTGGTTTTCCATGCACATGAACAGACACAATGTTCCTAAATTTAGTTAAGCTACAGGTACTTCTACCAGCTACAATGCTGTATTACTCTTACTAAGAGCAGAGACAGACAGTTTATTGCAAAACAACACTTCAAATGTAAACCACTGTGAAATACCCATATAAAATATTATGTGTTTACCAGCATCTATGCAGTAAATATATCATAGCCCTTATGAAAAATAAGCACGAAATGTAATTACACAGACTGTTTGTCAAGATACGTTTGTGCCTTGAGTTCTTACAAATGCTAATATTGCTCATTCTGCAGAGGTGCCCAGGTCAGAAATGTCTTACAAGTCTTACACGAATGCACTGAGCTAGACCTCGCAGTGTTCCAATTATTGCTGGCACAAGTGGTAATGCTTTAAGGCTAATGAACCTTGTTCCAGTTTTCTCCGGAAGGTGGAGGAGAGAGCTTGCAGTGAACCTCCCAGGTGATTTATGGAAGGAGGGTTTTGCTGACCTGCCAGTGGCCAGGAGTCCTTACACGCACTTAGAGCTATCATGGTCAGTGAAGGTTCATCTCTTAGGCAGAACTGCTGGGGCGACTGCACAAAGGGAGGTTTGATTACAGGGCAAAATAGATGATCTTACTCCGATTCACTCTGCAAGTTTAAATTTATTTCTGTAGACTGTATTCTGAGTGTAGGCACAATAGGCAAGTAATTTAGGTAATCGGAGTCATCTTGATTGGACCAGGCAAGGGCATTTGAAGTATTGATTGTAGCATCTGTGCGATACAATTAAAGCCAGTAGGCAGACTCCATCCATAAATCTTGGGTGAACTAGAACCATTCTTCTGCCCTGGCCTGAGGATAAAGACAGCTTCTTAATGTACCAAAAGTATCTTACCATGGCATTTTGCTGTCAACAGATAATTAGCTGCTAGTGCTGTCCATGTAAGAGCTTTCCTCTAAAGAAAATATTCTGCCCCTGAGATTGAGATAACGAAAACCCCTATCTAGTGATACCCACCTTTCTGTGGGTCCACATTAAGGTCACAGTCTTGTGATGAAATATGCATTCATTACACTTGATGAGATATATGCATTAATTTCTGAGGCAGCAGTGGACAATATGTGATGGCATCTATTAATTTCCTTTCTTTTAAGTGTTTCTGCTTTGTTAGTAAGGAAAGAGCTGACTAAATTGGGTTTTGAATTTGGGTTTTAAATATATTGCAAATGCATACCTTAATACATTTCCACTTGACACTGGCAGACTGGGAAGACAAAAGCTCTGTCTAGATTGTTTTCTGAGGCACAGCACTTGCACAATGCAAATCCAGACAGAAAGCCAAAGGGTTCAGGGAAATTCCATGGAGAAAAAAATATATGCATCTCTTCTTTAGAGACTTCAGTTTATAGCCTATTGTAGTCATGTGGGCTTGCTTTGTTGGAACTGTGGAGCAGTCTAGGTACTCCAGAGAGTAACGCATCCTACTTACCTCAGACAATGAGCCAGGCAGCAGGTTTGGACAAGAGTGAGTGAGGCTCAGCTGGGCCAAGGTGTGCACATTCGCTGTGCCCAGCAGGAACAGGCAATGCTTCCTACAGCCACTTAATTGACTGCAACCAATATAAAAAGTGTGTTGCTCTATGCTAAGAGGCTAAAAGAGTTCTATTGAGAGCAAGTCTGCATTCATGTCGCTTTCTGCTAGGCTCATAACCTTTCTGTGTTTTCATTCTATAAACCTATGAATATATGGCTAGAATTTAGCCTTTTTAGTATGACTTATTATTATTCAATTTTCTTTCTGTGTCCTGCCCCAGTAAAGATCATGAGCATTGTATAAATACCCTGGCCTGCATCCAAAAAGATGGATTTCTGGAAGAGGAAAAAGTAAGAGACTGAGCTAAGAAATAATTTTTGCTTTTGTAATCATCATACCATATTGTAAATGTGCACGGCAATTTGACAGACCTGTTGGCGCTCATATGCAAGTCCCTGAGTTAACATCAGAGCTGTAGTAAGTACTGACTTAATAACCTTACACTGATATATATATATGTGTGTATATGTATATGTGTGTACATATAAATACATATATATGGAGAACTCATATCTAAATTCTTTTGGGGATGTCGCCATTCAAGACAGATGAAAAAATACTGTCTGCCTCTCTGGAATCTATGAAGAATTAAGGAAGAGTGGAAGGAAGGGATTTCTTTCAAGGTTGTGCAAGACCTTTTTGTAGACAGGGAAATTAAACCTGTATCTCCAACCCACAGATAAACCTGTATCTCCAGTCCAGAGCAAAGTGTGTGGAAGGAGGAGGCCACATCTGATATATCCTCTGCATTTGAAACTGTGGCCCACCCATTTAGGTGTAGTACTGTATAAGGTAAAGTAGCATCCTGCTCAACCCCAGCTGAAGTTCCTCCTGTAAGCTCCGTGTTACACTTGCCATTTCTATGTGGATATCCTCAGTTATCTTAGGTGGCACTAGAGATTTCTGGGCAGGCAACTGAACCAAGTTCAAAGTGTTTAAGAACTAAGCATAAAAAAATTAAGTGGTGGAAATGAGCCAGAGAATTACATATTTGATTGGATTGCTTGAGAAAAAAAAAGGAGGAGTATAGTAATCTAAGGAAAAGCAACAAAACAGAATTGTTCTTCACTAACAGAGCTAATAGAGGTTTTTATTTTTTTTCCCAGAGAAATCTGGAAAATGGTTTTATATGAAGTAGACAAATAGTCTTGGATAAATAGCATTTTTCAAATGACAAAGGGGACAAATATGATACCAAATTTATGATACCTGATCTTTAAAACCTTCAGAATCCTTCAGAATCCTCTAAGGTACATTTTCTGACAGCTTGAAGTCATTCAGTTTAACATTAGTTACTCAACTAGAAGCTGTAATCTATAAGTTGGATGGACTTACCATGATGCTGTTGCCTTTTGCTCAATTAGGAAATTCCTCTGAAATCTTTTTGCATGTAGCTACTAAACTTGACGAAAAAAATCCAACTTTGATTACATTTTGACAGTATAATATTCTGAACCATCTTCCAAGAAAAAAATTCCTTCTTAACTAGGATTATAGCAAGATAGATACTTTGTTATGCAAATGTGCATTTCTGTGCAGACATTATAATCCATGTTGGAGGTTTCCTTGAACTCTAAAGTCACTTTATTTTGGATTCACAGAGATATAGTTGAAAAACAAAATAAGCTTTGATTTTTTGAGACTGTATAGAGAGAATTAAGTGGATACCAAAAGCCAGAAATGTCAATGCTTCTAGTATCATTTTGTTTTGCCTGAGGATCAATCCTTCTCAAAGGTACTGGATTTTTTTTTCTCCTGGATGAGTACAAAACTGAGTGTAGGTGAAGTCAATTTCCTCCTCTATATAAAAATCTCTTCCATCATAGAAAGTTTTACAAATCCTGTTTACAAAATCCAGTTTAAAGAAGTAATCCTGATGTCTTTGGTTTCCAGAATATTGGTTTTATGAAGTGATCATCATACAGAATCTTCAGCATCTTTTGTTATGCAGCTGACCACAAGTTAAATGATCATGTTGTTCTTTATCTGACCCCAAAATATTGGTGGCTTGTTTTGGAGCTATGACTCACTTAGGACATGTGTATAAGAGTTCTCTTCAACAGTTTATTTCCTTCATAGTGTATTTTAAGGATGTTAATACGTATTTCGTCTATATTTCCACAGGCTCTTCCCCTGGAGATCTATAGGACTCCATCTGTTCCAAACAGCTGCCAAATACTTTTGTAAGTGTGCATGTTTGTGCCTGTGTATAAATAAAAATACAGTAGCACGAAAGCCTGAGACTTTTCTGTGGTTGTGAATCACCTGCATAGTTATAATGTAGTGTTTTATGTATTCTTGTGTCTGAAGCACAGCTACCACCCTTTCTTTTTCAGCTAAGGTAGTATGCTGAATGTCAGCTCTCTCTCTTTGGCTCCCTGTAAACATTCAGAAATTTTTATTATTTTTTTATTGTATGCACTACTTGGTAAGAAGGATGGATAGAGGCTGTGATTGATATTAAAATTGTTAGATGGAGACTGTAGAGAGATGTAATTGCTTTGGGTGTCTTGAAAGCTGAAAGCTTTTCTGGATCCATCAGCTCTGATCTTCAGGCGACTGACTAGCCTGGTTTGCAGGGTGATGTTTCCCTTTCTGAAGCATCCTGCTGCAGTTATCCATGCCACAGCTAACTTCAGGTTAATCTGGTGTGGCATGGACTGTACTGGTCTTTCCTGAACAGCAAAGCAGTTCAGAGTCTTTTCGTGATGTACAACACAGTGTTCTGCTCGTTCAGCTGATACAAGTGGATGACCCCTGTGTTCCAATTTCTTTAACATCTTCCTGTTCCTTTAGAAATGCCATTCAATGTAGAGATAGCTTTCCATAAAGACCTAAACAAGCTGGCACTAACCTCCTTCACACACTACTCACAGACTAGATTGTGTTTGTCTTCAGTATTTGAGAGAACGTAACAGGAGATTACTAACACAGAGATCTATGAGAATCTAATTATTTAATTTTGGAGATGCTACAGCAGAAATTATACAAAAGGAACCCTATTACATGGAAATACGATAGAGCATCTTTTTTTCAAGTGTGCTTCATGTTATTCAATAATTTTTTCTCTGTTGAAGTTGTTCAGAGTTCTGAAAGAGTTTTGTCAACACCAAATTGTTTGACAAACCTGCTTCAGAAAAAGTCTATTTCAATAAATGTATTTTTGGCTTAATTCTGAAATCAGTTGCAGCTGATTTCTCCAAAATAAAATGCATATTCCTGAAGCAGAAAACAGATCTCAAACCACAGACTCAAGTTAGTGATTTTGTACAATCAGTTTGTCTTGTCAAGGATAACATATATGGATAAAGTAAGTCAGAACTAACAACATTTCATTTAGCATACTCATTTACTTCACACAATTGATGTCACTTGTTTTCTTGTTGTCTTTCATTTTGGTTCTGAAATGATGTTATACATGTTTCCCATATATGTTGCTTTTCTTCTCATTTGAAGAAGTAGAAGACAATATAAAAATATTAATTTTTTTCTGTTTTAAAACAAATACTAATACTGTTTGGCAGTTACATAGAATTCTACATAACTATAGTACTATATTAATAGTGACTATTGAATCATTGAATCCTTGTAACATCCTCACTAAGGAAAACAATTTGATATTGCTATCCTAATTTCACAATTAAAAATGCAAGCTAAAAAGATCAAACTGTGTGTCCTGATGTAAGCATCAGAAACACATGATTTCAGGGACACGATTGTTTCAGGATCAAACAGCTACATTCAAACCTCTATAACAGTTGCTTCTCCTTTATTGAACTACTGACATTTAAGAAAAGAGACTGGGTTTTTTCATTGCATTAATGCATACTAGCTGTTTCAATTAATGTATACTAGCTATTTCAATTAACCTTTTTTTTTTAAACAGAAAAATCTGCAAAGAAAACTTTCAGTAAGGCAGAAGCTAAAATAGATGCAGATATGTGTTTTTCTAACTTCCGCCTCACTACCTAAGGAATTAGGAATCCTAATCAGGATTCCAATCAGGAATTAGGTTTTCAGAGAGTAACTTACCCTCTCACTTTCTTGAGATCAGTGCACTCATTTGTGATGAGCCAAATGAACTCCAGCAATATTGCTGTTCAGGAGTAACCCGAGCAAGTGCTGACATGCACAATTCCATTGTTTTTCGGGACATTAATTGGAGATAGTGACTCAACCACTTCCCTGGGCAGCTTATTCCAATGTTTGACAGCCCTTTCCATGAGCAACTTTTTCATAATTTGCAATCTAAACCTCCCCTGCTGCAACCTGAGGCCATTTCCTCTTGTCCTATCACTTGTTACTTAGGAGAAGAGACCAATTCCCACCTGGCAACAACCTCCTTGCAGGCAGTGGTAGAGAGCAATAAGGTGTCTCCTGAGCCTCCTTTTTTCCAGACTAAAAAATCCAGCTCCCTCAGCCGCTCCTCATAAGTCTTGTGCTCCAGACCCTTTACCAGCTCTGTTGTCTTCCTCTGGACAATGTCCAGCACCTCAGTGTCCCTCTTGTAGTGAGGGGTCCAAAACTGGACAGAGGTTTTGAGGTGTGGCCTCACCAGTGCTGAGTACAGAGGGACAATCACTGCTCTCATCCCACTGGCCACACAGCAGCAGCAAAACATTTGATTAAAAGTAGGTATGTACAATTGCAGCTCTTCAAATTGTCCTGAAAATTCTTTTCCATAATAATCTAATGTTTTTCAAGGATTATGGAGATGAACATTTCTTTTTAAAGCTTTTGCAAGCTTTATAATTATAACATGGTAAGTTGGATCTATTTGTGACAGCAGCTATGGTGTGTTTGAGTCAGGACAATATAATGCATTCGAGTTTGGTGTTGCTTTCATCAGAGGAAGTGGGAAATTCAGAACTCCCAAAGTGTGAATTTGTCTTCATACTTGTCATGCTCACCATTACTGTATGATGAACTCAGGTACTTTTATAGACATACAGAATTATCAATATTTAATTTAAGATAGGAAAATATGTGTCACTGCTGTTTGGGATCCTTTGTGATTTCGTTCATTGAAATCCTCCATAACTTCATTGCAGACATTTAGCGACAGAATCTGAAAAGACAATAAACATTACTTGTTGCCTTAAGTTAGGTATATATTCTAAAGGCTGGCTTAGAGCTCAAATCTGAACATTAATCAAGGATTCCTTTAAATACCGTTAATTTCAATACTGCGATTTTTTCATTTTATAAGGTATCTTTGTTCGTGGTCACAGACTTTCCTGGGTATATGTCACAGAGATTTCATTTGTTACATTATAATGTGGCAGCTATTCTAATAAATACATTGGCAATGTAATTTGTTGGTGGGTTTTGTTGTTTTTTTTTTTACAGAATCATGATCAGATATCATTGTTTTACATGAATAGGATTTGCAGAAGCATTTATATAGTGACTTAATTTCCCAGAACATCTTCTATTTTATTTATTTTGTCAGTTTTAAAGGGACATGTACCCTGGATGACCAGGACTGTCATTAGGATGAATGCTTAGTAAACCCATTGTAAAATTTATCTGCTTTTTTTTTTTTTTTTTTAAAACTGGAAAATCACATCTATTTTGAATTTATAAAATTAGAAAACACACTAAGACATCCTCTTGAACCTGATAATGTTCTGTCTACTTCCATATCTTTTTACAAAGTTAACAGGAGTTGGGCAGCAATTGTGAAAAGTATCAACCCATTTTCAAAGTTGTTCCTGCCAGTGAATCATTCAAACCTCCTACTGAGAATTTCATTCACCTCAGATGAGGACAAGGACCAAGAGAGGTCCATCCTAACTTTGTGAACTGACATACTGGCCTCAGTAGTTGACCCATTGTTTACTGGTTTACTTTTGTACTGAGTAAAGACTACGTGAAAACAACTTTCATCCAAATATTTTATGTTATTTTGATCTATGAGGCAAAGTCTGATCCAGGCCTGGATTGTGTATTCAGTACATTTTATGTTAGACATGAAACTGAAATGCTTACATTTGTAACTACGTGCCTTAGGCAACCTTTATTTACAATGGAGATAGGCACTTCCAAGGAGTGATTCAGATCTTAGGTGGTGAGATAATGGGAGCACATTAAAGTACTGTATCACTAACCCCTTAAGATAATCAATTTTATGTATTAATTTACAATTAAAATCTCTGCTTTGAAGTTGTTATCTCTGGTTATTGCCCAAGTATTCATACACCAGGGAATTTAGCTGAAAAATTATTTATGAAAAATCAACAATGCAGAATATCCAGGCACAATATTAAGGAAATGCAAATAAATCCCAAAGTAGGCAGCAAACAAAATAAACAGTAAAATATCAAGAAAATAAAAAGCCAGCTCAAGTAACATAATGCCACATGAGCTGCATCTGAAGATGAGCATTCATAAGGAAGGAATACATGATCTGTCCATGGTCACACCCTTGTGGGCATGCATCATCTGCCCAAATCTGAGCTGTAGCTGTAAAAGGTAAGACTTTGAAGGAGAGACTGCAGACAACGTGTTGAGAGAGAGGTTGGTCTACTTTCTGTGCTAGATTTGTTATTTGGTTCGGTTTTTTTCTGACTACCAGTTACTGTGCCAAGCGTTAACTAGAACATCTCCCTTTGTTCATGTTCTTTGATTTACAGTTAGCTATTTATTCACACACACATTTAGTAACATAAATTATTTGCTATAAAAAACATAGAGTGCTCGCCTAATTTATATGTGTGCTAGCTTTTATAGTTTATAGATAGAAGGGTGAAGAATATTTCAAAGATAGATGGTTAATGATAACTTTTTGTTTAATTCAGGCTGGAGTGTCACCAGAAAATGTCATCTCCTTGGAGATCTTTTTCAGCAAAAAAAAAGTTTTGCTTGCTCTGTGCTTTTTAGTGTTATCATTGATCTCATTCACTGTCTGGTAACTGTGAGCAAACTAATGACCAAGGGGCATAGTAAGCTCAAAGAGGGACAGGCTGGTTTGTTCTGCAAAAGGATGAGTGAGTAGTTGGACTCCCACCCAAAAGAACAGTTCTGGAGGTGTCTCCAGCTTCTGTCTCAGTGTGTTTGCTAGAGTAGCAGCTTGCACCACGCACACAGACCAGATGTTATCTTTATGATAAGTTATCTGTGGTGGGACACTGCCTACCAGACTGACTGCCTACCGGTGTTCGCAGGATATTCTAGTAATTTTAACAATCAGGATGCCTCTGAAATACTCAGTGATGGCACCAGTGTGTTAAATGTGCTTGTGCAACCCAAATGCTTAAGATTAAACATATTATTTCCCTTAAATTAATAATTTGTCACTGCTTACAATTAGCAGTGAGTGATGTAATGAGTTCCTCTATTTATTGGGAAAGGCAATTTTCTGCCCTTTTTGAAATCAAGTTTGGTTTGCATGTGGTGGTGCAAAGGAAGTAGAAACAAAGAATAGAAAAAAATGCACTGGCAGAGAACAGTCTTTTATACAAACAGAACTACTCAGGAAGAAACACATTTGTTCTATAATGAACAAATCATAAACAGCAAAGATGGATTCATTTATTATTTGACTATTCCCCCTCTGCCTCTTCTCTGATCCCGTTGTTCTTCCACTGGGCCTTTGGTCCAAGCCTCTCCTGCTCCAATGCAAAATTGCTTGAATGTATGTATGAACTCTATTCTTTTGCTCAGAAATAACTACATCAAATTAAGTTTAGCCAGAGTGAAGCCTCAAGCAACATGGTATATAAATTATGAAGAGTATAAAATGGCCATTTTAAGTGCAGAAGAGCAGGGGAGATTGGTGGAGAGTCCTCCTGCCACTGCATGGCTCAGTCAGAGTAACATGTTTCCTATTCTGAGATTCCTGACATGTTTAGGCTTTAGCTTTACTAAAACTGTATTTAGCTTGTCACAGATTTTAAATGTGTCTATGCTCTAGTAAGAATGAATGTGTAGACAGAAAACAGTTTAAAGTTGTATAACACTATCTTTACTCACTTTGTAATACTGAGTATCAAATAATTGCCACCTACAATTTATCTTTCCACCTTAAAACTAATTTCTGTGTATTTAAGATTACGTGATAACTTTAGAGCATAAGCTCACTGTTTTGAACACAGCTCAGATAGAAAATACAGACTAGACCTAATATTTTTGCAAGGAAACACTCAGGATTTGGAATAATTTGCAAAAAGACCTATCTAGGTTGTCATATGAAAGTATTTTGACTTCTAGAATTGTCAGAATTAAAATATTTGCCCAAATCCCAAAATACTTGGTAAGAAAGAGGCCAGAAAGAAAGTAGGCATGGATGTCAGAAGTTTGAGAGACTTTGCAAAGGTGGTATGCTGCAGTTGCAGTTGTGAGCAAAATATTTTTTCTAACAATGATTTTCATTCTAGTACAAACTCACTTTCATTATCCCCAGAACTTTAAGTTTGCGATAATAGAAAAATGTTTAGGGAATGTCACCTGATTAAAATAAGCACTATTTTAAAATAACATGTTTAACTATAAACAAAATTCTATTGAGCCTCTTTGAAAAATATTTAGTATAAAATTATTCACATCACACAAACAGTAAAACAGCCTATTGAAGTCTACTTGAGATAGTTGAAGACCTTCATTATTTGGCATTGCACTGGCTTACTTTGTTGTGCAGACTTTTGAGGTTTTGCTTTTCTTTGTGGGCACTGTGAATTTTTATCCTGAAAATTTCAGCAGAAGTCAATATGCATACACTCTTGTCTCATGCTTATTAGTCTATAGAAGTTGTACAAGATTAGTAAGTTTAGAGCTTGGTATGGTAACAGAGAGGTGAGTGCTCTGCCTTTCTCTCGTTGGTAGAAGAGAAGTAGATCTGGTCCCAGAAGAATATTAAGTGTGTCTAAATAAGTGGCTATAACTGGAGAGCTTTCCACAAAAGATTGGAAGGTTCAGTTTGGCTAAGAATAAGAGGTGAACACCTCTATTCACAATTTGCTGAGAAGTAGAGTCTATTATGTTAATTTACATTAAAAAAGAAAATTCACGTGATGGTAGTATTTAATAGACTTTGTTTTAGTTAATTGGCAAATACTCACATAAAGAGATGTGTAAATATTACAGGATTTCAAAAAATTATTCTGACTCAGACACACACATATATCTAGATTTGAGCACCCAATGCCGGGAGCATCCAGATATCCTAAATGAAATGTCATTGGACATGTGCAAGAGAAAAATTCCAGAAGTCATGTATTACATCCAAAGCAGGGGAATAGATCTCTCATTTGCCTGTGAAGGAAAATGATAGACACCTAGTTCTTTCCTCACCCAAGTCTCACATATGCCTGCTTTTGAAGAGCTGTGCATAGGTTTTGACCTTAAGGAAAAAACTGACAAAAATCTAAACCTTATCGGCAGCATCTTGCTTTCGTCCTTTTTGAATTCACCCTTGAGTGGTCATTTTCACCCAGGACTAGCACAACTCTCTCTGACACTTTAAAAGAAAGTACAGTACAGAAAGTCCTGGGAGCAGAAAGTCCTGGGAGCAGAGCCCAGAAGAGTAGGACATTACTCAAATCATTATACTGGATTTAGGTTGTTTATTGCTAGTTCTGTTTGGCCCCATGAACTTTACTTTCTTGGCAGAAGAGTGACTCGACGCTAGCAGAAAATGCCAAATGTTCTCATTCTGAATTACTGTGATGCAGAGCTTTGCACCGGCAATTTGGCTTGAAACATGCTTAGGATGGTTATGCCGAGAATACAGGTGAAACCATTTCCTTTGGAAGTGCTCGAATTACAAGTATATCATGAGAGAGGCAGCCTCCATTGCTACCAATGGTTGGTACTGGTTGTGCTCAGGATCTTTGGTGCCTCTGAGGACTCATGCAGAGCCTTGACAGCTGTCCACCAACATTAAAATCACAACAGAACTCTAAATCAGAATAATATATCAAAGCACACAACCCAGAACAGATTTTTTTTACCATGAAAAGTGGCTCAGAGAATTGTACTGGAAGCTGGAAGTAAGAATATTTCTCTTAGGAGGAAAAGTAGATCTCCACATACACAGCTTTAAGTGTCAAAAGGGACAGTTCTGATTTTTAAAAAGTTTTATTTATTTGCCTCCAACTGTTACAGCAGTTAAGCCCTAAACATGTTATTTGAGTCAATTCTCTACTTAATATGGGCTGCATCCACAAAGCAAAGTAGTTTTACTCAAAAATATACAACAATTTCCTATAGTTTAAGTATTATTCTGTAGTTAGTTGGAATGGGAATATTCCTGGGTAGGTTTCAGTTTGCTGTTATTACTGTAACATCAGCAGTCAGCAAAATCTTCATGCTCCGCAGTTAGAATGCTGAGTGTATTCTCACTTTTCTGCATATCAGTTGGTGCAGTCATACAACTCAGCATATAAGAGATAAAGAGAAAACAAATTAAGCAGAATAATTGCTCCGTTTTTGTCTATGTTTAAGTACAGGAAGGATTACATTTTAGAATAAAACCATTCTTCACATACTTTTCTAAATTTAATTTCATCTTGTTTACTTTTCATAACTTCAGATGTTAGTAGAGTCAGTTGAAACAATATTTGATTACAATATTAGGATTCAGAAATCATTGTAATTTTGGTGTATCTTGATATGTATATAAACAAAACATTGATTTAAATAATTTTTCTTAATTCTTCCATTTAGACTTCCTTCAGGTAATCTCTTGACTACATTATAAGTCAAAAGGAACAATAAACTGGGTCTTTGGGGGGAATAAGGATGTCATGAGAGCTGTTACACTTGTTTTGGATGGCAACTGGAAATCTCCCTATCTCACCAAAAAAAAGTCTGTTCTAATCTGACATTTGTAAACAAAATATTTCCAGATTCCAAACCTAACTCAAAGAAAATGCTATACAGTAAAGTGAGTGTAGAAAAGCAGAGTAAACTTCCACTGTTGCATCCACTGATCAGCTGACAAAGAAGTAAAACATCTCAAAATACTGCCTAAATAGAGTACAGTGTTTTTCAGAAAAAGAACAAGAAGGCATAACAATTTATTAAGATCTACCCAAACTAAGATACGAAATAGCTAAAAAAGGGCTTGCATACAGTGGATCCATTTGCAGACATGAGTTACACTCCATAAAGAAATTCCAAGATAATTTGATTTAGAATTTTTAAATTTTTATTTTAGGGTGTTTAACCACCAACATAGTTGGATGAATGTAAAAGGAGTATTTTAAACACAGAAAATAGCTCACATAAATACCCACAATGAAGGGATGACTGCATATCAATCAGTAGATCAAAAAATGAGGAGAAAGACTTCTTTAAAACAAATGTTAATTTCAACAGCAATTCCCCACTGAATATTAAATAATTATATTTTAAAGTAATTAGGGTTTTGTCACAGTGCTGTTAGGTCACCACAAATAAAATTATGTGAATTCATTGCTGTTTCGTGTGAGTAATGAGAGCAGCCAGGAAACAGAACAATCCATTGATTTAGATCTCATTATGCTGTAATGTGGTTTTTATGTTGAAACCCCAGGCCTTGATGGACAGTCATTAACGCGCGTTTCTTTCCCTCTGCAGTGCTGGAGCTTTTTAGCACTTTATTTGTGTGTCTTTTTTAAAGCACGATGAGGGAAAAAAGAGTCTTTTCAACAAATGGCATCTGACATATGTACTCAATGTAACAGGTGTACGAAAGGCCTGCTTGTCAGAATGAGCTTTTCTGTCCCTTTAAGCATGGGCTGCATATTCATGTGTTTGTTTATCCTCTCATCGAGGACAAGAAAGCCATCAAGATGTCAATTGCCTGTTGTTAGATTCATACAGGGACGTGTATGTTCTGAACACAGGACATTATCACAGTTGGACACAAAAGTCTGTTGTCAGTGATGCGAGAAAGAGAAACAAAGAAAATATGTTTATTTCATCAAAAAGATGAAAGTTTCCATGTGGTTAATGTGTGTTCTGTGTATTGCCAAACAAACTCAGAGAGCATAACAAAGCTGTAATAAAAATGAAATATTTGGTGAAAACGGGTCAAAGATTATTATCTTTATTGAATTTTCTTTTTAATTTAGACTCTGTATCAAAAGATCTCTGGAGTAGAGTCATATGAGTGCTTTTCCATTTGCAATTTTTTTTAATTAAACACTCAGTCTGGTGGTAATTTATATTATAGAAGACTAATAACTCCTCTGCTATATAAGAAAACTGAACTCAGCATATCTCTATTTTCCATAAATTTTCTACTGCCCTTTTCTAAAGGAAGAACTTTGAAGGTAGACTGCTATGGAATTATTAAATTAATCTAAAAGTAAGATTTAATATAGGCAGCTGAGAAAATAAGAAGTTTGCGCAATAGATCACCTCTGATTTTTTTTTCTTTTTTTTGCCTGGCTCCTAAGGGACATAAAACTTTGTGAGTGTGCTATGGACCTTTCTGGCAACAATTTCTTGCCAGTATCTTCATTGGTCCCAAATATATTCAATAGTGAAAAACAGATTAATTTCCAAAAAGTTTCTAAAAATAAGTATTTGAAGAGGTAGGAGTGAGGTTCGGACTAATGACCTCCAAGAATAAAACTCTTTGGTGTGAGCTAGATGCCAGCAACAGCCCCAGGTGAACATAATGGTCATGGAACTAGTTTTTATTAAGTGCTCTTGCCTTTTTCACTGGGTGATACTTTTGGGGTGTTTTCTTTTTGTTGGTTTCTTTTTTTTTTTTTCCTAGATTATATTAAAGGAAAAGAAAAACATATGGAAAATTCTGTGTAAATATATCTCATAGAAGCAGTACATTTAATCCTTTGCTGATTATGAAAATGCACATTATAAATGCATGATATTTGTTAGCCTATCCAATACTTTGTTTTTATAACATTGTTCATTTGAAGTGACAGTTCAGAAGGATTGGGAATTTGTCTGTTTAAAAAAACCCCATGTCTAAGAGATACTATACAAAGAATGCCTATCCTTGTAATGCTTATATTCAATAGATCACCTCTTCCTCTGAAAATTTCCTTGCAGCTTACATTTGACAACTCTTTCTAAAGGGCCTGTTCAGGAGAATGACGCAGCATCTTCCACTGAAGCCCATCTCTCAGGAAGGCTGAGTCAGGACAGTGCAGCCTCCCAGCATTCACAAAGAGCAGAATTTTTGCTGGTGCTTCCTACCTTGGCATGGAGATCAGGTAGGTGGGATATTCCTCTAGCAAGGAATGGACCTACAACTTGATTGCATGAAAGGCAGGTGGGGCAGACAATTGTCACAGCCCCAGAGCTTGCCAGGGGTGGATAATCCCTCCCTCTTTGAGCAGCCTGGGTGCAAGCAAGGATGGTAGTGAGAGAGCCTACCTGTCTTGCCAGGTTAACCCTCACCTTATGGCTTTAGCACTTAACTAGGAAGAAGAACCACTGAGCTTTCATATCCATCTCCCTTCAAGCATACATTTCTCACATAAAATTTTTGTTTAACTACTGAATGCAAATTCCAGAACTTTGTTGCTGCCTCTCATTTTTTTCCACAAGAAATACCCATTTGAAATGTAAATGCAGCAGATTTGCTTAAAGCTACCCATTTGGTCCATTCTAAAGATCAGCAAGTGGTGACTCTGCTGGAATTTTTGGCATTGCTTGCCCTATTTCAACAGGATCACACAAGATTTGCTGTGCACCTACAGCCAGAAAGATGCAGACATGCAAATATGAAGTAAAATTCATTCACAAACACAGCTTTCAGTCTATGCAGTGATGGGGTAACAAGTAATGCTTTTGCTATCCTTATACTCACGTTTTGTCTTTAACAGGCATTCAAAACCCAGAAAAAATATATTTTCATTTGGATCCATTTATTAATAATGGATAATACCATAATTCACTTGTACATGTGGCATTAGGTGTTTTTGTTTTTGTTTTTGTTTTTGTTATTTTTGATCTCAGCCCTTTATTGTGTGTCTCTTACAGTTCTGATTTGAATCCAAAATTCATGCTGTTATACTGACTGTTAGTTGACTCTGGATGCATGATTAAATGCTTTTGTGAAAGAGTTAAAATATGAAATAAAGCAGATCCATGTGTTGTCAACATATGCATACAATTTCCTTCCCACTGCATTTTCTCAAGCTTTAACTCTGTTGTAGCCTTAAATAATATAGGAGGTGCAATGATTTGTATTATCATAGACAACAGAAGGGTACTGGTATGACATCTTGCTACAAAATGACATACTATATTAGAGATTTGTCATCTTTTTATATTCAGATTCAGTTACTACCTGAGACTTTACACTTTTTCCCTTTCTTTCCAACTTTGCTTCAAACTAGATGCTCTGCAATGCAAAGTGTGCCTTGTAGTTAAATTTCAGCATTTGTACAGTATCTTGTAGGTAATTGTGTGAGCTTCACAGTGTGATAATTTCAAAGACAACTATAGAATGAGGTGAGACAATACTAAAATTTGTAAATTGTTTTCCAACAACAGTTTTCCACAGTAGAGAATAGTAATCTGGAAATGCTTGTCTTTGAAACATGGAGTATAGCTCAGTTGCTAAATAGAGAAAGAATAATCTGATTCAAAGAGATGAACTTCCTGAAAACTAACAATACCATTGCTTTCAACTTCGAGCCAAAATTTATAGAACCTCCATATACTTCTACTAGGAGATTCTAACCATTATCTGCACTCACTTAAATGCATGATATAACCAATGCTTCAATATGTAAAAAGATAAAATACCAGCTAGGGTGATAATTTCAAAAATATATGCAAACTTAATAGTCAATATGATCATTCATTTTCCCATAGACCTGTGAGAGTATTCAATATGAACATTTAACTTTATTCATGTCACTCTTTAAATCTGTGGTTCAGGGAATCCAAAGAGAAGCCATGAACATTTGCCTAGAGAAATCTGCTCCTGCAACAAGCACTGAGAAGTCTTTTATTCTTTGTTTCCTCATCCAGCGCTGAGTGTGGGGTAAATAATATTACTAGAGGAACTTGTGGCAACTGTCCAAAGTTTGGATTTGTGTATGAATGCAAATTTATACAATTCTAGTTTCTTTGGGGGACAGCAAGATGGGAAAGAAAGTTATATGGTGGGATTCAGGAGGAAGTGATTACTTCTAGGATGTCTCTAAAGGAGTGCTCGTGCTGATGACCCTTCAGACCAGACTTCTGACCCTTCTGTTTTCCAGACTTCTGAATTTGGTGACAGAACTGCCAGAGCAGGCCTCACTCAGGGTCTTGTGGGCCCAGGGCGCTGTGGTGGATGAGGACATCGATGTCAGCTGCATGCTCAGGGCTGTCCAGGAGGCAGCCATCGTGACAGAAGGGGTACGAAGTGTAGCATGTGCCCTGCTTGCAGCTGCTGTACCAAGTGAGCAACTACAGCCCAGAGCTGAATCTTTAACCCGTGTTGTGTGAGAGAAGTTTGTCTTCCTCCCACTTTACGTTGTTTTCCCTATTCTCAGTCACTGGGAGAGAATAAGGACCCCCAAGGGCATATGAAGTGCAGGTCTGGATGCCCTTTGGAGCTGCTTGTCAACACAGGGAGCTGTGCCTCACCTCCACGGCTCCTCTGGGTGGAACATGAAGTTGCTCCGGAGAAGTGCACCACTTTTACAATTTCTTTCTGCCAGAGCTCCTCTCCCACTCAGGCTGTAGGATTCCAGGCAAGGGCCTCCACAGGCCTACAGCCTGGAATCTGTAAGGGAAAGCTTCAGCCCTTTCTCTTGTTGTCTGCTATTCTCTTCTGTCTTTTCTCAAGAGATTGTGAAGGCTGATATTGTGCTGTCTTTATCTCTAAGTGTTGGGATGGGTTGTGTTATGCCTTCTCCTCTTTAAACTACTACTTTTCTGGCTACACAAAGGGTGAAAAAGAGGTGATCCATAATTAGCAATCTCTTTTATAACAATATATAGTATTTATTGTTTCTAGTATTGCATGGAATATAGTTTCAAAATAGAAGTCAACACATACAATGAAGTGTATAATACACTTATGAAACCTGCCTGAAAAAATAACTATTTTTTGCATATTCATCTATGAAGACTTATCACACAGGTTTGTTGTGTGGTTCCATCCAAAAGAAATATTCATCCTAATATTAAAAAGGGTTTTCCCTTCCTGCTTTTTTCGGTAATTCAGTTGTTCTAGAAGTAGGAATACTGAAGTATAAATGGCATTTATTTTAGTTTTAATTTGTCTTAAGTGAACAAAGGAAGCTTGTAATGTATTAAGCTTTTCATGATGTGGGTGACTTTGGTTATGTTCTCATAAAACCAAAAGAAATTACCTTTGGATTTTAGTAAATAAAAAATCACATACGAGTCTGCTTCCTACTCAAATGCACAGCTATTATTTCTAACTCTTGATGAATATCTCTTTAAGTAGTTGTTAAGCATAACTGTGATGAACTGTCAGTAGTTTAATCTGCATCTAATTCAATATATATTTTTTTTTCTGGCACAATGGGAAATATGTTATCCAATTATAGTTGCTATGTTTGTTGTCTAGGTTTTTATGTCTGCTGGTTTTGTTCTTTTTCATTTTAGCCCATTATTTCAATAAGAACAACACTTATAAAACACCTCCAGAACTTACTAGAAAACAGCAAAACAAGAGAAACAAGCATGTAAAAGAGGCCTATCTTGTACACTTAATAGTATCAAATATATAAGAGAATCAAGAGTTCTTTCCTTTAGTGTTCCCACAGTCAGAGGAATGGCATTCATAAAATGGCCTTTCTCACTTTGCTGTTTTTATTCCCAGAATCACAGAAGGGGTAAGGTTGAAGGAACACAGTGGCTCAGCTGGTCCAGCCTCCCCTTCTCGAGCAGCAAGCCGAGATGAAGTGAGCCCAGGAGCTGCTGTGGGTAGGGAGGGCTGCTGTGCAGGATTATGACAGCGAGGGAGGCTAACGGAAGGATATGCTCAGTTTCTGCTATGAAGGCTCCATTGGTGCTTCATCATTTTCTTGACATGTTTTGACAAATTTGGCTTCTAAGTGTAGTTCCAGTCTGGAAAAGCAGTTCTGTAGAAATAGCATCATAATGTTCTGCATTTATTGTCTTTGAATTGATTCTAAATTGAAAGTGCTTGTTTAAATTGGAAGAAAAACAAGATTTTTTTCAGCTTTGAGTCTTCAAACTCCATCTGATCTCATAAGGCATTCCCATTAAAAAGCACAGAAAATTTATATATTTTTTTTTATTAATCTTATTTTTTTTTTTTCACATGACCTCTTGGTGTCTCAGTGAGAATTGGGCAAATAATTTGTGACTGTCCAGGTAACAAGACACATCAGCTGTTTCAGAGGGGTTAATTTTTCAGGGTTGATAGGAACAAAAGGTGCTAGACACTTGCTTTCTTAACTGAAGGGAGCAGAAGTGACATTGTATGGACATGGGGAGAAGACATTGTTTTCTGCTGTTCTGAATAGAACTGCTCTTTAAAATACACACTGGGTAAAAACAGTTTTTGAGAAGTCCTGTAGTTATTTTTCACGAGGAGTAGGATTTTTTTTTATGGGAGTTTTGAGTCCTGAGCAGTTGGAATTAGAATTAGACATGATTCATAGTGCTCACAATTTGATTTTAAGTTGAAGTTTATTAGAAACCTAGCTGCTGAAAGAAAAAAGAAGAAGCCAGATAGTGATGACTATTTAAAAAAAAAAAAAAAAAAAGAATGGAACACAGCAACTAACACAGAAAAACGTGAAGATGTAGCACATGTATACCCCATGGGACTACTGACTGGAGGCAGAGAATGAGATATATTTTTAGTTTTAAACTTCATGATTCCTGAACTATACTGTTAATTTGGGGACCAGCCTCATGACTTTTAATGTGTAGGACTGACACTATTCCTCCTGAGCACAGGAGAGAGGGACAGGTTTTGCTGAGGCAATGAGGGTCCCCAGGAAAGCCAACCTGTGACTGAAACAGCTCTTGGCACAGACCCCCAGGCTGGAGATGTTATAAAATATGAAATATGTACAATTTTCTTAAGAAAGAAAATTTTCTTTCTTAAAGGTTCTATAACATTTGATCTTTGTATACTTTTAAGCCTAATCAACAAGAAGGGAGATCTAATCTGTCAAACATACAACAGCTAGCAAGAGTGAAGTTCATGTGTTAGAAAAACAAATTACTTGTTGGCAGAAATGCCTTGTTAAGGTTTAGTGTTGGACAGGTTTCAATGATCTCAGACCTAGGGGGAGATTAAAAAAGCTGTGAAGAAGGATACTGGACATTAAGAGTGCAGAATTTACAGGCACAAGGACATTTGGCAGAACTCCCAAATTACAGAAGAACTAACAAAGCCAACTCAGCAACTATGTTGAAACCAACCCCAACTGGGTAAAAGGTAATTTTGCAGGGGGAGATTGTGACTGCTGACTCACGGACCACTGAGCCAAGGTACCCACTGACCCAAGACAAGAGAAAGACAGAGCGTGTGAACTAACTAGCATGAGAGGCAAGAGGATCATTAACCAACAGATGATAGAATAGTAATTAATAAGAGAACTACGTAGCTTGCCACCACTAATTCCTTTGTTTGCTAAAATGTATAAATAGCAAAAAGTTTTGATAGTTGTGTGCTTTATTTGTGGAATACCACTGAGCATCCAGGCTTGTGCAACTCTGAAATAAATCATCAGTCTCTCTCTCTTGTGTGTAATTATTGGCTTGCTGCACACTGGATAACAAATCTGATTTTGAGAACAACAGAGCCATTCTTATTTTGTTGAAGTGACTTGCCAAAAGCCACCAAAAAGGGTTCTTACACTCTATTTTGCTAGAATACAATTAATAAGGCAGAAAAAATAATGCTATGAACACAGAAAAATCAGATCTGTTAGGGGCCACACTAAAGAAAGCACTAAAATTCTTCTTCACTGACACTGTGTTCTCTGTGTGTTGGTCTTTTTCTCATGCTTTCTTATTCAAAAATTATCTGTACCTTTCTGGACTGAAGTAAATCTTCCCTGTTCTTTTCAGGTTCCAGAGAAATCTTCTCCTTTTCCATGGCTGATATTTGCTCCTGATACCAGAAGCCTCCCCAGATGTCTCCCACACTTGCTGGGGCAATTTCTCTGTGCTCAAATCCTTCTGTGCAGGAGCTTTTGCACTGCCAGGACAATGTAAACAGTGATACTGCCTCCGAGCCAATGGTCATACTCTCTTTAATAGTATTTTTATTCTACTGTAGGCCATTAATAGCTTAAATATTTCTTGCAGTACATGGAAACAATCGGACATTTGAGACATTTTTTTTTCCAACGCTAAAAAGTTAAAATGTCTCCTGGAGGAATGTTCTCTTTTTGAGATGAATATTTCAAATGCAAACATCAGAAGCAGTTCCAAGGTAACACTGACTACATTTGAACACCTCTACAACTCTCCTTTTTTTGCTCATGACATAGTATATCCATTCAAGTAGTAAGTAAAAAGGGATATCTATCAATACATACTGCTTCAAGGTATTTATCATCACTAAAACAAACAGACACATGCATTTACACTTTTTGACATCAATTATTCTAATGTGAATTATCATACAATAATTATGTAAATTATAATCAATTTGCAATAATTGCTCTGAAAATGAAAGGTAAGAGCACATTAGTGTCCTATTGGTAATATGTTAGATGACAATGAGTATTAATCCTGAGATGTATGAATTGTTTGCATTAAAAAAGAAAAAATTCAAAACTAGAACCTTTAGAAATACCTGAATGAATATTTTGTTTTCACCATTGTGAATGTACTTTCATAAAAATTCCATAATATGTGGTCAGTGGGAATACATTCTGTCTACTGCATAATAGCCTACATCTTCTATGCAGTGGCTGTCAATATGTGATGAGGCTCATCCGTGAGATTCAAATCTTCAGCTCCATTCAAACTTTTTCTAACTTTAAATTCAGGGTCTTGTTGAGGGAACTGACAATGCTGTTTCAAACTGAGAGAGTGTTCTTTCCTTTAATGCTCAAAGATTTCAAATCTAGTATTTCAAACTCCACTTTGCAAGCTAGAATTTAATGTACTATGTGACTTGTGACATTTTATGTTTGTGACAGACATATTTGAAACAGTTATAAAAAATTTCTGTCTTTCTACAAGAAAGAATTTGTACTACAACTAAGAATGCAAAATATCTCCCAACTTGAAAACTATCTTATTCATTAGTCAATTATTATCTTTATATACTTGTTGTTATTATTATAGTTAGGTAATTTTAGCTTGCACCAAAGCCAGGCATTACAAATGAAAGAAGATCTCTTTCGAGGTTCTGTTTAAAGAGAACATAAGTGAATAGGTCTTACAGATTTTTAATTTTTTTTAAAATGCAAAGTAATTATGACATTGTCTCCTTTTGCTAGTTTAAAACAATTTTGTTTGTGGAGGGAATGGTATCGTAAATGAGGTTTAGAATTAAATACTTTGTAAGTAATTGCATTTTGGATGTCTTACTGTAGACACAACACATTCTAATTACTATTGCACTGCACCCTCCCACACTAATCCCTGTTATTTCCTCTGGCTCTTTTTTAAACTAATAATTTATTCAAGGATAGTAATAGAGACATAATTGAGTCAATACTCATCTGACATACATGGAATTGCTATTAATTTTGTTTTCCAGTCTGTCAGCTCTCCTATCATCACTCCTTGATTTTGATTTTGCCCTGCTTTTGTCAAACGTAAGTCTGGTTAACACCTGAGCATTTTTCTTCATGAAGTACAAACACTTAGAGCCTGTTTTGCTGGACTATGGCTTCAGCCTGTGTCTTTTTCATTAACACTGTGTTAATTCAAAGTTTGCAGAATTGCAATTAAATACAAAGAGAAAGGTGAAACAAATTAATGCTTAGAACATGAGAGGTTTTTCGAACTTACCCATACTTCTTGTGTCGTACTGGACAGGTGCACTCTAATATGAGTGCTCAAAAATGTCCAGCAATGTAAAGTTCACAGAATTGGTTCCTTGGTGAACCAATCTTCTGAGTAGGAAATCTTTCGAAAAACTAATCTAAATCTCTCTTGTCACCATTTACTTCTTGTCCTTGTCTCACTGATATGGAGACCAGACTATTCCTTGGTGTCCAAAGCTTCTCACAGATTTGTTGAATGTCATTCTACAGCTACTCACTTTTATTTTGCTGAAAAAATAGAAAAAAATATTCAAAATTTCCTTTGAAGTTGCATTTTTAGACTGCAACTTGTTCCTCTTGATCTGCCCTGGACCTCCACTCAAATTAATGCATGTTTATCTGGAAGAATGGTGCCCAAAACTGGACACAGAATTTCAGCTGCAGCCCTACCAGTGCTAAATGAAAGAGAAGTTTATATTCTGCACCCTCTGTATAAAGTATACTCTAGTTTGTATGCCTTAGTCTGACTTTTACCCCTTTTGTAGTAATTCGGTACTGTTGACACTCATTTTCATGTGTTAACATGGTATATTTCTGTAGAAGAGAGACTTCTTTTATTTTGCAAAGTCTTGCATTCACAGGGCTGATTGTTCTTCCTAAGCATGGAACCTGGTGCCTGTCCTGAGACTGGGTTTCTATATCCTTTCTTTATACCATTTACACACCTAATCCTGCTGTACATCAGCTCTCTGACAAGTTAATAGAATGTGTATGGTAGGTTGGCAAACTCTTGCACAGAAGGCAGGCCAATCCCCTCATTCTTTCCATGAATAGTGCATTCCTCTTGCAAAAGCCAGGAATGTGCATTCTGAGAAACCTAATCAAGAATAAAGCTGCTAGAAGGTGAAGAGGGGGAGAGTTTCTCTTCCATTAAACAGTATGTATCCACTGACATAATAAGTCAGAAACAGAAATAAAAATTGTCTTCCCTAAGCAGGTTCTCGTTATTCAAAAGGAGTATTCCTTTGTAGAGGAGGAAAATGAGAAATTAATTAATACAGGAAGACTTCAGCAGTCTGTTATCCTTTAAATGACACCAAAAGGGAAGTTAGAAATCATGTGCAAGCAATTCCACCTCAGCTCTCAGAGACTCTGTGTTGAAAAAAAAAAATCTTTAAATTAATTTCCAGACTACAGATGTGCAGATAGGAATAGGGTGATTCTGGCAGGGCACTCGGTTTTCATTCCATTCCCATTAATTCAGGAGGTGAAATCCCAGAGTTCTGGAAGACAAGGAAGATCTGCAATAGATTTCTATAGAATCAAATAACCTGAGCTCTTGTTGCAGGCAGCCCTGTGCTATGCTGATCCCACGTAATGTCCCTTCCCAACCCTTCTATACATTACAAAGGAAACAATCAGTCCATTCCACAAGCTCAACAGGAAGGTCTGGCTGTTTTGGGGGATTTTTAATCTTCAGCATCTCAAATTCAGGACTCTAACACTTAATGTAACCAGTTACATGTTTCAATGATATCATACATGTGTTACTTGTTTTGTTCACTTACATGGATGATCAGACTGAAGCATAAACCAAGCTCCTGTCTCAGACTTTGTAAGCTTAAAGCCTCAGGCCCATGAAGATCAAAAATGGATTTCCCTTCTTGGATCAGAGTGCCTCTGAGGTGATTGAGGTGACAAGGTTTAAAATTCAACACAGCTTTGTAAAGTTTTGCGGGAGCAGGGCATGAAACAAAAGTGAAGGGGTTGCAATGGCCAGGGATAAGGACTGGGTGCTTAAACACTTTATAAAACTTTATGGGTAACAGGTTATATACATGTCCTAAACTTTAATGATCTGTTTCCAGCTCTTAAGAACAGCAGGTTGCACTGTGTCCCCTCCTCTGCAGATCGACAGTACCATTTACTTACCTGAATGCACACAGGTGATATCTGTGCCCAGCCAGAGCAGTTAGGGAAAGCTCTGTTTTCATTTGTTGTCCTTTGTACATCTCACCAAGAGTTGTCTCACAGGGCATTTTTGGCATTACTCTGTCTTTATGTCCTATATGTATCTTTTGGTCTTTCAATGAGTACTGAAGATGACAACCATGATGGCCCTTTCTTGAAATTGGGAGGAAAAGAAGTGAGACATTTTGAGCTGAACAACTTAATTTAATGTGGTTTTGAACATACTCAGAGGGTAGTTCATATTTTAAAAATGTATAGAAAATAAATCCTGAATGTTGGCTTCAGTAAGCAAAACACTTCAAACAGAATTTTGAAAGCAATTCAGATACTAAAATACATTTATATAAAGACTGAAACATTCTGAATTCTTAGCAGTAATTTATGGACAAAATTATTCAAATAGATTTTAGCACATATTAATTTTTTTAGCATAAACTTGGCATAGAAAAAATATGCAAGAGTGCTGGCCTTTTTCAATAGTAATAACTGCTATACTAAAATATTTATTTTCCTTAAATTTAATTGTGAGTTAAATGGATAAGAAAAAATAGGAGCTAATGTTGATTTTTTAAAAAAAAGTATTAAACATACATTTGTCATATTCTGCCTTTATAGTCTCAGGATTAAAATATCTGTGCAAAATTCACATCTGTTTGGAAGGTAAATGTATTTGAAGTTCGTTTTCTTATAATTTATTTTACACAGTTTGATAGCTTAATGTCAAATTAAGCCTATGGAAGTCTCTAATGCTGTGTAACATCTCAAAAGTAATGAACTGTATCACAATTCCTAATGTGGTCCTGGCTGATTAAGAATGTTGACTCCTTCTTGGCAATTTTGAAATGTCTGTTTAGTGAAAGATTCATGGTGTTGTGATATTTATCCTCACAGAAACATGATATAGCTTAATAGAATTTATTGCACATAGCTTTTATGGGTTAGATTCCAGAGTATTTGCTTCAGCTTATACATGATTTAAGATCTAGTGTTAGTGGACTTGCTAGTCAGCAGGGTAGGGTGATGGAATTAAAAGAATAACAGATGACATTTATTACAAATTTTAATTTTGCTACTCTTATGTTCTGTCACAGCAAGTGTAGAAAACTGCCTTTATGATAATGTTGCCCCTGTATAAACTAAACATTAATTGCTGAATTATTCAAAATTGAGTTGTCAATTAATTTGTCAATGTAGAGAAAATTAATTGGTTTATTAATGCTTTTCAACACACATTTCTACTTACTGACGATACAGTAAAATAACACTTAAGTTACCATTAAAATTAAGTTAACACAGATGAGGTTTTGCCCAGTACTAACATGAAAATAAGCAACATACTCTTACATTTCAAAAAAGAAATAATTTTGCTTAAAGGCCATGTACTGAATGAAATTGTATATGCAGTTAAACTCTTGTGTGCTAGGAAATTACTTAAAAAATCTGAGTGTTTCCACTCAAGATCTAATTGCTTCCAAGCTCCCCAAATTGGGATTTCATCTTTAATGTGTTGTAAGAGCAACTTCACTGTGATTTCTCTCTATTCCTCACTAGATTTTCCTTTTCAATTCACAACTCTCCCATCACCTCTTTTCCAAAATCCCCACCAGATTGCTGTGAGATTTGTACATTATTTCAGTGTAGAACAGTGTGCCACTTGCACTGCTCTGGGACTTTAGTGCTTCCTAGAGCATGGACAAATTGTGCACTTTCCAGAAGTACTTTGTTTCAGGTTTTATTGTGTTTACAAGCCCATTCAGCAAAGTGCTGGACTTTATCATCATGCAGGGCTGTTTTTTTCCTCCTGTCTGTGCTTAGAGTCCTGCAAGCTCTCTAGTGAGATGTGTCAGAACAAAATGATAAATTAAGTTGAAAGTTCCTAAGACTGAACGCTTTGCAGGGCTTTGAAAAAAATCTAAATATGGATCTAATAAGGAAAATGTTTAAAAAGCTCATTAAAATCAGCTACCATCCTGTGGGACTGGAAAGTGGCAAATGTGTCTGTGTTTTGAAACCATGTGGATTTCATCCAAGACAGAACAGATCACTGAACCGTATTTTGGAATCAGTTAAAATGGTTGAAATAAATAAAAAGGCTAATTATCGCCTACCTGCTGGAAAAAAACCATGGTGTGGTTGGAACAAATACACTCAGTGCATTTGCCTGAATACTAGAATTAGAGCATTTTCATACAGAAACTGATTAATGCAAGGATCATTTTCTTTGAGATTGTCAATATAGTTATTGGAAATTAACTGTATGTTTAAAATCAATCAATAAATTAAGTTTATTAAGAAAAATATAGGGAATCTAACCTGTAACTGGGCAATGTCAGACTGGTGCACACTGCCATAAAGCTGTTTCCAGCATCTTGTACCTTACCATCAGTTTTTTTTCCACCAAATTTTTGTTGTTGTTGTAATAATAATAATAATAATAATAATAATAATAATAATAATAAAAATAATAATAATAATATTAGTATCATTATAAAATTATTCTAATTATAAGATATCATGATATAGGAAAACTTAGCAGAAGAAGTAAAAATCTGGGTCTTACCCACTCCTGAAGAGAAGCCAAGTTGCTAGAATCTCTATCCTCTATGAATGTCAAACAATTTTTCTTGTTGTGGCAGACATGGTAAGGTAGAAAAGAGTCATAATCATTCACATTTCAGCATACAGTCAAACCCCTTAAATGAGAGAACTTATGGAAAAATAGGTGTCTGGGAAACAGTTTACGGGATAATAGAGTCCTCATATTTTGGAAACATCCATGATTAACTGCTAATAAAGACAGGATACAGAGCTGAATAGATCACTGAGCTGACCAAGCATGAACATTTATATATTACTATATTCCACTTTATTTTGTGATAATTGCCACATACTGGTGCTCAAGAAGAAATCTAATGGAGTGACAGTGATAATATGAGCTTTTAGTTGTACATCTAGTATCTTATAATATTCTTATCTATAGGCTATATAGACACATTCTTAAGCCTAGTATTAGTTTGATTTTAAAATTTAAACTAAGATAGGGCTCTCATTTCCTCATTTGGATGCTCATAGTAAAAGAGAACAATAACTGCGAAGGATGAATGCCTCGGGCAATGCATGTGCCAAATGTAATAGAAAGAATAAATTATTTTAATGCTTCTATTTGCTGGACAATCCAAGCATTGTAGGACATTCTCCTGACAGTAGTGCAATCTTTCCTATTTATGGCTGGCAATCTGAAACAGAAGGTGAAGTGTACCTGTGTGTCATCTTCATAAGACTTAATTTTCTGATATTGCAATGAGTACTGCTGGAATGGAAAATAAAAAACTGAATTCAGAAGTCCCTTGTCATTATTTTTCATTAGCTGTATTTCTACATAAAATCATTAAAATGGTTCATCACTGGGAAATGGGCTCTCTTTTTCTGAAACAGAATATTGCAATAATAAAAGGCATATCAATTGTGTCAGAAGTTAACAACCAATTTGCCAGATGTCTGCAATGATAACACTTCATGAACAGGGAGTTCATCTCAGTGGTGTGATACCAATATTAGTATTAATACCAGGTTTAAAATGATGGGTAATTTGTATCTATTAGTCAAAAAGAAGATGTGTATTTTCTGAATTATTACTATCAGGCACAATTTTACTTCTAAATTATATAGATTAATTTAAAACTGTAGATAGCTTTTGAGGAACATAATTGAGTAGATATTTAGTCTGATATATAGGAAGCCTCTATACCATTAAAACATAAACGTTTCACTCAGTCATTACTAGTATTTCCACAGAAGGCTCCAGAAAGACAAAAAGGCATAATAGAAACAGGTAGCCACAGAAATATACCAACAACATATCCAGTGAGAGCTATGGGATACTCTCTGCAAAACACTCAACTGAATCTAAAAATGTTAAACGAAATATTTCCCCTAACGTCTCCCAAACAGCCAACAACCTTGATTGTAACTAATGTAGTATTATAAGAGAGAAAAAGAAAAGACAGGACAAAGGGGAATGGTTTTAAAATAAAAGAGGAGAGATTTGTATTAGGTGTTAGGTAGAAGCTCCTAACTCAGAGGGTGGTGAGGCACTGAAACAGATTCCCCAGAGAAGTTGTGGATGCCCTGCCCCTGGAAGTGTTCAAGGCTGAGTGGGATGGGGCCCTGAGCCACATGCTCTAGTAGGTGGAATCCCTGCCCAGGTTGGGGGGAGGTGTTGGAATTAGAGGATTTTTAGGCCCTTTCCAACCCAAAGCATTCTATGATTCCATGATATGCATAAAGGCTATAAAAAAGAGAGTGATTATTCAAAATGGCAAATTTTGGTTGTGTTTTGGAAACAGTTCAAGGTATCAGGCCAAGCCAGTGAAGAATAAAGCAAACTCACAGTGAGATGGCAGAAGAAGCTAATGGTGCAAGAATGGGATTTAGGATAGCTCAGGTCAAAGTAATTGGGGCGTTGTACATTCCAGAAGTGTGGAAATCTGTACCCTACAACATGTTACAGCATCTCAGAGGAAGAGCATTTTGTTTAGAAAGCAGATAGGGAATGGAAATGAAAAAGTCTTATGTCATTCCAAAATTATATTTTTTTGTGGAAACACCACTGAGCTGTACCATGGGGTATTCAATTTGGTCCTTTTCAGTGAAAAGAGACATAGAGAAAAGAAAGACTTTTGAAAGGTAATGATCAGAATGCATGAAACATTTCTCTTAATGGAAATACTACCTGTAACCATCCGCTTCTCAATACAGGTTCCCATGCATCAGTCTGTGGGGGAGCGATTTCACTCCAAATCATGCTTTTCGTGTTTCCTCTTCATGTTGGGACCAGTTTGCTCAGCATCAGGATCTCATTGTCTCTACCACTGTAGCTATGTTCATCCTTTGATGCTAGCGCGAGACAAGAAATGCCAGTAAAACAAGTAAGATGTGATTAGGCACCTTATATTTTTTAACATGTATCTGAGAACATCTGAGGAATGTGAAATGAAATTGAACATTCCTGTTCTGTGGGATGGATGACAGGATATAAATGGGTAATAGGTATTTCCTTTGCAAAAAGTGCCACAGCAATATGCCAAAGCAGACCACATGCCATAGGTGATGTTCCTTTTATCCCATTTAATGTAGGATAGAATATACTTACTTGGTTCACTCTGGAAGAGACACAGCCTGTGTTGCCTTATAAATAAATCATATTACCTAGAAATAACTGCAAAATAGTCCTTGCAGACTTTTCAGCAGAGGGAGTAGAGTGGTTAACATCTGAAGAGGAAGATTTGGAAGGACACCTGCAGAGTTACGTTGGTCACAGAATTGTTGGATGCTAGTCAGGATTTCTGCAACAGGCTGTAGAAAACAGCAGTATGTCACCATCACTGGCTATATGATTGTAACCCAGGACAAATAAAAATTAATACCACAGCTCTTCCATTGCTTTTAATCCTTCTTCTTACGTTTCCATTGACAGTTCTCAGAGCATCTCCCTTTCTATGTAGTATTTAACACAGACCTACTGAGGCTTGAATCTGTCTACCTCTCTGCTCTTCCAGACTGAAAAAGCCTGAAGCTTTTCTTCCCCCCAAGGGATCATGGAAGCCTAAAGTATTGCTGTGGATGTCTGCTTATTGCACAGGTCATTGCCTTTTCCCTCCAGGCAGCCTAAAGGAAACCTACATGCACCTTGACATCCTGCAAATAAAGAAGGAGTGTTCACACTCTTCAGCCTTTGCTGGAAATCACTTTAGTGAGCACAATGGGGCAAAGAAAAAAAAAAAGTACTTGAAGGGGGAAAAAAAAACCCACAAAGAAACCCCTGACCAGAAATAAAAATGGGTCATGTCCTTAGAGACAGAAAAAGGAAAGATTTTCCTATGAGATTCTTCCGTCTTTAATCCTTTTCTCTTGGGTTACTTGGATTTTATTTTTTTCCCTTTGTCTCCCATGCCAAATAGATTTAGTCTGTTAGTTGCAGATTAAATTGCCTGTATGTTTCTTGCCCTACCAAGCTGCCGCTGTTGTTATAAAGGCCCACAGGTGAATAAGCTTCATTCCAATTTGTTTGCTAGATGCAGCATCCTCTGAGGAAACAATTCTGAGATTGCATGCACTTTGTAAAGCCAGCGGATTGACTTCAGATGACAGCTCCTGAGTGAACTGATTGCCTACAAGTGAGATGAGCAAAAGGGTCTGGTTCTTGGCCCTGTGGCTCATTTCTAAATATTTTTCTGCTGATATTGAAGAGTTAGAAGCAACAACCTGTCACTTAGAAAAAAGCACATGCTCTTAATTCACAGGAAGTAACACTCATAAACTGAGTCTCCCAACAAAGAGTACAATTTTGAAGATCATCAGGGAAAACAAAAGTATATATAAACATAAACCTCTTTGTTTGCAGGTTTTACTGTTGTTGGGAGACGTTCACACAGTAATGCAGCTGAGTGCATTGGGCACAAAACATGGTTCATTTTCATGGAACATTGCAATCGATGAGGTTGGATGGGAGCTCTGAATATCATCCGCTGTACTGGAAGATGAACCATTTAGAGCAGGGTGCTCAGAACATCGTCTGGTCAGGGTCTGAATATCTCCAGGGCTGGAAACTTTACAACCTCTTTGGGAAATCTGTGCCAGTGTTCAACCACCATATGAGAGAAAGAGTTTCTTCTTACATTTAAATGGAATTTCCCATATTGCAGTTCATGACCATTGCCTCCTGTCACTGGGCACCACTGGGAAGAGTCTGGCTGTGTACTATTTACTCACCTACATCAGGATTCATACAAATTCATATGATCCCTCTGAGACTTCTCCAGGCTTAACAGTCCCAGTTCTCTCAGCGTTTCCTCACCAGGGAGATGATCCCATCCTTTAATCATACTAAACGCTCTTGACTGGTGTCTCTCCAGCAGCTCCACATTTCTCATGTACTGAGCAGCTCAGGTCTGAACTCAGTATTCCAGATGCATCTCACTAGGGCTGATGAGAGTAGATCACCTCCCTCCATCTGCTGGAAATGTTCCTCCTCATGGAGTCCAGGAGACTGTTTTCCTTCTTTGACATTAAGGTGCACTGCTGGCTCGTGGTCAGCTTGGTGTCCACTAGGAATCCCAGGGATTTTTTGTCAAAGTTGTTTCAAGCCTTCCTGTCCCTGGCCAGTTCTGGTACCTGGCTGCAGGGCTTTGCACTTCCCTTTGATGAATTTCACGAGGTTTCTGTCAGTCCATTTGTTTAGCCCTTTGAAGTCACTCTGACAGCACAACCCTTAGGTGTATCCATCATTCTTCCCAGTTTTGTATCACCTGCAAACTTATTGAGGGTGTACTCTGTCCCATCCTCCAAGTGATTAATGAAGATGCTGAAAGAGATTTCCCCCAGTATTGACTCCCGAGGTACATTTTGTGTGAAGGAAATCAACATAAAATCAGTATAATCTTCAGTTAAGATGGTTTAAACGTAGAGATTAATCTCATAAAATACTGTAATATTATAAAGATAATTATTCTCTTCAATACCAAAATTTTCATGTTCAATACTCTGCCTTTTACTGGAATGAAATAATTCACCCAAAAATTCTGGCCAGCTCTATTCTTCAGTAGAATGTTTGAAATTTTTCGTGGGGACAGGATGGAGGTGGATGATGGCAAAAGATAAGCGATATGAGGTTTTACAACCACACAGTTATTTTGAAAAGGATTTTATCTGAAGATTTTGTGAAATTGTTTGTGTCAGTTCAAAGTAATGAGCTATAGAAAAAGGATAAAGAACAAAGAACTTTCAAGCACTGAGTCAAGGAGACAGTCTGAATAACTCATGTTTTTTCTAAAAATATTTGCAGAATTGATTTTTATTTGAGTCAGGAAGGAAAACAGATGTCAAAAACCTCAGCAGATGTGAAACAGAAATTTCAGACCATTCAGGTCAGTTCTATACTGAGAAAAGAAATTTTAAAAAATTTTCTGGATTAAAAATCACCAATAAGTAGATGTGGGTATGGCTTTACTCAAAAGAGGTCCCTTTATGTGGGCTAGCAAAAAAGTACTGAGATTTAGAGTGAAAAGTAGTGATGCAAACAAACCTGTCTTTATCTGAAGAGTAACAGTCTATTGAAAGGGTCGTTTCAATTTCAGGTTACTCCTATTTCATGACAATCACCATGTCTTTAATCAAAATTAAACACTGCAGAAAGTCAAGTTTCACTTTTATTGTTCCATGTAAATATATTGAAAAATTGTCAGTATAAACAATTGTAAGACAGAACCACCCATATAAACCCTGTTTTGTTTCTGCTCTGAAGACAGGGTATCAAGTCACAATTTGTCATAATCATCTTTTACATTTAGTGCCGATTTTTGCAAGATACTTGAAATAACTTGTAGAAGCTATTGCTCAGCAGTTTCTGCAGGCAATCATTCTAACATAAATCAGTAGGTTAAAATAAATGTGCAGAAGCAGGGGAGTGATTAGAGTGGCACTATTTTTAAATTGGTGATAGTTAAGAATTGTCATACCTAAGCCATGTAGATAACTCCAGATATTTTGGATTTCCCAAGTACACACTGGAAGTCTGGAAAGACCAAATCTTGATATCACTACATCCAATTGTGGTATTATAAGATGAGGCATGAAGCAACAGCCAAAAGTATGATTTCACCTGGGGGTTATTTTTGACTGACACATTTAAAAACTGAGGACTGAATTTTCCACCATCCAGTGAAATCTCCAGGAAATGTGCTGAACTGTTGGCTATGGACACTTTTTATTTAGCCATACAATAGTACAATAAGCCCAAAGGTAGAGCATTTTCACTTTCACTGCATTGTAAATAGTCTTTCTCAGAGTTTTAGCAAACAACCTGTATGTTTGTCTGTCCTGGCCTTTGGGAACCTTGATGGTAGAACAGTGCAATATTGTCAAATAAATACATTTTTAAGCCTAGTTTTGGAACATATTTTCCACAAATCTAAGAATAAAACTTTAATTCTTTAATTTTAGTAAAGATCTGCGACATTGAGTCTGTAGCTTTTTTTTGAGAATCATTATTTTACATCAGTTGTGTGTTTGTCAAAGGCATCATATTTTGAAACATATTTGCAGAGATAAGAGTCAATATTTTCCTCCTCGTGGCATCTATTCCATCCATGTGAGGAAATAGAGTGTAACATTTCACAGCTGAAAGAGAAGCAATACACCTAATAGAAAATAAGCAACTTAATGTGCTGTGCAGTACAATTTTCATTGTTAAGTGTGAAACATCGCATGATCCAAGAGAATGGAGGAAAACGTGAGTGATATCAAAATGAATGTGACCCAAGGCTTTTAAAGACAAATGCCTCTACCTGAATCAAAGTCACTCCATGGGCACTATGAAGTTTTTATTTCTTTTTCTTTCTGAGGGAATTTCAAGCCTTTTTTTGTTTTGGGTTTTTGTTTGGGTTTTTTTTTTTTTTGGTTTTTTTTTTTTTTTTTTGTTTTGTTTTTTTTTGTTTTTTTTTGTTTTTTTGAGCCTATTCAGGATCACTGCTCACTTTGGATGGAGAAAAAAGAAGGAATGATGAGCAAGCTCTCAAACCTGCAATAAATGGAAGTGGTTTACTGTGAATGCATCTACAAAAATGTTTTATTGTTTCTAATGATGGGACACATTCAGCATGTTATCTTCTATTTTGTGGTATAGCTGGCTCATGAAAACAGCAATCACAAGAGTATTGACAGCTGAAAAAGGTAGATTGAAATAGAAAGAAAGGATCTATGCCTCAGCTTCTAAAGGATATTCAGAATCAATGATTTTTTATTGTTTGGCTAGCCATCTTTTAGGATTTGACTCTGAGATACAGATTTCTTCCATATTAATCCCCACACAACATTTGGATGCTAAAGGCTTTTGGCTACTGCTGACCTAAGAGGATATGTTACACTTCGTGGAAGGATGTGTCTCTCCAGGTGTGCTGTCTTGACCTAAGATAATTTGTTGTCCCAAACACAAAAGAATGTTAGAGGCAGAAATAGGATGAAAACATGACTCCCCAGATACTCAGCATAAGCCCTGTGTAACTTTGAAAATCAGCTGACAAAAAGTTAACTATGTCTAAGGTACCTTAAAGGAGTTGTCCATAATTTAACCCCCAAAAGTTTATCTGTAATTTTTCACAGCTTGGCATCTCCAGTTGTGCAAACAAGCTGTGCATAAATAAATCATCTGGCTAGGGCCCAGGGAGAGGAGTAGAGAATGGCAAGTAGGATTTCATGGCCAGCATTCACTGGTGACAAAACTGGCCCTCTTTGTTTATAAACCCTCTGAGCTGCTCAAACTCAGTGATGGCAATTAGATAGCTGTTATTTGTTAATGCAGAGTGAACAGTTACAATTGTGTTGTTGCTGTTTCTTCAATTTTTTCCCCTATATAATAATTTTGGCAACTGTGTGGGAAAATGCTTTTTTGCAGACTTGAAAACACTGTTACAGATGAAAGCATCTTGCATTTATTCCAGTGGTGACAGCAAGAAAAAGATGGCCTGCTTCCAAACAATTTGCCACACATAAAATGTTTCATTTGTCCCATGTTATTCTTTTCCTCCTCTTCTTTTGTAATCACAGCACTTCATCCCTGCAGACTCCTCTACCTAATGCTGTTGGATGATCTTTGCCAGGAATGCTTTATGAGATAAAATTCTGTGAGCCTGACATTTGCTCAATAGCTCAGGCATGCTTTTCTAAAAATACTGTTCTACTTTTTTGATATCTTACATTCATTGTTGAATTGTTCTTGAACTGATTCTTAGGAATCCACAGTCTCCAAAACATTGATGAACAATTTTAGTCTTTCTCTCAGAAAAATTTTGCTCGGTGGCACAGATTTGCTGTGTAAATTTAGACATATGTGAGGTTATGTAAAGTGAGGCATGGGCATATGTTTGCAGGACTGAAGCTCTGGTTTGTGCTAGAGGCATGATATGAATAAGATTCAAAATCTGGACAGTTATAATTACACAAAAAATCAAGGCTTATTAAGGTAAAGGATGTCTTTTTCTACTAGCCATGTATGTGAAACATTCTTTAAGCTAGTAAAATAGAATTGAGAAAAGTCATGATCATTCCGTTTTTGTCCTAACTTGAAGTAAACTTTAGGTCATACTCATTAAGAACAGAAAATGACATGCCTGTGCATACAATATAAAGCAACCCTCTAAGATGAGCATCAATGTAAATTTTTTTCCCTTACAAAATAAAATTATAGTTCCTTGAATTTTCTTGTCATTATATATTTTTATTGCATAAATATCCTATCAAAATCCATGGTGATGGGCAGCAGTATTTTTGATTTTGGTATATTGGTCCTTTTTTTCCTTTTATTTACCTTCCTCACTTCATCATAACTGCAGGTTTTGCGGGAGGGTTAGTCTATACAGGGATGAGGTTTTTCCACCACCAATAAGGTGTCCACAGCACAGACAGCACAGTGAGGTCATGCTAAGTCATGACTCACAGGACTGTCTCTCCTAACACTTTTACCAGGGAAAAGCATTTTTTTTCAGGGTCAAAACTTCTGTTGATCTCTGCAAAATCTAAGGTCTCTTGATCAAGATCTTGTTACTGTCAACAACATCCTTCCATAAAGTGATTAGAGGCACATTCCTGTCCTTAATAACAAATTTCTATTGACAAAAATACTTGCAGTGGGACTGGATTCAAGGCTGTAGCCACAGTACTTGTAATTGAAAATGTGCACTTAGTGCCCTTTGGGTTTAAAGAGGGGAAGAGTTCAGCCTGGTCTTCTTTTGATTTACAATCTACTTGGGAAAGCAGCAAAGACAGGAAGGAAACAATAATTTAAAACTAAGGTGACACCAACTAGAGAACGAAAAGAAAGAAAAATATAGATATTGTGAAAATATAAGAAAAATGTAGCATTGTGAAAAGATAAAAAAGGAGAATGGAGTACTTAAAAATGTGCATATCACAACAATTTTTTTGTTGTTCCTAACTCTCCTTTTATCTTTTAGAAAATTCCTTTTTCTCCCATTGCAACCCTCTGTAGTATACAGCAAAATCTACTGCAAACACCTCTCATGGCTAATATGGCTTGATTAATAAATGGATTCCAAGCTGAAACCAAGATCTGATCCAGCTGTATGTTAAAGCATCAGGCATAAGGTATTTGATATGACTTGTGGTGGACCATGATGGGAGACTAACATTTCTTGTGCATTGTACCTTCCCAGTAGCATAATTTTACAGAAGTTAATACACAATATGGCCATATGTTGTGTCTCACTGAATCAAGATAAATTGGAATGCAACATACAGCAATCACAGTTTTACATTATGCAGGTAATACAGGCAATACAGATAAAATTGCTACCAGCTTACACTTAAGCATGAAGTGTAGATATGTCAAGTTGGGTCATACTGTGAGGACAGGAAAGACATTCACCAGCTTCAGAGATTTGAGATTTTAATGCCTTGTCTATTTCTTCTCCTGAGAGCAAAAATAAAAGGTACTATATGAGATTTCTAAGCTTCTTAAATTTTATGGGATCAAAATATGGTCTGTGTTACTAATTCTTCCAAAAACATCTTCCAGCTCTGTTCTGTCAACTCAAATTCATGAAAGATATTAGATATGAAAACAATAATTCAAATATATCCCTCAAAGCTAAGAAAAATGTAAATGTTTTTGACTCAGTAGGTTGTTCCTCTGTTGATTAATCAGTACAGTTGGACTGTACTGGCAGAGCGATTCAGATTTCCTTGACACACATAAGCAAGGTCCTTGTTGTTAATTGGTCATGATTAAGTCATGTTAGACATACCTCCTTATGCTTAGAATTCCTTCCCTGTGCAGGTTTGATGGCATTGACCTCTCACTGACTGCATCTGCTTTTAGAAATCCCTGTATTGTACGGTGGACACAAAAGAGTCCTTACTATGGACTCTTCTACCTTCTGTATCTTCCCCTAATTCTGCTGCAATATTTACTTAAGAAAAAAACCACAGTGCAACATTTAGCTGAATTTAACTGGATCATTATAACAATCATCTGCCCCAGCTGAAGGACTGAATTTATCATCTTATTGCCTTTTTCATATATCTTATTCAGCATTTCTGTCATCTGTAGCTGCTCATCTGTTGCCATTGGGATAAATTATCATGAAAATCAATTTTCCCAGTATTTTATTTGACTTTAAGTGGTCAAAATTTCACTTTTGAGATTAAAGTGAAATACCTGCAAAGACCTTTAATTTGTGAGTTAATTTGCTCATAAAAGTGTAATCTCAATGAGTTCAAAAGAATCAAACTCTGTTATTAGTTGTTTAATTTTAAAATAAAAACCAGATACAACAAATAGGTTTTTTTCAGTGAGGGTGGTAAAACACTGGAACAGTTCACTTAGACATGGTAGATGTACCATCCTTGGAAACATTCAAGATCAGGCTGGATGGGGCTCTGAGCAACCTAATCCAGTTGAAGATGTCCCTGCTCATTGCAGGGGATTAGACTAGAGGGCCTTTAAATGTATCTTCCAAAACACTTTTGATTCCATGATTCTGTGGTCTGAATTTGCCATCATGCATGAACGTCTGCAGACAGTATGGTAGCGATGGTAAGCTATTTCTGAACACAGCTAGAATTTCTGTAAAGTGTTAAGACTGTGCACTAATTCAGTAATAGCAGTCATCATAACACATAGAGATTTAAGGAGTACAGACTGGAGAAAAATGGGCTGGATAGTTGATAAATAAGTATTCCATCTTTCCAGGTGCAAATGCAGTTCACCTACAGCACTTGAAAAAGTGCACATGTATCTGCTTGTGCTGTAAACCATCTTCTACTGAGAAACTCACCTGACCAAAATGGTGACATTTTTGACCGCCAAAAAATGTCACAAGCTTATGAATGTCACTGAACCTTCAATTCCATATGTACATATTTCTTTTCCCTTATTCTCTGTTAAGCTCCTGAGCCATAAGAAACACTTACTGAAGCTAAAGGGAAAAACAAACCAACAAAAAGGGAACCTCATCCTCCAGAGGGCAAAACCATATGCAGCATTCACTCTGGAATTTGGACAAGTGAGAGATGCGTGATGAGGGATTGCCATAGGGCAGATTTACTTTCTTACTACCCATTCTGTCACTGCTCTGAAATACTTTTGCAGTGTTGATATAAAAACTGCAGCCATGTAACATGCAGCATCTGAACTACTGTGCCTCTGGGTTAGTGGCATACCAATCAACAACCTGGTTACTGTTTTTCAATGTTTTAAACAAACCAGAGGGGATTTCTAACATACTCATTTCAATAAAAGGTCATATCCTCAGTCGATGTATAAATTTGATGGAGTTGTTCTGGCATAGGTTATCTGAGGGATTAGATCATTATTTCTAAAATATTAGAGGAGAGCCTGTGCTAGTGTAAATCAGTACAACTCCACTGGCTTCGGCAGAATCACTGCAGTATTTTGTTGGCTGAGGATATTGGTCTTTATGTAAATACAGAGAACTTGATTGATTTCTGTATTGCACTGGTTTCCCACGTGGAATTAATTTTTTTTTAAACTAAAGCTGCTCTGTTACAAAGGTAGAGCAGCAGGGAGTGATGAATCAGACCCCAGCTACCCAAGGGGGATCTGATCAGCTTGTCAGAGAAAGTCTTTTCTTACCTGAGTGCTCATTGTGGTACTCTCCCTATGGCTATGCTGAGAGTGAAATGCTCTGTGACACCAGCACTACCTGCTCATGAGGAGCCTTGATCAGCTCCTGTGCAGGTGGGGTTGCCCATGGGTGCCATGCTGTCCTACGTCATTCCCTGAGGCCTCCCCTGTGAGAGCACCAGGTGTGGAAATCCCCATCAGCACCTGCACGGCATGCTGCTGGCATGCTCATGGAAAACTTTAGTTATGTTTGCCTCCAGGAGTGCTCTGAAGAATGCCTCTTATCCACAAACCAAATATTACTTGTGTTTCATCCCCTTTGTCTGTTCCATGTGCAAGCCTTGCATTTACATAGCACAGAACTCCATAAAAGTATGCACCAGCATTGTCTGTTGCTCCTACAACCTTACTCCAAAACTCAGTCAAGGTGAAAGTCCCAGATGCTTCAGCTCCCCATCAGTCACAGTCCGGGATGAGATGTTCTCTGAAATTCCCAGGGCTTGGACACATGGTCAGGGGCAGTGAATCTGCATTCCCACCTCTGTAGGCTACAAAGTTATGGATGCACATCACTTACTTCCCTGGTGGGATCATGGGTTTATTCCAGCTCACGTGTCAGCTGTTTCCAAGAAGTGAAAGACTACTTTGATTGTACTGTCAGGAGCTTCTATGAGCCTGGCAGAGATATCTGACCTTGACCTGGAAGTTGGTAGTGCTGTCTCACAGGGGCTTAGAAAAATGTTTACTAGAAATCATTGCACAGCAGGCTGAAATTCACAAGCTAATGATTGCTGTAATTGGAGGGTTTGTGCAGCTGAACATTTGTACAAGCTGATATATATCCTTGGGAAATACTGCAGAAATGTAATGTACCCAGGAGCACGCTTTCTTGTCCACAATAAACACCCAAGGTAACTATATAAGTGAGAGGCAATATTCCTCATTTGTCTCAATGTTTTATTAATAAAATAAATAACAACAGGCTGCTGTTTGCAAATTTGACATCTTCCTCTTCGTAGGAAATGACTGATCATCCAGAAGTGGGATGTCCATTCCCATTGTGGTGGAATGGGAATTTCCAACTAGATGACTACAAGTTGCTCTAAATTGTATCTTTCAATATGTGCAAGAATAGCAGTATTTTTTAAAGCTAGGAGACTACAGAAGACTGGTCAGCCCAGAGGACCTTTGATCGGCGTCTGATGAGTTTGGATATGACCACAATAGCTCTGGAGGAGTGAGCCAATGGGACACAATTCCCCATGGCATTGAGGAGTATGGGTTGCCTGAGCTCAGCTACCCCAAGCAGGGTTGCTGCTGCTGCTGGTCACCTGCATTACTAGAGGTGATCTGTCAGTGAGAGCACTTCTGCTGCATCCCCACTGGACTGCACTCAGGACACCCAGGAGGATGATTCAAAGGAAGAACAGTGCTGGTGAGACACCATCTGGCACTAGGGATATTTTCACAGGCACGGTGACAACAAGGTATGGATAAAACCAGTGTTCCCTCAGTGTACAGCCCACTTCTCCCTTGCTGAGCCATTTCCCTCCTTATCCATTGCTGTCATTGCAAGACAGGCTGAAAGGCCACAGACACACCTTCCACCAGCCTTGCTGATGCAGAACTGCCACTTGAAGCTGTGCTGTCACTGACAAGCAGAATCACAGCAGCTTTCGGGGGACTTAAATTGATAATGATCAGAAACCTGCTCATGATAAGGAGTTACAAGGTGAGGTTTGTGTCACTGCTATGACCCAGTTGTGTTTGTACAATGTGAGCTGAGCTGCAGTTCAGCTCAGCCAAGGGAAGGACATGACTTAGACTGTAATGCTGCTGTTTCATATTTAGAGAAGGCAGCTTTATTTTTTTAAATTGATTTTTAGGTACATTTTATACTTGGAAAAAAAGTCTTCTGTAGAGTATTAAATATTGTTTACCTTATGACCTGTGATGTTTGTACCTTTAATCTGTATTCAAAATTACTCTTTTCTATCGATTAAGGGCCCTGTCTGTCAGTTATTCTGCTCTGAAAATCCCATTGATTTCAAAGGGATTTGGTGAAGCAGAATGATAGCTCTAAAAACCAATTTTTAGGGATTGGTGAAAGTTAGATAAAGTTGACTGTTGTGTGATTTCCAGTAAAAATTATGTGATTCTTATGGTTCTGACTGAATAAAATAAAGTATGAAACTAAACCGACAATGAAAATAAGGGAAATAGCATCTATCTGTAACTAAAGCAAAGAGTCCTTTAGTGTCACCTGTTAGGGCGTATGTACTTGGTCTAGGAACTTACTTGTCCTATGCCATAGGAGCCTTAGGCTGAATATTTGATCCCCTAACTCAGGGGGACAGTGCAGGGAACCTGTAAGTGTGCAAAAATCTCAGAGTTCAATGATCCTTGTACTTGCTTATTTCTTCCTCTCCATCCTCAGATTAAAATATTTATTGCCAGAACACTTTATTTTTGCTGCAATTTTGGAGTTAAAAGAACAGACTGAAAAAGAGTTTTCTTAGAATCATGTCCTAAAATTTTATTAGAAAAAGAAAAGAAGACCTCACAGACAAAATTTCAACACATATCACTATGGAGTATCTACATATATCTACAGCAACAACATAATCTTGGCTTAAATATATGTTCATCCTGAGAGTTCCCCTCATACCTACCAGTATCATGCCAAGGGATAAGAAAGTGTTTTATAAAGAAATGCATGTGGCATTGATTGGCATTAGGTTGTTTTTTAGTGAGTGGTAATGCAATGACAAGCCTTTTACAGAGATGATGAATGGAATGGAATGTGTTTGAACATTAATTTTTAGTAGGTAACCTAATTAACAAACCCAATGTACTTTTATTCAAATATTTGGGAAAGATAACACCAGTCACAAACGTTAAATACCGTTTTGCTTTTCTTTGCTTACTCATACATTTATCAAACATTTGCAATAGCATTTTATCTAAAATTAGGTCCAAAGTAATTTAGGCAGGCATACCTTATGTGAGAGATTCTGCAGAAGACTTTAAATCATAGTGACAGCCATTAGAAATTGCATAAATGAAAATAATTTCTGAACAATTTTAGGCCTAACAATGGGACTTTTTAAAGGATAAACCACCCCCCCCCCCCCACTTTGTGTATGGATATTTGAGTTGCCCTTACATTCTGGAAATTACAGTGTATAAAAGCTGAAGACCCTCTATAGATCCTGTTTTGTATATAGCACCCTTGCTTGCACTTTAACTAAAACTGAACTTGTCAGCAGATAATTTATACTATTTGTAGTATGTTTGTTTCCAAGCTCCTGATCCCTTCAACTCTGAGTTCAGTACTACTCACAAATATTTCAGTAACTAAGGACATGATGTACAGCTTGCTCTGTGCTTATCTTTAAACTTTCAAAACATCAGGTTTTTCAGCATCCTCTATGTACAGTGGGAAAGGTGGGCTTCTCTGGAGTGACCTTAAGAACCTCAGTTAGCAAATACTGGTTGAAGGTCTACGGATTCTGAAGGTGAAAGTTAGACTTTTCAGTCTCTGTTTTAACATCAAAGTGCTCAAAGCCAGAAATTCAGGAATTCATCTACAGCAACTGAACAAATAAAAAGTTTTGCATTTGCTCTTACATCAGCCTTTCTCTCAGTTTTTGTCCATTCATATAATATTTTCTCTGCTTACTCTCATCTGCAGGAGGTGGTGTGTTGTGAAGACAAAATTCTTGGAGATGGTGGTTGCACTTCATGGGTGCTGACAGGGTTTTATAGTTGTGCTGTGTCTCTCCAGTTCCATTTTGAGGCAGCCTGACAATTATTTCAGGGATCTGCATTTTTGCTCTGTGTATTTTTGGTATCCACTTTGATTTTCTTTAATTATTTTATTGCAGTTAAAATAAAATAATTATAGTTAATTTTAAACTTATTCGATATTATATTAATTGTCAAAATTGCTATATTGCAGAAAATTTGAAAAAGACACTACTTATAGAGAAAAGAATTGTACACATATGTATAAAGCGTATAAGTAACATATAATACAATATGCACCTGTATTTTCAGTCAGTCTTTGGGATGGTATCTTATATCTTTGAGATCTCTGAGGTGCTGCATATATTGCAGGCTGTACCAAGTTGTTCTTAGTCCCTGCATTGCTCTGCTTAGAACTTTCCTTTGGTAAAATGCAGTTCTCATCCCACCCTTCTGCCTGAACATCTTCACTTTGGCTCTGTTCTTCATGGTTTACTCTTATATCAGGCACTAGTGCTGAACATTTTTAACAAAAAGGGGCATCTTCATGGGGAAAAGTTCTGCATTTTAGATGTTTGAGTTCGTAGGGTTAGATGGCTATGTCATTGCAGACGCAACCTATTTGTCTCCTCTGTTTGCTGTTTTCATGATGTTTAGGAGATTCACAATACTCCTACTTTTAATAACACTTTTCTAAGTCTTTCCTCTCATTATCTAAATAACATAAGGCCACTGAGAATTTAGATTCAAGAGGTACTGTCCTATAACTTACCAGGATCCAGTACAGAACAAGCTAGTAGAGCAGGCTTTTAAAAATCCTTCAAATAATTTTGATAGTCTTTTATTTTTTTTTTTTTAATCATTTGACTGTGTCTGTCTTGGACCTGGAAAAGTATACCTAAAATAATAAATCTTTGCAACTGTTAAAACTTGTTTCTTATATGTCCTTACTGTGGCTCATGTCATATCTTGCAAATATTGATTTGTACATGAAATCAAAATTGTAATGGCTGTGGTTTTTTATTCTTTATTCTTCTACTAAGTGGGAATCATAATCCAAAATCAATATGTATTTTCAAGCACATAGAAAAACGTCTGTTTGAACTGTGGATGATTTATAAGGTTTCCTTGTTCTTATATGCAATATGTATAACATTTTTGAGACTCATTCTGATGTGAATGCCATTTTTTGAAAGTGTCATTATAATATTAGCATTTTATTTATATAACTTCTCAACTTGTCAAGGATATGCTTTTTTCCTTAGTGTAGTGTATCAAAGCCTGACTGAAAACATGAATCCCTTAAGTGACACCTTGATTAATCTGCTCACCTCTTATATAATATTAGGTGATTATGGCATGTGCTGGGAAAATTCAAATAATTGTTATAGCGGAACCTCATTTGGAAGTCAGAACTACATCTGCCCACATTTATTGTTGTGGGTGTGCATCGGGAAGGAACCAAGAAACACATAGTTGCTCTTAAGAACTCTGCATCTTTGTAATACATTTAGGGTGGGATATTGGAAGGTAAGAGAAAACCATGTAAAAACAGTTAGCTGGGTTTTTATACAGAGAAATTCGAAGGTAATTGTCCCAGAGTGACAGACTGGCAAGACCTTTGGAAAGTTAGCCCGACCTTGTTAGAAAGCAATAAAGAGGTAAAGCTCCTTGATAGGAAGACCTTTCCAGGAGCCCAACAGAGAGCTAATCCGAGCTGAAAGCCTGGTGTGAAATCCAGGACATAGCCAGGGCTCAGGCACTTTGTCCAGCTGTGAGGAGTCCTGCAGCCCTGAGCCCACCGTGACGCTAATGTTGGAGCCAAAGCGGTGGCTGGTGGGGGTGTATTTGTGCAGCACGTGCATGAGCGTGGTGTGTTGTTGAACAGCAACTGCTGTCCTCCACTATAGTCATCCTGGCTAGTAAATAAATTTTTAATTGTATAGGATGGGGTGCTGTGGCTTTGTTGTTGTGCATACCTCACCCCTAAACTCTGTTGTAACACCTTTACTATTCTGTAGTTTCACTTAGACATGCTTTGTCATTTCTCCTTTTCACCTCATCAGCCTTCTGCCTCTGCACTATAATCCCTTTCAGTGAGATTTAGGTTCTGATACACTTCCAGCCCTGAAGTGTGCATTCCATCCCTGCAACAATTCAAACTCTGTCTGTTCAAGATTTTGTTTTGCCTTTATTTTTCCTCAATAGGAAGCATTCATCTTGTGACTTATCTGAATGTTTCTTACCCACACCTGTAAAAGAGACTGTTTTATTCTTCTTCTTTGTTAAAAGTGCTTTTTTTTTTTTCTTAGGAACTTTCAGACTTTATATGTCAAATTTTGACTTCCCTTGAATACAGTGTTCTTCTGAAAGGCTGTACTCTATTTCATTATGTTTCTTGCTCTCTTACCCTGTTTAGGTGTTTTATTGACATATTTTTAGTTTTTTTATTTGGTCTGGTCATTTCTATGGTCTGAGACATACTGGCAAGAAATTTCCCCTGCCCCCACCCCATTACTATAAGCTTATTTCTTTCTTATGCAGCTCAGCATCTTCATATTCACTTTCTATATCAAATCCAAGATGCAAATCCAGTGTTCTTCTTTTTCTTAGTTGGCATTTTCTACAGGTTTTGACAGGTATATGATACTTGTCACATTCTAATCTGAGGTTAAGGATTTGTCAAAGATTTCAGAAGAGTTTCTTTGTCTTAACATTCTCAAATATGTACTACATGAATCCACCTGAATTACAATGCTTGTTAAATTTCAATAACATAGTATGCTAACTAGCTTGCTCTTTCTCATTCAACTGTTGATTCTTAAATTAATCTCATATTCTGCAATGTTAAAATGAGAAAACCTGCCTTATCCCATTTTTCTTTTCAGTGTTTCCTCTTGGCTTCATAAAGACACAATTATCTTACTTGAACCTTTTCAGTCATCTGCTGTACTCCTGGAGAATTTCAGCTTCTTTAAAATGTAAAATTCATGCTCCACGTTGTCCAATTATTCCTCTTCTATTCTCAAGTCACTCTTTTTTTTTTTTTAACCTTTACTCCTGATACTATGCTGTGATTATAGACAGTGACTGGAGAGAACTCTGTCTTAGAAATGATATACTCTGATGAGTGTATATATATGAGTATAATTGGTCAAATATTATGTGTCCCAAAACTACCAAGGATTTCTCAAGCATCTAGGTCTGATTTAATAACTTGGGTTAATTTTTAGAGTATTCTCACAACCTTTTAAAGATATGTACACTGTTTACTTGCCAAATCCAATAAATGTCTAATGTAGTTACAGTTAATTGGTGGGAAATGATAACACAGATTCACTGTTTTCTTTTAATGTTATATCTGCAGGCGGTGGTACAGCTGCCTCTCTTTAATCCTAGTCTGTTAAACTTACTGAGAAAAGCCACAAAGCTCCAGAAAATCAATCCCCTTCTTGTTTGAGGAATTTCAGACGTTTGTCTTCTATGATCAGGAGAATGTTGGTAAGATCAGCCCCAATATTTTGGCCTCAGCAACCTGTTAAGAGAGAAATCTGGAGTTTAGTTAGATGGAATGAAAGATCATATTCACCTTTCTCTACAGACACACACTTTACTGGGTAATACCAAGATACGCTTATGATGTAAGAAATACTTTTACATATATTTACGTTAGTATTAGCAGACAAAGGAGTGAATATGATGCAAAAAAGTATAAGGAAATGTAATTTTGCAGCCTATTATGGTAAGGAGATGATTAAACTGATTCCAAGAAAATTGTTTGACAAATATTTGCTGTTCACTGGAATGAATTTAGTTTGAGGAAAACAACGTTAATGAACCCCTTTATCCTAACCACTTTGAAGGTAGGATTTTTTCTTAACTACATGCTTAAAACCAGCCTAATTTACTTTCATAATTCAGATGTAGGGAGTAATTAAAAAAAGAATGATGACCAGTGTGGGTTAAATAGTTATCACAGAATTACAAAATGAGTTGGAAGGGAGCACACTGGGTCATCTGGTCCAACCTCCCTGCTCAAGCAAGATCATCCCTGAGCACATGGCAAAGGTTTCATCCAGACAGTTCTGGAATACCTCCAGTGAGGGAGAGTCCACAACCTCTCTGGTCAATCTGTTCCAGTGCTCAGTCACCAGCACGGTAAAGAAGTTCTTCCTCATATTCGGGTGGAACTTCCCTGTGCATCAGTTTCTGCCCCTTGTCTCTTGTCCTGTTGCTGGGTACCACTGAGAAGAGCCTGGAAATATTCTCTGACATGCTCCCGCATGCACATTAATGAAGTCCTCTGCCAGTGGCCTCTTCTTGAGGTTATCATATTTTTCAATTCAAAGCTTCCAAGCAAAGGTAATTCACATATATCCAGATTCACAGTGCTGAAATTACCAAAAGATTTTTCCACATATCTCCCATGCAAGAAACTGTAACAATTATGCTATAATTGCTAGATAACTAAACATTTATGTGTACATAATTATATTGTAATTTTTAGCTACAGATGTATAAAGAATGCAGAGTGATATTATATGCAATTATATAATTTATTCTACAATTATCTCATAGATTTATATAGCCTGTGAACTGCCAGCATAGAAATTATCACATCATATGGATGATTAAAAAAAATAACAGATTTTATAACAGTCAAGAATGGTAAAAGCAGTCATTGAAAACTGAAATTCAATTTCATGTTTGCAAACTGTTTTTTATCACGAATTTGTTCTCTGAAAGTTCTGAAATCCAAGTAGAAAGAATACCAACATAACAAGAGAGTCCATATAAAGAAACAACAAAATACAGACTTATTGACTTGTCAATATACAAAGGAGAATATGACAACTGAATAGAGCAAGATCTATTAGGCTGTGTAATTTTTCCCCATGGAGCACGTAGTACCTTTAAAACTAAGTATATCTGAGGAAGTGGAAGCCTTTCTGTAGGCAAAAATTTTAAGTGCTACATGGAAGAAACAGACAAATAAATATACTTTCTCCCGTCTTCAAATGAAGTATATTAAACTTATCCCTCATACAGCCCTATATCAGAGAGCACATTGGGACTGTAATTTTGTGAACATTAGTTTGTGAACTTCGAATTCTTGACTACATTTGGTTAAATTATATCCTGCTGGAAATAAAACCAAATCCATACAAGAAGAACATTTGCAATGTTCCATACTTAACTGGGGAGATGGGGAGACACTAATAGCAATATTAGCAGTTCTCTTCTTTTTTTGACAAAAAATGTGAGGGGTTTGTTCACAAACGTTGCAGTCTTGTCATCATCAGTGTAACTAACTGGTCATCCTCTGCAGGGAACTGGAAATTCTCTACTGTATTTTCTCTGTGGTTTCTTGAATTTCCTTTCGCTTGCCTGGTTTACACCCCAGCCAAGCTGTTGATGAAACCTAGGGGACTGAGCACAGGAAAAGCAGTCTAATGTTCCAGACTTAATTTCCTGCTATGGGTAGTAAAGAATAAGATTTCTCTGCTGTTTTATTTTTTTACACAGTTTTCACACTCTGTTTTGCTCTCTCTCTTGCTGCTGACATCCTCCTTACTGGGGTTTTCAAGGACCTTTTTCCTCTTGATGAAAGTAGAGAGGAAAAAGACTCTCTTCTCAAAGTGGCAAAAAAGAGACAAATATCTTGCAAGCTAGTCTTCAGAAAGGAAACAATTCGTACCTACTTGACACTTCCACTCATGCTAATCTCAGAAATTCTGAAGCTTTAAGTATTACATGCAGTGTAGACTGGGATTTTTCCTTTGGGGAAAGTCACAGTTGATTGAAAACAAGAGCATAATTTAAAATGCCAAAGTAAAGGCTTTTGCTTTCATTTTCAAATACATTTTTGAGGAAAGTGAATTTGATTTAGAAAAAGATTTTTTAAAACTTGTTACAGTTTTTATGTTTGCAGTCAGTTAAGTTTGCATAGGCAAAATGCATTGAAATGTCTTCGGCTTTCTAAATTCAGTTTGAATGATAAAAAAATAATGTGCTCTAGACATAAAAATGTCTAATATGAAACAGTTTCAAATAAAAGTACAAAACCACCAAGGATAAACTAGATTTGTTTCTAACTCTGACAGCTGGAAAATCAAGCACAGCCAATGTTAAATGTTTTCAAGACATAAATAAAAGAAAACAGACCTCTGAGCTAGTTAAAAGTAAGGAGCTAAAATTCCCTAGCTAAGCTCTCAATTTCAGACTTTTCTATACATTGTCCTTCCAATAGTATCCATCTTTGGTCCACTTGAATTTGTGAGTACTTTTAATTGATAGGTACTGTTCGTAATAGATGAGTTAGCAAGAAGAGTCATCACTTCAAAAAATGATGGATGAAGAGACTGAGGTAGGAACTGGGAGATATTAAATGGATAAATAAACAGGTTCTTCTCTACTTAATCAGCAGTATATACCCTTAAAACAAAGGGGGTTCTGTGATAGTGGCAGCTTAGGTGAGGTGGTTTGTCCAAAGCTACACTCTAAATGTATCCTTTAAGTTTCTACTAGCAGGAGGAGTTCAGAGCTTTCTCTCTACTGTCTTCTTCTCTCAGCAAATGTAGAATAGTGACCCTTGATTTAAATAGCAGTTCTTGATTTAAAGAGGTGATGATTTGCTAAAAGGCAAAAATTTGAAGTATAATTAGGCAATACCAGCCAAGAAAATCCTCCTCAGGAACAAGATATAAGTTAGAAGTAACTGTTGACCTAAGATGCTGTAAAGATAGCTGCTTATTTTCTCCTAGAAATCAATTTATGATTAGGTTAGTGTCACAGTCATGCAGAGACAATTATATTATCACTCTTATTAATGAGTCACATTCTTTATATTTTAATATATTGCTCTAATTATTTTAGGAAAATGAAGAGTGTGTATTGGACAGTTAGATTACTTACCTTATCTCTCATCAGTCTCTGCATCTCAGAAGATAAGATAAAATAATGTAGTTACAGTGATTATTTCTGAGTCAGAATGAGGGTGTAGTCAAAAAATAAGCATCTAATCTTCATAGCTAGAAAAGTTAAGATGGGTAAAATCAATTCTCTTGCTCTTCCCATGCTCAAAGGCTCACTATGGCTTTAAAATTGCTTGTATTAAGAGTGAAATGGTTCACTAGTCTGTGCTACTGTCTGATCCTCAAAAGGCTGCACATGCCTGCTTTTTGCTGCCTCAGTTGGCTCTAATCCATTGATTCATGGGAGCCATGTAGGCTGGTGAGGGCCAGGAGTCAAAAATAGTATCAGACCAAAATGTAAAGTTGCTCTCTCTGAGCAAATATACCTTGTATTTCAAGCAAAAGATAAATGTGACTGTACACACGAGGAAGATGCACATTGGTTCCTTGGGAAATTCCTACTGACGGAACAGTCCTCAATTTCCAATAAATCAGAACTCCACTTTAAGTTTTTAAAGTGAATCTTTCACAGTAGGGGCTGCTGGCATTTCCTCTTATCTCCCCAAATTCAGATTTAGCTCTGATAAAAGATTCAGTGACAAGGATAAAAGACAGAATTTTCATGCCATACAAATGTAGGCAGAGCTGGGTGAAGGTTGTAGGATTCGGATCTCCAAGATTGCCGTCTGTGGTGTGGTTTGCTTCAGACGACCAAGACGGAGACGAGAGACTTCTGGATTTTGGTCTTAGAGCATGTGGTTTATTGTAATAAAGCGTGGGAGTAGAAGACCTGCTATGAGCAGCCAGGCGTAGCTCAGAGCAGGTCAGAGAGGTGAGAGAGAGAGAGAGGTACAGGATACAGGATACGGAATATGGAATAGAAAAAGAGTACTGTGGTTGCAGTTTACAATACAATAAATCATCTTCTGTGCTGAATATTCTAATTTTCACTAACCAATCTAGAACAAGCCACAAATTTTATAACATTTACATACAGCCTATGAGAGTCATTGCATTAGCATACGGCGTCATATTTTAAACCCTTAAAACTGCTTTTTGGACCCTCTGTTAAGTTGGTAGGGTCTGCTCTGACCCTTGGACCTGACTGTAAGCAGAGGCTATTGTCTAATCAAGGAGGGAATTTAGTTTCAGCGGCCATACCATTGTTTTCCCAGTTACTTAGTAACTGGGGTTTGGTATCTCAAAGCTTGTCTTCATTTCAATCTAGCTTATAGTTTCTATATTCTCCACATCTTTTGCCAGGTAATAATATTTATAAGACTTTCCTATTTCATCCTCCCCAACAAAGGTATAAGGCATATTCTGAGGGTGGCAGTACAGTCACAGGTGGTTTCTTGACCATTTCTGATGGATCACTGGAAATCATACATACAACAGATACTGCCACTTGGAGGGTAGTTTGGATGGTTGCAAGGAATTTGGATTGTTGCAAGGGAAGGGAGGGATATCCCAGAAGGCATATATTTTGCTTCTGCTTCTCGCTGTGCCCCTTCAGGGCACAAGAGCCATACACTGGCCACTGTAGAAGTCTTGCCTTTGCCTTTTTGCTTTCTATTGTGGACTCAGGACTCAAGGCTGGTCCTTGATCCTTGAAGTAACAAGACTGAGGAGCTCTCAGGAGACTCCAAGATTAAGTTTGAAAATCATGTGAATACAAAGAGTAACCCTCTGGGGAGAAAATCTAAGATTTCTCCTTGTCGACAGAGATAGTTCAACAGCTCAAAAAAGCCACCCAGACACAGCAAGGATGAGAGTAATTTTGGAAATATCATATTTTTATGTAGAAATCAGAGAAGAATTCAAGCTGCAACAAGGAAGTCCAGGCCTTTATGTGAAATTTCAAAACTTCTGTGCTTTTTTGGTGGCTGAATTTTTATACTATTCACAATCAGCAGACAGTGAGTGGTGAGCCATGATATTTGAACATAAAGACATAGACTGGATAGAGACCAATCCAAAATGCAGAGCATTTAATTAGAAAATAAATTCCCTCAATACAGTTTAAAATCTTACTTGCTTAAGATTCTTTTTTTTACTGGCTTGAACTGATTGTGGCTGTGTAGCTGCCGAGACCTTGCTGAGAAAATGGTTTAGTTTCAAACTAGAAAGCAACATCTCTGGGTAAAAAGAAAAAGCATTTTATTACATACTGTTGAACTGTTGAGCCAGAGTAAATGTTGATTAATTGTCAAAAACATTTTTTTTCCTGCCTCTCCAATAAAGCACATTACAGTTGGCAGAGAGATGGAGGACCAGCCTGCTGGATGGAGTGAATGTAGACATTGACAGGTTCACATTTCTTCCCTGGCATGACAAAATCAATATGCTATTTCCCATTCTTAAATATGACCCAGAAAAGGCAATGTATTATCAAGAAACTTCTAGATGCAGAGGGAAGTAAATAAAACAATCCTACTGTATTCCACTATCCATAACCTTTACGGGCATTTCAGGGGATATCCGCACAGTACCAAGGCAGTGCCAGGCAGAGAGAAGGCTCTGCTGCCTCTTAAAAACCCTGTCAAGTATTGGCCACAGTGTACCATACTCCTGTGGCTTGGCTAATGTGTGGAGAGGGCTGGGCATGTTTGCAGCACTCTCCTGTCCCACAGCTGTCTGTGTGCTGCTCAGGGTGCTCAAGCTCTCTTGCTCAGACACCTCTGAAACCTCCCCACCCAGCAAAGGCAGGATTATCAGAGCTAGTTACTTATGCTGGGGTGAAGCTCCCTCTAAACATCTGCGAAGCGCCATCATTATCCTCCTTCAAGTTCCTCATTAAAATTCTCCTTTGCCAGGATGCCTACAAAATGCCTACAAAAAACTTGTCACCAGTTAATCTCTGTGTGTGCTGAGATAGCTGCTTGTCATGATGGCTCTGACATCCCACTGGCTCCATGTATTTTCCCTCTGCATCCCTTTCTCGGCCTGTGTTAAGACTCAAGACCTGTGGGACTGAGGACCACCTTTTATTCAGTGAATTAAACCCCCATGAAAATACTATTCTTGGATTTCCTGAAAAATTGGAGATATATAGGAGAGTGTCAGAAGAATGGTTCACAGATTAGAAAGGGTGATTTAGAAAACTCACTCTGCTTAGTTAACCAAGGAAATGACTGAGAAACAACATAACTAGTGTAAATAAGGTTCCTTCAGGGAAGGGATATACAAAGGGCTCTTTAATCTGGTAGAGAAAGCTTGTCTATTTCTTGTTTATACAAGAAATAATATCTGGCAGTTAAAAATCACGTTCATATTAGAAATAAACTAACCATTTTTAATAGTCAGGGTGGTCAAACAGTGGAACAAAGTGGTGAAGAGATGAAGAGCTGCTGTCTCTTGATATCAGGAGAGGAATGCTGCTCAGAATTGTCTGCATTACCCTATCCTACATTGCTAGACTTCAGTGAAATACAACAGCTACTGATGTAAAGGAGGTCAGTCCAGATGATCTTCTGTAGTCCTGTCTAGTTTTATGAGTCTGCAAAAAGTGGTTGACAGCAATATGAGGACTTCAAAGATGCTAGATCCACCTAAATAGTTTGTCCCACCCCTGAGTGGAGGATACACAGTATGTCTGTGTGCAGTTTGCTTACCTGTTTAAAATTGCTGGGTTTGCTTGCATTCAGATTTCAGGTGAAATATTGGCTTCATAATATATTCACCATATCTGCAATGAGGAGAGAGTAAGGTAAGAGAACTAGATTATTATTTTCCAAAGGGAAAACACAAAACAAGTCTATCTACCCAGTGTTGCTCTAAATTATTTATAGCATCTATTAGTAGAGCAGAGGAAGCTTTGTAAAGTGCAAATGAGCCAATTGCTGTGACTTTCATATGCAAAAGGAAATACCTAAAAGAGTAGTCAAATTCTAAATTTAAACAGTTTATAGTCAGGTTAGTAAAATAGTTTGCACCAGCCTCCCTAAGTAGATTATTTAAATCCTTATATTTAAAGAAAATATATACTAAAAATCTTCCAGAAAGTTTCTTCTTGTCCATTATGCATGCTGCTTATAGATAATGCCAGTTTATCGCTTCAAATAGTCAACACTATAGATATTTAAAATGCCCAATTTTTGTGCAGAGGACATCTTACCATTTTCTTCAGGCAGTTAGCCCTAGATTGTGTGAGAGTTTAGATAGCATCACTGAAATATTTAATAAAGCAGTGACCTTAGCAGTGGTGTACATTAACACTAAAATTTGAGAATTAAAGGATCTACAAAGGTAATGAGAAAATGGTTACTTCAGCTTACAGACTGAAATCTCCAGGGACTTCTATGTGCAGCAGTAATATTGCAGATAGATGATTCCCTCATTTCTTCTTTGGAGTTTCTAATAAAGCCAAGGTTGAAAAGCAGTGCTCCAAGAGAAGAAAATATTTGTGAAATTTATTTGTTTTTATTAAAGAGTCATATCCCTTAGGTTCTTGAAAGAAACTTGTTCAGATACAGGTAAATTGTAGCAAAATAAAATAATGCCATGTGCTTAATGAAAAACACTGATGTAATACTGTGTTTCAGTCATTCTGAATACCTCTTCTTACCCATCCTTTGCTGTGAAAGTAGAAAGAAAACATGTCCAGATCAACTGTAGTCAATTTTTTTGGTGGATGAGTGATGCCTTTTCAAAAGAAACACAGACATGACAAGAATTTAAGAACAAAGCCATAGGATGGAGACTAACAGAAACTGATGAAATGAAGTCAGTCCTTACATTAGTTACTAGGTTAAAAACATCAATACCATTTTCTCTGAGTTATATCAGACTTGAATTTCACTTAACTTGGTGGAGCTCTCCTCACCTCTGTTTCCAATCAGATTAATCTACACTAATTGTTACTGTTAGTTTGATTATCCACTAGAATATATATAACTTCAATGAGGCTCTGGTAGAACTGTAACTAAATGATAAAAATACCAGGAATATTTCGGGAAATTAATTGTAGAAAAGCAATGGATTATAGACTGCAAAATAAAATAGGACTACCAGCATGTGAATTTTTTTTAATGCTTAATTTATTACTTCTTGCTGTTCAAGCAGAAGGCATAGTAATTTCCCTATAAACATGCTGATCAATATTTAGATAAAGCAGTGAGCACAGTTTTACCAAACTTTATAGGGCTGTAAAATGGGTTTGAGTAAAAAGTTGAGAAATGAAAATAGTAAACAAGAACTGTCACAATAATTACTTACAGGCTGAAAACTACTTCCTTCCATCCCCCCCCCAAACTAATAAAAGACACTTTTGCACAGAATACAGAGTAGGGTTTGTATTGATTCATCTACTGCTACTTTCATTTGTCATTACAATTAAGCCTTTTCGATAAGCCAGCTCTGCTTTAAATAACATGAAATGGTGATAGGCCCCAAAAGATTGATTTCCTGGAATTGGTTTACCTAAGCCTTTGCATGATTGATCTGCCCACAGATCTACCCATGGCTCTCTGCTTTTCTTCCAGTCCAGACCTCTTCTTGTAGATGAGATGAGAACTGTTCAATACTTGTGTCCCTTCAAATTCTCCTTATAATGCTTTTGTCAGAAAGGAGGGACTCTGGGTAGAAGCCATAAAACAGAGGCACCCTGTAGTTAGTGAAATAACTTATTTTCTGAATCCTCCCAAACCAATGCAGGTTTAAGGCAATCTGTAGCTCTGGAAAATCAAAACTCCTGGGTTTCTGCAGGGACTGGGAATTGACTGCAAAAGACATGCCAAGAAGTAAATTGTGCAGGCATTTAATTTCTAGATCTTACTGCTATAGGCTTTACCACCTGAAAACAATCTTTGCACCTCCTTGAAGGAGTTCTGCCTCTGTATTACATACAATCCAAACATTTAAAATTATAGGAGACATCCCAAACCTTGTCTAGTGCTGCCTGTCTCTTTATGGACTTTAGTTTCTTATCATACAACATTTGTAATTAAACTATCTCCCCTTATGTTGACAGCTTTGTTCTTGTTCTCTGATAAATTTTTCCTTTCTCCAAAATATTCTTGTCGAGAACTTTTGTCCTTCCAAGTGATTCTTCTATAAAAGAAGGGAATAATATTTGTCACAGCTGACTTCAAGGAACTTTATTTGATATTTAGACTGTGATTAAAAAAATTATCATTAACCTTTGGAAGTTTTAAACCTTTGATATTTGAAAAGGCAGATTTTACTGGCCTAAGAAGTAAATCCAAATCTTAAGGACAGACAGGTAATGCAAAGCAAATCATAGACTCAGAGTAAGAGTGATGAAGGAGAAAGCACAGGCTCAAAAGCAGTCTATGTGGTGTTGATAAAGCTATTGCTGAATTATCAATTTGTCTCCAGCAGTTACTTTAAAATAAAATCTTTCAAGTAAGATGGGGTCAAATTCTAATCCTGACTCTCTCAAATCTGAGCGATTCCCATTGAAATCACCTCTCCCTATATCTGGCAGAATTTGACACTTTCTTTTCAAGTGAAGCTTGGAATCCTGCTTCACTGAAGTCAGGGATTCCTATTTAGAAAATAGGAATCTTTATCTTCTTTTCAACCAGTAATAGCTATAGGTAGCTCTCCCCGGTGTACCAGAGCACAGCATGAAATCCATTACGTGTGTTAATATTGCTTTTTTAAAGCCTACTGGCATTTCAGCAGCAAGGTCTAAACCATCCAGACCTAGGAGGTATTTTTATTATATCAATTTAATGCAAAAATATAAGCATTTTATTGTAATCCAGGAATTTTGCCCTCTTTCTTTTAAATTACATATATATGTATGTGTAAATATATATATATGTCCAAAATGAGCTCAAATGGAAATAAAGACACAGAGGGTTTTTTTTTAATATTTCCCAACTTATCTTTCATCACTAAAATAATTTGAAAAGACTCTTGGCTCAAGTTTGTCTTCACTTCTGTGGGTATCATCTGCATCATCTGTGTTTTTCATCAGTTTAAATGACTGACATCTATCTATGTCCTCAGTCTAGTGCTTGACTGGCACAGATTACACCTCTGATAATATTTGCACAGAGAATATTAAGTATGACAGAACAAAGGAAACAGCAACTACATGAATTGGAGAAAATATATCCACAAAATGATAGCAGCATAAAGTGAGTTAAAAGGATCCATAACTACACAACAAATGCAAAATTAATAGGGGCCATTTTAAAATGGACATGAGAGTGAAAAACAAATAAAAACCCAAGCCACATAAAGTATCAGCCTGTCTGCAGAGGGAATTCAAGCTCTGCAGACAGGTAGAGCATTTTGAAGAGAAATTACAGAGTCAAATTATAAAAGTGTGCCAGACATGCTTGATATGAGACAAGACAAACAATGACTGTTTGTGGTGAATGATTTCAAACACGCAAACATCTGCTCCTGGGACAGCAGTCAGAAATATGTTGCCGTGATCACCTGTTAAGCTGTGTTTGCCATGGAAATCCTCACCCCATCATTCCAGTATGCAGCTGAGTGCAGATTTAAAGGGGAGAATGAGAAAATAAATCCAATCTTTCCTGTCAGGGTAATGCCATCTGTATGCTTTTCTAGCTGAAAACTGGTCCTGCTGTGTCACGGTTCTGCATGGAGTCATTGCTGAACTTAATCATTGCAGCATCTGAGGTAATATGCAAATACTAAATAAAATTTAAAGTAATAAGAAAAAAAAAAGAATCAAGGAGGTTACAGTGTAGTTTCTTAGCACAGAAATGGCTGAAGAAATGTGAAATGTTTATAGTAAAATATACAAAGTATTTCAAGTTCTTGAGCACTGCCTGTATACTCCATAACCATTATCCCAACCAGTATTGGCAAAAATTATTGTTAATGCTTCTCTTCCAGGTGCTACAAAAATCACCTAAGAAAGATATCCTCTTACCAAAATAAGCAGTTTGGTTATTTTGGTTGCATTTTTTGGGTTATTTTCTTAGTCCTGTAGCTGATTCATACTGCACTTACACTATGAATTTTTCCATTTACAATACCTGCAGCTAAAGGACAGCTGAATCAACAAACAGATTTTCACAGCTATTGTTCCTTCTTACTTAATTTACTTTGTGTTTTTCACACTTGTAATTTCAAGAACTATAAGATTAAAGAAATTGCAGTAACACAATGAATGTTTGAGCTGGACATTAGTAAGTGGTAGTTATATGTTCGTACACCTTTGATATCTCCCAGTGTTACTGCAGTCATGGAGACAAAAGTTAGCTTTTCCTACAGTGATACTCTGATCATGGTTCTTCGACAGAATAATGAAAACACCACACAATAGCCAAATTATTAATGTTTTCCACAAAAATTAATGTAATTGACAAAACTTGATTCCATCTATCACTGCCTACTTAGAATGAATAGCTCTATTCAATGTATTTTTAAAGTGGTTCTACTAAACTTAAAGCATCCAGACATTTCTATATTATTTTTCTCTCTATATTGCTTGATGTATATTAGGGATGCAATGTGTGGCTTGCTGGAACTTCAGCTTCTGCAAAACAATCCCCTCTGGAGCTCAGCTCTCAAGGTTCATTATAATGGTGTTGATTCATGTCATTCCTCTTGTTAATGGTATTGCTCATAGCAAGACTTTGAAATCACTGAATGACATTCCTAGGTGGGAAATCATGCCATCAGTCCAGTGGTGAATTTGCAGCCCACCATGCTTGGGAATGAAAGCACTTGCTGGAACCATGTGGTAATGTTCAGAACTAAAACGTAGACACAATGTGATAGCTTTTCTGAGAGCAGCATAAAGGTAGAGCTGGGAAAATCATGAGTTTTTGTAAGTTTTGTGGGTTTTGTTTGGTTTGTCTCTAGGTTGTTTCTGGGGGTCCACTGGAAATCGTGTTCTTTTTCTTTTGTTTGGTTTCAGTTCAATTTGAACTCAAACGTCTTCTTTTTTTTTTTTTTTTCCCCCAAGGAAGATCTAGCAAAACAAAAATCTGAACAGGATTACTTAGCACATGGATGGAAGAGAAAATTGAATACCTGTGAGTTTTTTTGACAAATACTTAAATAAAAAAATTCAAGCAACACCATTCATGAACTGGAAGAAGATCATTGAAAACACATTTGTCTCTGTGATAAACCCTCTAGAGAGCAGTTTGGATGTGCTCCCAAAGGAGCATTTCTATTTTTATCTGAACATTAAAGCCTTGAAAAAAATACTAGAAAAAGAAGGGAAAAACTATAACTCTCTTCCAGTTAAATCCAGATATGGATACTAGGATTAGAAGTATAAACCCAAATCTGTTCCTCTGAGGTCAATTAAATTTGTTTTGGGTCAAGGCTCTGGGCTGAGAACATCATTTAACCCTGAGAGCTGTGGTAGCCCTTCAAATATTTTACCTGAATTTTCATGGCTCCAACTCCATGGCTGAAGCTGAGGATTCCTTACTAATAACACCAGGAGATTGAACTTGCCCATGTTCGAGCAACTTTTTAAGATCTTTGGAGTTTCAGATTTTCCTAGCAAGATGTGAAATGTTTTGACAGAAAACAAACAGAACTTTGGGTTAACAGAACTGAAAACTTTCATGGTTCTCTGCCCTATCTTTCTTTAGCTCTTTGTGTCTTTGTGTCTCTCAAAGCTTCTGAATTTCTGTCTTTCTTAGTCTATGACTCCCTGTCTTCCTACCTCTTTCATAGCTTTCTCTCGTGCATGCCTTTACATTACTTCCACATCACTACATTTTTTCACAGAAGGAAGCATAAAAACCACCCTCTCATTTTTTCAGTTTGTTTCTTAGCTTGAAGGTTTTGGCTGATGCTGAGCAGCATTGACAGTCCAAAATCAAGAGAGAGGCAGGTTGAGCTGGTTGCCATTCCTGCAGCCAAGGGGAAGAGCCAGCGCAGGTGCAGGAGGGAGCATGGCACAGTCGGGACGTGGCCAGCCCCTGCTGCAATGGTCCTGGGGCAGTGTCTGGGAAGAAGGACTTTTTTCTCAGTTCTGTGAGACTTCCATAGGTAAGTCTCAAGTCTCTTTCCTTGGAAAGTGGGGTAAGAGCTCCACAAGCCAATTACATTGATTTTCTATTTTTTTTTTTCACTCATTAAGATTTAGATGAAAGTTAGAATTATAGTCTTAGAGAGTATCTTGTGAATCAAGAAAAATTCTATTAGAAGTAGCACAGCTCCATAACATGAACACAGTGTGGGCAGGAAGGCACCACAAGATGAGACACCACAGGATGGATTCATCTGCAGCTGGAGGGGAGCCAGAGCAGAATTCCAGTTGGCAGGTGGAAAAGCATAGATATGTCAAGAATACATGAAGATAATTCTGGTCTATTACTCTTCAATACTTCCCGCATATTCCTACCAGTTAAACCAATGTATCAATGCATGAAAAGTGTCTGCCTCACTGTCTCAACAAGTAGAATCGATATAATGAACAGATAGCTTTTTTAATCTTAAATTTACCTTAGGAAGAAAGAGAACAGAATGGTGAAAAGGAAAAGCAGCCTTTAATCTTATCTCCTCATTTCTGAGATGACATTGGGGAAACAAAGAAACTGAATGATCTCTATAACCTGACTGTAGAAAGTATCATCAAGACTGTAAATTTTAGTGGCAGACAAGAGGGCATTGAAAGGAAAGAAGCTTAACCACCAAAAAGATAAATACCTTTAAAATACACCTTTAAAAATGTAAGAAAAATAGACGGGGGAATGTAAAAGAAAAGCTGTGGGTGTGGAAATATTTTTTTAAAGATTAATTTAATAAAAACCTTCCTCATAGCTTGCTTGTTACGCTTACTTCCACTTTCCTTTTTATTTGCCAAACTCAAACTCCTCAGAAAGCTGAACAGGAAAGAAGCATTTACAAATTAGTGTATGTCTCCAAATGATTAATGTAGCAGTCATGTTCTCTCTCATCAGAGAGACCACTTGCACATCTATAGAAATTGGGCATGAGATGTGCTGAAGCATATTAAAATCACTTCTTCTAGTACTTCTGTACTGAATAATTTTTCTTGCTCTTACTTCTGTACCACTTAAATGAGAAAGAAGGCAATTTAGCCACTATCACGTACAGCCTGAGCTGAAAGTGTCACATATACTTCATTCAGAAAGATTTTTTAAGATACTTATTTTTCCTTTAATACAGTTTAAAGACAGCATTTAAGAACATGCATTGTTTTCTACATTTTTTGCCTGCCTATCCTTGATTATTCTTTAAGATAAATAATACATTACTTATCTAAGAATCAAGGAGCTGGAGATGAGAAGTTCCTCTTAGAACATATAGTTTATCTCTCTCTAAAATTAGGATTATTTCTAGCAGCACAGGTTATAACCTGGTTTTGAGATGTTGCACAAAGGTAGAGTTGACTTTTTTGCCTCTTTCAGCTCATCAACCAGCCAGGTTCTCAACTTCTCTACAGTACTTCTCACTAGAGAAATGCCATTGACTTCCTAGCAACTTCAACCAGCTTCAGTTCGATTATGTTACAATGCCTTTGAAATATAAACAGCTGGGAATTCTTTATTTTGCAAGTAGTGGGGAGGACATTACAGTCTGTCACTATGAAGCTGTCTGTCATTACAGTCTGTCACTCATGCAGCCAGAGTCCAGCTGTGCCCGAGACAAAAGACAGTCTGTAAAGGTGGGATTTAATAAAACGAAATAGTTTTGCTCCACATACATAGTGAATCTCTCCAATGACCTGTCCTAATGCCTGGGGAACAACAACCTCACAGAATTACACAATAGTTGAGGCTGAAGATCATCCAGTCTGATGCCCTGCTCAAAGCAGGATCATCTAGATCATGCTGCTCAGGACAGTTTCCTGCTTGTGTTTGAATATCTTCAAGGACAGAGGCTTCACAACTTAGCTGAGAAACCTGTTTGAATGCTTAACCACCTTCAGAGTGGAAAAAAATGCTGTCTAATCTTTAAATTAAATTTCCTGTGTTTCAGTTTGTGGTCATTGCCTGTTGTCCTGTCACTGGGCACCACTGAACAACACCTGGGGCCAGTTCCTTCATTCCCTGCTCCTATTAGGCATATATCCCTTGACACAGAACCCCAGCTCCATTTAGCAGCAAGCCCATGTTTCCCCTCTTTATCCTTTTCCTGATTGACCTGTAGAAACCCTTCAGAAATCCCTTGCCACACTCAGCTCCATAATTTTCAGCTCCTCTTTAACCAAATGCAATTTACCTGGCGGGATAACAGGCTGTGAAGATCCCGGGTAAACATGAAAAGACCTGTGTCCTTAACACTCAGTATGCTTCCCAAAGAGAAAACAAAACCATCAATGGTTTTAATTATCATGTATTCTAGGCAGGAGGCTCGATTGAACTGTAATTAAAATTGGGACTTTTGTCCTCATAGTGCTATCAGAAATAGATCTACATTGTGTATTGCCCAAGCTGAGGTTCATCAAAGAAGAATGTATAAAATAAGGTAGATCAGAAGATAAAATAGTAGAAGACATAAAAAGAATATATTTCCTATTGAGGTTCATTTTTTGGCATTTCTCAGAAAAAAAAAGCAAAGAAAGCTTTCTGCAATGAGGCTATTTAAGGGTTGTATTACTACCTTAAAGGGAGTGCTAATTCCAGAATGACTTCCTCTTTTGAATGCAAAGGCTGTTAAATAGAAAATTCTTAGCCAATAATGGTATTTCTTATTTTCATTAATTTACTTCTGTTAATAATTCCTTGAAAAGCAGCAATGAGTTACCTTAATACTGTATAATTTTCCTGTTTACAATAATGGCTCTCTTTAGGAAGGATATTTTAGGAAGGATTTTTTGCCTCAATGCCTTGAGAAAAAAGAGATAATTTCAACAAAATAAGAGAATAATTGTATGTAAAGATAGAAGATGCCTTATAATACATGTATATTCACTCTCTCTCTCTCTTCTCACTCTTCCCCCCCCCTCCCCCCAATATATGCACTATATGTAGCCTCGCTGGATCACTCAGTTAAAAACTAGAATTTCAATTTCAATTCTGCTTTCACTTTTATATAACAGTGATTTTTTTTTATTTTTATTTTTATGCATTTTTATATTTTACCTGCTGGAGATGAATAATTTGGATAAGTTTGACAGTAATCACCAAAGCCATTTTACAGCTGTTTACACCAGCAGAAATTTTGGCATTCACATTGCAAAGTCTTGAGAGAAATGGAAAGGCTGTCTCGCAGCTATTCTTAGTTCTGATTACTTTTGTACCTGCACCTGAACAGCAAGTGACAAAAGGCGTCTTCTGGCAAACTGACATGGACAGTGTTTTTGGATTTCTGTCTTTGGTGCTTCCATAATATTATGGCTGGGTGATATTAATTTCAAATTAGTTCTTGGAGTAGCTAATAAGATTAATTGAAACATTTTTTGACATAGAATATTCAAGCATAAAAGTCAACCTACTTATAAATGTAGCTGCACAGTGATGTGATGTAAAGCAAATGGATCTGAACAGGATGTCATAAAAACTGCAAAGCTGTGTTTGTGAGCACATCCATCACTTCAGTTTTCATGTTTTATTGCTCTTCCCTTTCCCAAAACATTTAGATGTGTAGGGTTTTGTGTTTGCTTGAATATTTCTGGGATGTGTTAATATTTCTAGCAGTGCTAACAAGAATGGCCATACATGCAAAGGAGTATTCATTTTTGCTATTCATTAGTCACGTGGTTGAGAAAAGTCAGTCATTGCAGCTGGCAGTAACCGAGCCTGTATCAAGTGAGTCAGGGACCAACTGGACATTGTGAACAAGGAGTAAATAAAATGAAGATCTGATAAGCTATCTGCCTGTAGTTTAAATACCTCTGTACAACCTTGGATTTCACAGTCTTCCTCCTCTGTTTGGAATTGTATCTTTGCCTGTCTGTACAATCTTTAAAAACGACAAAAAATTAATTTTACTTTGCAAATATGCCCAGATGGAGGAGATCACTTTGCAGACGAATAATATTTGTAAGGTAATTTGATTGTCTTTTTCTTCTGTATGGGGGTTTAACTTTTTATACAAGTCATGTATAAACCATAAGAATTAACTTAGGCATGGAGATTCATTCACAAGCTAGTAAATGGTTATGAGAGAAACAGCCTATGGATACGGAGCATGAAAAATTGAAAAAGAAATGAGGAATTAAACTCTATTATTTCTCTTATTCCTTGGGAGCACGAGTTGCAGCTATGCTAATGGTTAGATCAGCAGCAGTTAGAGGAGCAAAATGATAATGGATCCACATGGCTGCTATGATAACACTCAGCATACTGAATAATTACAGAGACATTGGTAGCATGTTGAGCTTCCCAGTGAATGTAATTAATATGGTCAGGGCCTCATTTACTCACTGAAGCACACCAAAGCCTAAATCTGGAAGAAGGGCTCCTGTTTCTGCAAGGTTCTGCTGTGAAAATCGTGGTGATTGCACAGCCACTTCAGAACAGACGAACAAAATGAGAGAAAAGGAATTACGATGCAAAATCGGTGTTTAGGCAAAACACTTTCAAACCCGTTCCATGAAATTGTGGACTTAATGCTTATAATTAAGGCTTATGTTTCCTTTTCACCAAAACTACACTGATTTATCTTAGCTACAGTTTGCAACAAACCTGCCACAGTATGTGAAATATTGCAACATTTAATGTGTGATAAGTAGTCAAAACTGGTGATTGAATTTGGTGTGGTTTTTTGATTTTTGGTTTTTGTCTTTTTTTTATGTGAAGTCAAATGTGTCGTTCCTTGCATTTGTGTTTTGTGCCAGATCTGCTTACGGCTGGGGCAAAAGTGAGTCCTGGCCATGAACTGAACTCATCCAAGTTCTGAATTATTCAGTCCATTGGTTTACGGACAAAGAATTCCACAACTCTGGGGCATTTTTTCCTCCCTGATTTCTGTGATTTTCCTTTTTCCCACAGCCCAGTCCCGGCAGCTCCCTGGCAGCAGAGCTGGCTGCCGTACCCCAGCACCCGCCAGCCTCTCCTGCAGTCCCCAAATCACTCTCTTCTCCCAGTAACCTCCTGCCAATGGATGTTCTTATTAAACAGACACCAAATACAATTAGATTTAATAAAACAGAGTTTATTTGACATAAGAAAAGGAAAATGGAGAGAAAATCAAAGTAACTGAATGTAAGCAAAATAAATCATAACCAATATCTAGACAGCCTAGCCAGTTAGACTAAAACTCATAATTGCAAGATATTGATTGAGTAGGACTAAAAATATTATATATCCTTGATATTTATGTGGCTATTTTCAATAGTCATTTGCGTTTGACAGCTCAAAAATCCTCTCAACAGAACTACAGTGTTTCTTTCCCTCTGATGGTAATTTCTTCAGGGTTTTTGACCCTCTTTCAATACTCCTGGGCCGGTATCTTTATTTTCTTGTCTGATAATGCTCACTTAAAGCATCACAGACTTTAGATTGAAACTGATATGTTACAATATATAATATTCATATATTCGTTAATATTTTAGTATATATCAAGACATTAACATGACAATATATATAGTATACTGTTAATATTTTAGTAACATTTGTATCATTGCCAGAGTTCATGCGCAGCTCACAGCAGTACAAAGGTAACTCATGATGCAAGGGGACATTTCCCCTCCCCAGGGCTCTAGCAGGTGCACATGCTGCTCTTACGGTAGAACAGTGTCAGCACATCTCAGAACAAAGCATGGCAAAAACCTCCTGAGGACAAATTTTCTATGTCTTGTGTTATATTCTTGGATAGACTGACATGCCCTGTGTTACTCTAGTAGTATTAGACACTTTGGAGGTTAATAAACATGGATTCAGTTCCTCTTCTGTCAATGGTTTTCTGCCTTGTCTCAGGGCGAAGGTGTCATTGTGAAGCCTAACCTGTGGAGCACAATAGAGTATGTGCAGAACTCCAAAGAAACAATTTAAAAACTTTTCATGAGAGGTGAAACAGGAAAGTGTACAAAGGAGGTGACAGCAGTTCATGCTAAATGTTTTTTTTAAAGTATATTTTTAAATGCTATCTTCTTATTCTGACCAAACAATACAAAAAGTTTAGTTCATCAGTTATAAGTTTTGGGAAGTAATGAGAAGATTTATGTAATAGGCACCAGACACCATCTCCCAGTGAGAGAAAATTGAAATATTTTACACAATATGAATGTATCAAAAGTTTGATTTTTATCAACTAATACAAGGAGAGCAGACCACAATTAAAATTTTATTTTTTCTATATCACTTATTTTCTATGCAATTGTTTGTTGATTATTTGGAGCAGTTAACCCTGGTGAACCATTTGGTTGTAATAAGCTTCATAGCATTTTTTCAATTAAGAAAAATAATCATTTCTGGTCCTTAATTTTAAATGTTATCTCTCAACAAATTTATCATTTATCTTACTCAAAACTAATATGTTACACAGTTTTGGATTCATGGAAATATCAATCCTGAGTCTGCTACCATTTCCTATTTGAATGTTTAGTTCATAGAAATGAGAGTAAATACCTGCACTTGCAGCGAAGTTTCTTTCCAAATTCTTTCTCCTTTTTGGTTTTTTTTAACTGCAACAACTAATTACTTCTCACAGCAAACTGAGATTACTGTAAGTGGATATGTTGGAGCTGAATTCCAATTCATATTCCCATAAAACTCTTTTTTTAAAGCTCTTTTTACTGACCACAGCTTTAACATCACTTGCTCATAGTCAGTTCAAGATCAATTAGAAAATCTAATCTAGAATAAAAATATCAGATAAAAATAACACTTAAGAGATAATATAATCTAGAATAAATCTGACAGAATAACAGACAAAAATAACACGTGATGTGATAATTTTCATAAGAGAAGAGGTGGATTGGCATGTATTGTAAGTGAAAATGATGGGAAAAGAGTTCTGGAGGCAAGTTAGATTTCTATTTTTAGAGCTGAGCATTTACACAGTATTTTCGGAGGTCAAAATGCTCTTCATTTATGTTTATATTCATGGCAGATAGCGGACACATAATAGAGGCTGTATGTGAGAACACAGCCTCTTGAGCCCACACCTATGAAGGTGTGATGATATTTGGTGCACCTTCTTGTCTAACCACTAGCTTTCTGTCTCTGAGGCTCCCTGCATCTGTCTGCTCTGTTATCCCTTTGTGCAGTCTGCTCCAGCACTCCCCTCAGGCTGAGCCTCACTGGCCCCTCACAAGGATAATGCTATGAGCCCCCTCTTCTGTGTCCCACTGCCTGGTATAGTCTGGGGAACAGCGATCCATGAGGAATGATTCCTGGCTCATTCTCAGGTTGAAACTTGACCATTGTCAAGCTAGAAATGCAAAATGTCTAGCTCAAACTGCTTATTGGTTTCTCTTTAGAGGAATATCATCTTCAAGTGTGACAACGTTTACTTTCGTTTAGTACCTATGTGGGTTGTTTAAACCATGATAGTATCCTGTTAACACAGTAGTTCCAAGTCATTAATGACCCAGTGCACTTAAAGGCTGGTGGCAAAGCTGAAGGTGATCATTCAAGGAGGTCATTAACACTTCAACAAAAAGGCCAACACTGTGTGAAACACTCTGTCATTCTCAGTTTTTTACAAGATAGAGATTACACTTATAAAATATTTCCTTGCAATATTACAGTCCTCTCTTTACTTCTAAAATATTTTTTACTAATAGAATGAATGGACCGATGGAAAAAATTTTTTAATAGCCAATATATTGCATTGAGCTGTATGTGTTATATACAAGTATTCTTTAGTTGTCTTTTTTTCTTCTTTAACTCAGCAGGAAAATTGACTTTTTATCACATATGGGGACCATCATTAGGATTTTTAAAAAAGTAAATAATAGAGTGAATCCTGGTTTTACAATGCTATAAGAAAGAGGTAATTTAACTGAATCTGGTGTCTACATTGGTATAATGTGTCAGAGAAAATTATGACTTCAGGACTCTTGGTGTTCTGTCCAGAAGCATTTGAATGTCTGACCCTGTATTTAATCAACCACATTAACACACGGAACAAGTAAAAGAAAAATGTCAGCCAACAAGTATAAAAGTAACTAACCTCCAATTCATAGAGTCCTCTAAAGAGCTCTAAAACCAGAGAACGTTTCTGTGTCACTTGTTGCAGCAGTAAAGTGTAGAAATACCCCAGTTTCTAAATGAGGGAGCTGGAAAAAAATGCGTCATAATGGCATGTTTTGGCTCTATGGCATATATGGAACAGCCAGCTCTGACAAGTGGTGTAGATGTGGATCTCAGACTCCAGGCAGGAAAGCAAGATCCACCAAGATTTGGAGATGAAATAGCAGAAAGCTGATGCTCATGTTTCTTCTGATCTTGCTCCACATCATTAAAACATTATAAATAAGGAAGTTGAGAACAAAAAGAGTTTTAAAAAGCTTGGAAATCAGAGAATATTTGGCCACATTTGGGCATAGATATTAACATAAGAGATTTTTAATGAACCATAAATGTTATTTTTAATTTACATCTTTTAATTATACTCAGTGAACTTCCTTTGTGGATTCATGATCAGGGGAGGAGAGGGAGAGGGCTATCTTTTATTGATTGCAATCATATGCTTGCTCCTCATGCTGACTAGAAGCCCATCAGAAACAGTCCGGCCAGAAAAGAGCACTGTGATTGCTTCCTCTGGCTAAATTAAACACACTATCTTCTCATTAAAGTTGAAATAGGAACATGCTTCAGTTTGGATCTGACTTCATGGAGCTTTGAGTTTCATCTAGAGGAGTTTGGTATCCCTTTGTCCAATTGATGGAATTTTCCTGTTTCAGTTTGTATCTATTGTTTCTTGTCAGTGAGTTACCAGTGAGAAGAGTCCAACTCTGTCCTGTTTATCCCACTCCCATCAGTTACTTACCCACTTGAACAGGATTCCCCTGAGCCTTCTCCTCTTCAGGATGAACAGTCCCAGATCTCTCAGCCTTTTCTCATGGGAGAGATGCTCCAGTCCGATAAACATCTTAGTAGCCTTTAGTTGGGCTATTTCCATGTCTGTCTTTCAGCGAGGAGACTGGACACAGTACTTTGCACGTGGCCTCACCAGTGCCAGAAAAAGGGGAAGGATCCCCTCCCTCACCTTGCTGGGACCTCTCTTCCCAATTTAGTGCGTGAGGCTGTTGGCCTTCTTTGCAACAAGGGCAGGCTGCTGGCTCCTGATCAGCTTGTGCACCAGGACAACCAGATCCTTTCTGCCAAGCTGCGTTCAGCTTGTTAGCTCCCAACTCAGCCTGGTGCCAGGGGTTATTCCTCCCCAGGGGCTGGGCTTTGCATTTCTGGTTGATGAACTTAATTTGCTCTCAGCCCATTTCTCCAGCCCATTGTGGTCCTTCTAAATTGCAGCACAGACATGGGTACGCAGTGCTAGTTCAACATCTTTCCAATCAATCCAGCTTAAAGTGATTTTGCCTGGTCATTTTTTATTATATAACCCCTCAGACTTATTTAGGAACTTCACTAAGAGAATTCTATATATGTTCATTTGTTTTGTTTTTCATTGGCAAAAATATTGAACAAACAGAAAACTCTCAAAAAATATGGAAAATAGAGAATTTAAAGATACATGACAAGTCAAATGGACAGGTGTTTTATTTTTTATCCTTTCCTCCAAGTGAATTTGGAAGAGACGGCAGTTTTCACTTCTGGATGGACAGAGATTCAAAAAGGAAAAAGAAATAATGATCTTTTCAAAAATCTGATTGTTCAGTTGTGGGAAACTAGCATGAAAATAATGGAAGGACAATTGGAAACTGGTTACATTACTCTGCTACTGTTTTTAAATAGCTAGAATTATTTTAGTTACTATGTAATCTGGATATTAACACTCAAATAATTTCATTTTTCTTTATGACTTCTGTCAACTTCTTTCCTCATTAGCTCAAGCTATTTTATGCTTCATTTTCCTTCCTAAGGCAATTCTCCTGTGTCTCCAGAGAGCATATGGTAATGGGGAGAAAGGATTTATACACAATACAGGACTGTTTCCACTTTAAATTATGTGTTCTTTTTTTCCAGAGTATATTTGGTATGGATGCCAAATTATATCGTTTTCATAATACTTAGGAAGTTTTCCTTAGGTGCTATAAAACTATAGTCAGTAATTTCCCCTTATATGTAGGATCAAAGCAGAGTATATAAAGTCTAGAAAGGGTGCTCAAGGTTGTTGCCCTTGACAAGTGAGTTGTTCTCATATTTTGTGTGACTGCAGAGCTAAAACATACAGCTTAAAAGAGATAAATCTTCCTATGGTTTGCCTAAATCATTGTTTAATAAAAGTTCTTTTAAAACAGGGATATTGCCATGCATAAAACCCTTGTCCTCTCTTACCTGTATGTGTGGCTAGTTTTCTATTTACTTTCAAAAGACATGTTTTACATACACACTATTCTGTCTGTGTACGTTTTTGATATGTGCATATGTATTCGTATATGTAGGTGCATAGACAAATATAACCTAACTGACTTTTCAGACTTCGCATTTTAGTATTTAAAGTGGGCTCTGTTGATATGGATGACTATGGAATAGATGCTGATCATTCATACTACTAGACCCTAAGAAGCTTTTTATGTCCAAGAAGCTCTTGCTTCTAATTTTTACAATTACTTTTTAGTGCAGATTTTAACTCAAAATTTAGCTACTTAATCTGTCACCTTCTTGTGTCTCTTTACTACACTTTAAATCACTGTCACCCAAGATACTGGACCAAGACTTGTTAAAGGCACCTGAAATTTAAGATTCAAGAATCATCTCTTCCATCTCCATGTCATGGCTCCAACCACTACTCATCACTGATACCTAATATCCGTTCTCTCAGCAGCCTAGAGACTTTTGAGTTCCTTGCCTCGTACTGAGCCAATTCCAAATAAAGTGATAAAAAATCTGCCCCAAATGTGGTTTACAACTTGGGGACTAAGACGTTCCTCAGAAAGATATGCTTCATGCTTTGCTGGCTAAGGTGGAAGCATGATGTATTAAACAGTTTGGGATATAGGAGGGGTAGGGCTAGCAGCAAGTCCAGCACCAACATTTTAAAGGACAAGTGCAAGCTCTTCCCTGATCACTATGAGGAAGATCAAATTTGTTTATTTACTGAAGAAGCATGAGAAAAGGACCCTTCTTTCAGCCCAGAATAAGGTATCTTCAAGATAGAATTTTTTATGTGTTCAAGAGCACATTCTATCGAATCACTAGCTACACAGGTTAAATATCTTGGATCCAATTTTTGGATACTTTTTTTCTTATCGAAAATCTAGATGGTCAACAGATGTCTTAGACTGCATTCAAGATTTCACCTTCAATATTTAAGAAAACTGCTTCTATCAAATGTTTAGAGTATAGGAAATTTAATCTAAAATGCTCGTAGACCTTAGCAAGAAAATCTTATCATCTTTGAATAATTTTTTTCAAGGGAAATTATTATAATTTTTATCAAATACTATCTTGTCATGGTTAATTTGAACCCAACAGATTTATCCCTCTGCTTGTAAAGAGAATCAGATGCTGTTTTAAAGAACTTTTTTTCAGTAAAACAATTACATATGAGTGTTTTGCTTGAGAATGTAGAAATCAAATAAACAAATATACTAGCAATTCAAATACATGTTAGAATATATTTTTGGTTTTAAAATCCAAGAATAAAAGACTATAGAAGCTCAGCACAAAATAGTATAAATTGTTCTCATTTTTCTTCTGGATTTGATTTTATATTTTATGTCTGTATACGCTATAAATCATTCTACTTGTGGTATTCATAGCTTTGACATAAATGGGCAATACATTCGAAAGACAGACAATTCCCTCTCTGATTAATTCACTGGCCCATTTACTCATTCAAAGGCAAACTTACTACATTGAAACAATTTCACACTCTCACCATGAAATAATTTGTCACAGGGTCTGCACCGATTCCAAATGCATCTTTTTCTTTTTTTTTTTTAAATCCATACATTTGGACTAAAGGTAGGCAGATGACCTATACAACTTCTATAACACACCCTTGAAAGTGATGAGCATTCTGGGTGCTACACAGCACAAATGATAGTGGAAATATGACTTGCAGATTTTGAGCCAAAGCATCTGAAGTCACTGAGAGAGCCCCTGACTCAGCTCTGCTGTCAGCGCCAGAGCGATCAAGGCATCACTACCAAAGGGCGATTCAAAGATAGTACAAGCAGGATACCTCCATGGAATGTTGTTACATTGGAAATGGCCCCTGGGGTGAGATTCCTTACTTGTTGAGGGATTTGGTTTTGACTCGGTAAGTCAGATCTACAGATTCACTGCTACTCCTCAGCTGGATTTCAGGTGGCAATGCGTTTTTTGCGCATTTTGTGATGTGAGTATAAGCACTGTGAAATTGCTTGCTGAGGTGACCTCCAGCTGCAGAGAGTCTGAGCAGTCCTCTCACAGCTTTCTCACATCCCTGTTCACTGAAGCTACAAGCAGTACCATATAAGCTCTTGTACCTGGCACTGCTCACGGAAGTGTTATTCTGTGTTCACTACTGAGCGGTATGATCTGCGTACGTTACAGCAGGCTGAATCCCAATGATGTGCACAGCGTGTTGCTTTAAAAACATGGTGTGCTGAGTGTTTAGCAATGTAAACATATGGTACTGCAGTTATTGCTGTGCCGTATGGGGATGTGTAGAGCTCTCTTTCCTGGCAGATAGTGCCAGGAACACATCTGTATGAACTCACTGTCAGTGGGCATTGTCTGTTCTCTTTCCTTCCACCTTTTTGAGCACCACTAGTTTCTGTGCTTATTTTTCAGTTTAGATTGAGTAGGAGAAATTCACTGGAGATTTTCTAATTTCTAATTACTTAAGGTAATTGGAAGAACTTTAGATTTGTCTAAGGTGGCATTTTCTTGCCGTGGATAATAGTTTTGCTTCTTCTATCAAAGTTTAAAATTATCTAGTGTAAGACACAAACAAGTCTCTGAGCTGTGACTGCCTCCTGTTTGTAATTATCAACAAAATAGAGAAAATCACAGATTCTGTATTTCCTGCAGTGTTACTAAAGGAATGACATCATCTTTTAAAGAACACAAAGATTTCTGAAATGCAAAGAAAAATTCTAGATAAGAAACCAAAATTAGGCATCTTCATGATAGCTTTTTACTCAAAACTTATTTTAAATTATACATTTTGTGTTGTTGTGGTGAGATTTTTCACAACTGAACAACGATTAATACACTTTCCCACAGCTGTTGTAAAATGGCTGCAAAGGTCTGTGGCAACTTCTTTAGTACTTTCTGACTGAGGAACAAAAACATGAAAAATACTACACCACCTCTGCTTTTACTGATTTACAAAACTCTTTATATTCTTATTATACTACATGTCTACTATATGTTAAACATTCCAGATACATTTGTTGCTTTGCACTTCTTTTCCTCCTTATAATTAAACTAATTGGACAATTAATCAATGTCATCTGTAACCCTGAATGACAAGTGACATTAATGAAGGAGGTTGTTCATAGTCTAAGCTTAGTAGGGTAAGAAAGAGAAGTCTATATTCTGCAGATGGAAAGTCAATTGAAACTATAAAGTTTGGGTGGTACAGATTGCAATAGAAATGACCTTTGTGAAAAATATAAATTCCTGGTGGTCTTTTGAAAGGTACAATGCCACCTGCAACCTAGAATTCACAGGAAAAAACACTCATGTTGCTGTTGCTTCACACCCCATTACAATTAGATTGCTAAATTCATCAACCCTTTCCTGAATTTTAGAGAAATGATCTCTCTGGTCAAAATATTAATAGTAAAGATGAAGAGATGAAATTATCATGGATCTGTGTTTCAACAGTTCCACTGCTGTGAGGCATTCTGTTTTCAGCAATGAACATTATCAAGTTGTAGTCACTGTTACTCTAGTTAATAAAACCTAAGTAAATCATATATAGCATATAAAAGGGCAAACTGCAGGGACCAATTTACCTCTGTTGGTGAAAATTACATCTCCTATGCCAGTAGGATGCCATCCCTTAGGAGCAGGGGGTGAAGAATTCATTACCAGGGAATGGAGAACACCAACTGTTTTCATCTGTTGCCTCAGTGAGGATTTACAGGGTGGCAGCAAAATATGTGAGTTGGGACATTCACCCCACCCCAGGTCCACTTGTCTTTCAATACACCATTTCTTTTTTCTGTCTGTACTTTGCTTCTATACTTTCTATGTTATATATATATACACATATATATGGCCTGATGCAAATGCCTCACACCCCCACAGCTTTGTCCTTGCTTTGCAAACCTGATTTCATCGTACTGACATTATCCCTATTGCTGGTCCTCATCATGTTGCTCTGCAGTAATATTAAAATAAATAAAAAGAGGGATTTTGTATCCATTTTGAGCTTCATACAAGCATCCCTGTCTGTCCAAGGAAAGTGTTGACCCACTGTTTCTGCAGATAATAGGCGAGAGCCTTCACCACCCATAGGTGAAGAGTCTCTGTAATCTGAAATGCTACAGTATTTGTGACATTTTATTTGCCACTTATGCCAGATTGTGCAGAAATGTTCTGTGTAACCCACATTTGAACCAAGACACTGACTTTATTTATTTTTTCTAGCATCTGAAGTATCATTTCAGAGTTGTGCTCTTTAAGATGTGTGAAAAATAAAATACAAAAAGAAAAGCAAAAGACCATGCAGCTAAAATAAGTTTCTTTGTTAGCCTGAAGTACATTTAAATTAAGAAGGATTAGCAAAATACATAAGATTAGGCCAGAGAGTGAAAATTAAGTGGTCTATCCCAGTTCAACACTTCAATATTGAGCAGAGCTTCCCAGGAAGCTTCCTTCTGGAAGAAGGATTATTTTTCTTTCTGGAAGCTTTTGTAATAAAAAGCACGGAGCCATTAGGCACAAAAAACATAATTACCTTTCCCTATATGCTTATTTGTAATGGAAGGACTAGAAAACAAAAGCTGCTTCTTCTGCAGGTGAAAAATGACAGATTCCTCCTGGCTTCAGAGTATTTTTGCTGGTTTACATTTTCTGACAGTCCTGCTACTAGTTTCCTATGAGTTAAGCAGAATGCTGCAAAGCAAATGTTTCATGTTAAGTTGCTGCTAAGCTACAGGGGGAAAAGAACCCCAGACAGTACAGAAGCAAGAAGCTTAAATAAGAGGGTAAGGGGAGTCAGATGTATGCATTGTAATCTATGTCTGTATTGCAAGCAGGCAATACCGGCTTCTAGAACAAACTTTCAGCCTAGGAGCCTCCTGACTGTACCCTGGAGCAAACCTGGAGTGTGTATTTTTGCTTACAGACATGTTGGGGCAAGAACAAAAGCAACTCCTGGGAGGTCCAGCAGACAGTCGGATTTTGCCAGCTGGGAAGGCAATACTAGGTACACCCTGATGGATTTGGCATAAACTCCTTGCCAAAACACCATTCTGTCCCATCAGTGTGTTTCAATAAAATCTGTGATCTGGAGTTAGGTGCCTCTGCATCCCTCTACTTGTAAATCAGGAGCTGGGCACATCAGACTGGCACCAAAAATATGACAAAAGCATTCACCCGGGAAATAAATACTGAGGGGTTGGAGGAGACACTGCAAGAGTTAAGCTTTAAAGCTCCTGGAGCTTTGCTTAAAATTCAGAAATTTGGTCTATTTTCTGGAGGTAAGCAGGAAACTCATACAAAGGAGAAATACAAGGAATTAAAGGAAAAGAAGTGGGAGAAGATTTGCAGTCTCATTCTGAGTAGGAGTTTTAATGCAGATGTCTGACCTTGCCAGAGACTACATGAAGGATTCCTTTATAGGGTGTTTCAGAGAGTTGGAGGGAGTGCAGCTGAATCTATTTCTCCTTGATTCTGCTACTCTAAATATTAAAAGAGACAAGTGGGTGGTGATACTGAGCATGGTGATTAGGGTACTGAACACTCTCCCTGTGGGCTATCCTCCTGAAATATATATGTAAGCATCTGGTACAAACTGCAACACTGCAACAGCCTTTCAGTGGCTGTGAAAAAGTCAGTTAAGAGTTTTGAGGTTATAAATTGGGATTAGATAGAAGACTAAATGGAATGTAGATGCCTAGGCTATTTTTTTGTATCTAGTGTTAACTACAATCTTTGACCTGTGCCATAGGTAAAAACATGTTAAGTACTAGTACTTGCACCTTTTATTTACAAAATGTTAGAAAGAAGTGAAATTAAAATGGGAAAAGGTACATCAAAAAGAGAAAAACATGAAAGGAAAAGCAAAGTGATGCTTTCACCATAAGTCAAGCTTCATTCTATCTTGTACTGTGTATCACATTGTACAGTTAATGTCTTTGGCCCAATTCTTTGCCCTGAGGGGATGCCAGAAAGCTATTTGTACTGGCAGAATAGTTCACACAGTCACTCCAAAGCGTGTTTATTTCCATTGTACATGCGCTTTGATAAATTCTGAGCTTGGCATTCAGATGCCCACTAGGCAAAACAAATTGCTTCCTAGGTCTGGGAAGCATATTATACCAGTTATTGTAAAGCAGTTCATATCATATGCATTCTCAACAGTGCTCTGACTATTTCAGAGGAATTCTTTGTGTAGTAGTTGCAGTACTATTCAGATCCAGGAGCAAAAATCTAAATCTAGTGCTAGTCCTTTACCAAAGTTTCCACATATTGTACTTTCACAAAAAAATGCCTAGGGGCAAGAGCATATATAAAAATGTGAATAAATATAGAAAGTGACTGATCCAATCAATTTTTTTAGATTAAAATTGAAGTGTACTTTTACCTGGATTCACATATTTATACAGTAACTTCTACATACTTGTTACATTATAGATCTGTTATAAGAGACAGAGTGCTAGACAGAGTTTACAAGACAAACTTTTTCACTGATACAAAACCTCTGCCCAAGTGGAGACACAGGGAAAATAGTGGAGATACATCCTGAAGAGGGATCTGGATGCCCCCACAAGGGTGGGCACCTCGGCCCCAGCCACAAGCTGCCCTGTGGGCTGGGCATCGGCTTCAGGGAGCTGTGGAGCCTCCAGCTGTGGGGACACTGGCTCTGGGCAGGACATGGCAAGGGCACCATCATGGCAGGGAGCTGCCAGAGACTGTGTGTTGCATGTCTGAAACATCTTGCAATGGCAGGGCCTGTGTGTGCTGGGAGGGGCAGGCCGGGCTCTGCTGAAGGTGAGGCCTTGAGTGCCTGCTGCTCCCCCGGAGCCGCCCAAGGCCTGGCTGAGCTGTCACTGCTGACTCTTGGGCTGGCCCAAGCGCTCCTCTGGGCCCTGCCTGGCCAAGCCAGTGGCAGTGCCACCTAAGGGACAGGCACATGGAGGCCGTGGGATTTAAAGTGTGGAGCAAGAGTTCAGCACATGCTCACAGCCTCCAAGCCTGCGTGGAGTTCCTGTCCTGCCCCTGCTGCAGTCCTAGGAGGTGGGAGCTCTCTGTGTGTTTTCCTAGATCTCTTCTTCTGTCTTCCTCTCTACCTCTCTTTCTTTTCCTACTTCTCATTGCCTGGAACTTTTGGGTAGTATAGCATGTTGTGAGTTTCCAGGCTTTTCTCAGCTGGGCTAAGTTTATGCTAGGTAAATGCTAAATTAACACTGAATACTGCTATGATAAGTGGTTTCATGTTGAATTATATGTTGTATCTCATCCTTTGCCAAAGGTGTTTGAATTTTGAGCCTTTGATCTTGAGGGTTTTGCCAGTAAACCTCAGTGTGATTTTCACCTCTTGACTGTATCTGGTGGGCATTTCTTCGTGCTAAGAGAGAGCAATGGAACCTTGAGTGAAACCCCTGGATCGAAGGCTCCAGGGCTTAACAGATGCCTTCATTGCCACCTGCACACCTTTTAATCTAACTGCACACTTTTTAAACAACTAACATTGTTGCTTTTTTGTATCACTTTTGATTTTGGGAGGACCTGGAAGTAAAAACTTAAAACTCTAAAAAGCTCTATCAATTTTTTTTTTTAAGTACTCGATACACAGTTAGAATTTCATTGTCTGAGGATGTCTAGATCAGCATGCAGGGTACAGTGCTGTATCATAAAATTATTATTGGCTAAGAACCTGATATTCACACAGAATCTGTGTCAGTCATTTGCTTCAGGCTTGCTTTAGTCTAAGCCCTTGGCCTGAGTATCCATCAGCTGTTTGAATATATTTCACAAGCCATGGAAGAAGGTCTTTCTGGCTTTGTTTTGGTCAAAAGTGGTCTCTTCTGCATGCTCTGCACTTGTCCATGATGTGAGGCCAGCAGTAAGAAGTGGTGCTGACTAATCCACATTAGTGAGCAAGCTTGACTTGCATAAAAAACCCAAAAAACCTATCAGCACCCTAAGTAGGAGCATGACTTCATAATATGTTTCCAGTTCCTCCAGAGTTTGTGTGTAAAAGGGATTTGGGTTAAAAATCTTTTTTTTGGCACTGCCTGGTAAGCAGTTTTCAAACTGTATGCACTGGCATGGGAAACATTGCAGACATTTCAGGATTAGTCAGTGTGAGGCAAGTTGAGGTAAGAGCCACAGTCCTCAACTTTCCTCACTGGGAAACAGAACTATTATTCTGGGAGTATGCAGCTTTAGCAAAAGTCTCAGTAGTTTTTCACGTTCCTTTTAGATGTTTACTCTTTGGAAAAAAAGGTTGGGTTTTTTTTTTTATTTTTTATTTTGTGGTATTTTATAAAATGTATTGTCAGCATAAAATGCATTATTTTTTTCTCAGAGAAATTCCCACAATTTTCATGTCCCAAGCTTAATGTCTTTCAGCCGCTTAGCTGAAAATGTAAACAGAAAAAGGATTAGAAAAGATTAGTCTGATGTGTATAGAGAACTGGTATCAATACTGAGCTTTTTTCCTTGTTGTGTGCCATGACTAGGTGATGGCGCACAAATTCACAACTTTTTCATACTGTTGTCTCTGCATGCTGAAGAAAACTGCAATCAATATTTTCCTATATGTCATTATAAGGAGACTAGTCATTCAAAGAATGTAATTAGCCTGTAATTATCAGGTGATAATGAATACCACATCCAATATCTTGCCTCCATTGAAAGTTACAGTTATACTCTGAAAGAAAATGAGACAAGAAACAGCATTTAGTGCTGTGCTGTCAAAATGGGTGACTAAGATCCTAAATACTTTATGAAGTAGTTGTTGACAGCTAAAAAATAATTGACAAGTATTGAATTATCAATTCATTGAAAGGCCTTCATTAGAAGAGGAATGAAGAATATTAGTGATTACTTAATTACAAATCCAAAAAGCAAATGAGATGAAGGGAGCAGTTAGTTAGAAGGATTAATACTGAATGAAAATACAGATTTAGGTGATGAGAAAATATACTGGATCTTAGAAATGAGAAAATTCAAGGAAGGCTCTATCCTTTTGAAATCAGTCAGTCTTTTGCATATAAAGCATGTATTCATGCAGTACAAATTATGGCCAGAGGAAGTAACTGAGGCCAGGAATTAATAGGATTTGAACGCAATTTGACAGGTCTGTTGATATGACAAATATCCCATTATCCTTGTTAATGCTAATTAAATTATGCGGAAGTGTTATTAAACCTCATGCTGGAAGCCCACCTTTAATTATTTTTGATCAGGAGGAGACTTGTGCAGCAGCAAATTAACCTTAAATTGGCTTACTTAGAGGTCTTTGAACTCTTCTTTGCAACAACTTCTTGCAGTGCCCTTTCAGAGTGGAATTTGAATTCTGCGCCAGAGGGTGGCTCTGGTGATTCTTGTTCTATCTACTGGTTCTTCTTCACAGGTTTAGGATTTAGTCCTTGAGAAAATGGGTGTGTGCTAGGATGGATTTTTAAGATTAGTATCAGATAAAATATGCCCTGGTGCTCTCACAAAGATGGAGCATGTTAATTACCTGCCACATGGATGGAATGCTTCACATTTTAACAGGTGTTGCCTGGGGTCTAAGCTATTTGCCGAAGTACCTAATAAGAAGGTAGAAAGTGCTGTGATCTTATTACACCACCTACTATAAGCATTAGAATTAATGTCATTAAAGATATTATTACTCTTGCTACACAGCAGCCAACACAAACCAAAACTGAAGTGGTTTTACAAGCTGGGGAAGGGCCTTCCTCCTAGCACCTGGATTCCTGTGTTCCTTGTGCTCTAAAAAAACACTTCTTAAAAAGTCTCTGTTTACCTAATATTTTCTATGCGTAGTCTTGTACTTTCGAATGCTGAGACATTTAGGCAAAGACTATTAAGTTGTCTTGGGAGAAAACAAATCTGTGTGTTTGGGAAAACACAATAAAAGTTCACTGTTAAATTGGCTATTCCTTACAGTCTCTAGTTTTTCAAGCTCTCTGTGGGAAGGGTAACAACTCTGATTTTAATTTTGACATCAAATTCTTATACAATATTTTTTCCTTACTGAATTTTGCATGAAAACTTCTGATTTGTATCATTTATTAACTTGTTTGAAAGCAAGATGATAAAATGCGTACATTAGCATAATTTAACATATAATTTCTACATGCACGTAGAATGTATTCTTGATATTTTGGCTGTATGTCACAATGCTGGTGATGTCAGTTAGTATTTAAATAGCAATGTGGAAAATGTTTGAATAGGGATGACTTTGTCCAGAGGCAGAAATGACAGAAGCACTCTCCTTCTTGCTATACTGTGTCTTCTGCTTTATCGTGTTACCATAAAATAGAATTATAGGATAGGTTTGGTCAGAAAAGACCTTTAAGATCATCAAGACCAATTGTTAACACAGCACTTTCAGGTTTGCTGCTGAACTGCATCCCTAAGTATCTCATCTAGATGTTTTCTGAACATTTCCTGGGATGGTGACTTGAACGCTTTACTGGACAAGCCTGTTCAAATACTTGACAACTTTTCATGAAGAAATTTTTCCTAATACTTAGTCTAAACCTTCCCAGACCTGATGCCATTTCCACTTGTCCTATTGCTTGTTACCTGGGATAAGATACTGACACACACCTGGCTACAACCTAATTTCAGGGAGTTTTAGAGAATGGTAAGGTCTCCTTGAGCCTCCTTTTCTCCAGACTAAACAACCTCAGCTCCCTCAGCTGTTCCCCATTAGATTTTTGCTCCAAACTCTTCACCAGGTTCATTGTCCTTCTCTGGAAACACTCCAGTACCTCAATGTCTTTCTCATAGTGAGGGGCCCAAAACTGAACACAGAATTAAAGGTGCAGCCAGCAGTGCCAAGTACAGGGGGACAACCACTCCCGTGGTCGACTGGCCACACTATTGCTGACACCATTCCAGATGCCATTGGCCTGCCTGGCCACCTGGGCACACTACTGGCTCATATTCAGCTGCTGTTGACCAGCACTGCCAGGTCCTTTTCTGCTAGGCAGCTTCCCAGCAGCTCTGCCCCCAGCCTGTAGCGCTGCCTTCAGTTGTTGTGACCCAAGTGTTGGACCTGGAACTTCGCCTTGTTGAACCTCATGCTATTGTCCTCAGCCCATTGATCCAGCCTGTCCAGATCCTTCTGCAGACCCTTCCTAACCTTCAGCAGATCAACACTCCCACCCGGTTTATGGTCATCTGTGAAATTACTGAAGGTCAACTCGATCTCCTTGTTAAGATCATCAGTGAAGATGGTAAACAGGACTGACCCTAATTCTAAGCCCTGGGGAACACCTCTAGGGATGGGTCACCACCTGTGTGTCACTCCATTCATCACCAGTCTCTAGGCCCAGCTGCCCAACCATCCAGCCAGTATTTTACCCAGTGAGCAGAGCATCTGTCCAAGCCATGAGCAGCCAGTTTCTCAGGAGAAAGCTGTGGGAAATGGTGTCAAAAGTCTAGGCTGACCTCCACGGCCTCTCATACATCCATTCAGCAGGTGACTTTGTCATAGAAAGAGATCAGGCAGGTTGGGCAGGACCTGCCTTTCATACACCCATGCTGGCTGGTTCTGACCCCCTGGTTGTCCTGTACGTTACATGTGATGGCACTCAAGATGATCTGCTCCATTACATGACCTTCTCTGGCACTGAGCTCAGGCCAACACACCTGTGGTTCTGTGGATCCTTCTTCTGGTCCTTCTAGCAGGTGGGCATCACATTTGTGAACCTCCAGGCAGATTTGACCTCCCTGATTAGCCAGGACTGCTGTTTAATGATTGAGTAGTTTGATGAGCACCTCTGCCAGCTCCCTCATTTCCCAAGGGCTACCTTTGGTTATCCTGTTGTTGCAAAAAGCAGATGGAGCTGTAGAGACCTTTAGGATGCGCTGCACTCCTAAAGGAGGAGCAGAAGTAATTAGTCTCTCTGCTCTGTGTGAAACCACAGGCAATCTTCAGCAGCTGATGTAGTGTGACTTGACTTCATCCCCAGTGTACAGTGGGACCTAATAGATCCAAATGAACTATAAATGATAGTGGTAGACAACAACTATTACTCCCTTTATCAGAGTAATTACCCCTGTGTGTGAAAATCTAAATTAGCAACCAGACCCTGAATGGCAGCTCAGCTGTGCAAGATTCAGCACAGAAGAAGTAAAAAATGGCTTCAAGGCATTTGTATTTTCTTTGCATTTAGTGCCATCCGTAATCTTGTTAGGCATCACAATCTGTGTTCAATGAAATTTAGAAATGCAGCTTGTTTTTTTGACAATGAATCATTCCAGCAAGCTTTTCAGCTATAATCTATGGACTAAATGTTATCTCTGTGTACATAATGGCTTTTTTTTGGTGAATATTCCATTTTTAAAAACAAGTTTAAGCTTGCCTATGACAGAAATGGGTATAATAGAATGAGTTTTCATTAACTGATCACTGTGAATATGTCTTCTATCTCAGTTGTGTTAGACATATTTTCTCGTAAGGCAGCATGTTTTTGATTCACTCACAGGTATAACATATATATCTGCAAAACATTTGTGGATGCAGTCTGGAAATACCTGTGATTAAAGGGTTCACTCTATAACAAAGCAGTAAAGAGACATGTTGGAAATTTACCCAGATCCCTTTGTCATGCTTGTAATACCATGTACCCACCTTAAGACTAATCATAAAGTCATAGAATGGTTTGGGTTGGAAGGGACCTAAAAGATCATCTAGTTCCAATCCCCCTGCCATGGACAGGTCCACCTTTCATTAGACCAGGTTTCTCAGAGTCCCATCCAACCCAGCCTTGAACAATTCCAGGAATGGAGCAGCCACAACTTCTGTGGGCAGCCTGTTCTAGTGCCTCACCAACCTCACAATGAAGAATTTCTTACTAATACCTAACTTAAACCTACTCTCTCTAAGTTTGAAACCATTCCCCCTTATTCTGTTACATGCTTTTGTAAATAGTCTCTCTCCGTCTTCCTTCTAGGCTTCCTTCAAGTGTTGGAAGGCAACAATTAGGTGATCCTAAAGCCTTCTCTTTTCCAGGCTGAACAATCCCAACTCTAAAAGCCTTTCCTCAAAGGAGAGGTGCTACATCATCTTGGTAGTCATCCTCCAGACTAGTTCTAACAAGTTGCTCCACAGCTCCTTCCTGTGCTGGGGACCCCAGAGCTGTGTGCAGCACTCCAGGTGGTGTCTAGTTGTTGTGTTATACTAACTTTTGTCTCTGAAAAAAGAAATCAGATACAATATTCTTTCAAATTTTTTAATGGAAATAGTTTAGTTAAAGAAAAGAAGATAAACATTTTAGGTGTTCTATTTTTTATTTGGAAATATTAGGACAAATTGCTATGATTTTCTCTTAAGGTTTTTTTTTTTTTTTTTTGAAACTTTATCCTTTTGGCTGTTGTTAGCTCAATATATTAATTGATGGAGTGTCAGAAGATTGTCCACACCCAGCTAGCTCACATCCCATGAGACAATATTTCTCTAGTATTGTATCATTGGGATGCTATGCTGGAGTGGAAAGATGAAAGGAGTATCTCCTTTTGGAAGAGGAGCAGTAGCCATGCCTGTAACTATTACACAATTTAGAAGCAAATGCATGTCTGCCCAGCAGCCCCTGGGCCTCGTGAATGGGGCAACTGGGATTGCTGGCACACTGTGCATGAAGAGGGGAGAGTTCTCCTTACATGCCAGCTAGACCGACATGGTGAATTGATTTGAATTTAAATCTACTGACAGATATATGATATTGACCTATATTTCTCTAAGATCCTTTCTTTTGTGGTATTGCTTGCAACACAGCCTGAGTAAAAATTAGCATGAGAAGAAAGTCCTCAGTTTCCTTCAGGCTAAATGAAAATGTAAAGGGTCACATCCATATATGAGAAAATCCCGTAAAGTAATACAACGAAACTGAACATCTTTACCCCTCTGTTATTCTTCTGATAAATATTTAAAGGAAAATTTTGAACTAAAAAAACCCTATGTATATATTTTTTACTTTCAATTTATTTTTGAATTTCAAGTTTGAAATAGCTTTCCATTTCAGAAGCAATGAAAAGTTTAAAAAATAAGACAGCAATAGCTGGAAGACCTAAAGATGATCTTAGATAACTAATTTAGGATTGTCTTCCATGTGATACCATGTCTAAGAGGTAAAATCCTGTATTTCTTTTGTAGAGCTTTTAGAGTATCAGATGGAAAAAAAAAGATGTGAAAAATATTTAGCTGTAAAAGTTCGTGAATAACTAGCAGGGAGAGTCAGCCTCTTTTACAGTAGCATGTGCCTGATTTTTAAAAAGTATCTTGAGATAAAGATGACCTTCAAAGAAAGTCTGAGAAATGTATAATGCAATGAATATTTCAGTAATCTCAGTCTACTAATTAATTTCTTCCAGAGAAGACTAATAGGTGACTTGATCACTGTTCAGAGATAGTTATCTGGACAACAATATTCTTACAGTTATCTTCTGTAATGTAATAAAAAACATTGATTGAAACCTGAAGCTAGGTGAATTATGACTAAAACTATGGTAATTGACATATTTATCTTTGAAAAAAAGGAGGTAATCATTGCATGAATATTTTCCTGAAATTATTCTGTTGTGGTGCTTTTTGGTTTTGCTTTTTTTTAAATTGGAAGTTCTTGTATAGAGGTTTCTACCCGTTTTTCCATTCAGTGCACAGCACTTAAGAATAAGGTGTAAAGTTCATCTCATGTTCTCGTCTATGCAATGCAAATAAACCATCGAGGTCATTCCCAAAAAGACTTAAATATCTTGCCAATATTTCACTTGAAAGAATGAAAAGACAAGAATTATTCAGGTATAAACCCTTATAGGAATCAAATTACTTGAGGCCTCTTACTTTGTGGTATAAACGTACTTACTATGTTTTATCACCAGGACTGTCTATCAAATCATGAAACTAGTTTTGTTGTCTTCCAATGCTGATGGAGCAGCCCCAGCGACATCTGGATTGTGGAATTCTGGAACATTAAGCTTTACTATGACGTCAACAAAATAAATGGTTAAATGGTAATTTCTCTTATGATTAGAAAAATTGACACAGGTCCATTATCTAACAGTGGAAGTGGAGAGTGATTCTCCTAGCAGTACACGGTCATGCTAGCTCCTGAGCAGATTGCTGGGAGCAGAATATCGATTCTGTTTTCTTTATGCCTTGATTTGTGTTTCAACTAATTTGTATGTTAAGCAGTCATGAAGACAATATGTGCCTCAAAGAGCACAGGTGTGTGCAGCACAGCAAAGTCTGTGTGTTCTGGACATGTAAAATTAGCCATCATAAATACTAATTATTGATGATGTTACAATGTTTGCTAAAGTGAATATGTTCCTCTGCTTTCATAGCCAATTTTATCCATGGTTCTTGGACAAAGTATTCTCTATGGCAGCAAAGACTCATTTATTTTTCAAAATGATTTCTGTTCTTTATTTCTGTTATAGCTGTGCCCAGATCATCCATCCTCAACAGTTTTAGAAAGCCAAGAGATATGCACAGCTATTGGAAAATCTAGTGGAAATTCATTTGGAAGGGAACTAACTGTGTTCTGATACGATTGTGGTGAAAAAATGTCCAGATAGTAGATCTGGCTGTAATAATATTTTTCATAAAATCCAGTTACAAAACGAACATGTGTGAAGTCTGTACTATCTGAAACTTTGATCATGTTTCAGAACCGTTAGATTAAAATATTCACATACAGACAACTAAGGATATAAAGCAGTAGCACATTATAAAAGCTCCTTGCTTTGATGTTTCAGTATTTCTTTTGCTACTTAGTTGAAGTGCCCTAAAATTGGTAATATCATCTTATAAGCATTATTATTTTGAGACTTCTGTTACTGTGATGACACTTCGCAAAATCTTTCGATATGGCAAAGTACAGATAAGCTTATTCCTTTGCAAATATTAAAGTTTTTTTGGGTATATATTTTTTTTCACAGTGAGACAAAGCAGTTACAAATTTTCTTATGCAAATGTGTGAGAATTCCCGCTTACCACTGATTGCAGAAAATTATGTCTTTCATTAATAAAATTCAGTAAATTCTGCTAAGAAACAAATCAATGATGAAATTAGACTTTCATCCTTTTAATCTGTAATGGTGTGTAAAATTATTCCTTTAATCTCTTAACATTTTTTAATGTTAATAAAATTGAGAAGGAAAGCTGGTATTCTTTTAAAAAATATGGAACTAAATATTTTCATATCATGGTGTAACAAGGTGTAAATTGTTTTTACTCAGTCTTACAGATGAAAACCTATAATCTTTAATACTTATAAGAAAACAGACACAATATAGAATGATTCTATGTATCACATGTGAAACACCTACCACTCAACGTATGGATGGATCATTTGTCTCACATGCAGTATCATTTTAAGGAACTTGCTCAACCCGAGGTGTAAAATTCCTACAGCTTGTAACAGAAATTTTTAAGAACTTCAAATTGCTGAAGAATATGGAAGAACTTGCAGTTGCCGAAAGGCTCTTTTCACAACAATTCCTGTTAAGATAGACAGCACAATGCATTCCCCTGGAAATAAAAAAAATTTAGAAATGTGCAAATATAAAAGTCCAAAGAAACTGGAATTGTTGTTTCTTCTGTCTGACTTCAATTCCATGTCATTATCTTTACTTTCCTCCTGAATCACCTATACCCTTAAATTCAACAGTGGAAGAGACAAATTGGTATTTATACATGATCAGAGAAACCCCTTCCAGCAGAGAGCTGACGAAGGATATTAATGGTTCTCTTCCCTTCTCCTAACAGGCAGAAATGAGGCTGCCAATGTGAAGAACATATGTATAACTTTTCTATGATCTATTATAGAGTGTCTGTAAAACCAAATCTTCCAAAATGTTATAATGTATTTCTAATTATAGCTTAATTCTTCAAAGCAGAATATTGGAACACACTTCCAAGACAAAGGCAAAGAAAGCAAAGAGGTAATTGACAACAAATCCAGAAGAGTCTGCAGAAAGCACATTGCTCCTTCATAGTTTCATAAATTTTTGCACAGATAACATAAAAAATAGCATAGTGTTTGGAAAAGATGTTGCAATCTACCTGGCAGTAGGAGCAACTGTCTTGGAAGCAGAAATCCTCACATTCCTACCCACAGCTAAAATACTTACACCAATTGTGACTGTAATTTAATTAGGAATACAACTGTATCCATAACAAAGGAGAACAATTATAGGTAATCTGGCCCTGTAGGCAAACAGAAATTGAGCACAATGATGCAGGCCAGTTATTTGTTTGGATGTTCTAGCCAGCCATTTCTTTCAGAGTGTACTAAGACAGAACTAAAGATGACTTTTTGTAACAACTTTATGGGAAATATTATTTCAGCAAAACCATGAGGTGTCCATTTTCTTTAAAAAAGCTAATTTCCTAAGAATCTTTAAGAAATACAAATGGTTTCTCCAGCTATCTTCTTGGCTTCAGTCTTTCTAAGAGCCACGATAAAACAACTCTCACAGAATCTGGACTCTTCATATTCCTCTGGCACTTTCATTCTCACGTTTCAGTCCAGAGCAGATATGGACATAGTTTTTTTAGCAATTAATAAAACCAAAGGGGGTGTGAAATTCTACCCTGAGGTATCTAACTCTAGATGTCCAGATGTAGACGAGGTGTCCAGGCTTTGCTTATAAGGCATTGAAAACTCGGGTCTTTATTCAAGTGGTGATGTATAGGCATCTAATGCTATTTGTGAAGTTCTGAAATTTGTGAGATGTCTGTATAGGGCTGACAGATATGACATGGGAACCATAGTACTACAATGCCCTTGTGGACTTACAGCATAAGGCCAGTTCATACAGTCTAGGGAAACTTCATATGCACTTCATATGCTTGTGGAAATCTGAATGGAGCCAGCTGATACAATCAAAAGCCTCTATAAAGCTGTTTTGCAAACCTTTATGTAGACCTAAATCTGATTAAATTGGGCATAATCCCCAGGTTTCATCCACAGGTTCACACAGACACTTTTGAGTGGATTAATACAAAGAATACACTTCAAAACCACATGAATTAGCTGCCTGATTTTCCTACAGAAAGCAGAACAAATTTCTGTGGTTTGATTCTTTTGATAAATGATTTTAGGAGCTGGAAGATAGAATAAGAATAAATTTTCCCTACTTTAGGTGTCTGTGCACCAATGGAGAGTATTGTCTTAATTAGTAATAGAGAGCTTGGGTTTCAGTCCAGGAATTGTTTACCTCAGCCTCAGACCCTGGTGCCACTTGAGACCAGGCAAGGTATCTGAGAGGTCTAAAGGGCCTCCAAGAAACTTGTGTCCTTTTAGACTGACAGGTGAGTCTGGGTGAAATGTCCAATCTACCACAGTGCTAAGTGTCTATTTGTGATCAACTTAATTATCCTTCTAGCTGACCTGTGAAGTGTTTGCTCTGAGATTGGTTATTTTTAGATAGACACATACTTCTAGTAAAATGCAGTCTTACAGCTGTTATTTGATTTTGCTATAAAAAGAATGATTGTGCGATGAAATACAAGTGTTGCACATTGCTCCTCTGAATTCTTGGCTTTTGATTTTGACTTTGGTGACATTATGATTCAAACAGAATGAACAAGAAAATCATGAAAGGTAAAGCTGTTTGCAAGCTTTATTTGACCTCTAAAATAATAATCACTTTTGGTGTGTCATATCTGTGCAATATTCACACTTCGATGAGTGTTGCTTATTTTTGCACTGAGATGGTCATTAGCCATGTTTGATTATGCTCTTATTTATATTCAGTCAACTACAGTTGGGGGTCCCAGATTTGGGACCACTAGAGGCAGACAGTGCCATTCTGTTCCCTAAGGTGCTTTAAGTCTAAATACACAGGACAGACAAAAGAGGGCAGAGGAGGAATGTATGCAAAATTACTCTCCTTCTTCAAGGCGTAGATGTGAAATTCTGTTTAATCTGGGCTCTGCTTCAAGAGACAGGTTCATGGCAAGACCAAACACTCCTCACTCTGCTTGCGATACATTACAGAAGCAGCAGCAGGAAAAAATTGTCCAAATCCTCCTGTAATGTAGTTCTGCTTGTCATGAATCTTAAAACTGCTAGGGATTACACCTCATGGTTGATATCCAATCCTAGTGGAAAAACAAATAAAAAAATGCTAAACCTAATAGAAAACTTCACATTGTACCTTAAAAGAGGTGGTGTAAACTTCAATGCTTTCTTTGCTCCTAGAGCTCAAAGGATAACTTTGTTTATGTAGCTGTAACAAGAACTCTGCTCAGATGAGAGTAAATAATGCTGCCTACTCTGAAATAATAGAACTATGATGTAAGCAGAGCCACCATTAACTCTTTATGGAGAATATACCATTAAATTTCTTGGAGGTATAAATGAACATTTATTTTTATATTTATTATTTAATTTTTTTTTCTGATACTGCTAAATAAAACTAAATGAAAATAATAACAAACAACTAGGTCAAGTATTTTCAATATGCAATCACAAAATCCTTGTAAATATTTGTAATAGATTATAAAATATATAAGATAAAATGTGAGAAAAAGGCTTGTTTTATGAAGTCATCAGTCCCTAAAGTGCCCCTTTATATTGGGTCTAAGCGTAGGACAAGCTATCTTGAATCAAAAAGATTGAATTTCTGGAATATTCAACTGTTTTATGTACCTTACTAGTCCTGCTACATTGTGTCAGAATTTCTGTGATAGTCTCTATTTTCCAGGGCTTTGTAACACAGATGTGAAGATTTATTCTGTGCAGAAAACATATTTTATCATTTCATACATATAGGCATTTTATGTACTAAAAGGTTACTATGTGTTTTATGCTATATAAAAAATGCACTATAAATTCAATATAAAATAAGATATTTATTCTTAAGGGTAGATTTTTTAAAACTATATTAGCATCAAAGAGTGCATACTTACAGAGAAAAGATTATGATAAATACTTAAACCAGATGTATAAAATGGATATTTGAACCATAGTCAAAATCTAACTAACTGAGCTTGGGCTAGTGTGAGAATAGGGGACGATGTGTGTGTGTGGTGGTGAGTGAAGATAAGAAACCCTACTACAAGACAAAGGAATGTAAATAACATCATGTTCTATGTCATTTACAACCACTGCAAAGAACGAGGGTGTCCTTGGGAGTAGTCTCACAGGTCCAAGATTTGGCCAAGAATTTTCTTGACAAAAAGAGAGATATTGGAACTACCATCTAGGGACTAGGTTTTGTATTCTCTACAAACTCAGAGTCCACATTATATCTTTTCTTTAACTGTGCAAAGAATGCAAGATGTATGTCCTAAAAGCAGACATTAAGTTTAGCATAGCAAGCACTATATTCCAGCATCATGGTAAGCAGATGGAACTTGGTGTAAGGAAGAGATTTTCAGGAAAAAATCAGACGGGCTAATTATCACAAAAGGACAGAGGAACTGATCTGATTCACCAAGATGACTTGCTATTGAAAGTTAACAAAAGGATCCAAAGATGAGAAAAAACGATCTATCTAAATTGATGAGATGGTCTATTTTAGCTCTTTTCATATGGACACTATTATCAAAAAAGAGGAGGTGGGCATGGAGGGAGAGCCACAGCAGATTTGACAATAGGATTCTTCTGTGTGTAACTTCAATACAGACTCAATTCAGCTAGTCAACTACATTATCATATGTGCCAGTTCCTTCCGTAATATAATTAAAAATACTTCTCATTGACATTGAAGATTGCAAGAGCAGAGGAAAGACAGCAATATGAAAGGAAGATCAGTCCTCCAATAACAATTGTCAAGGGGAAATAAAAGATAATCCTCACATTTATTATTCCAAGACAAAAATGTCCAAAATTGAACATTCCAAGTGAGACATCCCATGAAGTTTTCCTTTTCTGATTCTTTGACAGCAGCAGAGTTCAGCTTTACATGAGTAAATTTCACTAGATTAATTATCAGGAAGAAAAGAAAGGTACAAATCCCCCCAGTTGTTACTCTTCATATTCATTTGCAGTTGATGGCAACCCGATTCTATTACTGGGAATACAACACCAAAAAGTTCTGTAATGTAAAATAAAAAACTCCCAATAGAGAGTACTGTTGAGTTTTTTGCTCACATTCTTCAATCAAAAGATGCCTAGAAAAATCCTAAGACACAGCAGGATGTGAGACTGCTATAACGTTTATTCTTGTCTGTGTGTTCTCTTAGAATTGTTTTCACATTTACAAAGACTGTTACCATTTGATCAAGTAAAATACTAACCATAATGCTTAAAAAAGAATACTGTTAGGTTTTTATAGTATTTAAGAATTTCAATGCATCTTTGCCACGGTCGAAAGAATTCAAATAAAGTTGGATTGCAAATGGAAATCTAGAATTCTAGTAAAAGAAGATAGATTTAGAAATCGTAACACTGAAGTGTTTTTATTCTAGTAAGCTACATATGTTCACATAGGGTATCCTGGCATGAGACTTGACAATGGAAAGACAGACTACAAAATCATTAACAACATTGTATTGACAAAGTTTTTTTTGTCCCAGTGTTGCAGGAGTTGCAGGAGAACATGCTGTAGGAGGCTTGCAATGAAAGGACATCCTCTAAATGAAAAGAACAAAAAAGAACACCAGTTGTATATTGTGCTGTTAGACAAAAGCATCAAAACACCCACCTCCGGTCTCAGCTTCCCAGTGATTAGTTTTTCAAACATCCAGTGACTAATCACATTTCTGCATTTGTCCCTTTTTATCACCAATGCATTGCTCCCATGTCTGTTAAAGCACCAAAAGATAGTTTCAGCCATCCTGTCTAACTGGGATATTCTCAGCAACATGGTATTTTTCAAAGCATGTAACTTTCATAAGGATTTTTGTGAAATTTAAACTGGTATACTTCAGGCACATAGAGTTATAGTGAATGGAGTAACATCAGACCTGTGACCTGTCACTAGTGGGGTTCTGCAGGGCTCCATTTTAGGCCCTGTGCTCTTCATCATCTTCATAAATGACGAGGGAGCAGGACTGGAAGGGATACTGAGCAAGTTCACAGATGATACAAAACTGGGAGGAACAGCTGACTCCCTGGAAGGCAGGGAGGCCCTGCAGAGAGACCTCGACAAATCAGAGGGCTGGACAATCACCAACCACATGAAGTTCAATAAGGGAAAGTGCAGGATTCTGCTCCTGGGATGGGACAGCCCTGGGTGTACTGAGAGACTGGGGAACAAGAGCTGGAGAGCAGTGCCAGGGGAAAGGGACCTGGGGATTTTGGTCAGTGGCAAGCTGAACAGGAGTCAGCAGTGCCTGGGCAGCCACGAGGGCCAACCCTGTCCTGGGGTATTGTCCTGCACTGGGCGGCCTCACCTTGAGTGCTGGGGGCAGTTTTGCATGCCACAACATAAAAAAGATAAAAAGCTATTAGAGAGTGTCCAAAAGAGGGCAAAAAAGATGGTGAAGGGCCTTGAGGGGACGCTGTATGAGCAAAGGCTGGCGTCACTTGGTCTGTTCAGCCTGGAGAAGAGGAAACTGAGGGGAGACCTCTCTGCAGTTACAGCTTCCTCGTGAGGGGAGGAGGAGGGGCAGACACTGATCTCTTGTCTGTGTTGACCAGTGACAGGACCAGAGGGAATGGCCTGAAGTTGTGTCGGGGGAGGTTTAGGTTGGATATTAGGGAAAGGTTCTTCACCCAGAAGGTGGTTGGGAACTGGAACAGGCTCCCCAGGGAAGCGGTCACAGCACCAAGCCTGACAGAGTTCAAGAAGTGTTTGAACAATGCTCTTGGACACGTGGTGTGACTCTTGGGAATACTACTCTGAGGGGGTGGGAGTTGGAGTTGACGATCCTTGTGGGTCCCTTCCAAGTCAGTTTATTCTGTGATTCACTCACAGGGAACTGCTCTGCTGGCTGCACAATCCCTTTCTTAACTCACATAACCTTCCTGGGATAAGGACCTACTTTCATATAGTTTGTTTTAGCAAAATGCAAAATAAATGACAATTGAAAGAGTGGTGTCTAGGAGGTCATTTTATTAAAGTTTTCATTGTAGGTCACAGCTGCATCAGGATGGTGATAAAAACATAGCACTGAGACTTTTCTAAAAGCAAGAAAGGTGGAAAGAAATGATTTCTTACTGATAGAAGAGAAACAGCAGATTTGCAACCTGTATTTTGACAATATGAGTGAAATGTACTCATTTGGCTTTGAGCAAGAGGTAGTGCCAGTGTAATTTTCAAACTGTCACTTTTATTCTGTTCTGATTGGCGTTTTTTGAGCTTCTGTCATGTAAACTTCCCTACTGACAGTTTGTCACATGGAGAAAGTAGAGAGCATAGACTTCTGTTATGTCTGAAAGTGTCTGATCTGGAAATTTAACACATTTGTGCATTGTATGAGACAAAGACATGGATAGTCCAGAAATATTACTCTGACTTTTCAATATGTATCTTTTTAGATGCTATAAATTTCTGATAATGTGAAAATTCAGTGAATTAAAAAATTTGTTTGCCAAGCTTATTCTTTAAAATTCTTGCAATTCATTTCTATAAAACAGGAGCAGTAGGACTTCAGTGAGATCCTTGGATGCTGAAAATTGACAAAATCTGTTGAATTCAGTGGTGGCAAGCTGATTTACCTCATCAGAAGTGCTAGCCACAGTTAACAGCAGGAAAAGCTGGAAGACCATTCACCCTCTGGATTGCATGGGGAAAGATGTACAGTTTAAGCAATCAGTGATTTACTGAAAGCAATGAGACAGGCTGTGACAAGTGTTAGCTGTGAGGTCACATGGGTGGTGAAAACTGCAAGCAGTGCCAAACAGGGAAGTTTCCATCTTTCTTGATGATACTTGGTGGTGTAGTTCTCACCCCTCACTCCTCTTTGCATTCTGTGCTAAGATGACCTCCACACCTTTTGTGACAGTTGGTGATAAATGTACAAAATACCAGCTGACCATAATATTTGTGGATGTCTGAGAAGATGCATGGTAGGTATGGAAGATGCAGGTGTGAAACCATTGTTTAAATCTTCTCAAAGAACAGCCTTGCTCGTTCATCCTGGAATTTTGCAGTGTATCAGAACCAGCCTTTTACTTGAGTACAATCCTCTAATCAAAGGAATGCCAACTACAGCAGGTTGCTTAGAGCTATTTCCAGTTGGGTTTTGAGTATTTCTAAGCATAGACATGTCACAGCCTCTTGGTAACCTGTTGTCAGAATGAAAAAAACCATTATTCTTATGTTTAAATGGAATCTTGCATATTTCAGTTAGTGTCCACTGCCCAATGCTGGTACTGGGTGCCACCAAGAGGAGTCTAATTCTGCCTGGTTTACTTCTACCCCATCAGTTATTTAAACACATCAAAGAGATCTCTCTATTTTCTTCAGGCTGAACAGTCCCAGATCTCTCAGCCTTTTCTCATAGGCGAGATGCTCAGTCCCTAAATATCTTAGTGGCCTTTTGTTGGACTCATTCCATGTCTGTCTTCCAGCAAGGAGACCGGAACTGGACACAGTACTTTGCATGTGGCCTCACCAGTGCCAAAAATAGGGAAAGGATCCCCTCTCTCACCTTGCTGGGACCTCTCTTCCCAATGCAGCACAGGAGGGTGTTGGCTTTCTTTGCCACAAGGGCAGGCTGCTGGCTCCTGATCAGCTTGTGCACCAGGACAACCAGATCCTTTCTGCAAACCTGCATTTCAGCTGGTCATTCCTCGTCTTGGGCTGGTGCCAGGGGTTGTTGGTCCCTAGGTGCTTTGTATTTCCAATTGATGAACTTCATGATGTTCCCATCAACCAATTCCTTCAGCCTGTCCTTGTGTGGCAGCACAACTGTCTAGCACATCAGCCACTGCTCCCAGTTTTGTCTAGTTTTTAAGTTTACAATGTCCTGTTTACTAATGAAGGTGTTATTTCTAAAATATTGAACCCAGTGTTAATATTAGAGTATACGATTGGCAAGTGGCTGCCAGCTTTTTTTCATACCACTGGTCACAGCTGTTTGAACCCAGCAGTTCAGCCAGTTTTCTGTCCACCTCACTGTCAGCTTCTCTACTTCTCTACTTCTCTGTGCTTCATCAGATTCAAGAAGATGTTATAGGAATCACCTCCCTTTCCAGGAAAGGAGATGTCCAGTTATGAAAGATGCCAAATGCATATTACACCATGATTATCTGTCAATCACTGCAATAGTGTTTCTATAAAAACGGGAATGTTAAGTTTACTTACTTTTCTATCCAATCTTCTTTGTGATAATTAATGAAAGCAAAACATATCCACTGATAAGACATAAAGGATACATTTTAAAACCTGTGGAGAACTTGGGAGGCCAGAAATAGCACTGTAAATCTTCAAGATAATTTCACAATTCAAGATCACCTCTTGTCAAATAACAAATGCATTCATACCCTGGTATTAAAGAGCTTCAGTTTCAATAGGTGCAAAGGAATGAACCCAAATTTAATAAAATTTTTCTTTTCTATGATTTCTTATTATAATGTGATAACATGGTTATTTCAAACCAATCTTACATACACTTTCTCTAAAAAAAGCAGTCTCAGAAGAGGTCACTTTGTGTTCTTAATAGAAGCCCAGAAAAAAATGAGAGCAAGTGTAGAATTCCATAATGGAAATTATTGTATCATTGAGTATGGAGCAACATCTCAGAATGCCAAGGATATTTGTAAGACTTCTTATAATTAATTATCTATGCCGCTCTGGATTGCCCCCTTATAATGTGATTGTATTATTCTGCTCATTAAAAATAAGCCTATGTAATGCCTTAGCTACAATTGACTACTGTCCTAATAGGACAGCTATTTCAGTCAGTACTGCAAAGCATCATAACCTTGCTGCTGGCTTTTGTAGGAATATACACACATTTGTAAACTACTCTGTAAATTATAACATCTCACCCATTCCCATAGAAATAGATATTGTCCCCATTTGACTACTATGAAAGTTGGTTATCGAGTTGTTTGTCAAATTTCATTGTTTCCATGTCTCCAAAATGTTAGTTTTATCGTAGCATCATCAAGGTTGGAAGTGACCTTCAAGGCCATTGGATTTTGCTACTTCTGTGCAGGGATGCTATGGATGTTAGTACTAGGAAGTAAAATCTGTACACAATTAACTTCTGAGCTACTCAAGCTGCTCTTCCGAGCATTCAGACATCCTTACAAGTGCCCTAAATTCCCTGAGTGACATTGCTCAGTATTACACTGGGGGCAAAAACAATGTATAAGGTAAAAAACCAATTGAAATTTTGTTTATTAACATGGAAATATACTCTTTTAACATGAAGTGCTTTCAAATCTGTTTAAAATGAAAGTAATCCTAAAGCAGTAACACAACAAATGAAAGAAGTGCATTGCAAAATAAACCCTTACACTACAAATGGCAAGCTGAAAAAGAGCAACAGCCACAGGAGAATTTCACTAATTCCAGTTCTTGAAAAGAAATACTAAGAGTATGAAATTGAAATTAGTCATTCATCCACCAGAGAATTAAAACTGAAAAAAAAGTAATGTAAATTTGTTTTTAAATGTCATATTTAGGCTTATATATTTTGCTGTGATATAAATAGGACTTCAGAGAAGAATTTCTGTCTTAGTGACTAGTGAGGCAAGCTTTCAGGATTCAACTAATTTAATTTAAAATTATTAAAAGGAAGTTAATTTCATGAGTCTGTGCTATCAGAAATGAAAAAAGGCAGTAGAATGGAATGGAATGGAATGGAGTAGAGTAGAGTAGAATAGAATAGAATAGAATAGAATAGAATAGAATAGAATAGAACAGAACAGAACAGAATAGAATAGAATAGAATAGAATAGAATAGAATAGAATAGAATAGAATAGAATAGAATGCTATAGATGTCTGTTTGTCCACTGAGGGAGTGGCCAGAACAGGCTAAACACCAGGTACGTAGCATCAGGTGAGATGAATTCTTATGTATCATGTGGCTTCCCTGTACTATTCTGTCAGTTTTCTGCAGATATCTTCTTGGTTCCTTTTGTTTTGTTTTTTGTGTTAGGTTAATCTGTTCATCAGACAGAGTCATCCTCACTCACTAAAAACCCCAATGAGAAACTAACTCTTTGAGGTTAGTTAAAGGTAATCTTCTCTCAACACAACAGAAGACCTCTGCATCACAAAAATCCTCTAATGAGAATTAGACAGACTATTGAATTAACATAAACCTTTTTGGTAACGTCAAATTAATAATATATTATCTTTTCAAAATTACATATGAAGGATACCTATACACAATCTGAAGGTGTTGATTCAATTAGTTCTTGCAATTAAGCTGCAAAGCAATTCTAGTAATTACATTCTCATTAAAGTTATAATTTTAATACATAAGTTCTTCCTTCCAGAATCTCTTTTTGGTTTGTGTGTTAGTTTTTCCTGGACCAGGGTGAACAGCAGCTGCTAATTATCTAGCATTCAGGAAAGAATCCATTTAGGTGCTCAAAGAAAAGATCAGTAATATTATGACATTATTGTCTGATCTGCTATTGAAGCTGACCACTTACATACACTTGTATGTCTATTCATCTCACTGTTTCAGGATGATTTTGACCAGTCCTCTCCTAAATAGATATTGTAGTTTCTGTCTCTGGGTATCCATGTTCTGATGTTGTCCAGTGTTCTTCTTTACGGTGCTTGACAAAATTTTATGCTTCTGATTCTTCTGAAATTTCCAGAATTTCTGTTCAATTGAATTTACAGCTTCTGGTGGAAGTTCTTTTCTCTGAAAATTGATATCTGCCCTTTATTACTAGTTTCTTAGTTTCATTATTAATGAGCAGCAAAAAATCCAGGGATCATTTATTTAAAATTTGTTCCTACTCCTGTTTGAAAACCTCATTTTTAAAAGCCAAAGGTGGAACATTTTTGCAGTCTTTCAGTCCTCTTGAGGTCCTTTGTTCTCTCTATAGTAGCTTGACAAAGGAACTCTATGCTAAGTAAATTTAATTTTCTCTCCTCAAATATTCTTCTAAATGGTTATAATATTCCTTTCACATCTTTTTAATTGATTCAGCTCCAAAAAGATCAGTTGAAAGCTATGTAGGGCTCTACTGCATTATTAGTTTCTTCCTTAAGAATGTAAGCAGTGCATTCATTCTGTTTGTAGTTTTTCATGGGTTTTTTTCTGTCTATCCTTCTACCAGACAGTTTTTCTTGCTAATCTATAGTATTTTGTTTGTGATGATGCTATCAGCACATCACTACAGAGAAAAAAGCATTTTGAAGACTCCTGAAATAACTTGGTAGCAAGACATGCAGCTTTTCATTACATAACATCATTCGGATGATTGTTCTCATGTCCATTATTCTCATATTCAGAAAAGGGGCTATGTGATTAAAAAAGAAAAAAGGACACTTTCCATTATGAACAATGTGCATTCAAAGTTCATGGCAAGCCTGCTTCAGAACAAGATAAAGCCAAAAGGAAAGAGATGGATGAAAATGACATTGGTATTACGTGGTTAACATATCCTATCTTTGCTAGAGATAATCTAGCAGAGCCAGGATGGATAAGAGGAGAGAGGAGGATTGTGGCAACTGTTTTTTCTTATAGTATTTGTGGGAATTGTCTTCTAGATTTTTTAATTTCCAGTAGTTGTCTTCATTCTTATCACAAGCCACAGATTCTGTGATTTTTAGCAGCAGATCCAGGACATCCATGACAACATTCCTGTCTTCTTATTCGGGCAAATACCACTATTTGTTATTACTCTGAAGGAGAGAAAAACTGTCTGTCGGTGAGATTTCATCTACAACTCCTCCAGCTCAAGTAAACATTGGCTTCTTTCCAGGCAGCACCGTAGCTGAGGAAGCTTTTTCAGTGCTAAAGTAAGCCTCTAAGCCCCATTGTTTCCAGAAGAAAAATATATTCTAAATTCAGTCCTTGTATTTGCTAGAAATATCCAGCCAAGATAAAACTGACTAGTTTCAGCAGTAGGTTCATGCAACAGATTCAGTGTTGGTGAAGATGCCAGCTGTTTCCCTGGGCAGTTATATGAGCCTTACAGGTTTCTAACTGTGGGATAGTTCAGACTGCACCTCTTCCCTAGGCTGAACTCTCATGGTGGTCCCCAGTTGCCAATCTCTGTGTGGACCTGACAGAAACCCGATCATCAGACTATACCATCTGCTTTAGACCTCTCTAAATCTTATTTAATTAAACTTCTCAAGCCTAACCAGTCAACATTAAAAAAAACAAACCCAAAACAACCAAAAAACCACTAAACCAAACAACAAACAAAGGAACCAAAACAAACTTTACCGATGCTGTCAACAGAATCTCTGAGAGGAAGTATGGAATCTGAAATAAACATCACTTATTTGCTGGTTTTGACTTCGTGACACTGCTGTACAAAAATTGTAAAAAAAATTGCTGTACAGAAATCTTTTCCAAGAAAGTGGAAAGCTACTAGTTTAACATACTACAAAACATACAAAAATAGACTTATTATTTTCAAGGATAGAACCTCTACTCTCACAACAATGTCAGGATAAAAAAAAAGATTTTAATCCGAATGGAGGGAGTCAGCCTGAGAAAGTCACAGATATAGAAATACAAAGGTAAATGTCTAAGACACCTAAGAAATTACAAAAAAGGTCATCTGCTTGCAAGGTTGTCAGTCTTCTGTTGTTACTGTCATTCAGTTCTCTTGAATTCTTTACTTTTTAGTTGTACCAGATATGTTATCACTACAGTCCAGGTAGTCGGGATGCAATTTTTTTTCTAAGTTTGCTTTCATTAGAGAAATGTGTTTTAATAAAAACCAACCTAAAGTATAGTTTTGTTTTATTAATTTTATGCAATTAAAATTCAGGGTGTTTTGTTTGGAAAAACCTCTGACATATAGAAAAGGAGACTTGATTGACATTTGTCCTCTTTCATGTCCTTCGTACAAATATTGTGATAGAACGATGTGACACCAGACAATTCATAGATATTTTGAAATTCTCTGAGCAAATTAATTATAAGAATCTCATAATCCCTAAATCCATTTTAAAAACAAACACAAATTAACAAATGTAATTGAGATGTTTCTCACAGAGTAATAAATCAGCTGGTAACAGGACAGCCACTAGCTTTGTGGCTGTGGCTATCGGGAAGAAATAGCTTCTGTTTCCCTCACATTTGATGTAGTGACAGATGAAATTGACAGTCAACTGTCCTAGTGCACCATAGACCCAAAATGCTGCTGAACTGATGAAGGTGCCAAAATTGCCTTGTAACTCTTAACTACTAAAGACTGTCTTAAGTAGACTTCAGAAAATTATTTAGGAGAAAAAAAAGAAAAAAGTCCCAGAAATACTATGACTAATCATTAAGGTTAAGGTAACAGAAATTGTAACAGAAATAAGGGGTACTTTTAAGGCACAAGCCTTATACTGCCATAAAATTAAAGTATAGAATCAGACATGCCTGAGTTGTAGGGGACCCACAAGGATTATTGAAGTCCAACTCCTGGCTTTGCACAGGATCACCCCAAGAATCAGACCATGTGTCTGAGAGTTTTCCAAGCTCTTCTTGACCTCTGGCAGACTTGAAGCCATGATGAATTCCCTGGGGAGGCTGGAAGTAATCTTCCAGCCTACAAAAGAGATTTAGCCATATCTGAAATAAGAATTTAAAATGGAGAAACAAAAGGCAGCTCAAACTGATAACACAGATTTATAAAACAGAATAAAGACATCCATTAATTACTTGAATGAAGGGGTAGATGTCTCCTCAGCAAGTTTGCTAAAGACAAAAAGCTGGGAGGAGTGGCCGATACCACCGAGGGCTGTGCAGCTCTTCAGAGGGACCTTGGCAAGTTGGAGAGATGGGCAGAGAAGAACATTCTGAAATTTAACAAAGGCAAATGCAGGGTCCTGCACCTGGGGAAGAATAGCCCCATGGACCAGCACAAGCTGGGGGCTGACCTGCTGAAAAACAGCTCTGTGGAGAAGGACCTGAGGGTCCTGGTGGACAAGAAGCTGTTCATGAGCCTACAGTGCCCTTTTGGCTAAGAGGGCCAATGGAGTCCTGGGGTGCATTAGGAAGAGAATTCCCAGCAGGTCAAGGAAGGTGATCCTGCCCCTCTACTGAGCCCCAGTGAGGTGCATCTGGAGTGCTGTGTCCAGTTCTGGGCAGAGAGTCTTGGACCTCCTGGAACAGGCCCAGAAAAGGGTAACAAAGATGATTGGGCACAGGAGCATCTCTCTTACGAGGAGAGACTGAGGGAGCTGGGCTTGTTCAGCATTGAAAGGAGATGACTGAAAGGGGACCTCAGCAATGTCTATCAGTACCTGAAGGGAGAGTGTCAAGAAAATGTTTCCAGGCTCTTCTCAGTGGTGCCCAGCAATAGGACAAGAAGCAATGAGCAGAAACTGATGCACAGGAAGTTCTGCCTGAATATGAGGAAGAAATTCTTTAATGTGTGGGTGACCAAGCACTGGAACAGATTGCTCAAAGAGATTGTGGAGTTTCCCTCATGGGAAATATTCAGGAACTGGATGCAGTCCTGTGCCATGTGCTCTAGGGTGACTGTGTTTGAACAGTGAGGTTGGACCAGATGGCCCATTGTGGTCCTTTCCAACCTGACCCATTCTGTGATTCTGTGTATTTAGAAGAACAGTCACGAAACAATGCCTAGTATGGCCAGACTGTTACTGTTACATAGCTGGAGTAGGTCTGCTTTGATTTTATGGCAATATAAACATCCATACTTAAAATGCATTTACAGTGAATAGTTTCTCTGAACTGACTAGGGCTACCCACTATAGCACATAGTACAGGGCTGAAGACATCCTAGTATCTGATGTTGGCAGATCTGAGGCTTTCTAGTGTAAACAGCTACTTGGATTTCAGTAAAGCCAAACTTGAAATAAAAATCTATTGAGTAAAAGCAGAAAAAATAATCATCTCTAAATATGGAATTCAGCCCTAGGGATAGATACTCTGTTTTACTATGTGAGTATGAGCTTATAAGACAATGTGTGCCAGAAGATTATCCAACCTTATGGTGCTGCAAATGGAATAACTCTGAAGCTCTCCTAGCTGTCGAGCTGAACCTGCAGACTCTCTGGGACATCTCTTCTCTGACTCAATGGGGCTTGGAACAACATTTGCTTTCTGCAGAATGGCTCTATGTAATGGAAATGGTGCAGACAGGAGTAAGCCACTTTTCTGAGAAGCTAACACAATGGTTATGAGGTTCTGTTACTCTCCTGACTCTTGAGGGTAAGGACACTCATCCTTCTGAGATGCTTGTACTGAAACACAATGTTTTCCTTGGAGCATCCATGCATAGGATGACAATCTAAACAGTTTCAGCAGTCTGGTGGTGTCAGACAGACCTGCTTTCTCTTTTGTTAGCTCTTTCCTCTGATATCGATGAGTTTGCATGTTGCATCTCATAGCTAAAAGTCTAGACTTTTAACCACTAATAAGCTAGGAATTCAGCAAATGCACAAGGGAGCTGAGGCTCATTCCTAGATGTCCTTTATTCCTAACAACTCCAGTGAGGGCTCTGTCAGGAATTGTGGAGGAACAACAAAGCTATTTCTTTTTCATAGACATTAATAAGGGGTGGCTAACAGTATGCTGCTTTTTATGCTTTGTACATTAATGAATCATTCAGTAATGGCTCACACACATCTAAAAATTCAAGCTGATGGCTTTCTAATCCAGAAAAGTAATTTTAAATCTCATTGGGAGCTTTTCACAGTGTCTATCATTGGTGAATTGTAATACTTCAATTCATTCTACAGCCTGTGCACAGTATTGGAAATTAATATTTTCTTCCAGCTGTCTTCTAATAGAGGCACAATCAAAGCTCCTGATACATAATACATGCTTGGTCGTTTCTCTGAGGTAATCTGAGTTACTCTTCTTCTACCAGATAATTTCCACTAAATAACATGAGATGAAGCATAAATCAATTGATTTTCAAAAGCATGAACTTAAGTTGATTTTTTTTCAAACACATCTTATCTCACAGCTCCTGATCCTTTGAAGAAGACTAAAGGTATATTCTATCCCAGTAGTGCTGTGAGGGAAAAGAGTGTCTAGCTTTGTTTCTGGTAAAATAAATACTTGAATGCAACTGGGACTTTGTAGCATTATTAGCGAAATAGGTTAGGGCATCTGGAGCCTGAGAATTCTAAATAGGAGGAAAAGAAGAAAAGTAGTCCAAGTCCTAGAGGTACTATAGACTAAAACTTAATATTATGTGTGTTTATTCCAGCAGATTTATTACTTCTGCAATGCAAATCCAAGATTACTATAAAGAATTTGGAGTCCCTCATTCATAATTTGTTTTAGACAGCTGGTACTTTTTATAATACTTCTGACCATGTCTGCTGAGTTCTGTGTAGAAAAGAAGACACAGCTTATCAGAGTGTGAATTTAGGACCAGACTTAGGAAAAAAGTCTTTTTTGGATTTGGGGCTTAATAATTAACTTGGCTATCAGTTAAACAACCAATTTTCTCTAGTGCTTGATTGGCTAAAATCCTTTTTCCAGCCTTTTGAAAGTCAGAAATATGCATTATCCTAACTAGCTCGACATTTTCCATGTGTAATTAAACACTCCTTTGATACACGTTGAGAAAACGTCATAACTATACTTAGGATTGTAGGTTAACAGCCTGTACAATTTAATTTTAAAAAATGAAGGTGTATTACTTTGTCTAAAAAAATTGGTCCCAGGTTGGAACTTTATATATACCAACTTTCATGCCAGAATGATTTTTTTTTTAAAGAGACCAGATAACAGCCCCTCAGAAACATTGTTTAAAACTGAATTCCTTTCACAGCTTTGAAATTCTGGTTGACTTGCAAATACAGCTGTAGGGAAAAGTGTCTGTTGTGCATTATTACTGGAATTTTGTGTTTACAGATGCTTTTATGTTCAAATATACACACATATCAGAACTTTCATGTAAATCCTTCCCCCTCCCAGGACATCTTTCTCCAGGAAATAAACTTCTAAACTAATCATGACACATTATGTTTATTAAATTGAAAAAATAAAGCCTTCCTCCAAACCTTCCATTCATCTTGCATTTCAAAGTAATATTGTACTTGGACATTTTATTCTGCTTCAGCTTTTTAGCCCAAATTTTCTATAAGCCTCATGAAAGCTTGAAAATTAAACAATGAGTACATGGAAAATACAGGTGTAGGTCAATGAAGAGCTAAATCCAGAGCATGTTACTATTGTTCTGCCTAATTTGTACAGTTAAGGAGACGTAGCAGCCTAAGCAAACTCCAGAAGGTCACAGTGAGTGGCATACAGAACCATGATACTACCTGAGATAAGAAGGAATTTTATGTGTCTGAACTGCTGCAACACAGGGTCTTGGATGTACGAACAAAAGATTCAGTAGCTATTCTGTTCTGAGTTAAGTGCTAAAGCCCATCTGTCTTAGTGTGTTTTGTGTTTCTCAGCATTTTTAAGTCCCTAACTTTGGCATCTAACTGAAAAGTAAAAACTGAGGAGTTTCTATCTTTAGAAAAGGCTCTTATTAACCACTCTTATACTGTTGGACAAGGTAATTCATAAAGGATGATGAGTTAAAACCAAAATAGTGGTTTGTCCCAAACATCTGTATGGAAACCAAGAACAGTTTTCCTTCATTTTCTCACATCACAGTAACCCCTGGTGACCTGTGTGTTTTCAGTGCATATGAGATAAGCAAGAAAATAGAATCTCTTAAGAAAAATAGTGATTTCTAAAAAAATAATATTTCTAAATTATGCCTTAGCCAAAGGCCATGCTGCAACACATGCAAATAATTTGTGAGCAGGCAGACCAGTTTTATATGGAATCACTCACAGGGAAATGAATTACTGTGATGGACAGTGATTCCTGTGTGTTATGCACAGGAGTCCTCTCTATCCCTTTCCCTGCTAATATTTGATATTCAGAAAATACAGCCAGTTAAAAACAACTGCTACTGTAATTGACAGATAGTGCTAGACTGGGATGTCTTGCTACTAACAGGTTTGCTTTTGTTTAACACACAGCTGGATTGTGTCAAGAAGCAGCCCATGAACTGACAAGCATTGTCTTGTTGCAAAGCATTCTGTGCTTTCTAATTATTTAACAGAACAGGAAGTAATTTGATGATAATATATTGTATTGTGTAATGACAGATCACTTACGGGTAAAGAAAAATTTCAGGCTACTTGCACTCTTATGCTAGCAATTAGAAATATTAATTATCTTCTGCTGTTAATGCTAGGTATGCATGTGTATGTGGGTATTTGGCCCATTGCAAAACATGTATTTTCATTTTTAGTCTGTTATGATTATGTGAAATCAATTTGGATCAGGTACTAATAAATAATCATGTAGAACTATAGACTTCCTTCTTCACTGCAGAACAGAGGAAGCCTCACAATTAAAATCTGTAAAGTGAAGATGGTGAAATTAATGTCATTTATAATTTTTCTTGTAATCGTTACTATGCTATGTCATTTTCAAGTCTTATAGCAATTTTTAATGTGAAAATTAGGTATTGTGGTTTCATGCTCTTTTGTTTTTTTAATCCTGGCTATCCTAAAAATAGCTCATTATGTAAATTAGATTTCTAAAACTGTTCATCTCCTGTTATTCAGAAAACCACATACATTTAAAAATAATAATTAAAAATCTAATGAAACAGAGCAGCCATGTGAGAGGAAGCAGAGGCATGCGAAGACTGAAGTACAGATAATCAATTCAATACGACTGCCCAAAATTGTCTGAGAAGAGAGGGCTTCTGGAAGAAAAACGGTGGGAGTCAGTATTCCAAATATGACAAAGAATGTGTGAATGACTGATGTACTTCTGCCCTAGAACTGGAAATGTGAGAGAGGTTTCAGAAGAGAATGGGATGCAATTGAAGCTCACCCTTTCAAATGAACAAGTGTGGGTGTCTAGGGGATTGGTGTGTGTCGGCAAGGCGAAGAGAAGAGAAAGTCTCAAAAGAACCTTCAATGCTGAAAGAAAGACACAGTTTTGATTGAGGATCTAGTCCTAAATTGTAGTTTGGGGATTAATTCAGAATGATACATGAAAAGAATCACAGAAGGGGTTGGAAGGGACCACAGGGCATCATCTGGTCCAACCTCACTGGTCAAGCAGGATCATACCAGAGCACATGGCACAGGATTGCATCCAGTTCCTGAATATCTCCCGTGAGGGAAACTTCACACCCTCTTTGAGCAGTCTATTCCAGTGCTCGGTCACCCACACATTAAAGAATTTCTTCCTCATATTCAGGCAGAACTTCCTGTGCATCAGTTTCTGCTCATTGCTTCTTGTCCTATTGCTGGGCACCACTGAGAAGAGCCTGGAAACATTTTCTTGACACTCTCCCTTCAGGTACTGATAGACATTGCTGAGGTCCCCTTTCAGTCATCTCCTTTCAAGGCTGCAGGGGCCCAGCTCCCTCAGTCTCTCCTCGTAAGAGAGATGCTCCAGTCTCTAATCATCTTTGCTGCCTTTTGCTGGATGCACTGCAGGAACCCCGTGCCTTGCCTGTACCGAGGAGCCCAGAACTGAACACAACACTCCAGATGTGGCCTCACCAGAGCTGAGCAGAGGTGCAGGACCACTTCCCTTGACCTACTGGCAATACTTTTCCTACTGTACTTTCTAATGGTATCAGCTATCAGAAAAATGTTCTGAAAGAAATCTTCTATCAGTCACGGCCAATGGTGCATAATGAATGGGATTGCTCTTTCCATATCACAGAAACTCTCACAGGAGTATATTGAATTATTTTCTTTCCTGGAATATCTCAATTATACTGGTGGGCTGTTTGCTCAAGTCTGGCTTCATAACAGATATGTGTGAATATCAACACAGATTAAATAGACATAAACACTTTTACAGCCAATAATATTCTGTGACTGACTAATTGCATTATAGTGAATATGACAAATTCTTTTGACTGTATCACTAAAAAAGTCTCTTGACTATCTAATTTGATAAGTAAATATGTAATTAATCTACTTGGGGAAAAATATGTTTGTTTTTTTTCCTATTGAAGGTGCTTAAAATTCAGAAAATTGCTTAAGGAAAGTTTATTTTTAGCAGGAAAATGATATTTGTGTTTCTCAGAATTTCAGTCCTGGAACCTCATGGTAGCCAGATGAAATTGTCTCTTTTCTTACAGTTGTCTAGATCATGTCTTTTGCAAATGCCGTTCTTTTCTCATAAAATTTTTTGGCTGCAACTACTTAAACACCACCACTAAGGCAGTGGTCAGTTGTGGTGTTCTTATCTTCTCAGGCACTGCAAAGCAGCAGATAGGAAGAAAGTTCAGTGCAGCACTCTTCTGTGTGCTTGAGAGACTGAGAAATCTTCCCTGTGAAAGTGGGGGTCCCTTCCTGGTCAGATCAAAGGTCCACTGAACCTTCAAGTCTATTGTGTGAGAACAGCCCATAACAAAGGCCTAGGGAAGAAGAAGAAGACAGGGCAGACACCCCACAGGAATTGCACTGTATGTCCTCCTACCAGCCAAAGCAGGGGGATTTGAGTCAGGATTGATATTTTTGTACCTAGCAGCCCTCAAGCAGTTTTAATGAGTCTGCAGATCATAAAATAACTGCATTGGCCACATGATCAATATTCTAGGCAAATTCACACAATGTTTTCCATAATCCATTGCTCATTATTTCTGTAACATCAGAACTTTTTTACACACTTAATTTATAAGAACAATAGTGATTTGTTGAAAATAAATATTAAAAGTAATTTTCTTGTAATAGATTTTTTTTAATCTCTCCGAAATACTGGGTAGTGATATTTAATAGCCATGTCTCAGATATGAAGGTAAGTTATTTTTCTACCCACATTACTGAACTAAAGGTGACTTTATTGATTCTTATTTTGGGCTGTTGAATCTTCTGGGTAGGATACATTTTTAATGTGTATATGAACAGAAAGGTCCAGTATAAAAATTGAAAAATTAAGAAGGAAAAAAGAAGTCACTCTAAGGATTTCAGGTAGAACTTGGAATAGCCTAATAAACAATCACAGCTTTACCTACTTTTTTCTCTTGCTTTGAGGTTTTTTATTTTTTTTAAATTAATTTGTAATGTAGCTCATGAATTTCTTTGGTAAAATTGAATCCCTAAATTTTCAGTGGTTTTTGTTGTTTTTCTGCTGAAAAATTCTGAGTCTGAAGCACGAATCTTTCTTTGTTCCATAAGAGCAAGACTTTATGCCACTGGATTTCAGGACAATACTGTTAGTGAAGTACCTGTTGCCAGCTATGTCTTCTTGTATTACATCTGAATTCTCCTTTGTCTAGATGATGGCTCTTGAATTTACAGCATCAGTAAATTTCAAGAGCATACTCTATTTGTGGTGACAAGCAAATGAATGAAGACTTTTAAAAGTTCTCTCTTGATAGCTGGATGGAACTTTTTTTAGAAGGTTGATCGATTGCAAGATAATCTATATGTGCCTTTTACTGTACCGGAAGAGAAAAAGAGAATTGAATGCTTGGGAAGACTGAAAGTATTGTATTTTCTTTCCTATTGTATACATGGTTCATCTGACAATATTAATTTTAAATATGCAGTATAGCGCTGTCCCTTAAACTTGGTTCTTGATTTATAGAATTTCATGCATTACCACAGCAACTGAACTCAGGGTATAGCACATACTACACCCTTCCAGGAAGAACGTAGTTTTTCAAAGGAAGATAAGTTGTTTTGTGAAAATCTAACAGAGAAATAATTTTTGCTCTATAAATGATCACTTGGAGTACTACTGAATTCTGGGAAACAGTTCCCATTATACAAAAGTTGACCAGGTGTCAAATTTTTCTTACCTGGGTTTTTCTTCTTCAGATGTGCTGTTCTATCCCTCAAAATATATGGAAATTTCTCATTAAATCTTCAAAAGATTTTGTTAGCTGACCCATCTTTTGTCTTTCACGGTACTCTTCAATGTTGATGTTGTTTATGAGGTGGTTAGTGAAGAGTTTAGTGTTACAGCTCCCATGAATATTAGTGATCCATCAAGCATTCTGTGCATTATGTCCCAGCATGTGTCTATTAAAAGAGTATGCCTGAAGTTCAAACCACCTGGGGCCAGCTCTGCGCTAAGATATTTTGATTTTGTCCCCTTTATATTTCAAAGGGTGTGTGTCTTGTTTGTGATATGTAGAGTATGGCTTCTAAGGGTCTCCCTGTTATGTATTTGGGCTTCCCACCTGACACAGCAACTTCTTTCTAGTGGGGTTGTAACTAATCATGAGAGGAGTACCTGAACACAGCAGGAGATGAGGATGACAAATTAGCACCCCTGTCCTGCATTTAGTGATGAAACAAACCCAAGTATAAACAGGGAAAGCTTCTACATTCAGAAATAGATTCATCGGAACATTTTCTTAGAGAATTCCCTCTCATTTTTGACCCATTCTTAAGACTGTGGTAAGGGAGTTTCTGCTCCTCAGTGTTAACCTTGGCTAGTAGTGAATTTTGTTAGATGCCAAAGAGTTTGTCCATCTTCTGACATGAATAAGAGCTGCTTAATTTATTCCTGCTTAATTTATTTACCTTCCTGCAGCCCCATCCTGCCTTGATTCTGAGCTTTTCTTGGGCAGGGAAGACTGCCGGCAGCAACTGAGCTGCAGCCTGATACTGAATATCCAGTATTGAAAGAAAGGGATACAAATTAAAAAAATTAACCTCCTCTTCCCTTTGGTGTTCCTTCAGCCTACTGACCTACACCTGCAAAAAGAGACTCAACCTTTCAGCACTACTCATTACAATAATAAAATTATTACATTCATTTGGTATCTCTATGCAGCCCTGTGTCAGGAACCAGCATTTTGTTTCTTGAAGATAAGTGAAATAAGTTAAGAGAACAACATTTTTATATTGGGCTCAAAACAAAAGATAGGTTTAATTAGTTGCTGAAAGCTAGGTCTAACTCTGCAAGCCCTTTGTCCTCCAAGAGAGTGACTACCAGCAATTGCTCCATTGTCTCAATTGACAGTACAAGTCATGAAGGGTTTTAAGATATTAAATACATATTGAAATCGCTACTCATTCAGATTAAGATTTGGGTTTTCTTACAAAAAAAAATTTCTCAGTCAAAACGAAAAAACCCCAAGAACTTAATGAACATATCTTGGTACTCTGTTGTGGAGTGTTATGGATGAGGAGTAGGAAAACCAGTAAAGAGTAGGAAAACCAGTAAAGGAAAGTCAAGAAAAATGTCGCTTTTATAACCCCATTAGCTTTTACATATATCAAAGTTTAGCAAAACCCCTTCCTTCTGTAGAGTTACAACTCTTTCTGAAGCAAGAGTCAGTAGCCTGTTCTAATAAAAAACTGAGCCTGGCATACCCATGCCAGCTGTAACATGCTGCTTTGCAGAGAGCCAAGAAAAATGGATCAGACTTCTGTAGCTTTGAACACCTACACAGGAGACACCAAACCAGAATTAGTCATCAAATTCTCCACTGCAGGCAATGGAGAGTGGTGGGTACATTTAGAAAACAGTTTATCTGGGCTATTTTAGGTGTTTACTTTAGGATAAAATTAATTATTCCTTAATTATCCCTATATCTTCTCACTGACTATAAAGTGAAACAAGTTGCACTCATCATGCCCTCTTATTTGAAGTTCATTGCAGCCTTCTTAGCTTACAAACACTGAAACTCCTTCACTCTGCCAGTACATGTAAAAATGATGACCTGAACAACCAACTCACTGAAATAATTTGTTAATACCGATAAATATCAATAATGCAGCCTGAAGGTTAGAAACATGTCTAAGTGTCAAAATTTCCTTTTGCCTTCTTCCCTATATTTCATGTTCCTCAATGAATATTCACTAAATAACTAATAATTGTGACAAACATAACACCTTGCCTCTCAAAAAAACACCAAAAACCTTACAGAGGAGCACTGAAGTATTATGCTTGTTACTATTATTTAACTCCAGATTCAAGATACTCACAGAATCACAGAGTGGTTTGAGTTGGAAAGGGACTTTGTCAATCCTTTTGTTCCACCTCCCCTGCTGTGGACAGGGACACCTTCCACTGTTCCCAGTTGCTCAAAGCCCCATCCAGCCTGACCCTGAACACCTCCAGAGATGGAGCATCCACCGCTTCCCTGGGCAACCTGTTCCAATGCCTCACTGCTCTTAGAGTGAAGAATTTTTCCTAATATCTAATCTAAACCTACTGTCTTTCAATCTGAATCCATTCCCCCTTTTCCTGTCACCACATGCTCTTGTAAATAGTCTTGCTCCATCTTTCCTGTATGTTTCCTTCAGGTACAGGAAGGCTGCCATTAGGTCACCCCAAAGCCTTCTCTTCTCAAGGCTGGACATAGTGGATATAGTATTTTTAGAGATGAAAATGAAGTACCAAGGACCTATTGCCAGCCTCTTGAACGAGCTACGATAAAGCTGTTGGAAAAGACACAGTTTCAGTCCCATTGCCCAGAGTATAAACTATCGTGATAACTTTAATTCACAGAGAAAAATAAATTGATTTTACTTCGTACAAAAGGATGTATGACTTGGAATGGTGGTTTGGCTTGCGACAGTTAAGAAGAATATCCAGTCTAATGAACACACTGCCACGCTCTTTATATACCCAGACGTAGTTCTTCAGGCACTGCACTGATGTAAAAGACCACTGCCTAGAAGACTAGAGGTTGATTTGCTTATATTATGGATGAAGGTCTTTGAAGGTGTGCTGCATGTCATTACAATGTCAAAATGTCATTCAGCCTTAGATCAAAGAGATTCAAATACTTTTTTTAATAGTTGTATTGGGCTAAATTTTACTCTTGGAAACTGTGTGTGTTTAGTTACGGTTGACTTCTGTATCTAAGGCAAAATACCCAATTTGTGGCTATGGAGTTGCATATGGCACTTAAGCAGATGAAATATGGCTTATATGCTGGAACTATGTCCTGCAACTGCAGCATTCTGTACTGGCATGCAGTCTGCTGCTTGCACTGCAACCTGGCTGGAGGAGGAAGCGAGTCAGCAAGGTAGCTCCTGAGGTTCCCTAGGACCACCTAGACACTCAGTCCATATCCATGGTACCTGCAGTAGTGGAGAACTACTGCCAGTCAGCAGAGTTCCTCCCTCAGATCTCCTTTTCTCCTCAGAATACCAAAAATAGAAGTTGCTGCAGTTAAGAATTGGGATGTAGAGTGATGTTTTAATCTGATCATAACCAGGATAGCTGCTGTTAATATTTAAAAAAAAAAATTCATGAAGAGATGCCATGAAAAAAATAAAAAGTAAAAATTTACAAGATTTATTTAAAAGCTGGAACAAGTTAGTAGGAATGTTGTAACTTTTCCAGTTTTTTCATCAGGAAAAAAATTAAATTAATTTTGTCTTCTGTTCCAATTCTAAACATCTGTTAAAGATACACAATTATAAATGAGCCAAGTAAGTAGCTAGGACCTGATTCCAGAAAGTTTTATAATCCCAGTTTCCTACACTATAACTTTTAATATATGATGATAATTAGTGATTTTGTTGATCGTCAGCTCAATGGACAACAGACGCATTTTTTTCTTATAAAATTAGAGTGCAGAAGATAATGAGGAAAATATCTTTAAGAACTGTATCTCTGTTCAAAATAGAGATAAGCTCACCTTTGCACGTTAAAATCAATAAGTTTTCTAATTTCATAAATATTTCTGTATATTTAATTCTCACAAATGCAGGAGTGCATCAACTGCCCATCCAAGATGTTTTCAGAGAGACTGAAAGGCAAGTCAGTCAGCCTTTTACTTCTTTGTACTGAACGCACTTTCTTACCCACCAAGTTTTGGTAAAATAAAAAATTGCTTTACTCATCCCTTTCATCTCTCTATGTACTGCTGCGTACTTTCTGAGCAGTGTTGTTGAGAAGACAGTCTGTAAAGTCTGGTTCCAGGGTTTTAATTGCTGAGAGTCTGCAGACTCTCACAGTCCAATAAAGATCCCTCGGACTTGCCTAAATTTTATTCGTACAGCTCACAATATAACTGAAATACATCTGTTCTATCTGAATTCCCCATATTTATGTGATATTCCAAAATATTTTAAAAAGATGCTGGGTTTTTTTTTTCACTTCAATTTGCTGAACTGTGTCAAATGCAGATAAAAATGAGGGCAAAAAATAAAAGATCATGCAGAACAAAAAGCCTCATTTATCAAGTCAGAAAATCCAGTCCTCCTAAAGCTGGTATTATCCCATTTCTAAGGTAGTTCTCATACTTAAGTACCAAAAGGTCATTTTCTTGAGTACTATCTGAAGTCTCATCTTTTAATCTTGACTGTAAATTTTTATGGGTATTTAACGTGTGCCAAGAATGTGACATTTAAATCAGTAGAGGTTTCTTATTTTGATCCCCTTCTTGTACAGCTTTTACAAGAAGTACCTTAAAGCATTACTGTCACACATTCCTCATGTGAGAGAGAGACTGGCAAATTTATGAGGACATATACACTCTCAGTCAGCAATTGATTGCGATTAAAATGCTTAAAGTATGTTCACACAGATGTGGGATTCAGACTAAGCAGACTGTACAGCTGAAGTCCTTTACCAGACAGCTCATTTTAAAGCTGTTATTATACATTCTTTCTCTGATTTCAAAGCATTTGATGTACAGCAGCAAATTTATCAAGTTTGGTGGTTTTGTAAATCTTACACATATAGCAGCTCAATGTGTAGTCCTATTTTAATATAGCTAGGAAGAAAAAAAACTAGGAAAAAACCCTCTCTTTTTTAAAAAATAATTTTCTTATTTGCAGATATTGTGAAACATTTTATAAACACAAAACAACACTGAGGAAAGTGTTTTAAGGCTGACAGATTTTAACCATTCTACAGGCAGAGAAATGCAGTCACAGGAAACTCCGTAATTTTTGTCAGGAGCAGAGAAGACATGACAGCTCATATTTCACTGCAGTCTAGCAAGCTGAGAGTACACCTCTTCTCTGGCATGCCTGAGAAGTCTATGACAAAGCCAAGAAAGCCTCTGGCTTTTTTTCACGCCTACAGCTGCTAGTTCAAGCTACATTAACATCCTCTCCTGTATGTGTATATCCATATGTGTAACAACCACCCTTCAAACCCCATATAAACAGCGACATAGAAGGATGCACAGGGGAGGATTTGGGACAGGCCAGCGGCACAAAGCAGAACAACTTCTACTATATAATGAGCTTATGTCTTTCTACACAAATTCCCAGATTTTAAACTAGCAGGTGCCATGTGATAATCTGGCCGGATTTTTTACTGAGACGTTCCAGCTCATCAATAGGAATTTTAGGGCTGGAGTAATGATCTAAGCTGGAAGTGGAATCCTCCTAAACCATCTGTGTCAGAGACTGCTGGACCAGAACGCAACACTTAGAGGTCTGATGGATGCAAGAGCATGTCATCCCACAATATGGCACCCTGAAGGACCATACGGAGTACCCAGTGATTAGGCAAAAGAAGACATTCTGGCTCAAAACCCCCTTGTTGTTATTTTTGTTGTTGTTTTATTTTGTTCTGATATGTTTCCTCAACTCCACCTGGTACTGAGATTGCTGAGTGCTCTGCAAGGAGAAATCTTCAAATTTGAATCAAGAAACTTAAGGTGAAGTTCGTTGTGATGTCTATATCTGGGCACGACACCTAAACTCCCTTTATAATCAATGAAGAGACATAAGCACTTGCATGATGTGACTGATTACAGCATGAAGCTGATGTCTGAAATATGTCAGATGAATCACTTCTTTTTTCTTTTCTCTGATTATAAAAGGAACAGAAGATGAGTCACCTAGATTTTGACATCTGCATTGGAGATTTTTGGTTAGGTGGGTTGAATCCCACTCAGAGCTTCTTCTGAGGCTGTCAGACTACTTTTTGAAAAATATAATATCTGAAGACAAGCAGGATTATCACTTTGCATGTATTTGAAGAATAGGAGAACCTACCCCTGAGCACAGTCAACAGACATGGGCAGTTGTCTTTTGCATTTAGTGAAGAAGATGATTGACAGGTCAAAGTAAAACATTTGGAAATCCTCTTCTCCCAATGTTACTGTAACAGGGACACAAGAACCTGCATTTTAACTGTGAAGAATGACATGTCTACACTCATTCATTGCCAGCAACAAGAATCATACAGAAGTGTTTTTGTAGATGACAGAAAACCCCTGAATTGTTGTGGAAAAAGGACCCTGATTTCCTTGAGATTTAAGTGAAAAAAGAGATTTAAATTAACTGCACAAAATGGAACTCCTTAAAAAAAAAAAAAAGTTTCTTTTATCATGAATTGATACCTATATAAATTAAACAGGTATTCATGACTTAATGTTTCTGTGGAATTCACTAGAATTTTTTGCACCTATCACAGCACTCAGGTTAGTAGAAACATTTTCCAATATGACAAGCATTTCAGCACTGACTTTGCTGGCTTACCTCCCATTTGTTTCCATTCCTGTGTTTTGTCACAAATTTATAGCATCTGTATGACTGTAAATTTTTCGGCACTGGGTAATATGAGGTTGCTTTTAGCACATCTATTAATTTTCTGCCATCTTCTTCATTTCCTATATTTTATTTGACATATTAGATTATTTATGAACTGCTTCTTATTGACATTTGCTTTAATCTTGTTTATTTCTCTCTTATACTTTAATTTAGGAAAGAGCTCAGCTGGTCAGGTCTAAAGGTACCTATGCCAAATACTTATGAGCATACATCAACACCAGACAGCTGTTTTTCAGTCACTGAGTAATAGATGCAAGTAAATGGATCACAACAAATAATCTAGTCAATAGGGTAGATTCTCTTTTTCCTTGCATTTATTGAGCAAATAGCATGTCAAAACCGTAATATCCTGCAGATTAATGGGTTTGGAAATTTGAATGGTTCTGCTTGACCAACAGTGGCCATGTTAAATTATTCCTGTTCCTTTACTTAATAAGCCAGCTCACTTTTCCATAAGCCTGAATTTCCCCTCTTGTCCCAAATGTGCAGGGGGCAAGGCTGCACTTTAATTTGGACTGATGGCTGCAGCACAGGTTGCTGCAGTTCACACCTTTAGCCCCAGACATGCTCATTCAATGACTGAGGTGATGTTTTTATATAAACAATGTAGCACAGGGACTTCTAAGTGCAAAGCTGAAGGCTTGATTTCAGTGATTCCTCAGAGATGATACTCTGAAAAATGTTTTCCATGTAATTTTCTGGAAATGAAGTCGAGCCTTTGTGAAGGAACAGTGCAATACAGAAGGAAAATAGCTAAAGTAAATCAACTGGTTGTTTAAAAAATCATCACAGTCCATTTTCACACAACTGGAGTAATTCCAGTATGGGTCTTGTTGCTCCACAATGGAATTAATTCCTTCAAAAAAGCCCCAAATGTCTGTTTTATTAAAAAAAGAAAAATTAAAACTCCAGGTTTATTTGGAAGGATTGAAATACAGCCACCACCCTGTTTTCTGTGTTAATTGATATGGCTGATTGAAGGGTGGCTTGGAGCTGCTTTGCGAAGGTGTGCTTTTAAATTATTGTCTGATGGATGGACTGTGCCTCCTTATGAAAAAGCTGATGTTTTCTGCCAGACCTCCAGCTGAGTAACAAAAAGAAAGAACTACACATGATGCGAGAGTTTTGATGTTCTGTGTTTCAGTGCTGTATCCTATAGATTGTGCTATAAAGGGACTGGCAGTGAGGCTTTCAGCAGTTTGGGTTGAGATGACTGCGGTCACAATATTTGAAAACGTGGTACTGAGTGTGGTTGTGTGTTTGTAAAAGGAAGGGAAGGAGCTGTGAGGTTTATCTAGTTCAGTCTGCATCTGGTAGAATAGGCTTTGTCACTGATGGACTGACAAAGGTGTAGGGACTCAAGAACTGCTCAAAAACAAAGGATTGAATAGATGCCATTGGTGTTTTACAGTACAGATCAAAGAAGGCATACGTTTCACAGCGTTCAGAGGTCTGAACTCTGCTGCACTCTGCAATTCTACTTTCATATAAATGAAGATTTTGCCATTTGATGTCTAGGCTCCTTTTTAAAAAGAAATTGATTTACTCTTTATTTTCCAAAAAGAAAAGGAAGAAGAAATAGTGAAGAGACATTTCCACTCCTTCATTATTTACTTTCTAAAGTCTAGTTTTGATATTGGTTTCATTGGGGGTGGTGGTGTGGCCGATCAAATGGTGCTGTCTGGGTGGGCATTTTCCTGGTTATATAACCTCCCTACCTCTGTTCGTTACCTTGTTTCACAATGAGCAGCACTTGCTGCTCTGCTGTAGCCAGGCATCTCCAGCTTTGTGCCTGCCTGCTCAGCCCCACTCCTGCTACGCCACACTACCCTGCCCTCGAGACTCAGCTCTTCATTCTAATTGTTGATCCCAGATAATAAATACCAGCCTTGAAACAATAGTTTGCTTCTTTTCTCGTGCCAGACATTCTCATTTTGTCTCCGGTGTGCCAGTGCCTGCAAATATGTGCTGTGTGTGCTAATCTACCCCAGAAAAATATTTTGGAGGCAACGTATTTTACAAGATGGAAAGCAAAACTCAGATACCAGCAGAACTGCAACCCTTACAAAGGTTTTTAAAGTACGAATATTGATTTGATCCTCACTTTTCATGTTCTCATGCAAAGGTTGCAGCACCTATCATGGTATGAAATTAAACAGTGAGCTTTATCTCAGGGAAACCCTATTTAAATGACATCAAATTTGAACTGGAAACCTTCCAGGTGATTGGGTCTCTCAAAGTCACCAAATTTCACGGGAAGTCAGTAAGTATGGGATTTTAGAATGTATAAAACATCAACCTTTAAACAAAGAGGATTTCCAATGCATCTGGCTTTGCCAAGATTTCAGCTGGCCCATATCCAGCTGATTCATCTCTCTGGGCAAACATACCCTAGTAATGATTATCTGTTTCAATGTTGTAAAGTTGTGGACACTTATCTAGGGTAATTAAGCTGAAGTTGTTCACAGCATTTTCTACAGCTACTGAAAATTTAGAGGCATATCTTAAGAAATAATGTGTCATTTTGAGCTTGCACAACCTAAAAGGGGAAGTTTTACACTCATGAACAATTCCTTAGTACTGAAGTCTTTCTTATCCTTTGAATATGTTCCATGTTTAGGCCCACAGAGCCCTTTCCTGAAATGAGGGCTACAGAAATGCCATCACCTTTGTGTTTGGATTATAACTGTCATTGCTCTTTGGTGAAAGCTTCAATTAGCAGTATGCCACATATGTAATGGAAGCAGAAGCATGGGCTATAGATCTAGAGTAAAATTGACTTATAAAATAATATAATAATATAGAAATTATGGTGAAACTAATTGAATAATATAGACAACTGATAAAGTCTTATTAAATATGTCTCATTCAGCTAATTTTGCTGTTCTTATGTCAGTCTCTTTTAGAATATTTGTTGCATTCTATTCCATTATTGGTATTATTTTCTATCTAATTATATAGCTCTTTCTGATCTGAAAGAAACTTCAGAGCTGTAAAAAGCAGTTCACTGAATAATTCACCTTTTTTATGAATAACAATTTATTCAGAGAATCATTTAATTTCTTATTAAATCACTTAGGTAATGACTTTCATTTGTTACCACTTATCATCAGACTACAACAGTATACTACTGGATAAAGTAAATTTCTTCAAGAAATGTCCCTAATTAACTTGTAGAAATGTAAAAAGATCATGCTAGTTTTCAGAGAGTGAGCTTAACATAAATGAAACTTGAAACAAAGTTCTTAATATCTCCGTTTAATTTTCTACCCAAGCATATATTTTGCATTTCTACTACCAGAAAGACTAAAAATAAAGGTAAGATATGTATGCAAGCCATCCTCATGTTTTTATAACAGTGGGGAAAGTGAATCCTCCACAGCCTCCAGTGTGAGCAAAATTAGAAAGTGAAGGCAAATAGTGCAGCAATTGCACTACCAAATGTTTTACTTTGACACCTGAGTAGCTTTATGATCTTTGCACCTCTTCTGGAGGGTTGAGTGCTACCAAAGAGACTGAAAGGTTGTGGTTATTGGAATTTATTTGAAAAAAATTCTGTTTCAAGATTAGCTAAGTTTCCATTAGCAATAATCAAAGTAAATGTATTATGGGAAAGGAGAGGATCAAACTTACATTCCTGCATTAACAGCTGCAGTCCGAGCCAAAATTAGAATTACAATTTCTTATATTTTTGTTGTGTGTGTGTGTCTCTCCCTGCACTTGCTAAACAGTAGAATCCAAATCTTGACAGAGGCATACGCACACCGTGCCTGGCAGATACTGTGTGTAGATAAAAATGCCTGGATATGAAATTCAAAACTTACCGACATATTGAGCAGCACTTTAGACCAGCATATGCATAGCCAAGGAGACTGATTGGAGCTAGGCAGCAGGAAATACTGAGCAAAAGCAAAGAGCTTAAGTTGTCCTGCCTTCAGGCGTCGGGGAGGAAGTGTAATGTATTTTGGATACTTGTAGGACTGGTTGCTCCCTGGCTGAGTGAGAAATCATTCTTCCTTTCTATCGTGGTTGAGAGAAACATTTGAGCAATTGGAGAGCAAGGGCCAGTTTCAGCCTATGAATAAAGCAAAGCTTGTGTGTTTTCCCATGGCATCAGCAAGTCCCTGAGCGTTGCTGTGCAGGGAAGGGATCAGGAATGTTGCAGGTGCATTACTGCACCTTCTGGTCCAGCTAGTGTGCTGTGGTGCAGAAAAGAGCCCGACCTATTCTATAGCCAGAGAAAGAAAAATATCAGGAGGATGATTACTGCAGATCTGTTGCTTAAGGTGTGTTGATGGAAGGTGCAGTACTGGGTTCAGGATCTCCAAGAAGAGTTGATGCATTTTACACTGACTTACCATGTTTGAACAGTCATTTAGAAACACTTTTCAACGAAACCAAAACACAGATTTTCCAGCTCCCAACTAAGTGTCCTACTTCCCAAAACTAGTAGGGTCTGAGTTTGGCATTCAGGGTAGGACAAGCAACTAAAGCAGGACACTGAAGTCAGCTGAGAGAAAAACAAGGGGTTCAGTGATTGTTTGTCCCCCTTCAATGCAGCATCATACACTACAGCGTCTTCATCCACTTTTGAAGCATTTAATGAAAGGTAAAATGGTTTCAAAGAGACAGACTTGACAGTGGGACATTCTCTCCATCCTGTGGGATTGGCCACAAAGCGTGAGAGGCCACAAAAGGCATTTTCCCATTTGCAGCTGACTCAGCAGACAGGTGAATGTTTTTCGGATCTCATCTTTTATTGTTATTTACCCTCAATGAAGCTCAAGTTTAGATAAACTTAGCTTTAGTCCAACTCTGGACCTGGCTCTTAAAGGTTCACTTGCACCTAAATACAATGCTCCAATTTTTAAAAATCTGAACAGCTTTTGGTTAATAGGTGCTAGTTGGATTTTGAGAGAGCTTGTGTACTAATCTAAGTAGAGGACATTTGAATTTAATAGTACTTTAAATAAAACAATCTGGAAAAGCTGAGATACTGTGGTCAAACCCATCTGTATTAAGAGTTTCCTCTGCCAACTTGGTAAATATTCATCCAAACAAATAGCTTGGAAAAATTAATTGACCCACGAGGAGTTGTCACGTAAAATTTTTATGCTAGATTCAGAGTTAGAAACTGTGATATATAGAGTTTTCTGGTCCTTTTTAAGGGCAAATCTAATGTATTCAGAAGTCAGTGAAGTGCCAGAATAATAAACCAGTTGTCAAAGAAGAAATATTACTTATTTGAATTGGGAAGCTGCTGGTTGTTTGTCTTAATCTTAAATTCCTAACAGCACCTGACCATTAATTGAGGACATGGAATATGTACAAGTTAAAATGAAATGAAACTACTATGTATGAAATATTTGCACAAACAAATACTACTGTTGACAGTGGAGCTGAGTGAATGATTGGGTTTTGTCAATGCATGAAAAGAAGGAAAAATGAGAACTATTTAGATCAACAAGATATTGATCCTTGTAATCCCACTCCATTTTTGCCTCACTTGGGAGATTAAAAAGGGAAACTCGGTCTCACTGCTATCTTAGGACAAACGTTTGGGAGACCTCACTAAAATGAATACACTATTAAAAAGAAATAGGAATAGCATCAGAAGCAGAGGTAATTATAATTTGAAAATAATCCATAATATGTTGATATTTACTTCCCAGAGCAGGGCTGAACAGCCATTTTAGGAAGAAGAGGGAGCCAGTCACCTATGGTGCCTATTGTTCATGTTCCACTTAAGGTGAAATCTGATCACAAATTTTGATTGGGAACAAATTCTTTCATGAAAAGGAAAAAAAAAACCCCAAAATTACTCCTCCCCCCCAGCCTATTACAAAAACTTAAAAGTTATCAGATATCTTCCAGAGAAAGGAAATCTGATAATACTGAAATGTGAGTCTGGCATGCTCAGACAAGGTCCTTAAAGAGGTGTCAGAGCACATTGCTGGATACTCTGATTCCATAGTCCAGAAGTTTGGCTCACAGTTTGGGCCAAACTCTGATTTCTTCCTATTTCATGGGTTGTCAGAACTTTGGCAAACATGACAGCTAGGAGCTATTATCCTTGCATTTTTAAAGAAATAAGATGTGACAGTTCCTTTTATCACATTGATTGTATTTTTCTCCTTTTCTGCAACAAAAGGAAGTGCTTTTACTTTCAGATTTGATGGTGTCAAAATAATCTTGGATGTTTTAGTTAATTTAAAGAGAAAAAGGTGCAAAGATGAGTGCATAATATCCCTGGGAAAAGTTTTTTACAAACTTTGCATATATCCTTCATTAAATATTACAGTAAAAACTCTTTCAAACTATAAATTATACAGACTCACAGACTCTCATAAGGTATCATACTCAGATACCTGTATCTAATTTAAAAATTATTTGAATCACCACAAGACCCCTTTGCTAACACTAATTTAAGTTTTAATAGAGTTTTTATTAAAATAGATCTGCAAATTCTGTCATTTTATAAGAAGCTTAAATCAAGGCCTGTGAAGGAGAAGGAAAATATTGTATTGCTCTGGGATATGTGCTGCTTTGGGAGATGATTTGTTCTCTAGTGATATCTTATTCCTGTCTCGCTGCACATCGTCAGCTACTGCACTTCATCCCCTGAGGATGCCAGAGTCACTCGTTCACATCCCTCCAATGTCCACTGTGATCTGATACTGATCACCAGCAGGAACTGATGGTAGCTACTTCACTGAAGTGTATGGGTTGCCATAGCCAGCCTATGCAGGCATCCATCAGAAACTTTTCTGACCACATCTTCTAGTTAACAAGGATCTGTCAAAGGAAGATTTCTAATTGCTGTCAGCTATAGAAGCCAACACCCTGCCAGATGGTATCAAATACCAAAATAAGCAGGTTCAAACAGAAATCTCTTGAAACCAACAATTGAAATTCTTCTGATTTGTGCTTTAAATAAGGGAAACATATTAACCTCTCTTAATAGGTAATATTTACTCCTTATAAGCACCACATTCATGTATTCACAAAGGGAAAAACATATGGTCCAAGGTACCATTCAGGAAAACCCCTAGCTACTGCATGAATATGTATTTAAGCAAAACGTTCTTTTGTGAGAAAATTTAGAAAGCTCTGTTCTGTGGCTTACAGCATTTAATACTTTGAATTCTCATTCTGTATCACTTCCCTTATTGTTCACTGTCTGCTGCTGGTACTCAGGAGGTGTCACAAGATCTAGAGGTGCATTTTGACAGAGAAGTTTCCAGTATTGTCAGAAGTACCAAAGGATTTCAGTTTATTTATTCCTTTGAAAAATTTACTAATTTTAGCTTTCATTAGTAAATAGGTATAAATAATCTCTTTAGGGTTTAGCATAGTTTAAATCACTGCTGCCACTGGCCATAGACAGTTCATAAAATGATGAGAAGTGGCTGAGGGAGCTAGGGGTGTTTAGTCTGCAGAAAAGGAGGCCCTGGGAGAACTTAGCACTCCCTGCAACTACTTCAAAGGAGGGTGTAGCCAGGTGGGGGTGGGGCACTTCTGCTAAATGTCAAGAGGAATTGACCTCAATTTGCACCATGGAACGTTTAGATTAGATATTAAGAAAAATTTCTTCACCAAAAGGGTGATCAGGCATTGGAGTGGACTGTCCATGGAAGTGGTTGAGTCACCAACCCTGGAGGTATTTAAAATAAGTGAAGACTTGTCACCTTTTGGTTTAGTAGTGGATTTGGCTGTTAATTACGATACTAAATGTCATCTGGAGGTTACCACGTTTCTCTGAAAAGGACTTTTGAAGGAATTTTTGAAAAACATTTTAAAAACCTGGAAAAAAATACAAATACTTTCCACTCTATTTACAGCATTTTGTTAACTCTTTTAAACATAGTTTAATAGGCAAGGTACAATTTGTTGTTAAAATATACACTAATTTTTGCTATTAAAACAAAGTGCATTTGAGCCCTATGTTCACCTTCCTTCTGGCCAGCCATAACCTGCACCCTTTTCCTACAGTTTTTGTGCTCTCTTTTCTGCCTTGTCAGAGCACATAGTTCACTATGGGAGTGTTTGCCCACATAGCACTGCTTGCTGCAAAGGCTTGGGAAAAGCCAAAAGGAGCAAGGGGAGAGAGCATTATGCAGCTTGCTGACCCCAGTTGTTGCCGTGGCAAGGGAAACTGCCAAGATGAGGAGAATGGTCTTGTCTCAGAGGAAGTTATTATGATTCCATCACCAGATCTAAGTCCTGTTTTTACTAATTTCTCATTTTTGGTTTTATCAAATTATTTTTTCCCCCATTATTATGATTTGTAAAATTTAAAACAGCAGTTTTTCAGATGATTATCTGCCTTCTATTTTCAAATTCTGGCAAAAATGTTTAAGCAAAATCTGTTCAACCCATGGACTAAATGATCTCTATGGTCAATAGTAAGTTACATAAATAAACTCCTCATTAGGAGTCATTGTGGTAGTCATTTTTGTTGTAGAATACAGCTCTTACATAATCTGACCTTGGCACTTTAGAAGTTCAAGTTGTCATTTCAAACAGCAGTGGATTATATATAGTGAATCGGAATCAATAAAACATAAGTCCTCTGATACATTCTATCCCTTTAATGATTTCCCTCACCTAAGTCAACTTTGTATAAAAGAAACAGAATATCCTAACTACTTATGTCTCTATGTTTTTTGTTGCTTAGATTGCAAAAGTGTCAAGAGATAGAAGAGTAATTTTGCATTTTGTACTACTCTTTTTTCTTTGTTCACTTTGTCTTAGATATTATGGACATTTTATCCAGGCAATATCACTTCTGCTACTTACTTCCAAGGATAAAATTATTTCAACTTGAACTTTATGCAAACCTAGACACATGAACCAGGAGATTATATTCAAGGTTAAAATGTAAGTATGGAATTCATAATTACCTCCAGAGATATAATTACGTGATGAGGAGAGATGTTTTAATTGCTGTCCTAGATAAGGATTGCATTTAACTCCTATGTTCAAAGCTGCAGGCAGAACAATGAAATTGCACAAACTAAAGAAAAGGAACTACCCAGTCCCTTGAACAATTACAGAAATTCTTTTTATATACAAAGCACATGATTCTCTTTCTCTTCCTTTGGCTTAAAAGTAATTTCTAGAAAATGCCTTGTGCCACCCAGCATTTGATTTCGTTATTTTTGTTTCCAAACTGAACAACTCCTTCATGGTAACACATTGCTGTAAGTCCTCAGGCAACCGGAAGTAGTGTGAAATTTCATTAAATTAAATTCATTAAATTAAAAATATAATTTGCTTTAATGGTTTTCCTATTTTAAACCTTGTCTGTATCCACATATTTCTCCTTTCTCAATATGTTCTGTTTCAGTGGGATATCCAGGGAAGGTCTCTCTAGAATGAAGGGGAGAATTCAATTTATTTTTTTCTTTTTTTTAATAAATTTCCTGACCTAAAACTATGAAAACTATACTTTTGAAAGGCCCATGCATTCTGGAAACAAGAAACATGCTCTTGTTTTTGTAAAGAGTGTTAAAAGTAAAAAATACTGAGTCTTAGGAAAATGTCTGTTCTCTCTGTTTCAAGAATCGCCACAAAATACAATAATTTGATACCAATATTTTCAGTTGTTTTCAATATTTTTTCAGAATACTAGTGAAATGCCCAACCAAACAAAAAGGGCAGCTAAAGGGACGACTACAGAAAATGTGTAGAAAAATCAATGGTATGTCTAACTTAGTTTTTCTCTATCTGGATTTTATCTGCCTTTTTTCTAGAGTCAAAGTACATTGATTATAAAGCCTTTCATATCTATTTCCTTAGATAAACCATTTCTTTAATCAGCATAGCCAATTATGACTGTTAGCTTCAGTGATTGATGAATGGCTGGTGCCAAGCAATAGGACCAGAGGCAAGATGAAGAAGTGATGGGCAGAGAGTCCCACCTGAACTGAAAGACATTGTCCAGAGAGGTTGTGGACTGTCCCTCACATTCAAGAACCATCTGGATAATCCTGTGCCATGTGCTCTGGGGTGTCCCTGCTTGAGCAGGGAGGTTGGACCAGATGACCCTCTGTGGTCCCTTCTAACCTGACCTCTTCTGCAATTCTGTGATTCTGACATGTCACTTAAAATTTATAGGGTTTGGCAGAGACATGCTTTGGCTGTCCAACATGGCTGTCCTATCATGTCTATGCTGCTTCATTTCCTGCTTTCTACCTTCAAATTAAGACTGAGTTTATTTCTGTATCTAAATCCACTGCTGGTCAGAATCCACTATTGGTCAGAGTCCAGAGTTTTTTTACAAGAAGCTGCAATTGTTATAAGAAAACAAAGGAAAATGCAGATTATGCTTTGAAGCATTTCATACTATTTATTTCTATATTCCTAGGAAAGGATTTGGGTTCAGTAGTAAAAATTTAAATCTCAGATCTCGTCCTTTCTAGTGTCTCCTTTCCTAAAAAATCTTGATGTTTTGAAAATATAAAAGCCAAGAATATGTTGGACTGCATCCAAAATTTTCATGAATTAATAAATGAACAACAAAAAAGAAAGGATTTTTTTTCCCTTGCACATCATTACCCATTTTTCTATCACAAATAAAAATAAATAGTGATCAGAGTGCCATGGTGTACCAATGCATTCCATTATTTAGCTGTATATTTCTTAGTTTTACATTTTCCCCTTCAAATTAGTTGTTCTTTATTCTTTTAATTTGGAAAAGGGAGAACAGAAAATTTTTGTTCTGCTTTCCTGGAACAATATTTAGTAGCTTATTATACTTTTTACAGTCACAGTCTTTCAAAACCTCTTAACATTTTATGCAACAATAAAGAATCTCTAGCTTCAGTTTCAAATGAAAAATTACAACGAAAAACTATCTTCTCTACCTTTGTTTTACTGTGTTGCCTTCTAACACTGTTTCTTGTTTTGTTACTCTTCTAGAATCCTTGGAAATATCATTGCATGCCCCTATGGTCAGGTGTGCTTTATCTCCAATACTGCATAGGAGGGGTTCAGGGGTTGACTTCTGCCTGCTGGCACCAAGTGGCATGTGTGACAGATATCCAAGAGCCTTGCAGACTTGTCACATCTGTAACATATCCATCCTGTAGTGAAATATGTAGAGGGGTCCAAAACGCCATGAAAGAGGGAGCTAAAAATTAAATAGTGCAGATAATTATGGATTCCATATGCAAGCTCAATTCCACGACCTGTAATTTATCTTTACAGTCATTGCCACATACTTATGTAATGGAAAGCTTGCAGTGTACATCTAGGAGCCTACACGCTGAAAGATGAATGTCAATCTGAGGTGGAAAGCACTTGAAAAGGTGACGGGAAGTAAATGAATATTTGTGTTTATAAAGTCATTTTCAGCAGAGATCTTTATAGCTAATTCACTACTGCCCACAATAAATACCTAATAAAGAGGATAACTGGGAACTTAGAAGGCATACTACTATACCACAAGATGGATAATAATTTTATTATTCATTAAATTATTAAGTACAATTGCATAATTAAATCAAACCAACAATTTATATGACTGAAAACGTAGGTTGGCTCAAGGGAATGGATGAAACCCAGCTTTTTAAAGGAATTTTGCACAGTGGTTAAATCATTATGTATTTGGAAACAGTGGATCTGAATACCAGAATAATGCTCTATGCATATTGTGTGTAATGTGTATGTGATAGGAATATGGAAAGAGTGTGATAGATTTTTTTTTTCACTGTGCAAGACTTTAAATAGCTTTTTTGTAAAACCTGCAAAGCTCAAGATAGAAAGACAAGTAACATATAAAAGTAACTCTTAGGAAATTATTCATTAAAGGGCTTCTCTGTCCTGGGTGTTTATGCTAATGAAAACACAACAGTGACAATTAATCGTGAAAGCTACAACTGAGATGTCACCACTGGATATAGAAACAAACAAAGAAGAGAAAAAGCAAGCTTGAAGTTAATCAAGAGAGGACAGAAAAAGAAATGAAGTGTGAGACATATTTAAGTATCATAAACATTTTCCATAATGTTGATTTGCTACAAAAACTTAATCATTACTGGGGCTACACCCCAGGCATACACTTGAGACTAAATAATGAGCACATTTAGTCAATGAAACAAGTGAAAATAAGGTTTCCCCAAGAGAAGAGACAGGAAATCTATTCCTTCCCAGCAAAATGATAAATAACCTACCATTAATGTCCCAATGGAAAATGCTACAGAAAGGTCATAATGTAATAGCTTATTCCTGGCTTTCCAATGAATCGCAAAAGAAAAATTACGTATCTATGTAGATATAGATATAGATATAGATATAGATATAGATATAGATATAGATAGATTAGATATAGATATATAAAGGACTTGGACTGAAACAAGCTAAAAAAATAGAAAACCAGAAAGGAAACAGAAAAACTCTGTATACAAAGTTTTATAATAATTCCTACTATAAAAGCATAGCACCTCAGTGAAATTGTTTGCACTGCCATTCTGCCCTCTGTGAAAGTACAATTGCTTCTTATTTCAAAAAGAAATGGTTATTACTTCAATAAAACTAGGCTGAAAATTAGAAGTCCTTCCTGTACCTTAAAACAAGTTTGATTATAGAATAGCCTTCCCAAAGAAGCAATAAGAAGAGCCAGCTTCATTGGTTTCCAGAGATATGCAATCATTTTTCTGAGTAGAATTGGTTACAGGGTTCCTCAACCCAGGGGAAACTTTCCTCTCTTTTGAAGAACTTTTCACCCCAATGGTGGGGCCATCTGCCACATTGTCTTTAACCATTTTTCCTACGAACTAAAATGCCCTGTCAGTAAATTTAAAGTGCAGTCCCCTGTACAAAGAAGGAAAATAGAGAAGGCAGAAGGCCTTGAGAATAGCTTTACAAAAATGCAGAAGGCACACATAGTCACTAGAGCACTCACCTTTTCAGATTTGAAAAGAAGGAAGACATCATTATTAGGGGGGCAGAAGACAGTACAAGCTTAATTTCCAGAGAAGTGTGGTGGTAATAATGATGGCTAGAACATGGTGAAACCGACCTTGTAGACAATGCCCTTGCTAGCACCTCTAATTATATCACTTGCAACAGCATTACAAGAACAAAGATATTTCACTCAGCATGATGCATTCAAGAGGATTTTTTTCTGACTTTACATTGTACCAGCTGTAATCTGAGGAAAAGGGACATTTTTATAGTTTAAGTGAACTGCCCACTGAAACAGGGAAGTCTAATTTCTCTGTAATTATCAACAAAAGTCTCTGCCAAAAGTTTTTTTTATTTTAATTTTGGTAGACATTGGTACATGTGTCTTCTGCAAAGAGAGTTTTCCATCCAGTATCCAATAATTTCAGGCATTTAACAGCATACTTTCACAAAATATGTCTGTGATTGCCTTGATGCATAAAGGAAGCTAGCCATTTAGCTAGGAACCAGCAAACAAAAAGAAGGGAACATTTTCTTCAAATAAAAATTGACATTCTTGTTTCATCATTTGTACACACGGACAAGCTGATAGCCTTTTGTTTTCCAAAGTATCATCAGCCATTCATGTTTTCCAGAAAGGTTCTGAAATATGTGAAGGCTGCCCAGTGACCATAGGAACACTGAAAATTTTTTTCTATGTTGAAGACTTTTATTCCCATCAAGTATTAAAAGAACCCTATTGAGAGCAACCACATAATCTTCAGGCAGGTGCTTATGAAATGAAAGTAAGACTAAGCTAAAGCAGATCAACATTTCATAAAATAGTTGCTCTCTGCTCCCAAATATCAGCTTACCTAGCTGAGACAGAGGTTGTGCTTTTGTACTTGCCTAAGTGTGATTAGTAGCTCTTCAAAGACATTTTCTCCATGAGGGACATTTTCTATTATTTTATGAAATGATTTACCCTTGTGTTACATAAAGCATTGAATTGCAATGAAGTCCAAAATTCAATTTGCTGTGTATGAAATATTCTGAATCAATTACCTATATTTTGTACTGTGAGGAATAACTACTAATATTTTCTAATACCATCTCTGTGTCATCCATGATTTTATAACCTTCTTCAGTGTCCCTCTCATCAGCTGGCTCAACTAATGAGTCCTTACCAAACTGATCTCCTGCAGAAGTGTCTCTGTGCTCCTTTTCTCCTTTTTTAATACCTTTCATAGCTGGTTGCAGCAGGCTTTAATAGGGGATACCTCAAATCATGAAACCTTGTAAAGAAAGAAGCAGGAGAGGAATCTTTATTATATGTCCAGAAGGCAAGCTGCTTTGCCACCAGTTTTGAAAATGCAACTGGTCTACCCATCCATAATATATCAGCAGAAACCACACCTACTATAACATTGCATTATTTGTCTGTGGAATACACTCTCTGCACCTTATCTAGCCAAATTAAAATAACAGCAGAATTTGTGGTCAGGGAGAAACTACAGTCTTCTGAGGTTTTGTTTCAATTGCATGCAAATAAAAATAGGAATTAAATGTTTTCTGATCAAGAAATTTACATTATTTCAGAAGTCCCAAAGAGTTTTATGGTTGGGCTTCACTTTGATTAGATTAAAGCACTTCTTTGATGCAAGGTGGTACTTCCTTTTGACTGCAACACCTCAGCTTTTATTTATCTTCATGCTAATTATACATAACAATATTAAGATCAAAATGCAAAAGAGGAAGTTATCTTGACCTTGCCAGAATGAAATTTTTCAATGTTATCTAAAAAAATTATCAACAGTTTATTAAATTTTTCTATTAAAATTAATTTCCCCAAGACACTTGTACTTCCATGAATCAATGTATTTTTGAAGAAAGCTGTTCTCACATCAAATGTTTGACCAAGACTAATTATTACTCTCCCTTTCCTACACATACGTGTTGTCAAGAAAAAGCATATTTGCTATTAAATGAGATGCAGAGACATTGAAGCACTTAAGTGGCCCTCAAGGACATTATGCTCATAGTACAGATGCTAAAATCTTCATCCCACCATCAGACTGCAGCTTAAAGTGCCTGAAAACTCCAAACTTTGTTTACAAGCTTTAGATAGTATATACTTAGTATTTTATTTCACCCCTAATGAACAGTGATTACCCTACAATGAAATGGGCAGAAGGAAAGGCAGATCCTTAACTCAACTACTTAAATTCTCCATTACTTATATTAGTTTAAACTGGGGTTGGAAATGAACCTGAATGAGAAGCAGTGTTTAACATTACATTACTTTTAACACAGGGCTGGTGTAAACCACTCCAGTCCTCCCTTGCTCCTTTTTGTGGGGTCTTGCCCTATTGCTGAAGCTCTCAGCTTGTCCTGAACTATGCAGACCATAGGTTATTTGAAACTGGACTGTAAAAGATATGACCTAATTTATCTCCTGGAAATTAAAAGTAACAGACTGGGATAGTGGGAGGACTATCAAAATCTGACACTCATATATTTTATCCTACAACACCAGACTGAAATAGCCGTGGCTTTAGGGGCTATTTTTATCCATGGTCTGGTATGTGCAAAGCTGCACACCTGATGTGACAACTTTAGAATCATAGAATAATTTGGTTAGGAAGGGACTTTAAAGATCGTCTAGTTCTGACCACCCCACAATGGGCAGGCATGTCACCTGCTAGATCAGGTTGCCCAGGGCCTCACCAAGTCTGGACCTGGTGACAATTCCAGGGATGCATCATCCACAACTTCTCTGGGAAACTGATTCTAGTTCCTCACCACCCTATCAGTAAAGAATTTCCTCTTAACTTCTAATCTAAATGTCCCCTCTTTTAGTTTAAAACCATTTCCCCTTGTCCTACCATTATCTGCCCGTGTAAAAAGTCACTCTCCCTCTTTTTTTATAAACTCTCTTTAAGTACTGGAAGGCTGCTAAAACTTCCCTTGGAGTCTTCTCCAGGCTGAAAACTCTGAACTCTCTAAGCCTGTGCTCATAGGACAGGTGCTGAAAAAACTAAGATGTCAGAAAAGAAGGGTGAGGCAGAGTTTTAGCACACTGAAAACCCAGGCAACATCAGTGTAGAAAGGGTAGGCAAGGAGGTGGTGGGTTGGGCCCCAGCAGCCCCACAGCTCCCTCATTGCCAGCCTCACATGTGATCTCACAGGTAGACCAGAAATCTGACCTGCAGCCAGTAGTGTTGCTCATAGTTTGTGGCAACGTAATCTACAAAACATTTCTGAAAATGTCATGGCTTGATTTGTTAAGTTGCTTTAACTCCGAGTCTCTCATAGGCGATAGGATGACCACATTGGACTTTTTATAGCCAAGTGGGAAGGGTTTCTAGTAGCCTGAATAGAACATGTTGATATTTTTTCCCAGTGTAACATGATAGTATAATATAAAAAAGCTGAACAGCAAAACTTTAGATGATGCTGATAGCATTTCTTAATTAACTTTCTCTGCTATACTGCATAGCAAGAAACAACATATGTTCTGTGAGCTCCAACTGTTCCCCACCTACCTTCTTTCCCACAACAAAAACAAAGGAGGAAAAATGTAGAGCTATTTCACTTACGCACACCACATATTTTGGATATTAAGCTAATCTTAGCCCAAAACTGTAGTGTCGAAGTTTTTGTTGTATTCTGGAACTTTTAGTGAATGACTTCTTTCTTCCTTCTGAGGTTGTCTGGTGCATACATCTTGGTTCACTATATTCATAAAAGAGCAGAATGTTCTAAGTATAGTTTGAGCACCAAAATATTTTGTATTTCTGAGGTAAATAAAGATCTGCTAATGATATCAGAAAAAAGTGGACATATATCAGAGATTAATGGATCTATTCCAACTACAGCTGCTTTGCTAGCAGCTTTGCCAAATAGGGTTTCGCTGAGTTGGATAGCTTTATTCTATGGTGGCAGAAGACTGGATCTTCTCTAATGTTGACTGGTGCAAAAGAAGAAAAGTCAGTGCTTTGGGATTTGACTGGACCTCACACATTATTTATAACCTGTCTGCATATAACTATGTCTTCACAGTTGGATAGAATTCTCACATAGAGAATAGATTTGCATACTCCTGCTCAGACATGACTAGAGCAGATTTTTCAGAATCACTCTTGGTTTCAATCATGTTGTGATTATTACTTTCAGTCAGTGGAAACTTCCAGGGCAAAAAGTCTAGCTAGAACAAGCACAATTTTTTTAAATCAAAATTTAAAGTTTTCCTTGGGAGGAGGTGGGGAGAAAAAGAGAAAAATACATTGTAAAAAGTTCATCAAGTTGTACATTGTTTCAAGTCTTGAAAATTAGAAACTCTTGCCTGTTTAGAGACAATAATTTTCACATGATGGGAGATCTGTCTTACAGACATTATACCAGGCATTTATGCAGAGAAAAAGACAAGATTTCCTCCTGGTTAGTGAGATCCTTGAGAGTCTCTGCATTGTATGACAGTTCTCATTTTGCATTGACACAGTCACTGAAACACATTTTATCAAGGAAATTATAAACATAATGAATCTCTTCAGAAGAAAAATATTTCTCTTGATACTTCATGTATACTCTCTAATTCTTTCAAGTTTGTTGCTTGTGTTCACTTTCTAAGATGCATAAAAATAAATTGAAATATTTTTCTATTATTTTAGTACCATCTAGCAGTTTCTCTCGACTATCTCAGCTCTACGTGCACATCATACATTACCTATCTTTGCACATAATTGTATCATTCACTGCAACTTTTGGATTCTTTTATCACATCTTAGAATAATGGTCTGAATTATTTTTCTTTATATTTCTCTAGCCCTACTTTGACTGCTAAGACATATTTATGGTGTTTGCTTGCATTGCTTTTGTAATTTTTTGTCTACAGTTTTGAATGCACTTCTTTTCCATGTTATGAAATGCTCTTTTCATTAGAAAATACTTGTGATGCTTATGTTATCATTAATGATAATCTCAAGTTGGAAAAGGCTTTTGTATATAAGTTGGTAGGTGTATTGTAAAAAACTCTTTCTATTCAAACTGTAGTCCATAAAAGACAATTTCTAAACACTTGTTGTACTTTAGCCTTATTCAAAAATATTAATGTAAAATGTGCAAAACTGCCAAACTTACCATGCCTTGTCTTCCAAATAGAAAGTTATTTGATGCCTACTTAATAGACAGTACAATTTAAAGGTCCCCAAAAGCTAAATATTTGTTCATCTTTCATTGGGTTTTATCAGTATGGCACAAACAATTGAGGAAGTATATTTATGTGAGCAAGTATATGTAAGATACTGTACTGCCAGAAATATCTGATGCAGGGCATTTAGGCTTGTCTGTAATATAATTAATACATCTTGTCATTATAAAGTACTCAATGGATATCTTTATGCCTTATAATTATAGCTTTACATTCCCTTTGGACAGCTCATATAGAAATGATTCCTGGTTATAAGTGGCTCTTATAGTAAAGTGAAATGCAGGCACACTTCAGAAACAGCAAGACCTGTCGGAGGCAATGGCAAAGTAACTGCCATAATATGTTTTTTAATTCTTTGGCCACTTTCTACGTAAGTGTGTCTTTGTGATTTATGACACTTGTTTGCAGTAGCCTATTAATGGTTGGAAAAAAGTTTACTGCTCATATTAGCAATCGCTCCTCTGGGAAATTGATGATAGTAGCCAATCACAACAATAGGTTTTTCTCTGCAGTATTGTATCAAAGTCATTACTGTTTAATCACTTTTATTTTTGTTCTTCATTGACAACAAATGTGAAGCATCAGGCCAGTTACAGTATAAACCAAAAAGACATTACTGTACTATGTGTGTTTCATAGCCCTATTCTTAACATTTTTTACCTACTTATTTTTAGACAGCTTTTAAGTGAACAGTAGTGACTAAGGATCTCATCCAGTGTCTGGGTATGTCAAGGAGAAGGATTCAGTGTGGTTTAGAAAAACACTTTTATAGCAGAAGGCATTAATTTACTAATGTCAGTAATAATTACTGGGATATTTTATGAGATCTATGCATTTGAAAAGTTTTAGGATGAGGTTTCTTACATAGCAACCTCCTTTAAGGCTACCTCCTTTATGCTGAAACTGCTGATTTATTGAGGTTAGATGTTTCCCCTTATGTAATACTTACATATTCTCCATTTCTGTGTAAGACAAATGAAATTTTTGTACTTGGCAATATATAAACAGCTTTTCTGTCTGTCAAATAATGTCTCACTGCTTCTGACAATATATACTTTCAGCTTTACAGAACCATCCAGCAACATTAGATGGCCAATTCGGTTCGATGTTATTGAAGTTGTCATTGTCATTGCTGTAGTCCCCTTCCCCTTCCTCCTCATCCTCTTCTGACAAAACACAAATACTCAACATTCTTAGTCAATGTTGTTTTATTTCTTACTAAAGGCAAAACTGTTTTTCCTTTGGTACTAAATCTATACTAAAAGCTCCACAATTTCAGAGTTTGCTTTTTAAAAATGGCATCTGTTTTGCTGAAAATAGTACACAGGCTCCCCATCTAATGTATGAGAATGGTTAAGTATCTAATGTTGCATACATTTGAAAAAGACCCCAAACAGCAGCAATCCCACATCATGTTGAATAAACATCCCCCTGCATTAGTCAGCTGAGAAATGTGACAACAGTAGGACATTTGAAATCACACAGCTCTCTATGGTTCTCAATGCTGCTGGGTA